>BSYR01000056.1:2037500-3287500 GCA_030270665.1 Hibiscus trionum
CAGGTTCGTTTCGGTCGGGTGCAGGTCGGGTTCGGTCTTTGAATTCTCGGGTTAAACCAGGTTCTGACTCGATCGGGTTTCAGGCAGGTTACCAGGTCGGGTCAGTTTTTCACACCCCTACCTGGATGTGAGCCATCAAGAACAAATGAGTTTGATAGTGAGATGTGTTAACGTGTCAAGTAATGAAATAAAAATAGATAGAGTTTTTTTAGAGTTCTTAAATATAAATGATACATCCGGATTATGACTTTTTAATGAATTATTAGGTGCATGTAAGTCACTTGATTTAGATGTTAATGATATTAGAGGTCAAGGTTATGATAATGGTTCTAATATGAAAGAAAAACATATACTTGAAATAAATCCAAGAGCTTTATATATGTCATGTGCTTGTCATAGTCTTGTGCAAAAGCTATTTCTTTTTTAGAATTGTGCAGCGCATATACACATTGTTTGCAAGTTTTACCAAAAATTAAAAAAATTTAGTTGATAATGTTAAAAAATTTACAGTAAAATCTTTGTGTAATACACGATGAGAGAGTCAAATAAAAAGTGTTAAAGCTATTATATTTTAAGCACCTCAAATAAAATTAGCCTTGTTGACATTTTACAATTCTAATAGTGAAGATGCCAAAACAAAAAGTGAAGCAAAAAGTTTAGCTAATTCTCTTGCAAGTTGTGTGTTCTTACTTAGCTTGGTAATTTGGTATGATATTTTATTTATTATTAATAAGGTGAGTAAGAAAATATAATTTAAATCTATGTGCATGTGAACTACAATTAATGAACTAGAAAGTGTAATGATATTCTTTAAGAAATATAGAACTGAATGGTTTAAGTCTTGCATGGATATTGCCAAAACACTTGCATTTGATATGAATGTAGAACCGGCAGTTCCAACAAAGCGTCATGTGTTTAGAAGACAATTTGACGAGAATGATAATGGTGAAGAAGTACAATCACCCGAAGAATCTTTTAGAGTTGATTATTTTCTTGTGATTGTTGATTTGGTTATAATTTTTTTGAAAAATAAATTTGAACAATTAGAGTTATTTGATAATATTTTTAAATTTTTATTTGATTCTAAAAGGTTAAAATCTTTAGATAATATTGAATTACGAAAATTTTGCATAAACTTTAAAACTATTTTTTCTCACAATGATTTGTTTGATGTTGATACAGATGACCTTTTTTTAGAATTAAAAGTGTTGCAAATGACTTTGCCAGATGAGTTAATGTCGGCACTTGAAATTCTCAAGTTTGTCAAAATGATAAATTGTTATCTAAACGTTTCAATTGCTTGGCATAGGGTTTGAACCCACAACCTTTTGGAGGAAACCCTATGACTTTTACCACTACACCACCCTATTCTTTTGTGAAATCTATTGCACTATTTTATATATACCTTATAATGCAATAAATGCTAAGGAATAATGCAATAAATCTATTGCACTATTTGAGATGCAACGTGGGTTGAGGCAGGGGGATCCATTGTCGCCTCTGTTGTTCGTGATAGTGGCTGAAATGCTACACCAATTTTTGCGTAACGCCAAGCACTTTTTTTATTCTTGAATTTTTCTTCCACCAGATCACCATCTGATTGGAGGAAAATAAATATATTAAATAAAATAAAATAAATAGATTAAAATCGTCTAATCGGGTGATGACATATGTCGTCACCTGATTGGTTGATTAATTTTATTAATTAAAATTAAAATTAGGACTAAATTGATATAATAATAAACTAACAAGGACCAAATGTGTAATTATATAATTTTCACTTTAACGGTAATGTTACCTCTCCGTTAGATTTTAACAATCGATGGTCAAAATAGGTCCATTTAAATAGTTGGGTGGTCAAATTTTAAATTTTTGTAGTTCGGTGGTCAAAACATGTCAGACTCGATAGTTAAGTAATCACTCAGGTAGTTTACCCAAAGAAAAATGAAGAACACGTATACGATTAACATATGAAAGAGGGAAAATTGGCAACCATTTTGTTGGAAAAATTATATTATGGGTGATTCCCACCACGTCATCCATGGGACCAACCAATGGAAACTACCTACTTCACCATGATTTTTCCATGTCATTTTTCCAACCAATGAATCTTCACTAAAGTTTTTCCATGTCATTTTAAAAACTGTTTTTTGGAAGTTATTCTATTATTAGATTAATGACATAAAAATAATAATTAAGTGGGTGATTTCTATTGGTTGATCCATAAATGACGTGGTGGAAATCACCTATGATATAATTTCTCATTTTGTTGGGGCCAGTAACTAGAGAGAGAGAAAATTGGCAACCATTTTGTTGGGGCCTGTAACCAGAGAATATATCAAACCACAGTGGTGATGGTGGGCGCAACGAGATTTAAGAAGTTGAGAGAAATAAAGCTTTCTGGGATGAGAGAGGATTCAGAAATGATTTTAATAAAAAAATAATTAGGACCAAATTAAAATGATTTGTAAATTTTGAGATTTATTTATTTTAATTAAGACTAAACTGATTTATTATGTAAATATGGAAGATTAAATGTGTTATTATATAATTTTTCTTAATTGTCACATCACTTATTTAACGGCAGTTAACGGCTCAATGCCCAATTTGAATCAAAACTAAAAGTTTAATGGTAACATTAAAAGTTCAATTATCAAATTGAATGATTTATTAAAATTCAGTTACCATTTGTGTACTTTACCTAAAATAAAAACTCAGGTTACTTTATTTAGACTAGCACAAATTATTTTTAATTTAATTTAATTTAATTCTCAGCCCATTATTATTTATCACTGAAAAACAAAATTAGGTGATAATATTCTATCTTCTGACTGGCCTATTAGTTTTTTTAACAGTATTAAAAAGAGACAACCGCGATTTAATGAACAAAAAGTTCAAAAAAGTCACTAAACTATGCTTCAATGTTCATTTTAATCACTAAATTTTTAATTATTATAAAATGATCATTAAACTATTGATTTTGTCACAAAAATGGTCACTAACCCCTAACAGTCTTTAAGTGGGGAGACGTGGCACTTTGGGTAATCGTTTCATTGAATAATTATTTCTCCATATTTATATATTCGATTAATTTGGTCCTAATTTGAAAAAGAATCAGTAAATTTAGACTCATTATTTACAATTTTTATCAATTTAGTCCTATTTTTATCAGAAATAATAGAATTATTAAATTATTTCTAATAAAAATATTAAATTAGTTCTAAAAAATATTAAATTATTTCTAATAAAAATATTAAACAATCAATTTTTTTATTAGCAATATTAAAAAATAAATTATTTCAAATAGAATTATTAAACATGTAAATTATTTCAAATTAAATTATTAAAAATTTAAATTATGTATGATAAAAATATTAAAAGATCAAAAAAATTATCAACAATATTAAAAATTAAATTATTTCTAATAAAAATATCAAATTATTTATAATGGAAATATCAAACAATTAAATTATTTCTAATAAAATAATTAAACAATTAAATTATTTCTAACTAAAATATTAAACAATAAAATTATTTCTAATAAAAATATTATCTATTAAAACCTAATCAGAAAAATAACTATAACTACAAATGTTTTAGTAAATTCATTCACAAGTTTCTATCAAATGCATAGATAGTGTTTTTTTTATTAACGTTAGTTTCACCCAAAATCAATTTCTTTCTTATTCAAACTATCAAAGCATTTGAAGTTTCTTTGAAAGCTCAAAGAGGGTAAAAAGAAAATAAAAAGAAGACCCAATCCCAAAAGAAAATTTATTTTAAGTAAATTACTTTAATTATCCATATCCAAAGGTAATTTCATTAAAGTAAGTTTACTTCAATTACCCATATCCAACTTTATTTAATATAAATATACTCTCTTCGTCCCATAATTTTTGTCTCTTATTGACTTTTGTGAGTTAATTTTTTTCAACTTTGACTCGTAATTATTTCAAATGTATCATTGATAAAAATATGAAAAAACATATTTTAAAAATCTCTAATCGAGTAGTTTTCAAATATATATTTTATAAAATTTAATTATTTAAAATATTCAATATAATAATAGTCAAAATTTAAAATTTTTGACTTTAAAAAAGTCAATAAAAGACATTTTTTATAAGACAGAAGGAGTATTAAATAATCAAACACGTAAACAAGAGGTATAAAAAATTCAGTCTTTAATTAAAATGATTAGAAATATATTTAAAACATTAACCATATATTTTTTGAGCTTCTTGTAACAACTCTTTGGTTACAATGAATCAATGACATGGATTGTCTATTGAATCAACTAGGGAAGTAAAAAGTTGATCCGGCCTAAAAACTCGATTGAAATCTGCTCGAGTCAAAATATGATTTGATTTGAGGATGTGATGACCCGAAATCGATTTGTAACCGACTGTTGTTGATTTGAACCCAAGTTGGACCTATTACTGTAGTAACTGAACCTGGCCTGCATCCGACCGAGAACGACCCGAACCTAAATTGAACATGTTACTATGGACCTGAAACCCGACCTGCACTCGACAGAAATGAACCTGAACTTGAGATTGACCTGGCAAATAACCGATATTACCCCACTGAATAGACCCGACATTCAATTTTACCCGACCTGTTAAATGACCCGACTTGTTAATGACTTGAACTGATATTGACCTGACTTGATATTGACCTGATATGTAATTGAGGAAGTCTACTATTTGATGATTTGATGAATTTAAAGTGTTGATAAATATAAAGTATTAAGTGTTGATAAATGTAAACTATTACTTTAATTATTAATGATCCTAAGATTTAGGGGATGACATTTAGGGTTTAGGGGTATAAACAAATAAACGGTACATATTTCAAGTTGAGTGTTTAGAATTGTGGTTATGAGATTAGTTTAAGGATTATGAGATTTGAGAATTAGTCTTGTACTTTAATTATTAGTGATGGTAAGATTTAGGGGTTTGGGGTTTAGGGGCAAATGCGTCAAGTTGAGTGTTTGGGGTTATGAGAATAGTTTGGGGAGTGGGGTTTATTTTTGCTCATATTAGTCTCTAATTTTTAACCGAATTGACCTCAATTTATTTCAAAATTTTTTAATCTAGTCTAATGTTCTAAATATGATGATAATTTTGTTCATTATAGTCTCTAAAACTTTATTTTTAGTCTAAATTGACTCGTATATATTTTTATTTTTGGTAATTTAGTCAAATAATATTTTTGTTTATTCTAGTGCCTACAATTTAATTTATACTCAAAATTGCTCCATATTTATTTATATTTTTTATAATTTAGTCTAATTTATTCTAGTCCCTAAAATTAAAATTTTAGTCCAAATTAATCCATGTTTATTTTTTGGGTAAAGTACACAGACGGTCACTAAACTTTGATAAAAAAAATAAAATGGTAACCAAACTTTCAAAAATCACGAAATGGCAATTAAACTTTATATTTTGAAACAAAATGGTAACGGGGGCGTTAAACCCCGTTAACCCTTAACGGAAATATGATTGTATATGCCACATCACCGCCTTTTTCCCACCTCTTATTTAAAAAATAATATACTCATTTCCACGTCATATTTAAAAAATAAAAAATTATTTTTAATCACCCTTTTAAAAAATATAAAACACAAATAATTTCAAAAACCCAAAGTATTCGATTGAGGAAATCAAATCTCCTCCCAGACAACCCAAATTATCTGTTGATTGAAGAAACCAAATCCCCCACACAAATAATTTCAACCTTGCAGGCAACCCAAAACAATCCCACAAAAAAATACAGAGGGGCAATTCTCAGTCACTTTCCTTCGGTGGCGCATATTTTCACCCGCCGCAAATGGGTCAATCCCCTTCTGCCGCTTTGCACCGGGAAACCTCCCTCACCTTCTTATCATCTTCTGTTTTCCTTTTTAGCGAGGAATTTCTCGATGAGATCGTAGCGAACCGGAATTATACCGCTAAGATTTCTGACGAGTGTTTGGCTTATGTTTTTCAGTTCCTCGGCCCTGGCGGCTTCATGCAGGCGAGTCGCAGCCTGCAATCCGAACTGAGGACGGGTTTTTAGAGTTAGCTTCGGAATCGGTGTTCCCTTGTCTGCAAGCGGTGGTTTCGCGTCGACAGTTGGAGCCGCCACCGCCTGTCTCTCAACGCCCAATCTGAAATAGTTTCTTCTCTGCCTTCTCTTTTTAAGCGTCGACGAGTGTTTAGGGGATTTCGTTTCAACAATCGACCTACTTTGGGTTTTTTAAGGGGTGATTCAAAATAATTTTTTATTTATTTTTTAAATATGACGTGGAAATGAGTATATTATTTTTAAATATGAGGTGGGAAAAAGGCGGTGATGTGGCATATACAATCATATTTCTGTTAAGGGTTAACGAGGTTTAACGTCCCAGTTATCATTTTGTTTCAAAATATAAAGTTTAATTGTCATTTCATGATTTTTGAAAGTTTGGTTACCATTTTGTTTTATTTATCAAAGTTTAGTGACCGTACATAATTACCCTTATTTTTTTGATAATTTAGTCTAAAATTTAAATAAAATACAGTCTAATTTTTAAAGTGGCCCCGCCCAATTACCCAAATCCCTATGCCGAACGGTACAATGTCCAATCCCATATTCGCATAGGTGATGATATAGGCCTGCCAATTCAATTTCAAAACTCAAATCAAAAGAACAAAACGGACATTTTAAATTTTTTAGGGGTTATTTTCACTTTAGGTCCTTACTACTTTAGAAGCTTTACACTTAGGTCTTTTTTATTCTTTACTTTTAGTTTGATTCATTTTAGTCTTAATTTTAGATGAGTTTCCTTATGGTTTACATTTTAGGGTTTAGAGTTTACGGTTTAGTCTTAATATTAGTGAATGTTTGATCTATTTTATGGTTCATGGTTTATAAAATAGGATTTACAATTTAAGGTTTAGGGTTTATGATTTACAGTTTAATTTATTTTAGTCTTAATTTTAATTTAGTTTTAGTTTGATTCATTTTAGTCCCAATTTTAATTTAATATTTTTGTTCATTACAATCCCTCAAACTTTATTTTTATTCCAAATTGACCCTTATGTTGCCCTTAAAGCAGATTCCCAATCAAACTTAATGTGATTCGTGTTCGTGAAAGGCGTTAAATAATTCATTTGAAATGACCCAACTCAAAGTTTATTGACTATTTGTATTGTATCAAACTCAAACTTAATACGAATTCAAAATCGGAATTAACCTGGCCTAAAATGAAACCGACTTGAAATTACCAGACCTGAAATGAACCCGACCTGAAGTTTACCCGAGCTTGAATTAACCCATCAATTAATTGATTCGGACCCAACCTGAAATAAACCCGACCTGAAACTGACCCGCACCCGACCCGAATAAAGTCAAAACATTAAATCGATATGAAATGACTTGTATCTGATTTGATCCGACCTGACAGGAACTGACCTGAAACCCATCCGATTACCTATTTTTACATCCTTAAACAGCCAACGTGGCATTAAGAAGATTAAGGAGCTTATCCAAATCCAAAGCTGGAAACTCGTGGTGGATTTGCTTCTACTAAAAAATAAAAAACACCACGTTGTTTAATAATACAAATAAAAAACATATTCCGCGGATTGTAACACTTAAGTATCTTTTAAATCTTTAAGTATTTTATTAGTTCAGTTCTTTTTCATAAAAAGAGGATTTATTTAATTACTTAAATAAAAAAAGTAAACAACATTATATGAAAAAAAGGTAAAGAACAAAGCTCTTCCAATCTCTTTAGCTATGCTAATATGGACTTGGTATTCTCAACCAGATGATTGTGGGATTGTACAATCACATTTTTTTCACGTTCTTCTTCGTCTTTTTCTCTTTGAATTTTGAAACTCGATAAGCATGAAATTGGTCAAAATTCACTCAAATGGATAAAAGTATTGTCCCAATTGTTGACTTGGCTTTACTTTCAAATGTGGATGTTGCCATTGTATAGTTTATTCTAGAACCAAAATCCTTTTATTAAGGAGCTTATTTTGCAATTCGAGTTTATTGGCGTCTCAAAATAGAAATAGTGGTTTAAGGAGATAAACATGGTGATCTTTAATCGAGAATTGATGACTGAACCTTCTGATTTGGATAGAAAGGCATCGAACATGAGTTTTTGGACATTGAACCTTTCCTCAATAACTCCTATTATTCTGGCCTCTTTCCTCCCTCTTGGGAGAGTCTTTGCATTTTATCCTTCTTTCGATTACTAGCGAAAATCATATGTCCCTTAATTATGTTCTTTTTGATGTCCTACTTTAAAAAAGTGAGCTAAAATTTAAAGAATTAAGGGTATAGTGTTTTTTAGAGTGTAGGGTTTAGAATGTAGAATTTATGGTTAGGACTTAGAATTTAATTTTTTAGTGTGGGGTATAGAAAGAGGCATACTTAGAGGGCAGAAGATTTTTGTTCTAGCGAATGAGGAATAGAAATTAGGGTGCACACCGGGTTCGATTAACCACTAGCAAATTATTTCGGTTAACCGGTAAGCTCAGGTCACCCAATTCTCGACCCTAAACCGTAATCATTCAACCGGTTACCCGTTTATTCGGTTAACCGAAAAATTGAGTTCAGTTCAATTCGGGTAACAATTTTTTTTATTGTTTATTAAAAATATAAATTTTAATAATGTGTTAGAAAAAAAGTATATACTTTAAAAAAACAGATACATTATATTAGTATCTTTTTTAATACTAGAAAGGTAAATACTTCAAACTTTATAAAATGAAATTATGGTTTTACTTTTGAGAAATGAAAAAATATAAAATGACATATAATATAATAACATATAAAATATTAAAATGAAATATAATATAATAACATATAAAATATAAAATGACATATAATATAATAACATATATTATATAACCAGTTGGTTCGGTTACCCAGTTTGTCCTAAAACTGTAAACCGTAATCGAACCAGTTTCTTTTAAAATTATAAAAACCCGAACTAAAACCGAATTTTTCTGTTCAGTTAACCAATTTTTTGGTTCAATTTTTTCGGGTTTCGGAATCAGTTTGAGTTATTCTGTTTTTTTTTTGCACACCCTTTATAGAAATTCTCTACCTTTTTGGTGCCCCTATTTATATTGTGTATATTTTTTAGGATGTAAGGTTTAAAATTTAAGGTTTAAAACTCAAATTTTAATTTTTTTAATATTTAAGGTACCAAAAAGGGCCAGAAAATTTTTGTCCGCCAATGAGTCCCCTTGATGGACGGGTCAAGAGTAGAGGTGGCAATCGGGTCGTTCGGTTCGGGTCGTTTCATGTCTATCTAGAATCGGTTTAGATTCGGTTCGGGTCGGTTCGGTTTAGGTTCGGGTTCGGGTCTATGATGAGTCGGATCTGGTTTGAATATTGGATCGGGTCAAAATCGGATCAGTTGTTTTCAGGTCGGGTCAATATCGGATCGGTCGCTTTCGGTTTGGGTCAAAATCGGGTCGTTCGGGTCAATTTTGGGTCGAGTCAACATTTGAATTTTCGGGTCAAATCGATTTGAGTTGAGTTTAGGGTTTGAGGTTTAGTATTTATGGTTTAGTTTAGAGTTATTGGTGTATGAGATTAATTCTGATTCAACTTGTTAATCTATGCATTTGAATTTGATTAAATATTTAAATCAAAGCTTTATGTATCCATATCAAAATTTTATGTATAATTATATTAAATCAAAGTTTATTATATATAATAATAATAATAATAATAATAATAATAATAATAATAATAATAATAATAATAATAATAATAATAATAATAATAATAATAATAATAATAATAATAATAATAATAATGTCTGAAATGAATTAATTTATTAAACTTAGGATCTAATTGAGCTAACTAAAATCTAGAAGCATAAATCACGAACATAATTAAAATAATTCTAAAACTAAATGTAAAATTCCAATTAAATTAATCTAAATTGAAACTCAGTTAAATTAAGAAAAAGAAAAAGAGAAAGACAATTGGTAAAAATAGAGGGGAAAAGACAAAATTTTGGAGGAAAATAAGCCACCAATTTTTTAAGCTAGATTGAAAAAGAAAAGAAAAGGAAAAAGACAATTGGTAAAAATAGAGAGGAAAAAGACATAATTTTGGAGGGAAATAAGCCACATTACTCTTTAGGTCATGCGCATTTAAAATGTTACATTTTAGTACTAATATTTAACTTTGAGTTTTAGTTTAATTTAATTTAGTCACAAGTATCCCCACGGTTTAGACTTCGAATATAGAAATCTCCTCACCGTAGTGATAATTTAGTCTCTAAAAATTTACTTTTAGTCAAAATTAAATAATTTTTATAATTTAGTCTATTAATTTAATATAATGATATTTTTGTTATTTTAATTTCTAAGATTTAATTTTTAGCCAAAATTGACCCATATTTATTTATATGGTATAATTATGAAATTGGTCATTGGACTCTCAAATTTCTCCACTTCCAAATTGTCAATTTAGTCCACAATTTCAGTTTTATGCTATATTTTATGGTGAAATTATAAAATTGGTCACCAAGCTCTCAAATTTCTCTACTTTCAAATTGTCAAGATGGTCTCTAATTCTAGTTTTAGCTATATTTTATGGTAAGATTGTAAAAATTGTCTCTAATTTTAGTTTATGGTTTAGGACTTAGTGTTAATAGTTTAGAGTTATTGATTTTAGATTAATTTCTATGGCTTAAAGGTTAACAATTTAGGTTTTTAGGGCTTAGTGTTAATGATTTAGGGTTTATGGTTTAGTTTAAGGTTATTAGTTTATGAGATTAATTTCTATGACTTAAGATTTATTGTTTAGGATTTATGGCTTCAGATTAAATATTGGGAGAGAAAATAATACATTAAAATTCTAAATTTAAAAATTAGTAGGGACAAAATTTTATTTAATTAATAGTTAAACGTAAAATGACATAAAATGTTATTATACCACAACTTTGATTTTGACAAGAGCAACAGTCTCTTCCATGGTATAATACAAAAAGATAATAAAACATACTTCATTTTATTATTTATTATATTGTTAAAAATAGATAATATTAAAAATAAATTATTCATTTATTTTACCTTAATTTTTGGGTTAAAATCGGGTCGATATTCGGTTCAACTTTCGGTTCGAGTAGCATTCGATTCGGGTCCATTCGGTTCAGGCCCATTTCGATTCAACAAAAAATTTTGGTTCGATTTATTTCGGGTTTCAAGTCAACTTCGGGTCATCATGTTCGGGTCAAAATCGAGTCTCGGTTCGAGTAATTCAGTTCAGGTTTCAGGTCTCGAATCAAATTTGCCAAGTCTAGTCAAGAGCATGTTGATATAGATTTGGGTTGATGCTTCGATGTTCTCTTCTCGATTGGATTTATTGGCCGTGTTACAAAAAAACATCTTATCTATTTGTTCCTATTGGGCGGAGCTCTTCTGGGGTAAAGCCGAGGATATAATAAGTTCAGTTTGGGTTTAAAGAATTTTTATTTGGGTCCGGTTTAATATGATTGTACTTATCATCGTTGATAAGTAGTCTAATGAAATTAATATATCACATTTTTTATATAGTTGAGAAAGGAAGTAGGACTTGAACCCTAAGCAAGAAAAATGTTAACACCAACAAATCACTAAAAAACAGGGGCAAAGTCTGAAATTAAAAACTAAAGAGGTCGAAAAAAATAAGACTAAAAAACATCATCAATAAGATTCAATTTACTAACTTCAAGTGAAATAAACTTAATTTTTTGTACACTTTATTACTACTAAAGCAAGAACCACTCTAATATAAAAAATAAATAAAATAAATTATAATTTAAAATTTTATAAGAATCAAATTAAAAAAATAGACCGTAGGGTAGGCCACATGGGCCTAGACCTGGACCTTGCCCTACCAACCCCATGGGCCTAAAACAATGAGATTATCAATCAGAATTGAATTATTCATTAAACTTAGGTTAAATAGGAGAATAAGTTATGAAAGTTTCAATTACTTTGCCCTCTAATTTTTGCAGTACAAGTCTTGCATTCTCAACAAATTGAGCCGGGAAGCTTTAATAGCAAGTAAAGTAGTTTAAGAATTGAATTATTCATTAAACTTAGGTTAAATAAATAATAAAATATATATTTTAAAACTAGATAATAAAAATAATTAAGGATTACAAATGTAACGAGTCCTTGAACTTTTGAGAGAAACAAATCAATTAAGTCCTTAACATTTTTCTACACCCAATTAGTTGACCCCACTTCAATTTACTAATCTGGACCGAATACCTATGAGACATATTACTAGAAAAGTCTTTCCAATTCAATTTGCTCAATTCAAAACATCAAGATTCAAATATTAGAACTTGTTTAAAAAACATAGAATTCTATCTCAGTAAATCAACTAATAATTAGTTAAATATTTTTTAAAGATAATATTGTAACTTTTATTACTTAGAAAGAGAGCCAAACAGAGGAGATTCAAACAAAAAATATCAATAATGAACAACAAAGAAATAAAAAATTAAAAAAGAGAACCATGAAAGGACTCTTCCTTCTTGAAAGAGAAAAAACTTAGTCATGCAAGGCTCTCACCGTTGCTCGGATGGATAAGCATATGCTCGATTGAATGGCGAAAGGCTAGAGGAATTGTCAACACATAAGAAATAAAGTAAATCCCCTAAGAAACATCATCAACAAAAACGCAACCGTAAAATTTTTTTTTACCTCAATCCAACTAGACGCTTAATAAATGGAGTGACAAGCGAAACCAACAATCTTGTAAGCTACTTCGCTGAATAGATCTGAATGCATCAAAAGTAATCACAAGAGGAGAATCAAACTATTGAACGACCACTGACAATCGCACATCAAAACTGAGTGTCGTGAAAAACTCTGCACAAACGCAAATCTACCACAAAGGAAGGCGAAAAACGTGCCATAAGGCAGAGGCGTGCCACAAGACAGAGGAAAAACGTGCCATAAAGGCAGAGAAAACAAGCGCAACAATATGTGTGAGAAGTAAGAACCCGAAACAACGAGATTCTAATATAAAATTCTAAAAGAAAACCAACGAAAATGCAAAAGTAAAAGTAATTATAAGGAAAAAATATCGGCAGTCGGCGACAGCACCAAGACTAGTGTTGCCGTAGGCCGGCCAAATAAAGAGGGAAAAAAAGATGAGAAAAGAGAAAGAAAAAGAGATTATCTAAATGGCTCCTAGACTCCTATCCCAAATTCTGCCTTTACATTATGGAATGTGTTTAAATTGTTTATTTTTGTATAAAGAGAAAGAAAAAGAGATTGTTGAGAATCAATCTCTCAACACTCCCCAAACCTAATGTCAACTAGTGCTAAAATAATATTACTTGCTAATAAACTACAAACTTGGTTGACATATCTATTACCGAATAATGTTCCTATATTTTAATGTATTATAATTATTAAAATATTATATACTATTTATGAGAAGATATAATATGACTTTATATATCTTGATATATAGTATTAGTTTGGTTTTAACATATTCATACCGTACAAAAAAATCCCTTAGATTTAAGAATAAAGAGATTGCAAATGCTGAATCTCCAACCCAAACCTGTTGGTACAAAAAAATGTCTACTCTTTTTAAACTTCTAATAAATAGATCATAAAATGTTGCAAAACATTTTTAAAACGATTGGGATAACAAAATGAGGTTTTGGGTTGGGTTGGGCCATGCCCGGATCGAGCCTAGGAAAGCAAAAGTTTTACTATTTGGGGGACGGACTTACAGTTTTATTGTCCAGCAGTGTTCTTTCCCAAAGGAGATCATCAGAAGTCAGAACATTGTATTCCAGACTCCAGTGGTGCTTCGTTCAAAAACTGTTGGCTTCAGAATCAAATTTTGCAGTTGTTAGTTCTAATTCAACTTTAGAAATTAGACCTTCAAAAACTAGCATTAAGGCATGTCAATATCAATCAATTATATATAATTAATATATCTATGTATATATTCAACATAAGCATGTTATACATTCCCATGAGGCCTAACCAAAAAGATAAATCAAAGGAACAAAAACTTTATTGTTATGTGAATCAATGAATGATGATTTCATTTAATACATTGTCTCCAGTTTTCTTAGGAGATTTTCCATACCTTTTAGGATTATCTGATGGATGAGACTGTTGAAGTTGCAAAACCATTAGTTGGAACAACAGAGGAGAGGCGAATGTTACGAATTCTGTTTCTACGAAGAGAATTTGGGTCAATTCCTGCCTTATGAGCTGCAATTACACCAATAGCTTCCCAATAGTTTTTTACCTTGATCTGCACAAAAGATGGCATTGCATTGGTTATCAAGTGTTAACGCTTTTGACTTTAATGCTAAATATGATTCCACTGCCTTAAATTACTGCACTTCATTTTTATGCAAAATGACCTCTAAGGCGTCTTTCATTTCAAAATCAAGAAAAACGCGTCTTCATAAGGATAAATGTTAAATTCTGATAAGCCCTGAAACTACTGTCTGGTTAAACAAAATAAAATTTCTGCAGTCAAAGGACGGACAAGTATCTTTCCTTTACACTAGATGGAAGATTATCTTGCTTTGATAGGTGTTTCTAGAAATAAATAAATGGTTGTGAGATTGATGGAATCAAATGAAACTGATGGGGTAATTAATCCATGCTAATGAAACACAAATTAGATTTTTCTTCTTTCTTTTCTTCCTTTCTACAAAATCTTTACTTATCAATCTTGCAATCACATCAGATTTGTAACTCTACTCTGTCTCACTCATTGTAATATAATCATTCTCTACTGTTATGTATTTTTCTTTTGAAGGGAGACCAAAAGTGGAAACAAGACGGATAGAGAAGACATTAAACACACGTTGCTTCAGAGAGGATTCTAGAGAATATTTATTATACAGCCATTACGCACTAATACGCGATATATAAAACTACAGAGTGAATTAGAAACTGATAATAAAAAATTAAGACAAAAATTAGATGTCATACCACTTTGATCCCAAGTTTATCTGCAGTGTCATTTAGAACTGTCTCATTTTCTTCCACACAGATTATTAGGGGCTGTGAAGAGAAAGGGAGGGTTGAGAAGAGAAGAAATGTCAGTGTATAGAATTTGCAGCAAATTAAAGGTACTCATGGTTAACATTATAAGATGTTTTTGGTCGACCAAGAAAGTTGCCAGTAAGCACATATGCCTTCTGTTGGTAGAAAGGAAAGGAAAGGAAAAGTTTTAATCTAAGTTGAGCTACGAATTACACATTTTTATGAATCTCGATCATTAGATTAAAAATTTTTCTGTCCCTTCCCATTTTCCCCTACCAAACATGAATTTGCTGGCCATCTTTTACCAAAAAAGGAAAAGTGTAGATAGTTTGCCTTCAAATTTGTACCTTATTTCTCTTGCTTCTTGCAAAGGCAAGGGCACCATCTCCTCCACAAGCATCTATTGGAAGAATAACACTGTCAACATCACTCGCAAAGATACAACCCTTTGCCGAGGACTCCCGGTTTTTAACCAAGTACTGTGGTGCGTTACTAAGTCCCGCAAGGACACATGGCAAAAATGTGTATCCTATCTGGTCAAAAGGAATGAAATAGAGACATAAGCATGAGTATGCAGGGGAGTGCATGCTTGCAAGTGTGCATATATGATGTGTCTTTGTGACGATAAAACTTTGTAACCAAAATATTCGGTCAAAAGTAGTGAATAACTAATCATATATTTCGTTTTGATTATCTAATCAATTTATAGTGCGCTTCTATCAATGAGGCATGAGGGAGGAAAAACACAAATTCTTTTCGTAGAACTTCACAAACCTCCTCAGCAGCTGATTTCGGACTAAGAGATGAGGTCAAGGGAAGGGGAGATAGTGCAGGCGCATGTGCACAAGGTATCTGAAATTCTTTCACCACAAGATGACTTATTATTGCCTCCACTCCGGCCAATATATCTATTCCCTGAAAGCATGTGCATGACATGGTATCAGATAAAACTATGTGAAAACAAATTGAATTCAAAAGTGGCTTCGGCAGCACCCAACATCCCTTCTGAATTAAAGATGAAAAAGGAATTGGTAATCAAATGAAACTTAAACATAGAAAATCATATGCAAAATTTACCCAGGGAGGGATGAAGGCAAGCTATTGAAGAATTAAAACATTAATATTTTATGGGTTTAATTGTAATCTTAAAGTAAATTTAGGATGTTATAGATAAATTAGGTTATTTTATTAGTTAATATTTTGCTTCATTCTCAAGTACTAGGGCTTTAGGGTGCCTAGTTATTTTGTGTTTTTATTAGTGTTAGGGTTTAACTAGTGAACCTATGTCATTTTAGTTCTAAGAGGATTTTGTTTTTGATGCATAGATTTTGAGAATTCTTGAGGATTTCAAATTATCAATGGGGGTGCTATAGTTTGCAAGTACTCCTTAAGTTGTTATACAACAATAATTTTCAACTTAATATAGTCCATAACGGCAACAGATCATCAATTCTCATAAATTTTGGGACTTATTAAAGCTTATGTTATTTTAATGTCCGCTAGGGTTTGGTTTATGAGGTGCTGATATTTCTGATATTTGATACACAAGTTTTAAGAATCCATGAGACTTTGGAGATTTGGGTCAAGATTTACAGACTATTACTTGAGGCTATTGTTTATATTTTGAGAGTACTTGTTCTATGTCAATGAAGCTCGTGTATCTTGATATAATTTGGGAATGCAAGGGAAGTTATAACCATGGCTCAAGGCAGTGCTCATCAGCACAGAGTTCATTTAAAATCAATTTCAATGGAAATTTCAAATTAATAAAAATCACCAACAAGAGAACAGGAAGTTGTGCAGAGGAAAAGGAGAGGGAAGAAAGGGTAGCATTATTAGCATCTATTATTAACCTATGATGTTCTAAAGCCAACAATTTCAAAACTAATAAGAGGACTTCTGCTAACCATGTCAATGGTCAGGTAATTTGAATAAAACATCTACTCAGAATACTTTCCGAAATGTAACATGATAATCTTTGCATTTTACTCAAGAATTCAAGGAGAAGATATAATTGCCTTACAATTCCAAGTCGATAGTCATCGAGATCATCCACTTCATCATCTGGAAAGCGCCCAACAACAGCAACGGCATCCACTTGTGATCGTTCGACTAAATTCTTAACAGCCCGCAGTAAAGAATCAGGGTGTTTAATTCTACCTGTTGATTGCCCAGTTGTTGGATTGATCCACTTTTCCACCTGCAAAACTTGTTTTAGTTCACGGAGTATCAGGTTATTCTCTTCCTTGACTTTTACGATGTCAAATTTCCTCATCAACTAAGATCAAGAACAAGAATATTAAGCGGTACATGCCAGCTCCAACCTTCAAAGTTTCTCCCTAAAACATGAAAGCAATACAGCAAGTTTGATACAAGGAGATGCAATTTATAATATACGGTAATTCGATATTTATCTTTTTTAGCCAGTAGAGTATCAGCATAGAACAGAAACTAAAATTTTATTGCTTGAAATATTTTTTAGTTTGTGTCAAGAGTTCAGAACTTTAAATATCTCTTCTCCACTAAATCAAATTGGTACCTCTAATGGGGTGTCGGTGATAACATATTCGACAACTGGCAATCCAAGGGAAGCCCTTGTGGCATCAGCCACTTGCAAATGGCGGACTCGAAGATGCTCTTCTATGCCAGCATCAAGAACCAATCCCACCTGCATCAAGTCAAAGTCGGAAAAGTTAAATAATAGCAACCTAAAACAGCCAACTATAAAACTATGAGTAATACTGTAATAATGCATATCATGTACCAACTCAAACTAAATGTCGATCATTATTTTTCAAATGCCACAAAATCCTGCCGATTTCCTTTTTGTTTCCTCTCCTTTAACCCTTAAAACTCTTACTTTTTCTACCTTCTATATGAACTTTTCATGATTTGTTTTTTAAACTCGCAGCATTACAAATCATAAAGAAGGTCAAAATTTATCAACAAAGACTAATTCCATGGAACTCAAACCTAAACACAAATTTTGGAACTGATAAGGAAATGAGAAATTAAGAATAAATAAAACCTTGTTTTGATGAACAGGTTGAAGAGCCCATAAGCCTTGGGCGAATCTGTCCAGAGCATAACCTTCAACATACATTACATTAGGCATGGGCCAGTACAACATTGCTGCATTTAAAACCTGCAAAATTGTAATAGTATTAATTTCGTCCCATTAAGTTTAATTTAATTGAAACCTTAACGAAGAAGGGGAAAAAGGCTTAGAAGCTTACATTAGGATGTGAAATGAGACAATCAACGACGGAGGATAAGGCGCGAGCAACAGGCAACGCATCACCGGCAAATCCTCCGATGCTGGCCCCCACTCCCGTCGGCACTATCATTACGCTTGTGTACTCCCTCTTACACTGAATCCGCCTCCGAAAGACAATTATATGTATGTTCTACAATCAAGAAAGAAAAAAGGTTAAGAGAACCAAGTGACTGACCTTGTCAGCGGAGTAAGGAGCGTAGCATGCGATAGGAGGCCGGATGGACGGTCGTGATTTGATGACGAAGTGATTACGATTCGGCAGCGATTGCCACGGACGGCATAGATTGAGAGATGCCGTTGCCGCCATTGCCTGGCGAAAGAAGAAAAATGATATATACTGTAGCTGTTTTCGGCTTGACTACCTTAGAATTTGAACTTTTTGAAGACCAAAAGAGAAATGGATAACGCAAGCGGCAAAGCCACTCTCACTTTGAGCTCTCTCCAATTTTGTCCGGATGGACGGTCTTGCCCCTATGCGTGGTTTGTCCCGCTCGAATCGGATGTGGACAAAGATTTTTAACCCGGTTTGACCGGCTCGAATATAATTTAATTATATAAATATATGACTATTTATATAAAACTATACTTTTAATATTTTTAAATAATAAAATTAGATAATTTAATTTAATAATTATACATATAATTATAGTGATGATAAAAAGTGGAAATTATTGAATTTAGTTTATGAATATGAAAATGCAAACACATTTTTATTTTAAATCTTGCATTTATTATAATTTAAAGTATTTATGAAATGATGTATCTAATTAGTGAGTTTGGTGCAGTGATTTGGGTGTGCCTCTGTCCCTAAACTGCACTTGATATTTTAATCCGTTTGAGAGAAAAAAAATCAACCTCAATGTAAATTATAAATTTTTTGAGAAGCGTAAGTAAAAAATAAAATATTGACAAATAATTTTAGAGTGATTGAACTTCCTAAATTAAGTTTACAGTAACTACTTTAACTATTAACATTATTTTTTAAAATTTACTAATTTAATCAACTTTTGAGGATAAAGTATAACCTTGCAATTATCTTAAGATTTCTACCTAAATCTTAAGAATATTCTTCCTCTCAAAGAGATAATACAAAAAAAACAAACTAAGCATAAATCTTCGCTTGATTTGAATTTTTGCAAAATAAAGCTCATACCTCAAAACACTTGGAATGAAAAAAATACAATAGAAGCTCTCAAATGTTTTTTTTTTATAGCAACGATGAAGTAAATAAACTCAAATATCTCCTAACAGTGATTTAATGCTTTGAATTGTTGTATTATATTTGAACATGTTTTGGAGACTTACTTTTATATCCTTCATTAGTTTTTAATCATATTGTAACCCCCTAGTCCCGGTCTGGCCGAATGACCGGTCCAAGTGGGCCACACGGGGAAAACCGAGCGAAAACTAATTAAGATTCCCCCTCGGTTAGCAACCCTATATTTTTTTTTTCTTTCTTATCTAGATGCTTGTATTAAATCCTATATGAGAGAACACGCAGCGAACAAATACTGACTCGAAACTCACAAACTTACAATTAAACAACCAATTTTTCCATTTTAAGAAGGACGTATCGATACACCTACATGGGGTATCGATACGCCTTGACCAAAGTCAACCCTCTCCCAGACTCAGGGATGGCCGTATCGATACACCATTTAGCGTATCGATACGCACCTCCAGGTCAATGTCACAAGTAGTCAACAAGATTAAACCGTATCGATACACATAACCCCGTATCGATACGCTTTGCACTCCCCAATTCCCTTAACATTCCAGAGAGTTTGGACGGTATCGATACACTCCGTGTATCGATACGCTCAGCCTAAAATAAATCTCAGAGAGTTGAGGGTGTATCGATACACAGGGGTGTATCGATACGCCCTGCTTCACAATGCTCTGTTTTTAGCTAAAACATATAAGGCACACACTTAAAATATATAATTGGACCTCCCTAGACCCAACAACACACAAACAACCTTTAATAATCAAAATGTCAACACACATGGCATTCAAACACACAAGGGTCATGCATCTCAAGAATCCATACAACAAAACAACATAAGCATTTACAACCTACCATCCCCTTAACATTCAACAAAGTATTTCATGCTTTACAACCCAAAACATCATATATAACAAAAAGTTATAAAAACTTATACAACAACCCTTTTTTGCCACATTGCTAACTAGTACAAAATTACCACCGTACTTGAGTTACAAAACTTGGAAACCCTTCTTGCCTTGCTCCGAGCTAACGCCACACTAATGATCTGCATTGTTGAACATAGAGAGCGTAAGCTATAAGCTTAGTGAGGATGCTCTAAAACGAAAGCAACAACAATGCAGGGTTCAAGCATGAAATCCCTAAACCTCATATCTAACATGCATAGACAACATCACAAGTAGTCCTAGCTAGTCCATCAAGTGACATAATATGGCATGTTACCTCATACTAAGCACCAAGCATCAATAACAATAGTCATGTTTCACCACCATATATCACCATATATGAATAAGTTAATTGGCCACTTTAAATTACCCCGATTGTGCGGATTTAACTCAACAACACTTTACCTCGGTGGGATTACACTCATCACCGGCCTTGCATGGACGGGATTCCACTCATCGCCACATGCCCTACGGATGGGATTCCACTCATCATCACGTAGAAATGAATAAAAGCTTCCGGTAGAATATTACATTACCGTACTCCTCCTTGGTGCCTCAACGCCACCAAGGCCACGTACGTTTTGACTCAATTTGTGTGCACACTAATCCTAATGATCGATCATTTACAACCGGTAATTGTTTAGTGCCAATTATCATTTACCACATCACATTTTCCATTAATCATAACTCATGCTCATCACATATATATACACCTCATGAATATACATGTACAAAACCACCAATATCACAAAAGCATAGTTAAGTAAGCACCATAGCATATATGGATATCAATGGATAACTAACAACTCGAATTAACTATAAGTGGCCTACCAAGCACACTTTACACAAACACACTACACATACTCGAACCAACTTTAGAATAAGTTTAAAACCACTCACCGCCCTTCCTTTGTCAAACGAAACAATCCTCCTACGATCTCGTATTCGGCTCCAAAGCTCCTTCAACGTTTCTTCTTGCTTCTAACCAAACAAAACACACTTATTACACCACAATTCAATGCTAAAACTCAACTAACAACTCACTTCACAAACATAAGCCATATTCTTCAATTTCTCAATCCACCATCATCCAAAAACTCAATTTTCGTACTCCCCAAACACCTTGCTGAAAACTCCACTTCCAAACACCCAAATGACCTCTAACACATCCCAAATCACTCTCATATCATACCCTAACCATCAGCCCTTAGTTTTCAACATAAACTTCACCAAAAACCAAGTTTTAACACCTTAAAATTTAACATATGAATTTAATACGAATTTTCATCCAAATTTAACCAAATTGATATATAATGTGTATTTCATCATGATTATGTTAAATCCCAACTTAAAACATTAAAACAATTTGGAAAACCACCTAAAATCCAAACTTTAACATAAAACTATAATTTTTCAAAGTCCCATGTTTTCAAATTTTAAGACCAAATATAGATAGAGAATAAGGAGGAGAGTCGGAAAACATAATTTACCTTCCAAAACGAGGTTGAAATCAAGTTGTATGATCAATGGAATAATGATAAGCTTGAGAGGTTTTTAGAGATGGTGATATCGTTGGATGAGGAAGATAATAGAAGGGAAAAAGAAGATGATGACTCTTATATAAATTAAGAGTTATCTTACCTTTAATAAAAATTTTGGGTAAAATCGCAACATTGGTCCCTCCCCTTTTATTAAAGCTCAATTACACCATAACTTAAGTTGAGTTGATTTTAATTAAATTTTATTAACTCGACTATAAACTCGGTTTACTCCTAGGCCCAAAACACGGGTGTTACAACTCTCTCCCACTTAAGAAATTTCGTCCCCGAAATTACCTGGTGGAAACAAATACGGAAACTGCTCAACCATATCCGCTTTCCTTTCCCAAGTGGCCTCTTCTACACCTCTATGTCTCCACAACACTTTGACCAACTCTATGGTCTTGCCACGCAACACCTTACTATCAGTAGCAAGTATCTCAATGGGTTCTTCAGTATAGGACAAATCTGGATTTAATTCTATCTCCTCAACGGGCATCACATGAGAAGGATCTGATCTATATCTTCTAAGCATAGACACATGAAAGACATCATGGATCTTCTCTAACTCAGAAGGTAACCTCAAACGATAAGCTACAGGCCCAATCCGCTCAACTACCTCATACGGACCAATGAATCTCGGACTCAGCTTGCCCTTTCGGCCGAATCTCATTACCTTCTTCCACGGAGATACCTTCAGAAACACTTTCTCACCTACTGAGTACTCTATCTCTTTTCTCTTCAAATCTGCATAAGATTTCTGACGATTGGAAGCTGCTTTCAAACGGTCGCAAATCAGCTTCACCTTGTCAGTAGTCCCCTTAAGCAAATCTGGCATAGGTAACAATCTCTGACCTGTTTCAGCCCAACAGATCGGAGTCCTACATCGTCTACCATACAAAGCCTCATAAGGAGCCATCTGAATACTAGATTGATAACTGTTGTTGTAAGCGAACTCAACCAACGGTAAGTGCTTCTCCCAAGAACCTTGGAAGTCAATCACACAACAACGGAGCATATCCTCTAGAATCTGTATTACTCGCTCTGACTGCCCATCAGACTGTGGATGATAAGAAGTGCTGAAATGCAAACGGCTACCTAGAGCACTATGCAAGCAACCCCAGAACCTCGAAGTAAACCTAGGATCTCTGTCTGAAACAATAGACTTCGGTACTCCATGAAGTCTCACAATCTCGCGGATATACAAGTTTGCCAACTTGTCTAAGGAATCAGTAGTGTTCACTGCTAAGAAGTGAGCACACTTAGTGAACCTATCAACAATCACCCAAACTGAATTCTTCTTTGAAGGAGATAAGGGTAATCCCGATACAAAATCCATGGTGATCCTCTCCCATTTCCATTCCGGAATCTTCAAAGGCTGTAATAAACCTGAAGGAACCTGATGTTCTGCCTTCACTCTTTGACAAACCATACAATGGCTCACATACTCAGCTACATCTTTCTTCAAACCAACCCAGAAGTAATCATTCTTCAAGTCACAATACATTTTGGTACTACCCGGATGCATAGAAAAGGGACTCGAATGTGCTTCACTCAAAATCTGACGTCTCAACTCAACATCTCCTGGTACAACAATTCTATCCTTAAAGCACAACAAGCCTTCACCACTGAAACTGTAATCGGTTGGTCTTCCTTCGGCTATGTCCTGGACATGAGGAATTAAACTCTCATCTTGCATTTGCTTCTCTTTAATCAATTGTATCAAAGAAGGCTTTACCTGCAATTCGGTGATCAAACCACCATCATCAGACACACTCAATTTAGCAAACATAGCCCTCAACTCTATGGCCACTTTCCTACTCAAAGCATCAGCGACTACATTCGCTTTACCCGGATGGTACTCGATGGTCAAATCATAATCTTTTAGCAACTCAAGCCATCTTCTTTGTCTCAAGTTTAACTCCTTCTGTGTCATCAAGTACTTCAAGCTCTTGTGATCGGTGTAAACAATACACTTCTCACCATACAAGTAATGACGCCAAATCTTCAATGCAAACACAACTGCGGCTAGCTCGATATCATGTGTAGGATAGTTCTTCTCATGAACCTTCAATTGTCTAGAAGCATAAGCAACAACTTTTCTCTCTTGCATCAGAACACATCCTAAACCTACGTAGGAAGCATCACTGTAAATTACAAACTCTTTACCTGAAACAGGTTGTACTAACACTGGGGCATTCGTCAAAGCTTCTTTTAGTTTCTCAAAGGCCTTTTGTCTTGCATCTGACCATTCATATTTAACTCCCTTTTGCAACAGTTTAGTCAAAGGAGCAGCTACTCTAGAGAAACCATCAACAAATCTTCTATAGTAGCCGGCTAATCCCAGGAAACTCCTAATCTCTGTCACAGACTTAGGTTGTTTCCACTCGATAATAGCCTCGATCTTCGATGGATCAACACGGATACCTTCGGCCGAAACAACATGACCAAGAAATACCACCTCTCGTATCCAGAACTCACATTTACTAAGCTTAGCATACAACTGATTGCTCAGCAATTTCTGTAAAACAACCCTCAAGTGCTCGTCATGTTCTTCTTCTGTCTTCGAGTACACAAGTATGTCATCAATGAAAACAACTACAAAACAGTCTAGATAGTCTCTAAAAATTCTGTTCATCATGTCCATGAATGCTGCAGGTGCATTCGTGAGCCCAAATGGCATCACAAGAAACTCATAGTGACCATATCTCGTCCTAAAAGCTGTCTTCGGAACATCACACTCTTTCACTTTTAACTGGTAGTACCCGGATCTCAAATCTATCTTCGAGAACACTGAGGCACCTCTCAATTGATCAAACAAATCATCTATGCGAGGTAACGGATACTTGTTCTTCACAGTCAACTGATTCAACTGTCTATAATCAATACACATACGCATACTACCATCTTTCTTTTTCACGAATAACACGGGAGCACCCCACGGAGAACTACTAGGCCTAATGAATCCACGGTCTAATAATTCTTGCAACTGGTTCTTCAATTCTTTCAACTCTTTTGGAGCCATACGATACGGAGCTATCGAAACTGGATTAGACCCTGAAATGGTCTCAATTACAAACTCAACATCTCTGTCAGGAGGTAAGCCTGGCAATTCTTCAGGGAACACATCCGAAAAATCACACACTGTTCTGATATCTTTTGGTCTAACTTCACTCATATCCGGATTCATAACATAAGCTAAATAAGCCCCGCATCCAGAGTCCATCAACTTGTGAGCCTCTAAAGCTGACACTACATTAGACAAGAACTTAATGTTCTCGCCTATTACTACCACCTCGTAGTCATCAGAAAGTTTCAAAGAAATTCTCTTTGTTTCGAAATCCACACTAGCCCGATGTTCAACCAACCAGTCCATACCCAAAATTATATCGAAACCATAAAAAGGAAGTTCCATCATGTCAACTAGGAACACATGACCCTGAATCTTCAGTGGACATCTTCTATATATACGTCTAACCACTACTGTCTCACCAAAAGAACTAGTGACATGCATACCTACATCTAAGATTTCAACAGGGATATCTAACTTCTTTGCATGCTCACTCAAAATGTAGGAATGCGTAGAACCCGAATCAACCAGAGAAAGCAAAGACATAGACCGTAACTCGAAATTACCTGCTATCACATCAGTGTCGTTCCCGGCCTCTCTCTGAGCATAAACTCTCGCTGGTCCTCCTGCCTCTGGCTGCACTGCCACAACATGAGAAAGATTCCTCTGAACATCCACCCTAGGTGCATCTATCCTAGGTTGGAAGTAGCCACGACCGCGCCCACGGCCTCTCTGAAAATCATTGGCTCTAGCAGGAGCCTGTGCTGCTGCCTGTCCCACTGGATATGGACAGTTACGTCTTATGTGGTCTCTAGCCCCACAATTCCAACAAGAATGAAAATTTCCCCAACACTCACCGGTGTGGTTCCTCCCACAAGTAGCACATGTAGGCAACTTCCCACCAGCCTTCTGGTTTTGATGGCCTTTACCGTGGTTACCGCCACCACGCCTATTATCATACTGAGGTTTGTTGTCTCGATGCCTCTTGGCATCATCTCTGTCAAAGTTACTGGATCTCTTACTCGAACTAGATCCACCTGACCGCCTGGTCAGACTTAAACTGTGCTCCAAGTCCTTGGCCCTCGAAACCAAGACATCAAAATCAGTGTAGTCTGAAGCTAGAGTATAAGTCTTGATTTCTTCATTCAATCCATAACGGAACCGGTTACAGCGTTCCACCTCAGTAGGAACAAGTTCAGATGCATACTGACTTAGTCTGACAAATCTAATCTCATAGTCTGTCACTGATCTAAGTCCCTGAATCAAAGCCATGAACTCCCTCTTCCTCTCGTCGATGTATCGTGGACCTAGATACTTCTTCCGGAATGCTGTCTCAAAGAACTCCCAAGTGATCTCAGCGTCATCCATACTCGATGTAACAGTGACCCACCAAGTGTAAGCATCACCCTGAAGCAAGGACTCAACACAGCCCAACTTGCGATCACCAGTACACCCTATCTGAGCCAAGATACGGACGGTCTTCTCAAGCCATAACTCTGACCTCTCCGGAGTAGACCCCCTGAACTCTTCAGCTCCAAGACCCCGAAGTCTCTCTAATGGCAATCCGGTGCCCTCACCAGGATGATGTGCTGCCTGTCCTCCAGCTACTGCAGCCTGAAAAGCCCCGGCTATCGCCTGAACCAACGGAGCTAAGTCAATCCCTGCCGGTCCTTGGCCACCCTGACCTCCTGGTGGTCCCTCTCCTCCTGCCTCAGCCTCGCCTCCAACTCCCGGTGGAGGAGGTGGTGGTGGAGGTGGTAATGGAGGAGCTCCAATTCTAATCACAGGCTCTCCCACTTGAGCCTCAGCTCTAACTACTGGCTCTCCTTCTGGAGCCTCTGCCCGTGGTTCCGGTCTAAACCTCCTAGGCCTCCCACGTGGTCTCATGGTACAGCTAACAAGGTATAAACTACAACAAGAAACATATAAGGATTTCGTTAGTCAAAGCAAGGGTCCAATAATGCTCAAGTACTCTTCTTTTCAAAATCTTTGTAAATTAAGTAATAGTAGCAATGGGCACACACACTCTACACCAAACACATCAATTCATGCTTCAAAACATCATGCGAACAGTCAAATATCAAAGATTCATAGCAAGACATGCATCGAACAACACAATTATTCAACATAATAAGTTTACCTCACTTACCTGCCCGAGGTCTCGATAACCTCAGGCTCTGATACCAACAAATGTAACCCCCTAGTCCCGGTCTGGCCGAATGACCGGTCCAAGTGGGCCACACGGGGAAAACCGAGCGAAAACTAATTAAGATTCCCCCTCGGTTAGCAACCCTATATTTTTTTTTTCTTTCTTATCTAGATGCTTGTATTAAATCCTATATGAGAGAACACGCAGCGAACAAATACTGACTCGAAACTCACAAACTTACAATTAAACAACCAATTTTTCCATTTTAAGAAGGACGTATCGATACACCTACATGGGGTATCGATACGCCTTGACCAAAGTCAACCCTCTCCCAGACTCAGGGATGGCCGTATCGATACACCATTTAGCGTATCGATACGCACCTCCAGGTCAACGTCACAAGTAGTCAACAAGATTAAACCGTATCGATACACATAACCCCGTATCGATACGCTTTGCACTCCCCAATTCCCTTAACATTCCAGAGAGTTTGGACGGTATCGATACACTCCGTGTATCGATACGCTCAGCCTAAAATAAATCTCAGAGAGTTGAGGGTGTATCGATACACAGGGGTGTATCGATACGCCCTGCTTCACAATGCTCTGTTTTTAGCTAAAACATATAAGGCACACACTTAAAATATATAATTGGACCTCCCTAGACCCAACAACACACAAACAACCTTTAATAATCAAAATGTCAACACACATGGCATTCAAACACACAAGGGTCATGCATCTCAAGAATCCATACAACAAAACAACATAAGCATTTACAACCTACCATCCCCTTAACATTCAACAAAGTATTTCATGCTTTACAACCCAAAACATCATATATAACAAAAAGTTATAAAAACTTATACAACAACCCTTTTTTGCCACATTGCTAACTAGTACAAAATTACCACCGTACTTGAGTTACAAAACTTGGAAACCCTTCTTGCCTTGCTCCGAGCTAACGCCACACTAATGATCTGCATTGTTGAACATAGAGAGCGTAAGCTATAAGCTTAGTGAGGATGCTCTAAAACGAAAGCAACAACAATGCAGGGTTCAAGCATGAAATCCCTAAACCTCATATCTAACATGCATAGACAACATCACAAGTAGTCCTAGCTAGTCCATCAAGTGACATAATATGGCATGTTACCTCATACTAAGCACCAAGCATCAATAACAATAGTCATGTTTCACCACCATATATCACCATATATGAATAAGTTAATTGGCCACTTTAAATTACCCCGATTGTGCGGATTTAACTCAACAACACTTTACCTCGGTGGGATTACACTCATCACCGGCCTTGCATGGACGGGATTCCACTCATCGCCACATGCCCTACGGATGGGATTCCACTCATCATCACGTAGAAATGAATAAAAGCTTCCGGTAGAATATTACATTACCGTACTCCTCCTTGGTGCCTCAACGCCACCAAGGCCACGTACGTTTTGACTCAATTTGTGTGCACACTAATCCTAATGATCGATCATTTACAACCGGTAATTGTTTAGTGCCAATTATCATTTACCACATCACATTTTCCATTAATCATAACTCATGCTCATCACATATATATACACCTCATGAATATACATGTACAAAACCACCAATATCACAAAAGCATAGTTAAGTAAGCACCATAGCATATATGGATATCAATGGATAACTAACAACTCGAATTAACTATAAGTGGCCTACCAAGCACACTTTACACAAACACACTACACATACTCGAACCAACTTTAGAATAAGTTTAAAACCACTCACCGCCCTTCCTTTGTCAAACGAAACAATCCTCCTACGATCTCGTATTCGGCTCCAAAGCTCCTTCAACGTTTCTTCTTGCTTCTAACCAAACAAAACACACTTATTACACCACAATTCAATGCTAAAACTCAACTAACAACTCACTTCACAAACATAAGCCATATTCTTCAATTTCTCAATCCACCATCATCCAAAAACTCAATTTTCGTACTCCCCAAACACCTTGCTGAAAACTCCACTTCCAAACACCCAAATGACCTCTAACACATCCCAAATCACTCTCATATCATACCCTAACCATCAGCCCTTAGTTTTCAACATAAACTTCACCAAAAACCAAGTTTTAACACCTTAAAATTTAACATATGAATTTAATACGAATTTTCATCCAAATTTAACCAAATTGATATATAATGTGTATTTCATCATGATTATGTTAAATCCCAACTTAAAACATTAAAACAATTTGGAAAACCACCTAAAATCCAAACTTTAACATAAAACTATAATTTTTCAAAGTCCCATGTTTTCAAATTTTAAGACCAAATATAGATAGAGAATAAGGAGGAGAGTCGGAAAACATAATTTACCTTCCAAAACGAGGTTGAAATCAAGTTGTATGATCAATGGAATAATGATAAGCTTGAGAGGTTTTTAGAGATGGTGATATCGTTGGATGAGGAAGATAATAGAAGGGAAAAAGAAGATGATGACTCTTATATAAATTAAGAGTTATCTTACCTTTAATAAAAATTTTGGGTAAAATCGCAACATTGGTCCCTCCCCTTTTATTAAAGCTCAATTACACCATAACTTAAGTTGAGTTGATTTTAATTAAATTTTATTAACTCGACTATAAACTCGGTTTACTCCTAGGCCCAAAACACGGGTGTTACACATATGGGTTAATGAGAAATTGATTAAAACTGTTGGAGGAAGTTTCTTTTGCATTACATGCTGCCCAACGAACTTTAGTACCGATACTCAACAATGTGCATGGTCAACACTAGTACAAAAATGACTTTTGAAGTTTAGAAAAATAAGTTTTAATTCATTGAGTATTGATACTGGAAAAGTAGTACTGGTACTAAATTAACTTTTGAAGTTTGAAAAAATAAATATAACTTTTTTGAGTATCGGTATTGACAAGGCAGTGCGAGTAATAGGGTGGGCTAGTTACGCGCCAATACCAAAATTTCCCTCCCGAAGTTTAACCTAGGCTTGATCTAGGGTGTTCAGTGAAGCCGCTCGGCAGTTGATCGGAGAGACGTCGGGAGTTCTAGGGCTCGTCGGCGTTCTGGTTCTTCGACGGTGACGAAGCCAAGCTCTCTCTCCCCTCGGTTTAGTGGTTTCCCAGGGACATCTTTGTGGCTGGTTTGGGAAGACGGTGATTGGTGCGAGGTCGGTGCTAGCGTCTCCTCAGCGACGGCGGTGAAACGCTCGGATTGTTTTCGTTTGCCCCTCTTCCAAGAAAACGACTCCGGTAATTTTTCTTCGCTCCTCCCCCTCCCAGGCGAACTCACGCTTTCTGGTTTGCTTTCCCCCTCCCCTCGCCGAAATGCCCCAATCTCTGGTGACTCAATCCCTTCTTTACTGCATTCTGAACTGAGTTATGGTCGGTTTCTATGCGATTATGGTAGTTCTCGTGCTTTGACTGAATTTTGGCTGATTTCTGTTCATGATTATGGCATTTTCTCTTGCTTTGCTTTGCCGGAGCCTCTGTTTTCCTCCTGTTTTGTTTGATTTTGAATGGACAAACAAGCTTCTTGATGCTGAAGTCTCTTTCTGACCAAGTGGACCCTGCTCGTAAGGTCTAATTGCTTACCGGCTGATACCCATAAACCGGGGAATTGTCGGGTTTCTGTGAGCTTCGTTTCCTTACGGCTGATTATTCATAACATCTGTAAGAAGAATCTGCTGGGGTGCTCTGTTTCTCTTTCTCTTCTGCATAGAGGCTGCCGCTGCGAGAAGTTTCAGGGATAGTTTTCCGGATTCTCTCGTCACCTTTTGCAGTCGGAATCGGGGTCTTATTTTCTCTTCGCCGGAATTATGACAACTCTTGCATGGAATGTGCGAGGCTTGGGGAACCAGGGTACGGTTAGAGCCCTCCGCAATTCGGTTGCTAAGCACAAACCGGATATTGTGTTTCTCAGTGAAACAAAACAAAAAATTAGGTACCTGGAAAAGATAAGAATGAAGATGAAATTTTGTTCGTCCTTATATGTTGAACCAAGGGGCATAGCGGGTGGATTAGCCCTATGGTGGAATGACGCTGTATCCATCTCTGTTCTTAAGCACAACTCGAACTTCATTGATACGAAGGTGGTTTTCCAAAGCGGAGACAATTGGTTTGGAACTTTCATTTATGGACCTCCTTACAGAGATGAAAAGCAATCTTTCTGGGAGAACTTAGCAAATCTCAGAGACTCCAGCACATGCAAATGGCTTATCATAGGGGATTCCAATGTGGTTCTGAGACAAGAAGAGAAAGACGGTGGTAAACCTGTGAATCTAGAGGAGGCGAGGTGTGTTAACGAGCTAGTGAACTCCATGGGTCTATTTGAGCTGCCCATTAAAGGCGGCATCTACACTTGGTTCAACCAGAGAGGCGGGGAGAACTCCATTCTTGAGAAATTAGACCGCATTTTGTGCTCTGCTGAATGGAGTCTCAGCTTCCCTAAAGCTCTGGGAATAATGGAGATAGCCATTGCCTCAGACCATGCTCCCCTTATCCTCCTCACCAAAGGACTCACCAGAAGATATAAGAAAGATTTTAAATTCGAGTCGAAATGGCTCCTGGAAGAGAAATGTTCCCAAACTGTAACAGAAGGATGGGATATTTCACCTGGGGAGAATGTCATCTCTAGGTTCGGTCGGAAGATCCGCAACACCAGATCCGTTCTTATCAAGTGGAGCAAAGATAATGCGAAAAAGAGGAATGGGAAGAAACATAGACTCGAAGCGTCATTTAAGGAAATGCAGGGGAGAAGACTCTCAGAAGCTGAACTTGAACAGTACAAAACTCTGAAGAAGGATCTGGATGCTGAATGGGAAAGTGAGGAGAGATATTGGCACCAGTGCTCCAGAGTTAGCTGGTTGAAATAGGGAGACAAGAACACTAAATTCTTCCACGCCACAACCATTCAACGCCGCAGAACAAATGCAATAGTTAAATTGAAAGGTGAAGATGGATCATGGATTGAGGATCCGGAACACATAGCTCTTCATCTTCAGCATCATTTCCAAAAGGTTTTCACAAAAGACCAATCTGTAGACTTTCATAGCCTCAGGGATTATATCCCGAATTTGATAACAGAGGAAATGAATCATGAGCTCACAAAGGAGATTACAGCAGAGGAGGTTAGGAAAGCAGTTTTCACTATAGGAGCAACAAAAGCCCCAGGACCTGATGGTTTCCCCGGCTGTTTCTACCAATCCTTCTGGGAAACGGTGAAGGATGATCTGATTGAGATGGTTCTCGCTTTCTTCAGGGTAGGAGATATGGGACCAGGGATTAACAAAACAAACATTGTTCTCATCCCCAAGATTGCGAACCCTACAGAAGTCTCACATTTTAGACCAATAAGCCTCTGCAATTTTTCCCTTAAAGTCATCACAAAGATTCTCTCAACAAGGTTGAAAATCATTCTCCCGGACATTATCCCCCCATCTCAATCAGCCTTCGTGCATGGTCGATCAATCCAAGACAACATTATCCTTGCCAACAAGGCTTTTCATGCCATAAAACGTGCAAGGAAGGGAAATAGGAGAATTATGGCTCTGAAGATTGATCTTGAGAAAGCTTATGATAAGGTTGATTGGGACTTGCTTCGTTTTGTTATGAGCAGGATGGGTTTTGATGAATGGTGGATCAATAGAGTCATGAAATGTGTCACAACGGTTTCCTTCTCATTGGTTGCTAATGGGGAACGTTTCGGGGAAATTCCAGCTGGCAGGGGACTTAAACAGAGAGATCCATTATCACCCTTTCTCTTCATATTCATTTCCAGTATCCTAACTTGGATCATTGAAAAATAATCAGAAAAGAATCAGTTTTCGGGTCTTAGAATCAAGAGAAGATGCCCAGAATTGAGTCATTTACTCTTCGCCGATGATTGTCTTTTGTTCTCACAGGCAAATAAAGAAAGCTGCGAGGCGGTCTTACGGATCCTTCAGCTTTTTCAATCTTCCACAGGACAATCTGTAAATGTTCAGAAATCATCGGTGTTTTTCTCTCCCAATTTAAGCAGTAGTCTTAAAGCTCAGCTGGTTAACATTTTGGGCTTCAAACCTATGGAGGAAGCTGCTAGATACTTAGGACTACCGTCTATTTGGGGAAGAAGCAAGAAAGAAGCCTTGGGGTTCATAAGAGAGCGTGTGCAAAACAAATTGAAAGGATGGAAAGTGAAATTCCTGAATCTAGCGGGCAAAGAAGTTCTCATCAAAGCTGTAACACAGGCTATTCCTTCCTACATTATGCAGTGCTTTCTCCTTCCTGTTACCTTTTGTGACGAGCTGAGTTCAATGGTCGCTAAATTCTGGTGGAATAACTGCTCAGAAAAGGAAAAAAGCATTCATTGGATGTGCTGGAAAGACCTTTGCAAACCGAAGGATCAAGGCGGAATGGGGTTCAGGAATCTTAGAATATTCAATAGAGCCCTCATTACAAAGGTTGCCTGGAAAGTGATTAAGAATCCGGAATCCCTTCTTGCTCAGACTCTTAGGGGAATCTACTTCCCAAGCGGAAACATACTGGATGCCCCAAAGGGCACAAACCCCTCTTGGGCTTGGATAGGGATAAGGGAAGGAGTGAAGATCTTGAAGGAAGGAGCTTTGTGGAGAGTTGGAAATGGTAGGTACATTGCTACTTGGAAGGATAACTGGATTCCAGATTTACCTACTTTCAGAATTTCTACTTCTCCCCCGCCAAACATCACGTCTCCAACCGTTAGCAGTCTCATGAACCTGGATGGTCGGTCATGGAACGAGTCAAAGATTCGGAATCTGTTTAGCCCGATCGAAGCTAAGGCTATTCTCTCCATTCCTATTGGTGGACCCCAGATCCACGATTCTCTCATCTGGACTGGGACGAGAAATGGTGATTACACAGCCCGATCGGGATATAGGTTTATTGAGGCTTCCTCCAAGAACCATGACAATCCTTCTCCAAGTGAGGATCCAGGTGACAGCAAGAAGTTCTGGAATTCCATCTGGAGTCTAGGAGTCCCTGCAAAGATTCGATCCTTTCTATGGAAACTATGTCATAACATTGTCCCAACAAAAGGTAATCTAGCAGCACGATTCCATGGAAATTTTAAAGATTCTGACTACTACCCACGGTGCGGAGAACAAGGAGAATCGGTCGAACACCTTCTGTTCTTCTGTCCTTTTGCACAGGGAGTGTGGAAGGCTTCAGGTTTCAGCTATTCTCCTTCTATTGTTGGCTTTCTTGGATTTCCGAGATGGTGGTGCAAAATCAACGGATTGCGGCAGATGGGAATGTTCGAAGATGGCTGCGCATTGATTGCTTTCCTTTTATGGTTTCTTTGGAAGTCTAGGAACGCGCTGATCCATGAAAATCTAAGAGATCAACCTTGGGATGTATGATTGAGAGCGGAACGAGCCTTCACTGAATTCCACATCATGCCTTCACCTTGCCAACCAAGGACCTCTCACCTTGATCAGAAACCAAAATGTTGGACACCACCACCTTTTGGTTCAATTAAGATTAATTGCGATGCCGCGTTTGACCATCTTACTGGGGCTGTGTCAGTTGCGGCTATTGCTCGAAATAGCTCCGGATCCTTTCTTCATGGACTCTCCAACTCCTTTGTTGCTTCCTGCACCGCAACTGCGGAAGCGTTGGCCATAAGGCTTGGCATTTCTATGGCTATCAAGTGTGGTTTCGATAATATCATTGTGGAAACTGATTGTAAAACGGTGATTGATAGGATCAACAAGGGAACCCTATCTGATTGGACCACAGCTGCTGTGGAGGAGGACATAAGAATGACCTCTAGTTCCTTCACTTCTTGTATTTTTTCCTTTGTTCCTAGGGTTTGTAATCAGGCGGCCGACCAGCTTGCCAAGCTTGCTAAGAAAAATCGGGGACTTAAGATATGGGACTTTGGGTCCACCCCGTCTTGTTCTCTTTCTTATGTAACCCTTCCTTGAGTTTTGAATGAAAGTTACCCATTGAACAAAAAAAAGGCAGTGCGAGTAATAAATTTACTTTCGGAGTTTTAGAAAATAAAGACTAAACCAATGAGTATCGATACTAATGAATCAATATTGATACTAAAATATCATTTGAAGATTCAAAAATAAATTTAATTCATGGGCAGTATCGATACTCTCTTAGACAATTTCAATATTCGAAGCCCAAAATGTAATTTTGAAATTTTATTTGATTTAAAATGATTTGAAACATTTGAGATTTAAAGTTGTTGACATTTAGGTGACTAATGATTTTCATTCATGATAGAACTATTTTGAACTAAAATAAAACGTTGAGTATTAAAATGCTTAAAAAAGAATAAAAGCATATTTTAATGTTGTGTTTAAATAAAAGGCATAAAGTAAAAAATAATGTTCCTGACATATGACTGAATAATCACTTTGGCTTATATTCTTTTTATAGATAAATGTTAAAGTTGTATTCCAGTATAAAACGTAAAATTGCTTAAAGAATGTAACCTAAGATGGTGGATCCAAACTATACGTTAGGTTCCCATGATGTACATAATTGTGCATTTATACTATTCAATATGTATATAGAATGACCCTAAAGCTTAATACAAACCATATCCATTCTACAATAAACTAGATCAACTTCAGTACGAAAAATACCCTGAAAATGTCTACGATTCTTTTCTTCCTAAATGGTGTATATATAAGCACCCCAAGCCAGCTTAAGGGTCTACACAATGAGTGACTTTCTCTTAAAGCCTGCTAACAGCCCACTACAGCTCCTCATTCAATGACATTACACCTCTATGCACCTGGTACATATTTAAAATAATACTCTATACATTTCCAGCAAAAGGGCATTTAAAAAATAGATGGCACCGTGTCTATTGTGCTTCTCCACATAATAAGCAGTCATCAGACAAGTTCAGCCACATTCGCGGTAAACGATCTTTGATAGGAAGCATGTTCAAAATTGTCATACATGTAATAACAGAATAGTTAAGAACATGAGAAGAAAATCATATCATTGTGTGCCATTCAACCTTATTTTTTTCATCCTTTATCTTCTCTCATATCCAAGTTATTGTAACATCTCTAAAATCAATGATTGTAGAGTAAATAGACCTAGCTTCTTCTTTTAGCTTAAATTTTTTTTGACAATACAGCTAAATTAGAGTTTAATCTCAATTTGTCAAAAACTCATCCCATTTAAAAATATACTTAGACAGCCAGACCACCTACAAAAACCCTTTACTTGCAAGAATACTTCGAATCAAAGTTAAAATGCAGGTTCTATATTCTAGCATCCAACATTTTTAAAACTCAAGCCACCCTCTAATTTCAAAGAGTAAATTGGTTTTACCTTTGCTCATCCTTTTCTGCACTATCACTTTCTTTCTAAAAGAATCGCATGCATAATTGTTTAATCTTTAAAATGACAGATTTAAAGAGAATTAACTGTCAACACCGGTAATTTGTAATACTTCATACATTTTCGTACATTTCCAGCAAAAGGACATCTAAAAAAATAGATGACATCGAGTCTTTTGTGCCTCTCCACATAATAAGCACTCAAGAGATAAGTTCAACCCTGTTCGGAGCAAACAATCATTGGTAGAAGGTTTGTTCAAAATTTTCATCTACGTAACAATAGAATGTTTAAAAACATGAGAAGAAAACCATATGAACTTGTGCTATTTAACCTTACTTTTTCTTCTCTTACCCTTTCCCATATTCAAATTGTTGTAACATCTGTGAAATCGGTAATTATAGAGTAAATACACCTAGCTTATTCTCTTAGCTTAGGATCATCTTGACAATTCAGTTAAATTGGAGTTTAATATCAATTTGTCAATGACTCGTCCTTTCAAAAACATAGGCACACAGTCAAACCACCCACAAAGACCCTTCACCTGCAAAAATACTTCAAATTAAAGTTAAAATGTAAGTTTTATTCTAACAGCCAACATCTTTCAAACTCAATCCACCTTCTGATTTTAAAGAGCAAATTGTTTTTCAGATTATCTTACTCCAACCTTTGTTGCACTATCACTTCCCTTTCAAAAGAATCTCATACATAATTGTTCAATTTTTAAAATAGAAATTTGAAGAAAAAAATTAACTGTCGACACTAGTAATTTATAATGTTGAACAAAACTGCTCGAATGAGCTGCAATCTCTCACCATAGCTAAGCTTCCTAGTCGACCACATATTCAATTTTTGACATGATTTTATCCACCAAGGTACAACAATCGTTTTTCCTCACTACAAGAAATGAGATTTTTAGTGACCATTTGATTGTGACGATGAAGAATTTCATCACAAAATGTAGACTATTTGTGACGAAATTTGTTCGAGTCACTACTGAAAAAAGTAATTGTGACTTATAGCTATTTGGTCACTCTTTTGGTAATAATTGTGACAAATTTCAATTACATCACAAGTAATTCGTCACTAATAGTGTCTTATTGTGACGAAAGCAAGTTGTCATTATCAATTCGTCATTGATAACAAACTCAAATTGATGCCAACTTTTTTTGTGTGGGAAAAGATGTGATAGTGACAACATATCACAAAGTCACTATTAGTATTCATAATTGTGACAATAAATGTATGTCACTATTAAATATATTTTTTTATAATAATATAATTGTGACAATTTTAACTTGCGTCAAAAGTATATAGCCACTATATATAATTGTGATGGCATCTACTTATCACTAATCATATTCACGATGAATGATGTAATAGTGACATGTCAAGTAGTCACTATTATTAATCATAAGTGTGACAATTTTCTTGTGACGATAAAAATTTTCGTCATAAAAATCGGCTATTTGTGACGTAATTTGTTTGTGACACTAATGAAATTTGTAATTGTGACGTTTTACTCTTTCAGTTAAAATAATTTCAAATAAAATAAATGTTTTTCTAATTATAAGAAAATAATAGAAAATTTTAATTATAAGGAAATAATATAGATTAAAAAGAAATTCACGTTCAGATTTCAATACTACGTGTTTTCTATTCTAAAAAAATACGTTCTCACCTTCTTAATTATTTTATTTTATTTTTTAATTATAATTTTCTAATTATAGGAAAATAATAGGGTTAAGCGGTAAAAACAAGTGCCACTTTTGTTTTAGAATAAATTAAGTTTAAAAAGCAAATCCTAAAAACTAATATAGAGTCATATTAAAATTGTTTTCCTACTGCAATTCTCAGATTCAACAACTCGTATTTAGTAAAGTATTTCCTTTTTTCTTTGTTTTAGTTTTACAGAAGATCAATCATATATTTATCATTTCTTTTTAATATCATGTATGGTGTAATTTTTTTAAGAACATATGTTGATTGTGTTCTTTTAGCTATTTAAAATGGTGATTATTTGAGTATTTTTTTTCTATGTTTATATGTATTATATTTTATATTGATTAGATCAACTGATTATATTTTCATAGCTATTTGATTGATTATACATCAATTTTGTTTTGTTTGCGGTGTTTAGTGATTTGGTGTCGTGTATGTAATTATTTTGATTATAGTATTTAATAATCAACTGATTATAATCTTCTATTATAGTATTTAGGAACCTACAAATTAGAAGAAGAAAAAACTATTGTTGTATGAAATTGAAAAGTAATCAAAAAGTTTCGTTTTTAATTCTTCAAATCCACTGGAATTACATATTTAATTAAGTTGTATGAAATTGATGTTTTATGAAGATTTTTAATCTTCTGTTATGGATGTGAAGAATTTAAATTTTAAATTTAATAATCAACAGATCACATTCTTATGATCACTTTCCATCCCTTAAAAATTATTGTTGTATGAAATTGCTTGTTTACTGGAAATTGAAATAAAAAATTGTTGTTTGTTTTTTAGTTTACCATGTTTATAATATTGACCATTTTTAGTAGTGCTTGTTTATAATATTGACCATGTTTATAAACATTGAAAACGTGAAGGTTCAAGAGCAGTATTTTTAGTATTGTTCAATTAAAATACATTTTCTTAGTTTACCATGTTCATAACATCAAATTAGAGTAATTTTTTTCATGTTTATATGTATTATATTCTTAAATTGGTGTTCGTTTTTTATTAACATAATTATAATATTGACCATTTCTTAGTTTACTGCTTTTGAATATACACTTTATTTTGCTATTTTTTAGTTTACTTCGTGAATATTTGAGGATTAATAATTATGCTTACTTTTAGAGTTTTATTGTAATATTTTTTTTATTTTAATACAAAAATACTATTTAACATTTTTTTTATAAAAATTGTAGGTACAAAATGGTTAATATTTTACGGCGTATATATTTGTCCAATTTTGGTCAACAAGAGGCCAAGAAGCACCAATTATTACTTCTACATGTTATTCGATTTAAATTTGATTTTTAAATTATAAATATGGTTATGTGATTATATGTTTTATATTTATAGTTATATTTATATATATAAAGCATCACATTTCTAAGAAAAGGGGACGAGGGCCTACTAAAAATACAAAGTTTGCAAAAAATAAGGTCAAAGATAAAGAACTTGATATTCAATTTCTCCCTCCATACAATAAGGTATGTGGTAAGCATGTCAGTCTTTTCAAAGCGGAGGTAACAAGATGTGTTCGACAACATGCGCCATTTCGAGTCACAAGTTGGAAAGAAATTCCTGAAAATGAAGTTAAGACATTGTGGCTCATCTTAAATGAATGGTTTTAATGTGCATTTTTCATTAATATGCGTGGACATAAATATATTTCTTACAACATAGGTGATGAGAATTTATTTTAAAATTTTTTATATTTATATTTATTATTTAATTTCTAGGATAAATTTAATTTTTCGGATGATGTATATCATCATGTGATGAAACAAGTGCAAGCTCAGTATAAGAATCGTCAGTATCATTTATATCGTCGCTGTCTCAAAAGTAATGAATGTCCAAATGATACGGATTCAAATGATTAGGAATGGTTGATTACCGATAAATGGAGTACAAATAAATTTAAGGTATTTTTATATAATAAATTTTACTTTTATTATTTATGTTATATAAAACTAATGTTTTAATCATATTGCTGGCTTAGAGTAATCGAAACAAAGTGAATAGAGGACACCAACAAATTGGGTCAATTGTTGGCACAAAATCAATTATTCAGAAAGCATATGAGATGGTAAATTTGAATTAAATATTTAATACATGTGTATCTTCTATTTCATTTGATTTTAGAATAACATGTTTAATTAAGTTTAAATTTTATTATTTTAGAAAGATAAAAATTCTGTTGAATGGCCTGATGCTGTAACACTTTGGAAGGCCACACATATGAAACGCAATGACACTTGGTCTGTGCCAAATGGAGAAGAAATAATGGTTAGTTTATTTTTTTTATTTCATACTAAATTTATTTCTGTAAAAAAGTAATTGTTTTTTATTTCAAATGTAGAATAAGCTTCAAGAAGAGGGTGAGAAAAATCAAGAGAAGATTTCATCTGCACCTATACCCTTAGTGAAGAATTTTGGACTCGTTTTGGAAACTATGTCAAATTACTCATGTGAAATAGGTGTTAGAGGAATAACATCTAGTTCTCAAGTGAAAAGTCGCATTTTAGCAAAAATCGAAGCTACCAAAAGACTTGCAAAAAGTGAAGTTACATGACTTACTGAAATTTCAAAAAAGCAAGAGGAAACCAACATTGAACTCCAAAAAAATATAAAATCTCAACATGAAGAACTTATAGCTCAAGAAAAGGCTATTGAGAAACAAAGCATGGAACTGCAACAAGTAAGAGAGTTATTTACACGTTTAGCAGGTAAACAATTAGTTTCGAATCTGTTTCCCAATGCCTTTCAGACAAATTCTGCAACTAGCGATGTAAGTACAATATTTAAATTACATAAATAATTTGATTTTAACTAGTAGTTTATCATAGTCAATTAATTTTTTTTATTAATTAACTTATTCTTTCTCTTATTGTTTATTTTGTAAGAAAATGCTCAAGAATAAACTTTAGTGTGGAGCACGTGACTTGGAGTTTAATTTAGAATATTGATAACTTACCATTAAAATTATGCATTATGAACTATTTAATTTTTAAGTTTATTTTTGGATATTTTTTATCTTTTGATATTATTTACATTTTAGTTTATATATTTATTTTTAATATAAAAATTGTCTTCGTATTGCGAAGATGATGAATATTAATAAATAAAAAATATATATATTGGTAATTGTATATTTTTATTCACTGATAATTTATTTAATAATTTTAAATATTTAGACGTAAAAAATATTAATTGATTAATGACGAGACAAGTCTAAATAACTCTTATATAGCCAATAAGGCGACATTTGTCTCTAAGAAAATAGTTATTATGATGATTTTTTGTTACAATTTTAGTTTTAGTGTCAAATAATTTGGTCATACTTTAAAAAGTTATTGCGACTATTAAATTTATCACAATTTCTAAATAAATATCGTGTCGAATATCTAATCACAAAAATTGTTATTGTGACGTATTTTCTTTGTCACAAATATATTTTCAATGACAAAAAAAGCTATCACAACAGCTAATGTTTATAGTGTCTAACATTTGGTCACGAAAAAATATTTCTTGTGACAACTTATTTGGTCACAAAAGATATTTATAGTGTCAAACAAATTCGACACAATTGCCAATGTTTGCAGTGTTGAATATTTGGTCACAAGAAAAACGTATTGTGACAAGTTAGTTTGTCACAAAAGATATTTGCGGTGTCGCACAAATTCGACACAACAAAAAATTGGTGTGACGACTTTTTTTTATCACAACATCTATTTTTAGTGTCGAAAAAATTCATCACAATATGTGGAGTTATTGTGACCATTTGTTTTTGTAACACCCGTGTTTTGGGGCTAGAAGTTAGTCGGGTTAGTTGGTTCGAGTCGGTAAAATTTATTTTAATCAAATTGACCTTAGTGTGAGCAAATTGAGTTTAGAAAGAAAGGGAGGGATCATTTTGGTAATTTAACCAAAATAAAAATAATGACAACCTTATCATAAGATAAAGCTATCATCTTTCTCATTTCCTCCCCTCCCCACCGTGTAAAACATCCCAAACTCTCCCAAACCCAAATTTGATAATTCATCAAATTTCTTCATCAATTCAAGGGGTTTTTGAAAGGTAATTATGTTTTCTTAATCTCCTCTTCATCCTCTATCTATCTATAGTCTTAGATTTCAAAGTTATGAAGTTTTGAAAATTAGGGTTCATATCAAAGTTTGGGTTTTTAAGGGGTTTTTCATCTTGTTTTGATAAATTGAGTTGGGGCTTTGTTTAATCATGTTAAAATACACATAATATGTTAAAATGAGTAATTTTGGGTAAAAATCCGAAATTGGGTTTTGGTGGATTTTTAGGAAGGTTTTTAGATGAGTTTGGGTATGATTAATGTTGGAATTTGAGGGTTGATGTTAGAGTAATAGTTGGGGGTTGTTTTGGAAGTGTTTGAATGTGTTAAAAATGTTGAAATCACAAGTTTTGGACTGTTTTTCATGGCTGCTCGGATTTGGTGATTTTGGGGATTGTTCATGGCTTAAATTGTGTGTTTGATGTTGGAAATTGGGGGTTGATGGTTATACTATAGTTGGGCAGTGTTTTGAACATGTTTAAGAGTGTTTTGGATGACTACAATTCTGATTTTTGACGGGTTTTAGTGGAAGTACGAAAATGAGAAATTGAAGAATGAACTCAAACTTTGAATTGTGAGAATTGAAGTGGATTTGTGTGTTGATGCTAAACTTTGGGTTTGTGACTGATTTTGAGGTTAATATATTGTTTTTGAATGGTTAGAAGCAAGAGAAATCAATGGTGAAGCTTCGGGCTCGAATCCGGAAACTTGGATGCTTGGTAGGCTTGTCGGCTTGTGCTAATGAAGTAGTCGGTGAGTGGTTAAAATATTTTAAATGGTTTTGAGCAATTGGTTCGAGCATGTGGACTAGGTTGAGATTGGTAGACTCACCTAGAGTTAGGATTAGGGTGGTAGCCTAATCCTAAGCTTTAGTTAGAGACATTGGATGATCTCTTTAATTGATGTTATGCCTCATGATGATTTGTGTTATGATGATTATGTATAATGTGTTATACATGTTGTTGAGGCATGGTTTGATGCATTGCTATGCATGTGGGTTGGATTGTAAATTGTGCATGATGATGTTGAGCTTAATATGATGTAAGATGCCATATTATGACTCTTGAAAATAACATTATGATATTATGTTGTTGAGATATTTGATGTTGAGCTTAATATGATGTAAGATGCCATATTATGACTCTTGAACATCAAAGGTTGTGAAATTTGATTATTATTGGCACTAGTATGCTTGGGTACAATGATCGATCATCAGGATGAGTGTGCACACTAATTGAGTCAAAACGTACGTGGCCTTGGTGGCGTTAAGGCACCAAGGAGGAGTACGGTGATGTAATATTCCACCGGAAATTTATATATATTCTACGTGATGATGAGTGGAATCCCATCCGTAGGGCATGTGGAAATGCGTTCCACATGCAAGGCCGGTGATGAGTGTAATCCCACCGAGGTAAGGTTGATGTTGGAAAATGCGTTCCAACATGTTATCCGCGTATTCGAGTCATAGCTAGGTGCCAATATGAGAAAGCATGTTTATGCCAATATGAGAAAGCATGTTTATGCCAATATGAGAAAGCATGTTTATGCCAATATGAGATTATGCATACATGCTAATATGAATTGATATGTGTATCAATGTGTTATGAAATGTGTTTTCAAATGTGAAGCGATATATGATGTGATTAATACATTGAGTTATGTATCATTGTATGATGAATTTATAAGTTGTTGAGCATGACATGAATTTGGTAATATGTTCATGCATCATTTATATTTATGGCTCATGTGGATCGCAAGTAAAATCATGTATTATATCATGATAGTTGCTCGAGCTTGGACCCTGTATTGTCGAAGGTTTGTTTTATGAGCTTACCCTCACTAAGCTTTTATGCTTACGCTCTCTTTTGTTCGACAATGCAGATAAATAGCTTGTGGGTGGCAAGGGAAAGGAAAGGTCTTCAAGTGTTGCTTTGGTGAGCTCAATGTATGATTTATAAATTAAAGATTTGTAATAGAAAAGCAATGGGATAGGTGTTGTTGTTTTTGATGCTTTGAGGTGTGTTGTTTTGGTTTGGCAATTAGATGCCTTGTTTGATTTATAAATATCACTTATGATGCATGCCTTGATGAATGCTTGAGTGATGTATGTCTGGTAGATGTTTAAATTGTTTATCATGTGTGTTGGTCATATGCCTTGTGAGAATGCCTAAGAGTATGGATGTTGAAGCATGAGACCTTATGTGCTTGTTTGCCTTCTTTGATCGAATGCATGATTTTCCTTAGTTGACTAAGGTATGCTCATGTTGAGTTTCATGTATGAAAGGTTTTAATGTATATTTTACCATGTATGTATGAGGGTTCATATTCATGTTTCGAGTATGTTGGAGTACGTTTAATCTATGACGTATGTCTCTAGACTTGGGTGGTTGGTGTTGTGTGCTTTTAGCGTTTTTAAGCTCTTATGTATGGTTGTATATGAACATGAGGTGTTTTTATCATTGAAAGACATTAGAATAAAGCAAAATATGCTCCCCTGCACCTAGGTTTCGAAACTAGGGGTAAAGTTTCGAAACCTTTGCAAATTTTTGGATTCCAGAGGCCACTGCCAGCCAAAGTTTCGAAACTTTTGGGCAAAGTTTCGAAACTATGGTCAATTGAGGTTTGCAAGCTTTACGTTTTAGTCCTGATTCTCGTATGTGCAATTGCTTGAGTTTGAGATGTCCGTTTGAGTTGAAATTTGGCAGAGAGGCATGAAACATGATTAATTTCATAATGGTAACTTAAATTTTGGTAAAGTCCTCTTAATTTCCAGAATTTACAAATTGGTCCCTAAATTCGTATTTTGTGCAATTGAGTCCCTTATTGTTTTCCGATTGCTGTGATTTTTGAGTATGCTTATCTCAAGAGTATGCCTAGGTTTAATGTGCATCTAGACAAGTTTAAAAAGAGAAAAAAGGGTCGTTAATCAAGGTTGACTTTCGGGTTGACTTTGGTTTTCCCCGTGTAATCTTCGTAGTTCGGGTCAGCCGTCTAGGCCGGGCTACGGGGGTTACAGTTTTATCACAAATACTAATGATAATAGTGACGACCATATGGACACAAAAAAATGAACAATTGTGACCATAGTACGAACAATTGTTACAAATGTCTTTGTGACGGAGTTATTAGCGACGACATGTGACGACCTGAAAAGTTTGTTACTATGAACTATACTGTCAAAATTCAATGCTTTTTGTGACGATTTACACTGTCACTAAAAGTGCCTTTTCTTGTAGTGCCTAAAATTTCTAATGACTAAAAGGACCTCAAATACCTGACTGACAGCTTTCCCAATCTGAAATCGGGTAAAAATTATTTGCCCCTAATTATGCCCTCTTCTATGTCCCACACTAAAAATTACTTAAAAATTAAATTTTAAACTCTAACCCTAATTTTCACATCCTAAACCCTACACCCTAAAGTTACATCATACCCCTAATTCCCTAAACCCTAACCACAAACTTAACCTTAAATCTTAAACTATAAACCCTAAACTCACTATTTTAAAGTGAGAGCATAGAAGGGGGCATGATAAAGAGGCAGACAGTTAAACCAGTAACTTGTTAGAATATCTCAACCAACTTTTTGAAAATTATACCATACGAATAAATCTCAATCTTGGACACGTTCAACTTTAGTCTAGAAATATCAAAACAATGCCTATAGAACCCTCACAATACCTAACACATAATCAATGTTTCTTTGCAAAAATTTAATAAACCATCTATAAAGTATAAATGGTTTAAAGCAACTTGTTTAGACTTCGCATGATACTTGAAATTTTTTTTGGAGACAGACATATTTAATAGAGAGGATAAAGGATCCCTTATCTCACCCTTCTCTCTTAAAAAAAGCCAAAACTCCCATTAAATGAAATTGAAAAACGAGTAGCATCATGTTATTTGCAGAGGGGTCATTTTTTTTTGAAAAGGGTACCATCTGACATTTATTCCAAAAATTAAACCAACGTTATTACAAAGGTTAAGCCCGAGGCCAGCTCAGCAGACCTGGGGACCAGAACCCACAGATCACGATGAGCCTAAACCTGATCGATGAACCCGATCCAGGTACACCCTCACCCAGCAACACAAACCAACAAACATCAAAATGAAGAGTCAACTAAAAACAAAGAGACAAACTAGCAAAAACCAAAAGACAAATCCAGCAAAAACCAAAAAAGAAGACAACAAAACCAAACAAAAAGAACTAAAACAGAGACGACGACCAGATGATCCAGAACCTGGTCGACTTTTTCGAAGTGAGATTTAGAGCACCTAAGCCGGATCAGAAAAGCGTGTGGGTTGCAGATGATGTTCAAAACCCACAAATTCAAAAACCCAATCGAACTACGGCGGATCGATAAACCTTCTATCCAGATCTGCCTCTGATCTTGCTTCCGCCGGAACCTCCTCCACCCAGTACTGGTCTTCTGTATATTTCCTACCTAGAGAAGCCATTGCACGCGCACTCATGTTTCCGTTCCGACCGATAAAGGTAAACATACATCTCCGAAAGCTTGTGGCCACATTTTTTACGTCATTGATTAAGGGTTTAATACTCGATCTGTCTGTTTTCGGAGTTGTTAATTTCTTGATGACAGCTCTGGAATCTCCTTCAACGACAACCTCTCCAAGCCTTAGATCACGTGCAAACTCGAGGCCTTGAACCAACGATTTTGCTTCGGCTTCAAAAATCGTTTGGATACTTGCGTTGAATCGGTAAGCTGATCCCAACACTTGTCCTCTTGAATCTCTCACAATAATTCCTGACCAAGATTGTTTCTGTTGTATAGAAAAACTGGCATCAACGTTTACTTTCACCAAAGGAGACTGTGGGGGAGTCCAACGGTTTTCCGTATGAGTTCGAGGGTGGGCAAATCGAGATGATATGGCCTTCAATTCTGCTACGTAGTTTTTCACAAAGGTAATAACCAAACTCGGACTCTATTGTATCCCTTCATGATAAAGCTTATTTCTTGAATACCATAATGCCCAGACAATTACTGCTATTTCAGTATGATTTGTATTATTATGGTTTGTGAAAATTCACTATAACCACTCAAAAAATGTTGCTTGCTCAATATCATAAGGCCACTGATAAGAGAAACCAGCCCATACCTGTTTAGAGTAATGACATGCCATCCTATATGACTATTTGTTTCTGCTTGATTCGAGCATCTAGGACATGTATTATTAGCAGTCAACCTCTTTGTGAATAGATTCTGCATATGTGGAATGTAATCTGTAGTAAATTTTCATAGATTGATACGGACTTTAGCTGGACATTGGATTTTCTAGATTGAATTGTACACCTTGGTATCATCTACTTCTGAAAATAGAGCCTGAATGAGATATCTGTACTCACTTCTAACCGAGTAGCAACCCGTATGTTCACCATTACATGCTTGAATATTTTCAGTTTCAGTTGAGGGTAACCTTATAAAAAGGATACTATCTGCCTCTTCAATAGAGAAAGTTGTCCTAACTAAGTCAATATTTTATTCTTGGGTACCTGGCTTTAGAAGGTCAGACACCCATTCTAACCCAGCAGCCCTAAGAGATGAAACTAGTTGCACTGGCATAGTAGGCAGCCAGTAATTATTCCAAATGGAAATACCATCTCCATTTTCTATCTTCCAAACCAGACCAAGCTCTAATGTTCTCCTCGAAGCCCAAATGCTTTTTCATAGATATGATGGCCTTGAACCCAAATTGGATTGAAGAAAGTCACAGTTAGGGAAATACCTTACCTTTAGGAGTCGCGCAACAAGAGAATCTGAATTGGAGATAAGCATCCATCCTTGCTTGGCAAGCATGGCAATGTTAAAGTATCCCAAATAACGAAAGCCCATACCCCCTACTCTTTAAGTTGACATAACGCCTGCCATGTACACCAATGTATACCCTTCTTTGACTTTGAGTTTTGCCACCAGAATTTTGCAAACATCGATTCTAATTCCTTACAAAGTATTTTGGGGAGCAAAAAGCATGACATAGCATATACCGGAATAGCTTGTAGGACACTCTTAATATATACTTCCTTCCCCCCCATGGATAAAGAACGAGTGATCCAACTCGATATATTTGATGCACATTTATCCTTTATAAAAACCAGGGACTCTTTTTTATTTCTCCCCACCATAGACGGTAGACCCAAGTATTTTTCAAAACAATCTTGGGTCGTAACCTGCAATAGCCGACACCCCTCCCTCCTATTCTCATCAATGACATTAGTGCTGAAGAAAACACTAAATTTATCATAGTTAATTAGCTGTCCTGAACAATGGGAATAAATAGAAAGAATGCCCATTAACTTATGAGCCTCATACGTTGTAGCTTCTCCAAAAATGATGCTGTCATCCGCAAAAAACAAATGTGTCATTAGTGATGCACCTCTGCAAATCTTCGCCCCTTGAATTGTTCCACGATGAGCCCCCATTCGTAGCAGTGCTGATAATCCCTCCCCACAAATAAGAAATAGAAGTGGACTAAAGGGATCCCCTTGCCTTAAACCTCTTGTTGGAATAAATTTTTCACCAACATGTCCATTAGTGACAATTGCATAGGACACCGATGTAATACAATTCATAAGCCAACGGACCCATCCATGAGCAAAGCTCATTTTTAGTAGAACCGCTTCAACAAAAGGCCATTCTACCCTATCATAGGCCTTACTCATATCCAATTTCAATGCAAAAGAGCCTTTCTTCCCAAATCTTCTATTTTCATGGCATATAGAGTCTCGTATGCTAGGATTATATTACCCGTAATGAGTCTGCCCGGTATGAAAGCACATTGCGACTCATCTATGCAGAAAGATAGTACCGTTTGCAATCGGTTCGAGAGCATTTTTAAAATAATCTTGTAAATAACATTACATAGACTTATTGGCCGAAACTGCGACATTCTAACTGAATTTTGTACCTTTGGAATAAGCACGATGTGTATAGCATTAATTTCAGAAATTAGAAAATCACCCTTAATAGCATGTATACAATAATCTGAAATTTCTGGACCAATTATATGCCAAAAACGCTGGTAAAATATTGCCCCCAAACCATCCTCTCCCGAAGCTTTCAAAGGACTCATGGATCGAACCGCATCAAGGACCTCTGCATGAGTAAAATCAGCCAACAATATCTCATTCATTACTGGCGAGATACACTGATTAATCCCCTCTAATATTACTCCCGGATCAGCCACCCCTTGAGAAGTAAAGAGATTAGAAAAATACTCCCTTGCAATATCTTGTATCTCTTCCTCCGATTGAGCAGTTAAATTATCCTCGGATACCAGCTTATGAATTTTATTTTTCCTCCTTCGATTTGTAGCAAAGCTATGGAAATAACGAGTGTTACGATCACCATTCTTTAACTAGTTGGCTCGAGCCCTTTGCTCTCAATAGATTTCCTCGCGATCAGCTTCTAAATTTAGAGCCAATTTAGTTTCAAGAATTTCCTCCAGAGTATTATCATTTGGTTGTTGATCATTTAACTCCTTCAATCGGCTTTGCAAGGCTTTAGTTGAAATATTTTTTTCTTTTTTAATTTTCCTGAACCACTTTTCCAGCCCTAAATTTACACAACCCAACCTCACAGGAATAGATCCAGAACTTGAATTCCATAATTTTCGAACTCCAGCCTCACAAGATTCCTCCACTAGCCATGCAGCTTCAAACCGGAAGTGAGCAATTCGATTTCTTCGGCCGTCTACTAAATTTGTTGTTAACAATAAAAGACAATGATCAGAGAAAGCATGTAACAAATGCTCCAACTTGTAATCTGGGAATAAACTCCACCAACCCTGATTTGCTACCCTTACAGAAGGGTCATTTTGATTTCAAATAAAATATTAAGTGTTAAATTATTTTAAAAAATAAAAGTTTGAATGACTATTCAATCAAATGTAGAAATATTTTTTTGACATCATACTAAAATAAAGGGAAAACTACACCGGTGGTCCCCTAACTATTACTGTCTTCCTATTTTGGTCCCAAAACTATTTTTTTTTTGGCAAAATCGTCACTTCTGTTACACAGTTCTCCTGTTTTGGTCCCCCGTCGTTAAAAACTAACGGAATTGCTGACATGGAATTTTTTTAAATATTTTTTTATTATTTTCTCTCTCTTATATATATATTATTTAAATTTTTTATTCAGACTAATGTGGTATAAATTGAAAATGAAGGGAGGAGCTTGGAATCGAACCTGCGTCCCCTACCTCCCAAGCTAACAAGTTAACCATTGAGCTAAACTCAAATTATTGATATGTTTTAGCACAACTTAGATTTAAAACAATAAAATGAGATGCTAACTGCTTCAAATCGATCAACCCAGTATTCTTTCCAATTTTGTTGGGATTTTTGTTCATCTTCTTCTTTTTCTTTCTGGGATGTTATAGAATCTGCAGTTGCCCTACATCCCCTGCATTCCAAGATTTGCATAGACGAATCTTTCTTGAAAAAGTCAAGAAAAAATAAAGATTCAAAACAATTTATAATCCAACTTCATGCTTCAAATCGATCAAAACAGTTTAATGGTAATTTGTCGGTGTTGTTGCTCAGCTTCAAACTGTTTTGATTGATTTGAAGCATGCTTCCCCTGCAACACAGGCTGGTGGTCACCTTTAATGTTGATGAAGAAACCAACTGATAGCTATAATTTTGAAGGGAAAAGAAATCCCATAAGCACCATGGCGTTGAGAGGGGCTGCCATTGCTGGTGCTTGCATTGGAAGACAAGAACCACCCCATTATTCCTTTCATCTTCTCTATTTTTCAGGGTACGATCCCATCATTTCCCTTCCCTTCCTCCCCAAAGATTCACATCTATTCCTAACTATAAACCTGGTATGACTGCCCTTCATTTTTATGGCTCACTTCCTTTTTCATCATCTTTTTTTGGGATTTCATTCATTTTTTTGGCTACCTATAGGCTATATGCATGCTAATTTTCATTCATTTTGGTAACGTATTCTTTCCAGTATTTAAGAATCAGATTCGGGCAATACAGGAGGCAACTGCAGATTCTATAACATCCCAGAAAGGAAAAGAAGAAGATGAACAAAAATCCCAACAAAATTGGAAAGAATACTGGGTTGATCGATTTGAAGCAGTTAGCATCTCATTTTATTGTTTTAAATCTAAGTTGTGCTAAAACATATCAATAATTTGAGTTTAGCTCATTGGTTAACTCGTTAGCTTGGGATGCAAGGGATGCAGGTTCGATTCCCAGCTCCTCCCTTCACTTTCAATTTATTTTCTTTGTTATGGTGGTGACACGTGTCACCACCACATTAGTCTGAATAAAAAATTTAAATAATATATATATATATATATAAGAGAGAGAAAATAATAAAAAAATATTTAAAAAATTTCACGTCAGCAATTCTATTAATTATTTAACGTCGGGACCAAAACAGGAGAACTATGTAACAGAAGGGACGAGTTTGCCGAAAAACATAGTTTTGGGACCAAAACAGGAGAACGGTAATAGTTAGGGGACCACCGGTGTAGTTTTCCCTAAAATAAAAATAAGTTAAGCCTTTAATTTTTGTTTTGTTTTTTAGCTGGAATTTCACTGTATATCATACTGAAAACTTATCAAATCAATAATTTAATTGATTTAAGCATATGATATGATTTGATTTTGACATCACGACCGAAATCAAATGAAGGAGAAAAATATATACTGTACACATTACATTGACGAAGTTATTGATAGCAATCTAGCATGGGGCTTCTATCCATCTTCTCTCATTCTCTTTTAATTTTTGCTAATTTAAATATTTCTTGAATTGGTTTTTTTAATATTAAATTAAATATTTATTGTGTCACTATTAAATTTAAAACTATACAACTTTATTCTTTCTATTATCTAATATCGATTCTGTTGATAGTTGTATATAATACATGCTATGTACATATGAAACGCATAGAAAGGTACACTACTCATTTATAATTACCCAAAACCCTAAGCAAATTAATTGAGATCAGTTGACTGCAAGGAAATCCGTACGCATCACAACATTAAAAACCAAAATTTGAAAAGAAAAGCAAAATCCCTTCACAAAGACATAAAAATACCGACACTCAACCTGTCCTAAACAACAAATTTAAGCTTTGTATATAGACAAAAAAATTGTGTCCCGTATCCATTCAAACGCGCTCGAAATCAAAATTGCCTACATGATCGAACATGCGTTCGGGTTTTCATCGCTAAAGAGAGTGACAAACTTCTCGTCAACGGCGTTCGGAGTCTGCAACGCTTGGTCGGACTTTTTGACGTACCCCGGCGGCGCCTTCTTGTCGTAAGCTTGAGCAACGTAAGGGTATGCCACTAAGTTGTAAGGGACGTAAGGCCAAAACTCAGCTCTTTTCCCGGTGCTTTTCACTTTCTTTAGCACCTTGTTTGGCTCAACGTACCCGGTAACAGTCACTCGGCTTTGCTTCCGGTTCACGTCCACGGATTTCACACCTAAACACGATAAAAGTAAAAAAAAATGCTATGAATAATTTTGAAAAAAATGGAAAAAGAAGCAATTAGAGGTAAATGTTTATGAGAATCAGTCATGCATTTATTAGGGTAAAAGTAGAAAGATATTGACCAACTGCTACTCCTGAGAAACTTATTTGTTCTTTAGCATATAAAGTGATATAGTAATAAATATGTAGGGGAAGAAGCATAGAAGGAAGGTATGAGAATATTGCACCTTTGATGGAGGAAACAGCGTTTTTGACTCTCCTTTCACAGCCATCACAGTCCATCTTAACCTTGATCTCAACAGTCTGCAAATCAAAAACACATAATCCACATCATATATATTCTAGAAATAAATGGAACTGGGGATTCCAAAACGATGGAATGATGACATACCTGCATGACTTTGCGCTTCTTCTTCTTGCTATGAACACTTATTAAATCAGAAATGTAGTCCAAGGCACCCATATTTTTTGAGACAAGGAGAGAAATGGGGATGGAACAAAATATGTGATGCTGCTGGGTGTATTTATACAAGGGACAAAATGATTACTAAGAGAATATATTAATATTAGTTTATATACAACCAAGTTGGAGTTTACATAAATGATAATGACTTGTGTCCCTTAATCTCTCCAAAATATTATGGGTTTTGTTGTTTTATGGGACCGATTCATTACTATTATAAACATTGATTACTTAATTAATTTTTTTTATACATGGAGCTGTCGTCTGGCTGTTTTCTTTGGCGATAAGAAAAGGGTGGGGGGGCGGGGGGGTTATTTGTTGTAAAGCGGCTGAGCCTCAATGTCCGCGTTTATTTTCTGTACACTGGCCTACCTATAACCTACTGTTGTTTTTCCTTAATGTTAATGTTAAGTAACAATTGGCTTAGGCTAAAGTTCACAGTTTGTTCATTATTTTTTTCTCAATTTAAATATTACTAGTGTTTTCTGAAGCATTAAATGTGATGGGTGACATGATATTAGGTGTCAATAGGTCAATCTTCCGCAAAATAATATGTAAATTATTTGTCCCCATGCCCCCCCCCCCCTATTGTGGAGAGATTGCTACCATGCTTTTATTTTGTTCAATAATTGCTTCATAGTTATGACTTATGATGTAGAAAGCAGCTAGTTCCACATACAATGCGGAAAAGATGGAAACTGCACATCAATAATTTAATAACAATAAGCCAGTGGGTAAATATTATTTCAAAAATCTTAATTTTAAATTACATTTATATGATTAAAATCATTACTATAATATATAAGAATGGATTTCAACGTATATTTAATTTTAAATCAAAATAAATCCAGATGACACGGTTGTTACGTTGTAACTTGCAAGGGTGGAAGGAATGAGTAGCCAAGTAGCAGCCTAGCACTCTCATAATTGTCGTTAGTGGTGCCAGTTTTAGCTTTTTATTTTTATTTTTATTTCTATTCTAATCAATTATATTTTATCTTTAATTTTCCCATAATACGCGGTTCTTAGCTAAACTACAGCTGATTAATTATCTGTAAGTTGCAAGGTCGGCATCATGAATTGAGTACCCCATGCATTAACCGTCAAAGTATCAAACTTTCCTCCCGACATAATTCTAAGTATTTTATTTAAGGGTTTTATTTTGATGCACAAGCTGTGTAAATTTTTTTTTACACAACCCTTTTATAAAATTTAAAATTTAAATCACAAACCCTAGCAACCTAAACCCTAAGCCCTAAATCCTAAACTCTAAATTCTAACCATAAACCTTAAATTATATACCCTACATACTAAACTCTTAAACCCTAACCTAAAATCTTAAACCCTAAACTCTAAAATTAAAGGGCTTGTGTAAACTTTAGTTTACGCAAGCTTGTGCATCAAAGTATTTTCCTTTATTTAATGTGATTTTATAATAATATTTATAGTAAACTATATTAATGATAACTTAATTATATCTCTGGTTCTATTTTGATAATTAATTTTTAAAATTTATCAATTAATTAATTCAACAGTTTAAATGATATCAATTAAGTCGCTTCTCATTAAAATATAATGGAGAAGGTAACATAATAGTTAATAAAAATTTATATAATTATACATTTGGTCTTGTTATTTACATATTATATTAATTTGATCATAATTTTAATTTAATTTAATAATTTTAATTTTTTAATCAGATGGTGACACATGTCATGACATATGTTACAAGTGACACTTGTCATTATATAATTAGAGAATTTTACCCCATTTTATTTATTTTAATAATGTAGCCATCTAATTCGACAATGACATGTGTCATTTATTGATTGGACAAAAAATTTAGAAGCCAAAGTTGGCTCCAAGGGATTTAAACCTACGACATAAGCTTGAAGAGCAAGCATAACATCAACTAAACCAAACCTAATTCTTGGTTAAAAGTTCACACCAACTTTAAATAACGGTTACCGAAAAATTAAAGAGTGAAAAAAATTGTGAGCGGATTTGAACCTAATAATATTATATTTAATAATAGTTAAAAATATGTGACATTTTAATATTTTAAAAAATAGTTAAAAATTCAAATCCAATTGTAAATACAAATTAAAATTTATCGGAAATCACTTAATTGTATTGTTAATTGGATTCCTAAAAAAAATAAAAACAGAGAGACTTAAATATCAAAAGTCCGACAATGCATATAAATCACATAAAGGGTTATCGGAAACTTTCTCTATATGTAAGCTATTGTCGTGTATAATTAGGATTGGGTATTCCAAACTTGTTTACATTGAAACTGCAAAATCATATTATTTTAAGAAAACTGCTAATCGTTTTTTAATGACAGACATTTAAGGAACGAAAGATATAATTGATGCAATAACCTTTTTTGTCTTAAATTTAGCAAAAATAATAAATAAAATATAAATATCTTTTTAAGCAGGAATAAAACTAAGATTTATGGTTGGAGGACAAACTATAAATGTTTAAAATGAGGAGTAAATACATAAATAAACTAATTTTAAAAAAATAAAAGAACAAAAAAAATTCAAAGGTGGGAGCGACACCCTTAATATCTCTGCACCTGTTTTTAAGTTTCATACTTATCAATATCCTAACCATGTGTCAAAATGAAGTCTAGAAAGCAATGAGTTTGGTCGCAGTAATGTTCAACAAAAACAAGAAAGAAGGAAATAAAGAAAAAAGTCAAGATTTTTTGCCATTTGGCATAAATATGAGTGGGGAAGTGGAATAGAATGAAAGGGGTGTTGTACCTTTTAGACAACTACAAGGCGGACATTTAGCCATCCGTTGAAGGATGATTTTCATGGTTCATGGAATGCTTCCCCGCCTCCATAATGGCCTCCATGTCATTTTCTATTTATTTTTATTTATTTATGATTGAGTGGAATAGTGTTTCATGTTAATAAATAGTAAAAAAATAGAATATTTGATATTACAAGATTTTGTTTTTATGAATTTGGACAAGTTAGAATCGTACATTATTTTTAATATTTGGATTAATTAGATAAAAACATACCTGTTTTTTTTTAAGGATGCGTATATAACTTCAACTTGAATGGTAACAAAAGTAAACCACAGTTAGAGATAAACCTAGTGACAGATCCAAAAATATATTTGAGGATGAGCACACATAAAATTTTAAAATTTCAGAGTGAGCATATAACGACCTGAATTTTAAATCCGCGGGTCGGGTTCACCCAAGGCTCGGCCCTTGTATGTTGGGTCGTGTGGTTGGGCCTGTGAGAGGCTCAAGGAGCACCTTGTGAGCTCTCTTATTGTTGTTGGGTTTGGGTTTGGACTATTAAAATCTATGATGTGAAAAGATCTTAATGGTTTGCGTGCGATGATGTGGAAGGATTTTAATAGCTCAGTTGTATAATTGAAGTCTAAATTAAAGTTCAGTGTTAAAAATAGTATCGACTTTAATACATTTGTGTAATTGATACTAAACTTAAAGTTTATTAGTATCTGGTGTAGTTTCCCGTAAAAATAATAATAACATATAATACTGCATCTTTGGATGGTAGATTATAATTAGATAGAAGTTATTGTTGTAAGTTTGTAAAATTATAGAAATATTTTTAAAATCTGGAAGAAAACATCCACAAGATTTTAATGGTGTTTCTTTCTGGCACTGCGTGTTAATTATATTTAGCATTAATTTTTATTAAGTTCATGAATTTAAATTTATTATTTATTTAGTATTAAAAATTTAAAAATTATAGCTTAATATTTATATGTAAATTAAAATTAAAGTATTTTAATTAGTAAATAGTCGTTTAAACCAAATCAGCTCAAAAATACTAAAATAAATTCTCCAAGCTTGACCCGCCGGCATGGGCGGACCATAGGGGGGGGTTTAAGGGGTATGGTCCCCCCCAATTTTTTTTTTCATTAGTAATAGAATAGAATTTTTTTTAGAAAAAAGGTAAAATTACCTTTATAATCCCTTTAAAATTTGCAAATTTTTAGTTTTGCCCCTGTCAAAATTTTTAATTTCATTTTGGTCCCCTTCATAAATTTTTAGTTTTTTCTAATTTCATTTTGGTCCCCCTTTTAAAAATTTCTAGTTCCGCCCCTGCCCGCCGGTAAAGGCATTGGTAGGGTTTATAGTGGGATTGTGCATGTCATAATACTCATATTCAGCCCACCTTAAAAGTTTCTTTAACCCATCTAAATTAAATCCATTTAGAATCGCGACCATATTTTTAAAAGATATTGTATTTATATAATATTTAAGAAAAATTACATATTTAGTATCTAATTATATTCGTGTTACTGTTATGGTATTCTAATTATTATTTTTGACAAAATGATACTTAACGTTACGTTTTTGTTTTGTTTTGGTACCCCGGTCATTAAAAAGTAACGGAGATGATGACAATATATATATTCCAAAATTAAAACATCATCTTAATTATGTATATATATATATATATAGTCCAAAATCCATCAATTTAAAACATCATCTTAATTCTGTGGGTTTACAAATTATGTTCGACTAGAAAAAAATGAGGAATTTACAATTTTAATCCAAAATTTAAAATAATGTTTAAATTGATAGAATTTTAGACTAAATTGATAGATTGTATAAGTTTTTGGACTAAAATTTTTATTAACTCAAGCCATGTCCCTATTTCTGTTAGTTTTTAACGGCCGAGGTACCAAAACAGAACAAAAATATTACGTTAGGTACTATTTTGCCAAAAATAATACTTTGGGTACCAAAATAATAATGCGAGAATATTTGGGTACTAAATATTTGGGGTGGGCAAGACCGAGTACCCGGTCAGTTTGCCCAGAATTGGTCCCGATCCCGGTAGCCACTAGTTCTTGGAAACTAGAACCAGTCCCGGTTAGAGCGGGTCCCAGATTCTAGGAACTGTTCATGGTACTAGTGAGAACCGATACCAGTACTGGGTACCCGATCAATTGGTATACTATTAAGAAAATTTGAGCAATTGGGGAAAAAATTCCAACCACCAATAATAATATTAAATAAAAAAGTTAGAATATTGTAGGCTTGAAGGTTGAAGTCTTAAAACGAGTCATACTCATAATATTCATACATAAAAAGAAAGAATAAACTAAAAAAACTCTAAGTATACATACACCAAAACATCAACTAAAGTGGTCGTAATAAACCAGTACCGAGTACCTACCGAGTATTGGGTCTAGAAAATTAGGATCAAATCCCGGTCACAACCTGGACCTAAATTTTAAATTTGGTCCCGATTTCACCGTAACAATTCCGAGTAAAGATCAACCGAGTTTTTTTGCCCACCCCTACTAAATATGCTGTTTTCTCTAATATTTATTTAATTCTATATATTATTTTATTAAACTTTTAAAATATAGTCCATTTAACATATTTCATAATATTTAAATTTAAAAGATATTAATTATATAATATAAAATAATAATAAATTGGCGAATAGTCCACCCACCGGGTTAAGTGTGTAGGCGGTTGGGTCTATTGGTGAGCAGTGCCCTTTATGGAACTTGTGCCTCTTAAAGTTATGGGATTGGTTATTGCAAATCACAAAGCCCGATTCATCTCTTTCTCAACAGCATTACGCTTGATGAATGCGCTGATCGCTACTTTCGTAGGTTGCTGCTGGCTTTGATTTTTTTGGCGATTGTTATGTATCGTCTGTTTACGAATACGCCTTGACGACCAACGGTTAACTATAGCTCCAATGGCCGGTTTTGTTAGAACAAGCAACAACAAAATCACTCTTTTAGAAAACAATGCAAAAAAAAAAAAAAAAAAACTGATGGTGACATTGATCCATAAGAAGCTCAACAGGCTGTTGAAATTACGGAAGCTCTTGATAACGTAATAAGACCGGATTGAAACTATAAATCCAAAAGGACCCGAAAAGTTAGCCCTATTGCCATTCAATGAGCTCTTAAGTTAGCTTCAATTCAAAGTTGGTTTGGTTTTGGTCTTCAAACAAAAGTAGACTTTCCACTAGGACAAGGCGAATAAGGCAACTATTCTTGAGAGAAAAGCAAGAATTCAAAAGTTAGACGCCCACGCAATAACAATGCAATTGAATGTCGTATTCTTTCACACATTAAACAACAAACAACTCGTTAAACTAGAGTTGCTTATCACCAATTCAGCATGACTACCCACCATGAATTTAACTCAAGTTCAAACAAGTTAAGAGTAGGAATCGAAATTATTCAAATATTATCCCAAATTTAGATAGAGTTCTATTAGTAAAACTTGAACCAAACTTCAAACTTTGAATTCGGCTCAATTCAAGTACACTAATATCAATATTAGAATCATCATAACAACTGGAATATATCATGCTCATAGCTCAACTGCCTTAGAATCCTAATATTCCTAAACCCAATCTTCCCTTACAAATTTGCCTCCAAAAGATATTCAAAAATGCATGAGAAGTCGTGCCTTCTCATCATCAATCCACAGCTGCCAAAACCAATACTAATTCACTAAATACTAAAAAGGGTTAGAATGATTTCTACTTATTCTTGATTGTGATTCCAAGCTCACCTGCAACAATAACAGTGGTTGCCATATCAAGAAACATACCGTGCTCAACAACACCAGCAATCCTCAATATAGCATCGCTTGCAATCTGCAAATCCCCCAACTCCGTCTTCAGATACAAATCGATGATATAATTCCCATTGTCCGTGACGAATGGCTTCCCTTCGCAGTCATTCCTCAGCTTGGCGTGGCAACCCGAGCGTTCGAATAAGTTTTGGAGTTTATTGGCAGTGAATTTCCAGCAGAAGGGGACAACCTCCACGGGCAAAGCCAAACCGCTACCTCCCAAATGTTTAACCAATTTGGATTCATCAACGATACAGACAAATTTCTTGCAAGCTCCTTCCACCATTTTCTCCCTCAAAAGCGAACCGCCTCTGCCTTTGACGAGATTGAGATGCGGGTCGACTTCATCGGCGCCGTCGATGGCTAAATCAATGGCGGAATGGCTGTCGAGATCTGAGAGCGGGATTCCCAAAGAGAGAGCTTGTTCTTGCGTCTTCTTCGACGTGGGGATCCCGACGATGTTGGTGAGCTTGCCTTGACGGAGCAAGTCGCCGATTCGATCCACGGCGTGTTTGGCGGTGGAACCAGTGCCGAGACCCAGAACCATACCCGACTCGACGAACTCGACGGCTTTGTAAGCGGCGATTTTTTTCAATTCGTCTTGGGTTAGGGTGACGGGAGGGGACATAGGAGGAGACAATGATAAAGCCTCCATTGAAGCAGATTTTTTAGACCAAGCAATCGCCATTCTTTGAGGTTTAACGGTTGATAAAGAATAACAGAATATTTTTTTCTTCAAAAAATGGGATGATAAATCAAAGGCCAAAATTGAATCAGAAATGGGGCAAAAGAAAGAGCCGGTTTTTTTTCTTTTTCTTTTACCTTCTGTTTTTCCTTCGGGAATCAAAATATTGGGACTAAGAGCGTAATTATTATGAAGGGAAAACGAGAAGGGAAAGAGATAAGGGGAATGGGTTTGTGTGGTGAAGTGGAGTGAAGGGAAAGAGATAGGGTTTTCTGGGAAGTTGAGAGAAGGCGGGATGTTTGGTTGTGTGGAAAATGAGTGGGGTTTTCTCTGTCCGGTTCTTATAAAAGAAAATTCCAGGAAATGTCCAAAAATGAGATTCGAAAATCATTTTATGTTTCTTTTTTATTCATCAATAGTTACTATTAATTTCCTCTTTTTTTTCAAAAATATAACTAGTTGGGTAATCTTTTTCTTATATTAGTTTTTTTTATAAATATTTTGTTTTTCTTTTCACGTTTTGGCATGCATGCGATTAGTTTTTTTAAATCTAATTAATAAGAGTTAATTACAACCACTTAAACTCAAATTATAGCCCTTATTCTAAATTAGTCTTTAAATTTTTAAATATTTTAATTTCATCCTCAAACTATAGGTCTCATTCTAAATTAGTCCACAAACTTTTGAATGTTCTATTTTCATCCTTAAACTATGTCCCTCATTCTAAATTGGGACGAATTGTTTTCAAAGTTGTTTACATAATGGCCTAATTTTTTAAGTTGTTAAATAAGAATATAACATTTTAGAATATGCTCGAATGATGGATTAACTTTTTTAAAAAATGAATAAAGGTCTAACATTTTCAATTTTATTCAAATAAGGATTTAATGTTTTTAATAATACGTTTTCGAATAAGAGTCCTTATTTGAACTTATTTCAAAAGGTTAAATCCTTATTTTAACAGACTATAAAACGTTAAGCTTTAATTGACAATTTCAAGATTAGACTATTATTTTAATATATCCGAAAACATTATGCTCTTATTCAAATATTTTGAAAGGTTAAAGAATAATTCTTAAAAATAAGCTTTAGTTAAAATTTAACTTTCATAAAAAAGCATAATACTAAAAAATCCTCTAACAATTGATTGAATATTCACTTTGGTCCTTATTTTTTAAAACAATTTTAACCATTAACATTTTATTTTGGGTCAAATGAGCTCATCCACAAATGAAAACTATTAGTCAACTAACAATAAACAACTTGAAATGTTTTGACAGAATAACGCGTCAACATAAAAATAATTTTATATTTTATATAACTTTAAGAAATTATTTTTTGACTGATGCGATATTCTTTAAAGTCTAACACTTTTGTTTATATGATAATGTCATGTCAGCGTGCGCTGTCATCAGGGACGGAGCCAGGATTGAATCGTGAGGGGGGCAAGATGTTTTAACTTTGGAATGATCGAGATCTAAAAAGTAATTAAACCATAAAACATTAAAGGGGATATGATTTAAGTTCGCTAGTTTTAAAATTAAAAAGGTCTTAAAAGCAATTAAATCATAAAAAATTGAGGCCAATGCTTAATTTAATTAATTTTAAAATTGATAAGGTGCTAAAAATAAATTATACTGCATAATTTTGGGAGGGACAAGGATTTAATTGAAATGGTTTCAAAACTATCAATGGCCTAAAATATAATTAGACCATCAAAGTTGAGGGGGGCAATTGCCCCTCTCACCTTCAACATAGTTCCGTCCCTGGTTGTCATGTAGGTTTATTACATCATTTTAAGCCAGTTACTGTTAGATGACTAACAATTTTCATCTGTAGAGGGTCATTTTTATCTTAAATAAAATATTATGGGTTAAATTACTTCAAAAAAATAAAAACTAAAGTGACTATTAACCAAGTATTTTTTTTTTTAACTTTATGCCTAGAAAAATAGGCAACATTTGATTATTTTTTTAATTTTAGTATTTATAGTTCGATTCTCCGCATAGGATAAGCATATTCTGTGAGGCTAAAAGCATGGATGGATTCGTGGGTTTTCCATTGTAATCATTGCTTTATTTATTCCCCTAGATTTCTTTGTGATTTCCATATTTTTCTTTTTAATTTTTTTCTACGTAATATTCTGTTTTCTGTAATTTCTAAAAATGCTTAATCCATCCCAAGAATATTCCTGCCTCGGGAAGGAACTCCATCGCTCCACTAACGAATAACGCAACCTGGTGATCAACATTCAATGCTTTTTAAAGTTGCATTGATTTTTCATTTTCAACGATTCTGCCGCGTTCCATGCTCTCTTCAGATAAAGCTGATGACGATGCATTCGGTTTTTTAAAATGCCAAGTAAATAATAAATATGATAAACATTCTTGAAGGTTAATATATACATTAGTGTGGATATTCGATCGACCCGAGTCAAAAAAATTTAAATTAGTTGACTTGAAGAGTCATGTTTTATAACTTGAAATTTATTTGATTTTTTTAATTGAGTTGAGTGGTTCAAATTTTCGTTCAAATTTAATTATAAATATTTATAATGTTATGGTACTAATTAGTTATAATTCAAATGATTTTATATAGAATACACATATATTTCTTCAGATTCTTTTTCATATGTGATATATATATATATCAGACATAATTGAGAGACTTGACTCTAATTTGAAATTTCGAGTTATTTGAATTTTTATTTCATAACTCAAACTTTATTTAAAAGTTTTCGAGTTAAGTCCAATAATTTAATTTTTTAAGTCGAGTCGAGTTTTGACCACCGCCGTTCTCTAATATACATATATATAAATATATTTGAATTTACTGTCTTTAATATATTAATTGAATTAACACTCAATTAATTAATTTATATTTTTTTATATGTGAGGATTAATTTTAGATGACCTATATATAAGGATGACAAAATCACTAGAATTTGACCTAACCTGAGGTATCCCGCCCAGCCCAAATTTTTTCTTCTTAAATTTTGAGTTCGGGGCAGATTTTGGAAATAATTGAGTTAGACAGGTTGGTTTTGGGATAAATTTTTTTTTGACCCGACCCAATTCTATATATATTTTATTATATTTATTATATATTATATTTGATAAATTTATTAATTTTTTAAGAACAAGTCAAGTCGAGTGTAAAATATATTAAACTTGAAATGGACGAGGTCACATTAGAAATTTTAAATTTTGAGTCAGGATCAGGACGGTAGAAAATTCGCATGTCTCTTTATTATCCCTACTTGCATATTGATTGATCGCTGGGACGATTCAAAGATTTATAAAACAACTTTTAATATATTAAGAGATTAAAATTCAAGTCATGCCATTTAAAAATTATACGTACAACAATCTAAATTTGATTTTTTTTATCCTTAGCTAATTTGTATTTATTTGTTGAATCTTAGGTTTTAATCACATTCTGAATTGAATAAATTTATTTATTTTATTAAACTAATTTAACAGATTGGACTCGTTTTTTTCTTCTCAACCATAACCTGCATCATTCAACGACAAAAAGACTGGAACTTAGAACTTAGACCGAAACTTGAACTTTGAATTGAATTGAAGGCGTCTAAGAATGGGAATGAAGATGAAAATAACAAAACTGGACTTTGACATGGAAGACGGATGGCAAGATATCCTATCACGTGTTAAGCATGGGATTTTACTTTTATTTTTATTTTATAATTTTCTTTCATATATACATTTCAAATACAAATATACGTCAATAGAGTTGTTAGAAAGCTTCATGGATAATGCTTGTTAGAAAATTGACTTGGATTTAAATAAATTCACCTAACTTTATCTTTATTAATGTATTATCAATTTTTTTTTTGAAAAGAAACGAGTCTCGTTAAAAACCCTCCTCTAAATTTAATAAGGAAAAAAATACACTACTTTAATCATGAATAAACATCGAAAATACAAGCCAGAATAATTGAGTTCGCCATTGTACTAGAAATAGCACCCCAAATACAACAATCACCCACAAATCTAGTAAAAGCATGCACATACCCACTGACATTACTATTGAAAAAGCTAAGTTAGGGTTTAAGCAGATCGAAGATGAGGGAGAGGCCACAGGAAGAGATTTAGGTTTATATTTCAATGTAGGCCTCATCCAAAAACTTGAATGGGTCTGTACCACAAAAGTGGTTAATATAGCCCAATAATAACTTCCTAACAGATTGCTCATTAACTGTCCAATCTATTTTGGAGTTTGTTTGGGCAGTTACAACAATTCTTTATATTTCAATATTCACCCGAATTTCTTGCTTCTTGAAGAATCTCTTTCGAAAATACTGATAATTGACTCCTTAGCTTGCAAAAACTATTGTTGGACAGTGGCTTTGTGAATATGTCAGCCACTTGATGTTCAGTAGGAACATAGTTGACCATAATCTTCTGTTCCCCAATCTTTTCACGAACAAAATGCAAGTTGAGATCCACATGTTTAGTCTTAGCATGGAGAATGAAATTAGTAGCTAAGGCAACCGCGCTGGTATTATCACACCATATGGTTGGTGTACCCACAACATTCACACCTATATCACGTAAGATGGTTTGAAACCACAGAATTTCAGAGGCGACATCGCCAAGACTGCGATACTCCGCTTCAGCTGTTGACCGGGAGACAGCCCGCTGCTTGCGTGAGCTCCAAGACACAAGATGCGACCCATGATAAACACAATAGCCAAAAATAGACATCTGATCGTCACAATCACTGCCCCAATTTGCATCCGCAAAAGTCACCAAATCAGAATCTTTATCTACGGATGCAGCAAAAAACAAACCATATTCAAGGGTGCCTTTCAAGTATCGTAAGATACGCTTAACCGCAGTTCAATGAGACTCCGTAGGTGTTTGCATAAATTGCGCCACCTTATTTACTGCAAATGAAATTTCAGGTCGAGTGTGACATGCATACAATAGACCTCCTACAATGCTTCGATACAACTGAACATTCCGAAATAGATTACCACTATTTTTACTAAGCTTAGTTAAGGTGGACATGGGAGTATCAACAGGCTTAGTAGCATTGAGATTTGCCTTAGCAATGAGGTCACTGATGTACTTCCGTTGCCCAAGAAAAAGACCAGCAGACGTACGCTCAGCTTCCAGACCAAGAAAGTATTGAACTTCACCCAAATTCTTGAGAGAGAAAGTATCATGCAACTGATTAATGAACCTGGCAATATGACTTTTTGAGTTGCCAGTCATTAGGATGTCGTCAACATAGACAGCCGTGTAAAGAAGAGTGGAACCTTCACGAAAGACAAACAATGATGTGTCTGCTGAGGAATTTCGAAAACCAAGCTGAACCAGAAAACCTTTAAGCTTCAGAAACCAACTTCTTGGAGCTTGTCTAAGCCCATAAAGGGCCTTAGTCAGCTTACAAACCAGTCGAGAACCATCAACTGCAATTTGTTCAAACCCAGGGGGTTGGACCATGAACACATCTTCAGAAAGATCCCCTTTAAGAAACACATTGTTGATGTCGAGTTGATGAATTTTCCAAGTATTCTGAACCGCTAAAGACAAGAGAACATTAACCGTGAAGAACCTGATCACATGACTGAATGTTTCAGTAAAATCACAACCCAGAGTCTGAGAGTACCCCTTAGCAACAAGACGGGCCTTGTACTTGTTAACTGATCCATCAGCATTCAATTTGACCTTGAACAACCATTTACAACCAACAATTCTTTTATCGGAAGGAACCGGAACCAACTCCCAAGTTTTGTTCTGAAGAAGGGCATTATATTCTGCCAGCACAGCCTCATGCCACAAAGGTTGCTGAATGGCTTCAGAAATGTTCGAAGGAGTTGAATCACAAGTCGTGACATACACCTTAGGCTTAAACACCCCTGCCTTGCTTCGAGTAACCATGCTATGCTGATTGAGACCACTTGACATACAAGGAACATCATGATCAGCACTACTAGGGGGTGCTGGTGCAGCTGTGTCCAGCAAAATATGACCAGTATCATCCAGAGAACCAACAGATTCAAGCTCACCAAAAAACTGATCACTACTGCCATGTGGTGCAGGCGCATCTGTGTCCAGCACATCTTGCTCATCAGCACCCATAGATTCACCAACAACTTGAGCATCAGGAGAACCACCAGGATCCACAGTGTTTACATCCAAATCACTAGTAGTTGGGTGCACAACAACATCATCAGTAGGAACAGAGGTACTAGGCACACTATCTGACATATCAGCAGTAGAAGAACCAGATGACACACCATGATTGGACCCCTGACCAACATCCAAGGATACAGCTCTCTGCGTATGAATAGGTAACTCAGATTGAACTGGGAGAGGAAAAGAACCAGACTCAAAGTTAGACGAGGAAGAATGAACTTGAGGTGCAGCTGCAAAGGGAAAGATACGCTCATTAAAACGAACATTACGAGAAATAATGATTTTACCAGAGGCATCAAGGCATTGATAGCCATGGTGCTTTGGTGAATATCCTAAGAATACACAAGGTCGAGAGCGAAACTCAAATTTATGTCTGTTGTGATGTCGAAGACAGGGAAAGCACTGACTGCCAAACACTCGGAGGAAAGAATAATCAGGAACCTTTCCATGAAGCATCTGAAATGGGGATTGACCACCAAGTGAAGGTGAAGGGAGCCTGTTAATGAGGTAAACTGCACTGAGAATGGCAAAGGACCAGTAATGAAGGGGCATGGAGGCCTGCGCTAATAAGGTCAGGGCAGTCTTGACTACGTGCCGATGCTTACGTTCAACTACACCGTTCTGCTGTGAGGTTTTAGGGCAAGTTACTCTATGGTGAATGCCAAGTCTAGCCAGAGTACTTTCCAAGAAGTGAAATTCCCCACCACCGTCTGTTTGAATAGCAAGAATTTTTGTAGAAAATTGAGTAGCAACAAGAGCAGAAAATAAATCAAAAGCTTGAACAGATTCAAACTTAGCTTTAAGGAGATAAACCCAAGTATTTCGTGTGTACATATCAACAAAGGAAATGTAGTATTTATAGCTAGAGGATAAAACTGGAGCAGGGCCCCATACATCAATTTCAATCAATTCAAATGGTTTTGTGTAAACAGTAGTAGAAGAGGGAAAAGGTAGCCTATGACTCTTCCCTAGCTCACAAGCAGTACAAACAGTGGACTTATCAGACATAACAATGTTATTCAAGGCTAAACTAACTATATTTGGAGCTGGATGACCCAATCTCCTATGCCAAAGCCAATAAGCAGAAGAAGTTGAATCAGAAGCAGAAAACAAAGGAGCAGAAGTAGTAAGGGCAACACCATTCGAAACTGAGGAAGACATCACTTTTGGTTGAAAGCTGTATAAACCATCATGTTGCACCCCTTGCAGCAACACCATGCCCGTAGTTTTATCCTTCACAAAACACCAATCAGAATGAAACTCGAAGAACACAGAATTATCACTGGCAAACCGAGAAACAGACAACAAGTTCTTCGCAATATGAGGCACATACATTAGATTTTGCAAAGTTAGACTCCTAGTATCAATAGCAAAGGATGAAACACCAATACTATCAATATCCAAGGCAGAATTATCACCAAGAAGAACCTTACCCTTACCAGTATACTCACGAGGTTGTTGCATAGCTTGAGGATCTCGAGTCACATGGTGTGTGGCACCATAGTCCACAAACCATTTGTTGTCAGACACACCACTTTGCCCAACTACAGTATTCACCTGGGCATTGGTTGCAGGACTATTCAGATCACCAGTACCTGCAGAGGAATTGACGAACGAATTATAGCAAAAATCAGAAGAACAACGACACTGAGACGTTGGAAATTCAGAGCCAGATAATTGAATCATGTTAACAGTAGACACTGAAGATGTGCTTTGAGATGCAATTCCTCGAAAATTCTGGTTAAACCGATGCCAGCATCGATCGGCGGTGTGGCCAAGCTTGCCACATATCTGGCATTGCAGACGTTGCTTACCACGATAACGATTAGAAGACTCATATGCTCTGTAAGGTCGAGTTTTGACATTTTGAGGAGTAGGAGAGTTGGTTGCAACAGACGAGGAATGTTGAGCCACATTAACATCGATTGGCAACCGTAACGGATCCTGAAGAAGAGTCTCGGCATCAACAAGGACAGAGATGACAAAGTTCATAGAATATTGCTCCTTGCTTCCAGTGATGACTGCAACAAAAGGATCATACTCGGCAGAGAGGCCATTCAAGATCGTGGCAACTTGTTCAATCTCCGAGACTTTGTTGCCACACGTTGCAAGTAAGTCACACACTTCCTTCACCTGAGTGACTGTTGAGTGGATCACACGATAAATAATAACCAAGAGGGGGGGTGAATTGGAATTTTAGAGATGTAGTAAGAGAAATTGCAAATCAAAAATTAATCGACACGGGATTTAAAGTGGTTCAAGTTCACCAACCGAACTCTACATCCACTACCTTAGTCTCACCAAGGATTTGCAACAATTCCACTAATTGTTCGTCCCCTTTTTCTAGGACAAGGAGGCAACCTTTACAATTTCGGTTAATTTTTCTACCCAAAAATTAACCCAATTCTCACACAAAAGAACAAAGAAATTTGATGGCTAATAAAGTATCTCTCAATACAAATGATAGCCCAATATCAAACACTCAACCCAATTGAACAAAATATGAATGAAAAATACAATTGGGGTTTTTAGACAAATAATGGGATTTTAACACAAATGCTTGGATTTGATGATAGGATATATTCTTGAGGTTCAATGTTAATTGCTGGAGCTTCTTGGGGTCTTTTTATAGCCTCTTGATGATTTCCAACCGTTGTGAGTGTTGGCTTTAAGATTATAGCCGTTGGGGTGCTTTTCTCACAACTTTACAGCACACAGCAGCCTACCGTTTCGGAACGGGGTCAACCTGTTTCGGAACGGGGTCAACCTGTTTCAGAACGGATTTCAAATAATATAGCCGTTGGAGCGTCTACGAGAGCCCGTTTCGAAACGCCCTGAGGATGTTTCGAAACGTTTTGCCACTGCCAAAGGGGTGTTTCGAAACGGCCTTAGCCCGTTTCGGAACATTTTGCCACTGTCAAAGGGGTGTTTCGAAACGACCTTAGCCCGTTTCGGAACGCCTGTTTATTTTCAAATTTTAGTTTAAACCGTTGTCCTTTGTTCTTATGAATGAAAAACAGTTTCGAAACGAGTCATATCGTTTCGAAACGCCTTGACCCGTTCCGATACGCGTTGCGGAACAAGTGCACATCGAACTAAAAGTGTTTCGAAACGCCTGGGGCCGTTTCGAAACGGGGCTGGAAAATTCACTGTTTTGACTTTGAAATACTTAAAAAATATTTTGAAGGTCTTTGGTTTTAACTATGAAGTGGTCTGTATAAGTATGTAGAAAATTTTAAGGACTTTAAAATTTGTTTTGACATTTTCATTTTAGTCCTTAGGTTTTTAGTTATATCAAAATTAAGGCATATGTTTCACAATCTCCCCCTTTTTGATATAACAAAACCAAAGTTAGAATTTTTTAAGAATTTTGAAAGTTTTGAAGATATTCTAACTCCCCCTTAATTTAAGATAGGTTTTGAAGTTTAAAACTTGTGTCTTGAAATTAAAAATGTAAAGTTTAACAAAACCTTAAGAAAAATTTGAAATTTTTGTTTTGGTGGCATGACAAGGCAATTCTCTTAAATTTCTTCTCCCCCTTTTTGTTAGATAAAAAAGAAACAAAGAAAGCTCATAAAGAAGATTAGTACCAATAAGCAATAATAAGCAATCATAATAAATATCATCAAAATATCCAAAACATAAAACAATAAGTTCATAATAAAATCCCAAAATAAAAGATCATAAGCATAGGTTCCTAAAACATGAGAAAACATAAAGAAGCAAACTCAATCCTAAATGCATAGATAATATAATATGATATGATATGAATATCCTAGGCCTCGTCATCATCATCCTCATCATCATCATCGTTCTTGGCTTGAGAACGGTGATATTTTGTCCATTCTCCATAAAGAGTAGAGAAGGAAAGATCAAGGTTGGCATTGGAAGTCTCAAGGGATTGAAGACGATCCTCGACGTTCTTCAATCGATTGCCCATAGTTTCAAACCCCGAAGAAATACGAGTATCCATAGTGTCAAAACGAGAATCCAAGGCATTGAAACGCTCGGTAAGGAAAGCCGTGAGAGCATCTTGGTTTCCCATTTGAACTTGAGGTGGAGGAGCAACGGGAGGAGGAACCGTTTCTCTATCAATTCTTTGCCAATAACCATCCAAATATGTGAATCCGGACTTTCGAAGAGAGGACTCACCAATTTTGGTCTTGCTAGGTTCCGGAGAGTCATAGGTACAATCAATACCAAGATGATCGAAGAGGAAACTCAAGACAATGCCGTAAGTGAAAGACGTCAACTCATTGGTGTCAATAAGCTTGATATTATTGACAATCTCAGCGAAAATAATTTTGGGCACATTTGGGCGCTCACCTCTTCGGAAACATTCGAGCCAAAAGTGATCTTTTTCCCGGATGTGGGAGTATTTTCCTCCGGATGGTCGAATGAACCAGGAAACCATCAAATGAAGGACACGATCGTGCACATCTAAATGAAGGGCTTTCCCGGTGAAGGTGCCAAAGTGACGTTCATCTTCAAGACCCTCATTTTTGAGTTTAAGGGCAGACTCCAAAAGAGCAATATTAATAACAAATTTTTGCCCCAATAAAGATGACTCAATTCCTACTATCTCGGTTTTGGTTTCATCGTAAAGGAAACGAGCATTAGAGTAGAAAAGGAGTACCAAGTTTTTGTAGCAAACATCCTCGATGCTCAAGAAGAAAAGAAGATCCCACTCATCCAAACGTCCAAGATACCGAAAGAGGAATCGCTCGGAATTGAGGAAATCTAGATCAATGACCCTTTCTTTACGAACCGCGAGATTTTTGACGTAGGAGAAGCGAGTACGCTGCTGCTGAGTTTTAAGAGTTTTCTGAAAGAGTTGAGTGATATTTGGACGAATGCTCGATTCACCGGTTTGAACGGCTTTGCGCTTTTTGTTCGATTGATCCGCCATCTAAAAATATTAAGCAAGAGTTTTAAAATTAAGTGTATGCATTGATAATTAAAATCAATCCAATAGGAAATCCTACTTAGGTTTTTTTAAAAAAAACAGAATTAAAAAAATACGATTAAAAAATTTTATATTCGAATCAAAATTTTTGAGATTTTGAAATTTTTTTACAAGATATGGAAAACCCACAACTAAAAACATATAATGTATACAAAATTATAATTATCTAGCCTATGATTTGAACAAATATTGAAAAAGAGAAAAATAAGAAAAATTACCTTAGTTTGGGATTTTGGATGATTTGAATGAAATCTTTGCACAAGATTGATGAAGCTTGCTTAGATATGTGTTTTAGAGAAAAATCCCTCACAATTTTGTGAAAAACAAAGGGTTTGAGAGGGTATTTATAGAAGGGGGTTGGTTAGGGTTTTTAGGGTTTTAAGAGTTTGAGTTTAAATAAAATTTTGAGTCATTAAAAGCCCTAAATAAGGCATTCCGCGAGGCCGTTTCGGAACGGTCAAGACCGTTTCGGAACGGGGCGGCTAGGGTTTTGACCCTTCTTAAACCTATCGACAGATCGTTTCGAAACGGGATGACCGTTTCGAAACACGTTTGACCCGTATCGGAACGGGTTCCGATACACCCATACATCGAACCAAAACCGTTTCGAAACGCCTAGGGCCGTTTCGAAACGCCCTTCTCTCAGGACAGATTTTAAGGCACCCGTATCGAAACAGGGGGTCCCGTTTCGATACACCTGGGCCTGGAAGTGCAGATGAGGCTCTAAAAGTGCAGAAAAGTGAAATTCTAAGAGGCCAAACATGCATAAATGTTATGAATGAGCATGCAAAACATATTTAGGCATAAACATACTCCCCCTAACTATATGCATGGAAGAAATTTGGAGTCTAAACATATAAACATGGTATTTCACAAGATCAAGCATATTTAAATTTAAAAAGAAATTCTAAAAGGTCAAGATAGGCTAGTTAGACCTAACTCTCTCCTAAGGCACCAAAAACGCTCTTTATCTAATGGTTTTGTAAAAATATCCGCTAATTGATTCAAGGTGTCTACATACTCTATAACCACATCTTTCTTAAGGACATGATCTCTAATGAAATGATGCCTTATTTCTATATGTTTGGTTCTAGAGTGTTGGATGGGATTTTTTGTTAAACATATTGCACTAGTATTATCACATTTTAGGGGTATGGTTTCTATTTTTACACCATAATCCAAGAGTTGTTGCTTCATCCAAAGAACTTGAGCACAACAACTTCCTAAGGATATGTACTCGGCTTCGGTGGTAGATAAGGCTACACTATTTTGTTTCTTAGAGAACCAAGATATGAGCATACTACCTAGGAATTGACAAGTTCCCGAAGTACTTTTCCTATCAATTTTGCAACCCCCATAATCCGCATCCGAATAAGCATGTAGGTTAAAGGTAGAGACTCTAGGGTACCAAAGACCTAAACAAGGAGTGTCTCTAAGATACCTAAAGATCCTCTTTACGGCTATAAGGTGAGACTCTCTAGGACTAGCTTGAAACCTAGCACACAAGCAAACACTAAACAATATATCTGGTCTACTTGCGGTAAGGTAAAGCAAAGATCCAATCATAGAACGATAAAGCTTAGAGTCAACACACTTACCTCCTTCATCTTTGTCAAGCTTTGTAGATGAGCTCATAGGAGTGGCTTGAGGCTTTGTGTTCTCCAAGCCAAACTTGTTGAGCATATCATTTATGTATTTTGCTTGATTTATGAAGGTGCCATCCTTCTTTTGTTTGATTTGGAGTCCCAAAAAGAATGAGAGCTCCCCCATCATGCTCATCTCGAATTCACCTTGCATTAACTTAGCAAATTCTTGACAATGACATTCATTAGTAGAACCAAAAATAATATCATCAACATAAATTTGAACTACTAAAATGTCATTTTTATACATTTTTATAAAAAGTGTAGTGTCCACCTTACCTTTTTCAAATCCTTTTTCAATCAAAAAGTTTGAAAGACGTTCATACCAAGCTCTAGGAGCTTGTTTTAAACCATAGAGAGCTTTGGTTAGTTTGAAAACATGATTTGGAAATTTTGAGTCTTCAAAACCCGGTGGTTGTTCTACATACACTTCCTCATTTATAAAACCATTTAAAAATGCGCTTTTAACATCCATTTGAAAAAGCTTGAAATTATGATAACATGCATATGCAAGCAACATCCTAATGGCTTCTATTCTAGCTACGAGTGCATAGGTTTCATCAAAATCTATTCCCTCTTCTTGAGTGTAACCTTGTGCTACAAGTCTAGCTTTATTTCTCACAATGTTACCACTCTATGCATGAGATAAATGCAATATGATTCATTAATCTAAGAGAAGAACGAGTGGTTACCCCCTTGGACGGATCACCCAAGATTTCACCATCTTTGACATAGTTCAACTCCCTTGGATAGCTAACTTCCTTTTCCTCAATAGCCAAGTCCTTCAAGGCTTCAAGAGGTGGATCTTGTGTGTCTTCTTCTTTTGGTTGAATCTCATCCTTCTTTGAAGTTTGACCTCCATCAAAGGTATTTATGATTCCTACATTATCATCATCACAAGAATCTTTCCTAGGAAGGGGATTATCATCGAATACAACATGAATAGATTCTTCTACTACTAAAGTTCTTTTGTTAAATACTCGATAGGCTTTAGAGGTTAAAGAGTAACCTATAAAAATTGCTTCATCACTTTTTGCATCAAATTTACCTAAATTATCTTTTCCATTATTTAAAACAAAACATTTGCATCCAAAAGGGTGGAAGTAGCTAATATTAGGCTTTTTAGATTTTATAATCTCATAAGGTGTTTTCTTTAAAATTGGCCTAATAGTTACTCGATTTATAATATAACAAGCTGTGTTTGTGGCTTCCGCCCAAAAATATTTTGGTAAATTATTTTCACAAAGCATAGTTCTAGCCATTTCTTGTAAAGTTCTATTTTTCCTCTCAACTACCCCATTTTGTTGAGGAGTTCGAGGAGCTGAAAAATTATGGCTAATACCATTTTCATTTAAAAAATCTTCAAATCCTAAATTTTGAAATTCGGTTCCATGATCACTTCTAATATGTGAAATTTTAAGTTCAAGATCATTTTGAATTAATTTTGAAAATGTGATGAATTTTTCCAAAGCCTCATCCTTAGTACTTAAAAAGAGAACCCAAGTGAATCTAGAAAAATCATCAACTAGTACAAAAGCATATGATTTGCCACCCAAGCTCATAGTCCTAATTGGCCCAAATAAATCCATGTGGATTAGTTGTAAACATCTACTAGTAGAAATGTCATTAATGGATTTAAAAGAAGATCTATGTTGTTTACCCTTTGAGCATGCATCACAAATTTTATCGTTCGAAAATTTTATCTTGGGTAAACCTTTAACTAGGTTTAGAGAGACTAGTTTTTCTAAAACACTTGTGCTAGCATGTCCTAGCTTCCTATGCCACAACCATGCATCATTTTCATTTTGAGCAACTAAGCATGCATGAGATGTATGAATGTCATCTAGATGCACCATGTATATATTCCCTATGCGATGACCTATGAGCATAATATTATTAGTTTTAATGTCTACGATTTTACAACCGGTTTTATCAAACAAAACATTAAAACCTTTATCACATAGTTGACTTATGCTCAATAAATTATGTTTAAGACCATTGACATATAAAACATTTTCAATGAGAATAGTAGAGTGATTACCTATGGAGCCAACACCTTCAATGTGGCCTTTGGAGTTGTCACCAAATGTTACTACTCCTCCACTTTTTGGCTTTAGATCCATGAGTCGACTCTTGTCTCCGGTCATGTGTCTCGAGCATCCACTATCAAGGTACCATGAGTTTTGACTTTGTGCTTTGGCCTTGTAGCAATGCTCCCCCTACAAACAAAGATATTTAAACTTTTGTTTTTGGTACCCAAATCATTTTGGGTCCATGTGTGTTAGTTCCTAAAACTTTGGTTCCCTTAGGAATCCAAGGTGACATAGCAATAATATTATTAGATTTAACAAGTTCCTTAGGAACCCATACATTTCTAATTCTTTTAACTTTACTATGTCTAGGATAGTTACCTTGTTTGTAGTAGTTAGTCTTTTTCTTAGGTTGGTGTGCTCTAGAGGATTCTCCTACTTCATGCTTGACACTACCAACATTTTTTAAAGACTTTTTGAGCTCATTTAGCTCATTCAACACCTTTTGGTGTTCACAATTATTTTGAGATAAAAGATTATTAAGATCAACATTTTCATCTTGAAAAAATTTAAGTTCACCTTTTAATCCTAATATCTTTTTCTCAAGTTTAGAATTAGTTTGAGTAAGTGAGCTATTTTTATCATTTAATTCTAGAATAATTTTTCTATTCCTAACAACCGACTCCTTATACTTCTCAACTAATTCATCATATACCTCTTGTAACTCATCATAAGCATCATTTAATTCTTCATATGAAAAATCTAAAGTAGATGAGTTAGAGGTTACCAAGGAGGAATCTTCCTCAAGTGCCATGAGGCAAAGGTTCGCCACTTCTTGTTCGTCATCCTCCGATGACTCCTCATCACTCCAAGTAGCAAGCTTGGCTTTGAGCTTTTTCCTCTTCTCAAAGCCCTTCTTCTTGAGTTGAGGGCACTCCGAACGTATGTGGCCGGGTTGTTTGCACTCGAAGCAAGTGATTGGATCCCTTCCTTCTTCTTTGTTCTTGCTTTTAAAGTCCATCTTCCTTTGGATTTTTCTTCCTCGGTTGGACCTCATAAAGCGTGAGAATCGTTTGGCTATCATAGCCAATTCTTCAAGCTCATCCTCATCACTAGATGAACTTTCATCAAGTTGGGAAGTTTTAGCCTTGAGAGCTATTCCCATTTTCTTCTTTTTCTCCCCTTCAAGCTTCTCCATTCTTTTTTCTTCTTTCTTTTTCCCATCTTCCCTTCCTTGCTTCATGATCTCGTGAGTAAGAAGAGAGCCTACAAGTTCATCAAGCTTTAGAGTTTTTAAATTCTTTGCTTCGATGATAGCGGTTCTCTTCCCATCCCAAGATTCGGGAAGTGAATAGAGTAGCTTTCGGACAAGCTTATCTTCTGGTATAACTTCTCCATATCCCTTTAAACCATTTACAATTGTGGAGAACCGATCAAACATCTTTGACACCGTCTCATCGAATTCCATCTTGAAATTTTCATAACTAAGATTGAGAATTCCAATCTTAGTTTCTTTGACATCGTTGGTGCCTTCATAGGTGGTTTCAAGAGTGTCCCACACTTCTTTGGCACTTTCAATTGATGAGACCTTTGAGTAGATGTCCGGACCGAAAGCACAAAATAGCATGTGAAGAGCTTTGTCATTTACTTGAATCTTTTTTCTTTCCTCTTCACTCATTTCCGTTCTCCTTTTTAGCACCATCTTGCCTTCATTATCTTGCTTCAATGGAATATATGGTCCATCCTCAATGACATCCCATACAAGATAGTCACTTGATTTAATGAATAGACGCATTTTATTTTTCCAAAAGGAGTAGTTCTCACCATTGAAGAAAGGAGGCTTTGTGGTGGATTGTGAGTCGTACATGCCGGGAGCGGAGGTTGAAGCCATCTCTTGATATTTTGATGATGATCACACTTCTTCCAAGGATCTCCTCTTGTGGTTGTTAATCCTCAAAGAGTTAAGCTCTGATACCAATTGTTGAGTGGATCACACGATAAATAATAACCAAGAGGGGGGGTGAATTGGAATTTTAGAGATGTAGTAAGAGAAATTGCAAATCAAAAATTAATCGACACGGGATTTAAAGTGGTTCAAGTTCACCAACCGAACTCTACATCCACTACCTTAGTCTCACCAAGGATTTGCAACAATTCCACTAATTGTTCGTCCCCTTTTTCTAGGACAAGGAGGCAACCTTTACAATTTCGGTTAATTTTTCTACCCAAAAATTAACCCAATTCTCACACAAAAGAACAAAGAAATTTGATGGCTAATAAAGTATCTCTTAATACAAATGATAGCCCAATATCAAGCACTCAACCCAATTGAACAAAATATGAATGAAAAATACAATTGGGGTTTTTAGACAAATAATGGGATTTTAACACAAATGCTTGGATTTGATGATAGGATGTATTCTTGAGGTTCAATGTTAATTGCTGGAGCTTCTTGGGGTCTTTTTATAGCCTCTTGATGATTTCCAACCGTTGTGAGTGTTGGCTTTAAGATTATAGCCGTTGGGGTGCTTTTCTCACAACTTTACAGCACACAGCAGCCTACCGTTTCGGAACGGGGTCAACCTGTTTCGGAACGGATTTCAAATAATATAGCCGTTGGAGCGTCTACGAGAGCCCATTTCGAAACGCCCTGAGGATGTTTCGAAACGTTTTGCCACTGCCAAATGGGTGTTTCGAAACGGCCTTAGCCCGTTTCGGAACATTTTGCCACTGTCAAAGGGGTGTTTCGAAACGGCCTTAGCCCGTTTCGGAACGCCTGTTTATTTTCAAATTTTAGTTTAAACCGTTGCCCTTTGTTCTTATGAATGAAGAACAGTTTCGAAACGAGTCATATCGTTTCGAAACGCCTTGACCCGTTCCGATACGCGTTGCGGAACAGGTGCACATCGAACTAAAAGTGTTTCGAAACGCCTGGGGCCGTTTCGAAACGGGGCTGGAAAATTCACTGTTTTGACTTTGAAATACTTAAAAAATATTTTGAAGGTCTTTGGTTTTAACTATGAAGTGGTCTGTATAAGTATGTAGAAAATTTTAAGGACTTTAAAATTTGTTTTGACATTTTCATTTTAGTCCTTAGGTTTTTAGTTATATCAAAATTAAGGCATATGTTTCACAGTGACATACTCACGCATCGACAGAGATCCTTTCTTGAGGGATCGTAGACGGTAGTGGAGATGCATTATTTTTGTGGTCGAGAGCTGCACATACAACTCGAGAACAGCCGCCCAAATTGAGGAGGACATTTCGGCTCCCACGAGTTGGGGAAGAACCCTAGAGCTCATCGTAGAGAGCAACCAGGACGCCAGAGAGCTATCCTGTTGCCGGAAACAAACATAGGTAGGATTTGGAACCGTTTCCCCAGCCGAATTGACGAGAACCTTGGCCGGAACGGTGGTGGAGCCATCAAGGTAGTGCTCGAGTCCATGACCGCGAATCAGGAGCAAAACTTGTTGTTTCCAGAGAAGGAAATTCTCATCATCCAAGCGAACGCTGATAGACTTGTTCGCAAACATCAGACTGGTAGTATCATCGCCGGAGGGAAGATCGGTGCTTACTGGTTCAACGAGGACCATGACTACGAACAACAGAACGAACCTTGAAGCAAAACTTGTAACGGAGAAAAAACAAAGAAGAAACGACGCGAAAACGAAGGGAAAACAAAACAATCACAAAAGATAGACGAAGGAGATGACGGCCGGATGTTGACCCTCTGATACCATATTAGAAAAGCTAGGTTAGGGTTTAGGCAGATCGAAGATGAGGGAGAGGCCACGGGAAGAAATTTGGGTGTATTTTTCAATGTAGGCCTTATCCAAAAACTTGAATGGGTCAGTACCACAAAAGTGGTTAGTATAGCCCAATAATAACTTCCTAACATATTGCCCATTAACTGTCCAATCTGTTTTGGAGTTTGTTTGGGCAGTTACAACAATTCTTTATATTTCAATAATTACCACTATACTATTTAAGATGTGCAACATACTTTCAGCCTTCCAGCGAAACTGAACGACCCGCGTCCATTATTGTATCAGTTATCCACAAATACTCATTTGGCATTTGTAATCCTTGCTGAGCTAAAATATGAGTTTCTTTGTTTTTCTTCATGTATACGAAATTAATACTTATACTCAACCTGGCTTTCAGCTGTCGGCACTACAAAATCGGATCCTTAAAAACATCATTTATCATCTTATTTATTGAGAGTTTCAGTCCGAAAAAAATAAAATCTCTTGTAGTCAAAATTTTCATATTTTTCTCTCTTAAATTATGAGTTCTTGAATCTTTTTTTTTATAGTAGATTAAAAGTCTTCTAATAAATTTTACATGATCCTTGTTGATCACGTAATTGTGCAATACCCTTGTGGCTCGTGGCTACTCTGGTGGAGAAGATAGAGAGTTGTTGGTTTGGTGGTGAATATGAGAGAATTGTTGGTTCACCCTTTTGGGTTGTGGGGAAGCCCGCCTTTGTTTTAGGGGTGAATGGTCCCTTATAAGAGATTGGAATGAGTGCAAACACATGTTAATCGAAGAGGACAAATGTCTTAGTAAATTGAGTTGTCGTGACTCGAGTGTCGGTGTAGATCACATGCATCGTCATGTAGTTTGGAGTAATGTTCGCATGTCTAGTTCGCGAAGGGTCGTGATTAGTCGTTTGCACGGTCGTGGTTTGCTTGTACGTTCGTAGAAGGTTATAATTGGGTGTTCACGTGGTGGCAGTTCACATGTGATAACATTTGCCCCCCATGTGACGGAAGATTATAAAGTAACCTTTGCGAACCTGGAAATAGAAGCGAGATTTGTGGGTCACGGAATTTTTTTGCATACACGCAACCTTGGAATTGTGGCACCTAAATTTCTTGTGTATCTCCTTGTAACTATAAACATCGGTTCGTTTATATCTAATTACATAATGTTGTTATTCATGAGGGGCTCGTAGATTATCTCTTATTTTTTATTTTGCGTAAATATTTAAAGTATTTTTGCTTTTGTATGGAAATGACATATTGTATTTTCTTTGGGATGAATTTTTGCCCCTAGTGACTGAGAAAAATAAATTATAAAGTTCGAAGTGTGAAGTGTGTATATATTTTGGTATCCGCACTATACTTCTCTTTCTTTAAAACGACGATACATAAATATAAACTTCTGATATTTGCAAACTTGCAAGATAAATGAGTAACGAACGTTTACCCCGTTTGGAAATAGTTCATATGAGAGTTCGCTTTATGTTATTGCTCATGGAACGACATCACTTTCTCGGAGCATATTATATATATACGTTGTTACCTAGAGATAGATAAGTATTTTGATCTATAATTAATCCTTGTATTTTCACCGTAGCTTTCATTATCGGTGGGCAGCGGCGGCGGCGACAATATCAAATGAACAAAAATTAGGGTTTTGTAATTTAGAGATAGATAAGTATTTTGATCTATATTTAAAAGAAAATTAAAAATAAAATAATATATTTTAATTAATTTACATTTTAATTTTTAAATAATTTATAATTATACGGTGAGTCCTTTAAATTTATAATCTTTATAAATTGAATTAATGGTGCTCGTCGTTAGTGGTGCTCATCGGTGCTCGTTGAGCGCTGTAAAATTTTTCTTGCATGAATAGTTTATCCCTTCACAGATGAGATAAATCTAATTATCTTTCCACTCGATTCGGGAGTGCTATATCTTTTCACTCGATTCGAGAGTGCGAGTGTTATATCTTTCCACTCGATTTGAGAGTGCGAGTGCTATATCTTCCCACTCGACTCGGGAGTGCTATATCTTTCCACTCGCTTCACACTTACTTGGAGGTGGTCGTGAACTATATAGATTTGTCGCACTAAACCTGTTGACGTGTACCACTCAATCAGAAATGTGTGTAATACTAAGTACTAACACATTAATGTAAATTGTCATTCGTAGTTTAATTGAAACACAAGTATATCTGGCGAAGACCAGCAGCTACCTCTCGTATCGAAGAATGAAAAGCATTTCTCACAATTATATCAGCTATAGAGAATTCTTCTAAGTGCTTTTCTTTTGATTTCTAAAGATTGAAATAACGAAAATATGCATATGTAATGTAAGGTCACAAAATTACTAATCATGTACTTAGCTCAAGGAAATGCAATTATCATAGACTAAGATTCACCAACTCCAGTCAACAGTAAAGCAAAAATACCACCAGTAAACATTATACCAAGCCAGTAGACAAATCTTCTAAGTATTGTTAGTAGTTTCTCCTCAAACTTTTATCAAACATTTGAGCACACTACTTGTTGTTTTCACGTACAAATATATCCAAACAAAATAGAATATCCAAAGTTAATTTAAAGGAATATAAAATAGCAGGTACCTATGGAGTAAGACCCTTCTTGCCCCCTTGAAGAATCTGTCCCTTGGCTGCTCTATAACTTAAATCTTTCATGTCAAATCTCAGAATTTCAGCAAACCTTAGGAACAATCACTCAACACATATCTTCCATCCTTGGCTGCTCTATTACTTGATAGATTTTAAATTGCCAATATATACGAAATGCATCCATCAAAAGTCCATGAGAAACGAAACAATCACTCAACACATTATTTTACGAAAAGCCTAGAGATATAGTAGAGAACATCCTTGATATAAACTCTTTTAACAATACTTTAATTAACACCAGGCAAACCTTAGGGTTCATCAAGAGCCTTGAATTTTCATGGCCGTTCTAGTAATTCCATCGACATCTCCTACCAAAAAGCCAACAGCAAATGTCCTTGTATCAAGATTAACATATCTCTTTCACGGATGGCTGCTAGCAACACAAAAATGCCCAAAAATAAATATCATCAAAACAAAGCTTCCTCATTTTTGTGCAATAACCACTTAGATACAACTATAAATCATGTGATGGATAAATTGAAAGTGTACAAGATGTTTTACTCAAAGGAGAAATTATGTATTTCATTGCAATAGAAATATTATAATCTACACTAACGTGTGCATAAGTAATAAGTAAACTACTTTAAAACATAAACAGAGGTTATAAGAAGCTAGCAGCAAAAGCTTGAAGGTAAGGAATCGTAATTGTAAAGCACCAAATATTGATGATTCATTCACCCCACACTCTAAATCAGTAGTCTGTTAACAATTCATCAGTCCTTCAATGAATATAACTCTATGATCTATCTCATTGATTGCGGATATTATATATTAGCCATTTTCCTTGGAAGAAGAAATAATTGTCAAGCATTGTATCCCATAAAACCAGCAGACACAACTAATCTGAATCATCATAAGGATTGCCTAGTGTCACGGACTTATTTCTTCGGCTCAAATCCGTGCGGCACTAGCACTCTCGGCACGATGCTAGTAAGCCTTAATGTCGCAACGCTATGGCAAAACGAAGGAGCAAGACGGATTTACAAGGAAAGAACCTTGTATTGCACAACAGAAGCTTTACAAAGGATGCTTTTCAAGAGAACTTCTTGGATGTATTACAAATGAGAGGGGTGACCTATTTATAGGCACCAACCTCCTCAACGGACGGCTAGGATCTATTTGATCCAACGGTTAGGAGTTTGCCTCCCAAAATATCTACTACTACCTAGATATCTCTAGATAAGTCCATACTTATCTATATACATCTCTAGCATTCTATAGTATCTTAGAATGTTCTAGAGTACTCCTATAGTTCTATACATATCTATAGGTTTCTAGAGTATTCCGGAGATGTCTTGACTTGTCTCAAGCCTTCCCAACTTGTCTCGAGCCTTCTAGGTTCCTCCGGGTGAGCCTAGATAGTTGTGGAAGCTTCTGAAACCCCTCGGAATAGTATGGAGACGTTTGGGGCCCTCTAGGCCGTTCTAGAGTCTTCCATGGGTCTTTCTTGGCCTTAAAAGGCTCATTACTACTCATTTTCTCCAAGTTAGCCCGTGAGCACCTAGGTGGGGCGTCTTGGGCGCGCGCAGCGCACCTAGGTGGGGCTGTTCGGGCGCGTACTGCGCACCTGGGTGGCACACCTCGGTGCTGCTCGGTGCACCCGGGTGGGTGTGCCCCTCGGCTGGCTGGGTCGCGACCAGGCGGGGCGTGACATCCTCCCCCACCCGATCTCGCGACGTCCTCGTCGCGTCTTCGTGGAACAGGGGTGTTGCTGGAGCGCTTCCCTCGTCTCCTAGCTCGCCTTGCCTTTGCCCTCGGCTTATCGGCATTGTTGGAAGACCTTCCCTTCGAATCTTGACCCTCGGTGGTCTTGGAATCAACGTTCTCCCCTTGAACTTGCTTGGTGGCCTTCCTGGACTCGGACACCCCTTTGTCTCGATTGCCTCCCTTGGATGGTTTGGCCCTACGGACGGCCTTGTTGAGCTGAAGTGCAGAGACCACTTTTGTCCCTGACTTGGTGGCCCTTATGGTTGGTACCACACATGATGGTGCACCCTCGGTGATGCATAAACTGTTGGCAAACGGCATCGGGATTGCCTTGGCTCGTTCAAAGAACTCGAGCCCTAGAATGATCGGGTAGTCATCTAGCGGCACAATCGAGAAGTCCATACGGCCTGACCATGTCCCAATGACGGTCTTGACTCCTCGAACAAACCCATGGATGGGTTGAGCGGCAGAGTTTACGGCCTTGACGGATCCTCCCCCTTTCACAATGCTAAAACCAAGCCTCTTTGCTTCTTTTAAGGAGACAAAGTTATGGGACGCACCTGTGTCGAGCATAGCCCTCGATGCTTTTCCATTGATGGTAACGTCCACGAATAGCAATCCCTTGGCTTGGGTCTTTGGGGCGGACTGGATCCCATTCAAGAGTTGTAGCGATCCCATTTGTGCACCTTGGCCCCCTTCGGCATCACTACCTTCGTCGGCATCACTTTCCTCTTGATGCTTGGCTAGGATGGCACTAAGGGCTCGGCGTTGCGGGCACTCTCGAACCCAATGGTCGCCATCGCAGATATAGCAACTACTAGGTGGTGATCTCTTGGCACCTTGAGAGTCTTTAGACTTGCCTCGGTCCTTGTCCCTCCACGAGGACGAGCCTTTGTGCTTCGGTGTGTCCTCGTCCTTGCGACTCTCTTTGCGCGGGCTCCTATCTCTTCCCCCATTGAAGTAACTACTCTTCTTGTCCCTTGGCTCATGGGTGGACTCTTTGTTGGTGGGATAATCAATGAGGCTCTCGGCTACGGCAATGGCATCGGCAAGGGTTTGGACTCCCCTTCGCCTTAGCTCGGTCTTGGCCCCACTTTGGAGACCATCTAAGAAGTAGAAGAGCGAGTCTTTTTCGGACAGATCGGGGATCTCGAGCACTAAGCTAGTGAACTCCTTGACATAGTCTTGGATGTTCCCCGATTGCTTGAGCCTTCGCAATCGTGCCCTTGCTTCATCCTCGGCGTTCTCGGGATAGAATTGCTTCTTAAGTTCTCTTTTGAAATCATTGAAGGTAGAGATGGTGCACGTACCTCTCTCGACATCGAGACGCCTTCTCCTCCACCAAAGCATGGCGGTGTCGGTGAGGTATAGGGTTGCGGTTTGGATCCTAGAGGCATCCTCCCTGATGCCAACGGCTTCTAGGTATTGCTCCAAGCCATACAAGAAGTTGTCGACTTCTTTGGCGTTGTGTGTCCCTGAGAAAGTTTGAGGCTTGGGCACCTCGACCCTTCTTGCCTCCACGGTGGTGCTTGGCCCGGCTGCCAAAGCACGTTTGCACAAGGCAAGGTCGCCTTGCAATGCTTCTAGTTGAGCATACACGTTGGTAAGTTCACGTTGGAAAGACTCACGTACCTTGGTGAGCTCTCCCAAGAGTGCGTCGCGTACTTCACCCATTTCCGCGCGCAGGGACTCCTCTAGCTTGATCTTCATTGCCCTCACGGCTGTGTGGATCTCGGCATCCTCCACCTCAAGGCCTTCAATCCGCTCATGAAGGTCGTCCACCTGGGCACCCATGCTTGATACGCCTTCCTCCACGCGAGTCAAGCGGGACTCCAAGCTAGAGAGTAGGTCCTTGGACTTGGCACGAGGCCTTATCTCGGCAGGGTCAGCCCTTACTTCTTGCACACCTTGGTCGTGCGTGACCTCGGTCTCGGACGGGCTAGCGGCTTGAGTTTTGCTGGTCTTGGCCATGCTCCCGAGCGATCGGAACTTGCTCTAATACCAACTGTCACGGACTTATTTCTTCGGCTCAAATCCGTGCGGCACTAGCACTCTCGGCACGATGCTAGTAAGCCTTAATGTCGCAACGCTATGGCAAAACGAAGGAGCAAGACGGATTTACAAGGAAAGAACCTTGTATTGCACAACGGAAGCTTTACAAAGGATGCTTTTCAAGAGAACTTCTTGGATGTATTACAAATGAGAGGGGTGGTGTAAAACCTATGTTTGATTTTGATATAACTAGATCTTTAAGGATCAAATTGAAGAACTTAAAATTGTTTGTACAAATCCCTTAACAAGTTTTTGAAACCCCAAAGACTTTAAACTGATTTATTAGAACTCAAACTCAAATATTTTCTAAGTGTTCCAAGGCAAAAATAGTGAAAAACGTCAACCAGTATCGATACCCATCAAGGAGTATCGATACCTTTTTAGCAAAAGTTTGCCTCTGTCGGAACAAGTATCGAAACGGCAAACCCTAGTATCGATACGCTATGAAATCAGTATCGATACGGATGAACCAGTATCGATACCATTTTATAATTATTAATTTCAAAGTCAGTTTAAAAATATAACCGTTGAGATTTTTAAACGGTCACTAAACCGGTATCGATACCCCTAACCCTAGTATCGATACCCGATTTGACAGTGAGCTATGTCGAGAAAAAGGTATCGATACAGCCTATGCTGTTTCGATACCCAGTACCGATACGCCAGGAACGCGTATCGATACCCCTTTATTATTTGTACACAACGGCTATTTTCTTGTGAGACAGGTATCGGTACCCCACTATAGAGTACCGATACTCATAGCTGGAAAAGTGCAAGAAAGTGGAGAAAAAGCATCCCAACGGCTATAATCTTAAAATCAACACTCACAACGGTTGGAAATCATCAAGAGACTATAAAAAGACCCCAAGAAGCTCCAGCAACAGAACATTGAACCTCAAGAAGATATCAAAACATCAAATCCAAGCATTTGTGCAAAAATCCTACTTTGTCTAGAAACCCAAATTGTATCCTTCATTTCTATTTTGTTCAATTGGGTTGAGTGCTTGATATTGGGCTATCATTTGTATTGAGAGATACCTTATTAGCCACCAAATTTCTTTGTTCTTTTGTGTGAGGATTGGGTTAATTTTTGGGTAGAAAAATTAACCGAAATTGTAAAGGTTGCCTCCTTGTCCTGGAAAAAGGGGACGAACAATTTAGTGGAAATTGTTGGAAATCCTTGGTGAGACTAAGGTAGTGGATGTAGAGTTCGGTTGGTGAACTTGAACCACTCTAAATTCCCGTGTCAATATTTTTAAGTTGCAATTTCCGTTACAACATCGATAAAATTCCAATTCACCCCCCCTCTTGGTTATTTTCATTCGTGTGATCCACTCAACAATTGGCATCAGAGCTTAACTCTTTGAGGATTAACAACCGCAAGAGGAGATCCTTGGAAGAAGTGTGATCATCATCAAAATATCAAGAGATGGCATCAACCTCCGCTCCCGGCATGTACGACTCACAATCCACCACAAAGCCTCCTTTCTTCAATGGTGAGAACTACTCATTTTGGAAAAATAAAATGCGTCTATTTATTAAATCAAGTGACTACCTTGTGTGGGATGTCATTGAGGATGGACCATATATCCCATTGAAGCAAGATATTGATGGCAAGATGGTGCTTAAAAGAAGAACGGAAATGAGTGAAGAGGAGAGGAAAAAGATCCAAGTAAATGATAAAGCTCTTCACATGCTATTTTGTGCTTTCGGTCCGGACATCTACTCAAAGGTCTCATCAATTGAAAGTGCCAAAGAAGTGTGGGACACTCTTGAAACCACCTATGAAGGCACCAACGATGTCAAAGAAACTAAGATTGGAATTCTCAATCTTAGTTATGAAAATTTCAAAATGGAATTCGATGAGACGGTGTCAAAGATGTTTGATCGATTCTCCACAATTGTAAATGGTCTAAAGGGCTATGGAGAAGTTATACCGGAAGACAAACTTGTTCGAAAGCTACTCTATTCACTTCCCGAATCTTGGGATGGGAAGAGAACCGCAATCATCGAAGCAAAGAATTTAAAAACTCTAAAGCTTGATGAACTTGTAGGCTCTCTCCTTACTCACGAGATCATGAAGCAAGGAAGAGAAGATGAAAGAAAGAAAGAAGAAAAAAGAATGGAGAAGCTTGAAGGGGAGAAAAAGAAGAAAATGGGAATAGCTCTCAAGGCTAAAACTTCCCAACTTGATGAAAGTTCATCTAGTGATGAGGATGAACTTGAAGAATTGGCTATGATAGCCAAACGATTCTCACGCCTTATGAGGTCCAACCGAGGAAGAAAAATCCAAAGGAAAATGGACTTCAAAAGCAAGAACAAAGAAGAAGGAAGGGATCCAATCACTTGCTTCGAGTGCGGACAACCCGGCCACATACGTTCGGAGTGCCCTCAACTCAAGAAGAAGGGGTTTGAGAATAAGAAAAAGCTCAAAGCCAAGCTTGCTACTTGGAGTGATGAGGAGTCATCGGAGGATGACGAACAAGAAGTGGCGAACCTTTGCCTCATGGCACTTGAGGAAGATTCCTCCTTGGTAACCTCTAACTCATCTACTTTAGATTATTCATATGAAGAATTAAATGATGCTTATGATGAGTTACAAGAGGTATATGATGAATTAGTTGAGAAGTATAAGGAGTCGGTTATTAGGAATAGAAAAATTATTCTAGAATTAAAAGAGAAAAATGACTCACTTACTCAAACTAATTCTAAAATTGAGAAAAAGATATTAGGATTAGAAGATGAACTCAAATTCTTTCAAAAAGAAAATATCGATCTTAATAATCTTTTATCCCAAAATAATTGTGAACACCAAAAGGTGTTAAGTGAGCTAAATGAGCTCAAAAAGTCTTTAAAAAATAATGGTAGTGTCAAACATGACATAGGAGAATCCTCTAGAACACACCAATATAAGAAAAAGACTAACTACTACAAACAAAATAACTATCCTAGACATAGTAAAGTTAAAAGAATTAGAAATGTATGGGTTCCTAAGGAACTTGTTAAATCTAATAATATTATTGCTATGTCACCTTGGATTCCTAAGGGAACCAAAGTTTTAGGAACTAACACACATGGACCCAAAGTAATTTGGGTACCAAAAACAAAAGTTTAAATATCTTTGTTTGTAGGGGGAGCATTGCTACAAGGCCAAAGCACAAAGTCAAAACTCATGGTACCTTGATAGTGGATGCTCGAGACACATGACCGGAGACAAGAGTCGACTCATGGATCTAAAGCCAAAAAGTGGAGGAGTAGTAACATTTGGTGACAACTCTAAAGGTCACATTGAAGGTATTGGATCCATTGGTAATCACTCTACTACTTTCATTGAAAATGTTTTATATGTCAATGGTCTTAAACATAATTTATTGAGCATAAGTCAACTATGTGATAAAGGTTTTAATGTTATATTTGATAAAACCGGTTGTAAAATTGTAGACATTAAAACTAATAATATTATGCTCATAGGTCATCGCATAGGGAATATATACATGGTGCATCTAGATGACATACATACATCTCATGCATGCTTAGTTGCTCAAAACGAAAATGATGCATGGTTGTGGCATAGGAAGCTAGGACATGCTAGCACAAGTGTTTTAGAAAAACTAGTCTCTCTAAACCTAGTTAAAGGTTTACCCAAGATAAAATTTTCGAACGATAAAATTTGTGATGCATGCTCAAAGGGTAAACGACATAAATCTTCCTTTAAATCCATTAATGACATTTCTACTAGTAGATGTTTACAACTAATCCACATGGATTTATTTGGGCCAATTAGGACTATGAGCTTGGGTGGCAAATCATATGCTTTTGTATTAGTTGATGATTTTTCTAGATTCACTTGGGTTTTCTTTTTAAGTACTAAGGATGAGGCTTTGGAAAAATTCATCACATTTTCAAAATTAATTCAAAATGATCTTGAACTTAAAATTTCACATATTAGAAGTGATCATGGAACCGAATTTCAAAATTTAGGATTTGAAGATTTTTCAAATGAAAATGGTATTAGCCATAATTTTTCAGCTCCTCGAACTCCTCAACAAAATGGGGTAGTTGAAAGGAAAAATAGAACTTTACAAGAAATGGCTAGAACTATGCTTTGCGAAAATAATTTACCAAAATATTTTTGGGCGGAAGCAACAAACACGGCTTGTTATATTATAAATCGTGTAACCATTAGGCCGATTTTAAAGAAAACACCTTATGAGATTTTAAAATCTAAAAAGCCTAATATTAGCTACTTCCACCCTTTTGGATGTAAATGCTTTGTTTTAAATAATGGAAAAGATAATTTAGGTAAATTTGATGCAAAAAGTGATGAAGCTATTTTTATAGGTTACTCTTTAACCTCTAAAGCCTATCGAGTATTTAACAAAAGAACTTTAGTTGTAGAAGAATCTATTCATGTTGTATTCGATGATAATCCCCTTCCTAGGAAGGATTCTTGTGATGATGATAATGTAGGAATCACAAATACCTTTGATGGAGGTCAAACTTCAAAGAAGGATGAGATTCAACCAAAAGAAGAAGACACACAAGATCCACCTCTTGAAGCCTTGAGGGACTTGGCTATTGAGGAAAAGGAAGTTAGCTATCCAAGGGAGTTGAACTATGTCAAAGATGGTGAAATCTTGGGTGATCCATCCAAGGGGGTAACCACTCGTTCTTCTCTTAGATTAATGAATCATATTGCGTTTATCTCATGCATAGAGCCTAAAAATATCAAAGAAGCATTGAAAGATGATTTTTGGATTATGGCTATGCAAGAAGAGTTAAATCAATTTGAGAGAAGTAATGTTTGGACATTAGTTGATAGGCCTAGTAATCAATCTACAATAGGAACTAAATGGGTATTTAGGAACAAACTAGATGAGAGTGGTAACATTGTGAGAAATAAAGCTAGACTTGTAGCACAAGGTTACACTCAAGAGGAGGGAATAGATTTTGATGAAACCTATGCACCCGTAGCTAGAATGGAAGCCATTAGGATGTTGCTTGCATATGCATGTTATCATAATTTCAAGCTTTTTCAAATGGACGTTAAAAGCGCATTTTTAAATGGTTTTATAAATGAAGAAGTGTATGTAGAACAACCACCGGGTTTTGAAGACTCAAAATTTCCAAATCATGTTTTCAAACTAACAAAAGCACTTTATGGTTTAAAACAAGCTCCTAGAGCTTGGTATGAAAGGCTTTCAAATTTTTTGATTGAAAAAGGATTTGAAAAAGGTAAGGTGGACACTACACTCTTTATAAAAATGTATAAAAATGACATTTTAGTAGTTCAAATTTATGTTGATGATATTATATTTGGATCTACTAATGAATGTTATTGTCAAGAGTTTGCTAAGTTAATGCAAGGTGAATTTGAGATGAGCATGATGGGGGAGCTCTCATTCTTTTTGGGACTCCAAATCAAACAAATGAAGGATGGCACCTTCATAAATCAAGCAAAATACATAAAGGATATGCTCAACAAGTTTGGCTTTGAGAACACTAAGCCTCAAGCCACTCCTATGAGCTCATCTACAAAGCTTGACAAAGATGAAGGAGGTAAGTGTGTTGACTCTAAGCTTTATCGCTCTATGATTGGATCTTTGCTTTACCTTACCGCAAGTAGACCGGATATACTGTTTAGTGTTTGCTTGTGTGCTAGGTTTCAAGCTAGTCCTAAAGAGTCTCACCTTATAGCCGTTAAGAGAATCTTTAGATACCTTAGAGACACCCCTTGTTTAGGCCTTTGGTATCCTAGAGTCTCAACCTTCAACCTTCATGCTTACTCGGATGCGGATTATGGGGGTTGCAAAATCAATAGGAAAAGTACTTCGGGAACTTGTCAATTCTTAGGTAGTATGCTCATATCTTGGTTCTCTAAGAAACAAAATAGTGTAGCCTTATCTACCACCGAAGCCGAGTACATATCCTTAGGGAGTTGTTGTGCTCAAGTCCTTTGGATGAAGTAACAACTCTTAGATTATGGTGTAAAAATAGAAACCATACCTCTTAAATGTGATAATACAAGTGCAATATGTTTAACGAAAAATCCCATCCAACACTCTAGAACCAAACATATAGAAATAAGGCATCATTTCATTAGAGATCATGTCCTTAAGAAAGATGTGGCTATAGAGTATGTAGACACCTTAAATCAATTAGCGGACATTTTCACAAAACCATTAGATAAAGAGCGTTTTTGGTCCCTTAGGAGAGAGTTGGGTCTAACTAGCCTATCTTGACCCTTAGGACCTCTTTTTAAAATTAAATGTGCTTGATTTTGTGAAATAATCATGTTTATGTGTTTAATCTCCCAATTTCTTCCATGCATATGGTTAGGGGGAGTATGTTTCTGTTAAAATATGCTTAGACCTGTTCATTCATCATTTACATACTTTTAAGAGATGTTTAGTTCATGTCTTTGGTTATTTTTAACCAAATAGGCAAAATTCTGGGCATAAGGTATCGATACTGCCCAATGGGTATCGATACTTGTTCTTCATTTAAATTTCCTAGAATTTCTCATCGCTTCACGCGTATCGATACCGCCTCATGCGTATCGATACCCTCTTCCAACGGTCAGAATTGAGAAAAGACAATTCTATCCCTGTATCGATACCATCTAATGAGTATCGATACCTCCTTCAACGGTCAAATTTGAGGAAAGACAATTCTATCCCCGTATCGATACCCCCTGAGGAGTATCGATACCCTTTCGCGCTGATGGCATTAAATAGGTTTTTAATGAGATCTAATTTTACCAAAATTAAAACTCTTTAATATCCTATTAACCCTAAACGTTTTTTGGCTATATAAAGGCCTCTTCTCCTTCATATTCTTCACCAAAAATCAAAAGAAACCTTTGAATCAAAGCTTTTGCTCTCTCTCTCAAAATTCTCTCTTCAAAGTTTCTTATCTATGGCACCAAAAGAGCATTCAAGGAAACGTCAAAGAGTTCTTCTTGCCGGAGACTCTTCAACTCCCGGATCGGTTGCTCGTCCCGATTATGCTATACTATCTACAACCAATCTTTTGAAGATTCCGATGGTCTTCCTTATTTCCGCCAATTTGAAAACTACAAAATTCGTGCGGAGAGGATCGTATCCATCCCCTTTCTCGACTCCGAGCGCTTCAAGTTTGAATATCTTCCGCTTCTTCGTCTTCGGAATTTCATGCACTTTCTCACTATTCCGGGTATTTATTATCGGCTCTTGGTTTTGATTTTCTTCTCTAATGCTCGATGCATCTATCGTAATGGAGAAGTCGTTGCCATTAGATCTTATCTTATGGGGAAGCAAATAGTTCTTGATGTTAAGTCTATTTGTGAAGTTTTTAAATTGGAGGATGAAGGTGAAGATAATGAGAATGCCTTAGGGCATGTTCTTAGCGGTTCCGTAACCGTCCTCAATGCTCATGATCGAATCCTACATTTGATGGTATCATGGTGGCTTCGTCCCTCCGGAGGCAAATATTCCACCATCCGTCTATTGGATGATTTTTGGATTCGAAGTTTCCGTCAACGAAAACGCCCAAATCTTGCTCGCATCATGTTCAATGAGATTGCTTATCATGTTCAACAACGTGAAACTCCTCTCATCACATCCTTTATCTATGGTACGGCCTTAAGCTATTACTTTGTTCAAAAGGATATTGATTGTTCGTTTGATCTTGCTTCTACTCTTACCGATCCTATCGACGAACATTCTCTTGCTCGAAGCAAATTTCATTATTTTAATGGAAATTGGCTACGTCTTACCGAGCTTCCACCCGAGGCCGCCGCCGCCTTAGAACAACAAGCTCCTCAAGCTCCTCAAGTCCCACAACCCAATATGGATAGTCTCATGACATATCTAAATGAACATTTCACCGGGTTGAATACTCGTCTTACCTCTATAGAAACTACATTTGATACGAGGATGACGGGTATGGAGAATCGCCTTACATCCCTCGAAAGCAAGCAAAATTCCTCGAATATTTCCATTGCCGCTTTCCACGATGAATGGCGTAATAGTATGAGGAACAATGACCCTTTGGGAGATGAAGATGACGATGATGAAGACGATGAAGATGATGCCTAGACTTCTATCTTTGCATATCATATCATATCATTTAGGATTTTTTTTGCACCTATGTTTTATGTTCTTAGGATTAAGTTTATTATTAGGATTAATACCTATGCTTTGATTTTTTTTAGGATTTAAGTTTGCTTATGTTTTGGATTTATGATATAATAAGATTATGTTTCTTATCTTTATACTCTTGATATTTGATGCACATTATGCTCTCACAATTTTTTTGATCTAACAAAAAGGGGGAGAAGATATAGCTCACAAACAAACTTCAAAAAAATTTTTTGTTTTTATCAAACTTACATCAAGGGGGAGTTAAGAATTTTGATTTTGAGAAATTTCTTTGGTCTTAACTAAATTGAAATATCAAGCTTATATTAAGGGGGAGTTAATTTTCAAAAGTTGTCAAAAATTTTAAGTTTTGGTTTTGTTATATCAAAAAGGGGGAGATTGTAAAACCTATGTTTGATTTTGATATAACTAGATCTTTAAGGATCAAATTGAAGAACTTAAAATTGTTTGTACAAATCCCTTAACAAGTTTTTGAAACCCCAAAGACTTTAAACTGATTTATTAGAACTCAAACTCAAATATTTTCTAAGTGTTCCAAGGCAAAAATAGTGAAAAACGTCAACCAGTATCGATACCCATCAAGGAGTATCGATACCTTTTTAGCAAAAGTTTGCCTCTGTCGGAACAAGTATCGAAACGGCAAACCCTAGTATCGATACGCTATGAAATCAGTATCGATACGGATGAACCAGTATCGATACCATTTTATAATTATTAATTTCAAAGTCAGTTTAAAAATATAACCGTTGAGATTTTTAAACGGTCACTAAACCGGTATCGATACCCCTAACCCTAGTATCGATACCCGATTTGACAGTGAGCTATGTCGAGAAAAAGGTATCGATACAGCCTATGCTGTTTCGATACCCAGTACCGATACGCCAGGAACGCGTATCGATACCCCTTTATTATTTGTACACAACGGCTATTTTCTTGTGAGACAGGTATCGATACCCCACTATAGAGTACCGATACTCATAGCTGGAAAAGTGCAAGAAAGTGGAGAAAAAGCATCCCAACGGCTATAATCTTAAAATCAACACTCACAACGGTTGGAAATCATCAAGAGACTATAAAAAGACCCCAAGAAGCTCCAGCAACAGAACATTGAACCTCAAGAAGATATCAAAACATCAAATCCAAGCATTTGTGCAAAAATCCTACTTTGTCTAGAAACCCAAATTGTATCCTTCATTTCTATTTTGTTCAATTGGGTTGAGTGCTTGATATTGGGCTATCATTTGTATTGAGAGATACCTTATTAGCCACCAAATTTCTTTGTTCTTTTGTGTGAGGATTGGGTTAATTTTTGGGTAGAAAAATTAACCGAAATTGTAAAGGTTGCCTCCTTGTCCTGGAAAAAGGGGACGAACAATTTAGTGGAAATTGTTGGAAATCCTTGGTGAGACTAAGGTAGTGGATGTAGAGTTCGGTTGGTGAACTTGAACCACTCTAAATTCCCGTGTCAATATTTTTAAGTTGCAATTTCCGTTACAACATCGATAAAATTCCAATTCACCCCCCCTCTTGGTTATTTTCATTCGTGTGATCCACTCAACAGGTGGCCTATTTATAGGCACCAACCTCCTCAACGGACGGCTAGGATCTATTTGATCCAACGGTTAGGAGTTTGCCTCCCAAAATATCTACTACTACCTAGATATCTCTAGATAAGTCCATACTTATCTATATACATCTCTAGCATTCTATAGTATCCTAGAATGTTCTAGAGTACTCCTATAGTTCTATACATATCTATAGGTTTCTAGAGTATTCCGGAGATGTCTTGACTTGTCTCAAGCCTTCCCAACTTGTCTCGAGCCTTCTAGGTTCCTCCGGGTGAGCCTAGATAGTTGTGGAAGCTTCTGGAACCCCTCGGAATAGTGTGGAGACGTTTGGGGCCCTCTAGGCCGTTCTAGAGTCTTCCATGGGTCTTCCTTGGCCTTAAAAGGCTCATTACTACTCATTTTCTCCAAGTTAGCCCGTGAGCACCTAGGTGGGGCGTCTTGGGCGCGCGCAGCGCACCTAGGTGGGGCTGTTCGGGCGCGTACTGCGCACCTGGGTGGCACACCTCGGTGCTGCTCGGTGCACCCGGGCGGGTGTGCCCCTCGGCTGGCTGGGTCGCGACCAGGCGGGGCGTGACACTAGGCATCAGAACTCCCACAATGCATTTATCCAAACAAAAAAGAAACTCAAACTTGCATTCTATCCAAAGTTTTAGGGTTTAAGTTTAGTGTTTAAGATTAAGGGTTGTAATTAGGGTTTAGAGAATTAAGGGTATGATGTATTTTTAAAGGGTACAATTTAAGGTTTAGGATATTAAAATTAAGATTAAGATTTAAAATTTAATTTTTAAGTAATTTTTAGTGTGATGCATAAAAAGGTACATAATTAAAAAGCAGAATATTTTTACCCCTGAATGCACCCCAATCATGGGTTTCTCAAAATCTCCCATAAATTCTCTTTTGAAACTACCAGAATTTATCTGTTGAAACTACTCTTTGGCTCCGCTTAACTGAAATCTAAAGGTTGCGTGTTCAATCACGCTCACCATTGTTGATCACGTAATTGTAGGGTGGTTTAAAAATTTACAGAGCCTTATACAATTCATTAAAATAATGCTTTTTAATTTATAACCTTAAAACTATATAAAGATTTTTTTAAAATATTTTTCTCTTAGTAAGAAATATATTATGAGGCATTCTTTAAAGTCATTTTTTTAATTTTTTTATAATTTATTAAACTAAAATTTTTTATTTTCTCCCTATAAATGTTTAATTCAACTCATTTGGGATCTCTCTTTTCTTAGTACCCTGTGCGGTCGCTCACCTCGCACATGTCCAAAACTCTCACTGCGTAATTGTGCAACACTCTTAGTGGTTCATGGCTGCTCTGGTGGTGGAGATGGGAGAGTGGTTGGTCTGGTGGTGAAGATGAGAGAGTTGCTGATTCCCCTTTTGGGTTGTGGGGAAGTCCTCCTTTGTTTTGGGGGTGACTGGTCCTTATAAAGGGTTGGAAGGGGTGCAGACACGTGTCAATCAAGGAGGACAAGTATTTTGATACACCGACGTGCATCGTCAGGTAGCCTGAGATATGTCCGCATGTAGAGTTTACAAAAAATCATGATTAATCGTTTGCATAGTCGTAGTCTGCTTCTACATTCACAGAAGGTTATAATTTGGTATTCGCGTGGTGACGGTTCACATGTGCTAACAATCCTTAAATTCTTGAGCCGCTGCCGGACAAAACCAACAGGTGATGCTCTCCTGCATGAGACCAGTGAAGGAAATTCAGAAGCCCCATCCCCCGAGCTCGTTTCCACAGAGTTTACAATTAGAAGAGATGTGATTACTAGGGCGAGGACCATAACTCATATAATCAATCTAACTGATTAAACCAATAACCGATTTAGTCTCTAATCGTTCTGTTATTCTAACTCCTAGTGTCAAATACAAATGTATACAACATTGACAAATTCATTTCTTTCTAAATTTATCCATATTTTCAGAAAAGCACGTCTCCAGCAAAACAAGGCAACTAGCCCAAGAGATAGCTGCAATCAAATTATATTTACTATACATAAATAAAAAAACAATGAAATAAGTAGAGATTGCCCACCCAACTCAAAATGGAGCTTTGCCCCACCTTGGTTCCTTTCTCAATATGGGACCACAACAAAAATCAAAGACATTCAACCTAATAATTTACTGCTATAATTTAGTCACCATTTGTTGCAGCTGACAATGTGGTATTGTTGTTGTTTGAGCTGCAAATGTTTTTCCAGGTCATACATTTTATCGGCAGCAATCGCTTCACAAACAACGCTTCTTCCCTTCGGGGGTGGTCCGCATAGAATATCCAGAGAACTAGGCAGAGCAATACTCCAACCGAGATTAACCCCAGTCCTGCATTTACTATCTTAAGGTAATGCTCCAATGGATGGCAATAATTGGAGGCGATGTTCTGAAACGTATCCCTAACGAAATCACAATTTTGTAGGCAAAGTAAGAGTGGTGTGTACTGCTCGAGAGCATTGCTCTCGTTCACTGCTACCACCAGCTGTGTGAATATGTCGGGGGTTATCCTCCCCGTGGTGGTGCATAGCCCAGATGCCGATACCATACAGGTGAAGTTTTGCCAAACCTGAAAACATACAAAAATTTAGTCAAGTTGAACTGTACTGTCATGAAGAATAGAATAGCCTTCAAAATTTTAGTACAGGATTTGCAATGTTTGTTAACTTCGGAAAAACAACATTGTCCAGTGATTTCCATGGAAATAAATCCCGGAAAAAAAAATCCAAACCAAATTATTGAGTTTGATAAACATACCAGAGAAGCATTTGCCATAGACACTTCATTGGAACCACACTGACGATTTTGGAGCTGAGAATCAAACGGAGAACATAAAGGAGGCATTGAAGGCCCAGACTGATTGTAATACCGATTGTCGTCTGGGGAAGGATCTGAATTGGCAAAGGTGTAAATATACGTATTGACAACATTTACGATACTACTGATTACATGTTTGCTTTGAGTGAGTGTATGGTTTGTTGTTCTCTGATCAACACAAGGAAGTATGTTGCTAAGAGCAGTCTCGGCATGTGGATGTTCCACCCACTCTTGCATGGCCAAACAAGTGTCCGAAATTGCACTGAAACACACAAAACAGGTCATACATACGTTAATGATATCCGTATGGGCATTTTGCCATAGGCACCTCGATGTTGGGTTTGTTTTAAAGCATTTTTCCAGCAAAGAACAGCAGCCAATAATCATATATGGGGCAGGAGAAAAAAACAACAAATATATAGAAATGACACAGGATCAATTTGTTCAAATAAACTACAGCTGCGGAATCGATACAATTTCAAATATTGTTTCAGCGAGCAACCTTGAATTATCGAATGCAAAATGGTACCAGTGCAGATTTTAGGTTCCTTAAAGGAAAGAAAACATGTAGGGAAATTTATAAATTTCTAAGCCAAAAACACATCATCTTACTTGTTCATGATAACGAAAACACCACAAAGGATGAACGTAATAGCTACTAGTAACCATCCACTAACCATGAATCTGCAACAATTAGTTGGGTAGTGTCAGAAAGAGATGTAAACTTGTATAAGATAAGAATTCACAGACCAATGGCCATTTAATTTCAGAACATGTTTCTGATTTTCCATTTTTGTTTATATTCTAAATTTGATCAATGAGGTAAACGACGGATTCCAATAGTAAAAACTTCAAGAACCAATTTTAACAAAATTAGTTATTACCGTCTTTAATGATCATTTCATGACATAAAAAGTTAACATTACACCAGCCCCGAAAGAACTTACATGTGGATGCCATGCTGATGCCCTAGAATAGACAACACTGCAACAAAAAATACACAAATTTTAGAGGCGAGCGATATGAAAATGCTCATGAAACATAAAAGACACATGTCGATGATTTCTTCTAGTGGTACGTACAAAGACCTAGCAGAGCCAAAATTAGCATCACTGCTGCCACGGTGATAAGAGCTAATCGCCTGAAAACAAATCCGAAATTGGCTTACTAAGCATCAATACATCAATATGCATGCTGATTCCAAATTAACGAGGCAATATCAGATGGGTTTAGGAGACCATACACATCATTGAAGACTCTTCTTATTTTGCCAGCGTTTTCATCAGTCTTATCTGTAAGTGTATCCGCTGCTGAATTTAGATCTATGTTCAACTTGTCGATGTCAGTCAAGACATCAGAAGGAAGGAAAACGTTGGCCACATTGATGGTTTTTGAGAGGTAAAGGTACTGTGTAACATTATTTAGGATTTGCACAGTGTAGTCTGACTGGTTTACAACATATTTCAAAGTACGCAACACTTCACCATGAAACTCATCTTGCCCAACCGAAAGAAGAATACACCCGATCCTGCTTGGGAAACAATTTCTAGTTTAGATAAAGACCAACTATAGAAAACATGTCAAATATTAAGTTTCAAGAAATAACATGAGCATTGAAAGAGATTAATACAAGTTATTAGATGTTGAAGTTCTAAGTTTGGGTTATTACGCTGCAGCACTTGTGAACAATATGAGCAGTATAAGACAAATCATTTGGGAATGATCCGTCCTTTTTCCTCTGATGTTTACCCTCCATCTGCAACAATGATATACCAAAAGAACCAAGCCAAAAGAAACGAACCACAAGGCAGCAAAGATGAATCCAGCAGCGCCTGTAAACCCAACAGACTGCAGACAGAACATTCAAATCGCTGATCAGAAATATCTGATATACTTATTAGCAATGCAGGATGCGAACTTTATAAACAAGGTGTATGCTGAAACATCTTCGTGTAATCAGAATTCACATGCAAGTGTAACAAAAGCCTTGTTTGCACTGGAACCTAGTTTCTGATCATTAAAAACATCTATTTCTCTAGCATAAAGGTATAGATTGTAAACTCAAAAGACTAACAGACCAAAGACTTTACCGCCCAGTAATGCCGGTTGGTAATATTCCACCCACCGTGATAATGCTTGAAATGGCGAAGAATGTCCAGCCTATTCGTCCTTTGTGCTGCCAACACCAGCGTGCTTGGAGATTCGTCGATTGTTGGCGCTGGTGCTTGTGGCAGCTCAGATATCTCATTCTTCCATGGAGCTAAATTCACACCCCCTGCATTCACAACAAACATACACTAACAATGAAACAATTTGAAACAACTACTAGGGACAAAACCTTTTCCATAGTCATAATTCTTACTTACAAAAACAGCAAGATAGGAAATAAAGATCAGATCTTTCAAAACCAGATATGATCTCAACCCAGTACTTCAAATTGGCTTTTAATTCAGCAAAATTATACACATTTCTCGACCCCCCCCCCCCCCCCCAAAAAAAAAGCATAATCCCAATACTCAAAATTCCATTTTTCTTCCACATTCTTTTCTTTTCTTTTCTCAGCAACCAAACATATCAATGAATATGAACACCGCATTTACTAGAAGGGAAACATTTAACCAAATATAAAATCAATAAAAACTTAACAAAGAGCGTCACATTATATAGAAATCAAAACAGAAATACAAAACACCAACCGGAAATAAGGTTGACATGATCTGTGAGCGGTCCATTTTGAGCCAAAGCTGGAACTGTGCTCAAACAACAAAATCCAACAATAAGCAAGAAAATCAAATGTCTAAACAAAAGGGTGTTCTTCATTTGCAGATTTAAGTAAAAAGTTCAATGGAAACTCGTCCTTCCAAGATTTAAAGAACCTAAAGGGCCAAATCTTGAGGACATCCCAGGATCAGAAAAAGTAGAACCAAAGCCCACAGTGACAGTGTAAAAAAGAAACAAAAAGAACATGTTAATGTCTCAGGTTCATGATTTGATTACACTGAAGGAAAATAAAGCTTTAATGGGGGATAGAGACAGAGAGAGTCATGTGCGAAGAAGACTGATAAGGCGGGTAGGAATCCTAATGAAAAGTATTTATTGTTCAATAAATTTTTAAAAAATAATTATCAATCAAATCTAATTAGTTAAATTCGGCTACCAAAATATACATTAATCTTTTATAAATAATGAACTACTTTTAATATATTGATCAATTTATATAATATGAAAATAATTATATAATAATTAAAATATGATATAAACACAAAAGTACCAAATCTGCATATGGGTTTTCTTCCCTTTGCTGCTTTCACCCGGACGAGTCTACTACGTGCGACAAACATTGATGAACACCACTAACGATGAACATCGATGAACACCATTAATTCTAAAAAAATAGAAATCAGTTTATAATTTTTTAATAGATTAGGATTTGTTAGGGTTTAGGTTTAGGAGAATTGAGTATATTTGATTATAACCTATTAAAAAATATTATAAAGTAACTATTAAATTTGATTTTTATTTTTTAAGAGATAATTTTAATTATAATTTTAGTCCTTTATATTTTTAAAATTTTAAAAAAATAATAGTATTCATCGGTGTTCATCGTTAGTGGTGTTCATCAATGTTCGTCGCCCGTTGTAAAATTTTCCTTCTACCTGAATATATTTGTCCTCGTTATTCTTTTAATCAATCTAGTCTATATCTTGATAAAAAGAAATAATTAAAGTTTAAACATGTCATTAAACTATTTTAAAATATTTATTTTGCTCATTCAACCTCCAAATGTTATAAAATATGTATTAAACTTATGGTTTTGCTACAAATTGATTACTATAATGTTAACCGTCATTAGGAGGTGATGTCGTGGTTAAGAAAATTTATATAATAATAAATTTAGTTGTTAATATTTATATATTTAATTAATTTAATCCTAATTAATTCAAAAAATTTAATAAATCAATTTTTATTATTTATACATTCTATCAATTTAATCCTATTTTTAATTATATATAATTTAATAATTTCTTCCGATAAGAAGATAACATATATCATCGTTGAACTAAAGAGAAAAAAATCAAGAAATAGAATGAGGGAAAGAGAAAATGGGGCACACCTAACCACTAAGCTAAAGCCAATTCTTTATGCCTCTATCACATTTGTTGTTTCTACATAGTTGAGTTGCTTTCATGCTTTTATATAATAATACTTGATATACTTATGCCTTTTAAGTCCTCCACATGTACAACCCCAAAGCTTCTAATTTTTTTTAGATATCTCAGAGCCATATCTGATAATTCCATCCTCCATTTAGTCGCTTTCTCTCGACATGACTACTGTCAAGAGCTACAATTCTCAAAAAGATCATTGTTAACAGCTGATTTTACTATATAACAATCGGATCTACCATTGCTAATCTATCAATAGCTATTAGCCCTAAGATTGATACCGACCACGAAGAAAGATTTCATTTATAATAGACATTGAAATATTCGTATATACTACTGTAACACTATAAAAAAAAAAAAAAAAATATTATAATATTATAATATCCTACCCACTCCCACTCATTTTGTCCCCCCAATTATTATCACTCACCCCCCGATTATGTTATTTCCTCCCCCTCAATTATTATCATTTTATCCTCATCTCTGCAGATCATTTCTCCCCCCAAAATTCTAAGTTTATTTTCCTCTCAACACCACCCACAATCGTACGCCACCAACAACCGTCCATTGCCGAGTTGTGCCGTTTCGTTCACCGCCACCACCATCCGAACCGTCTTGACGACCCGAACAAAACGCTCCTTTTCACGCGTCAAACCGCCGCTCCGTTTGCCGTTAATTTGCCGTTGAAGGTTTCGAACAAATAGGGGTTTTTCTCAAATCGGCGAAAATCCGGTAAGTTTTCGACTTAAATACGAGTTTGGGGTGATTTATATTCAAATTTTGAGCATTCTGGAATTTTTTGAAATTTTTCCCCGCCGTTCACGGTGGCGCGTGGGCTTCACGCGCCGTCCCGAGCCGCGCGTGGGCTTCACGCGCCGGCCATGGCGATTCCCGGCCACCTTAGACGGTGGCAGTGAACCGGTCAGTTCAGACCGGTCTGGTCACGAACTGAACCGCCCGAACCGGACCCGCCGCGTCAGCGTGACGTCAGCATGATGTCATCGTCCGACCCGTTTACCGAACCGACCCGACCCGTTGACCGACCCGTTGACCCGACCCAGTCAACAGTGACGTCAGCATGACGTCATCGTCCGACCCGTTTACCGATCCGACCCGACCCGTTGACCGACCCGTTGACCCGACCCGGTCAACAGTGACGTCAGCATGACGTCATCGTCCGACCCGTTTACCGATCCGACCCGACCCGTTGACCCGACCCGGTCAACAGTGACGTCAGCATGACGTCATCGTCCGACCCGTTTACCGATCTGACCCGACCCGTTGACCGACCCGTTGACCGACCCGTTGACCCGACCCGGTCAATAGTGACGTCAGCATGACGTCAGCGTTGACTTTGACCGTTGACTTTGACCGTTGACCGTTGACCAAAAAGTCAAATTTTCCAAAAAGCCCTATTTTATGTTTTTCGACGTCCTGAGTCCATTTTTGAAGCCCGTTTCTTGAAATTCAAACCCGAAAGCCCCCAATTTGAAAGTTGAACTCGAATATATATAGGTATAAGCTATGTTTTCAGGAGGATATTTATGGTTAAGGACTGCTATTAACTTGTTGATCTAATAGGTACTAGTGAACCTTTCGATCGTACCTACGCCCAGCCAGGCCCGTCCCGATCTATACCTCCTCGTGATCCGATCGTCACTCGTATGACTTCAAACATAGTTTTGAATACGAATTAAGATGTAAATTAGATTGTAACTATAATCAATGTTCATATAGGCTCAAATACTGTAGCGGAGCGTGATCCCAGTGCCCGTTAGACCTGTTGACTGACCGATCTCATCTTTGAAGGTGTGTTTCCTTGTGTGCTACAGATAATCGTTTTAATATTGTTTTACATGACTATACTATATGTGTGATACATCAAAATTTTGATTGAATATGTCTCTGATTACTGTTCTTCTGAAAATACATGTTTATTTTATATTTACCGAATTTTCAGTTATTATCAAAAACCGAACTATTGTATAGGATATTACTGGGCTATTTGGGATTGAATTAGAAGTGACCGTAGGTTCAGCTCTGATCCAGCTGGTAATTCCTTTACCGTTACAGGTTCCTATGTTTCGGCTAGGGTAATACCTACCATACCGTACCGTACCGTTCCTAAGGTATTCCCTTAGGTTGGCACTGATGCCAAATGTGCACTGGTTAATGCCTATGATGCAGTTTGGGAAACTGCCTCTTGGAGTATGGTTGGAGGGTAGAGAAAAGATTAAACCGGACCGCACCGTTACTTGAATTTTATGTTTCTGAACTAGAAAAGTATATTTTTCTGTTGTTGTTCATATTTTAACTTGCACTTTTGGAACACACGGAGCTTTCTAGCTCACGCCCCAAATTCTTTTCCCTTTCAGATATTTTGGTCAGGCCATCCCGTAACCGATACTAGGAGGATCGACACGTTTGGTATTTGTCTCTGAATGTAATGTTTCTATCAATCGTTTGTACTTTCAGGATGACATGTGCCTATATTTTGTTATGTATGATTTTATCTATAAAGTCTATGATGGAATGATTTTGAAAAAATATTACTGTTTGACGTGTTAAACATGTTTATTTGACTTGATGATTTTCCCTAAAATCTGCCTATATGCTGTCGAAATAAATGTTTATTTTGAAGTCATGTTTTCTATTTGCGTTTTAAAGTTTAATGTGCCTTACTAGACTTGGTCTATCCGCATAGGCTGGTCTAGGGGGTTACATTTATTGGTATCAGAGCTTTTGGTTTTAAACCCTCGGACTGTGAAAAAGCCCTTATAAAATACTGTTTTAAAAGTGTTTTACAAATTATTGTGAAAAGAGGCCATGTCACACTATTTTACATGCTTAATTGTGTTCGATCCTCCGGTGTCATAAACTGATCTTAAGTTTATTTTTTTAATAGATTCTCCGAGATGAGCACTAGCAGGGGTAGACGACCTGCTCGTAGACGGGGTCGACCCGTCAGATTTGCTGATTTGATGGACGACCCACCGATCGCTCCATCTGCTCATGTAGATACCTCTACCCCCGTAAATCCTCTACCTTTTACCGAGCCTTCTGCCCCTAGTGGTCATTCAGTTCCGACCACCTCAGCTGCTCCGATATCTGCCCCGTCTGCTCCATCATCCACTCCTGATGTTGATGTGGCCACTCCGGTTAGTGGAGCAACATTCTCTAGGCCCGAGCCTACGGCTGAGTCTACTAATGAGAGTTTGAGTAGACAGTTTTTTCAGATGATTCAGGGTGTAGTTAGTGCATCAGGTGTCGTTCCAGAAGTCCCTATTTCCCAGACTTTGTTTGCTAATGGGATCAAGACTTTTTCTGGATCTCTTAGTGGAACACCGACTGAGGCTGAGGAGTGGTTGTATGATATCGAGCGACGTATGACAGAGATGGGTTTTGAGCCATCGAAGAAATACTTGGGTGCTGTATCTATGCTGAACGGAAGTGCCCGCACTTGGTGGGAATCTATTATGAGTAGCGTTCCCTCTGATCGGTTGACATGGGATTTCTTTAAAGAGCGTTTTAGGAACCGTTATCTGAGCGAGCGATTCTTGAGGGAGAGACGTCAGGCATTCAAGGATTTGGTGCAGGGTTCTATGACAGTGGCTGAGTACGAGATACAGTTCTTGGAGCTACAAAAGTACGGTCCTGGTTTGGTTTCTACTGAGAAGGACAGATGTGAAAAATTCGCAGAGGGCCTCCGTATTGGGATACGTGACAGAGTGGCTGCACATCATGATGAGGTATTTGAGGATTTAGTAGATCGGGCTAAGACTGCAGAACAAATGGAGATTTTGGCGGCTAGTCAGGGTGACAGGGATAGAGACCGAGATCGAGGTCGAGATCGAGGACGAGATCGAGGTCGAGATTGGGATCGATCTAGGAAACCTAGACAGGGTGAGCCTTACAGACGTCCGGACAAGAGAACCCGCACAGTTGATTCTCAGAAGAGTAATATGAGTTCTAGGCCTTCAGCATCTTCTGTCCCAACTGCCAGTCGAGGTGATTCTTTGAGTTTTTCATCTATGCCTGCATGTGAGCACTGTGGTAGGAAACACGGAGGAGATTGTTGGAAGAAGATTGGTGCATGCTTCCGGTGTGGGTCTATGGATCATTTCCTTAAGGATTGCCCACGTCCACCTTCCACGGGGATATCCACTCAGACTCCTGCTCGTACCCAGACACCTGCTCGCTCACAGACATCTGTTCCGACTTCGGCTAGAAGTCGTAATCAGGGTAGAGCTTCTGGGTCTGCTATTAGATCGGAAAGTAGAGGCCGGTCCTATCAGAGCGGGGGACCGGCTATGACTGATGCTAGACAGCCTCCACTTGTTTATGCCTCCAGACGTCGAGATGACAGAGATGAGCCAGACGTCATTGCAGGTACATTTACCATGTTTTCTATTCCATATTTTGTACTGCTCGACAATGGTTCTACCCATTCATATGTATCGAGATCCGTGTCCCGAGACCTCCAGATTCCTAATGAGACCACTGAGAATACAATTACCGTTATGAGCCCAGTGGGTCAGTCTGTAGTTGTAAATAAGGTTTTCAGACGATGTCCCCTAGAAGTGCAAGGGGAAATCTTTCTAGCCGATCTTATGGAGCTACCTTTAGAAGAGTTTGATATAATTCTTGGCATGGATTGGTTGACTGAACACCGAGTTAACCTAGATTGTGAGTCCAAGAGAGCATTTTTAAGGACTTCTGATGATCGTACTGTGATTCTCACCGGTGAGCGTCGAGGGTATCTGTCAAATGTAATATCTGCTTTGGCTGCTGACAGAATGATCCGGAAAGGATACCAGACTTTCATCGCTTGTATCTTGAATACCAAGGGTTCTTTGTCAAAGATTGAGGAAATTCGCACTGTTAGCGAGTTTCCTGATGTCTTTCCCGAAGAATTACCTGGGCTACCCCCGGATAGAGATGTCGAGTTTGAGATTGAGATTTATCCGGGCTCTGCACCAGTCTCGATGAACCCCTACCGTATGGCTCCTAAGGAGCTTAAGGAGCTAAAGATTCAATTGCAGGAAATCCTCGACCGAGGATTTATTCGACCCAGCTCTTCACCCTGGGGAGCTCCTGTTTTGTTTGTAAAGAAGAAAGATGGGTCTCTCAGGCTATGTATTGATTACCGTAAACTGAACAAGTTAACCATCAAGAACAGGTATCCATTGCCCAGGATAGATGACTTGTTCGATCAGTTGCAAGGAGCCACGATTTTCTCAAAGATTGATCTTCGTTCAGGGTACTATCAACTGAAAATTAAGGGATCTGATGTAGCAAAGACGGCCATTCGCACCAGATATGGGCACTACGAGTTTTTGGTGATGCCGTTTGGTCTGACTAATGCTCCTGCCGCTTTTATGGATCTAATGAATCGTGTGTTTCGGCCGTATGTGGATCAATTTGTGGTGGTGTTCATTGATGATATCCTAGTCTACTCCCGGACTGAAACAGATCATGCTGAGCATTTGAGGATTGTACTACAGACTCTTAGAGAGCACAAATTGTATGCCAAATTGAGCAAATGTGAATTCTGGCTCAGTGAAGTGACTTTTTTGGGGCATGTGGTATCGGCTCGGGGTATTCAGGTTGATCCGAGCAAGATAGAAGCCATTGTAAGTTGGAAGCAACCCAAGAATGTTTCTGAGATCCGCAGCTTCTTGGGTTTAGCTGGATATTACAGGCGTTTCGTTGAGGGTTTTTCTATTATTGCCTCTCCCTTGACGAAGCTGTTGAGGAAGGATGTTCCATTCATATGGACAGATGCTCAACGTGATAGTTTTGAGAAGTTGAAGACGGCCTTAACGCAAGCTCCAGTTTTGACGCAGCCTGAGTCTGGGAAGGATTTTACAGTTTATAGTGATGCATCGCGCTCTGGACTTGGTTGCGTTCTAATGCAGGATGGGAAGGTAATAGCTTATGCGTCTCGTCAGTTGAGACCTCATGAGTGTAATTATCCTACCCATGATCTAGAATTGGCCGCTGTAATCTTTGCCTTGAAGATTTGGAGACACTATCTCTACGGAGAGAGGTGTTATATTTATACAGATCACAAGAGCCTGAAGTACATTCTTACACAGAAAGAGCTTAATCTTAGACAACGTCGTTGGATTGAGCTTCTTAAGGATTATGACTGTGTGTTTGAGTACCACCCAGGGAAGGCTAATGTCGTTGCTGACGCTTTGAGTCGTAAGGCTATATCAGACTTGAGATCCATGTTTGCCAGAATGAGTTTATACAAAGATGGAAGTCTACTAGCTGAGCTGCAGGTTAAACCGACTTTGGCCGATGAGATTAAGGCCAAACAACTCTTGGATAGTTCCCTACTTCCAGTCATGCAACAAGTTGAGCAGGGATCCACATCTGTTTATTCCTTCGATCAGGATGGTATTTTATGCTTTAAGGGTCGTTATTGTGTTCCCGATGATGCTGACCTGAAGAGAGCCATACTCAGAGAAGCTCATAGTAGCCCTTATACTATGCATCCTGGAGGAGACAAGATGTACCAGAATCTGAGGCAAAGGTACCGATGGGAGGGTATGAAGAAAGACATTTCAGATTATGTATCCCGGTGTTTGACTTGTCAACAGGTTAAGGCAGAGCACCAGCATCCTTCTGGTTTGTTGCAGCCTATTAAGATTCCCGAGTGGAAATGGGAACGAATAACGATGGATTTCGTTACTGGGTTGCCTCTAACTCCTTCTAAAAAGGATTCTGTCTGGGTTATTGTTGATCGACTCACTAAATCAGCCCATTTTATACCAGTTCGAGTAAATTATTCACTGGAAAAGCTGGCAAAACTATACATTTCTGAAATCATCAGACTACATGGGGTACCTTTATCTATCATCTCTGATCGGGATCCGAGATTCACTTCTCGATTCTGGGTGGCGTTGCACAGTGCTTTAGGTACCCGTCTGAATTTCAGTACATCTTTCCATCCACAGACCGATGGCCAATCTGAGAGGGTAATTCAGGTTCTTGAAGATATGTTGAGAGGGTGCGTGATAGATTTCCATGGTAGTTGGGAAGACTTCTTAGCATTGGCCGAATTTGCTTATAATAACAGTTACCAGGCTAGTATTCGCATGGCACCTTACGAAGCTTTGTATGGTCGCAACTGTCGAACTCCAATCTGTTGGACTGAATTGTATGATAAGAAGACTTTGGGTCCTGAGTTGATCCAAGAGACTGAAGAGACTGTCAGACTGATTCGTAGTCGTTTGAAGGAGGCGTTTGACAGACAGAAGTCATATGCTGATCGGAGGAGAAAGGATATAGAGTTTGAGGTTGGTGACCAGGTTTTTCTAAAGGTATCACCATGGAAGAAAGTTCTGAGATTTGGGCGCAAAGGTAAATTGAGCCCAAGATTTATCGGACCGTACCGTATTCGGAAGAGAGTCGGGCCTGTTGCCTATCAGCTTGAATTACCTCCCCAGCTTAGCCGAATTCATGATGTGTTCCATGTATCTATGTTGAGACAGTACCACCCAGATCCGAGCCATATTATCCAGGTACAGGATGTGGAGTTGAGACCAGATTTGTCTTATGAGGAGGAACCTGTTCAGATCTTAGATCAAGACGAGAGGGTTCTAAGGAATCGATGTATTCCTATGGTTAAGGTACAATGGAGAAATCGAGGTCCTGAAGAAGCTACCTGGGAAACCCTTGAGTCGATGAAAGAGCAGTTTCCGCATTTATTCCATTAAGGTAAATTTCGAGGACGAAATTTTCTTAAGGGTGGGAGAATTGTAACACTATAAAAAAAAAAAAAAATTATTATAATATTATAATATCCTACCCACTCCCACTCATTTTGTCCCCCCAATTATTATCACTCACCCCCCGATTATGTTATTTCCTCCCCCTCAATTATTATCATTTTATCCTCATCTCTGCAGATCATTTCTCCCCCCAAAATTCTAAGTTTATTTTCCTCTCAACACCACCCACAATCGTACGCCACCAACAACCGTCCATTGCCGAGTTGTGCCGTTTCGTTCACCGCCACCACCATCCGAACCGTCTTGACGACCCGAACAAAACGCTCCTTTTCACGCGTCAAACCGCCGCTCCGTTTGCCGTTAATTTGCCGTTGAAGGTTTCGAACAAATAGGGGTTTTTCTCAAATCGGCGAAAATCCGGTAAGTTTTCGACTTAAATACGAGTTTGGGGTGATTTATATTCAAATTTTGAGCATTCTGGAATTTTTTGAAATTTTTCCCCGCCGTTCACGGTGGCGCGTGGGCTTCACGCGCCGTCCCGAGCCGCGCGTGGGCTTCACGCGCCGGCCATGGCGATTCCCGGCCACCTTAGACGGTGGCAGTGAACCGGTCAGTTCAGACCGGTCTGGTCACGAACTGAACCGCCCGAACCGGACCCGCCGCGTCAGCGTGACGTCAGCATGATGTCATCGTCCGACCCGTTTACCGAACCGACCCGACCCGTTGACCGACCCGTTGACCCGACCCAGTCAACAGTGACGTCAGCATGACGTCATCGTCCGACCCGTTTACCGATCCGACCCGACCCGTTGACCGACCCGTTGACCCGACCCGGTCAACAGTGACGTCAGCATGACGTCATCGTCCGACCCGTTTACCGATCCGACCCGACCCGTTGACCCGACCCGGTCAACAGTGACGTCAGCATGACGTCATCGTCCGACCCGTTTACCGATCTGACCCGACCCGTTGACCGACCCGTTGACCGACCCGTTGACCCGACCCGGTCAATAGTGACGTCAGCATGACGTCAGCGTTGACTTTGACCGTTGACTTTGACCGTTGACCGTTGACCAAAAAGTCAAATTTTCCAAAAAGCCCTATTTTATGTTTTTCGACGTCCTGAGTCCATTTTTGAAGCCCGTTTCTTGAAATTCAAACCCGAAAGCCCCCAATTTGAAAGTTGAACTCGAATATATATAGGTATAAGCTATGTTTTCAGGAGGATATTTATGGTTAAGGACTGCTATTAACTTGTTGATCTAATAGGTACTAGTGAACCTTTCGATCGTACCTACGCCCAGCCAGGCCCGTCCCGATCTATACCTCCTCGTGATCCGATCGTCACTCGTATGACTTCAAACCTAGTTTTGAATACGAATTAAGATGTAAATTAGATTGTAACTATAATCAATGTTCATATAGGCTCAAATACTGTAGCGGAGCGTGATCCCAGTGCCCGTTAGACCTGTTGACTGACCGATCTCATCTTTGAAGGTGTGTTTCCTTGTGTGCTACAGATAATCGTTTTAATATTGTTTTACATGACTATACTATATGTGTGATACATCAAAATTTTGATTGAATATGTCTCTGATTACTGTTCTTCTGAAAATACATGTTTATTTTATATTTACCGAATTTTCAGTTATTATCAAAAACCGAACTATTGTATAGGATATTACTGGGCTATTTGGGATTGAATTAGAAGTGACCGTAGGTTCAGCTCTGATCCAGCTGGTAATTCCTTTACCGTTACAGGTTCCTATGTTTCGGCTAGGGTAATACCTACCATACCGTACCGTACCGTTCCTAAGGTATTCCCTTAGGTTGGCACTGATGCCAAATGTGCACTGGTTAATGCCTATGATGCAGTTTGGGAAACTGCCTCTTGGAGTATGGTTGGAGGGTAGAGAAAAGATTAAACCGGACCGCACCGTTACTTGAATTTTATGTTTCTGAACTAGAAAAGTATATTTTTCTGTTGTTGTTCATATTTTAACTTGCACTTTTGGAACACACGGAGCTTTCTAGCTCACGCCCCAAATTCTTTTCCCTTTCAGATATTTTGGTCAGGCCATCCCGTAACCGATACTAGGAGGATCGACACGTTTGGTATTTGTCTCTGAATGTAATGTTTCTATCAATCGTTTGTACTTTCAGGATGACATGTGCCTATATTTTGTTATGTATGATTTTATCTATAAAGTCTATGATGGAATGATTTTGAAAAAATATTACTGTTTGACGTGTTAAACATGTTTATTTGACTTGATGATTTTCCCTAAAATCTGCCTATATGCTGTCGAAATAAATGTTTATTTTGAAGTCATGTTTTCTATTTGCGTTTTAAAGTTTAATGTGCCTTACTAGACTTGGTCTATCCGCATAGGCTGGTCTAGGGGGTTACAACTACATTTGAGAAAGAACTTTTGAGCCTCAAACCATTGGTCATCATTTTTTCAATCCAACTTTTTCTCTCTTTCTTTTCTTAAAACTACCATTGATCGTAATTTCTCGCCGACTAAAAAAAGTGTACCACCTAAAATCACTACAATTCTACGTTTGACAATCAACAATTAGTGCAATAAATGTGGATCATTACTGACTAACATGATAAATTCTCACTATAACAATTTGGTTAACAATTGTTGCTAGAACTAAATTCAATAAGTGCAATGCACATGTAGATTTATAATTGCTAAAATTATCTCAAAGCAATTCACCGAACTGAAAATCTAATGTATTTAAATCACAAAATTTAAAGCATTTAACTATAAAGATACCAAAAATAACATCTTAACTCATCATCAGAATGCACCTTACCAAAGATAGATCCAAAAAGTAGGTCAACTAATGAGAAAAGATTATGATAATTTGTAACAAATCGTGTGCATAAAATAAACCGAGGAACATGTTATCAACTAACCATGCTACAACCCTATGCATGTTACAAATAAAACCTAACACATGCTTTTTAAACTAACCATGTGTATTGCTCATTACCGACTAAAGTTCAATATGGCTCTGTTTATTTCTGAGAATATTTTCTATTTTTAATTTTTTTTTGAAATATGTTTGATGAATAGAAAAAAATACTTTTAATAATGAAAATATGAAAATACATTTGTTTATTTATTTTCTTATAATTGAAACTTGATAAATAAATAAATAATCTACATTTATATGAGGGGTATCAAATAATTATCCTTATATGAATTCAAATCCTAATTTTTTAGACTATTAAAAAAATCAATGTTAGGCATTTAACACTTAAAAACTTGTTGAAAAATATATTTATGATTACATGGATTTAAATCAGGGTCATGTTTCAAAAAAAATCAGGGTCAATTTGTTTCGTTAAATAAACATTATTTTCAACGTTTTCAATTAAAAAACATTTTTTTACTGAAAACAACTTTTTATTGTTTTCTAAGGTTCCATTTGGTTTTGAAAATATTTTTTTTCTACTTCTATTCTAAATTTTTATTTTCTATTTTTTAAAAATGAAAAAAAACTTGTTTGATAAATAGAAATAAAAAATTGTTCTCAGTAATAGAAATATGAAAACACACATTCGGCTACCTATTTTATTATAATAGAAACTTGATAAATAAAAATGCTACATTTATATCGGTTCAAATAAGGGTCATAAGTTCAACCTTTAAAATTAACCACAAATATTTTTATGTTTACATGGATGTGGAATAGATAAAGATATTAATGGTTTACGCAGATATGCATTGCCAGTCGCTATAGCATTGAAATAAATAGTCAAGTATAATTTTTAGGCAATAAACTCAGCCTCCATAATTATATGTTATTTGTTGTAGCATATGTTTGTCTTGATCATAGCTATCTTTACTTTATTTGCATTTAGTTTTGATAAACCAACACCAATCAATACTTGCTTAAAAACATTCTTAAGTTTGATATTTTCATAGTTATTGATCTAATCTTCGTGGGTTCGACACTCAACTCTATCACTTTATTACTTGATTCGACGAGTATACTTGCTCTAAAGTGTATCACCATTCGACAAGCATCAAATTTTTGGCGTCGTTGCCGATGATTGACAATTGATAATTACGTTGTATTTGCGCTTAAGATTTTATTTTATTTGTATTCAATTCTAGTTTTTGTTTTTGTTTTTCAGGTACGTTCAGACGTTCAAACTCAGAACCTATTCTTCCATTTAATCCAAAGATCAAGAAAATTTTTGCGAGATATACGCAAAGAATGAAGAAATATGGTGAACAAGGACGAAAATAACGGCTTGAACGACCAAAGAAACAGTAACGTATGGGTACCACCGGTAGATGGACAAGTAATTGCTGACAATGCAATTGTCAATGGAGGACAGGTACGGCAGAAGAATCCACCTCCTCCCAGAATTAGAAGACCCATTCGAGACAACATTGCACCTGTCATCAATAACCTCAACCCATCGATTGTGGTGCCTGATCTAAGGACGACTCACTTTAAGTTGAAGCACGTTATGTTCAACATGCTCAATTTCATCGAACAATTTGGCGGATCGGCAAGAGAGGACACTAGAAAACACATTCAAGCTTTCTTAAAAATTTGTGATTGTTTTAAACAACCGGAAGTCCCTGATGATGTGTTGCGACTTAAACTATTCCCTTAGTCTTTGCGAGATCGAGCCAAAGCATGGTTGAAGACTATTACCTTAGGATCTATTACCTCATGTTGCAACAAATTTTTGAATCAGTATGATCTACCGAATGTGCACAATCAAAAGCGAAGCGAGATTATTGCATTTATGCAACGAGATGATGAATCTATGTATGAATGCTGGGATAGATACAAGGACATGCTACGCAAGTGCTCGATTCATGAATTCCATGATTGGATACAAATCACGACGTACTATAATGGCGTCAATGCACTAACAAGAATGATTATCGACTCTTCAGTCAATGGTATTTTGCTCGACAAAGATTCTGAAGAGGCTTTCGAACTACTTGACCATATAGCCAATAACGACTACCAGTTTTCAAAGGGAAGATTGCAGACTAGCCCTAAATCTTCTAGAGCAATTAAGTTGGACGATTCTCATAGTGTGGTGGCTCAACTCTCCAACATTATAAATTTGCTCAAGAATATGCAGTCGATATCTAACATACAAGAGGCTAAGGTAACCTAATATACATGTGAGCATTATGATGGGAAACAACAGTCGAATGAATTCTCCCAACAACAAGAATTTGGATGCTATGTAAAGAATGCTAACCGCAACAACAATCATTACTCTAACATTTACAACCCAAGGTGACGACAACATCTAAAATTTGATTGGGGAGGTAACACAGGTAATTCAAAAGTGCAATAAAATGCCACAACATAACCTTTTGAATTCCAAAAAAGACTCATAGGCAGAATCATTGAGCTTCTAACTCTAATTCTAATTCTTTTGATTCTACTTATCAAAATTTTATAGAAACTGCCCGAGTTATCATGCAGGACTAGTCAGGGCATATAAAGAACCATAATAACATGCTTACAACGCAAGCCGCTATGTTGCAAAACCAACAATCGATCATGCAAAACCACACTACTTCTCTAGGTCCTTGAAAGTTCAAGTTGGGTAGATTGCTCAAGTTTTGAAGATGCGACCACCAGATGATTTACTTAGTGATACTGAAGTCACTAAAATTTTTAATGCAAAGCAATGTGATGCCATCACTCTACGTAGTGGCACCCAATTGAAGACATATGACAAGTTTGGGGGAGGTTTTCTTATTGATTCCACTCCAAGCAAGTTGTCTACTATTATTCTTGCACCTGAAGATACAACTCATGTGTCTTAGATAGTGAGAGACCTTGCTACTGACTTATCACCATTGAAAAATGGATTAATCCATCGTTTATTCCTTGAAAAATGGACATGCGATTAATAAGGCTTCAAACATTGTTTATGCTTCATGTACTTAATCCTTAATTTCATACACTTTGGTCCTTATTCTTAACGTTTCAATCTTAATTCCTTTATAAATCAGAATTAATCTAAACTCTAATTTTATAATTCATGAACCTATTTCGATCATTGGAAGGTAAATTTTTGATGATCGCAAATCAAAAAATTATTAGACTGATTTTAAAGGTGTCACATGTAGTAGCGGTAGCTATAACAGTAACATATGGATCAATCGATACTAGCGGATTAGTATATGTGAACGGGACAACCCGAGGAGCCGACAAATCACTAGGTGCAGATGGATCTGTAGATGTAGATAGATCAAAGGTACTAACGGATCTTGACTAGCTCGAGGGTCATCAACAATAGACGTATTACGGCGTAAAAGGCCGTGGCATATCTACATCCTCTAGTATGACAAGAACTCATACTAAATTATGGGTATTATCGTAAGATCTATAGACATGAAGTAAGGAGAATCTAAGTTAAAACGACATGCATTTCACAATTTGTTAAACTTACTGAATAAAACATTGTGGCTTTGATTTTAAAACTTTTTGACTCAAAAATATTTTTCAGAAATCGGGTTTTCAAAAAAGTTGTGGGCTTTATGGTCCGAGCGTTCTAACCTGGCTCTAATACCACTAAATGTAACACTATAAACTTGGTTTAAAAGGAATGACCAAATTGAGAATGTTACGAAATAAAATTAGTAAAATAAATGTTCATAGTTTACTTAAATCTAAAATAAAACTATAATAAACCATAATAAGTTCGATGATCATCGAAGTAAGTCTGAGAATCAATTCTCATATCAATTCTTGAAATAAAGTATTAAAACAAGACAAAACTACGATTTCGAAAATTATAAAGTAATCAGAACAAATTATATTCTTAATGTCTAAAAATAGAGTAAAAGAATATTTTCGAAACTATGTCAATCCAGAGCCTAATCAAGACATTCAATCTATAAAACATTAAAACAGAGAATGGGCTATAAAGCCTAGTTTGACCTCTAAGTGCAGAAATTAACTAGAGAGCATGCATAATAAGCAATCAACCACACATCAGATTATGTTCAGAATATTCATTCAAAATCAGACTATACATAACATATGTAAATGCAGACACAACAAACGAAAGCAGACTCGAGTTAGTAAGCCTTTAACTACCCATCAATTCTCTAAATGCTATCAAAACAATAATTAGGGATAATATAGAATATTACGTCGTTTTATAATAATAATAATAATACGAAATGTTACGTTGTATTATAGTAATAGTAATTCAGGAGTAATATAGAACGTTACATCGTATTACAAAAATAATAATTTAGGGATAATATATAATGTTATACCGTATTACAATAAAATTAATCTTCCACTAGAACACCCAACCATGTAGAATTTAATAGACTATACGGATGCAACCGACTATACATATGTGACAAGCTTTTCAGATTTCCATGTCAGAATCATAATATAATTTATTATCTTTTATCAGATCATAAGAAAGCATCAGAAATTCAGAGTTATTCAAACATACTCAACAGAAACATACTCGTGATATAGTAAAACAAACCAAATAATCATATATTAGAATATGAATCATAGAAATAATATTCATGCTCACAGTATAGATACATCAGTCATATTAACCAGATAATTTTGCACAAAAAGTGTTTAGCACTTGCAGAAGTCATAACTGGTTTGGGTCCAAGCTTGTATCAGATTTGTTAGGAACCTGACCTAACAAGACACTTGCCCATACACACTATACTCAGTTTGGGTTACACACATTGGATCGGTTTGAGCTAGTTCTGTTGGACTTAGGGTTTGGTTCTTTTGGATGGCAAATAGGGTTATTGAAGAACAACTCATGACGATGGCGGCAGAGGCTCAACGGCTGGTTCGACAAGGCTTTAGACGGCAGTCACGGTGCTCAGAAAGAACTCCGACGATGGATTACAACCAGAAATTACAGAATAATTGGGTCTATAATTTCTGGTTTAGGGTTCTATAACGTTGAATTTATATACCGAATAATTGGGAAACACATAAGTCCCCACAAATTGCTGACTTAATTCCTCAAATTTCACCTTTTAATATAATCACTCCCCCAAGATATTAACTAATATTTTAACCCCCTAAATCGGGGTATTACACAATTAATGTTTTTGTTTGTGTAAATTAGCGGTAGTGGCAGCAAATCGAAGGCAATGGAGATCAAAACAACACCTTGAATAATAGAAAATAAAGCAAGGGAAATATGGAAGATTGCAGGTAGAGAAATAGAGTGATTATGGGTTGAGACAAAATATTACTTCTAATACAACGACAAAGAATCCCATGAATGATTGGTTGGGGTTGATATATAAGGTGGAGATAAAGAATGGATCAACGATGGTGGGAAAAAGACGGGGTTAGAAGAGAGATTAAATTGATATAATATTGAAATGATGATGGTTATTTATTTAGAATTAGAACTATATATAATAAAGTATAAAAATTTAGGGTTAAATTTATTATTATGTCAATTTTTTAATTGTCGCGTCACTCAATGAATTGTTTGACAGAAAAAATCAACTTGTCACTTTTTAAAGTTGGATGACCATTTTGTAATTTATCATAATTGGGAATTCAACAAAAAAAACCCGATAGTTGAGTGATTATTTGCATACTTTACCCTAAAATAATTTATAACATAAAGGATAGTTAGTATAAATATGAATTTCACTACAATAAAATAGGCTTTTAGCGGTATTTTTTTAGCTCTATAGCAGTGTTTTTAAACGCCGCTAAATACCTTTCCGGCACTAGAAAAAATGTCGCAAGAAGTGCCGCTAGATCAAACACCTCAATAGTTAGCGGCATTTGTGAATAAAAAACGCCGCTAAAGACATAGTCAATAACGGCGTTTTTTTATGGAACACGCGCTGCTAAAAACCGTGTCTTTAGTGGCGTTTGTTCCTCCAAACGCCGCTATATACCTTGTCTTTAGTGGCGTTTGTTCATCCAAATGCTGCTATTGACTATGTATCTTCCACATCCCTTAGCTCATTACTTTTCTTGTCGATCCATACTTACGCTTCGCTTCTTTATAAAGTTTCCGTAAGTGATAAATGGAGTCGATTTTGGATATAAGCATTTAAATTCTATTACGGTATTTGTTTAACAAACGCCGCTAAGTACGCGTCTATAACAGCGTTTGCTCAAAAAGCCGCTAAAGAATGTCTCTATAATGGCGTTTGCCCAAAAAATGTCACTAAAGTACATGTCTATAGCGCCATTTTTTCAACAAACGCCGTTAAATATACAAATTTAACGGAGTTTACTCGAAAACATTGTTAAAAACATATTTTGCTGTAGTAATTTATTATTTCCATCTAAACTAAAGTCACGCAAATAACTAAAAAGTATAAAATAAAATTAGTTTATTGCTAACTCATATACTACAATATAAAAAATAAAGACTTAATATAAAAAAAGTGTCTAAACTATACTTTTTTGCTTTAGGTGTCTAAAGTTTATTTTGTTAAAATAAGTGTTTAATGTTTATATCATTATCATTTTAGGTATCTAATATTTTATTTCGTTAATATTTTAAGGTCGATCCGTTAAAAAATTCATCATCCAATTATTGCTTGACATGTGGTTGAGTTTTTAATTTCTTTTATTTTAAAAAAAAATCAAAACCTAATTTCTAAAAAACCCTAAAAATACTCTTTTTTCCCAAAAGAACCCAAAATCCCCAAATCTTCTACCACCGTAAACACTACGTCATCGACGGCGCCAAATTCCTTCCTTTTGTCGGAAGAGCCACAAAGCTCAATCGTCGTTCGTTCATTGTTTATGGAACCCATTTCATGTTCATCGTTCGACATTCAATCGACACCTCATTTATCGATTTGCGAAAATGAAAGAGTAGGGCAATCGATTGTGGTGTCTGATGATAGAAAGAGTGGGCGGTGGTTGATTCGACGGTGGTAGAGGATGAATTTAAAGATTTAGTGTTCTTTTTTAAAAAATCAAATGAGATTTTAAAAAGTATTTCACGTGTCATACGTTCAATTGATGGCGGAATTTTTTTTAACTATAATTAACGAAAATGTTTTAAAATATAAAGAAATAAAATATTAAACACCTATTTTTTTTGGGTAAAAATAAGGATGCACACATAGCCATCATTAAAAACTTTACTAAACCTAAGTGGAGGATAAATACCTACTTTTATCAAAACAACTTTAAACACTAAAACAAAAATATATATGGTTTAAACTTTTTTTTTTCTCAATGAAACCAAAAAAAAAAAAAACAATATCATAACAAAAAATTAGAGTGCATTTACTCGAACATCTTCACCGAATATTTGCAGCTGGCACAAACGAAATTTGATTCATCTTATCCATGCAAAAAAAAAAAAAAAACAAATTTCTTTCTCTATCCCAAACAATGAATTGTCCAATCCGATCTATTCTATTTCATAGGCTTAAATATTAATATTAAATTTACCCTCCCAACAACAACAACAACAACAACAACAACAACAACAACAACAACAACAACAACAACAACAACAACAACAATGTATTCTTTTTATCCCAAACGAATAATAATGTATTTATATTAAAACTATATTAGTATTCAATACACTCTTAATATATAAATTTACACACTAACACAATTCGAAAAAGTTTATTTATGATGTAATCACGGGTTTGGACTATCCGTTTTCAACATGTTTTACGATCCGATAACATAGTGGAAGATATCCTTCTCAAGATGCACGATTCCACCTCACTCTCGGTGCAGATTTTCTATTCAGCTCCTCCTTGCGTGGATGAGATGTTACAGGCGGACTCGATCGATGTTCTTGACTTACTTGGAGATTAGTTGGCCACCATGGCACATGCAGGTTGTCTAGTTGTGTTCTTAGCTTTGTTTTTTATTCCTTATGGCTTTAGTTATATTGGTATTTCTCTTAGGTTTTGGTTGTTTGACCTCCATCTTGTAATACAATCATGGGTACTCTTTTTCTCCACTTAGGTTTAGGGAAGTTTTTAACGAGACCCATGCGCGTATCCCTATTTTTACCCAAAAAAAATTATTTACTTTCTTAACTATAATAATATTTAAAATTATATGATATCACCCTTCTCCTCTTCAATTCATATTGCATCTTACGTATTTCTATTGAAAGCAGATAAGAACCGAGTTAGAAATCCAGTGACGAAATCATATAAGGTAATTTTTAGTCCCTTTTAGTTTGAATGTTAATTAAACAAAGTTTTTCCCCTCCCAATTTTAAATTTAAAGGCTTAATAGACTTTTACCTTTCTCAACATTGAATCCTGGCTACGTCTCAAATCCTATTACCAAACAACATAATACGACAAAGAAATAAAAGGGAGTTTTAGGATTAGAGACCAGTTGAGATTGATTCTTTAACAACCTTATTGATTCTGTGTGTGATAATCTATCCTATGTCTGAACTAGAAGATGCCAAACATGCACGTGCCACTGTTTTATTCTTAAAAGCAAAAAAAAAAATTACAACAGTACCTAAACAACAATCATAGCATTAACAATTAAGGACTAAAGCATCAATGAATCAAACATATCAATACTTAATCGGGTTTGCAAATTAATTGCTCAAATGTTGATTTTATTTGTTTGCGTTGTTGTACACATATTAAATTAAGCTTTTAATTGTAATGTAGGGTTTGATGGATATTTAAACCTCAAAAGCTTTGATTTAGGGGGAAAGATAAATTTTATTAAAAAAAAGCTATTGATCATTACATTAATTAAATGTGAAACATATCAGTTATGTAAAAGCGAAAGGTACCTTCCGAATATATGCACGGCAGTACCTTCCGAATAAATGCTATGCATTTTTTAAATTTTCAGTTTCAGTAATTTAAGTGACAATCTTATAAGTTAGTGATTGTATCTTATTATTTTAGTTGTATTTAAAATATTTTTTTAACAAAATAATGTGTTTGACAAAATTTAATCATAGGCATATACTTTTATTATATAGGGGGTATTTTTTAATTTTCGCTCAGGGTCCAAAAATATTTAAGAATTTTATCCACAGAAATTGTTGCATCAATAAGATGATTGGCAGCGATTGATTTGTCATTTTCGGATAATATATTGTGTTGGTAACAATGGAATGCTCTCTCTGTCTATATATACATGAGATTTTACTCAACAAAACCAACCAAAACCATCCTTTCTTCAAAGCTTCATCGTCGACTCAAACAGTTCACAAATTCTTTGTGATGGAGGCAACTCAAAAGAAGGGTTTCTTCAGAGGCAAGTTAGCCAAGTCTTTCTCTCGATTCACCAGGCCGTCAAGGTCCACTAACGAAAGCGGCGGCGGCAGCAGCAGCAAGGTGGTTCCCTGCTTGACACAACCGTCATCGGTCTATTCGTCCATTCCGAAGGTGTCGACCTATTCTTATGCTAGCTCGAAGCAGCCGACTAGTTTCCATGAGCAGAAGAATGTAGCAAATCTTCCATCATCGATGCAAAAGGTGTCGTATGCGTATGGAATTGAGGCTTGGGGTCATGCCGACGAAAACGTGGATTTGAAGGCCTCCACCTATATTTCAAACGTCCGAGAACGTTTCCAGCTTGATAGAGTTTGATTCCATTTAAGTTTTGATCTATCGATTGCGGAATTTACACGTACACAGTTCGATCTTAATTACTTGTTGCTATATTAAGCTTCATTTATGATAAAGGAGGATTGTTATAAAAAATATTTTTTTACAAATAGGTCACCAAAATTAGGTTCCATTTTCATTTGTCACCAATTATAAAAAATTACATTTTAATCACCCAATTAATTTCCATTAGTGACATGTGGTCCCTCATATTGAGGTGCGGGAAATGCTGCTTCGAGAGGTCCTTGACAAATGACAAGTTATCCACTACAACAATTCAAACACCAGTGGTGGTTCCAACACAAGATGAATCTGGTCCTCATTTAGATTTTCAGGCTGGTTCAAGTGTTTTAGGCCATCCTAATCTGACTCCACTTCAGATGGTTTGCTTCACTTCTCTCTACCAGAGAGAGTGGGTTGTTAGAGTAGTTTCTAGATTTATATTTTAGTTAATGAATACAGCAATAATGGTTGTGTTGTGTCATTATCCTTGGTTAGTTAGAGTCAGTTAGTAACGGCTAGGAAGGTTGTTAGATTGCCGTTAGTCTAATTGATTCTACACTAGCCTTAGGTTGTACCTATATAAGCTGGTCCTTATTTTAGGATATTACAGCTTTATTAATAAAAGTCAATGAGAGTGCCGTCTCTCTTTCAACTATTCTCTATTCTAGTTCTCTAAATCTAACATGGGTGTCTCCAGCAGAGGGTCAAATGTTTTACTCCTCCGATCTTGAAGAACCTGAACGTTTTTTGGCTCCGTTGCAGCAAACTTCTACGTTGGAGAATACAACAAGTCTCGCTCCGTTACATGAACAACTAATTAAGTTGGGAGAAGGAACAACTCGACCTTCATCGGGTAATTCTAAACCCATTTTACATACTTCTAAAATGGCGTTGTTCGTTGAAAAATGATGAAATTGATAAGGTGAGATGAAATCGATAGGATGAAATCGATAGGAGTGAAAGACGAAATGAAAGGGAAGAGTAAAAGAACACGTGCAACTATTTTATTTATTCTGAAATTAATTTTACAAGGGTAAAAGGAGTTCATATTTATACCAGTATAAGACTTAAAGAAAGAATAAAAGAAATACAACTTATACCGGTATAAGACTTTAAAGAAAGAATAAAAGAAATACAACTAACTAATTAAACAACCTTAGCTGTCAACCAGCTAACTTAACAAACTCAATACCCCCCCCCCCTCAAGTTGAGGCATAAAGGTTCTGAATGCCCAACTTGAGAACCATGGTCTTGAAAGAAGGAGCATGTAAGGCTTTAGTAAAGCAATCTGCAAGTTGGTGTTGAGTGGAGATAGGCAGCAATGTAATTACTCCTTTTTGAACCTTTTCTCGTATCAAATGGCAATCTATGTCAATGTGCTTTGTCCTCTCATGACTAACAGGGTTTTCTGCAATTTTAATGGCAGAGAGATTATCACAAAACAAGTTTGCAGATGAAGAAAAAATGTTTAAATCATTTAAAAGATAAAGCAACCACTGAATTTCACAGGTGGCAGAAGCCATGGCCCTGTATTCTGCTTCACTGGAAGATCTTGAAACAGTGGCCTGTTTCTTTGACTTCTATGAAACTAAAGATTTGCCAAGGAAGATACAATACCCTGTAACAGACCTCCTAGAGTCAGGACATGTAGCCCAATCAGAATCAGAAAACCCATTAAGTTTTAAATCATTATTAACTGGAAAAAATAAGCCTTGACCAATAGACCCTTTTAGATATCTTAAAACCCTATGTGCAGCTGCAAGATGTATGTCAGTAGGAGAAGATAAGAACTGGGATAGCTGTTGCACAGCAAAAGTGATATCAGGTCTGGTATTAGTTAAGTATAAAAGCTTACCTATAAGCCTTCTATATGCAGTTATATCAGCTAGAGGAGTTCCTTCTTCCTTAGACAAATTATGTTTAGCTAAAAGAGGTGTAGACACAGGTTTAGATTCAAGAAAACCTGTTTCTTTGAGAAGTTCTAATGTGTACTTCCTTTGACACAAATTGATTCCATCTTTAGATCTGGCTACTTCTAATCCTAGGAAATACTTTAAGTCTCCTAGATCTTTGATCTTAAAAGTGTTATGCAAAAAATCCTTCACAGCATGTATTTGATCTTTATTAGGACGGGCAATTATGACATCATCCACATAAACAGCAAGAACAATAAAATCAGATGCAGTACCTTTAATAAAAATAGAATTATCAGAAACTAACTGCTTATAACCTTGAGATAATAAAGACTCAGTTAACCTAGCATTCCATTGCCTACTAGCCTGTTTGAGACCATAAAGACTCTTCTTAAGCTTGCAAACAAGTTTAGAAGACTGAGGTAAAAAACCAGGTGGAGGTTTCATATAAACCTCTTCATCTAAAAAACCATGTAGAAAAGCATTGTTGACATCTAGTTGCTGCAGAAACCAACCCTTTGCAGCAGCAACAACAAGGATAGTTCTAATACTAGTCAACTTAGCTACAGGACTAAAAGTATGCAAATAGTCTAAACCAGGTTGCTGAGTATAACCCTTAGCAACTAGCCTAGCTTTATATCTATCAAGGGACCCATCTGACTTTAATTTAGTTCTATAGACCCATTTACAACCAATTGCAACCTTATCAGGTGGTAAAGAGACTAACTCCCATGTATTATTATTCTGTAAAGCTTGTATTTCTTCATTCATTGCTGTTTTCCAGCAATCATGAAGAATAGCATCTTTATAAGATTTTGGCTCACTTAATATAGTATTGTTCAAAACATAAGAATAATAATCAGAAGATAGAGAATCATACGATAGCACCTGAGAGACATTATGTGGAGATGCGTGTGCACCGGGTAAGGTAACCTGATAATCCTTGAACTTCTATGGAAGATTAACAGCTCTTGAAGGTCTCTTGGAAGGAACCTTTTGCAAATTTTACATTGAAGAGGATCCTGTGTCATTATCATCAGGAACAAAGTCAGAACTGTTATTAGAATCTGGATTAGTATTAGAAGAAGAATTAGAACTCACAACCTGAGGAACCAGGGAAGAAGGGGCAGTGTCTGAAACTGTCGAAGGGTCATCAAACAAAGAATTTTCATGTAAAGGAAGAACTAGACCAGATTCAGTCATTTTTCCTTTTTGAAAAGGAAAGGAATTTTCAAGAAAAGAAACATCTCTAGAAACAAAGACTTCTTTTGTTTCTAAGTTATACAAACGAAACCCTTTTACATTTTTCGAATACCCAAGAAAAATGGCTTTAACAGATTTAGAATGCAGTTTGGTTTGAGGCTTAGGCAAAATTTTAGCAAAAGCAAGACATCCAAAAGTTTTTAAATGAGAAAGTTGAGGTTTCTTGTTAAACAAAGTTTCATAAGGAGTAGAATTATGCAAAACAGGGGTTGGAGTCAAATTAATTAAGTAAACTGCATGCAGAACACAATCTAACCAGAAAAACAAAGGAAGGTTAGATTGAATTCTTAAGGAACGAGCAACAGAGAGTAAATGCTGATGTTTTCGCTCAACTATAGCATTCTGCTGAGGAGTATAATTACATGAAGTTTGATGTAACACTCCTTTTTGTTTAAAAAAATCTGTCATATTTAATTCTTTAGCATTATCACTTCTAAAAATTTTAATCTTCTTAGAAAACTGAGTCTCAACCATACTGTAGAATTCCTGAATAGCACTGCTAACATCAGATTTGAGTTTTAAAGGGTATATCCAAGTGTATCTACTGTAGTCATCCACAACAGTTAAAAAATACTTAAAACCATATATGCTAGTCACAGGAAAAGGTCCCCATATGTCTAAATGGACAAGATCAAAGCATGAGTCAGTTTTAGAAGTACTAACAGAAAAGGGAAGCCTTTTTTGCTTAGCAAGATGATAAATGTGACAATTAAGATCAGAAATTTCAGACGAACTAGCAGGAACATTTTTATTCAATTCAGCAAAGGATTTCATTCTAACATGTGAAGGATGGCCAAGCCTATTGTGCCAAAGTTTAAAACTAACAGAGTTACAATGAGATTCAACAGAAGTAAAAGGCTTAACAGAAGTAGATTTAAAGGAAAAAGATTCAGAAGTGTCTAACTGGTATAAGCCACCCTGCTGCTTAGCTATACCAATCATCCTCCATGCTAGAACATCCTGTAAAATACAAATATCTGCATTAAAAACTAATGAAATATTGGTTGTTGCCAATTTAGATACTGATACTAAGTTAAAAGCAAAATTTGGAATGTAGAAAACATTATATAAAACCAGCATAGAATTAAATTGCACAGTTCCAATAAAAGGAACTTGAATTAACTGCCCATTAGGTAGTTTGACAAACTTATCAGAAACAACACACTTATCAGTAAAATAATCAAGATTATTTATTATATGGTCTGTTGCACCAGAATCTAAAATCCAAGATGAAGAATCAAGATGAACAGATGAATTGAAATTATTGAAGACCATACCTGTTTCTTGAGAAGGAATGTCAAAAGCAGCAGTCAAGGCATTAACCTTTGACTCTGGAACAGAGGACTGGTTTCTTTCTTGTAAAAGAGACAAGAGGGCCTCATACTGATCCTTAGTAAAACCAGTAGATGCCAAGGCACTACACTGATTGTCAGGGTTAACAGAAGAATCCCCAGAACAATAAACATTATTTGCTTTTGAAACAACATTCCTATTTCTATACCCAGGAGGAAATCCATGTTTCTTGTAACATCTATCAACAGTATGCCCATATAAACCACAGAAGACACAAAGGGGACGTTTGCTATTAGCATGATGAAATTGATACCATGATACCATGATGAAATTGATAAGGTGAGATGAAATTGATACCATGATGAAATTGATAAGGTGAGATGAAATCGATAGGAGTGAAAGACGAAATGAAAGGGAAGAGTAAAAGAACACGTGCAACTATTTTATTTATTCTGAAATTAATTTTACAAGGGTAAAAGGAGTTCATATTTATACCAATATAAGACTTAAAGAAAGAATAAAAGAAATACAACTAACTAATTAAACAACCTTAGCTGTCAACCAGCTAACTTAACAAACTCAATAAAAAAGAAAGAGCAAATAATGTTTCTCAATTGTTTGATGAAATGTCAGAAAGAGAAAATGACATTGTATTTTCTTCTATCAATGATGTTGTGAGAAATGAGTCATTGCTTAATCAACACATCAGTCTGGTGGGATATTCTACATTGGTCTCGTTGCAAATTCAAGGTTGGCCTTTGTCGATTCAAGTTGCTACTCTTCAGTCACTTGAAGTGGCACAGCGTCGAGTTCAAGACCTTTGTTGTCATTGTGTTGACGATTATACTTGGGATTACAGGTGTAAATCTACTTCTCAATTGCTTTTGTTTGATGGTGATCCCGATACGCCTCCAATTCCTCCTTCGCCTGATCCTTCCATGAAAATCGATGACTTTGGGGTTGACACTTTATCCACTGCAGACATTCAAATTCACTTAGTAATTTTCTTCAATGTATTTGCTAGAGTTTATTTTTTACAAACATATTTGAATTAAATCAATATAACAAATGAAGCACTTAGGTGTGCCGATTAAGTAACTTAAAAATTTGTGCACAATTAATGTAATTAATTTGAATTTTATATTAAAAACTTTCCAGTTCTCATTGTAGTTAAAATATTATATTCTAAACAATTTAACAAATGAAGCACTTAGGTGTGCCGATTAAGTAATTAGGAGATTTTGGTATGGGACTTGTGTTCGAATCCTAAGTTCAACCTCTTAAGTCAAAAGATATTTACTGACTAAAATGAAAGTCTATCATAGTCGTGTAGCTAAAAATCAGTTTGCAAAATATTTTTTAAATGATCAAAATGAAAAGTTTTAGTAGTCGGGTGACTAATTGTATAGTTTACCGTTACTTGAATTAAATCAATATAAAAATCACATATTAAAAAAACTGAGCTTAAGGGTATCCTAAGCCCTTGAATTTAAAAAAAATATATATCAATTAAGCTCCTGAACTTTTTCTTTCATCCAATTAAATTTTTATATTCTAAAATTTCATCAATTGACCCTTTCACCAATGTTGAATGTTAAATCTAATAATGTTTTTTTGGATCAATTGGTGCAAAGTGTCGTGTTATAGTGTTATCACTTTACATTTCTAGAATTTTTTTTAATTTATCTAAAATATTTTTTAAAAGCTATAAAAATTATAAATATATATATATATACTATTTTTTAAAGAAAATCTGTAAATGTGATATCATAAAATTGTATTGTATCGCGTGGCATTAATATCTCAAGAAAAAAAATCGTCAAAAGTTGATGGTTAAAATTGGTCAAATAAATTAATTAATTTAATTTATTAGTTTAAATACTTAATTCGATAAAAAAATAGTTTAGGGCTTAATAATTTTTTTTAAGTTCAAAGGTATACCCACAAGCTAAAAAAAACTCAAATATTAAGATTTTTTATGATTAATGTTACTCAACAAAAATCCTCACGTAGAAGGGATAAAATCTTATTCGGAGGTGAGTGATAATGTCGACATTCCAAGTTGTCTGGTCGAACAAGTTCGGTCATTTTATCTACCACTCTATTATTAGGGATAATTATATTTTTAGTACCCCACCTTTACTCGTTTTCTTATTTTGGTACCTTACTTATTTTTTTTGGAAAAATAGTACCTAACGTTACGTTTTGTTCTTATTTTGATACCCCGTTGTTAAAAAATGAACCCTAATCTAACCTTCAGGCATAATTATTGTTTTTAAAAAAGTTTAACCGTTATAAAAGTGTCTAAATTATACATTTTTTCTAGATAGGTGTTTAAACTATTTTTGGGCAAATATGTACCTAACGTTTCATTTCATAACCATTGTAAGATTTTCTCGTCAACGGCCGCTATTTTTTTGTTATCCAATTATATACGAACATGTGCTAACACCACCAACTCGATTTATATGAACTTTTTTCTCTCATCTGTTTTTGTGGGTATGCCATTATCTATCTATATCTATGTTTCTATTCATTAGGATAAAACTCTGGATTGAGTTGTTGTCAAAAGTGAAGATTTACTTGGTAAAGAAAAGACATGTGAAAAATTAATGAGCTGGGTGATTTTTATTTATTGGGACCATAGATGACATGGTGATGAAGGCCCATGATTAGGTCTATTTCTGAGATTTTGGTGGCCCAATGGTGAATCTAAAAATTGAGCCCTTAATTAGGGGTGAACATTCTATCGAATCGAGTCGAGAAAAAAATATTGAGTTATTTTATTTGACGAGTCAACTTTATAGTAAAAATCGATTTGTTCAAGTCGAGGCGAGTTTTGCTCACCGCTACCCCTAATAACTAGTATCAAAAAAGATGAATTTTAAAAATAGACCTCTCTCTATTAACAAATATTGGAAAAAAATTAAACTCCTAATAATTAGTATCAGAAAAAAATTGAATTTAAAAAGTAAGCATCTAATAATAACTATGGAGAAAATGGGCCCCTAATAAAAAGTATTAAAAAATGTTTGCCCTAATAACTAGTAATGGAAAAATTATATTTTAAAAGTAGGTCCTAATAATAACTATAGGGAAAAATGAATTCTAAAACCATGCTTCTAATAATAAGTATTGTGAAAAATTGAGAAAAATTAGACTATAATAATAAGTATTGGAAAAAATTTGAGCCCCTAATAATAAGTAATTGAAAAAATTAGACTCTTAATAATATTAAAAAAAATAAAATCCCTTAATAACAAGCATTTGAAAACAATTAGGCTCTATAACAAATATTAGAAGAAAAAAAAAGGTATGACCTAAGAAGGTGCCCCTAATATAATCTGCCCAGACATAGATACGAGTTTGCCCATAATATAATTTCTTGTATTTTAGACATCACAAAATAAATATGATATAATATGGGTCTGTCGTGGAAGTGGAACTATCATTTCGTCAGATGACCCGTCCTAAAGTTCATTTGATTCTAGTTAAAAATCGACCAGAAGTTCACTCGAAATTAATATTACTCGAACCGAATGTTATCTAAAATTGACTTTATTGGACATATACTTGATCTGAAACCGACGTGACCCGACCTGAACTTAACCAATATTTTAAATGACCCGACACGAACTCGAATTAATTTGACCAAAATTTTATCTGAAATCGACGTGACACGACTTGATATCCGAACAAAGTATAAGTTTGAATCAACCCGACATTAACCTATATCTGATTCGATTCGAGTCAAACCATCTAATTGACCCCGCATAACTCAAATCTAATTTGACCCTTTATTACATTATGATGACGTGAACACGTAAAAATCAGGTGAGGTCACATGATTACCCGAAACCCGAAAAAAGGGTTAAGTGGATTATTATCAGATGTCTCTCCACTTTTACTATCGACGCGTGGTACTCTACTTTTAAACCTTTGTGTTTTTATTGGTTAAGGTTTTCCACTTCCTCCGCTTCGCTGTCAATGGAAATCCTCTCTCCATTTTGTGTTTTCAGCTTAATTTCAACTCCTTATTAATGACAATCTTTGCTTTTATATAGCTTCAAACAGTCGCTTTTTTTATTAAAAAAAATCTCATTTTACCTATCTTGTATAGGTCCAAATCTTGATATAATGTAATACACCTCAATTTAATCAAAAAAAAAAACCAAACAAACAAACAGTCGCTTCTTTAATTTGAAAAAAAAATGAAAATGCAAATGTTTTGTATATACGTGCACAATTTTATTATCTTTTACTACTTTTCAATGGGTAAAGTTGATGCTTCGGAATCTTTAAAATTTTTACGCTGGAGTTTTTATAGATTTTGTATTTAAATTTGGTTGAAGTGAAATGAATATTTGCTTATACAGATATGAATGATAAATTTGGTTGAAGTGAAATTATTCAAATTGAATTAGTTGTAATATTGATTATAAGGGTTGATAATTTGATATAATTAGAAGCTGTAACGTAAAAAAATGTTATCGTGTTGAATGTAATTTGATTTGAAATGTAAATTGAAACATAAGGTTTTCGTTCGATTTAATATTATAATTCGGTACAATATTCAAAAAATTTCTCATATTAAAAAATTGTTGTGTTTAAATATGTTTAAACCTTTACAATAGCAATTCCAATCGAATTAATAAATCACATTTAATTTATGATTTATTCATTATTAGTATAAGAAAAAATAAATTACAAAGGTTGATTGAATCTTATGAGAATGTAATGAAATATTTGTGTTCAAGTCCTCGGTTCTTCGGTTCACACCAATTTCATGTTTGATCATTCCCTAGTCCCTACCTTGTTCCCTATAACAATATATATTTCAAAATATGGCAGTCATTTTACTATGTTTATACATGTTATGGTAAAAAAAACTGTTATAAATGCATTATTTTGCTAAGAGAAAGCCGAAAAGTAAATAGGGGTGTAAATGAACCGGGCTTGAACGAGCAAGATTATGTTCGTGTCCGTTTGTCTATTTTTAAAAGTATTCATGTTCGGTTTGTGTTCCTTTAAAATTGTAATATTGTGTATGTGTTCTCTTATTTATTTTTGAATGCGTTCGTGTTCGTTTGTTTAGTGTTCGCGAACATGTTTGTTTAAGTGTTTGCGAACATGTCCATTTAAGTGTTCGTGAATATGTTCGTTATACGTGCGCGAGCATGTTCGTTTAACGTTCACGAACACTTAAATGAACATGTTCGTTTATATGTTCAAAAATATTAACTAAACAAAAAAAATGATCTCCAAAATTCACATGGTGTTCAATTTAGTCTCTAACTTCATCAATATTTAAAATTTAAAAAAGTAAAACAATCTTTTCGTGAACATAAACAAACCGAACACGCATATGTTCGTGTTTGTTCGCTTATTAAACAAACTTAAAAAAATTTGATACTCGTTTATTTATATTAATAAACAAATATTATACAAACGATTCACGAACAGTTCGCCGAACGCTGTGTTTATTTACACCCCTAAATGTAAACAAAAAATCAAATATATGTGCCTTTATTACATTGTGATGACGTGAACATGTAAAAATGAGGTGAGGTCACAGATTACCCGAACCCGAAGAAAAGGGTTGAGTGGATTATTATCAGATGCCTGGACACTTTCGCTTTCGACACGTGGCAGTGTCCCTTTTAACCTTTGTATTTTTATTGGTTAAGGTTTCTCACTTCCTCCACTTCGCTGTCATCAGCAATCCACTCTCCATTTGGTGTCCGTATAATTAGTACTCCATTAGAGAAAAAAAACTAAATCACGGATGTTGCTTGAATCATAAAAGAAGTGATTTGCATAATTTTTTTAACAATTTTTATTTAGGAGAAAAGAGAAAAAAAAAATTTGCTATTAATGAGATTTAAATTAAGGGAAAAATAATGTATCAACTAAGAACTTTAAACAATCGCTCAAAAAATTGTTGACAGTAATAAGATATTTTTTGACAAAGAAATAATAAGATATTTGTATTCAAGTCTTATGTTGACTTTAATTTTATATTTGACCACTGTTTAGATCTTTCCTTTTTTCTATTAAATAAAAAAATTATTACAGGTGAATGTTGAAATTTAAGCTCATTCAAGATGAGGCAACATAATTAACCACTCGGTCAGTTAATGGGTTTCTCCTACCTCTTTGCCTTAACAATATATTATATACTTTTGAACACATGAGAACCATTTAACTTTGTTATATATAGTAAGAGTAATAAACTGGATTTTATTGAAGCGATAGAAAGTACAACATTAACAACGCAACCAATCAAAACTAGAATTTTGTGGACTAAATCCACCAAAATTCATACAAATAAAATAATAATAATATTACAAAGTTCCAAAAGCGAAAAGAACATTGATACCTTCCTTTGAAACTGGCGTCATCATTTATAGAAACTCGTCAACCGCCAGAAAAAATTCTTGCCTTTGTCCAACTAGACACTTAAGAAGTGATATAGGGGTGGTGAGCGAAACAATAAACTTGCATGTTGCTTCGCTAAATAGATCTAAAAAGCAACAACAAACAATCATGAAAGGGATCAAACTATCGAAGACCACTAATAATCGTAAATTAGAGACGAACGTTGTCGAAAACTCTGCACGAACATAAATATATCGCAGAAGTAGGCAAAGAACGTGTCATAAGACAAAGGCGTGCCACAAGACAAAAAAAAAACGTATCACAAGGCAAAAAAAAACAAGCGTAACAAGATGAGCGAAAAGTAGGAACCCAAAAACATAGAGTTTCTTATTAAAAAAACTAGAAAAAAAAATCAACTTGAAAGGAAAACAAAAAATAAGATACAAAAAATAAAAAAAATATTGACGGTCGGTAACTAACACCAAAGCTGATGCTACAACCGACAAACAAAGAAAAACTAACAAAATATTACATAAACCTTTTTATATATATAATTTTTAGAATTATTTAAACGTAACACGGATCATTGTTCTAACTTTACTTGTATAACTTTTTTTTATCAAACGAATTCAATTCATATCCAAACTTATTTTAATAATTATTCTTTAATAACCAACAATGGTTTGGTGCATTAGTAAGGTACATTGCACTTCCAAGGAGAGAACGTGAGTTTCAACTTTGGAGACGACATTGTTGGGAAGGGCAGTCACACACCCTGAACATGAACCGTAAGACGAACATGCATATTATCAAAAAAATAATTATTCTTTGATATAATTATTGGTATCTATGACCTAATACTAAAAATATTAAATTTTAAGCCATAACTTTAAATTTTAGATCATGAACCTTAAATCCTAAACTCTAAAGATATACACTATCAACAAATTCTTAATCATAAACCCTAACATATAAACTTAATTTTTCGGTATGAATGCATAAAAATGACACCAAAAAAGTTATTAAAAAGAGAAGGAAAATTTCTATTCATATTACATTTGCTCATTGTGAAGTCATATTCACAAATCAATTTATTCCATTCTCATAATTTAAATTATTAATTATTATTTAAGGGATTTAATACATCATCCTAATAATGTTATCCAGGATTGTAATGGAACTCTGAGCTAGGACCATCTAAAAGCAGTGGTATAAACAAAAAGAAAGGGGTATTAAAGGGGGAGGAAAGAAAGAAGAACAGCTACTTTTTTGGGAATTTGGGAGAAGAAATTAGACAAAGAATGGGGAGAGGTAGGGTTGAGTTGAAGAGGATCGAGAACAAGATCAACAGGCAGGTAACTTTCGCCAAGAGAAGGAACGGCCTTTTGAAGAAAGCTTACGAGCTTTCCGTTCTTTGCGACGCCGAGGTTGCTCTCATCATCTTCTCCAATAGAGGAAAACTCTACGAGTTCTGCAGCACCTCAAGGTATACCACCAAACCACTCCTTACCCTCTTCAATTTTCTTCTTCTTCTTTTTAGCTAAACAAACACCAAGGGTTTTTCTTTCTTTCTGCTTGCTTGCTTTAAATGATTTTGTTTTTATCGTGTTAGTGATTGTCTCGGTTTTCTAAAGCAGGAAGTGTATGTTGTTCTTATTGATGTTAGATCTGCAACTCAAAGACCACGAAAACAAGATTAATCTTATTTTGACCCTAATTTCAAATCTTTATGGTTTCCCATCCCCTTTTCCTTACCAAATTCCTTTTCGAGTTCATCATGCACTTTTCCCCAGTTTTTCTAGGAAAAGAAAAGCTTGGAAAAGGGTTTCCTATTATTTATTTTTCTAGCTTTTTAAACGTCTTTAGAAATCAGTTTGATTTTCTTAAATTCCTACTATCTTCTATATCTGTGTTCCTGGGGGTCCTTTCTTTTTTAAACTTTGCTTTGGTTATGAGTTTTTTTTTTTTTTTGAAAATGAAAACACCCAAAGGTCCAAAACAGACAAGAAACCCATGGATTGCTTGTAAGAAGACTCAAAAGCTGTCTTCAGATACATAAAGAAAGTTTCAGATGTTTGAAAAAAAAATCAATCAAACGAAACAGAAACAAAAACAAAGACAACTAAGACATTCACACTTTCCAGTGTCGTCGTTTCTCTGTGAGTTTTAGGGTTTGGGTTTTGCATAAGCTGTTTTTGCCCCCATGTGGCTATGTCCAGGGTTTCGACTTTGAACTTTTAGTTGATACACAGTTCTCCTCTTATAGTTTGTGTAAAATGTAAATTGATTTTGTTAGCATTTTTTAATCTTTAATTTTAATATAGTTGGCTACTAATAATGATAATTAATAATTTTATTCATTTATAGTGTATTGTTTGTATTTAAAAATACAACGTTTGATTATTATTTTTATTGTACAAATATTAATTGATTGCGGCGAAATGTTAATTACTATTAAGTGACAGCCGTTAAATTGATTAAGTTAATGCTTAAACAAAAAAATATAATTAGTATAATATTTTTTAAAAAATAATAATCAGAAAAATTATTCATTCATTTAACCATACCTTATTTTTCTCAATTAATATTGTCTTGGTGGAAAGATCTTCAAGAACTTATGATTCGAGCTTTGTTTTTCTATTTTTTTCTAATATCAATACTCTTATTTTCTACACAAATTGGAGACATTTTATCTAAATAATATTATATTCTTAATTATTTTAAAAACAACTAAAAATTGTATTTATAGAAACAATACATAAATTCACGTAGGTTAAAAATGTGCTCTTGTCGTGTTTTTTCAAAAGGTACGACTGACAAAACGCACCTTTACTTACATGACAGGAAGTAAATCAAAGTTTTTAAAGGTTGAAAAATAGTATAGATTCTAAACTTTTTCATGAGAAAATAGTATAGACATGTTACCCAAATTAGATTTTTTTTAATGTTTTTCACCGCAAAAATTATGAGATTGATGGTTATATATATGTGTTGAAAATTTATTATAAAATTTACGGGATTGATGAAAATTGATACATACATTGAAAATCTATTATAAAATTTATTTATTAATGCATATAATTTTCCTTGTATATTTTTTTTTTGTCTTTTTCCCTCTCCTTTCATGTTTTGACCAATTTTTTTTATATAAATTCTGATAATTGTACCGTCATGTAAGTAAAAATGCAGTCAACAAGACGTATATTTAGAAGACGCAACTAATGTGACGCGTCTTTTTCTTCCGTCAACGAAATGAATATTATTTTTGTAAATAATTTGGGGTGTTTACTATTTGTTAAATAATTAAAATAAAGGTATTATGTGAGCAAATAAGCCCTATGTGTCTACTCAATTTTGTAAAAAAAAAAAATCCTATATTTTGAAAAATCGTATCTTTGTATACAATTTCGAGTATATTAAAACAATATTTTATTAAAAGATAAAAAATCCGAATAACATAATACCTTGGCATATAGCACAACCAAAACATTGGAGAGGTACCAGAAATGCAATTACGGAGCTCCGGAGACAAATGTGTCAACTAGGGTCGACGCTCTGGTAATTCTAGACTTTGCACTATCTTTTTTTTCCTCTATAAATTATGCTAAACGCAATATGAAAAATAATACGAACATAATACGAATAAAACGTAAACACTTGTATAGTTAAGTTCTAGCCTTCTTGTATGTACGTATGTATGTATAAATGAATATATTTTTGATGGTGTCCGTGTAGGAATTAAGCAGTCAACAGGAATATCTGAACCTTAAAGGACGTTGTGAAGCTCTACAAAGGTCCCAAAGGTAAAGCCGGAAAAGCCAATGAAGTAATTCACCAAAAAACACTTTGTGTCAACATGACTGATTTATTCGTTTGATTTTAACCAGGAATTTACTAGGTGAAGATCTGGGTCCTTTAAGCAGCAAGGAGCTGGAGTCGCTTGAAAAACAGCTCGATTCAACGTTGAAGCTCGTCCGATCGATGCGGGTACTTAATTCGACTCACTAAAACAATCATCAGACCAAAGAAATGAACATTGAATATATCTAATTTGGATCACTTACGGTTTGTATTGTAGACCCAGTACATGGTGGATCAGCTCAGTGATCTCCAAAGGAAGGTAAGCAAATTGTAAACTCAGTTTCCCGTGTGTCTCATAAATGCAACACTTTTCATTTCTCCTAATTGCAGGAACATATACTTAATGAAGCCAATGGGACCTTAAAACAAAGGGTATGTTATTTTCTACAACTTCATGGAAATTATCGATATATATATATATAACTTGTTGGCTTTGTATAGTTTGTGGAAGGGTACCAAGTAAATTCAGTCCAGTTGACCCTGAATCCTGGAGATATCGGGTATGGTGGAGAGGCATCTCACCAGTATGAGGCTCATGGCTTCTTTCACCCATTGGAGTGCGAGACAACATTACATATCGGGTGAGATTCGGAATAAGTCTTTTCTTCTTCCTCTATTTGAAAGATGGTATATTCATATTGGTGTTCAAATATTACAAAAACAAGCAAATAAAAATACAAAATATGTCTACCAACTGTGCTGAATTGTTGAATTGCAGATATCAGGCTGATCCGATATCAGCAGCCACGGCGGGTCCAAGTGTGAATAATTATTTGACAGGATGGCTACCATGATGACATGTATGTGTATAGGAATCAGACATTTCATTATTATCATCTGTGTTGTATGTTGTTTTATGAAACAAAGTTGGCATGGATTTAATATTACTATTATTGTTGTTTCCGTCATTAATTAGGATTGTGCATCTGTCTTTGACCCATTTGATTTTGTTTGAAATAATGTAGTGTTTGTCCGTGATTCATTAAGACGAATCAAAAAGCTATCTTAAGTTTTTTTTTAAGAAAACGAGACTAATTCATAAATTAAGAAACTGGACGATAAATCGGTAGTCCGACCTTATCAACCAATATAGAAGATATCATAATAGGGATGACCATTTAACTCATACCTAATAGATTCTGACCTGATCTGATTTAATAGAGTTAAGTTTTTTTTAAAAAAAAATTAAATTCGGGTCTGATTTTTTGAGAATGCGGTCGGGTTTGGTCGAATTTGAGTTTAAAGTGAAAATTACCCTAGCCGACCCGACCAAAAATAAAAATTTACTTTTATTCTAAATATTTATATATAATTGTTACAATGCCCTTATATATATATATATATATATTTCAATTATCTCCATATTTTGACTAATAAATTTTGATTTTTTGCATCAATGCATACAAGTCTCTTTTGGTGTCAATGCTCAATAGTACGAACAAAAATCCTCAAACCTTTTTGGTACATTTTTTAATGCCACAACACTAAAAATTATTAAAAAAAATTAAATTTTAAGTCATAATCCTAATTTTTAAATCTTAAAAATTATACCTTGAAAAACACCCTATTCTTAATTTTTTATACCCTAACTCAAAACTTAATTTTTAGTGTAGGGACATAAATATGTTACTAAAAAAGAACATAGGATTTGGGTTAAAAAATTAGAAGCTTTGCATAAATATGACTTTCAAATCTATAAATTTTATTTTATTTAGATTAAAAAATATGAATTATATATTTAGCAAACCAGCATCTCAAATCTAGAAAATTTCTTTTTCCGATAGTAGAATTAATGTTTTGGTCATTAGAGTTATTATTGGGTCACAAAATAACTCCATCCTCTGCCATTGGGTCAAGCTCAAGCCGAAACTTGTTTTGAACACCAACCCAACACGCTTAAAAATTCCAAACTTGAGCTACTTAAAACATGGATCTACACAACCCAAAACCCAGGTCGTCTTAACATGGATCTACCTAAAACATGAAGCATGCGAGGACGACCTGATGGTTAGAGCACGTTCATCTACTTTATTCTTTTCTCCTTAAGTCTCGAGTTTAAGATCCTTCAAGAGCGTTACCTTCACCTAGATTTTTCCCTCCCCTCTCTAAGTAAAAGTAGAATATGATTGTAATAAAAAAATAGTTGGGCAAATTGCGGCTACAATATGATATTCACCCCATACTTGAAACATTTCTGCAAACTAAACGGGCGTTGAGCTTGGGCCCCAAGTTTTCTCGCCTTACAGGAGGAAGTTTGGCTCCCAACGGGTGTTTGCCCAATCAATTTTCGCCACAAACGGCCGTTTGTCCACAACTAAAATTTTTAGCTTCTCGCAACAGATGTTCAGTCCCAACGGGATCATAACCCAGTTTTATCATGCATCGAATTATGGGTTAATCGCATATGAGATTTTTTTATTATTTTTTGAGCTAGAGATTAAATTGAACAAATTGTTAAGTTATAAGACTAAATTGAATGAATCTTGGAGTTAGGGGGACATTAAAATCTTCCAAAGTTTTTTTTTTCTTTCAAAATTTTTTATTTTACTTAAGGGATCTATCACCTCATCATACTAGATCAATTTTTTACACAATATTTTTTTAAGCAATAGAAGAGCAAATATTTGAGGTATATTTATAGTTTTATTTCCAGCATCCGAATACATTTTATTATTAAGAAGATCATTAGGCAGACAATATAGATTTTGTTTCTTCGCTTTTCTTTTCAAATTTAGACAATTTGTTTAGTTAATTGTATAATAGTCCTTTTCTTTTTCACCTCTCCTTTGTTTGACTCGCTGTTTCCTTTCTTTTCTTATGTTCATTCACTGCCTACTGATCTAATCAAAATTGATTCTATCATCAGCAACCTCTATTTTAAAAATATATTTTACATATCTATGATTTGTTTTGCAAATGTAGGATTTTATGTATTTTTAATAAGCCTTCCCATTTTTTTTATGGAAATTGTGATTTTTTTTATTGTCTCATATATATATATATATATTGTCTTGTCTCGTATAAGTTTTAGTGTTGTTTTTGCAAGTCTTTTAGGATTGATTTTTTTTTCACAACTCCAATTGATGAATGCTATCTATTTTCACTAAACTCAAATGGGACGCTAATAAGGCAGCTCATTGCCTTGCTAAGGTAGTCTTATCTCAAGTAGTGTTATAATTGAGAAGTTATCCTCATTGTATTTTGATTGTCATTAAAGATGATAATGACTTGGATAATGATGATTCTTCACAAGAACTTATGTTTGAGGGTATTGGTAAGCTTATCGAATTTTTTTTAAAGGTAAATGTATGACTTTAGCAATCCTTTGAAGTTATCTATTGGTATGCTTTTAGTTTTTAAATCAGTCTAGAACAAGTGACAAATCACTAGACGCTACACACCATTGATTTTTTAATAACTTTTAAATAACTATTAAAATTCTTAGGGATGACATACAATTAACTAAATTTCAAAACAAAGTTAGAATTTGAGTTGAATAGCTCTTTCATCTTTTGTTTGCTAGTATTTTTAATCTTTAATTTAAAATATTAGTATTAAGGGTAAACTACATAAATGACCACCATATTATTAGAAAAGTCGCGATTTGACCACCTTACTTTTTTTCGAAGCAATTAAACCATCATATTACTAGATTGGATGCAATTTGACCACCAGCCGTTAGAGGTTAACGGAAGGGTGACGTGGCAGTTAAAAAATTAAGGGTATAATTACACATTTGGTCCTCGTTACTTATACACTCTATTAATTTGATCCTAATTTTAATTTAATAAAATAAATTAATTATATTTAATTATTTGGTGACACGTGTCACCACCTTATTGGAGGACTTTAGTTATTTTTATTTAATTTAATTAATTAATTTCCCTCCAATCAGGTGATGACACGTGTCAGCCGTTAGAGTTGGCTTTGTGGAAACTCGAACCCAGGTCTTTGAAGAGTAAGTGAGGCTTACTTACCACTGGGCCAAGCACATTTTTATGATATCTGATACAACCATTAATATATGACTTATATGGTTGTTCATCCCCTACTCGCAACTCCATTATCTTCATGGGAAACATCAGTTTTCATCTCAGTTGGTAAGGGGCTGCCTCCAGTTTCTTCGTCCAAGGCAATCATGTTGGCTGACCTTGCTTTCAAGAGAAAATGGCAAAACAAGTGTAAAGCTGAACCTTATGATAAGCCCAATATCGTGACCGGTGCCAATATTCAGGTATGCTGGGAGAAATTCGCAAGGTACTTTGAAGTAGAGTTGAAAGAAGTAAAGCTTAGAGAAGGCTACTATGTCATGGACCCTGTCAAAGCAGCGAAAATGGTCGATGAAAACACCATCTGTGTAGCTGCAATCTTGGGTTCCACTCTCAATGGTGAATTTGAAGATGTCAAGCTTCTAAAAGATTTTTTAACCGAAAAGAACAAAAAAACTGGGTAAACATCTCTATTTTTTTTGCCAACAACAAGATAAACTTCATTATGATTTGAATTTTTGGAGTGTGATTTAGTTTGTTTTTTGCAGATGGGATACCCCGATTCATGTGGATGCAGCTAGTGGTGGATTTACTGCACCAATTTTGTACCCAGAACTGGAGTGGGACTTTAGGCTTCCCCTTGTGAAGAGTATTAATGTGAGTGGGCATAAGTATGGTCTTGTTTATGCTGGTATTGGTTGGGTTACCTGGAGAAGCAAGGAAGATTTTCCCATATAACTCATATATTAATGGTTGTATCACATATCATGAAAACATGTTTGGCCTAGTGGTAAGTAAGCCTCACTTACTCTTCAAAGTCCCGGGTTCGAGTCTCCACAATGCCAACTGTGGAGGGGAAATAATTAAATATAATTAATTTATTTTATTAAATTAAAATTAGGATCAAATTAATAGAGTGTATAAGTAACGAGGACCAAATGTGTAATTATACCCTTAATTTTTTAACTGCCACGTCACCCTTTCGTTAACCTCTAACGGCTAGTGATCAAATTGCATCCAATCTAGTAATATGATGGTTTAATTGCTTAGAAAAAAAGTAAGGTGGTCAAATCGCGACCTTTCTAATAGTATGGTGGTTATTTATGTAGTTTACCCTAGTATTAAATTATTTATCCTCCACAAACCCTAGACTCATCCTTAAACCACTTTCTTTTTGTAACCACTGCTTCCTCCGGAGATCACTGTTGTCGTTAAACATTTTCTATCGGTGGTATCCCCTTGTCAGCAATCGAATGTACATACGCCTAACCCAGCTCCGATCGTGTTTGTTCCACTATTTCTCTTCCTCGTTCACATGTCTCCTTCCCCAAATTCCATTGTGCACCGTCGCGGGTTTGCTCTCCTTATTGTTTTTCTCACCTTGATATGTCGCATTCTTGTGTTTTAGGCATGCATACAACTAATTTTGATATTTAAAGTGTATCAGTGTGCTTCGTATCTTGATCACAAGGCTTGTTTGAAAAAGGTTCGTGGGTTTTATGTAAGTCCAATATTGCATCTTTATAATATGAAACATCAGTTGGGTTAGATAATGAAGCTTGATGTTTGGTTTTCTTGGGTTTTCCTCCTTCTGTTTTAAGAAGATGGTCATCATTTTCAAGAAGTTTTTCGTATTAATAGTTCTCTTTTTATATCCCAATTTCATCGCTTGTAATTTGAGTTTAACTTTGGCAAATGGATCTTTAATCTCATTAAAGGTTTTAAATGTTTGACGCGCGATGATATATATTCATATAAAAGGAGGCTATATTGAAATATATGACTTAAACTGTTGTTGGATTATTGTCTTCAACATTTTCATTATTATTTTGCAATCCAACATCTATATTTAAATAAATAGTCCATCGTTTCATTATACATCCTCGGGAGTATTTCTTTTGTTTTTTCATATTTCAACACAACAAGCATATATCGCCAGAGAAATTCAACGAACTCCAACTTCATACAACAACAATACATGATATCCTGAGTGATGTCTTTAATTACAAGATACCATAAAATTTTATTTCTAACATGCTCTAACCAATAAAACCAGGTCAAAAGCATGGATGGCAATTAAGGTGAATTTAGAAAAGGCCTATGATCGCTTATAGTGGAGTCTATTGAGGAAACTCTCAAGGATGTGGGCTTGCCGAGTATGTTCATCAGGTGGATTATGGCTTGTGTTTGGTCTGTATCGACCCAGATTCTTTGAAATTGAGAGGCGACTGAGTCTTTTTCTCCGTCTAGTGGGCTACAATAAGGGGGCACTCTCTTCATATTTATTCGTGTTGTGCATGGAATGCTTATCTCATGCGATTGAAATGAGAATTGGGGATGGTTTTTAGAAGGGAATTCATTTTTCACGCCATGGTCCTGAACTATTGTTGGGTTTTTAGCACGCTCGAATCGATCACCGAAACCGTCAAGGAGGGTTGTAAATGTTTGGTGGTTGAATTCGCTAAAATCGAAATAAGGTAGACAAGTGACACAATGATTTTAGAGTGGTTCGACCTTCTAACAAGCACCTACATCCACTACCTTAGCACACCACTAAGGATTTCCCAATTCACTCAACAATGAATTCGTCCCCTTTTCTCGGTTTAGGAGGAAACTGTTACAACCCTATCTTTTGGACTTGGCTAAGATAGAACCAACTCTAGTTTTTCTCTCAAGGCTAAACTAGAACATCTTATTTTACAAGTGATTGATTTGGGTAAACTTAATACCTCACAATGTGGGTGTTTACAAAATTGAGCTCACAAGAGTACAAGAATTTACAATAAAGTTCACTCTCTAAAGACTATGTACAAGAGAATAGTAAAATAAAGATTTAGACTCTAATTCTCTTGACCATGTTGCTTGGATGTTGTCTCTAACATTCTTCAAGTGTTCCAGCCTTCAATTTATAGTCCCAATTGAGTTTGTGGTCGTTAATAGCCGTTAGGGATGTTTTAGAACTGTTGGAGACTTTATTTCCCACATTAATTGCAGTTTTGGTACTGTCCGTTTCGGAACAGTCGAGCTCATATCGGAACGCCCCTCTTCAAAACTAGCCGTTGAAGTCTGATGCAACAAGTTGTATCGAAATGCCTAAGGCCATTTTGAAACCCTTATAGACGTATTGAAACGGTTACAACCTGTTTCGGTACGAGTGACAGTTGAGCTACAAATTAAAAGACCGTTGGGAAAATAACAGTTGGGGATTTTGACCATTGAGGTCTTTGCCACATAGGTGTATCGAAACGGTGAACCCCGTATTGAAACGCTATGTAAAAATCCTCACCCAGATTAAAGAACGTTTCGAAATAGGTAAGGCTGTATCAAAACGTTTTGCCTCTGTAAAGCCCCGTATCAAAACACCTATGGAGTGTTTCGAAACGTCTAGATGATTTTGTTAAATTTGGCTTTGAAAACACATGAAAACCTTTTTGAAATATCCCATAAACATAATTTCAAGTTGTTTGGACTTAAAAATGATTTTGAATTCTTTTTAATTTTGTCCAAAATATTTTTCAATTATTATATCAAAACATTAGTTCTACAACTATCACATTTATTCTTCGTTGATAATTTAATGTTGTTTGTTGAAGCAACTGTGAATCAATTGAATGTTATTCAGGAAGTAATGACAGATTTCTGTGCTTGCTCTGGTCATCGGGTGAGTATGGCTAAAACCCAAATTTACTTCTCTAAGAATTTTACAGTTGACATGAGTAATCTGATTGTTAATACTTTTAGGTTTGAGGCTGTGACTGATCTTGGAAAGTACTTTTGTAACCCCCTCGTCCCGGTCTGGCCGGATGACTGGTCCGAGTGGGCCACACGAGGAAAACCGAAGTGAAATCCGTTAAGGCTCCCCTTCGGTTAGCAACCCTATTTTTTTCTTTATCTTTTCTAGATGCCTTTATTAAATCCTATGTGATAGGACACGCAGCGAATAAACACGGATACAAAACCCACAAGACATGCAATTAAACAACCCAAACTTTCCTTATTAAACAGGCCGTATCGATACACCTACAGAGGGTATCGATACGCCTTGACCAAAGTCAACCCTCCCAGTCAACTCAGGGAAGACCGTATCGATACAGCCCTTGAGCGTATCGATACGTCCCTCTCGGTCAATATTTCGAGGTCAACGAGAGTGAACCGTACCGATACGCTAAGATATCGTATCGATACGATATTAACTCACCAAAATCTCAAAATTCCAGTGAGCAAAGACCGTATCAATACACCCCCGCGTATCGATACGCCCAGCCAAAACTGAGTCCTGTAGGCAAGACCGTATCGATACGGCCCTTAGGCGTACCGATACGCTCTGCTCTACAATTCTCCATTTTCAGCACAAACACACAAGATTTACACTCTAGATGCATAATAAGACCTCCCTAGCCACATACGAACATACATACAACATTTACAAACCAAGATCTCTGCATACGAGGCATCCATCATGAACAAACATCATTCAACCAAGGAATTCATGTAATCATTCAAAGAAGGCATACAAAGCATACATGAGTTTCATGCCTTAGCAAACAAACATAAAACATTCATATAAGGCAATCTAAACATGGTTTTACAAGCCAAGCATGACATCCAAATACCAAAGCAATACAAGCATCCAAAGGACATGGCTATAAGCCTCTCAAGCAAACACTTAGGCATCAACATAAACATGGTTTACAAATCCATCAACATGAGGCATTAACAACATAAAGCTAACACAAAGGAGTCTAGATACACGCTCCTAAAACACGTAGCATTTCCCATTGCTAAACTACTACATTATTTAATAAACCATTCTTGAGCAAACTACCACACGCTTGGACGCCCTTTTCTTGCTTCTTGCTAACCCCAAGCTAAAGATCTGCATTGTCGGAAAAAGGAGAGCGTAAGCATAAAGCTTAGTGAGCGGAGCTCAAAAACATAACAACGACAATGCAGGGTTCAAAGCTTTCTTTAACAGTAAAGGCCAGCACATACAAGTTCAACCACAAGTCCACAATATAGATATTTATCATGGCATCACACTTCATGGTATGCATAAAGACATAATCCTAGATTAAAGCAAAACCATAAAAAGAGAATGATATAGTGAGACACAACATGAACAACACATGGTATGCACAAGCATAACCAAAACACACACGGTGGGACTACACATCACTGTTTCGACTAGTAGTTTTCCAATGGGACTACACATCAAAGTAATCTTCTACTAGTCACTATCGGTGGGACTACACATCACCGGAGTCTTATACCATTCGCTACCGGCGGGACTACACATCACCGGAGCAACGACAACCATCACGTGAGGTTCGACACCAACCATGCAACACGATATACAATCACCATCATACGACATGTACTCACTATATCATGCACAACCAAAACAAGTTGTAACAAAATCCACAACTAGGCACCAACTTACTACTTACAACTTACCAACCACAATGGTCTTACTCACCATTTTCGTGCACAACCTGCACCAACTTACACACATCTTACAAGGCATATAAACAACACCATAAACACCATCACACATGATCAACGATATAATAATAAGCAACATGCTTCCTCCCAAATTATTGGAATTTCATACATAGCAATTTATCACCACAAGTAATGAAAACAAACGGTAAAAGGGAGATTAAAGAGGCGATTCGCATCCACTTACTCCTTGAGTTTAAATCGACTTTTCAAGCCCAATCTAAATTCTTTCAAAACCATCTTTGAACCAAAACGATACTTGAAAACATTTCCACATCCACATGCTTGAACCAACCTTTGAAAATCAAGTTAAAACATTAACCACTCACCGTCACTTCCAAGCTAAATCACCAAGCAAGCAATCATCTTCAAGCTTCCGAATTCACCCTCGAGGCTTCACCAACACAAGCTATTGCCTCTAAACAACTTCAACACAATCCAAACAACTTCAAATCAGCCCAAGTATCAAAGTAGCTAACCCAGAATACAATTCAAACATCAAACCCAACATTTCAAGCCATAAACAACCCCCAAAATTACCAAACCCGAGCAGCCCATAAACCTCTATCAAAACTCATGATTTCAACATTTTCAACACTTCCAAATGCTTCCAAAACAGCCCCCAACCATTACTCTAACATTAACCCTCAAATTTCAACATAGAACACACCCAAAACTCAACTAAAACCCCATCAAAACCCAAATTTGGGAATCATTGTAAAATTCATTAAAAATCACATATGTCGGACCTTAAGGGTTATAAACAACTCATTCAACAATAATAAATCAATAGCTTAGGTTAAAGACCATAAAGTCCACATTTTTAATACCAAAACTCAAAACCTCCAAATCCAAAAACCATAAGCTTTTTGAAAAATAAAGATACTAGCTTGGAGAGGAAGAGGAGGACAAGTCAAAAACGAAGTTACCTTTCAAAAAGCACAAAAAATGAAGATGCAAGGTGATAGAATAATGGCTTGGTGTGGAGAGAGCTTCCATGTCGTCAAAAATGAAAAATGGGAAATAAAGAAGATGAAGACAAGGCTTATTTTAACATAAAGGGGTTTTTAAATGAAAGTTGGTTTATTTACAGTTTTGCCATTAATGAATGGCTATTTCCCATTTTCTCTAAAAACCATCCAAATTGAATTTCATTTCAATTTAGTCCAACAATAAAATGTTTATTTTTGAAACCCAAGGCCCAAAAGATTATTTTGATTATAAAACCGAGCCCAAAATAATATTAAAATATTATTTTCACCCGACCCCAAAACCCGGGTGTTACAACTTTGGTGTACCTCTATTGCACAAACGGGTAACCAAGAATACTTATCGGTATTTGTTAGAAAGAATGCAACAAAGACTATCAGGCTGGGCAACAAAAAACGCTTTCAATGGCGGGACGTATAACCCTTACGAAGGCTGTCTTGCAAGCCATTCTCACTTATGCGATGCAGTCAACTTGGTTACCCAAAGGGGTTTGTGATGCCCAGGGATGTAGCAAGAATTTGAGGTTAGGGGCAAAACATAAATGTTTGAAAGTAGGGGTGGGGGCAAATTCAAAAATAAACCAATTTTTAAAACAATTTAAATAGAATGACAAAAGTAAAATAAATAAATTTTTTCGTGCGGTGGGGGGCAATTGCCCCTTCCAACCCCTTAATAGCTCCGTCCCTGGTGACGCCATAGGAAAAATTATAAGGCGTTTTGTGTGGGGATCGAACAACGGAACACAATCAATTGCCATTGTCAAATGAGATTCGATCAAGTTGCCATTGGATGAGGGTGGTTTGGGGTTCAAGAATTTAACTTGTCAGAACCAAACTCTACTTATGAAGGTTAGTTTCCAATTAGCGACCACCGATGACGAGTTGTGGATCTGTGTGATCAAGGTTAAGTATGGTTGAGTTGGTGATGTTCCAGAGGTTATCCATTGACCAAATGGATCTCGTCATTGGAAGGGTCTAAGCCACGTTTGGGCTGATTTGCGTCGTAGTATTTGCTGGCAGGTACGAGATGGATGATACACTGATTTGTTGTGGGATGTGTGGCTTGATGAGAGTGGACCTTTAGCTGAACAATGCCTATTACAACATCCATTTTTGTCGACACTTGTGTCTGCCATGATAACGACATCGAGGCAATGGGATTTGAGTCGTCTGGATCTTTTGCTGCCGAAAGCGCTGCTTGCCAAGATCGCTATCGTATGCCCTCCATATGTATCCTTGGAAAACAACGTGCTAGGTTGGAGATGGGATCAAAGTCGTGTGTTCTCGACCCCCTCGGCCTATAGAGCTTTAACTTCTAAGTTGAACCATGGGGATAATGGCTTTTGGAGATATATTTGGCGTATTAATGTGCTATAAAGGGTTAGGGTTTTCTTGTGGTTGTTTATGCATGGTCTATTGCTAACGAATGTAAAGAGGTGTCGCCGCCATCTTGCATATTCTAGTTCATGTCCTTGATGTTCTCATCCGGAGGAGAACGAGTCCCATGTCTTGCGCCAATACATGATAGCTCAGCAGACTTGGGCGCGGCTAGTCAGTCTAGAAAGAATGCATACTTTTATGTCACAACCTTTTGAGGAATGGTTTATGGAGAATTTAAGAGAGTCGATGTGTCCCCCCGTTAGTGAGTGACTAGCACATAATGTTTTCTCTAATATGTTGAATGTTGTAGAGGAGACAATGCTCTTTTATTTTCAATGAGGGAAGGGTTGAGAATGAGGACATGGTTGAATATTATTTTCACCTGAAGAACACATAAGCAGAGGCAAGGCTCACGCATTTACACACAGGCAGTGTTGTTTTACAAGAGGCATATTGGAGAAAGCCTGCGCTAGGGTGGATTAAAGTGAACACATATGGTGCGGTTGGTGGTGATCGGAACATGACAGCTATTGGAGGTGTTGTTAGGGATGCAGCAGGGTCATGGATCTATGGGTCCTCTCGGAGACTAGGCTCTTGCTCTGTACTAGTCGCTGAATCATGGGTTGCTCATGATGCATTGTTGCACAATTGGAACCTAGGGTATCAGAAGGTCGAGTTGGAAATTGATAACGTTATGGTGGTGGGCATATGGACTGGTTCTTCCGGGACTCTTGCAAGCAATGCACTTGTAGGAAAGATTAGGGGGTTGATGGATAGGTGTTGGGAGGTCCGTATATCTCATGTGAGACGTGAGATGATAACTGCATGAATGTCCTTGTTTTCATACCTTTTTGCTATAGCATTTTCCTGTTCTTGAGCCCATACCATAGCATTTAGACTGCATTTAGGCTGCATTTTCTTCCTCTGGGTGCATCTTTACTTTTGCTGGTTATTAGTCCAAGTTGAGGGGTACTACTCGAAAGGTTGGTCTTGGGTTTGATGATGCGCAAGAAATGAGTCTAGCGAGAGAAAGCTAGCGCCGGGAATTGATATAACATAGTGGAAGTGGATATTGGCCAACACGTGAGCTGTGAAAAGCACGTGAGTTGTAAAAGCACGTGAATATTGTCACGCCTGAGAAGAGGCGGGGTCATTAATCCCACGTCGGAAAGGAAAAGGTAGGTCTTGGGATATATAAACGGTGGCGCTGCACATCCTATCAGACATGTCTTTTGGGAAGAGGGTAATGGCCCCGTGACAAGTGGTATCAGAGCGACCCTTTGACTGCCCGATTTCACACTGAGTGCCCATGAGTGGGGCAGGCAGGGTGGACAACCGTGACAATTAGCCAATCACGAGAGCGGAAGCTCGTGACGAGGGCGTCACGAGGTTGGGTAGAGGAGAATGTCACGCCTGAGAAGAGGCATGGTCATTAATCCCACATCGGAAAGGGAAAAGGGAGGTATTGGGATATATAAACGGTGGCGTTGCACATTCTATCAGACATGTCTTTTGGGAAGAGGGTAATGGCCCTGTGACAATATGCAGAAAAGGACAACCTGGCATGTGCAACAGCCGGTACCCACCTGCAGACTGTCCTCCTTGTCCCCTCGTGGCAGAGCTTGTCGATGGATATTCTTTAGGATTATCAAGGAATCTTTAGGGCACAAAACCCTAAGAGCATCCACTATATAAAGAAGGAGAGAAGCATGAAAAAAAGAGGAGGAGGAGGCAGAAGAGAGCAAGGAAAGAGAAGCGTTCAACTTCATCTTCTCCACTTGGTGTCCTCTGTCGTTAAAGCTTCAAGGAGTGGCCTCGCCGGCCTCGAGAGAGGCGGTGGGCCTAAGACAGTTGGGCAGTCCATGGCGGAGAGGGAGTTCACCTTTCTTTCTATCGCTTTAGCATTTTCTATTTATATATTTATCTTTGGGATGTTATCACAATGATACGTTGGATGATATTGCCCAGTGACGAACTGTTTTAGGTGGCTTGAGTTTGATGGATGATTTTATTTTAAGTACTTTTTAATGCATATTATAGATTTTTCAGTGTTTATCATGCTCTATGCTTTGCTTATACGTTTTATTTCCTTAAAGTTGTAAGAGCCATCGAGAGTTGGTCGTCCTTTAAGTGTTTGTTGAGGTTAGTAATCGAGAGAGCTAGCCTTAGAACCCCCGTAAGCAATGGAGTGGCTGTCGAGAGGCAGACTCTAACCTACCTTAGAGATAAGTGATAGGTTTCAAGAGCTAAAAAGGATAGTGCTTAAAGGGTAGGAGAGTGTTAAGAGTTTACGCCGAGAGGTATTGCTGTATCATTTCTGACTCCCAATTTCCTGGCTAGAGATAGTTTAGGAACACTTTTAGTAAATCTCGCCTAGCATAGAAGACAGCTGAAGAGCCTTACTATCGTTAAGAAGTTTAGTTTAGGTTGTCCTTCATTCCTAGCCAGTCATTCCGTAGTGAGTTTCGCATACGAAAGGGGGCATGTTCATCATATTGCTATCTCATCTTTCTTTGCACTGTTTTGCTACTACATTATTTTACATCATCTCTTTTACTATAGTATTTTCACTTGCAAAAAGTTCAATCAATATTGTTACAGTAAACCGTGAATACCTCAAATCCCTGTGGAGACGATACTCACTCACTCACTTTATTACTCGTTCGACGTGTATACTTGCACTATATTTACGTATCATCTATAGTACACTACACGCAAGCAACATGAGATAAATGCGGTTGCAGATCGTTTAGATGGTATGACGAGAGGGCTTCCTGTGGACGAGGTATTCCATGCGACACCATCGACTGTGTTGTTGTCGTTGCTGAATCGAAATAGAGGTCATCTAGGCTAGTCTATGTATTTTTCTGCATTACCAAAAAAATGAACTATAAGATCATTTAAAAGAGAAATTATATCATAGGCTCGGCTCGCCACGTCATCTGTTGTCCCAACCAATAAAAAGCATACATTTCATTAATTTTTTTCCATATCATTTTTTACCGAGTGAATCTTCACTCAGATTTACTGTAAATTAAATTAAAAATACTTTTTACCAATGATTGATTCACTTGGTAAAAAGATGATATGAAAAAATTTAATAAAATATATACTTTTTATTGGTTAAGATCATGAATGACGTGATTAGTCGAGCCTATAATATAATTTTTCTATTTAAAATAAGATTAGTTTTCCAACTCAGCCGATACTGTCGGCCGTGTACAGAGTAATTTCTAAAAATATAATAAAATATGTTTAATGATTTCATGATATGTATTCACAACTCACAAGGATTGAAGGATTGGAAAAATTATATTATGGGTGGTTCCCACCACGTCATTCATGGGACCAACCAATGGAAACCACCCACTTCACCATGATTTTTCCATGTCAATTTTTCCAACCAATGAATCTTCACTAAAGTTTTTCCATGTCATTTTAAAAACTGTTTTTTTGAAAGTTATTTTATTATTAGATTAATGACATGGAAAATAATAATTAAGTGGGTGGTTTTCATTGGTTGGTCCCATGGATGACGTGGTGGGAACCACCCATGATATAATTTCTTGAAGGATTGGCATGTAAATGTAACACGTCATCTCTGACAATTCAATGCCATTTTTTCCACACACAGAGGATGAGGAATTTGGAATTCCAATTTCTTTAATTTGCAGGCAAAACTAAAATCCAAATCTAAATTTTATTAATACATTTTATTAATAGTTATTGTAGTATTTGATAAAAAAAGTTATTGCATTATATAATTTAGTTATTTTTTTAACAATTGAAAAGATAATTTTATTTTCAAAACAAATGTTAAAATTTGAACACATACAAGAATAAACAACATGAACATCACTGATCACTCGACCAATTAATAGATGTCATAATTTGATTATTTTTAAAATACAAATACGTTGATCTAAATAAAATAAAAAAGCTTGTAAAAGATAATTTGTTTTATATAATATTTTCCTTTTAAAAAAAGAGTGAATAAATTAGCAATTCCTTGAAACCAAAGAATAATTCCAGCAGAGGAGAGAATAATATTTTTCTTAAGAAATTTATGTTCAAACTTATTTATACAGTGTGCTAAAGTTTATAGTTTAATAAGAAAACGAATATTATTACGAGACTTCATTAAAAATACCAAAAATATTAACAAACGACTAAACAAATTTTAAAAATACGAGTAAAGTTCACAAATAGTCAATTGACTATTAAAAATCATAAACTGGTCACTTAAATTATTGAAAATTACAAAATGATCCATTTCCGTAAGAAACAAAAATTGATATGACTGTTTATGAAGTTGGTAAAAAAACAAATTTAATTCTAAACTTTTAAAATGGCTACGTGAGTAGAAGATGACATAACAATTTACAAAGTCGGGTGACTATATGAGTAGTTTACCCTGAAATAAAGAAAAAAATAATATAATTTTTTATGAGATTAAATTATCGAATAATTCTTTTAGGCTTAAAATAAAATCAAATAACAGTAAAGCAATCTAATAAGAGCAAAATTCACGCGCTTTAATTATCTAGTAAAAACAGCATAACCTAAATACAAGGCTCAAAATTAAGGATAAGGCTTACGTCAGCTATCCCAGCCTAAGACTTCCACGTCTGCTCTAATCCATAAAGCAGTTTCAACACACGCGCTTATAATTACGGGTGGATCCTACTGTATTTATTCATTTTTATTTTGGTTTCTGAAAATTCCAATTAATCGAAATAATAATAGCAACGCCACGTCGCTTTTTTCTTGTTATTATAATTTCCCGAGAAACAAACAAAGCTGAATCGGCTATCAGAACTCTCCAGTTGTTAATTTCTTTCCAATCAAACAGTGGTTTAGATAACTGTCTTTGTCCCTGAGTATATCCATTTGCCTCGTTCTTAGTAAAGAAAAAGAAAAAAGAATTCTTAGTATCTCAAATCTTTTTTACTTTTTTCTTTTGGTAAAAGGATTTAGGGGGAAAAATCTTCTTTGAATTTTCGATTGGATTTTTTTTTTCTGAAAAAAATAAAGATGATGAGAAGAGAACAGGAAAACCATCGACGTCAGGATCAGCAATCGAGGGCTTTCTACGAGCTGTCGGCTTTGGTTCTGAATCTTATACGGTCGCCGCCTGTGCCTTTCACCGACCAATCTTCGGTATCGGAAAGGAGGTCTCATCCGCTAGATATATCGACGATATCTCCGGCGGGATTCGCTTGGCTGATGCTAGGGATATCGGTTTCGATGATGCTGTGTGGATCGGTTACTTTCTTTTTAGGGTTTATGTTGATGCCTTGGGTTATTGGTCTGTTCATGGTGTTTTACGTTGCTGGGTTTGTTTCCGCGATTTCCATGTTGGGTCGTTCTATTCTTTATTATGTCTTGGCCCCTCATCCTTCTCCTCGAAAAGATATTCCTGGTAATTGCTTTTCCCCCTCAGGATCTGGCAACTTTCACTCTGCAGATATATTTGTTTTCTTGTGTTTGGTATCATGAAGAACTAGGGAGGAAAAATCATGTTCTGTTCTAGATTCTGTTATTTTGATCCCTTTTGGAATAATTGAAAAATTATTCATCTAAAAGAACAGAGGAAAGATACCCTAGGATCCTATCTATCTATTTATACATACATACATACATACATATTTTGATTCAATTCCATAATAATATTGCCAGTATACTATAAGAGCTGTGATAGTTGAATGAATTTAGAATGAAAAGTCTGAATATTGTTTTTCCTAGAGGACTAAATAGATTATTGAGAATTAAATCTCCCCAAGTTATCAATGCATATGATCTCTTTAAAATGTTTGCAAAGCTCTTCAGCTAAAATTTAGCATTAGATGATGATGATTTTTGTTTATCAAACTTGAGCAAAAATTTGAAGCAGACTGGCTGCATTCGAGTTTTTGTTTGAGCTCTGCATCTATAAGATAAATTGAGCTTGTTGTTTATGTTGCTCGGACTATTCATTTTTAATGTACTCGTGTCTGAAACTTGGGCGCAGGATATAACCTCTAAGGATCCTTCAAATACACGGAAAAACTTAGAAAAATCTAACCATACCTATGTTGGATACATACCTGCGTCCAAGTAACATAGGGTGTTGAATAGTATGACAATGCTTAAGGTCAACAACTCATACCTTGTTCATCATTATATCAAATTGTTGACAATATTTTGCTTTGCACCATAGCTTAATTTTGCATCTGATATCTCTGCTCTTCGGTATTGGTTTGTTATCAATTATGTCTTGCATTGTATAAGAAGTTTTCAAATGCTTATGAAGGGTTTTATTTTTATCCCCATCCATATATTGAATATTGGATGTATATAACATATACTAGATTGCTGATACACTCTTTTTCGTTCGAACGATTCTTGCATTACAGCATGGTAGATTTTTGTGGAGAGAAAAGGTGGATTGAGTGAAGCAGTTGGGAGGACGCCCTTGAGAATCAAGCAGCATTCGAGTTCTTGTGAGCGATGCTGCGTGTTGCCACATAGAGGGGCAAACAAGTTTGCCTGGTTTCTTCGAGTATTAATGCAGGAAATATGGGGATGTAAACTGAACTATGTGAATATGGCTTCCTTGTTTTACTGAAATATTGACTTTGTAAAGTATTTTTAACCGCATCCATGTGTATTGTATTCTTATTTACCAGAAAAAGAAAAAAACATGGGAGGGTTGATCGATTCCCATTTTCTTTTCCATATTGAATTTCTATTGCGCAAGGCAAGCCTCTGTTTTTTTTCTTCTCTTCTGTTCAATAACATAAGCAATTAATCAGCATGGATAATGCTTATCCAAAAAGGCAGAAAGGGCATTTGGTCAATCTGTTGCTGCTGCTGGATTTACATTACGCAACTTTCTCTTATATTTATTCATGATTATTATTGTATTAGTTGCATAAAATGGCAGAGCCATTACATCACTGATAAACCAACCGTTTTCTTCTTGTTGTTTTCTTTGATATTCAGCGCTCAACTTAGCAATTTATTTATCATCTTTTGAGAAATGATATTCTTTCTTATCATGTCAATAATGGACCAACTAATAAAATAAATTCTATTCATTAATTTTTTATATTATTTTTTAGCATAATTTTTTTTATGGATCAACCAAATGAAAATACTTGGTAAAAATTCTTTTTAAATTTGATTTACAGTGAATATGAGTGAAAATTTATTTAAAAAAAATAAGATGAAAAAAATTAATAAAATAAATACATTTTATTAGTTAGTCCTATGAATGGTGTGGTTGAAATGACCCATGATATAATTTATTCAATTTTTTTTAGACAAAGCGTAGCTAATTGAATACATCTAAGGCATATGTTTTTGAATTATTTTCCCATAGATAGGTGGTAAAAAAAATTTCCGCAAGCGCCTAATTTTAAGGTTTTAGTTTAGGGTTTTGAGTTTATGTTGTTTTAGTGTACGTGTTTAAATTTTAGGGTTTATAGTTAGAATTTAAGGTTTAGGGTTAGAATTTATGGTTTAGGGTTTAAAGTTTATGTGGTTTTAGGATATTGTTGTTAAGGATTTAGGTTTTAACCTATAAATCTTAAATTTTAACCCTAAACCCAAAATTATATCAACGACCCTGAATTTAAAACTACTACATTTAAACCCTTAAACCTTAAACTCCCTAAACCTTAAAATTAAGACGCTTGTGTAAACAAAATTTCCACAGCATAGAATAATTATCTTATTATATATATATATTTATATTTATGTTTGTTTTAGTTCAGGGTTTGTAGGGCGTGTCTAGTATGCAGTATGGTTATTGTAATGATGTGGTACGATGCAACTAAAATGTTATAAAGACACAGAATTTTCAATGTTATTTACCAACCAGAATGTTACAAAAGTTGATAACATTTTAGGTTGGTGTTTTTTATGGGTTTCGAAACTTGTAATTTTTTTGTACGTTTTGAATCACGTAAAATAAATTTTAATATTTGTAAAAAACACCAACCTAAAATGTTATTAAAAAGTATAACATTGTAAGTTGGTGGTAATATTTTAAGTTCCATATTTTATAACATTTCATTATACCTAGACCTGGCAAACTTGACTCGAGAATCAAACCGATTTACTTAAACCGAGACCCGAAATTGACCTGAACACGATGATCCAAATTTGATCCGAACCCGAAATAAATCAAACCGAACCGAATTTCACTTAAACAGAAAATGGACCCGCACCGAATAAACCCAAACCGGTTTTCAACCGAACCGAATAAAACTGAACCGATTTCATCCGAGCCGAAAGTAACCCGAACTGAAGGCAACTCGAAATAAAAAAAATATATTAAAATAAATAAATAAAGATGAGATGTGAATTGTTGCACAACTCACTAAAAAGTCAAATATACATGCTATAAAAAGTTATATATAGGGTGGGAAAACCTAACTCGGCCTGAAAACCCGACTAAAACTGACCGATCTCCTATTAACCTGATATTGACTCGACCGAAAGTCAACCGAACCGAAAATCAACCGACCCGTCCTTCTGACCTGAAATGCGAACCGAAATCACCATAGACCCGAACTAAAATTGAACCAGACTCGGATTAATCTGAATTTAAACCAAATATAACCAAACTCGAAATGACTCGAAACCGAACACAAACCGAATAATCCGTTTGTCACCTCTAATTATACCGCACCGTAAGTATACCGTAATACTATTGTACCGTAAACTCTGTAACTATTGTTTCGAATTAGAGTCTGAGTGAGCAGCCTTATTGATTTGATAGGACAGCCCATGTAGTCATCAAGGCCCTTCTTCCCTAGACGGCTCTGTAAAATGGCCAGTCCAGCCTATGGGACATCCCCCGGCAGTTGAAACCTAAAACAACAAATAGAGGGTAGAAATCAAAGTTAAACAATTTCCACGTGCATTTATTAATAGTAATAGTATTATTTCTCCCTTGACTTCTTAATGGTTGGACTTGTTCCTATGCAGAAATTAGGTGCAGTCAAAAATAGGAATTCACCTCACACCTTCTGCACGTGCTTTTTATAATAACAAATGTGTCTTAAAAATATTCAGCAAACTATCTACGAGTTCCGGAATCCGGACTCTATTCTAACCACCGCTTTGTCCAAACCCACACGACGCTTTTCACTCAAACTCAATTTCCTTTCCTTAAGTACATATTTTGAATGTAATTTCAATCACATCTAAACCGTCTCCATAATAAATTTCTAATCCGAACTAATTAATCAAAAAATTAAAATATCAATAATTCAGAAAAAAACGGTAATCATTCAATTTGATTAGCTATGGTTTACTTCCATAATGAAAATAATTTCTTTCTTATCATTAGATTATGGGTTAGTTTGAACGAACTATTTTATGATTTTTTTAAAAATTGATTTAGTAAAATGAGATTTTTAAACGTTATTAAGCAAGGTCAAAAGTTCAAATTCTGACATTGACCATATTTGGTAATTAGCGAATATTTGATAGCTGATTGTATAAAAATGTTTGGTATAATTAACTAATACTTATTCGATTATTTAAACAAGCAAAATGACATATAAGGATATGATTCTATTCGACACTCGTTTGAATAGTTTATTAATTATCAATATTTTGTATCTATTAAATATTAATATTAATTAGATTATGTAAAATATTTTTTAATATAACATTACTGAGCATATTTAAAGGATTTATATATTAATTTATTATTTATATAGTTTTTTATAATTGTTAAGGTTAAAAAAGTCTTTATAACTTTTATGTCAAAGCATATAATTTCAAAAAGTTTCTATTAGCTACTTATTTAAAATTAGATGTTTTAACCCAACTCGCTATTCACCAAACATCAAAATTAACGAATTTAGCTGGTCAAATCTTTAATATTAGGGTAAACTACATAAATGACCACCATACTATTGCAAAAGTCGCGATTTGACCACCTTACTTTTTTTCGAAGCAATTAAACCATCATACTATTAAATTGGGTGCAATTTGACCACAAGCCGTTAGAGGTTAATGGCAGGGTGACGTGGCAGTTAAAAAAATAAGGGTATAATTACACATTTAGTCCTTACAATTTACACAATCTTTTAATTTAGTCCTAATTTTAATTTAATAAAATAAATTAATTATTTAATTAGGTGATGACACGTGTCACTACCTTATTGGAGGGATTTAATTATTTATATTTGATTAAATAAATCTATTTTCATCCTCCAATCAAGTGGTGACACGTGTCACCACCAGATTAAAAGAAGAAAATGGCAAATACCACAAATGCGGTTAAAGGGAATCGAACCCATGTCACCCAGCAACAAGGAGGGTTGGTTTACCAACACACCCAATGCTATATTGTGATCTAATTCTTGGCGAAAATTACAAATACGATTATTTGATGACTTCTCTTTTACATGTGCCCTGGGGTCACCAGCAGCAACTAGAGCGTTTGTATTTTCTAAACTTTGGGTTGGCATGGCAGCCTTTTGTTTTGGCTGCTTTGAAGTAAAGTATTGATGACGTTTTGTACCCTGAACTGAAACTTCATTTTTCTAGCTTTTTGAATCGAGTTGAATCATGTTTCATAATGTGTAAGCAGAAGGTAATTCAAGAAACAACAAATATCAGCAAAAAGAAAAGAAATAAAACCATATTTACTAGGACATTTCTTGTTAAATGTTCTTCAAGAAATACATAATTTTACAGTTAAACTGAATTATAAACTATAAAGTATCAGAACATCGGATAGAAGAGAAAGGGGACGATAATGAAATCATAACACAGTCAAAGCAAACTTAAAAGCTTAAATAGTTTGACTTAGGACATTCAACCTGTAAATTGGCATTTCCAACATTTTAATTCCATCATTCTTTGAGAAAATGGAGTAAAATCCAAACTGCATATAGAATAGGGAAAAATAGAAACCTTGCAGTTTCTGGTACCCGTTCTCAAAATTATTTTTGGTAGATATGCAAATATGACTCGGGGAGGATTTAGTGGCGTGGAAAGGAGTGGAAGAACGAAATACATGTATATTATTTTGATGTCAGCACAATGAAAAGTCCGACCACCGAAAAACACGTTGGTCTTTCAACACAGGAGTAAAATACTTAAAGCTGCACATATCATTTGCATTAAAAAAATATTATGATAAATTCATGTTGCTAATTGAGAAGAATTACAGATAATTTGAACTTTAAAGATCACCAGCTTGACAGATTGTATTGATATGATGCAATACTGTAACTATAAATACCATTGCCTAGTGGTTCTCGTCAACGTACCAGTAAATCTATGTAGAACTAAACCAACACACAAAGTATACAATATCAACACTTGAAAGAATGTGAAAATGGTTTACCATATACGTCTGATGAAACACCGGCAAGTATGCGAGATCTTCAGACTGTCCCCAAGCACGAATCAACTGCAAAGCCCTGTTTCTATTCCCAGGATGCGTTTGCGGATTCTCGATCATCTTAACCATATCTTCCAAAACTTTCTCCGAAGCCACCTCGGAAGCTACCTTCTCGCAATTCACCGTACAAGCTTCCAACAGATCAAGACTCAACCTTTGGCTGACAGCATTTGTAATTTTCGCCAAGAATTAGATCATAATATAGCATTTGGTGTGGTGGTAAACCAACACTTTTTGTTGTTGGGTGACACGGGTTCAATTCCCTTTAACTGCATTTGTGGTATTTGCCATTTTCTTCTTTTAATCTGGTGGTGACACGTGTCACCACTTGATTGGAGGATAAAAATAGATTTATTTAATCAAATATAAATAATTAAATCCCTCCAATAAGGTAGTGACACGTGTCATCACCTAATTAAATAATTAATTTATTTTATTAAATTAAAATTAGGATTAAATTAAAAGATTGTGTAAATTGTAAGGACTAAATGTGTAATTATACCCTTATTTTTTTAACTGCCACGTCACCCTGCCGTTAACCTCTAACGGCTGGTGGTCAAATTGCACCCAGTTTAATAGTATGATGATTTAATTGCTTCGAAAAAAAATAAGGTGGTCAAATCGCGACTGTTGCAATAGTATGGTGGTCATTTATGTAGTTTACCCTTAATATTAACTCAAACCTCTAAACTCAAACCGCTATTTACTAAATAATATCATTATAAATAGATTTAAGTGAATCGAGAGAATTATACCATAATAAATTTCTAGTATTATTCAATTAATGAATTATATAAAGATAGTTATACCGAAAAATATAATATACTCCAACAACCATAGACTAGAAGGGGTCAGCTAAATTTTCCAATATTAACACAAAGCAGAGACAGAGACAGCGACAGCGACAGCGACAGGGACGGTACATGGAGTTTGTCGATCATTTAGTCATGTTCTAAGCCCCCCTCCCCCCAAAAAAAACTCCGGCTCCGCTGCCGTCAATTTTAATCCCATTTCCAGCCGTCACCAGTTCATATGATCACAAAATCCTGTCTTTTACTCTAATACTTAGCTCGGCTCTTTGAATTTGTTCTGGGAATCCAAAGAAAATGGATCAATCAGGTAAACAAAACAAGACCCTTTCTTTTCTTTGTTTTTCTTTTTCAAGTCTTTGAATCTCTCTCTCTCTCTCTCTCTCTTTACTGTTGAAGTTTGATTAAATCTAAGTTTGGGGCTTTGATAATGTTTATCTCAGGTTATGATATTAATAGCCTATTTCGAGAAGCCCAATCCCGGTGGTTGAAGCCGGCTGAAGTTCTGTTTATACTACAAAATCATGAAAACTATGAACTCACGCAGGCGCCGCCTCAAAAGCCAACAAGTGAATCCTTTAACACTTTTTTTTAAAATAAAAATTTCGTTAAAATCGCCAATTTTAATCAGTCATTTTGATGCGTTTTAGGTGGCTCTTTGTATCTTTTCAACAAGAGGGTACTTCGTTTCTTTCGTAAAGATGGTCACAGTTGGCGTAAAAAGAAGAATGGAATAACTGTCGGTGAAGCCCATGAAAGGCTTAAGGTTTTCTATGATTCTCCCTTTTGAATTTGTGTAAAATGTGTGCTTTTGATTGTTTAGAGAATGAATGACCCCCTGGAAAATGGAAATTCTGGGAACTCATTGTATCCTCGAAACATTGGCTAATTGATTGGTTTAGAATGGCCTGAATTTTGATTGTTCTAATATCAATGGAGTTCTGAGAAGTGATATGTATTATATGCGTGATCAGGTTGGTAATGCCGAAACTCTGAATTGTTACTATGCTCATGGTGAGCAGAATCCGAGTTTTCAGAGGCGTAGCTTTTGGATGCTGGACCCGTAAGTTTGCTTCATAGCCTATTTATTTATTTATCGAACTTCGTCGCTGTACGTACATGAAATATTTCGTGATGGGGAGGCATATTTGCTAATAGTTTAGTACTTTGGCAGGGCATATGAGCATATTGTTCTTGTTCATTATAGAGAGACAAATGAGGTATTTCACTTCATCCCTTTATGATCATATCCTTTCGAAAGGCCCCATGTTCTTTCTCTAAGATAGGTTTCTGAGCAATTTCGCTTTAATGTGCTTACTCTGTGTAGCTGGTACTGGTATCTGATATAAGTTGAAGCCGTTCGGCATGAGAGTTTAACATACTTTTATCTTCTAAAACTATGTCATTATTCATGTTTGTATACAGGCGAAATCCAGTCCAGCATCCATTGTGCAGTCACCAGTATCCTCCTCAGTCTTAAGTGCAAGTCTGAACTCTTATACGTCTCAAAATCCTGGATCCAACACTCTAGCCTTCGATCTAGACGAAACATATCAGAACTTGTCTAGTCCAGGGTCTGTTGAAGTTAGCTCTGATATAGTCACTAGAGAAGCTTTAAAGAGGCTTGAGGAGCAGTTAAGTTTGACTGAGGACGGCTTCGAAGAGGTGAGTCCTTTCTGCAGCCTTGATGCGTCTAGAGACGAGTCAAAATTTCTGGAATATGGAAGGGAAATTGCCAAGCTGGACCGACAAGCAGATCTATTGTATGAGCCTGGTGATATTGCTCAAGGTTTGCCTTTATTCTCAACCTGCTAGTGTTAAAAATTAGACAAATAGTTTCTCGCTGCTTTCTGGTGGAGGTTTGTATGTTTGTTATTTCTTTGGTCATCAAAAATGTCAAAGTCAGTGTGTTGATGTATTCAATTTTTTATCTTCTGCATTCGCATGAAGATGATTTTGTTTTGGTGGAGTTAGAAGTAGGGTTCTTAAATATTTGGTTAAAGACCCAGAAAAAACAATTTGTCGAGGTGAAAGGGAAACTTTTTTCTCTTGATTTTTTTGATGGTTTGGAATCACATACCCTTGAACACTGGCCACTTTAACCAATGGGGCTATCATTCGGGTAACCCTTTTTGCTCTTGTAGAGACTCAAACCCTTGTCCTTTGAGGCAAAGAACAACATTCTAACCAAACAGGCTACAACCGATTTTTCCTCTCTTGATTTTTGTTGATCATCTGCAGTTATAAGTGCAGTATGTGATTGTTCGTTTGAACATCATAAGGACATACAGTTATCGAGTTTAATGGTTAACCTCTGTTTCTGTTTTTCTTAATTGATTCTTGAATATGAGGAAGCTGATAAGAGTTACTACTATTTCCCTGTAGGTAAAAATGGTGAACATAGTCAAGCATATGGCAATGGCGATTCAGATGGAAGTAAGGAACCTCTATATTGGAACAATATATTAGACTCATACACGAATCAATCAGGTGTTGACCCCCAGGTAAATGCTTCTCTATCTGGCTTCGGCCCTGTTTGGTAAATAGCGGTTTGGGCAAAAATTAGAGGTTTGAGCTATAATTAGAGGTTTGACTAGTCAAATCCTCTAATATTAATGTTTGGTAAATAGCGGATTGAAAGAGTGGATTGGGGTGAAAAAGCTAATTTTGAAAAAGCTCATAATATGAGCTTTTTGAGATTAGAGGTTTGATATTAGAGTTGTAATGACTCTTTTACCCTTAACAATTACCAAAAATCTCCAAATAACCTAAATAAAATAATATTTTTAATATAAATGATAACATATTAAATATTGGACTTATTTGTTGTTACTACGAATTTATATGGTGACATTTGTAAGTTAATTCTATTTTTTTATTATCACATATTTATATGTGCATATAAAAAATTTAATAATTATATAAATAATAAATTAATAAATAAATCTTTCAAATGTGTTTAGGAAATTTATATTAAAAAATAATTTTTACAAATCTAATTAATATTGATTAGATACAATTTTTTTATAACTGATAAATTATTCAAACAAGTATTAAGTATAATCATGTCCTTATATGTCATTTTGCTTGTTTAAATAATCAAACAGCTATCAGCTATCAGTTAATTTTACCAAACACTTTTATACAATCAGCTAATACAATCCGCTAGTCAAATCAGCTAATGCAATCAGCTATCAGCTAATGTAATCCGCTATCAGCTATCCGCTAATTGCCAAACAGGGCCTTCATTTTTCTCTACTTACTTATATTTCACACCCATGTCTGATATATTTCTTGACATGAGTTTGGAAATATGGTTGTCCAACTACATGGAAATACTTGAGAAAAATTAAACATACCCGTGTTAGACACATATTTGACACACCCCTGTCCGAGTGACAGTTTTTCTCATAAATATCAAAGAATGGCAAGTGTTTTACTATCTGCGTGTTAATGGTCCTGTATTGCATATTTACTGGCCACAGCATAAAGATTCATGTCTGATCCTGAGAACTTGTTGCCAATCACATATTTCATTGCTCTGCGAGCTAAAGCACCAATACCTGTATAATAAGCTGCTATATGTCCTTTTCTAATTAATCAATTCTCAATTACGTTTTGGGAGGTTATATTGCTGTATCTAGGGTTAGCGTCCCAGACCTATGGTAACTCCCTTTCTTAAAGGCGGGTACCTGATCAATATGAGACCAATCATTTTTCCCCTGCTATAAGGAGAATTTGTTTGTCCTTAAAACAGGGAAAGCCTTTATGTTCTTCAAGTAAAGAACAAGCCGAGCATCGGGAACAGTCTGGTTGGCTGAATTTCAATGCATCTCACTTCAACAACTGTATGACTCCTACTCTTGACAGTAATTTTGACACTTGAAATTCAAGTATCTAGTTTATTTTGTTAAGGTCTGACCATTTCTTTCTCCACCAGCTGTATTTCTACGTCATGAAGTTGAAAATGTTGAAATCCCTTCAGGTCCTGCTGCAATACAAGCTATTGGAACTGGTTCCGATTATTATAAGATATTCAACCAAGACGAAATAGGAACAGGTTTGAGCTTGACTGTTGCACAGAAGCAGAAGTTCACAATTCAGGAAATTTCTCCAGAGTGGGGTTATACCAGTGAGGTTACAAAGGTGAGTCAAGGATTGTTTGTCACAAACTCTATTGTTTCATGAGGTCTTTCGACTTTACTGCTGCTGTTAAAGCTTAAAGAAGTTTAAAGCATAATTTCCACACGTAGGTTATCATTATTGGATCTTTTCTGTGTGATCCATTGGAATCCACCTGGGCATGTATGTTTGGTGAGACTGAAGTTCCACTTGAGATCATTCAGGACGGTGTTATCTGTTGCAAAGCTCCTCCTCACCTTCCCGGGAAGGTAATACTCTGCATCACTAGCGGCAACAGAGAGTCCTGCAGTGAAATCAGAGAGTTCGAGTATAGAGTTAATACTAGCAGTTGCACTCAGTGTAATTTATCGAAGACAGAAGCTCCTAAAAGTCCAGAAGAGCTATTGTTACTTGTCAGATTCGTACAGATGCTTCTGTCCGGTTCCTCTTTGCAGAAAGACAGCAAAGAGTCAGGAATACATTTTCTGAGAAAGTTCAAAGCTGATGATGATTCATGGAATAATGCCATAGAGGCTCTTCTAATTGGCAGTGGGACTTCCTCTGGTACTGTTGATTGGCTTCTGCAAGAGCTTTTAAAGGACAAGTTGCAGCAATGGTTACATTTTAGATCCAATGAGACACTTGATCAGTCAGGCTGCACCATCTCAAAGCAGGAGCAAGGAATAATACACATGGCTGCTGGATTGGGCTTTGAGTGGGCCTTAAATCCGATTTTAAACTGTGGAATCAGTATAAATTTCCGAGACATTAATGGGTGGACCGCACTCCATTGGGCTGCTCGATTTGGAAGGTAATCAAGATTGTAACTTTTAAAAGACAAAAAATGCCATTGATGGATCAAACTGATTGTGTGTGAATTCCCCCCCCCCCCCCCTCTTAACAGAGAAAAAATGGTTGCTGCACTTATAGCCTCCGGTGCATCCTCTGGGGCAGTGACGGATCCAACCTCACAAGACCCGACTGGAAAAACCGCGGCATCAATCGCTGCCTCCAGTGGACATAAAGGACTTGCAGGTTATCTTTCAGAGGTAGCTCTGACTAGTCATCTTTCATCCCTTACACTGGAAGAAAGTGAGCTTTCCAAAGGAACAGCTGCACTTCAGGCTGAAATGGCTGTGAATAGCATCTCAAAGGGGAGCTTTGCCAACAGTGAGGATCAGCTTTCACTTAAAGATACCTTGGCTGCCGTCCGAAATGCTGCTCAGGCCGCTGCACGTATACAAAATGCTTTCCGAGCACATTCTTTCAGGAAACGACAAGAGAAAGAAGTTGCTGCTGCTAGTGTAGACGAGTACAATATCTGTTCAGATGAAATTGAAGGTCTTTCAATTATGTCAAAGCTAGCTTTTGGAAATTCCCGTGATTACAATTCAGCGGCTTTATCTATTCAGAAGAAATTTCGAGGCTGGAAAAGTCGCAAAGATTTTCTGGCACTTCGCCGGAAAGTTGTAAAAATACAGGTATGAACTTCCCAGTACTTCGCCCCGGAGATGCTCAAAATGTTCTTCTGTCCCCCATCAAATCCTAGGTATAATGTTGGTGTATGGGATGGAATGTTTCAAAATCCTTGTGTTTGCATTTTTGTATCAGGCTCATGTGAGAGGTTATCAAGTCAGGAAGAATTACGGGGTAATCTGTTGGGCCGTTGGTTTTCTAGATAAGGTAGTACTTCGTTGGCGACGGAAAGGTGTTGGCTTGCGAGGTTTTCGCAGTGAGCCGGATCCCATTGATGAAAGTGAAGATGAGGACATCCTCAAAGTGTTCCGCAAGCAGAAAGTGGATGGAGCTGTTGATGAGGCTGTCTCACGCGTGCTGTCTATGGTTGATTCTCCAGATGCACGCCAACAATATCGTCGGATGCTTGAAAGATATCGCCAAGCTAAGGTAAGTAGACCTACTACTTTGAATGGTCTGTTGATTGTTGAAGGTGAGATATTCGTTAATAACTAGCGACAGCATAAATATTTAAAACACAGAGAACCCTAAACCCATAAAAGATGTGTTAAATGTTTTAGAACTTCTTTTGCAATGGGGTTATAATTCTGAATCTCTTCAACTATTCCTTTCAGGCTGAACTTACCAACACAGGTGTACAAGCAGAATCAACTTCTATAGGTGATTTTTATGATATGGGAAGTGATGATTTCTTCCGGTTCCAGTAGGAGCATTTTCTGACCACCCTAACTTACCTTTCTTCCTCCTAAACCTGAGATTTGATAGTTTTCTAGAATTGTTGTACAATAGCCTGCATTTCACCTTAGTAATTGTGCTGTATATGCTTCTTGTAATTAGTAAATACTGCTTTTATTGATTTAAGATGGGGTTGACTCAGTTGCTATTATGACCAATAAGGCACCGTTTAGCATTGCTTATTAAAAGTGCCTTGTGAGCCAAAAGCACTTTTGGAGGCGGAAGTAATGCTAAACAGCTAATTTTTGGAGAAAAAAAGCGTTTTTTAACCTAAACACAAAAGTTCAAATTTTTAGCTTTTGTATTTGAAAAAGTACTTTTGGACGCCATATTATAATTTTAACATTCATTCGCCATATTATTTATAATTTATAATTTTATAATTTCTTACGAAGATATAATTATATAATTAATAAATTATTTTTTAGTTTAAAAATTATATATATTTATTTATATCAAGTTTTTAAATAAAATATTTTAAATATATTATATTTTTATGTAACACGTACAATTGTTAGAAAAATATATATTTATTAATAAAATATTTTTTTTTATTTTTTTATATTTTTATGATAATTTAAGTTGATTTATATCATATACTATAATATATATATATATCATGTCTAAAATAGTTATCTTAAAACTATTTTTTGACAGTAACATTAAACACTTAAATCTCACATTTAAAAATTTAGAAATACTTTTAAAAAACACTTTTCAAAAATACTTTTAAAAATCGCTTTTCAAAAATATTTCTAAAAATCACTTTTCAAAAGTAATGTTAAACTGTCCCTAAGTTTCCCCTTTTTCCATATGCATGTAAACACCAGAAAATCTTTAAGATTAATAAAAGGCTTAAATAAAAGATAAGTGCCTAAATTATATTTTTTTAACTTTAAGTGTCTAAAGTATATTTTTTTTTGCTAAAAATAAATGTCTAAGTAAAGTTTACAGTTACAATTTTAGGTGTCGGTAGTTAACTACCGTTAAAAAATATGTTAACCAATCAATGCTTGACACGTGGCAATAGGTTAAATTATTTTATTTTTTTGCAAAAAAACTAAAATTTTTAATATTTTTAAAAGTTCTAAAATTCTTTAATTTTTACAAAATAGTCCACAACTCCCTAAAATTTTTTAAAACTCAAACCCTCAAATCGTCGCTGCATCCTCCATCGGTCACTACCCTTGAGCACACCTTTGGTCGTCGAACCTAATCGGTCATTTTCTCAAACACACGTCGTCGAAAACGACAAACGTCCTGCCGAACGTCAATTTCACGTTTGACGTTTGGCTGGTATGCCGTTCGTCGTTTTTGCGTGTTGGAGGAAATTGCCGGTTAGGTACGGCGACCGAAGGGATGTGCTCATGGGTGACGATCGACGGCGGAAGCGACGGCTATTTGGGGTTCGAATTTTGGAAATTTTAAGAAGTTGAGGACTGTTTTGTAAAAATTAAAGAATTTCAAATTTTTTTGAAAATTTAAATTTTTAGTTAAAAGAAATTGTTTTAAATTTTTAATTTTGAATAGAAATAAAATAAACATGCCACATATTTTTTGATTGATTAACGATTTTTTTGAAAAGAAATTATTTTAACTACCGGAAACTTAAAATTGTAACGGTATAAACTTTAGGTATTTAATTTTTAGTAAAAACTACTTTATGCACCTAAAATTCAAAAGAATATAGTTTAGGCACTTATTTTTCATTTAAGCCTTAATAAAATAAGGAAACCATTCACCAGCAACCACACAAATGCAAAAATATAACATTAAACTTTTAGTGTACAATGCATATATTATACTGACATTTTTCCATCCATAATGTCAATCAAATCATACTGAAAAAATATAGACAATAAAAACTATAACGGAACATAATCAACTCAAAAAAGAAAATTCCAATTTTCTTTTAAAATTCCTAAGAATGAACATAGAGATTGGCAAAAAAAAAAACCGTGAAATTTGACAACACAATTATAATGACTTGAATCTAACACAAATACACGTCTTATAATATTACATATATGTATATGAATTATTAATGTATCAAAATTTTATATAATTACATTAACAATCTTTATGATATAATAAAAGACACAATGACACAAATATGCAAATGGTTAAATCAAAATAAAGACTGGTCAATCATTTTTATTAATTAACGTGCAAGGCTAAATCTCCCGATGTTGAGAAACAAGCGAGAAAATAGTCCTGGCTTTTAGGTCTCAGTTGAATACGAAGGAAGAGGCAAGTGTCACACACATTTAACATTTAAGAGAAGCGAGGTCATTAATATCGTATCGAAAAGGAAAAAAAAGTCTTAAAATACAAAAAACCATAAGACTGGTCAAAAGGTACATTTCCACGTGGGAACTTTGTTTCTTACCCTTAAATCAGAATTATCTACTGCACAGAAATTTCAATTGACCAATGCTGCTGAAAGGCCAACTAAACCGGCAAAAATGGAAAATATCAACAAGCTTTGCCATCTGCACTGTAAAGTACAAGAAAATCCGACATCCGAGAATGGTTTTATATACACTGGCGTAGTCCGACATTCCTCGAATCAAACACACTTTGCTACAAAATGATTATGTTTCCCTGCAAAAATATCCATCATTCATGGCAAGATGTCAAAAGACACAAACTTGATGCTTGATTTTGTTAAGGTCTGAAATAATTGCATGGTTTTATCTAAAAAAACCGACATTAAAAGGTAACTCACCCTTGGGAAGAAATGGAACTTATTAAGGTAAAGCATGTTAGAGAAAAGGCAGTCCCATTGGCATGTTGCAAAGCAGAAGTCCATTCAAACGGATTCTGATCTGATGCCTAATGGAAAAATCGTGAAACTTCCCGATATAATTGCTCTGCTTCGAATGGTTTCGACACATATCCATCCATTCCACGCCGTAGGCATTCCTCCTGCGTGGCCTGGATAACATCTGCAGTCATAGCCAAAATTGGTACATGCTTACAAGTTTCGACCGATAATTCTCCAAAGTGAATACAATTATTGATATTCTTTTCTGAATCCCGAATTCTCCTTGTAGCTTCAAACCTGTAAAATGCAAACATAAGACAGCAAAATGCTTTAAAACTGAATTTTTTTAATCAGAATTGCATAAGGAAGTTCTAAAAGCAGTAAGGGATTACACACCCATCCATTTCAGGCATTTGAATATCCATGAAACAGGCATCGAACTGGTGAGGCGGTGTAAGCAGTTGGATAGCTTCCATTCCTCTTGAAGCACTAACCACATCAGCTCCATATTTTTTCAAGGCACCGGTAGCTACTTTCAGGTTCACATTGTTGTCATCCACAATTAGAATTTTTTTCCCGTGAAGAAGATTCCTAAGGGACAGGCTAGGTAACTCTCCATTACGAGGATTCCCTTTGATCCCATCACCTATGGCTCGTTGTAGAGATGCCGCTAACATGCTAGCCCTCAAGGGCTTCGGGATGACAGTCAAGTTACAAACACCGGAAGTAGTAGGATTTGCTCGGGAAGAGCTGATAGAATTAGACAAAAGGAATACCTTTGGAGGAGTATTCTCCAAGTTACTTATGAAGTGAGCCCAACTGTTTTGATCTCGATCCCAAACTTCCTGTTCAATGAGAACCATGTGGATAGCATTACTCCCCCGGCTTATGATAGATAAACCTTGTTTCCAATTGGAAACTACTTCAACATGAATACCCAGCCGCTGGATATGATATCTCGACACTTTGGCCCGAACAGGTCTAGGATCCACAACTAATGCTCTCATGCCACGAAACTCCGATGAAACTGAGTTAGTCTGATTGTTGATATGTTGGCTCTTATACTCCTTTGAACTAGAGGAGCAGCTAGCGAAAACAACAGTAAATGTAAAGGTGGAACCAATCTTAGGAATACTAACAAAACCTATTTCTCCTTTCATTATATTAACCAAAAACTTGCTTATGCTTAGTCCGATGCCCGTGCCCCCGTGTGTTCGGGAAATAGAAGGACCAACTTGCATAAAAGGTGTGAAAACACGAGACTGTGCTTCTATAGGAATTCCTTCTCCTGTATCTTCAACTGATACGATAAGATGAATGCTGTCAGAGAAAGGGTGAATGGATCCTTCTTCACAGAAACTTCTAAATCCTTTCCAGCTCTCGCGTCTATCCGCTACTGGGAAACCACTCAAGGTATTCTTTGGCCAAGATTCTGTCTCAACTTCTATAGAATCAATTACCTCCTCCACAAGATGAACCGTAACATGGATGTGCCCTTTCTCGGTGAACTGCAGCAATAAGTAAACAAGTTTATGCAACTAAAGCATAATCCGGATAAAACCGAACTTAAACTGAAGCATCCACGAGTAGAAATTAACTGATTTAGGAAAGCTTCCTTATGTCCCAACAAGTTTTATATAATTAAATGGAAAACCAGCCACATACTTTAATTGAGTTTCCCATTAGATTGGTGATGATTTGTCTGAATCTCCCAGGATCACCAATTAGCATCTCAGGAACTCGATCGGAAATGTAAACTGCCAACTGCACTCATCAACAAATTGAATATGCAAAATAAATACGTGTTAGACTCTCAGATGAATATCGAACAAAGAGTGAAGAAAAAGAAAAAGAGAGATGAGAGAAGGGAGTGGATGGAAGGTTGTGAGCGAGAAAGATCCAGGTATCGCACCTCGACTCCTTTGTCCTGAGACTTCCCCGAAAATAGCGATAACACATCGTCCAAGACTGCTCGTAGATCAAACTGCACTTCCTCGAGCTCTAGCTTACCAGAGTCAATCTTAGCTTGATCCAAAACCTCGTTTATAAGTGCAACCAGAGCCTTTCCACTAGCTTGTGCAGTTCTGACATAATCTAGTTGTGTAACATCTAAGTCCGTGTCCATAAGCATATGCAACATTCCTGTTATAAAATGCTACTCACGTCATGGCTAAGTAAACTGTGTTCTCTAGTCTCTAATAATTATTTCATTTAATTTTCTAAGCATGTTATACAATGTGTGTGTGTGTGTGTGTCTAACTTCAGAGAAATAAATGGAAGCTTCAAGACTCACCCAAAACACCATTCATTGGGGTTCTAATCTCATGGGAAACAGTAGCGAGGAACTGCAAAAATGGTCACAGTTAATTAGAGGACCAAATGTCTGTAACAGGCCTGAATGCATTGAGCATAAATCATATATGTCATTACCTGAGATTTGGCCACATCAGCTGCCTCAGCCTGTTTTTTGAGTTCCATCATCTTATGGCAATCATCTTCCACCTTTGCAATCCGATTAACAGTTGCATGGAATATATGCCCGACAAGTAATGCTATCACAAGGATGCCAATTGAAGTGGTTATCGCTGACCATGGCCATGGTGGCTTTTGTTTAAACCTGTAGGAACAAAAATAGTCCATGGTTTTATGATAAAGTGATTTACATTTGAAATATTTTTACAAAAAAGGAAGAAAATAGAATTTAGAAACTCTTATAGATTAAGTTTCTCTGGTTTTATGGACATGGATAACGATGAAAACAATATAAAGGTCGGCATGCAGTTGAAAAGGCATGCCATATTTTTGCTTTTAAAGCAAATAGCAGATTTATATTGAGCTGAAACAGGTTGAAAACGACCAGTAGAGGCCCAATTCAAAGAGAAGGTGAATCCAGCATCAAAAGGTGATCCGAGATCGATGGACTACCTACAGCGCATCTCATGCTTTCTGAAAGGATCTCCAAAACTAAGGTGGCTGACTAGCTCCAACCTATCATCTGATGCATTTGAGCCATACATACTGATAGGGTGAGACTGATTGGTTGTGTCCAACACATTGACAAGGATTGTCTGTTTACTCGCAAGCTGTTGTAGCAACTTGTCCACGAGTGACTCAACATCAAAGACTCCACCAAGATACCTGATTGAGCAATGATGGTGTTAAGATAACTTCTTGATAACTAATGTGATTAACTTATCAGAAAAGAGTTTGTTTCACCTTTTTCATCATTGCATGTATTATGATTGATGCATACGATCAATTTTAGAGTCCTTAAGCTATCGGACTTCTTCGTACGACTTTTAACTGTTTTATACAGGTATGTATGTGCATTTCCAGAGATGGGAAGCCTAAGGCATTCAGATTCTTACTAATTTCTTGTAAAATAAAGGAAACATCAATTAAAAGTTCCTACTTTTGGTTCATACTGGAAACATACCCATCAGTTGCTTGAATCCTCTCATTAGGAGTTGCATTTGAGGGAAGATCCCTCTTGTAGACTGCAAATGTCAAAATAACTCCAAGACGATTTGTTTTGAGTAACCTAAAAGGAGCTGTCAGCACCCCCTTTCCTGATTTCCTTGCACGCAATACATTCTCACGGTCTTCCTGTTGATGCATAAGGAATTAAAGATCCAAAAATGACGATAACCATGAATCCGAAATTCTTTATTCAACGAGTGCCAATGCTCTTGAGATTAAAAGTACTTGATCAGGTTCTCTTTTATACCATTGTCGCTTAGGAAAGGTGCTATTACTTTCAGTGCAATTTATCAGTATTAGGTATGGCTAAAGGAACATTTTAGAATAGTAAAAGCACTTACCTTTCCTGACAACAGATCAATAGAAATCACATGTGATATGATATCTTGTGCAAAGATAACAGGCGCGTATTCTTCCCGAATTGGCGATGGTTCCAAGAGGCCGGGATTATAGTCATCCTTATGAACTGGATTTTGTTCGAGTGTATCCATCCTCTTAATAGTCCAGCCTTGATGCTTCTCAAATTGTTCCCTTTCAGAGTGGAGCACCCTTGCAGCATATGCCACGCCACTAGTGAGGGGCCTCTCAAAAGCAGTTCGCTCCGTGTACCTCGCAAAAGTTGTCTACAGGTTCATAAAGTGAGTTTCCTTTATTGACTAAAACACAAGTAATCATGGAATCCACAACTAAAACCACTTGGATCTTTTCTGGTCTAATAAACTAAAGACAACTGTGTTTAACTTCAGAAGCAAGAATAACTGTCAAGCTGAAAAAATTCTTATTTGATCTACAATTCGAAGAATCAGTTTCAGTTGAATTTGAATGATAATAATAGGCAATCAAAAACATCAGGTCGGTACCCGGATTAATCCAGGTTAAGTAATTAAATTGCAAAATACAACTAGTTCCATTATAAATGAAGAAAAGAGCAACAAGATTTATCACTTTGAATCAGGCAGGGGATGGCAATCAAGCACAACAAAAGCATAATCACTCATGGTTTTTTTCAATCAAGCCAGCAAACTATGGCAATCAAGTACAAGAAATGCAAAATTTTCTTATCTCAACTAATTCTATCATCCCGATTAAAGGTTACAAGAAAAGGATATAACTTACTTGATCAATAGCAGAAGGGTTTTTGCCATGGTGGAAAGTCGAGATCAAAATTGACATTGCCTGGATATGGTTCATGCTTACATTAAACTGATCCTGCAACATCTGAGCTCTCTCGTCGCACATGCTAGCGAGCGTCTCCTTCCTCTTTTCGGTAGCTTGAGAGCTCATATAACAGAAGATCCAAATAGAAACCACAGTCCAACCAATCAGCCATGAAAGCAAGAGCTTTCTCCACCAAGACTTGCTAACTCTCATGGAACCAATAAACTGGTAGTAATGATGGTGGAGCTTGAAACCATAGGTTGAGATTTTATCCCAGCATTTGAACCACATCTTGGTACAACCACTATCACCAAGGAGACTAGCCTTGGTGCACTTAAATTGACAATTGATCAAACAGTTCATGGACATCATACAAGCTATCCAGCAACATAACATCCAAAACCAGATAGACACACTGTCAAATCTATAGAAACATCACCAGAAAATCAAAAAGCTTGGGATAAGAAGACCATAAACTCTAAATGGACTACAAGACAGATGAACCTGAAGGAGCTGTAGATAGTGAGGAAAAGGAAAAGGAAAAAGAAGGGAAAGGAAAGGAAAAGATGCTATCTTATCTAGCACTACAGGGCCACAGGCTACTAATTGATAATGGAAAAATAAAAGGACCACAAATCATAGAAAAAAAACACAAAGATTCTTAGTTTCTAGCTCGGAGCAGAATTTATTTGCCCTTATGTTTAAATACTAACCAGTGTCCAGAAAACAAAGAATCCAAATTCAGATAGCAAACCAATAAAAAAAACAACTAGTTTAACTTCACTCTTCCCCCATGCAAAAGAATCCGACAGAAATCTAGTTCATAAAGACAATTACCAAACATGTGGATAGGTTTGACCTCAGGATTTACAGCTTAAAAAAAGATATAATTAATATAAGGCAGAGAGTTGGTCATCCAACTATAAAAAAACTTTCATTTTTGGCCATCAAAAATAAAATAAATTGCAAACAAGTCATCGAATTTAGGTTACTTTTTCATTTTAATCACTCAAAGTTAATTTTCATTAATGACACGTTATTAACTTTTTATTTAAATCTGGAATGAAATTTTTTCAAGCCAGAGTTCAAATTATGTTAATCATATGGATGTGATGATAATTATAATCCATATAAAAAATTTAAGAAAATATCATATATTTTAAAAAAGCTTGGATAAATGGTACTTTATTATCCAAAGAACCTTCAAATTAAAATCGTCTATACAAACACCACTCAAGTACTAAAAAAAACTATCAATACTCAGTCAAAAAGTCCCCCATTCAGTAAGTAAAAAAGAATTAACAGAAGTAAAAATGTAAAAGACCGTCTCTATACACAAGCCCCTTTCGTTTGCAGTTGATCCAAGCAGTACTCTTTAGTGTAGGATCGTCTCTATACATGAACTTGGCTTCACAGCATTTTAGTACCTGAATTTGATTTCATCATCATTAATTGAATGTGCTAAAATATATTATAAAAGTCATCGTATTCCTTTACACCTTGATCATAATTGGAATATGCAGTTAGTTCATGTCCCGTGTGAAGCGAATTATGTGGTCGATAATCTTGCTAAGCAAGGAAAGACTATTCCTTTGGGTTTCGAATTTGTTCCAGTTCCTACCTCGACATTGCAAGGTCTACTGCAACGTGATAGGAACAAAGCTTTAGGCGAAGTTCCTAATTAATCTTTCACAGCTCTTTGGGTTTCGAATTTGTCATTGGAACGGGGTTGGTTCCTCTGATGGGGTGCATTTTCTCTAGACGAGCACCTTGTATACTACCGTGAGGCTTATCTCCTTCAGTTCCTACTTCCTACTCGTCGCTTCTACAGCGCTTCCCTCGAATGCATGTGGTGAGAAACTGTTGGCCTATCTTCTTCGTCATTTTTTCCCTCACCGTCATTCGTACTATCGCCAGTGGAGAGTAATGGTGGCGAGAGTATCATCGGGGGAATGAGGTATTGTCAGGAGCGGGAGAATCGTCATGACTGATTCTTTTGGTCAAAAAGTGATCTACGCTTACCGCACCAATTGTCGATGTCGATTTTGGGCGAGACTAGACAAGGAGGTGGAGATGGTGGCCAAAGGAAGGTTTGGGGCCGACGATAGTTGGTTCACTCGTCGAAAGACGAGCCGAGAGTCACAAAGAACTATAGTTGGACGTTGAGTTGGGCAGTTCACCCTTAGTTGACTTGGGATCGAGAGCCGTTAGCAGTGTCGAGCTGATAGTTGGGCGGTGGTTGGCTACAGTTGGTGGTGGTTCACCTATTCTTATGTGGGCGAAGAGCCAATGGCTGAGAGAAAGGGATAGAGAGAGAGTGTTGGGCGTGATAGCCCTTGAGGAGTCGAGGGAGTCTTATGTTGTCTTCGGTCTTGGGGTATTTATATCCTCTTTGTGTCGTAGATGATGTGATTCTTGATGAGACCATGCCATGGCTATTAATGGGTTGACTAGTGGTAGCTCGGCTTGTTAGGCCGAAAGTTCAGTCAGGCTTAATGATTGTCTTGTCTCAACGCGATGGTCGAGTGTGGGAGTCTCCAAAATTGACATGTCCGGAAGGGGCGTAGGAAAAACCGGGCTCCATGGTTGTTTGGAGCGTGCTACAGAAACAATAATGTTCTCCCCGGAGGTAGGGTCTTTCGTGAGACTAGCTGACCCTGAGGGCTTGCAGGCTCACCTCTTGGGAGGCGGAATTTTTAGAAGAAAAAAAATTGGCGGAAGTATAACAATAATATATCTGTAAAAATGCTATGTTTTGAATACATTCTTAAATCTAGCACTTAACAGTTGAACGTAAACGACATAAGAAGGTTTCTTAACCTCAAAGCAGCAACACATAACGCACTGAATGAGGGTCCTACCCTACCCTATCCCATTTCACTTCATTTCCCTCTAACAATCAACATCTTCAAACAAACATCAATTGGCACTCAAAAGCTAAAGCTCCAATTATAAGACCCAACCCAACCCACCCCTTTATCACAAAGAAAAAGTAATGATGATTGAAATGACATCTACTCTAGTCTCTAAATAAAGCACTCAAGATTGTCAACAAATAATGTAGTATTTCACTAATTTGACATGTTACCCCATTCCCCATATATTGAGGCATAGTTGTGGTACGGTTACAATGCGGTACCAATCGAAAATATTATAAATTATAAAATACAGAAATAAAAATATTATATTTTTTATAATATTTTCGGTTGTCTCGCACAATATGTATACCTATAAAAATTTAAAATGTTATCAAAAGCGATAAAAATATCCATACTCAAAATTAAGTTTCGATACTTACCACCAACCAAAAATGTTATCAAACAGTGTAATATTTTCAATTCCATGTTTCGTATCTTGTAACATTTCCAGTTGGTGCCATTCAATAATCGCACCACACAATACCTTACGTTATACACGTCCCAAGCTCATTATTCAACAAAATCTAAAAATACCAAATAATAAAACTTAGGTGTTTGAACAATGAGCACATTAAGCAAATAATTATTTTTAAAATTTCAAATCTAAATGCCGGAATTTCTGTCCAAAAATAATTATAATAAGAGGGAGAGAGGTGACGGTAATTCACCTGAAGAGTGAAGATCCATTGATCTGAAGCTTGATGGACTGCTAGGACTCGTCATTTGGGCTGTTCATTTGAAGATCAGGGAACACTTCCCATTGTCACTGTGTCGGCTCTTGAGAAGGAACAGATCAATAATTTCACAACTTAGTTTGAATTATTCCATTAGAGAGGCCAAAGAAGGGTATGTCTACGGTATGGTATAGTCGCAGTACGGTTACGGTATAATACCAACTAAAAATGTTACAAAATAATAAACACGAAAATAAAAATGTTATATTTTTTTATAAAATTTTAGGTTGCTGCTTTACAACAGTATCAATATTTAAAAGACAAGTTTCGATATTTACAGAAACTTAAAATGTTATCAGAAGCGATAAGTATTAATAGTCGAAGTTAAGTTTCGATAATTAACCACCAACTGAAAAATATTATAAAAAAGTGTAACATTTTCAGTTCCATGTTCCGTGTCTTATAACATTTTCGGTTGGTGCCGCGTAGTAACCGCACCATATCATGCCTTACGTTAGACTTACTCTCAAAACATATGACATTTTTTCTATCTATTCAACTTTTTTTAACTGACAGTCGACGACCGCTTTAGTTGTAGTGCTAGTTGCTAACTGTCAGTACTCCTCATTTTTTTACTTGCTTATCTGTCATTTTTGTTTTTATTTTTTTATTTTTATAAGAATAATTTTGGCTTTTATTGATACGTTTTCTTATAGCACGTTTTACTCATTTTATGGCACATTTTCGTTCTTCTTTGTCGATCGTTTGATTTTCTTTTTTTAGGGTTGAATTAATGTCGCCTCGACTGATTAAAATGGCGCTGATTTGTTAACCCTTCTGTTTTCCTTGATTTAGACTCTCTAATTGGATTTGGATACGTAATCCGTGTTCGTGATTAGCTTTCTTATGACGCTCGGCTCTAATTTGCGATTTTTGACTATCTTTCAGTAGTTTAATCCCCTTTTGCGGTTCATTTGCCAATACAATTAGATCTATTCGTATCTATCTTCTGCTCTAGTCTTTCGCTTACGTTTTTTTAAATCTTTTCATTGTATGGTCATTGTATAATGTTAAATGTTTAATTTCTTTTGCATTATAAAAAATAATTATGATCATAAATCCTATTATAATTTTGAATATTTTTTTTAAAATAAAATAAAATAAACTACTTCTCTAAAAAAAACATATCACATTGTCCCTGTGATATGATGTTATTTTATATATAAAAAATAATTATATATAAATGTCAATTTCAGAAATAATTTTTTTAGGGTAAAGTATATAAATGATCACTAAACTATACCCAAAAAACAAAATGGCCATCAAACTTTCAAATGTTACATAATGGGCATTAAACTTTAATTTTTGTTACAAAATGGTAACTGAGCCGTTAACCACCGTTAAATGGTGACATGGAATTTATAAAAATTGTATAATAACACATTTAATCCTTCATATTTACATATTCAATTAATTTAGTATCAATTCAAAAGTCTGGAAAATTTAGGGACTAACTCCCTAATTTTTTTCTTCATTTTTCCCCTTAACGCACCTTTCCTCCCCTTTTCTCACGCATTGCTTCTTCTGCAACAATGGAGGGGCAGATCTGTTTGAAACAAGCATCGGAAATGAGAAACCAGTTGCCATTTTAAGAGCTTCCTCATGTTTCCATGTCGTTCCCGAAGACGAGCTCCAAGATATCGACACAACAAGGTTCGTTCAAGCAAGAAAACGCCTGATCCGTCAATATAGTCTCCTTTACTACGACCATTGGCGCCCACATTCCAACAACCTAACTGTGAACTTCCATTTCCAATTTTCCATTACCATGGATGGCAGTGACTGAAAGTGAGGGAACTAACGATGAAGAAAAAGAGATTCTTTGTGTTCTTGTTCACGCAATATCTTCTCCAGTTCAGCCACTCCAGCCACTCTTTTAAAAATTATTTGTTTCTTCACCTTTCATAAACCATAACTTTTATAGTCGTGATGATGATATTCACCGATGCCACTTGTATTCGACATGCCTCGAAACATCATAATGTTGTCTCGCTTGTATTATAGTTGCTTCAAATTTGTTTCTTTTTCCAGTGTGATTTAAACAATCAACAAAAGAAGAAATCCCAATTAATTTTCAAGACTAGAAATTTAAAGGAAAATTGAAAATCTCAAAAAGGTGAAGTTGAAAGAGCCTACGTATTCGTAATGAAAATGTGGCATCAAGGAAAGTTTGCCCATGTTTCAAGCATATAATAGATGTTAGAAACAGAGACAGACATGGTAGAGTCTGTTCGGAAAGGACGAAAGCAAGTCTATCAGCTGGGTTGCAGAGATATACTTTGTGGGAAGAGAAACGTTCTTCGAGTACTAGATGCAACAAGTAGGACGTGAGAAGGGTGAGGAAAGGTGTAGCCGCGGTTATGTGGTGAGCGATCGGAAGGATTATCGACAAGGAGACGGCGGCCGATGCGGGAAGAAAGGTCTAGGATTTTATCTTGTGAGGTGAAAAAGAAAGAAAAAACGAGAAAAATTTAGGGATTTAGTCCCCAAATTTTCTAAGCTTTTGAATTGAAACTAAATTGATTGAATCTATAAATATGAATGACTAAATGTGTTATTATACAAATTTTCGTAACTACCATGTCACCCATTGTTAAATGGTTAACGGCCCAGTTACCATTTTATAACAAAAACTAAAGTTTAATGCCCATTATGTCACATTTGAAAGTTCGGTGACCATTTTATTTTATTTTTTTGGTATAGTTTAGTGACCATTCATGTACTTTACCCATTTTTTATTATGTTATTTGGGTAAAAACGCAGGTGAAGGGATCCCCACTCTCAAATTTATCATTTCTGTGTATAAAAGGCGGACGAATTAGTTTGACATTTTGTCTTATGAAATCTGGAGATTTTTCTTGAGAAAACGAGAGAAGGAAAACTTGCTCGCCGGGGGAAAAATTAACACTTCGCCTGAAACTTTCTTACACATTCTTGCTGCAGTCGTCTCCAGTCACCTGATCTCTCCGTCATCATGGTAATTTTTGTTTTCCCCCTTCTTTTCAAAACTGTTTAATTGTTTTGTGATAATCGGTTATCCGTTTCGACAATCCTCTTCTATGAATGCTTCTTTATCTGCCCTTAGTCTGCTTGTACCTGAAATGATCTGATCTATCTATATGTGCGGGCGTTTCGATTGTAGATCTCAATTTAGCTGATTTTATGACTAATATTTGATCCTGTATGATTTCAAACTTCTAAATATGCGAATAATTCAGCTCCACGAACCTTAATTTAGCTGTTTTTTGGATGCAAAATTTAATCGCATTATTTCTTGAAGTAGTTGTGTCTTTTTTTCCCCTTCGGTTCATATTTCTCTTTCTCCTCAAAGTTCAAAAAAGAAAAAGAAAAGGCAACTCTCTAAATGAAACGATTATTTTCATCTAATGTGAATTCTGATAAATTTTGATTATACGTATAAAATTTTGTTTTTATGAAACTTCGATTTTGATAGAAATACAAATAAATTTAAATAGATTTATCTGTATATAACAAGTAAATGTAAAATGCTAGTATTATGCAAGTAAAGGTATTAGTGGTATGTCAAACTGAATCAAAATCTAAGTGTCAATTTCGTTTTAAATTATTCATAGAATTAAAATTCATTTATATTTTTGTGATTATCTCAAAAATTTAAAACTACTGTTTTTCTGATGCATCTAGCATCGATGCTAAATCATCGCCAACAAGCATTTCTCCTTTCTATCATAGTTAAAAAATGCTTTAAATTTTCTAGGGAAAAAAGATTATCCATTTACATGGTGTCCTTTTTTCTTATGCGTGCAGACAACATCAAGGCGCCTTGCAGAGAGGAAGGTGGAGAAATTCCAGAAGAACATAACAAAGAGAGGAACTGTGCCCGAAACTACCACAAAGAAAGGGAAGGATTATCCTGTAGGCCCTGTACTGCTCGGGTTCTTCGTGTTCGTTGTCATCGGATCATGTAAGATAATCATCAGCTAATCCTTCCACAAGCATATTTCCCTTAGATAATCCAGGGTGACTGTTTTTTCAATAGCAAATGCAATGCATGAGTTTTGCCTTAATATGGTCAGCATTCCCTTGAGAATACAGATAGAAGTACATGGTGTACTTGCTTGCTTCTTTAGTAAATAGTCTAATTTATTTATGCGCAATGTTTAGGGTCGGGTAAGAAGTAAGAAAAAGGGAACAAAAGTGGAGTATGGGGAAAATAGAACCTTTACTCTGTTAAGATTATTCTTTGTTTTCGCTTAAATTGCTAAAAAATTATATCGAATTTGGGGAAATGCAGGAAAAGGGAAATTTAAGATTGTACATTATCCACTTCATGTTTTTCTTATTTTAAAGTTATGCTCTTGGGTTGTAACCTTCCAAGGGAAGTGCTTAAAACTCCTATAGCTACAATTTAGAATCTGGCAATAGCGTCCCACCAGCACCAGGTATATTTGTTTGGCATTGAGTCTCTGATACGAGTACATGTCGAACAGAGTTGCAGGATCTCTGAAGGTCATATCTTTATATTCGTGTGTCATATAATACATATGCTTCAAGAAAATTGAAAAGTAGAAGCAATGTAATTTTTTTTATTTCATTCTTCATAACAGCTCTCTTCCAGATCATCAGGACGGCGACCAGCGGAGGCTTTGCATAAGTCTGCATAAACAATTTTAAGAAATAGCAGAGGAAACTTGTCTTTCCATGTCCCTTTATTTTTCTTTTTAAATTAGTTTTGTAGGAAACCGATGATACATTTACCACATGTGATGTAGCTCATGTTGTGAAGTATTCGGAATTTGAATAAGATCTCACTTTCTTGACTCATTGCTATAATTTATATGCTATATTTTTAATGTTTGATTTGTGAATGAATAAGAGCTCATAATTTTAAACAAAATAATAATAGAACCGTTTGAAAAATAGTTAAAACAAAAGATATATGAATACAATTTGACTATTTATAAACATATCACTTTTAGTTATTTGACCAATTAAATTTACTAAAACTAAATAAGTTGTTACGAGTAGCCTTTTTATTTAGAGTATTGAATATAAGAGCATATTTTGTTTAGAGTATTGATTATAAGAATTGTAAAAATATTTTTTTCTTTGACATTAAGGGTGCATTTGGTTCACTAAATGTAAAATTATCTCTGAGAATGAAATTTTCGGAATTTAACATTACCAATGTAAGATTTTTGTGTTTGGTTGGAAGAATATAACATTACCTAAAATTAAAATTTACCAAATTATCTAGGTTTTATATTTTCTTTTTTAACATGTTAAACTTTCAATATTAAATTTAATTTTTTTTTACAAGTTATAGAACTATTTTTGTTATACTATCTAAAATTTGCACCAACTATATATTTATCATATTATGAATATAATTATTATATTAAAAAAATTAAAAATATATTTTATATTCGCATATCTTCGTTACTATCTATTAAAATAATTTTGTGAATTTTCAAATGGTAAACGTTTAATATGTTCTATTTTTAATTTTTTATTACGTATGACAGATTGTCAAATAAATTAAAGTAAATAATAAAATAAATCTAAAAGTTGTAAAATAGTGATAAAAATTTTAGATCATAAATTTAACCTACTAAAATATTTTATAATATGATATACATCTTATAAATTAAAAAATAAAATTAAAAACACCAACTTATAAATTAATATTGAGTAAAAATATTTAATTAATTTACACCGCAAATAATTAATCATCTAATTAAAAATTCAAATAAAGAATTTATATAAATAAAATTCATTAACTTATGAGCAATATAGTCCAAAAAAGTGAGAATTGACAAATACCTAAGAAATTAATAATAATGGCATTTTTACCATTTAAGAGAAAAATTGACACTACTGAAAAAAGATTATTACCTCATACGAAAAATACTCTCAAATTAAATAAAAAAATGTCATTCTGGAAAAGATTATTATCTCTAATAATAATTTTTTTTTGAACCAAACGTCAAAGTAATCATTCAATTAAACCTTTTAAGACTAAGGTGTTAGATATTTGTAGTTACATGCTTTGTGATGACTGGTGATAGAAGCTAATGGAATAACATGCGTGTTGTTGTGGACTGTGGGATGGTTAGAGTCGTCGCCTTACATTATAGATTTAGAGAAATTTTTAAGAGGCATGTGACAAATTCTTTTTTATATAAGTCTTATATGAATAATATCAAACTTGCTGATAAAAAGAAATTATGGATTCATTATTCTGTTCCATTCTAACTCAACTTTTTATAGTAAATTCAAGCTTGAATTTAAGTTTTTCAACACCAACAAAAGATAATATATTCTAAAAAATAATTGAATCTATAAATGTTGAAATTAAATATTAAAAATACTCAAATTTAATTGTATCCATATTATTAATAGCATTAAGTAGTGTTCTTTTATTATCTAAATATACATTTTACTTTCATTAATTATAAAAATAACACTCATTGAAATTTATTTATCGAATGACATCCAAACACATAGGGCAAATGCATGGTTGACGAGAACGTTTTGACCTGCGCGACACGATCTTGGGAAGGCATGATTGACGAAGTGTGTTTTTGGTGGATTTTATGTAAGGTGACATGATCTAAGGATGGAGAAGAAAAATTAATAGTAGCAAGGGAAAGAAGAAAAAATTACATGGATTTTGTCAAAAGTATAACGTTTGTGATACGCCTTAGCACGAGCATGAGTCGGGTTGAGCGACAGCTTGATGCTTGTGAAATAGATATGCACTTTATAGTAAGTATACTCATCGATCAAGTAATAAAGTGATAGAGTTGTAGCGACTAAAAAAATCTAAAAATGTATTTTCTCATTTTTATAGAAAATTAATATTAAGGGGAAAATTTATTTTTTTTTCTTCTTAGAAATCTTAGTATTTGAATAAAACATTGGGAGTCGCCACCGATCATTCAAAAAAAGGTAGACCGGATACCAGAAAATAAAACCAGATATTTAAAAAAAAACTTTGGTTCGGGAGTCGGTTACAGATGGGGAAGGTTTAGCACCCCCACGCCGCCCAAATTGGCACCTAACGGTACATAATATATTTATTAGAAAAATTTAAAAATTCGGCCTAATCTAATTAATAACCCTTAAATGAATGGATGCATGATCATACAAATTAATTGAACAACCTAACTCTCGACCCACGATACCAAAAGAGATGACGCCCCAAATGCTTGGGACGACACTCCCACCAAAATACCGAAATTTTGAGTATTAAAAAAAGGTGATAAACTAAATATGATAACGCATGAGCAAGATATATAGAACAAAACAAATAAAAATGCCAACAAAATGAAGGACAAACACATACATATATTATTAAAATAAAACATGTAATAACATGGCATTATTTACTATATAAAATGAATATACATATACATATTTTAAATCATATGTATACATGTAAAAATGATATTATACACGTTAGTTTTATATTTCTTTTTTTATTTTATAGTTTTAATTATTTTTAATATATGCATATATGTACATGTCACTATAATAACCAAAATATTAATAACAAGTAGTATTTGAACAACATATTTACATATCAACATGTAAATAGTTGAAACTGGAAAGTTGTTAAGGGAACAAGCTCTCTCTCCTCTCTCAAAGAATCCACTCCTATGAATCTTTGCCTAACAAGCTGGGTCTGTGAGGTGTGATTTCCTTTGGCCTGGAGCTGACTTTCTGCCTCTGTTCCTATCCCACTTTCGGGTCAATCCTTTTATCCCTTTTCACATCCTACCTACGCCAATCCCCCTTTACCTCCTTTAAGCGCCTCCATTTCCCTTCTGTGTTCTTTCTCTCTTCTCAAATTTTGTCCCCTTAGGCATTTACTCCTCCTTTGCCCATGGAACAAATGCCTCATCTCTCCTCCTTGAGTTTGGGAGTCGTAAATAACGGTTTCCCCAACAATCCTACTGACCAAAACCTTATTAGTCAAAATTTCATCGATGAACTGGAGTTAAATGAAGATAGTGAGGTGAACTTTATCTTAAAAAACCAGTCCCTCGTTGGGAAACTTCTGTCACCACCGCATATCAAAACCTTGGCGTTAACAGCCATTTTACGCAAGGCTTGGAAGAGCAACAACCTGGAGTGCCGCGACCTTGGCCGAAATTTCTTCCTCTTTATTTTTCAGACGACGACAGATCAACATAGAGTCCTAGGTAACAAACCTTGGGTGGTGCAAGACTCCCTCCTTGTGCTCAAGGAATGGCAACCGGAGAAGGCTCTTGAAGAGATCAATTTTTTCCTTGAAGAGTTTTGGGTGCAAGTCCACAACCTGCCCATCGGCTTAATCACTGCTGATAACGTAAGAAGAATTGGCAAGCTCTTCCCCGTCTTTTACGGTTCCTCCCTGGACGACGAGAGCAAGTCCCACTGGCAAGGTTCGGTCAATATGAGAGTGGCCATAAGGGTTGAAGATCCCTTAAAAAACTGGCTTTATTTTAAACGGGAAGAAAGACAAGCCTATTGAAGTGGCTTTCAAATATGAATGCCTCTCAAAGTTTTGCTTCCGATGCGGCAGAATCGGACACGTCGAAAAAGAATGCAGGAACGACACAACTCTATTCAAGTTAGCCGGAAAGTTTGGCCCCTAGCTCCGCGCTTCCTACGGTGGAAAACCACGAGCTCTTCATCACCACAAGGCAGACTTGGGTCGTGGGAAAGCTCTTGCGATACACGACAAAGCTGGACCCAAGATTGGCACAAAAGACAAAAAAGGCAAAGCCCCTGATGGAAACAAAATCCTTAGGAAATCCCGAGTTTGAGGTTGCCTCGGTTAAGGAAACATATGTTGTCACCTCAACTCCTTACAAAGTCAACGTTATCTTTCCATCTTTGGAAACAGGAAAGCCTGGAGCAAATCTTGCTTCACTGGGCAGCAACACATCCATGGAGCATGCAAATGATATTTCTTATAGATCAAATCTTGTCAACAAGATTGGCTCCAATAATTCTAATAACATTAACCCTACTCTTCCAATGTGTATTCAGAACGCATCATGGGGCAATATCCTGGCGGATGGTTTCGATAAAATGGAAGTATCGAACGGTAGAAAAAGAAAACACGAGAAAGAAGATGGGGAATATTTCAGCCAAGTCAAACGTAGGGAATTGTGGGAACAGGTCTCAAACGCCATTGTCCAAGTCGCACCACGAAACTGGTGCATACCTGAAACTAGTTGTGTGGCAAATGAAGACTTCCTGAAGGCTGCTCTTTTTCCATCCTCCTATTTGAACTCTTCAACGATTATCCAAAACATCGAGAGGAAGAAGAAAGGGAAAACGTTTGGCTCAAAACGACTCACTCTCATAAGGAAAGCCGCGAGACGCAAATACATGATGGAATGCACTCGGGTCATGGTGGATGAGGTTGGCTTGATCGAGTTAGGAACTGACCCTTATGAAAAAAAATATTAATAAGGTGCCTTCAATGTGCGTCGATGAAATTTCTCCCTAAATGAGGAAATCCAAATTAGTGATGGTGAAAACTTAACCCCTCTTTCGATACCAGGTCCCTCTGCGGCACCCAGGGACGTCTTTGCTCAAGGATCGGATAACTCCATCGAGAGTTATCCGGAAACGCCATGATTGGCTCAAGAGACGACGCCTATGGAAGGAAGGATCATAGGCGTCAGTTTCATATGCTTCCTTCCCGATGGAACGTTCCGTTTTATTTGTCTATGGTGGAACTAAGGTTTTGTCTTGTTTCCTTTCATCGTTTCGGCTTTGTAGGTTGTGTTTTTGCGTATCAGCTTTGGACGGGTAAGGGTTCCGGTGCATCCCATAGTTTTTTTTTCGTGGTTCACAGTGGCCAACGCCTTGACAAGGACCAATCTCATTGTATTGGAAGCCTGCCTCTGGATAGAGCTCTCAGGCGCTGCCATTGTGAGTACTTCCCCTTCAGGAACGTGTTTGGCACGTTTTGTCCCTAGCCATGCATCTCCATGTCTGATTTGGTTTGCCGACGCTTTCCACGACTATGTCGATGGGCGTGGTCTGTCCCTCCTGCCACAAGGTGGTGTTTTGTGTCGTGTCTCGGTCTTGTGTTTCTATCCTTCGTTTGTAATCCTTTATCTCTTGACAATGGCGTTTTTCTCTGTTGTGTTTCGGCTACTTTGGTGTATGGAGGCTTGCCGCTTTGATGTATTTTAGGTTTTTCCCACCCGTTAATGGTATTTTCTCTTTTGATCAAAAAAATATTTACATATCAACATGTATAAGTATACAAATTAATAATAATAACACAAAAGTAAAATATGAAACATATATTAAACAAGAAAATATAAACAAAAATAAAAACAGGATTAAAATTAAATAGAAACAAAAGTCAATGGCAGAAATTAAATAATACAAGTGACTGAATTTAAATGAAATAAAAAAGGGATGCAGAAATGAAACATGCAAATTTCTCAGGGATTTCAAATGTAATTAGCCTGTTATCATCTGATTTAGTTATTATTAGGGACCAAATTGAAAACGGGAGAAAACTAGGAGGACCAGGAAGGGGATTTCGAAACACAGAAGGACCCCTCGTGTGATTAACCCGACAAGGAAGGGTTTATGTTGCTATTATACCACTTTTAAACCATTAAATGAGTATAAAACTCATATCAAAACTAAGGATGAGTCTACCACGTGCGACGAACATCGATGAACACCACTAATGATGAACACCGATGAACACCATTAAATTAATTAATAAAGATTTAAAAATTTAAGGACCCATCATACAATTAATAATTATTTTTAAAAAAATCAATTAAATTATTTTTTATATATATTAAAATTTTATTTTTTAATAAGGATAAACTATATATTTAGTACCTCACTTATTTCCGTATTTCTATTAAACCCTCATTATTTAAATATTATTTCAATTTGATCCTATTCTTTATAAAAAATGATTTAACCCTCAACCTAAAACCCTAAACTATTAAACCTTAAACCTTAAACTCTTAAACATATACCCTAAACCATATACCATTAAAAATAATTTCACCATCATCGACAGAATAGTTATCGTTTACCGCTCGTTTTGATTAGCGCTCAATGTGTTGTGAAAATTAGTGATCGTTGTTAACATTATATTAGGAACCCTGTAATGTTTGAGATGTATTGTATTCTGTCGAATATGTGTTTTATCGTAAATTAATTAAACTCGAATCTCCTAGAATTAATTTTGATATATAAAAAAATAATTTAATTAAATTTTTTAGGAGAATTCAACGATTCATTGAATTGAATCGATGATGGTGAAATTCTTTTTAATGGTATATGGTTTAAGGTATATGTTTAAGAGTTTAAGGGTTTAAGGTTTAATAGTTTAGGGTTTTAGGTTGAGGGTTAAACTATTTTTTATAAAGAATAGGGTCAAATGGAAATAATATTTAAATAATGAGGGTTTAATAGAAATACGGAAATAAGTGAGGTACTAGATATATAGTTTATCCTTATTAAAAAATAAAATTTTAATATATATATAAATAATTTAATTGAATTTTTAAAATAATTATTAATTGTATGATGGATCCTTGAAATTTTAAATCTTTATTAATTAATTTAATGGTGTTCATCGGTGTTCATCATTAGTGGTGTTCATCGATGTTCGTCGCACGTTGTAGAATTTTCCCAAAACTAAAGCTCAGATTTTTTTATTTTTTTATCCCCTTTACTATGAACCTTGGTCTTCTTCCCCTCCCCTTTCGACTTCCGGCACCGGAGTGTATCACCGGTCGTTGCTATTAAACGCCGGCGAGCCTAAATCGCCCATTCTTTTCTTTTCTTTTTTATTTTCCTTTTTCGAATCTAAACACCGTTTAGTTTTAGATTTAACCCTAAAATCCCATTAGTTTTCTACCTCTATATTTTTTGTTTTGAAAACCCTAACCTCTTTAGTGACCACCCTACCACTCACCATGCACGGTCGGAAAAGGATCAGCGGCTAGTCATCGGAGCACTAGACGGCTTAGATCAAAAAAGGTAACCCTTCCTATTCCCCTTTTTTTATATTCGAATATAAAAAAATAAACAATGATAACCAAAATGAAAGTTACCTCTGAAAAAACTGAGTCTCTTTTTTTATTGCTTGTTTGAAAAGTTGTTGAGATTAACTTTTACATTCGTACTTATCGCAAAAATTAAAATGATTATCCTAATGTAACACCCAGGTTTAGGGGTTAGGTAAAAATAATATTTTAATATTATTTGGGCTCGGTTTTATAATTTAAATAATGTTCCGAGTCTTGGTTTCAAATCAATTAATTGTGTTGACCATGTTTTGAAATTTAATCCCAAATAGCCATGGATTGTATGCCTTTGTGAATATCCCATTTCATTAAGGGCAAAAGGGTCCTTGGGCCTTTAAATTAAAACAAAACAAAAACACCCAATTTCTACTATTCACTTCCTTCTTCAAAACACACCAACGGGAAAAAAAGAGCTCTCTACCCAAACATTATTCCATTCAAAAGCTCCTCCATTTCAACTCCATCTTTGAAAGGTAATAACGTTTTTGACTTCCCCTCATCTCCCTCTCTTTAAAAGTACCTTTTATTTTCATTTTCATGGAGGTTTTAGAAAATGAAATTTTGGAAAGTTGGATTATGTTGTTAAATTAAATGTTTTGATTCAATATGTTTAGTTATGATGTATAGAGGTCAAATGGTATAACATATGTGAATTTTAAATGATTTTGAGCAATTTTCGGAATTGGGTAAACATGGGGTTTTTGGAAGGTTTTGGGTGAGTTTTGGGGGTTGTTTTAGGTGGGTTTTGATAGGCTTTTGATAGTACTATGGATAAGGGTTGATTTGGGATCATTTGTGGGTGTAATGGAAGTTGGAAACATGGTTTTTAGATATGGTTTTAGGGCTGTCCGAGTTGGTGAAAAATGGGATTTGTTCATGCTTGCAACATGGAAATTTCTGATTGAATTGTATTCCGGGTTAGTTTCGACGATGAGTTATTGATTGTGGATGTTTTGTTTGTGTTTGGGATTGATTAGAATCGAGGTTGGACATCGGTGAAGCATCGGAAGTAAATCCGGGAATTTGAAGGTGGTCGCTTGCTTGGTCTTTAAGCTTGGGAGCTTAGGTGAGTGGTTAATTGTTTTACTTGGTTTTAAAGTGGTTGGTTCGAGTATATGGACTAGGTTGGGCTTGGTAGACCCACCTAGAGTTAGGATTAGGGTGGTAGCCTAATCCTAAACTTGATCTAGAGCCTTTGGATGAACTCATATATGTGGTTGTGTATGTCTCATATGAAATGTGATATGAATGCTTATGTATATTGTGTTATACATGTGAGATGAGGCATGATTTGTGATGCTTGAGACATGCATGATGATGGTTTATGGTGAGTACGTGCTAAGCACGGAATCGTTTGAAATGAGTAATGTGGAATGAGTTAAATGTTGGCACTAGTATGCTTGAGTACAAATGATCGATCATTAGGATGTTAGTGTGTACACATGAGTCAAAAGTCGCGCGTGGCCTTGGTGGCGTTGAGTCACCAAGGAGGAGTACGGGTTTGCCCGGAAGTTGTATTTATATATAGTCGGTGATGAGTGGAATCCCATCGACGGGGCGTGAGGATGAGTGGAATCCCCTCCGCGAGACCGGTGATGAGTGTAATCCCACCGTGAGGTAATGTGGTTGTTGGATGTGAGTTCCAACGTGTCTATCCGCGTATTCGGGTCATAGCTAGGTGTCAATGTTGATTGACAAGTGTATCGATGTGTTGTGATATATGATTCTTGTTTGGATGTTTAAATGTGATTACATGTGTTGAGGAATTGAGCTCATGATCATGGCATTTAAGTGTATATTGCTCATGCATCTTTACCTTGTGACTCTTGTGGATCCTTGGTATATATATGTGTAATGCCTTGGCTAGTTCGTGCTCGGACCCTGCAATGTTGAGGTTTGTTTTTAAGAGCTCACCCTCACTAAGCATCATTGCTTACGCTCTCTTTGTTCAACATTGCAGATCCTTAGTTAGTGGGTTGCTTGAGCAAGCGGAGGGCCTCCAAGTGTGGTTGTTGGCTTGAGTACATCAAGTATGAACTTTTAAATGTTGAGTATGTAATAGTTTAAGCAACGGGACATGTGTTATTTTGATGGCTATGTTGTGGTTGATGTTGCTTAAGAGCATGTTAGACTCCTCGTATGTGTTGACTATTTTGACTTGGGATGTATGCCTTGCTTGATACCTTGTTAGCATGTTGCTATCTTGAAGTTGTCTAAGTGTCGACCTTTGAATGCCTAACTCCTTAAATGAGTTGTATGAATGCATGACTTGTGTCGCTGTGCCTTGGTGTTTAGTTTCATTTTGTTGATGTTGAAGTATGCTGGTATGTTAGTTTGCCTTAAGATTTATTGCTAGTGTGTTGTGGGAGGTTGTGGAGGTGTTTTGGGGCACCCTTGTGCCTTAAAACAGCCAAAACGAGTCTGCAGACAGGGGGCGTTTCGAAACGGGCCACCCTGTTTCGATACGGTCCCTTTGCTTTTGGCCAGCCGTTTCGAAACGGATAGAGGCTGTTTCGGAACATTTTTGCTACTAGAATTTTGAGAAATTGACGAGATAAAGGCGTTCCGAAACGGGCCTTTGATGTTTCGAAACGGTCAAATCTCGTTGACCACGAGAAGTTGACCGTTGGGGTCGTTTCGATACGGGTCACCCCTGTTTCGAAACGGCCTCCTCATGGTTGACCCTGACCTGTTGACTAAGTCAAGGTGTTTCGAAACACCCCAAGGGCGTTTCGATACGGCCTGCTGTAAAGGGCTAAAATGAGCTGTTTATTGTATCGCTTGATTGGTCGATGTTAAATTGTTTGTAATTTCCGCTGTCGTGCTTCACATAGGATATAATTATGCCTATAGACAAGATAAAGTTAAAAGAAAATTTTCTGGGTCGTTAACCGATGAGGAACCTTAACGGGTTTCGCTTCGGTTTTCCCCGTGTGGCCTACTCGGACCGGTCATCCGAACAGACCGGGACGAGGGGGTTACACTTGTTGGTATCAGAACCTAAGGTTACCGAGACCTTGGGCAGGTAAGTGAGGTAAGTTTAAGTTTTGAATTGAGATGCACGGTGTTTGCTTACTCTGTAAGAATGGTTGCTTGTTTGACAAGTATGTTGACTGTTTATTTTAAAGCATGTTGTGTAAGAGTCCCATTGCTACTATTACATTGGAAAAATGATTTTTAAGTGAGGGAACGTACTTGAACACTTGGAAGCCTTGGCTTGCTAACCCAGCTTTGTATGTTTTGTTGTTGTGGTTGTAGTTAATATCTGTGAGAGCGATGTCTAGACCGAGAGGTAGGCCAAGAGTGGTTCGTCAGGAACCACGGGTTGCGGCTCCCGTTGAGCCGGCAGTTGGTGTGGAGGCTCATCTAGAAGGGCCGGTGGCCGCGGGAGTTGGCGCTCCTCCACCACCTCCACCACCACCACCTCCTCCGCCTGGAGCTGGAGGCGAGGATGGAGCTGAAGGAGAGGGACCTCAAGGTGGCCAAGGTGGCCAAGGTCCAGCTGGAATTGATATGACTCCGCTAGTGCAAGCGATAGCGGGAGCATTTCAGGCCGCAGTTGTGGGAGCTCAGGCTGCAGCTCAGTCTAGGTGTGACAAAGCCAGTCTACCTTTGGAGAGGCTCCGTAGCTTGGGGGGCGAGGAGTTTAGAGGATCTACTCCGGAGAGGTCGGAGTTATGGTTGGAGAAGACAGTTCGTATCTTGGCTCAGATGGGATGTGCGGGCGCACGTACATTGGGTTGTGTGATCTCGTTGCTTCAGGGTGATGCCTACACCTGGTGGGTCACCATCACTACCGGGGTTCCAGAGGCAGAGATTGACTGGGATTTCTTTGAGTTTGCATTTAGGAAGAGGTACTTGGGACCGAGGTACTTGGATGAGAAGAAGCGAGAGTTTATGGCTCTTACTCAAGGAGATGCTTCTGTGACTGATTATGAGATTCGCTTTGTTCGCTTGAGTCAGTATGCTCCAGAGTTGGTTCCTACTGAAGTGGAACGCTGTAACCGTTTCCGCTATGGATTGAATGAAGAGGTTAAGAGGTATACGCTAGCTTCTGACTACTCAGACTTTGATGTATTGGTTGCGAGGGCCAAGGATTTGGAACACAGTTTGGGTCCGGCCAAAAGATCTGGCGGTTCTAGTTCTGACAAGAGACATAACCACTTTGATGGTAGAGATGCCAAGAGGCATAGAGGTGGCGGACATCAGTTTGATCAGAGACGTGGCGGTGGCCACCATGGTAGGGGCCATCATGGCCATAGAGGAGGAGGGCGCCTGCCCGAGTGTACACGATGTGGGAGACAGCACGCTGGTGAGTGTTGGGGTAACTTCTATGCTTGTTGGAACTGTGGTTCGAGGGACCACTTTAGGACGGATTGTCCGCATCAGGCGGCTCAGGCACCGAACATTGCTCAGGCTCCTGCGAGAGCGAATGATTTTCAGAGAGGCCGTAGGCGCGGTCGTGGCTACTTCTAGCCTAGGGCTGATGCACCTAGGGTAGATGCTCAGAGGAACCTTGCTCATGTTGTGGCAGTGCAGCCAGAGGCGGGAGGACCAGCGAGAGTTTATGCACAGAGAGAGACCGGGAACGACACTGATGTGATAGCAGGTAATTTCGAGTTACAGTCTATGTCTTTGCTTTCTTTGGTTGATTCGGGTTCTACGCATTCCTACATTTTGAGTGAGCATGCACGGAAGTTAGATATCCCTGTTGAGATCTTAGATATAGGTATGCATGTTACTAGTTCTTTTGGTGAGACAGTTGTGGTTAGACGTATGTATAGGAGATGTCCACTGAAGATTCAGGGTCATGTGTTCTCAGTCGATATGATGGAACTTCCTTTCTATGGTTTTGATATTATTTTGGGTATGGACTGGTTAGTTGAGCATCGGGCTAGTGTGGATTTTGAGACAAAGAGAATTTCCTTGAAACTATCTGATGACTACGAGGTAGTAGTAGTAGGCGAGAACATTAAGTTCTTGTCTAATGTGGTGTCAGCTTTAGAGGCTCATAGGTTGATGGACTCTGGATGTGGGGCTTATTTAGCTTATGTTATGAATCCGGATATGAGAGAAGCTAGACCGAAAGATATCAGAACAATGTGTGACTTTCTAGATGTGTTTCCTGAAGAGTTGACGGGTTTGCCTCCTGACAGAGATGTTGAGTTTGTGATTGAGACAGTTTCAGGGTCCAATCCAGTTTCGATAGCTCCGTATCGTATGGCTCCGAAAGAGTTGAAAGAATTGAAGAGTCAGTTGCAAGAACTGTTAGACCGTAGTTTCATTAGGCCTAGTAGTTCTCCGTGGGGTGCTCCCATGTTGTTTGTGAAAAAGAAAGATGGTAGCATGCACATGTGTATTGACTATAGACAGTTGAATCAGTTGACTGTGAAGAACAAGTATCTGTTGCCTCGTATAGATGATTTGTTTGATCAGTTGAGAGGTGCTTCAGTGTTCTCGAAGATAGATTTGAGATCCGGGTACTATCAGTTGAAGGTGAAAGAGTGTGATGTTTCGAAGACAGCTTTTAGGACTAGATATGGTCACTATGAGTTTCTTGTGATGCCATTTGGGCTCACGAATGCACCTGTAGCATTCATGGACATGATGAACCGAATTTTTAGAGACTATCTAGACCGTTTTGTAGTTGTTTTCATTGATGACATACTTGTGTACTCGAAGATAGAGGAAGAGCATGATGAGCACTTGAGATTTGTTTTACAGAGATTGTTGAGCAATCAGTTATATGCGAAGCTTAGCAAATGTGGGTTCTGGATTCGAGAGGTTGTATTTCTTGGCCATGTGTTTTCGCCGAAGGTATCCGAGTTGATCCATCGAAGATTGAGGCTATTGTTGAGTGGAAACAGCCTAAGTCTGTGACCGAGATTAGGAGTTTCCTAGGATTAGCCGGTTACTATAGGAGATTTGTCGATGGTTTCTCTAGAGTAGCTGCTCCTTTGACTAAATTGTTGCAAAAATGAGTCAAGTTTGAATGGTCAGATGCAAGACAGAAGGCCTTTGAGAAATTGAAAGAAGCTTTGAAGAATGCTCCTGTGTTAGTGCAACCTGTTTCAGGTAAGGAGTTTGTGATATACAGTGATGCTTCCTACGTAGGCTTAGGTTGTGTTTTGATGCAAGAGAGGAGAGTTGTTGCTTATGCTTCTAGACAATTGAAGATTCATGAGAAGAACTATCCTACTCATGATATAGAGCTAGTCGCAGTTGTGTTTGCATTGAAGATTTGGCGTCATTATTTGTATGGTGAGAAGTGTATAGTTTACACTGATCACAAAAGCTTAAAGTATCTGATGACACAGAAAGAGTTGAACTTGAGACAGAGAAGATGGCTAGAGTTGCTAAAAGATTATGATTTGACCATTGAGCACCATCCGGGTAAAGCAAATGTGGTAGCCGATGCCTTGAGTAGAAAAGTAGCCGTTGAGTTGAGAGCCATGTTTGCTAGATTGAGTGTGTCCGATGATGGTGGTTTGATCACCGAGTTGCAAGTGAAGCCTTCTTTGATTCAGTTGATTAGAGAGAAGCAGTTGCAAGATGTGACTTTAGTTCCTCATGTTCAGGACATAGCCGAAGGAAGACCGACCGAGTACAGTTTTAGTGGTGAGAGCTTGTTGTGCTTTAGAGATAGAATTGTTGTACCAGAAGATGTTGAGTTGAGACGCCAGATTCTGAGTGAAGCACATTCGAGTCCCTTTTCTATGCATCCGGGTAGTACCAAAATGTACCGAGACTTGAAGAATGATTACTTCTAGGTTGGTTTGAAGAGAGATGTAGCCGAGTATGTGAGCCGTTGTATGGTTTGTCAGAGAGTGAAGGCAGAACATCAGGTTCCTTCAGGTTTGCTACAGCCTTTGAAGATTCCGGAATGGAAATGGGAGAGAATCACCATGGATTTTGTATCGGGGTTGCCCTTGTCTCCTTTGAAGAAAAATTATGTTTGGGTGATTGTTGATAGGTTCACTAAGTGTGCTCACTTCTTAGCAGTGAACACCACGGATTCCTTAGACAAGTTGGCAAACTTGTATATCCGTGAGATTGTGAGGCTTCATGGAGTTCCGAAGTCTATTGTTTCAGATAGGGATCCTAGATTTACTTCGAGATTCTGGGGTTGCTTGCATAGTGCTCTAGGTAGCTGTTTGCATTTCAGCACGTCTTATCATCCTCAGTCCGATGGGCAGTCAGAGCGAGTGATACAGATTCTTGAGGATATGCTTCGTTGTTGTGTGATTGACTTCCAGGATTCTTGAGAGAAGCACTTACCGTTAGTTGAGTTTGCTTACAACAACAGTTATCAGTCTAGTATTCAGATGGCACCTTATGAGGCTTTGTATGGTAGACGATGTAGGACTCCGATATGTTGGGCTGAAACAGGTCAGAGATTGTTGCCTATGCCAGACTTGCTTAAGGGGACTACCGACACGGTGAAATTGATTTGTGATCGTTTGAAAGCAGCTTCCGATCGTCAGAAGTCTTATGCGGATTTGAAGAGGAAAGAGATTGAGTACTCAGTGGGTGAGAAAGTGTTCCTGAAGGTATCTCCGTGGAAGAAGGTAATGAGATTTGGCCGAAAGGGCAAGTTGAATCCGAGGTTCATTGGTCCGTATGAGATAGTTGAGCGGATTGGGCCTGTAGCTTATCGTTTGAGATTACCTTCTGAGTTAGAGAAGATCTATGATGTCTTTCATGTGTCTATGCTTAGGAGATATAGATCGGATCCTTATCATGTGATGCCCGTTGAGGAGATAGAGTTAAATCCGGATTTGTCCTATAATGAAGAGCCCGTTCAGATACTTGCTTCTGATGGCAAGGTGTTGCGTGGCAAGACCATAGAGTTGGTCAAGGTGTTGTGGAGACATAAAGGTGTGGAAGAGGCCACGTGGGAGAGGAAAGCGGATATGGTTGAGCAGTTTCCGTATTTGTTTCCATCAGGTAATTTCGAGGACGAAATTCCTTAAGTGAGGGAGAGTTGTAACACCCGGATTTATGGGGTTAGGTGAAAATAATATTTTAATATTATTTGGGCTCGGTTTTATAATTTAAATAATGTTCCGAGTCTTGGTTTCAAATCAATTAATTGTGTTGACCATGTTTTGAAATTTAATCCCAAATAGCCATGGATTGTATGCCTTTGTGAATATCCCATTTCATTAAGGGCAAAGGGGTCCTTGGGCCTTTAAATTAAAACAAAACAAAAACACCCAATTTATACTATTCACTTCCTTCTTCAAAACACACCAACGGGAAACAAAGAGCTCTCTACCCAAACATTATTCCATTCAAAAGCTCCTCCATTTCAACTCCATCTTTGAAAGGTAATAACGTTTTTGACTTCCCCTCATCTCCCTCTCTTTAAAAGTACCTTTTATTTTCATTTTCATTGAGGTTTTAGAAAATGGAATTTTGGAAAGTTGGATTAAAGATGAAAGCTTTATGTTGTTAAATTAAATGTTTTGATTCAATATGTTTAGTTATGGTGTATAGAGGTCAAATGGTATAACATATGTGAATTTCAAATGATTTTGAGCAATTTTCGGAATTGGGTAAACATGGGGTTTTTGGAAGGTTTTGGGTGAGTTTTGGGGGTTGTTTTAGGTGGGTTTTGATAGGCTTTTGATAGTACTATGGATAAGGGTTGATTTGGGATCATTTGTGGGTGTAATGGAAGTTGGAAACATGGTTTTTAGACATGGTTTTAGGGCTGTCCGAGTTGGTGAAAAATGGGATTTGTTCATGCTTGCAACATGGAAATTTCTGATTGAATTGTATTCCGGGTTAGTTCCGACGATGAGTTATTGATTGTGGATGTTTTGTTTGTGTTTGGGATTGATTAGAATAGAGGTTGGACATCGGTGAAGCATCGGAAGTAAATCCGGGAATTTGAAGGTGGTCGCTTGCTTGATCTTTAAGCTTGGGAGCTTAGGTGAGTGGTTAATTGTTTTACTTGGTTTTAAAGTGGTTGGTTTGAGTATATGGACTAGGTTGGGCTTGGTAGACCCACCTAGAGTTAGGATTAGGGTGGTAGCCTAATCCTAAACTTGATCTAGAGCCTTTGGATGAACTCATATATGTGGTTGTGTATGTCTCATATGAAATGTGATATGAATGCTTATGTATATTGTGTTATACATGTGAGATGAGGCATGATTTGTGATGCTTGAGACATGCATGATGATGGTTTATGGTGAGTACGTGCTAAGCACGGAATCGTTTGAAATGAGTAATGTGGAATGAGTTAAATGTTGGCACTAGTATGCTTGAGTACAAATGATCGATCATTAGGATGTTAGTGTGTACACATGAGTCAAAAGTCGCACGTGGCCTTGGTGGCGTTGAGTCACCAAGGATGAGTACGGGTTCGCCCGGAAGTTGTATTTATATATAGTCGGTGATGAGTGGAATCCCATCGACGGGGCGTGAGGATGAATGGAATCCCCTCCGCGAGACCGGTGATGAGTGTAATCCCACCGTGAGGTAATGTGGTTGTTGGATGTGAGTTCCAATGTGTCTATCCGCGTATTCGGGTCATAGCTAGGTGCCAATGTTGATTGACAAGTGTATCGATGTGTTGTGATATATGATTCTTGTTTGGATGTTTAAATGTGATTACATGTGTTGAGGAATTGAGCTCATGATCATGGCATTTAAGTGTATATTGCTCATGCATCTTTACCTTGTGGCTCTTGTGGATCCTTGGTATATATATGTGTAATGCATTGGCTAGTTCGTGCTCGGACCCTGCAATGTTGAGATTTGTTTTTAAGAGCTCACCCTCACTAAGCATCATTGCTTACGCTCTCTTTGTTCAACATTGCAGATCCTTAGTTCGTGGGTTGCTTGAGCAAGCGGAGGGCCTCCAAGTGTGGTTGTTGGCTTGAGTACATCAAGTATGAACTTTTAAATGTTGAGTATGTAATAGTTTAAGCAACGGGACATGTGTTATTTTGATGGCTATGTTGTGGTTGATGTTGCTTAGAAGCATGTTAGACTCCTCGTATGTGTTGACTATTTTGACTTGGGATGTATGCCTTGCTTGATACCTTGTTAGCATGTTGCTATCTTGAAGTTGTCTAAGTGTCGACCTTTGAATGCCTAACTCCTTAAATGAGTTGTATGAATGCATGACTTGTGTCGTTGTGCCTTGGTGTTTAGTTTCATTTTGTTGACGTTGAAGCATGCTGGTATGTTAGTTTGCCTTAAGATTTATTGCTAGTGTGTTGTGGGAGGTTGTGGAGGTATTTTGGGGCACCCTTGTGCCTTAAAACAGCCAAAACGAGTCTGCAGACAGGGGGCGTTTCGAAACGGGCCACCCTGTTTCGATACGGTCCCTTTGCTTTTGGCCAGCCGTTTCAAAACGAATATGGGCTGTTTCGGAACATTTTTGCTACTGGAATTTTGAGAAATTGACGAGATAAAGGCGTTCCGAAACGGGCCTTTGATGTTTCGAAACGGTCAAATCTCGTTGACCACGAGAAGTTGACCGTTGGGGTCGTTTCGATACGGGTCACCCCTGTTTCGAAACGGCCTCCTCATGGTTGACCCTGGCCTGTTGACTAAGTCAAGGTGTTTCGAAACACCCCAAGGGCGTTTCGATACGGCCTGCTGTAAAGGGCTAAAATGAGATGTTTATTGTATCGCTTGATTGGTCGATGTTAAATTGTTTGTAATTTCCGCTGTCGTGCTTCACATAGGATTTAATTATGCCTATAGACAAGATAAAGTTAAAAGAAAATTTTCTGGGTCGTTAACCGAGGAGGAACCTTAACGGGTTTCGCTTCGGTTTTCCCCGTGTGGCCTACTCGGACCGGTCATCTGACCAGACCGGGACGAGGGGGTTACACCTAATCTACTGTTTCTGACAATCTAATCTTAATTTTCGGCCACTTGCATATCGGCTGCATCTCAGCCGTTGATTTTGCGACGATGGACGATTTGATTCGGCTTGGGAATAGACGGTTGAGATGGCGTTTCGACGACGACGTGGCACCCTTCAGATGCGGACGCGTGGCGGGCGGGGCTTCAAAAGCCTCAGTGTGCCGTGCATGCGCGCGTGGGGAGTCGAACAGCCGGCGCGTGCACTACACGCGCGATCCGAGAGCTCCTCTTGTTTGATCACGACCGTTGGATCAGATCTGGATCCAACGGTGGAAGTGCGGCTTCGCGAAAAAAAGGGATAAAATTAGGGTTTTTTGTTGTATTATTAGATTGGGCCCAAACCGGGCTTTTTGTAATAAAATAGACTTTTTAATGGTCTTTATTTTTTTAAATGTAATGTATTTTTATTTTGTTTTATTGATTTTTCCGTTTTTATATCATAGCCCATAATAATAATAATAATAATAATAATAATAATAATAATAATAATAGTAATAATAATATTAATAATAAACACCCATATTAATATTAATAATATATATATGGACAAAAATGAGTGATTACAGTTGCCCCTCTTTGCTTGCTCTTGTGAAACGGGAACAAATAAAGACCAAAAACACTCATTTTTGTCCTACTTCCCTGTCCCTGGCCTTGAAATCACGAGTTCTTCTAGAACTTTCTGCTCTTCCTCGGCCAATTATTCCAAGCTTCAAAATCTTCAATGTCCTGATTTGTACTCGTCTCGACATCAAAAAGAAAGCTTGACATCATGCCCGAAGGTCTTATTGATGGCCAGAAGGTCTTGTCAACGTGCTCGAAAGACTTACCAGTGGCCCGAAGGACTTATCATCATGCCCGAAGGACTTACTGATGGCCCGAAGGACTTAAAATAAGGATTCACGCCAATATGCTACCAAAACATTTCTTAAACAGGATTCACGCCAACAGGCTACCAATCCCTTAAAATGATGCCCTGGTTTCTATCGGTCTTGACATCACATTAAGGTTAGCATCATGCCCGAAAGACTCACTAATTGGCCTGAAGGACTTATCACTAAGTCCGAAGGACTTACTAGTGGCCCGAAGGACTTATCATCATGCCCGAAGAAATTACTGATGGCCCGAAGGACTTAAGATAAGGATTCACGCCAACAGGCTACCGACATATTTCTTAAATAGGATTCACGCCAACAGGCTACCAATGGAAATCTTCAATAAGATCTACTTCTTCAACATGAAGCTGCAGACCGTAATCTTCAAATATATGTTTAAAATAAACAAAATGTTTCTAAATTAGCATGCCCCTAACACGAGGATCTCTATATGATGCATGCAATGTAATATTTTCTTCTTTTTCTTTCTTTTCTTCTTTTCTCTTTCCTTTTTTCTCTTTCTTTTCTTTTTTTCTTTTTCTTTCTTATGTCTTTTCTTTTCAAATCCATCTTTAAAATCCTATTCCCTGAAAGGTCATTCTCGGATTTCACTTCATATCTCTACAGTATGCTCCTCAGTCTTCATCTTCATTCATTGAATCTTTATCTCGCATTTGACTCGCGCTTTTTTCTTGTGCGAGTAACTCCTTTTCTTCTTAATATTCACGGTCTCTATTCAGTTTCGTAAGTTCCTCTTCTAGTCCCTATACTACTCTTATATAGGGACTTTCATCATCTCATTGCCCCCCATTCAGTATCAGGCTTGACGTTTTCTCGTCCTTGACTCAATATGCAGAGTCTTTGTCTACTTTGAAATTTGGGTGAACGAAATGCCTCAATTCCTGTGAACTCATCTTGTAAGCTCAATCTTCTTTATTAAATGTAGCGAAGCATCTCGGCGGAAACCAATTCTAGGTCCCTATGCTTTAATTCTTATTATAAAAAGGCCATTTTGAAAAGATGGTAGTCATTTTAAAAAATAGCTTGAAGAGAGTGCCAAACATTTTGAAAACCACTGTTCGGGAAAAATATTATAGGTATTTAAAAAAATCAAAATTTGACTAAAAATGCCTAACATTTTTTTGCCTACTGATGTTCTGAGAAAATGATAAATATTAAAAAAATCGAAATTTGGAGAAAAATGTCAAACATTTAAAAAAACTAATGTTCGGGCGAAATTAAAATTGGAGTAAATGCCAAACATTCTTAAAAATTAATGTTCAGAGGAAAATCAAAATTGGAGTAAATGCCAAACATTTTTAAAAATTAATGTTCGACCCAAAATATCAAAGATCAATCCGAATGAAGCGTATGCTGAGAAGATTTTGAATGTTGTGATGATATATACACATGTATAGTCTCTTTTGATCTATTAGGATTTTGAGAGAAACGATTCTCATACCTAATTTCTAACCCCTTTTAGGTGGCTCTATTGATCTCACTATCTCACCATGCCCTATCCTTCCCTCATTTGGTGTCGATCAGGCACTTGAAATTTGACGTTCCTTGAGGTAAGGTTACCCCTTTGGCAGAATGTGATCTGAAGACATTCTCATTCAACTAAGACATCTATGTATGATCAGAATGGTCTTTATAGGCTTGTAATGTAGGCTCTGGTTCATAGTTACAAAAGAAATGGTACATAGGCTCAAGTAAGTTTTCAAGGGTCATGGAAAACCCAGGATCATTTTCGAGCAATATCATCTTTATAATTCATGACTGAAGTGTGTTATGATGAGTATTTTTTGTTTGTTTCCTTGGATCGCTCTAGACTGCCCATTTTTGAGTTTTCACCCTAGAGTTCATTTCCTGCTTCTGAATTTTAGACCAGGTAAATCTGACCCAATTTTTGTTCTGACTAAGTATTCATGTGTTTCAACCCGCCAAAATTTGTACAAGTTTCCAATCGTACACTTACTCTTGCACTGTTTGATTTGGGTATGCTCATATAAAGTAATCTTTCTTTCATTCCTCTCTTCTTTCTTTCTTTTGTTTTTTTTTTGTTTCTTTAATCACTCTAGACTGCCCATATTTAGGTTTTCACCCTAGAGTTCATTTCTTTCTGCTGTAAACTTAGACTGGCTCGTATCCTGGATGGATATTGATACTTGCTTTCTACTTAAAGATGATTGGTCATTCATGGTTCTTCAAAATTGGTGATGATTTGAATGAATGATTGTTTACAATTCTTATGTTCTTTTATTGCTCCTTTCAATTCAATGCTTTTATTCTCGATTGCTTTTCTCTTTTGTTGGCAGAATTCTTCATTAGTGTCTTTTGATGTTTCTTTGACCTATCTATCAGATGTATATGTTCTCAAATCTTGCCCATTAAAAAACGGACGACTTTTATTTGTCATCAAAATCTTGATCCTATTTGCTGCCAATGTGAAGGTGATCCTTGGTTTGGGTTCTATAAAAAAGAAACGGTCATGCTGAAAAATGGGACAACAATGAGTGTATTTTCTTACTTTGTGAAGGGGAAGTCCAAGAATGCCATTCGTCATCTCATCCATAGACATCTAGAGAAAGTCTTCAGGGGGTAGGGATTTTAGAGTTAACACTCAACTCAAGGATCATAAACAACAAATGCCTGAGAATGTATTCCTAAATGGGTGTGCCCATTATCTAAACACTCATTTCGTTTCTCTGTTGGCCCAAATAGATAGTAGATGCTCACATTTGCAACGTCTCCACAACATTCAATCTCTTAAGCATCAGCATCTTATGATTGATTTTTTTAGACTTGAATCAAAGTATAAAAATGATATATACGTATGTATGGAAAAACAAAAAATGTATATGTGCATGGGAGAACAAAAACTACCTCATAACAATGAATAAAATGTTTAAAGAGTCGAAGAATGTAAAAAATGTTTTCTAAATGAGAATACAGAAGATGCGATTTTCCATCCTAACAAAAATAAATAGACATATGTCTTTACAAAATGTTTCTACGAATTTAGGGCTTAAGCCGTAGAGTTTATTCCGCGCATTATTCCCACAAAGGGGAAACAAAATTCAAAATAACATCTTTGCAAAAGGTAAAAATTCAAGCATAGGGACCATCTTATTCTGGCCTTCTTGTCGTGATGCAAGCTTGCCCTAATTCTTTGTTTTCCATTGCTGAATTAGTTCTTGAGTCAGGACCCCATTACTGATCAACTTCTTGACCTCTTCCAACAACGATCTACACTTCCTGGTAAGGTGCCCCGTTACCCCCATATGGAAATCACAGGTGCTATTTGGGTCAAAATTGTGGGAAGATGGATCGGGTATATTTTTTACCTGTCTGGGAGTGAGATAGTGATCTTCTACCAAATGAGGCCAAACGTCTGCAATGGATACTCCAAATACCTTCAAGTTTGCACTTGTTCGAGGAATTGTCCTTGATGGCTCAGAAGAATCGGCATTTCTTCCTCTTTTGAGATTACAAGGACTTTGGAAGTGACACTTATTTATCTCTTCTTCTTCTACTTCCTCGGTTTGTTACTTAGACTTAAATCCCAATTTTCCTTCTTGGATTGCATAGTCTATTCTTTCCCCTATCTTCATAAATTCCTCGAATCTGCTCCTTGACTTCTCTAGCAACTTATCAAAGAATGGGATGGGAAGAGTCACGTGGAATAGGGGAGTCATTTCTTCTTCGGTTATAGGAGGTTGAAATTGTGCCGCCAAACTTCTCTATCTTAGAGCATATTCTTTGAAGGTCTCATTTGGCTCTATCTTCATGCCTTGCAGAAACTGTCGAGTTGGTGCCAAATCCAAAGCATATCTATATTGCTCCAAAAAGACGCTAGCTAAATCATTCCAGGATTGAATCTGCTTTATGCTCAACCGGTTATACCATACTACTGCCAGTCCAGTCAGGCTATCGTGGAAATAATGGATCAACAACTTTTCATTCTTTAAGTAACCTTCCATTTTTCTGCAAAACATAGTCAGGTGAACTCTCGAGCAACTGGTGCCATCATACTGCATAAATACGGGAGCCTTGAAATCTAGAGGAATGACCAAATCAGGGACTAGGCAAAGCTCTCTTGCATTGAAAACATCCATTTTTTCTTTTTTCTTGAGCTCTTCCTTAAATCTATATTCTAACTACTCTAGTCTTTGCTCTATTTTTTCTCACAACTGGTCTTCAAATACTGCCATCGAGCCCGTGAAATTTAATTATTTATTTAATTAATGTGTGAAATGCATCATAAGTGTTAAAATATAAAAGACAAACAATGAGTATGAATTATCGTAATGAATGCAAATGAGGTGTTGATTCTCCAATTGTCCTTTAAGAGGATTTTTATAAAGATAGGATGTCTTCATATAAAAGATAGACAATATTCTACAGGCCTTCCGTACTTGGTGCCCCACTTTTGTCTCATCTGTATTTACTTTGGGTTTGGATTATTTCTGACCGTAGGATTATCAATCTCTACATATCACGGAATATCTTATATTTTATAAAAATACCCTAATATGGAATATTTTTTAATCAATGAAATGTAATGCAATGAGATATTAGTCGCAAAGTGATCATCGTAGAAAGACTTTCATTAAACAAAAAAAAGGCTCGTTACATCAGATATTATTTTTCCAAGCTTTACAGATATTGATGACCCTAACCCTTAACTTTCTAATATCACCCAACAAACGAGTCAGCTTTCCTCCGTGGTCCAGTGTCGAATCAATATTCTGACTTACTGGTATTGCTTCGTCAGCTAAATCTGCCACCTGTTGGGCCACTTCGTGCGCTTGAGCGATGAAACTTTTCATGTCTTTATCCCTCTTTAATATTTCTCGCTCAACTTTTCGCAGCTGGAGGGTTACCTCTTCGACACATTTATAGCCAGCTTGCTTGTAGGCTTCGACGCGGATCTCACTTGTACGCAAAGAAGTCATAAGTTCTTTTGTTTGTTCTTTGAGTGCTTCATTCCCCAACTAAAAGGTGTTGGATATGGTCTTACTTTGTTGCAAACTTGTTTTCTAAATCTCGTTCATGGCTAGGTTGTCTTGTAACTCTTTCTGAAGGGTACTATATCGGCTCTCGGCTTCTTCCAACCTTTGTGACAATAATTGAGCCATATTTTCACTGGCCCTACCTCTCTGCTTCCACTGTCCCAGGTCACTCTTCAGCTGAATGACACTCTTCTTCCATTCTTCTAAAGTGTTACCCATTCCCGCATTTCTGAACACATAGTAGAGCTCATGATGATCTTCTTGTAAACTCATCATTTCCTCGCTCAAAACATCCTTCTCCTGTCTGAGCCGGTTATACTCGAATGAATGCCCCTCCTCTAAGATGCCCACATTTTAACCTCTGAATTTAACTTGCTAGAGTGACTTGCTTCTGTGTTATCCAAGCCTTCCCTTGGATATTGACTTCCTTCCAACTTTGCCCCTTGAGCGATTTTTGTCTCAATGTAGAATCTAGGCTTCCCATTTTTGAAACTCAATATACTTGTCTTGATAAGGTCTTCGACCTAATTCCTTAAGGCCCTACAATTCTTAGTGGTATGACCTGAACTCCCTATGTGGTAACTGCACCTAGCACGTCGATTGTAACCTTTCGGGTAAGGTGGTTCTTTCGGATCAGAATGAACGGGGGTGATAAGGTTTTTCTCGATAAGCATCGGGAGTATCTCGGTGTACCTCACATGAATAGGGATGTGTTTCTTCTCATTACTTGCTTTTCGGGTTTCTTCTAGACCTACTTCTGTTTCTTGAAAGCTTGACTCGGATGTATTCATCACTGGTTTGTTGATAGAAATCACAAAAGGGTTCAACTAGTTGTATATGCCGACGTTATCTTGTTTCGGAGTGATATTCTGACCACTGATGTCTTCATTTTGACTCTTGACTATCCCTTCTTCTGGTTCTACAGTTCCTTTGATTTTGGTCATAGCAGTCATCATATTTATCATCTCGGTCATCTGCTTCTTCAAATCTTGTATCTCAGTTCGTTCGTTACTGATGTAAGCGTCGCCTACTATGTCTGGTTCAAAGCCTTCGGATGTGCCACCCTCTCTAGTATTCGGTGTATCTTCGGATGCCTGTTCTATTTGATCACGAGGCCTCTTATCCATTATGATTGTCTTCTAAAGTGATAGTCACTTGCGAAATTAATATCTTTATTTTATGCCATAAGGATGCAAATGCAAAGCAAATGTAAAGGAAAAAACAAACACAAAAGAAATCTGTGTCAGTACGATGAAATGATCAAGAAAGAAAATTAAATAAATTAAATGGAAAATGATAATAAGACAATAAGTTAAAGCAATCAAACAACAAACAAAAATACGAATAAATCCAACAAACCATAAACATGGTTACCGCTAAACGGACAAAGTTTCGACATGGCTCCAAAAGGTGAGCTTTACGATTTACTATATGCATTTTGAATTTAAAGTAAGTGGTACTCGAACTGTCGCTAGGACATCGATTCGAGGGGACACGACCAATATACCATACGGAAGCGGAGCTCCACGAAGTATAAGAATCGGATCTCGAAAATTAATTACAACACCATATAGAAGCGGCAACTTCACGGGGCGAAGTAATTGTTCCCACTTGAGTGTTCTAAAACTAATATATGATGACAAAATATGTTGAACATCGTATAACCAAACAAGTTTGAAGAATTAAAAATTAAATGGGGCCGAGTTTAAAATTTTTTCTTAATAATTATAATATGAACCAAATCTAAGGCCCGGCTCTCTTTTTGTTTTTTTAAAAAAACAAAAATTTGTCCCCAGCGGAGTCGCCATGCTATAGCGACTAAAAAAATCTGAAAATGTATTTTTCCATTTTTATAGAAAATTAATCTTAAGGGGAAGATTTATTCTTTTTTTCTTAGAAATCCTAGTATTTGAATAAAATATTGGGAGTCGTCACCGATCATTCAAAAAAAGATAGACCAGACACCGGAAAATAAAACCAGAAATTTAAAAAGGAACTTGGATTCGAGAGTTGGTTGCAGATAGGGAAGGTTTAGCACCCCACGCCGCCCAAATTGGTACCTAATGGTTCGTAATATATTTATTAGAAAAATTTAAAAACCCAGCCTAATCTAATTAATAACCCTTAAATAAATGGATACATGATCATACAAATTAAACAACCTAACTCTCAACCCACGATACCAAAAGACATGACGCCCCAAGCATTTGGGACGACATTCCCACCAAGATTTTGAGTAATAAAAAAAAGGTGATAAACTAAATATGATAACGCATTAGCAAGATATATAGAACAAAACAAATAAAAATGCCAACAAAATGAAGGATAAACACATACATATATTATTAAAATAAAACAAGTAATAACAGGGCATTATTTACCATATAAAATGAATATACATATACATATTTTAAACCGTATGTATACCTGTAAAAATGATATTATACATGTTAGTTTTATATTCCATTTTTTATTTTATAGTTTTAGTTATTTTTAATATATACATATATGTACATGTCACGATAATTACCAAAATATTAATAACAAGTAGTATTTGGACAACATATTTACATATCAACATGTATAAGTATACAAATTAATAATAATAACACAAAAGTAAAATATGAAACATATATTAAACAAGAAAATATAAACAAAAATAAAAACATGATTAAAATTAAATAGAAACAAAAGTCAATGGTAGAAATTAAATAATACAAGTGACTGAAATTAAATGAAATAAAAAAGGGATGCAGAAATGAAACATGCAAATTTCTCAGGGATTTCGAAGGTAATTAGCTCGTTATCATCTGATTTAGTTATTATTAGGGACCAAATTGCAAAACAGGAGAAAACTAGGAGGATCGGGAAGGAGATTTCGAAACACGAAAGGACCCCTCGTGTGATTAACCTGACAAGGAAGGGTTTATGTTGCTATTATACCATTTTTAAACCATTAAATGAGTATAAAACTCATATCAAAACTAAAGCTTAGATTTTTTATTTTTTTATCCCCTTTACTATGAACTTTTGTCTTCTTCGCCTCCCCTTTCAAATTTCAGCACCAGAGTGTATCGCCGGCTGACGCTATTCGACGCCGACGAGCCTAAATCGCCCCTTCTTTTTTTCTTTTTTATTTTCCTTTTTTCGAATCTAAACCCCATTTAGTTTCAAATATAACCCTAAAATCCCATTAGTTTTTTACCTCTATATTTTTTGTTTTGAAAACCCTAACCCCTTTAGTGACCACCCTACCACTCACCATGCACGGCCGAAAAAGGATCGGCGGCTAGTCATCGGAGCACTAGACGGCTCAGATAAAAAAAGGTAACCCTTCTTATTTCCCTTTTTTGTATTCGAATATAAAAAATAAATAATGATAACCAAAATGAAAGTTACATCTGAAAAAACTGAGTCTCTTTTTTTATTGCTTGTTCGAAAAGTTGTTGAGATTAACTTTTACATTCGTATTTATCGCAAAAATTGAAATGATTATCCTAATCTACTATTTCTAACAATCCGATCTTCATTTTCAGCCACTTGCATATCGGCCACATCTCGGCCGTTGATTTCGCGGCGATGGATTATTTGATTCGGTTCGGGAATGGACGGTTGAGATGGCGTTTCGACAATGACGTGGCACCCTTCAAATGCAGATGCGTGGCGGGCGAGACTCCAAAAGCCTCAGCGCGCCGTGCACGTGCGCGTGGGAGGCGAACGGCCGGCGCGTGCACTGCACGCGCGATCCGAGAGCTCCTCTGGTTTGATCATGACCGTTGGATCAGATCTAGATCCAACGGTAGAGCGGCGGCTGCACGAAAAAGATGGGATAAAATTAGAGTTTTTATTGTATTATTAGATTGGGCCCAAACCACGCTTTTTGCAATAAAATAGACTTTATTTTTTAAATGTAATGTATTTTTTTATTGATTTTTTCGTTTTTATATCATAGCCCATGATGATAATAATAATAATAATAATAATAATAAACACTCATATTAATATTAATAATATATATATATATATATGTGGACAAAAATGAGTGATTACAAGAGTAGAATGTCGAACCTACAGGGGTATGATCAATAAATACAAAGTGATCGTACTTAAGGGTTGGTGAGCAAGTATTGGCTTGATAGTGATTATCAAGACTAAATGCAATAAAAGTAAATATAGCAATGATCAAGATAAACAAATGTTGTAGCATATATTTAGAAGATTATGAAAGCTAGATTTATTGCCTAAGAATTATGCTGATTACTTATTTGAATGTTATAGCGGTTGGCAATACATGTTTACGTAAATTAATTATGTCTTTATCTATTCGACTGGATTTTCTAATTAACTTTTGACTCTCTCGATGCCTAGAGGTTGATTACAATAAAGCTAAGGTAATACATGTCTGCGTGAACCCTAACAGCTCTATTATCTATTCAAGTTCCCATTATTAGTCATTGAAATCATAAACTTATGTCTAAGCCAGATTAGGACCAAGTTAACAGCTTAGCCCCACTGTTCACGTTTGTATAACCTAACTCTCTCGATATTAAGCCACAAATCAATAGTTAAAAAGTCTCTCTTGATAACTCTTACAATAATTACGCATGAAGAACGATGAACATAATAGATAAAGGAAAAGAACTATAACATTAAAGAAATAATCAAAACATAATATCTTAAAAACAATAAATCCAAGCAAAAGTATTTAGCTCATGTCTGAGCCTAAAAAATTCACAATAAAAATAATTAGAAACATGGCAGTTTATCAAGCAAAGGAAAAGAAAAAAATCAATCGTCCTCGACGTTTCTCCTCCAAGCTCTCTAATTGTATTGTAGGTCACGTACTCCTCCAGCCTCTTTCGATGATTTTTGTTGTGTGAAGACTCCTCTAGAACTTTGACACTGGTGGTTCTCTGATAGCTGAAGACTAAGGGCTGCCGTCTAAGATCGAGCTCCCTTTGTTTGTGGCTCAAGTCTTCTTTATAAAGATAGAAAAGCTAAGATGTTGAAACCCTAAAGCACACGAAGCCTCTTAAAGAGGATCTTACTTTTCTTTCATTCAATGAGTTTCGTATAAAGTGAGAATCCACGTGTGCCAAAGTCTGATCCATCTCCAACTATATTGCCTTGTCAGCTCCATTCGAGAGAGATATCATCCTTCTGCTCCAACGTTCCTCCAGCTCCAACAGTTCCTTGTACTAGCATCACAAAAACTCACACATTCCCCATTAAAAGTACCAAAATATATAACAATTAAGCGCATGCAGTGTAACTATCTAACTACATGCAAACTATTCCTAAATGCAACTATATGAACCTAAACACATGCAAAAACTAAATAAAAAAAGTATACAAAATAGGTTATTTACACAGTCATCGCGGCTCGCGTGTATGAGTCTTGTTTTTCAATCGCTTAATAAGTGTGTTAAAAGACTATATTCAAAGGGGTAAAAAATTATATCTACCCAATCATGTATAGGTCTTGCCTTCGATACGTACCACACATATTATATCTTTTTAGACAAAATTCGTTTAATTTTTTATTTTTTCATGTTATTTTTATTTTTTTATTACGGTTATTAGATCATATCACCTTACTTAAATCATACTAAAACATTGCTAGTAAACACTTTTATCTGGTCTAAAAATATTATTTTGACAAATAATTTTTAGTAAATTTTATTTTAATACTTAATTTATTCTATATATTTAGTTAAACACAGGGAGGAATACCAAAAATAAAAACTAACATTAAACAACAGCTGCTAGATTAGCTATGGCAATAAGTTAATGACAAAAGGTTGATCAATCAATCAAAGAGTTAGCTTAGTTTAGTATTCATTCATTTATTTCGGTATGTTGTTGGAAAGCTGCCCGTTTAATTAAATTTGAAATAAACAAAAAGGGTGTGGAGCCCACATTACAACATCCGCCAATCACCAAATGCTACGTCGTGAGACAAGATAACACTTCAAAATTCAAACATAACATCGCGGACAGATATCCTTTTAGATCATGCTTACCAGGTCCACTCCCCAGTAACTTGTTTTTTTAAACAAAACTTTTTGTCAAAATATTTACTAATTACTTTAAGAAAAAAATCTTTAAATGTAACATTAACCGGGTGGTTTGGCTGAATATTCATTTTTTAAAATTTTATTGAGAAAAATACATCATTCTAAATAATATTTAAAAAAATACATTCATTCAGTCCACAGGGTAAACTCGCGTTTTGCAAAACGAGAGTTTCAAACTCGCATTTTGCAAAACGAGACTTCAAATTTAATAAATTAAATTTTTTTCCCTACCTATCCACTCAACACGAAACTCACGTTTTGTAAAAAGAGAGTTCCAAACGTGGCCTGAATAAGAGTATTTTTCCAAATGTTATTTAAAAGGGGTGTTTTCTCAATAAAATTTTAAAAGAGAATATTCAGCTAAACGTGCCACACTAAATTGTATATTTCATATATAATATTTCGAGTTAAGCATAAGGCAATTTTGCCCAAATATTTATTTTTTAATCATTTATATATTTGATACTTAAAAATATTAATTCTCGATTTAGCACACATTTCTAGAACTTGTTTGGTTGGTATGAAGAGTTTTAATTTTTATTTTTTTAATGAAATTTATAGTACCCGTCTGATTGGTATGATGAGTTCTAATATTTTTTTATTTTTTATTGAGTTTTTATGGAACTCATTTGATTTAAAAAACAATACAAAAATAATATTTTACAGAGTTTGTCATGCTAGTACGAACGAAGAGTTCTATAAAAACTACTAAAAAATTTAAAAACACTTTAAAATTTTTCCATAGCAGCCAAACGAGTTTTAGAAATAAGTGCTACATTGGGATTCAATATTTTTTAGATGTTAGTTATGTAAATAATATTAAAACACAGAACATTTGGATAAAAAAGATGCTAAGAAGGGTCGCCACAACAACACCAATAATATATTTTTATAAAATATTTAATATTATTGTATTTTTATATTCATGACAACAACGATAATAATTTTATTCACGTAAATGAACCCCAAACGGATTATTTAATTACAAGTAGTTTAAGTAGGAAATTATAGATAATTTATTTATATAAAAACCAGTTCAATAATAGAATAATAAAATATAATTTTATCTCCTTATCAGCTTTGTTTTATTAGTCAAAAATCTGGTCCGCTTATTCCATCACCTTACTCTTCTCCTTTCAGCATCTTCTGTTCAACAAAAATAAGTCAAAATTTAAATCCAGAATTTCTATTTCTTTGTTTTCTCTTCATTTAATCAGATTATCAATTAAGTGAAACAAAGAGAGGATGAACAGGGAAGATATTGCTAAAAATCGGCATTTCCTCGCCGACAGGAGATGGGTTTTCCCTCTCGTTATCGCCGGCCTAATCGCCGGAGCGATTCTAACCTCCAGTTTCATAAAAGCAGCCGACTACTCGGCTCTATGCTCCGTCGCCAACACTAGGTCATCACAAGGCGTTGCTGAAGTCTCCGTCGCCAACACCAGATCATCATCTCAAGCCGTTGCTGAAAACCCCGCCATGCCGGTCCAACTCCAGGCCATCATCCACTACGCTACCTCACGCATCGTGCCGCAACAAAGCTTCGGGGAGATCTCCGTTACGTTTGACGTCCTCAAGAAACGTTCCCCTTGTAATTTCCTCGTCTTCGGACTCGGCTACGATTCCTTGATGTGGACTTCACTCAATCCGAATGGGCACACTATATTCCTCGAAGAGGATCCGAAATGGGTGCAGACGGTGCTCAAAGACGCGCCGAGCCTCCACGCGCACCCCGTCAAGTACCGTACGCAGCTCAAGGAAGCCGATGCTTTGCTCTCCCATTACCGCTCAGAGAAGAGCTGTTTCCCGTCGAAAGCTTATTTGCGCGGCAACAACAAGTGCAAGCTTGCCTTGACGGGGTTTCCCGATGAGTTCTACGATACGGAGTGGGATTTAATAATGATCGATGCGCCGCGTGGGTATTTCCCTGCGGCGCCCGGTAGGATGGCGGCGATATTCTCGGCGGCTGTCATGGCGAGGAAACGAAAAGGGCCCGGCGTGACGCACGTGTTCTTGCACGACGTTGATCGGAAGGTGGAGAAGACTTTCGCGGAGGAGTTTTTGTGTAAGAAATACTTGGTCAAGGCCGTTGGTAGACTCTGGCATTTCGAGATTCCGTCCGCCGCTAACATGAGCAGCCACGGCGGTGCTCAGTTTTGCTGAAATGCCCCCCCCCCCCTCTTTCAGCTATGGTTCATGTGTGTTGGAATTCAATAATAAATTATATACTTTAAGATAGTGGTAATTTTTTATTTGTACTTAAATTAGAATTTTGCTTTTATATTATATTAGGAGTAATAAATAAAAGGCAAAATGACAAAAGATGCCCCCAACGTTTGCATGTTTTGTCATTTGGCCCCCTATTCTTTTTTCTGGTCCAAATATGCCCCCAACGTTTGTTTGTTTTGTCATTTGGCCCCCCATTCTTTCTTTTGGTCCAAATATGCCCCCAACGTTTCATTCATAATCTAAATATGCCCCTGTTGGATGTAAACTGTCAATCAACTGACGGTCAACGGCTTATAAAAATTTTTTGACGTGACATCAGCAGATCTTAATACGTGGCAAGTCCAGTCAGCATCAGCTGTTGAACGTCAGTTGACTGACAGTTTCCATCTAACGGGGGCATATTTGGACCAAATTGAAACGTTGGGGGCATATTTGGACTACAAATGAAACGTTAGGGGCATATTTGGACCAAAAGAAAGAATAGGGGGTTAAATGACAAAAAAGTAAACGTTGGGGGCATATTTGGACCAAAAAAAAGAATAGGGGGCCAAATGACAAAACATGCAAACGTTGGGGGCATCTTTTGTCATTTTACCTAAATAAAATAAAATCAAGCCTTTCTTTGTTGTTGTTGTTGTTTTTGGTAGTGGTGGTGGAATTTGATTAAAGAAGGCAGGTATGGTTGTTAAGGTGGTGCCTGGTAAGATGATTAATTAAATTAAGGTTAAATTATTTGAGTGACCACTCAATTATTGGGTCTGACTTATTTTGACCATTAAATTACAAAAAATTTAAAATTCGACCACTCAACTATTTAATTGGACATATTTTGACCATCAACTGTTAAAATCTAACAGAAGAGTGACGTTGTTGTTAATAAAAATTTATATAATTATACATTTGGTCCTTGTTAATTACTTATTCTATCAATTTGATTATAATTTTAATTTAATTAAATAAATTAATCATTCAATTTGTTGGAGGAATTTAATTAATATTTTTATTTAAATAAATTAACCCATGACGGTGGAAATTTTGGAATGAAACTCACAGACTTTATGGCGGCGATGGTAGTGCTTAGAGTGGGTGAGATCAGCATTGTAACCCTTGACTGACACCTTGGGGAGTTGGTTGAGCTGAGATCTCCGACCTGGACCTGCGATAAAGCCGGTTGACAAAGTCATCCTTAGCGGAGAAAAAGTGAGTACGACCACCAAAGTTGAGACTAATCTTTGTTGTTAAATCGACGGGTCTAGAAACTTCCTCCATTTTCGGAACAAGAAATAATCACCTCCGCCTCCTCTAAAGCCGGGAACAAGATCCAGTGAGAGTAAGGAAGGGTGGGCAGTGGAGTAAGACGACGTAACAGAGTAAGAGTGCGGGTCATATAAGGAATGAAAATTGGCGTGGGGTTAGGGTTGTGGTTGAGCATGGTTATGGTTTGGCTGAGAAAAGACGGTGTTGTTTTGATGGGAAAGGAGAGTTTCGTTGAAAGGTTGGTCGGTGGTGGTGCTGGTATCGTAGTGATGAAAAATCTAACGATTTGGGCCGGGTTCTTGGGTTGTATCTTCACTGGATAATAGAATTGAATTATTAATTTATTTAATTTAATTAAATTTAGGATAAAATTAATAGAATATGTAACTAATATGGACCAAATGTGTAGTTATACAAATTTACATTAACAACCACGTCACTATTTCGTTAGATTTTAACGATTGGTGGTCAAAATAGATCCAATTAAATAGTTGAGTGGTCGAATTTTAAATTTTTGTAGTTCGATGATAAAAATAGGTCAAACCCAATAGTCATGTGATCACCCAGTTAATTTGCCCTTAAATTAATTTTCTTTTATTGTCGGATATATTTTTAATCTCTTCCCTCTATGTTCTTCAACTGCCCATAGGCCATAGCATATTAGCAATATCTCCACTATTGATTATGCAGACTAAACATTAAAAATTTGTAGTTTGGAAATTAGATAATTGTTACATTATTGATGAATTTTGATTCCTCATACCCGAATTTTAATGCCGTAAATTATAAATATGTGTAATTTACTTTACTTTTGCATCTTAGGGTTTTGTATGAGATTTTGATGAACTATATCCTATTATTTTCTTTTTTAAATACATTGTATTTGATATATTTTCTATGTTTATTAATAAAAGTCAGTTGTCATTGTCAAATATATATATATATATATATAATTTGATTATAATTTTATTTTATTAATTTTGTATTAATTATATATTCAAAAAGTAAATTAATTTAGTTGTTTTAATATTAAGTAAAGATAGTTATTTATAAGGCGTAATAATAATAGATGTAATATTAATAATAATATTAATGATATGTAAAAGTAAACTTTATGTATCATAATATAAATTAATGTGTGAGAATAAAATTTGAACATTCAAAAGTTTGAGAACGAAATTAAAACGTTCAAAGATTTTAGAGACTTATTTAGATTAAAACTCGTAGTTTAAGGGTGTAATTGAAATGTTCAAAAATTTAAAAATTAACCAATTAAAATGAACGTAATAATTTCAGGACATGCAATTAACTCTTTCAAAATTATATGTTTGTATGTTATAATGACTAATTTTAATTCGAGTTAATAGAATTATATAAATTATAATTGTGATTATATAAATAATACTTAAAAATACTTTAGTGTGACTTTTTAATTACATTTTTAGGTTTTTAAGAGGATTTAATATTTTTTAATAGCTCATCCCCTTGTGTCCTGGTGGCAAAGGTAGATATTCATCATCCCTTGGAATTCGGGTTCGAGCACCAGTAATGCATGATGTGTGTGCCGTCTTTGAAAAGATTAAGAAAGTTGAACAGATGTTACCCTTACATTAAACCAGCATATTCAAATATATATATATATATATATTCTAATATAATACATAAATAAATAGTTATTCTAATACATGTTAACAGGGGCGGTTCAAAGATTTTGGGGGCCCTGTGCAATTTATTAAAATGAGGCTCTTAATTTATAATCAGTAAGAGATCGTATAAGTTTTTTTTTCTTCAAAAAATATCTTAGTAGAAAATATATTATTATATTATCCTCTTGAGCAACAAAAAATCAACTTATAAACATCTGAAAATCAAACACTCTTACTTAAAAGGTGTCACTCTTTTTTCATGTTTTAAGTTTTAGATAATTGTTATATATATACACATAATTGTATATATAAATTTATAATTTTTTACAAATATTAATTTAAGTTCTCTATTTTTGGGGCCCCTCTCTCTCGGGGGCCCTGTGCGGTCGCTCCTATCGCGCCTGTCCAAAACCCCCACTGCATGTTAATATTTTTTAATCTTGAAACGATATAGAATTCTACTAAAATAAAAAAAGAGTACAACTTTAACAATGCAATCAATTAAAGAGGGAGTTTTAAGGACTATATCCACCAAAAACTCAAATATAAAATAGAATAAAAAGAAAATTCAAATGCGCAACGAAGTCTTCTTTTGAATCTGACGTTCATCATCCATAGTAACTCAGTATTCGTCAATAATATTCATTTGTCTCTATCGAACTAGACGCTTTAGAGATGATGAAGAAGTGACAAGCGAACCAAATCAAACTTACATGCTATTTCGCTAAATAGATCTGAATAAATCGACAAACAACCATAAAAAAGAATCTAACCACTGAAAGACCACCGACAATCACAAATCAGATACGAGTGATGTAAGAATCTCTGTACGATCGCACATCTATCACATAAGTAGACGAACAACATGTCATAAGGCAGAGAAAACGTGCCACAAGAGCAGAGTAAAGAGTGCCACAAAAATAGAATTAAAATATGCGACAAAAGCATACTAACATACGTAAAATATGTGAAAACAAGAAATCAAACGAAAGAGATTAAAAATTAGAACAAAACCTAAATAAAAATAACAAATCAAACCGGAATATGAAAAAAAATTTGATAAAGATGAGCCAACAACCTATAGGTAAAATCAAAAGAATAAAAGGGGGGGGGGGGAGCTTACGTCTGCAGAGACAAAGATGAAAAAACTTATTATTGTTGATCATGAATAGGGATGGGCACGGAACCCGGACCCGACGGGTTCTGACCCGACCCGGCCCGATCGGGTCGGGTATTTTTATAAAAAAAATCGGGTTCGGGTCGGGTCGGGTTTTTGTATAGGGTGAGGTCGGGTCGGGTTTGGGTTTTAGGGTGAAAAAATTCGACCCGATCCGGGACTAATAGTGTAATTTTCTCCTAAATTTTTTTAGGGATATTTGTAATAATATCCCTTTTTATATATTTTTTTATAATTAGGTCCTTAAAATTGATTTTTTATTTACAATTTAGTCCTTAAATTTATTATTTTTTACAATTAAGTCTTTTAAATTTTTTTTTTTTACAATTTAGTCCCTAAAATTGATTTTTTTATATAGGTCGGGTCGGGTCGGAGTCGGGTTTAAGGCATTTATTTTCGGGTCGGGTCGGGTCGGATTTTTTAAAAGATAGGGTCGGGTCGGATTCGGTTTATGGTTAATATTTTCGGGTTGAGATCGGGTGGGCCAAAAACCCGGCCCGACCCGACCCGTGCCCATCCCTAATCATGAATCCTTTTGGTTGACCCGTAAATCTCCATTTTAAGCACTATCTGCTCCGTTATTAAAGGTTTAAAGGTAAAATTGGTAGTCTCTCAACGAAAAATTAAAAAATCAATTCAATTTTTATAATTTTTTTACTTAATTTAACCCTTAAAATTCAAATTATACTCAATTTAGTACATCTATTACATTGATTGCATTGACTTTCAATGCCTTCTAACGATCAAAGATAAAAGGACACGTGGCACACTCTGAACGTGCCACATCATAAAAATCGATTTTTTATAAAATAATTCTAAAAATCTATAAACTTATAAAAAAATTCATTAAAATTTAAAATTTAAAATCTTAAATTAATTTATTTCTTTTCTTATTATCCTTTATTTTTTATAAAAAACATAAAATAATATTTTTTTTCTAAAAACCCCAAAGTTTCATTTCTTTTTAAAAAAAAGCCCCATAAATTTTTAAATCAAGCATTAGCACCGATTCAACCATCGGCCACTCCCCGTCATAGGAAAACCCCTCCCATTTTGGTCATCCTTGCACTCATTCTAACCGTTCAACACTCTTTGCATCGCCCAACCCTAGGGATGGCAAAAAATTCCGAAGTCGACGAGTATCGACCCGAACCGATCCGGTATGGTTGGATTTTTTTAAAAAAAATTAGTTTTTGGGTCAGGTTCGGGTTTAGGGTGGAAATTCCTCGCCCCGCCCTGACTCGGTTTATTTATAGATGTAAATTTATATTTAATATATATTAAATTTAATATTTTTATTAATTTTTTGGGTCGGGTCGGGTTTCATCGGGTTTTTTTTTTATCAAAATTTCGGGTTTGGGTCGAGGTCGGATTATACTTTTATTATATCGGGTCGGGTCGGGTCGCAGATAAAGATATATGAAACTCGGCTTAGGTAAAAGTCTAAAAAAATTTGGGTTGGCCAAAAACCTGCCCCACCCTGTTACCATCCCTACCCAACCCGTTCTCCCTCAATATTTCTTCTCACTAGCACCATCATCGGCCACAATAACAACAACCTCCACCGTCGATTAAACTGATTTGAGGATTTGGGAATGTAGGGTTAAGGTTTAGGGATAGAGATTTGAATATTTTGGGTATTTTGAAAATTTTTGAAAATTTTGGGTTTTATAATTAAAAATATTTTTTAAAAAAAATATACAATTTTTAAATATTATTTCATTATAAATATATATATATATATTTAATAATTATTACATTAATTATTATATTTTTTTATTTTAATTATAAAATGTTTTTTTATAATTTTATACATAATTTTAATTGTTTTACACATTTAAATATTTTTTTAGATTTTTCTTGAATTTTTAAAATATTTTTATATATTTATATTATTTTTTATAATTTTAAATGTTTTCATATTTAAAATATTTTTTTTAATTTTAAATATTTTTTAAATTTTTAAATAATTAATTACAGTTTTGATGATGTGGCACGTCAAGAGTGTGCCACGTGTTACCATCATAATAACTACTTTTGATTTAACAGTCAATTGTAACTATCAACGTTACAGAATGGTTAAATTGATTGTAATTTAAAATTTAAAGGTCTAATTAATCGTAATTTGAATTTTTAATTAAGTGAAAAATTTTCATAAAAACTTAATTAATATTTTAAATTTTCATTGATGGTCAATTTGACAAATAAGCCATTATTAAACAAATCCCAACTTTTGTTCTTAATTTGACCAAAACGCAATGATTGAGATTTACAATGGTGTTTTATGTGTTCAATACTCTACCATCGCAACTATACTTTCTAACTAAATAAATTTAAGTCACAGTTATAATTATAAATAACATATACATATAATTACAAATATATTTTTTGACAAATCTCAAATCTATTTCTAATTTTACTTAGAGGGGAGGGAAATAAGGGATTCTAAGGAGAAGGAAGGAGAGTGTTCATAGTAGGTCTAAAACCTATGACCAAAGTGAATATAAAGGAACAAATATGAGCAGCTTGGTCAACCGACCATATCTATTTACTCTAATTACAATTATCCTATTCAGAAAATGATTACAATTATAATTAATTAGCAAAATACATAAACATAAATATAATCGATATACATACATATTTACAATGTCAATCGAGCTAAACTAAATTGCTTGATTAGTTTTATATTAGCAAAAGAGTTAAACACAAGATTTTTTAACTGAAGACAGGGACCAAAATGAGAGAGCGAAGAAGCGTAGGAGCGGAGGAACTTGGGAGCGAGAAGGTCAGTCATCGTGATCAGGGTTTTACAGTTTTTGTTGATAATATTAGCAAAAGGGTTCACCAATCTTCCCTGAAAAAGGCTTTCCGAGTTTATGGACCTGTGGTAGATGTGTATATCCCTTATTGGAATGTCAAAAGGAAGCTAAAGAGGACAATGTTCGCATTCGTAAGGTTCAGGAATGAAAAAGATGTCAATCTTGTTGTTGCCGTGGGTGATTGAAGGATAACCGATGGGTTTTTTATCAGGGTGTTTCTTGATAAGAAGAGGCCAAAAGGGCCCCTAAAGAATGAAGAAAAGAAGAAAAATGTTTTAGTACCAGCTAAGAGGAGAATATCGTTTCAGCCAGCCCTTAAGGATGCTAGATCGTATAAAGAAGTTCTCCTTGGATCCTGCCATGCTGACGAGGTGGGAAAGAATGAACACACTATTGAAAAAAGGATCACTTTTTTGCACGTGGAAGATTCTAACATAAAAGATAATGGCCCATGGATGAACGCGAATGTGATACCAATTCCTAGATCGAAAGATGGGTGGAGAAGGAGATGTTTGGTCGGCATTGTAAAAGGAATGTATAACCCAGACATAGTTCAGGAAGTGTTGAAAACTAAAGGCATTAACGTAAAAGTTAGCCCATGGCATGGCTTCTTAGTCGTGCTTCAATTCTTAAAAATGGCAGTGTTGCAAAGTTGTTGGAATAGGAGGGAGGAATTCCTACAGGTTTGGTATTGGGCCCTAAATATGTTATTGGGCCAGCCCTATCTAATAGGTCTAATCTGCTGGATGTTCCTATAAGAGGTATATCTGAATTAGGAGAGGTATCGTCTGGTGAAGTAAAATCATCATTTTCCTTGATACACTCAAAGAGGCAATTAAGAAATTTAGTGCGACAAAGAAACAAATTGAGTGAAGGAATTAGTTTTGGGTTTGAAAACCTGAATTGGTGGAAGCCGAATGTGAAGGGGAAATTCAATTCCAGACCCAAGCCGAAGGGTAGAAGCAAAAGGAATCCAGCTGCTAGAAGTGTGGATATGGAAAATTTGGGTGTTGAGTTGACTTTTCCTGATGTTGGGTTGTTAAGCTCTGATAGTCACGCCGCCCACGGTGTTGAATAAGTGGAAACGTATGGGGTCGGGGTTAAACTAGGTGTTTTCTTCGGTGCATCGGAGTATGATGCTTTGGGTCAAATTGAGGCATTAGAAGCTCGTGATGCTAGCCAACCGTGAAGGAAAAAGCCTCTGCGTTGGTGCGTTGTCTATCTTTTGCTAAGCTAATATGAATTGTTATTTTCTAACCTGGAATGTTAGAGGATTAGGGCGTTTGGAAAAGGTGAGAGCAGTTGGTCGGTCAATCAATTTGGCTAGAGCTGGTGTGGTGTTTTTACAGGAGTCGAAAATCCAGATATTAAAACCTTCGGTGTTTCGAAGGCTGTGTGGTAGGAGATATGGGGATGCAATTGCGACTCCGTCTGATGGTGCCTCGGGGGGTCTCATAACACCGTGGGACACTAAATTCTTCTCGTTGGAGAAGTCATATAAGCATAACAGATGTATTGTTCTAGTGGGGAACTTAGTTAAATGAAGTATTAAGGTTGGGCTGAATAATGTGTATGCTCCAAATAATTTGGGTGATAGGAGAGAGTTTCTTGGGCAGCTTCATAAGATCATCGAGGACTTGGATATTCCAGTTCTTATCGGAGGTGATTTTAACTCTATCAAGCATGAGTCTAAGAAAGTGGGGATATCGGTGAATGTTAATTCCATGAGATGTTTTTCAGAGTTTATCAGTAGCTTGAAGTTGACTGATATCCCTCTTACTGGAGGGTCTTTTACATGGTTTAGGGGAGGTTCTTCCTTGTCAGGTAGTCGGCTGGATCGTTTTCTTGTGTCTCTTGAACTAATGATGCGCTTTCTTAAGGTTGTGCAACGATCTTTACCAAGAAGTCTATCGATCATAAACCAGTTTATCTTCGCAAAGAGAATAGAGTTGAAAGGAGGGCGCCCCCATTTAAATGGTTCTCGTATTGGGCTGACGACCAAGAATTTTGCAAATTAGTGGAATCAACAGTAGCCGATAACATGGATCTTGATATTTCGGCCCTTCTAAGGGAGCTAAAAAGTGTATCCAAGTTGTGGGCGAGGGAAATTCAAGCAAAGGAAAATGAGTCAATAAAAGATATTGAAGAGTCAAATGCATCCCTGGAGGAATCTATGCTAATCAATGGTTTTTCGAATGATGAAATGGAGAAAATACAACATCTCAAAGCTCGTTTGTGGGAGAGGTATAGAAGGGAGGAATGGGAATGGCTTCAGAAATTAAGAGTTAGGTGGTTCAAGGAAGGCGATAGGAACACAAAATTTTTCCAATTATCAGCTGCCATAAGAGGAAATGTTAATCATATCTCGAAAGTAAAAGTGGGTAATACAGTTTTATCAAAACAACATATGATATCGGAGGCGTTTGCTAATTATTTTCAAAAGAGCTATAATGAAAGCATCACAATTAAGGTGAAATGGTTCGATGTGAAGTTGAGTAAGTTGAGCCATGCTTCCGCCGTGAGTATTGAAGCTCCGTTTACTGAAGAGGAGGTTTGGGATGCAATTAAGTCAGCAGATGGATCACGGGCCCCCGACCCTGATGGTTTCAATTTCGATTTATTTAAGAAGTTCTGGAGCTCTATCAAAGGGTGTGTGACGAGGATGGTTGAGGATTTCTTCAATGGTAAGTTGGATGTCACAGAGATCAATAAGTCTTTTATTACTCTGATCCCCAAAAAGGCTGCCCTGAGTTGTATTGATGATTACAGGCCTATATCGCTGGTGAGGAGTCTCTATAAAAGCATTGCTCGAGTGTTGTCTAGGAGATTATCTGCATTTATAAATGAAGTGGTTGTAGATAGTCAGTTCACGTTTGTGCCTGATAAGCAAATAGTGGATTGTTCTTTAATAGCTAATGAGCTCATTGATGATTTGAGTCGCAAGAAAAAGAAAGCAGCTGTAATAAAAGCTGATTTTAGAAAAGCGTATGATTTCGTGGATTGGTTCTTTCTGGATTTTATTTATGGAGAGAATAAGATTTGGGGTGAAATGGAGGAGGTGGATAGGGATGTGCATTTCTACTTCATCGATTGCTGTTTTGGTTAATGGCTATCCTTCGAAGTTGTTCAAAATCAAGAGAGGCCTTAGACAAGGATGTCCTCTATCGTCACTATTGTTTAACCTTGTGGGCGAAGCATTGAGTGGTCTTTTACACAAAGCTACAGAAGTTGATCTAATCAAAGGTGCAACGATGGGGAATAGTAGTTTATGCTTAACTCACATCCAATTCGCGGATGACCTTATAGTGTTTGTAGAGGCAAATGAAGAGTCGGTGAAAAATGTCAAAAGGATTCTTTGGTTTTTTGAATTAGCTGCTGGTTTAAGTTTAAACCCAAAGGAAACGAAGATGTTCGGTATTAATGTGGCGGATCAGTCGATTCAAACTTGGGCAGAAGTTTTGAGATGATCATGTGGTAAATTCCCTACTCAGTATTTGGGCCTGTCGATTGGCCAATCGAGGAATTCCGTAAATTTGTGGAATCCAATTTTTGATAAGGTTGCTGCAAAACTTGAGGGTTGGCAGGTGAAATTTTTGTTTATGGCTGGGAGGTTAACTCTAGCTAAATCCATTTTGTACAATCTTCCTGTGTATTTTCTTTCTCTGTTTCAGATGCCTGTGTCAGTAGCAACTAAGTTCAACAAACTAATTGTAAACTTCATATGAGGAGCATCATCAGTGAGGCCTATTCATTGGGTGAAATGGGATAATATTTGCAAACCAATTAATCAAGGAGGTTTAGGGGTGGTTGATGTAAGAGTTAGAAATTGATCTTTATTAAACAAGTGGATCTGGCGTTTCGGTAATGTTCCTGGCAGTTTTTGAAAAAAAGTGGTGGTTGTTAAATACGAGTACGATCAAAGTTTACTGTTCCCAAAGCCGAATCAAACAAGAAAACATTCGTGGTTGTGGCAAAACGTATAAAAAGCTGCAACTTCTGTGAACGATAAATATCTTAGCAATATTAGATGTTGTGTGGGGGATGAGAAGTTATAGAGTTTTGGGAGGATTTTTGGACATAAGTATCAAATTTACGTATTGCTTTTCCGCGAATATTTCTGATAGCCACTAAAAAGCAGGGCAAAGTAGCTGATTTTGAGACGAAACATGATGGAGTTTGGTCTTGGAGTGTTGAGCTCAGGAGGAATTTTTTTGAGTTGGAAATTCCAATATGGAATGACTTTATGACAGTTCTTAATCGTGCTATGAATGGAAGTTCTACAGTGGGTAGTTTGAGATGGGTTGGTGCTTCAAATGAGTTGTATTCACCTAAAAATTACTGCCAATTATTCTGTACTAATGAAGTTGGAAATGACTTAATATGGAAGCTTGTTTGGGCTGGTCTTGCACCCCCAAAGGTGGAAGTGTTTGTTTGGAAGGCTGTGCTAAACAAACTACCTACTTCGACAACACTAGCTAAGCGTGGAATCTCTAATATGGGTTGCTCACTGTAACCCCCTCGTCCCGGTCTGGCCGGATGACCGGTCTGAGTAGGCTACACGGGGAAAATCGAAGCGAAACCCGTTAAGGTTCCCCCTCGGTTAGCAACCCTAAAAATTTCTTTTCTTTTTAATCTTGTCTAGAGGCATGTTAATTCCTAAGTGATCACGTCAGCGGAAAACATCAATAAAGAAGCACATTCGAACCGCAACCACACTTCAAACAGTCCATTTTACACTTACAGTGCAGGTCGTATCGATACACCAATCAGGGGTATCGATACGCCTTGACTAGGTCAACTCAAACAGTCAACTCAGGGAAGACCGCATCGATACAGCCCTTGAGCATATCGATACGCCCTTCTCGGTCAACATCTCGTGGTCAACGAGATACAACCGTACCGATACGCCCTTAACTCACCAAAATCTCAGAATTCCAGTGAGCTAAAACCGTATCGATACACCCCCGCGTATCGATACGCCCAGCCAAAACTGAGTTCTGCAGGCAAGACCGTATCGATACGGCCCTTAGGCGTACCGATACGCCCTGCTCTGCAATTCTCCAATTTCAGCAAAAACCAACAAGACTCTAACTCTAAATGCATATTGGGACTCTCCTAGCCACAAACAACCATTCATGCAACATACTACAACCATGAGTTAACATGTCAAGCAATTAGGGTGATCAATTACGCATATACATCATGACATTCACACAAGGGATAGATTTTGCATATATGGGCATACTTAAGAGTTCAAAAAGCCATAAGGCACAAGTCAACACATACAAGGTTTGCATACACAACCAAAACAACATGAACCATCTAAGGCATAGCCTCATCAACACAAACATTCATCAAGACAAGCATGGTTTACAAATTCAAGCCAAAACATGATCATCAACAACATTTATGAGTCATACAACGCTCATACAAAAAAAAAACATAGTAGCCCCATTGCTAAACTACCACTTTAATTACTAAATCATACTTGAGCAACTACACTTGGAAAACCACTTCGCCTTGCTCCTTGCTAACACCACGCTAATGATCTGCATTGTTGAAAATGAGAGTGTAAGCTAGAAGCTTAGTGAGGATGCTCTAAAATCAAAAACAACAACAATGCAGGGTTCAAGCATGTAATCCTTAACATCGAACACAACATACATAGGCAACAACAAGGCAACCTAGCTAGTATTTCAAGAGTCATAAATATGGCATCTCACATCATATTAAGCTCAACATTATAAACTAATATCACAACATCATAATCATCATAACAAGTTCATTGGCCACTATTAGTTTACTCGGATTTGCGGATTTACTCTCAACAACAACATTACCTCGGTGGGATTACACTCATCACCGGACCTTGCATGGGTGGGATTTCACTCATCACCACACGCCCTACGGATGGGATTCCACTCATCATCACGTATAATATAAATAAATTTCCGGTGGAATATTACATCACCGTACTCCTCCTTGATGACTCAACGCCATCAAGGCCACGCGCATTTTGACTCAAACGTGTGCACACTAATCCTAACGATCGATCATTTACACCTGGTAAGTTAACTAGTGCCAATCTCTTTAAACCACATCACATTAATCATCATTCATGTCATTCGACTATCATCATACACAACAATGTATACATATACAAAGCCAATTCATACTTTGCAAGATCAAGATAGGCATATGAATTCAAAGCTCATTAACAAATAGGAAGTCAAACTACCAATTTAACTTCTACCTTGGAATGGTCTACCAAACTCATTCCAATACCTCCACTACACACACTTGAACCAACTTTAAAACAAATTTAAAGTTTTACTCACCACCCTTCCTTAGCAAACCAAGCAAGCAAATCAAGCCTCTTCGATTTTCGGATTCGGTCCCGATGCTTCTCTAATGTCTCCTCTTGCTTCTAACCAATCAAAACACAATCATTACTCACCAATTCAATGCTAAATTCAGTCACAAACTCCAACCCATAAACACAAGTCAAACTTCACCATTTTCAAACTCAACTAATCACAAAACCTCCATTTTCGAGCTCCCCCAAATACCCAGCTGAAACTATGATTTCTAACACCCAAATGACATCTAAAAGGTCCCAAAACACTTCCCTATTAACCCTATACCATCAGCCCTTCAACCCAACCCTAAAACACACCAAAAACCCAATTTTAGACACTTCAAAAATTGCCCCAAAGACCCACTTCGGGTTTTCACCCAAATCCCACCATTTCAAGATATTAAGTGTATTTAGATGAGATTAAATCAAAACCCAACTCAACAATTCAAAAGCAATTGAAAAACCCACTAAAAATCCAAACTTTCATTAAACTTGCAAAATACAAAAATGGGTAGTTTTGAAATCTAAGACTATGTAAATGAAGAGGATGGCGAGGAGAGTTCAAATGTGAAATTACCTTCAAACACGCCATTGAATTGATGGAGAAATCAAATGAAATAGTAAATAGGGGTTTGGGAGGGTTTGGTTTTGATTTCACGTTGAAGTGAAGAAAATGGGAAAGATGATAACTTTTTTTTTGTTCTTTTAATTTCAAAAAGATGGTCTTCCTCTTTTCCCCTTATTTACAAAATTGTCACACCTTTTATTTTAATTCTCAATTAAATCAAAGCTAATGTCAATTTAATTAAAATCGATTTTACCGACTCGAACCGACTCACGCATCTAACTCCTAACCCTAAAACACGGGTGTTACACTCACTGTGTGTCTTTTGTAATAAAGAACAAGAAACAATTGATCATTTGCTTGTTCATTGCGTCACGGTGTAGAGAATATGGCAGAGATGGAGTGAGATGTGGAAGGTCAACGTAGTCTTTCTCGGTAACATACGGCTGTTTCTTTTGCAATGGGTTAGTCAACCAATACACCATTTCCTTAAATTTCTATGGCATATGGCTTTCTTTGGTTTCGTATGGACTATATGGCTGAGTAGAAATGAGAGAGTGTTTAAAAATGCTATTGTTAATGAAGTTCAAATGTTTGATCTTGTGTTGGTAAGGATTGGTCTATGGTATAAAAGCAAATGGCTTGTTGTTGTTCCTTCTACCGTTGAGTTTATCAAGTATCCCTCGATTTATCCTGTGAGGGAATTCATACTAGAGTTGTAGTTTCTTGGGTCCAGTCACCTATTGGATGTATGAAGTTCAATGTGGACGCAACGGTTCATGGTGGTTTTGGGTTTACAGGTATCGAAGGTATTCTCATGGATCACAACGGAAAGATTTTTGGAAGATTCTCCAAAAACTTAGGAAGGGCTGATCCAACTCACTAATGATAGAATCCGATAGTTTTTTGGCGATATCGTGGATCAATGCTCGTGACCCAGCTCCTACTATTTTCAGAGAAATTGTTAAGGATGTTATAAGCTTCAAGGGAAAGTTCAATTGGAATTTCGTTTTTACTTGCAGGAAATGAATGGGGAAGCGCATAGGATGGCCAAACTAGGTTGTCAAAGTCAGCGTGACCTTGTATGGCTTATGGATGTTGGGCATGGCGAGGTTCCTAGGTAATTTATGAGTGGTCCTGTATGTTTGAGAGTCTATGGTGGATAGCTACTACAAAGCCTGAATGCCCAGGTTGCTATCATTTGTGGAATTCAGTTGATGTGTGTGTAGTGTTGTCATGTTTTGATATGCTAATGTTGGATTTGTTTGGTCTAAGGTGCACTGGCTATGTTTAGTATATGGGTGAGTTTTGTATGTGTAGTATGAGAATTGTGCTGTAAATGTTTAAAGTGTAGACACACTGATTCGATGCACCCTTTTTCCTCTATCTAGGTTAGGGAGGTTTTTTAACGAGGCTTGAATTAGTGCTTATTATATGAATAAAAGATCGCTATTACCTTTCAAAAAAAATTATAGATAAGATAAGCTCTGCATGTAATGAAGTTTAAATAGAAATTAATGTGGAGTGAGAGTCACTACAAAAAAATGTACATATACCGACGCCTATTTATACCGACGGACATAAGTCGTCGGTATATAAGATATATACCGACGGAAAATAACAATGTCAGTAAAAGTTACTAGTTTTACCGACGGATACAATAATCGTCAGTGTAGGCAACGCATATACCGACAGACGACAAGAAACCGTCGGTATAGATATAACGTATACCGATGGAGTATAGGAACCATCGGTATAGGTACAACATATACCGATGGTTGTTTAGGTGTGTTGGTAAAAATATAACTTATACCGATGCACTGTTGTAACCGTCGGTATAGGTAAACCATATAGCTATGGTTTTTTCTGTTTGTCGGTATAACATAAATATATACCGACGGTAATATCTTGTCCGTCGGTATAGGTTTGACATATACCGATGGTGAGCTGTGTCTGTCGGTATAGATATTTATTTTTTATTATTTTAATAAAACACAGCGTTTTAACTTCACTCAAATTAAACTTTTCCAATCCCTAATTGCCTCTCAATTGTTCGTCGCCTTTCAATCGTCTCCATCACCTTTCGATCCCTAATCACTCGCCGGAGATATTCTACGGCTTCCTCCCTGTAATTTGCTGGTCTCAATCGATAAGTATATTTTTTATAACCTCTAAAGTCAAGCTATTGTTTCTCTGTAAAATTTGCCTATCTTTTTCTTGTATGAATTTTGAGTTGTCGAGATTATGAGTACTTGCCTATCTTTTTCTCGTATGAATTTTGAGTTGTCGAGATTATGGGTACTTGCCTATCTTTTTGAATTTGGTTTGAGCTGTCGAGATTGTGGGTACTTGCCTATCTTTTTCTCGCATTATTTGGAATTTTAGTGGTTCCCTTTGTTTTTCTGAGTTCATATGCTACCCCCGACTACATTGGAATGTCTAACTCATCTTTTGAAGTTAATAGTCTAATATCTAGCTTTTCTGTTAAAATATAACGACATTGGTTTGTTACTTTTACACTGAAATTCTTGGTCTTTTCTCTAACTTGAAGTATTCATGTCTGACGCAATCTGGACATGGAAATATCTTATGATTGAATTGGAGCTATGTTTTATGTAACATATTTAGGATGGCAAATTACTTGATAATGAATTCTAATTCGATTGAAATAATCAAAGTATTCGAATGAGTTATTATTTGATCTTATGATTGAATTGGAGCTATGATTTAACTACCTTGTTTGTCAAATACATTCGAAACTGTTTTGAACATGTAAATAAGTATACTTATATGCCTAATGGTTGTTTTGTAAGCTAGAAAACAGGGTATGTATACTCTTAATTAAAGCAAACCAGTCTTGAAAATACAGTGCAGTGGATAATTATGCAGTAGTGCAATTTGATGTTTAATGCAGTATAAAAAATAGTGTTGTTTATGCTTCAAAACTATACAGAAATGAGGTTTAAAACTGTGTAGAAACGAGGTTTAAAACTGTGCAGGTTGAATGTAATTAATAATGCAGTTTGGTTATTGTGTGCAGTGCAGTATGTAAATTTACTTAAAACCAGTCTAGTGAGCTGGATTATGTTGTATACAGTGTATAAAATGTTGTGAAACAGATTTATATTAAGAAAAAAATAGAATATTTAGATACAATTTAATGAAAGAATTGAAATGGTATGCAGTCTTGAGTTGGAATGAAAATGCAGTAAGTTAAATGAATTATGTTTTAGTGTAGTTTTTATACAAGTGAAAACAGTGCAGTGTGGTGCATATAAATGCAAGAAAATACAGTTTAAAAATTTTAAGTACTATGGCACTTTAATAAAATTACGGATTAGAGTATTATAATACAATATGGGAGCATACATATGAACTTTAATGATTAACCGTTTCTTAATGGTAGGTTACGGTTTAATAACCATTATAACGGTTAACCAACTATTTATGGTAAATGGTACGATTAACCTACCACGAACACCTCTATTTATAATAGCTATGAATGCACTTAGAAGTATGCAGTTTGAAGCATGTATTTATGCAAATTATACTACGTAGGATGTAGAAAAGTGTGATATTGTTTTAATTTGTTTCTAATAAAATAAGAGACTTACACTTCATTAAACCAAATAATTCAAGGGAAAACTACACCGGTGGTCCCCTAACTATGTTTGTCTTCCTACTTTGGTCCCACAACTTTGTTTTCGGCAAAAGAGTCCCTTCCGTCACATAGTTTTCCTATTTTGGTCCCCGACGTTAAATAACTAACGGTTTTGCTAACGTGGCATTTTTTAATATTTTTTTAAGGCTGACGTGGCATTTTTTAATATTTTTTTAATCATTTCTCTCTCCTCTTATATATTATTTTTATTTAATTTTAATCACCCAATCATGTTGTGACACGTGTCACTACACTATTAGGTGAAACCCCCCCCCAAAAAAATCCTTAAAATCAGACTTGGTGCCGCTGGGATTCGAACCCAGAACCACCAGCGCACCAAGCATGCGCTTGAACCAACTAGGCTAGGCTGGATACTAGATTCAAATCTACTAACACTTATATTTAAGCTGTACAAATTAACCCAAAAAAACCTAAAAAGATAATTAGTGCCGCTGGGAATCGAACCCAGGACCACCAGTGCATAAGGCATGCGCTTGAACCAACTATGCTAGGCTGGTTAACTGATTCAAATCTACTAACATTTATATTTAAGCTGTACAAATTAACCCAAAAAACCTAAAAATATATTTATTTATTATAAAATTAATATTTATTAATAATATAAGAGGAGAGAAATAATCAAAAAATATTAAACTAATGATATTTATTAATATTATATTTAATATAATAAATAAATATTAATTTATAATAATTTTATAATAATAAATAAATATTAAACTAATTTGTATAGGTTAAATATAAATGTTAGAAAATTTAAACCAAATAGTTGGCTTAGAGGCCACTGTGTAAACCAATTACACTAAGCCAACTATTTGGTTTAAATTTTCTAACATTTATATTTAACCTATACAAATTAGTTTAATATTTATTTATTATTATAAAATTATTATAAATTAATATTTATTTATTATATTAAATATAATATTAATAAATATCATTAGTTTAATATAAGTGTTAGTAGATTTGAGTTATATAAATATAATATTAATAAATATCATTAGTTTAGTAAATATCATTAGTTTTATAGTTTTATATTTGAGTTAATTTGTACAGCTTAAATATAAATGTTAGTAGATTTGAATCAGTTAACTAGCCTAGCATAGTTGGTTTAAGCGCATGCCTTATGCATTGGTGGTCCTGGGTTCGATTCCCAGCGACACCAATTATGTTTTTAGGTTTTTTTGGGTTAATTTGTACAGCTTAAATATAAGTGTTAGTAGATTTGAATCAAGTATCCAGCCTAGCCTAGTTGGTTTAAGCGCATGCTTGGTGCGTTGGTGGTCCTGGGTTTGAATCCCAGTGGCACCAAGTTTGATTTTAAGGATTTTTTGGGGTTTTTTTCACTTAATAGTGTAGTGACACGTGTCACAACATGATTGGGTGAATAGAATTAAATAAAAATAATATATAAGAGGAGAGAGAAATGATTAAAAAAATATTTAAAAAAGCCACGTCAGCCTTAAAAAAATATTAAAAAATGCCACGTCAGCAAAACCGTTAGTTATTTAACGTCGGGGACCAAAATAGGAGAACTATGTAACAAAAGGGACGAGTTTGCCGAAAAACATAGTTTTGGGACCAAAACAGGAGAACAGTGATAGTTAGGGGACCACCGGTGTAGTTTTCCCATAATTCAAATGAAAAAAGTAATATAACTAATATGATGTTGAACTTAGAGGAAAGATGATGATTAATGGACATTTTTTTAATTAAACTTGTACATGATCGTATACTTTGTTAATTTAATAAAAAAGTGTCTTTCATAGTGTATGCTCATGTTCGCATTTTTGCGTCAATGTAGCTTGATGTTTGTCTGTTTTCAGTTCTATTACAGTCATCAAACTTTGTCTCTAAGGCAATGACTTATGTCGAGGTAAATTGCAATTTACAAAGCCAATCATATTGGGGTCCAACCACTTTAAGATTTTGTGGAATCCATATGGCTTGTAACATCATTAACCACTTTTTGCTTTCCCTCTCATTGTTTCATTCTTATTTTTCAGACTACATCGTTTCTATTCACCAAAAACTTCTTAGATTTAATGTAGTTGTAAGTGACAGAGAGTGCTCATTTTTTAAACTAGACATGCGCTTCTTGGTATGCTTTGGAGCTACAGAACATAGATAGTGGGTCACGTTCTCTAAGTGTTAGGGATAGATTTTGTCCAAAGTGATCATATCTCCCCTTTTATTCATTATAACTGTAAAAGTTACTTTCTTGTTAACAGTCTTTTATGGGATATGTCATTGTTCTTATGCGCTTTTATTAGTTCATTGTTAATACATGCATTATTGATGGATAAGACATGGATCAATCTTAGATCAAGGGCAAGTGAAAAATAAATTAAGGGGTTGCTAATTTTTTAAACTTTGCCTTTGAGACATCTGAAGATGGAAAATTTGGTGTCCTTGTGTGAATTGTGTAAACACTTATAGAGTATCTAGGAGAGATGCATTTGATCACTTAATATGTGATGACTTTCTTAAGGGTTATGTCCGTTGGATTTTTCATGGGGAGCGATGTGATGGATCTACGCCACCAATTCCAACTAATGTAGAAGAAAGAGAGTTTGAACACGACATTCATAACCTCTTGAATGATATGATGGCAGAGAGAGTTATGAATAATAATGAATGTAACAATCATTCGGTAGATGCAACTACAAGGCTTAGCGATCATAATCATATACTTCAAGGAGACAATTCTTTTGATTTACTCAAAGATGCAGAGGTACCACTTTATCCAAATTGTAAAAACTTTTCAAAGTTGTCCTTTATCATTTATTTGTTCCACATTAAATGCTTTAATGGGTGGACAAATAAGTCTTTCAATTCCTTATTGGAGGTGTTAAAACTTGTATTGTCGGATGATAATACTTTGCCAAGGTCTTATCATGAATTGAAAAAGATAATTCGTGAATTGGGTTTAGGATATGAAAAGATTCATGCTTGTCCAAATGACTGCATGTTGTTTTGGAAGGAAAATGAAAAAAAGAGAAATTTGTTTGAAATGTGGAGCCTCCTGATGGAAAGGAACCGCAAAAAGTGTCGAAGATGAGGATGTTGACACTTCTTAAAAAAAAGGAAACAAGCCGCAAACATTTTGTGTTGGTTTCCCCTCATTCCAAGATTGCAAAGACTATTTATGTCTTCAAATATTGCTCCTTTGATGACTTGGCATGAAGACAGTTGTAAGAACGGTGAATGTATGAGGCATCCAGCAGATTCCTTGGCTTGGAAATCATTTAATTCTTTGTATCCTGAATTTTCTTCAGATCCTCGTAACATCCGCTTAGGATTGGCTTCTGATGGTTTTAATCCATTTAAAACTATGAATGTAACGCACAATACTTGGCCTGTTATCGTGATACCTTATAATTTGCCACCATGGATATGTATGAAGCAGTCCAATTTTATACTCTCTTTGCTCATTTCTGGTCCAAAAGGTCCAGGAAATAATATAGATTTATACTTGCAACCTTTAGTTACATAATTACATGAACTATGGGAAGTTGGTGTTGAAACTTTTGATGCTGCAACGAGTCAAACATTTCAACTTCGTGCAGCATTGATGTGGACTATAAATGACTTCCCAACATATGCCAAATTATCTGGATGGAGTACTAGAGGAGAGTATGATTGTTCTTGTTGTGGGTATAATACCACTTCTAAGTGGTTGAAGCATAGTCGAAAGTTTTGCTATATGTGTCATTGTAGGTGGTTCGATCCTAATCACAGGTTTCGAACTGACAAGCATTCTTTTGATGGCACTGAAGAACATAGAAGTGCTCCTTCACCACTATCAGGTAGCGATGTATTGAGGCAATTAGAAGGTTTAAATGGAACTGAAGATGGCCCATTGGAAGAAAAAATCCATTTTCTTTTCTTTACCATATTGGGAGCATTAACTATTGCGTCACAATCTTGATGTGATGCATATAGAGAAGAATATTTGTGATAATATTCTTACAACATTGATTGGACAAGTGTTGAGTGTGTAAAAGTTCTATTATTTACACCTTTTTTAACCCATATTTCTGCTGCATTCAAGCATCATTGCATTGCATTTAGGCTAGTTTACAGTAAAACATCACAAATGGATTAAAGGCACGGATTCTACTAAAAGATGGTTTATTTTGCAGGTTGCTGCCATCGTAGACGGTGAAGGCGGGCGCAGGGCAGAGAAGCAGAAGAGTTAAACTGGACAAGCAGATGACAAGGAAGAAGCTGCCATGGATCTGTCGTGACAGCAAGGTGACAGCAGCCTTATGAAGAGGAAAAATAAAATGGACCTCGATAGATAGAGAAAAATCTGCTCGTCTGTCATGTGAAAGCCAAATATTTTTCCAAGCCCCGGATCAAAAGATATGTCAAGCCAAAGCTCAAGGAGAGGAATTCCCATGAAACAAGGAGGCGGCTGAAAAGTAGGAATCCTTAGAGATTAAGCATTTATAAGAATCTTACTTTTCATTAAAGTTGTAATCCTTGTTAACTTAGAATACTTGAGCCCAAAGCTTATATAAGAGCATAGATTTAACCTAGGAGGCATAATACCCCATAACCGATAACCTAAACCCCTCTGCCGTTTACCCGTCGTCAACATGTTCTAAATTCCCCCTAGGGCCACGGGTTGATTTGTAAAGTAGTTGCAAGGGTTGTTTTGTTTTAGGATTTTCCAAGTTCAATAAAATAAACTTCAAGTTCTCTTATTTTGGTTTTAATATCTTGCAAGAGCATCGGGAGAGCATTGTGAGGTTATCTATTTACTTAGCATCGGGAGAGTTAAGTATACGAAAGAAATAAGAGCGAGTTCTCTAGTTTATAGTTGAACTATCTTGTGCCTAGGGATAGGGCAAGGTTAAGTGGCTAAGGAAGAATTCATACACATCGGTGTTCATCCTTCGATTCACGCCGGGAGGTATTGTCAAAGACGTGATCATCGACAGACTTGGACCTAGGGATAGGCCAAGGCAGATCTGAGATTCTTGCCAAACTTGAACGTACTAAGTTGGTGTGTTTGCTGCCGCGACGACCAACGGACAGCTGCCGCGACAGGTGCTGCCAGCGACAGGCACGACGACAGAACTGGAGTTCCTAAGCAATACAATACCTGCACTACTGAGCAATTCAATACCAGCCCATTCTCTCTATCTTGATTATTCTACTCTTTTATTTAAGTTTACTTTATTATTCTCGTGACAACTCTCAATTATTTCCTTTACTTCGTGCAGTGAAATTAGGTGAAGCTATTAGCCCAATCCATGTGGAGACGATATCCGATACTTCGTATCACTTTACTACTTGCGTCGTGTACACTTGCACTACAATTGCGATAGACTCTTTTACACGCAACAAGTTTTTTTGGCGCCGTTGCCGGGGATTGGCAACATAACTACATCTTTCTTTTATTGCACTTTTCGTTTTTACTGTTATTTTGTTTTTGTTTTTATTTTTCTTCTTTTTTTCTTTTGTGTTTTCAACTCTCGCTTTTCACGAGGTTTTCTTGTTTATGCGCAAATCTAAAAGAGGTGAAGATCCTGAGTATCCATTAGATCCGGAAGTTGAACGTTCCTTCAATCTCAAGAAACAACTTCGTCGACTTTTAGACAGAAACGAATACCTCGAAGAACAGCTAGAGAAAATGGGCCATAACCAACCTGCTGGTGGTGGCATACCACCCCTTGGCGGTCTTAACCCGCCTGTCGGTGACCCGCCCGCAGCAGCTGGACGACGGTCATGTCGTGACTACATGCTGAACGATCATGTAGAGCTGGAGACCACGCTGCCGGATATTGACGTTGACAACTTTGAGCTTAAGCCTGTCATGTTTAGTATGATCAACAACGCCGGGCAGTTTAGTGGTGCTGTGACAGAAGATGCTAGGGAGCATCTCAAGACGTTCCAGGAGATCTGTGGTTCGTTTAGACTGCCAGGAGTTAATCCGGAGATACTGAGGCTTCGGTTATTCCCCCACTCATTGAGGGACAGAGCTAAAACTTGGTGGAATAAACTTACACCGGGTTCAATCGTGACTTGGGCAGATTTGTCTCGTGAATTCTTATCTCGTTTTAATCCTTCGCATTTATCTGAGCGATTACGTAATGAAATTGCTACTTTTCAGCAGGAAGATGACGAGCCAATACACGAGGCCTGGGACAGATTTACTACTCTTCTTCGAAACTGCCCCATGCATGGATTCCCCGTTTGGAATCAGGTAACTAAGTTCTATAATGCTGCTAACTTACAAACTCGCATTCGAATTGATTCTGCAGCAAATGGACTATTATTGGATAAAGATCCGGACGAGGCATTACAAGTTTTGAAAAATCTAGCCAAGAATGAGGAGCAGTTTCCGACTGCACGAAGAGGGGGTAAACGGGTACTTGCTGTCAAGGATTATGAAGCCGACAGCACTATGAAATCACAGGTAGCATTCCTTACTAAAGCAATGAAAAGGTTGTTGAATGATGATGGATTACAAGGATTTGCTGTTGAGGAAGTATGTGACATCTGTGAGGGAAATCATAGTCGGAATAAGTGCCCAATAAATGTAGAAGAGGGAAAATATGTTGGAAATTACAAGCCAAATTACAACTCCAACAATTATAACCCCAATTGGAGGAAGGATCCCAAATTTTCCTGGAGTAATCCTAACAATGCCCTGAATCCGCAAGCACACAATCAGAATCAGGGAGGACCTAGATTGCTGACGCGACAGCAACTGCCGCAGCAACTGTCGCAGAACCTGCCGCCACAGCAACAACAGCAGCCACCACCTGCCACGAGCAGTATATTGGAACAGACTCTGGCCACCTTTATGTCTCAGACTGGTAGTTATATTGAGAATATGAATCAGTTTGTCAAGAAGACAGAGAATTTCATGGATAAGACAGAGATGAGAATGACAAATCATGAAACTACTTTGAAATCTCTGGAGACACAAATGGGTCAGGTTTCTCAACATATTAAGCCGAGGCAGAATGGAGGATTCCCTAGCAATACTGAAAATGCTAGACCACCCACACATGAGCAATGCAAGGCAATTACTACTAGGAGTGGGAAGAAACTACCAGGGCCGGAAAAAGAAGCTGAAATAGAAAAGGAACCAGCCGTGGATAAACCTGCCGAGGAAGCTGCCCCGACAGGTGATAAACAGACTGCTGCCGATGAGCCTGTCACGACAGCAGAAGCGACAAAGGAGAAAAATGAAGAACATCGTCCTCAGATTCGTATGCAGTGGGAAGGACGTATTGCTGATTACCGTCCCCCACCACATTTTCCTCAACGGATACAGCAAACTAAGCAGGAATCTCAACTTAAAAAAATTTATGATATTTTTAAGCAGGTTCAAATTAATATTCCGCTGTTAGATGCCGTTAGGGAGATGCCTGGTTACGCCAAATTTCTCAAGAATGTCATGTCAAAGAAATATAAATTTGGGGAATTTGAAACGGTAAGGATGACAGATGGTTGCATGAGTATTCTTCATCGGTAGCCACCCCAGAAAAAAAAGGATCCGGGGAGCTTCATCATACCTTGTGTAATCGGAGACAAATTTGTGGGCAAGGCACTTTGTGATCTTGGTGCTAGTGTTAATTTAATGCCAAAGTCTGTTTTTCAGAAATTAGGTATTGGAAAGGCGCGGCCTACGAAAGTAACTCTGCAGCTGGCAGACCGCTCTTACGTTCATCCAGAGGGAAAGATTGAAGATATTCTGGTAAGAGTGGATAAGTTTATTTTTCCTGCTGACTTTCTTGTTTTAGATTGTGAGGCAGACGAAAACGCACCAGTCATCCTTGGGCGACCCTTCTTAGCCACGGGAAGATCACTAATTGATGTGGAGAAAGGAGAACTCACCATGCGCGTGAACGATCAAGAGATTAAATTAAATGTTCTCCAAGCAATGAAACATGCTGATGTGGATGAGGAATGCAAGGCTATCATTGAAGTAACCCTTGATCATCCATACATTAGGTCGGGCTGTCATGATATAAACTTTGGCCACTGCTGCGACAACCACTTACAGGCCTGTCACGACAGCAACGAAGACAGCACCGACGACAGCAACTCCTCTGACTCCGATACATCTGATACTGAAGATCAGGAGGAGGTAAACTGGTTAAGCCATCGTCCAGGTTAGTTATTCGAACCTTTGAATTACACTTCGGATAACCATTTAATCCAAAAGCCATCTACTATTGAACCACCTGTCTTAGAACTGAAGCCTCTGCCAGGGCAGCTTAAATATGCTTTTCTTGGTTCAAATGATACGTTGCCCGTAATCATCTCTTCTAAGCTGCCGCATGAACAAGAACGACAACTAATTGACATGCTAAGGCAGCAAAAAAAGGCGATTGGATGGACGATAGCAGACATTCAAGGCATTAGTACGGCGTTATGCATGCACAAAATCCTCCTGGAGGAAGATCATAAGCCAACTATTGATGCCCAAAGCCGGCTAAACCATGCAATGAAAGAGGTGGTGCGTAAAGAGATAATTAAGTGGTTAGATGCTGGTATTATTTACGCCATCTCCGACAGCAAATGGGTGAGCCCGGTGCAATATGTTCCAAAGAAAGGAGGAATGACCGTGATAACCAATGAGAACAATGAGTTAATCCCAACCAGGACTGTGACCGGTTGGAGGGTTTGTATGGACTATCGGAAGCTTAACAAAGCTACCCGAAAGGACCACTTTCCTTTACCCTTTATTGATCAAATGCTTGATAGATTAGCGGGTAAATCTTACTATTGTTTTCTTGATGGTTACTCAGGTTACAACCAAATTGCTATTGCACCAGAGGATCAAGAAAAGACGACTTTTACATGCCCCTACGGAACGTACGCTTTTAGGAGAATGCCATTTGGACTCTGTAATGCACCTGCCACCTTCCAAAGGTGCATGATGGCCATATTCTCCGACATGGTAGAGGACTTCCTAGAAATTTTCATGGATGATTTTTCCGTCTTTGGGGACGATTTTGAAAGCTGCCTCAGCAATCTTCAAAAGGTACTTGAAAGATGTGAAAAAGCTAATCTTGTTTTGAATTGGGAAAAATGTCACTTTATGGTGGATGAAGGGATAGTTCTCGGCCATAAGATTAGCTGCCGTGGGATAGAAGTCGACAGGGCCAAAATAGAAGTCATAGAAAAGCTGCCGCCACCGACCACAGTCAAGGGCATTAGGAGTTTTTTAGGGCATGCTGGTTTTTATCGGAGATTCATTGCAAATTTCTCAAAAATTACCAAGCCCCTATGCCATCTCCTAGAGCAGAACCGACCCTTTGACTTTAATGATGAATGTACTGAAGCATTCAAGGTTCTGAAGGAAAAACTGGTGACAGCCCCCATAGTACAGCCACCAGACTGGACACAGCCATTTGAGATTATGTGTGATGCTAGTGACTATGCTGTCGGGGCAGCACTTGGGCAGCGCAGAAATAAGCTGTTCCATGTCATATACTACGCCAGCAAGACATTAAATGACGCCCAAGTGAACTACACCACCACAGAAAAGGAGTTATTAGCTGTGGTGTTCTCCATCGACAAGTTTCGTTCTTACATACTTGGGACGAAGGTAATAGTGCACACAGACCACTCTACCCTGAAGTATTTGTTCGCAAAGAAGGATGCAAAGCCTAGATTGATACGGTGGATCTTGCTATTACAAGAATTCAACCTTGAGATCAAGGACAAAAAAGGAACAAAAAATCAGGTGGCAGGCCACTTGTCAAGGTTGGAGAAGGGACAGAGTCTACCAATCGATGAGACAAACATACTGGAGACCTTCCCAGATGAGCAGCTCTTTGCTGCTGCAATCGCTGCCGCAACAGCCATGGCGGCAGGTAAGTTTTCTGAACTCCCCTGGTATGCTGATTTCGTTAATTTTATAGTTAGCAGAATACTTCCTTCTGATCTTAATTATCAAGCCAGGAAGAGGTTCCAAAATGATGTTAAGCATTATTATTGGGACGAACCTCTTCTTTTCAAACTATGCGCAGATCAGGTTATAAGGAGGTGTGTACCACAAGAAGAGCAAGAAGACATTCTCCATCACTGCCATGCTTCACAATATGGAGGTCACTTAGGAGGCAATAAAACTGCTGCCAAGGTGCTGCAGTCAGGGTTCTACTGGCCGACACTGTATAAAGATGCACAGAACTTCTACAAGAACTGTGACAGGTGCCAGCGGACAGGTAACATCTCGAGGAGAAACGAGATGCCACTGCAGAACATTCTGGAAGTCGAGATCTTCGACGTTTGGGGGATTGATTTCATGGGACCTTTTCCATCTTCATGTGGAAATCTATACATCCTCCTAGAAGTGGATTATGTCTCTAAGTGGGTTGAAGCCATCGCCACTCAAAAGAATGATGCCAAGACGGTCCAAAAGTTTTTACACAAAAACATTTTTTCGAGGTTTGGCATCCCCAAGGCGATTATCAGTGATGAAGGGAGACATTTTGACAATAGGGTTATTGTTGCCGCCTTGAAGAAATACAGTGTCAAGCACCGGATCGCGACAGCATACCACCCACAGACCAATGGACAGGCTGAGATATTCAATAGGGAAGTGAAGAACATTCTTGAGAAGATGGTTAAACCAACTAGGAAAGATTGGTCTTTACTTCTGAATGATGCATTATGGGCATATAGGACAGCTTTTAAGACTCTGTTGGGCATGTCTCCATACCGACTGATTTATGGAAAAACCTGCCACTTGCCTGTCGAGATAGAGCATAAAGCATATTGGGCTATCAAGGCAGTGAATATGGACTTGGACAAGGCAGGCCAGAAAAGGCTGTTAGATCTGAACGAGCTTGAAGAAATACGGACGATGGCCTATGACAATGCAAGAATCTACAAGGAGAAAACAAAGAAGTGGCATGACAAGAAGTTACTGCCACGACAGTTCTGTCCAGGACAGCTTGTGTTGTTATTCAATTCTAGACTGAAACTCTTCCCAGGAAAGCTAAAGTCTAGATGGTCTGGCCCGTTCCAAGTGGTGCAAGTTTTTCCCCATGGTGCCATCACAATCCAATCATTAAAAGACGGGCACCAATTCAAAGTTAATGGACAGCGCCTCAAGCATTATCAAGGGACTGAAGCCCCAGGAATACAGGAAGTGGTTACTTTAGGAGATGCCCCACAAGGCATCCCTAATTTAACCTAAGTTTTATTATTTATTTATTTATATTATTTATTATTTATTAGGAAATTAGGTTTATTTTAGTCGAATAATGTTTTTATTTTTCTGTCTTTAGGAAATAAAGGAGTCAAGAAGAAAAGGAGAAGTGACCCAAGCCCACCATCCATCCATCAGCCCAACAGAGCCCATTTATTGAAGCCTGTCGTTTCGGCTGCCGCCGCAGACGGATAAGACAGGCTGTCAACAGACTGACACGGCAGACGCAGAAGCGTGTGACAGACGCGTAGCAGACGCATAAATGCGTGTCAGACGCGTCAGACACGCTAAATCTCAACAGTCGCTCCGTTATTCACGCCTGCCGTTACAACATTAAACGGGCAGCACCTCGACCGCTATAAAACCCCGTTCTCATTTTCATTTTCCTCACTTCTGCTTCCTCTTACTTGCTTTCTCCTTTAGTTTTTCTTGTTTTCTTTACTTTCAAACCCTTGCAACTAATATGTCTACTAGACAGACCCACCGCAGTGCTGCCTCAGCCTCCTCATCAGCAGCAGCATCGCCGTTCGCCAACAAGGAATTATGGGAAGAGAGAGGCTTCATTTACATCCGCAAGGCACCAAACATGGGGCTCCGACCATTCATTGCGAGGGCCATACGAGCCCAACTATGGGAGCAATTCCCAGAACAACCGGCAGAGCTGAACGACACATTGGTGAGGGAGTTCTATGCTGCCATCGACAGCAGAACGGCAACATCCATCACCGTCCGAGGAGTGAAGGTGCCATTCACGGTCGACAGCATCAACCACATGTATGGCCTATACTTTGGCCCCGATGATGATGCCCACCAGATATTTCTAGACACCCTCGATCCTGTCGCCTATGGTGCTGTCATGGCGGAAGTAACAGAAGAAGGAACGGAGTGGACAACAAGCAAGAAAAACCCACACTCCGTCAAAAGGGGGCAGCTGCTCCCAGAAGCTAAACTCTGGAACGCTTTCATCAAAAAGCGTATCATGCCTTCCTCTCATCACACGACAGTGAACCAGCAGCGGCTCGCCCTCATCCATTCCATTATGAACGACAGGCCTATCAACGTGGGTCGTTACATGAGGGAGAGCATCTTGGATTGCGCCCATCGAACAGACTCTCGCCTCTGCCTGCCATTCACAATAACTTCCCTGTGCCGCTGCGCTGCTGTCCCCGAGGCATCCACCGACAAACTAGTCCATGGTCGTGGCTGGACCGACAACAACATCACCAGCCTCATGGAGCTCATAGTCGCAACGCCCATCAACTCCTTCAACCCAGCTGCCTCCCCAGCAGACCCAGATGAGGAACCTGCCACCGAACCTGCCGCCGCCACCGCCCCGACAGACCAGTCTGCCCACATCCTTGCTGCGCTACAACGGGTGGAAGAGCGACAAATGGGATTGATGACCTTCATCCGTGACTTCACCAATTCGACGGTAAACTTCATTACCAACAATTTAAATTATCCCGATGTCAATTTCCCTACTTTTCCTGCCCATTTTTTCCACATCCCCACCCCTATCCACACACCTACGCCTCCTGCCTCCCCCAATGCACACTCCGCTGCTTCCACCCCTTCACCTGCCCGGACTGCAGCTGCGAATCCTCCGGCCGACAGCCCTGCACGTGGAACGAAGCGGCCAGCCACAGCCGACAGCGAGGAAGAACCTCTGATTAGGAGGAATTTGGAAAAGGAGTTTACGCCTGTCAAGAGGCAGAAGCACGTGGCAGACAGGAAGCTGATGCCCAAGGCTAGTACCACCACTAGCAGCACGTGGGATAGCGGCAGCAGTTCAGACGTCCAGCTCGTAGAACAACCTGCCCAGCCTCCTCCACAGCCCAGACGCCGCCATCAGATCCGTGTCAGCAGCAGCAGCGAGGACAGCGATTAAAATTTAAGTCTTTTATTTTTCTTATCTTGCTGTTTGCTTTATCTTTATTTTGTGATGTACTTGTCTTCATCTTTATCTGTCATTTTGCATTGAGGGCAATGCAACCCTCGAGTTTGGGGGTGGCAACCCTCCATCTTAATGGAGTCTAGTACATCTTTTTATTAATTTGTTGTGTCTTTTATTTAATTAAGTTCTCTTAAAAAAAAGATTAAACTGTTGGCTTAAAACTGTGAAGTTAACTTACCTGTCATGACAGCTCTGTCGTGGTAGCATCTTTAGGACAGATTAAGGAGAAGTTTAGAGCCTTTCTATAGTTCTGAAAACTTAAACACCTTTGTGACTGTTATACTGCTTAGATTTCTTTTAGCCAAACTAGAATAGGAAAGCTTAGCACTTGAATAGCCCCTAGAGGTGCCTAACACTGGCTCTAGGAAAGAAGTTTAGCAAAATAGCCCTAGAGGTGCCCGAAACCGGCTCTAGGAAGTTAGCTAGAGGTGCCCGAAACCGGCTCTAGTGAAACTTTAGCTTGAAAAATAAAAATCAAGTCAAAACAGAAATTCAAAGAAGCATGAAAATGTGCCTTCAAAAAGATAAACTTTGGCATAAAAATTCAAGTTAAGAGTTGAATATTCTAGTGAAACTAAGAGAGTCTTAGCATATAACTATTCATAAGCATGCACACACTGCACGAGGACTATAGGGAGATTCCGGACAGATCCTAATATTTCCGACAGGTTGCTGCCATTACAGAGAATGAGCGACGGGTAAGGGACAGTTCACTGTTTGAAGGCCAACACAAAAATTTTATATTCTTTTTCCCTTTAGGTCTTAGTTGCTTGAGGGCAAGCAAAAACTTGAGTTTGGGGGTGTGTTGAGTGTGTAAAAGTTCTATTATTTACACCTTTTTTAACCCATATTTCTGCTGCATTCAAGCATCATTGCATTGCATTTAGGCTAGTTTACAGTAAAACATCACAAATGGATTAAAGGCACGGATTCTACTAAAAGATGGTTTATTTTGCAGGTTGCTGCCATCGTAGACGGTGAAGGCGGGCGCAGGGCAGAGAAGCAGAAGAGTTAAACTGGACAAGCAGATGACAAGGAAGAAGCTGCCATGGATCTGTCGTGACAGCAAGGTGACAGCAGCCTTATGAAGAGGAAAAGTAAAATGGACCTCGATAGATAGAGAAAAATCTGCTCGTCTGTCATGTGAAAGCCAAATATTTTTCCAAGCCCCGGATCAAAAGATATGTCAAGCCAAAGCTCAAGGAGAGAAATTCCCATGAAACAAGGAGGCGGCTGAAAAGTAGGAATCCTTAGAGATTAAGCATTTATAAGAATCTTACTTTTCATTAAAGTTGTAATCCTTGTTAACTTAGAATACTTGAGCCCAAAGCTTATATAAGGGCATAGATTTAACCTAGGAGGCATAATACCCCATAACCGATAACCTAAACCCCTCTTCCGTTTACCCGTCGTCGACATGTTCTAAATTCCCCCTAGGGCCACAGGTTGATTTGTAAAGTAGTTGCAAGGGTTGTTTTGTTTTAGGATTTTCCAAGTTCAATAAAATAAACTTCAAGTTCTCTTATTTTGGTTTTAATATCTTGCAAGAGCATCGGAAGAGCATTGTGAGGTTATCTATTTACTTAGCATCGGGAGAGTTAAGTATACGAAAGAAATAAGAGCGAGTTCTCTAGTTTATAGTTGAACTATCTTGTGCCTAGGGATAGGGCAAGGTTAAGTGGCTAAGGAAGAATTCACACACATCGGTGTTCATCCTTCGATTCACGCCGGGAGGTATCGTGAAAGACGTGATCATCGACAGACTTGGACCTAGGGATAGGCCAAGGCAGATCTGGGATTCTTGCCAAACTTGAACGTACTGAGTTGGTGTGTTTGCTGCCGCGACGACCAACGGACAGCTGCCGCGACAGGTGCTGCCAGCGACAGGCGCGACGACAGAATTGGAGTTCCTAAGCAATACAATACCTGCACTACTGAGCAATTCAATACCAGCCCATTCTCTCTATCTTGATTATTCTACTCTTTTATTTAAGTTTACTTTATTATTCTCGTGACAACTCTCAATTATTTCCTTTACTTCGTGCAGTGAAATTAGGTGAAGCTATTAGCTCAATCCCTGTGGAGACGATATCCGATACTTCGTATCACTTTACTACTTGCGTCGTGTACACTTGCACTACAATTGCGATAGACTCTTTTACACACAACAACAAGAAGGGGAGAATAAGGACACTTATAAATCACGACTAGACCTTGTCGAAATGGGTATAAGGAGTGTTCTTCATCCACAAACTCGAATTGGCCGTAGCACTTTGTACTTGCCTCAAGCTTCTTATCAAATGACATTGAGTGAGAAAATTTCTTTCTTGAAAGTTCTCAAGGAAATGAAAACTCCTGATGAATATTCTTCTAATGTCTCACGTAGTGTGCACCTTAAACAACGAAAACTACTTGGGCTCAAAAGTTATGATTGTCATCTCCTAATGCAAGAGATTCTTCCTATAGCCATTCGGGGAAATTTGCCTGAAAAGGTTTGCATAGTTCTTATTAAAGTGTGCAATTTTTTAGAGATATTTGCTCTAAGGTCCTTGAAGAAAGTGAACTTGATGGACTTGAGTTAAAGGCTGCATCAATTTTATGTGATCTTGAAAAGATTTTTCCTCCATCCTTTTTCACAATCATGATGCACTTGCTAATTCATTTAGCAAATGAAGTTAAAATTTTCGGTCCGGTTACTTAACGGTGGATGTATCTAGTAGAAAGGTACAATTTAAGAATATATATGTTAGGAGTGAAAATATAAAAATATTTAATAAGATGTTTACTAATATATAATGTTTTTCTTCTAATGAAATAGGTATCTGTCGGTACTAAAGTCTTTTATACGCAATAGAGCTCATCCAGAAGGATTTATTGCTGAAGGTTACTTATCACATGAGTGTTTGACCTTTTGCTCTCGATATTTGGAGGGGGTTGAGACTATATTCAATCGAATTGGTCGTAATAATGATGATGAAAATCCTTATCTTGGTTCTGAAATTACAATCTTTTCTACATCTGGAAGACCATTAGGAAGGAAGAAACAAATTGCATTTCATGTCAAGAAGCGTAAAAGGGTTTCAAGACTTGTGCTTGATGAACAAGAATTAGCACAAGCACATCGATATGTGCTATTCAATTCATATGAAGTATCTCCATATATAAAGTAAGTTTCCTTCAATTGTTTATAGATTTGACTCCACGCGGATTATAATCATTCTATTTTTTTCACTTAGGAAAAGAACAAGACATTAAGAGATGTAACCGAAAGAAACGATTTTCACCATTTGAGATGTAGAAGTTACAAAGTGAAACTTTTCATACAAGGTTTCGTGATCATGTAAGTATAGAAAAATTAAGACGTGAAACTTATATGACATTATTTAAACAATTAGTATTGATACTTCAACTATTATATAGGTTGCACTTTTGGATCAACAAGTACATTCAAGTGTTGTCGATGTAGTTAAGTGGCTTGCTCGAGGTCCAACTGAAGTTGTTAAGAGATACAGTGGTTACATGATAAATGGCTTTAGGTTTCATACAACAAGAAGAGATAAGAACTTGAAAACTCAAAATACCAGAGTTGTTGTTACAAGTAAGACATGGAGTTATGCAACTACAAGAGACAAACAACCAGTCGAAGGAGAAGTTAACTATTATGGGGCTTTGAAAGATATTGTTGAATTGAATTATTCAGGTCGGTTTAAAGTTGCATTGTTTAAATGTGATTGGGTTGATATCAATAGAGGTTGCAAGAAAGATAAATTTGGTTTCACGCTTGTGGATTTCTCGCATTTGGCGCACAGAGGGAACAATTTAATTGATGATCCATTTGTGTTAGCATCACAAGTTAAGAAAGTTTACTTTGTTAAGGATGAAAGACAACCCGGTTGGCAAATCGTCAAACATGCTAAGCTTAGAGATGTGCTCGATATGGGTGATGCGTCATCCTTTAACAAAGATGAGGAACTTGAACAATTGATTTCAGATGATTCTACCGACACTAGTGTCTCAAGTTGGATCAGAAATGATGAGGGTGCTAATTGATTGGACGTCACTCCAGATATGGAAAATGAAAATATAGAGGAATATCCAATTAATGAAGAAAATGGAGAAGACGTGTTTTAGAGTTATATATCATCTTTTGTACATGTTCTATTGTAATCATGGGCTAATGGATTGGATGTTATCTTTTATTGATCCTTTTATGCAATTACAATATGAGAACTTCTTAGTAATTGAATGTGTTACTTTTTTGTTATTTTTTTCATAAATTTAGTTTCAGTAAGAAAACTGAATTTAAAATTGATACTTTTGTGTTATTTAATACTAGATTAAGTAAGTGAATGTGGTACTTTATTATTATCTTTTTCATAAATTTAGTTTCAGTAAGAAATCTAAATCTAAAATTGGTACTTTTGTGTTATTTAATACTAGATTAAGTAAGTGAATGTGGTACTTTATTATTAGTTTTTTCTGCAATTGCAATATAAGTTTTTAATACTAGATTTGTTGACATTAAGATGTTGCTACAATTTAAGTTTAGTCATATTTTATATTGAATTTTGCAGGACTTTAAACAATATGGCGAAACGAAAACGTCTTAACATTGTTTCAACAATAAAAAATTCTAAATCTCGTGCTCAAAATGAAGAACAACAGGCAACATTTGCGCAACGTCATGAACAATCTCAAGCACAACAATCACAACAATCTAAAGAAATTCAAAGAGTATGTGGAGAAAAATCTCGTGAAGAATAATCACAACCTTCATCAGGTATGATATTGTCACGGGGCTAGGCTTATATGGCTAGCTACGTGCGGCACTTGGTCGGGAAAGAACTTCGAAAGGGACCAAGTAAGCTTAAAGTCAAGTCTTGGCCTGGCTAGATGAGCGGAAGCGTTACGGAAGCGTTGCGAAGAAGAAAGTAAAAGAGATGGCTCGAGTGATTTGCAAAACGAAGAGCCTCGTTAAAACCCCCTCTAAGCCCAGTTAGGGGGAAAAGAGTACTCGACGCTGCTTTTGTATTATTGATAAAGAAAAGAGAAAACAAAGGAAATTCAGGATGATTACAAATGAAGGGGTGAGGCTCTATTTATAGCCAGACACCTTCCGATCTAACGGTCACTATCGATTACAATGGATGGCCAAGATTGGCCTAATCTATCTAATGAAGGCAAGAGAATAGAATCAAGGATCCCTTCCTTCTTGGTAGTGATTCTTTTCATGTGAAAAGGATATCGATCTTCATGAATCGGGAAAGATATCGATGCACAATCCTTGCCTTGTGTACCATGGTCAAAGGGGTGAAGATTCCCCAAGGAATGGGCTTGGATGGCCATGGAGAAGGGAAAATCGGAAAGGCCCATGGGTGTGGCTGGACGGGCTGCTTGGTGCTGCTCGGACAGGCCTATGGGTGCTGATGGACGGGTTGTTCGGTGCTACTCGGACAGGCCCTCGGGTGCTGCTGGACGGGCTGTTCGGTGCTGCTCGGACAAGCCCTCAGGTGTGGCTGGGCAAGGCTACACGGACAGGCCCAGGGTGCCTAGCAATGCCTCTCGGGCTGTTGGCTCGGCTCGGTCGTAGCCCCATGGGTGCGGCAGAATGGGCCAGACGAACTTGGACCCCGTGGGTGCTGGAAATGGACCCTAGGTGTGCGGTGGACTGGACCCTAGGGTGCACCACGGTAACATTCTCCTCCACCGAATTGAGCGACGCCCTCATTGCTCGTTGGGCTTCGAAATCGGCAACTTTGTCTTCAAATTGCCATAAGTCTTTGTCTAACTCCCAACTACCTTCGGCTTCGGTTAGTCCCTTCCAAAGCACAAAATACTCGTGCCTTGGTTTGAACCCTTGGCGTCGAATGACTCGATCGGCTAAGATGGCTTCGGCCTCTCTCTCGAACGAAGTCCTAACTCCAACAGGTGCTCGCTTGGAGATGTTCCTTTCCGGATCTTCCTCGTCCTTGTGATAAGGCTTAAGGACACTAACATGGAAGACGGGATGGACTTGGATGTTGGGCGGCAAGTCTAGCATGTAGGCTACCTTGCCTACTCTCTTTATCACACGGAATGAGCCTTCGTATTTCCTCACAAGAGCCCTGTGAACAGAGGAATTGTGAAGAGTTAGATGAAGCTTAGCTAAAACCAAATCATTTACCTGGAATTCGATGTCGCGTTGCTTCTTGTCGGCCCACTTCTTCATTCGCTTACTTGCTTTGTGGAGGCAAGCGTTGGCTAAGTCTCTTTGCTCTTGCAAGTCCTTCACTACATGGAAGGCGGCGGGATTTGGACCTTGATACTTGGTCACGATCGCATCGGGTGTGAGTGGTTGTTGGCCCATCACTATCTCAAACGGACTTTGATTTGTGGCTTCACTCCTATGCAAGTTGTAGGAGAATTGGGCCACGTCTAGCAAATCGGGCCAATTTCGTTGAGATGCACTGACAAAATGTCTTAGATAGATCTCCAATAAAGCATTGGCCCTCTCGGTTTGTTCATCGGATTGCGGATGAAAACTCGTTGAAAGGTTCAAGGAGGAACCCAACAACTTGAACAACTCGGTCCAAAACTTACCCGTGAACCGAGCGTCTCGATCACTTACTATGGACTTTGGAATACCCCAAAGCTTCACGACATGCTTTAAGAAAAAGCGGGCGGCTTCATCGGCGGGGCATGTCTTATTGACGGGAACGAAAGTTGCATACTTTGAGAACCTGTCTACTACAACCATGATACTAGAAAAGTTATTAACACAAGGAAAACCAATGATAAAGTCTAAAGAAATACTTTCCCATGGTCCTTCCGGTATCGGCAAAGGTTGAAGTAGTCACATCGGTTTGTTTGCTTCAATCTTGTCTTGTTGGCAAACAAGACAAGTCTTCACGTATGCTTCTACATCTTCATTCATACGAGGCCAATAATATCTTTCATTAAGTAAAGCTAAAGTACGATGCATACCTAGATGTCCCGCCCACTTCGAATCATGACATTCTTTCATTAATGTCTTTCGCAAATTGTTGAAGTAGGGGACGAATATACGTTGGCCTCTTGTGAAGAGTAGTTCATCTTCGACCCAAAATCGGCGTGACTTACCCTCTTTGGCAAAGGCGATCAAGTTCTTTGCGGTGGGATCATGGGTCAAGCCTTCTTTGATGGATTCGAGCAACTCACCACTTGGTTGGCTAATGGAAGCAAAAGTAGCTTTGCGGCTAAGTGCATCGGCCACGGTGTTAGACTTTCTGGGCTTGTGCTCCATCGAAAAGTTGAATTCTGCCAAGAAGTCTTGCCACCTAGCTTGCTTAGGAGACAACTTCTTTTGGGTTAGAAAATAAGAAATAGTGGAATTATCGGTAAAGACGACAAACCTGGAACCCAAGATGTAATGTCGCCAAGTGTGAAGGCAATGGATGACAGCGGTCATCTCCTTCTCTTGAACGGTGTAACGCCTCTCGGTTTCGTTCAACTTTCAGCTTTCAAAGGCAATAGGATGACCTTCTTGCATCAAACTCCACCAATGGCATAGTTGGATGCATCGGTGTGGATGACGAATGACTTGGAATGATCGGGCAAGGCTAGAACGGGCTCACTTACCATGGCTTGTTTAAGCCTTTCGAACGCTTGTTGACAACTTGGACTCCATTCCCAGACTTTGTCCTTCTTCAAGAGTTCAGTCAAAGGCGTGGCTATCGTGGAATAACCTTGCACAAATTTCCGATAATAGTTAGCTAAACCAAGAAAAGAGCGAAGTTCGGTTACCTTAGTTGGTGGTTCCCAATCATCGATGGCTCGAACTTTGCTTGGATCCATTCGGATCTTACCACCTCCAATGATGTGGCCTAAAAACGGAACTTCTTATTGAGCGAAACTACACTTTTCACGCTTGACGTAAAGTTCATTTTCTCGAAGAACCTACAAAACCTTCCTCAAGTGCATTAAGTGTTCTTGAAAAGTCTTACTATAGATGACAATGTCATCTAAGTAGACAACTACAAAGTGATCAAGAAAAGGTGAGAGTACCTTGTTCATTAAAGTGCAAAAAGTTGCGGGAGCGTTTGTAAGGCCAAAAGGCATTACAAGAAACTCAAATGAACCATACCTTGTGATGCACGCGGTTTTGGGCTCGTCACCTTCGACTATTCGAACTTGGTAGTACCCCGAACGAAGATCTAACTTTGTGAAGAACCTTGCACTTCCAAGTTGATCAAATAAATCGAAAATTAAAGGGATATGGTACTTATTCTTTATCGTAAGTTTGTTTAAAGCGCGGTAGTCGACACACATGCGCAAGCTACCATCTTTTTTCTTTTGAAAGAGAATGGGTGCTCCAAACGGTCCCTTGGATGGGCGAATGAACCCGGCATCCAAGAGTTCTCCAAGTTGCTTTCGGAGTTCCTCTAACTCCGGTGGCGCCATTCGATAAGTTGCTTTGCTTGGCGGCTCGGCATTTGGTACCAACTCAATTCGATGATCCACCTCACGCTTGGGTGGTAAAGCCTTCGGCAATTCGGAAGGCATAGTGTCCTCGAACTTCACGAGAACACGTTCCGCTTCTTTGGGAACTTCTTCGACTCCAATCGCCTCGTCTTCCTTGAGCACGGCAAAGAAAGACTCTTCCTCCTTTCGCATACCTTTGCGGAACTGGATGGAAGACAACATCTTGGATTGGATACCTACATCTCGACTCACGGGCACCAAACATTGTTGGGCGCGGTCGAGTACAACCAAAACATCGGCAAATGGCAAGAGAAGTGTATTAATCTTGTCCAAAAAAGATAAACCAATCACAAGATCATAATCATCAAGAGGAATTACCTTTATATCCTCACGGCCCTTCCAACTTCCAAGTTGGATCTCGACCCTCTTTGCAACTCCGGCAATGGGCTCTTCTTTCGAGTTGACCGTCTTGATCCACCCATTTTTCTTCAATACGTTGAGATTGAGTTTTTGGGCGGCTCCTTCGGAAATGAACAGCTCGGAAGCTCTGGTGTCCACAAGTTCACGCAATTGCTTTCCGGCAATCGTGACTTCTACAAACATAAGACCACTTTTGGACTTGTTAGATAAAGAATTCACTTGGAGATTACTTACAATTGCTCCAAGTTGGGCGGTGGGCTCGTCGTTAACTTTGACGGTAGAAAGACTTGTCCTCTTTGGGCAATCTCGAATGTGATGAGGTCCTTTGCAATGGAAACATTCAAGACCTCGTCTCTCCCATGGTTTGTTTGATCGGCCTTGTCGGTTATTGTTGTTGGAAGGCCTATCGTGGTTAAATTTCTCACCTCCGACTTTGGCATTCTTGTCTCCCCAACATTTGGACTTTGGCTTTGGTTTGGGCGAGTCTCGCTTTTCGAACTTGGTTATTGCCTCGGCCTCGTCAAGGGCATGGGAAAGATCTTTGACACCACGTCTTTCCAACTCCATATTAGCCCATCGGTTCAATCCATCCATGGAAATTGAGAAGCCTTCATCTTCTCCTAAGTTGGTGATTTGGAGCTTTAACTCGGTGAACTTCTTCACATAGTCATGGATGTTGTTATCGTGCTTGAGTTGGCGTAACTTTGAGCGCAACTCTCTTTGAGCATTCTTGGGATAGAACGTCTCAAGGATCTCGTCTTGAAGCTCTTCCCAAGTATCTACGGGAACGTCTCTATCGGACTCCTCGGCACACCTGCGTCTCCACCATAAAAGAGCGCTGTGAGTAAAATAACTAGAAGCAATATTTACCTTAGTGGATTCATCCACGATGTTGGTGTTGCGGAAATATTGGTTCATGCTCCACAAGAATGTATCGGTTTCTTGAGCATCTCTCGATCATTTGAATTCCTTTGGTTTCGGCATATCGGCTAGCACTCTACTCGGGCTTGAAACCACTCCATTGGCTACGGCGGTTTTATAGATGTTGAGCTCAGCCTTTAACAAATTCATCAACTTCTCGAGTTCGGTTAACCCATCTTTTAGAGATCTATTCTCTAACTCTACGGTCTCGAGTCTATCTTCGAGGTCTTGTTAATCATCCTTGTTGAGACCATCACCCCGAGATTCCAACGCATCTAGTCGGGTCTCAACAACATCGAGCCTCTCTCTGGACTCATTCGTGTTGTTCTCCAAACGGGTAACTTTGTCTTGCAAGGTAGAGATGGCATCTCTCGAACTAGCCATCTTGGATTTTCCTTCACGAGTCTCCATAGTCTTTGTGGTGGCGTCGATGGGAGCGTCACTTGGATTCGTCATCTCGAACAAATTTCTTCGCTAAAACGTAGGCTCTGATACCACTTGTCACGGGGCTAGGCTTATATTGTAACACCCTGATAAATATATATATATATATATATATATATATTGGTAAGCTAAAAGAACAGAAAAGAAAGAAATCAAGGTAAGGGTGTGGAGGCTCGAACCCGCGACTTCACCCCTCACCATCCAATGTTCCTACCGCTGAGCTAAGGGCTCATTTCTGTCAAAGCTTACTAGAATTTATTTTTAACTTAGTTAAAAATAACTCTGAACCCATAAAACTTTATCTGCCCCTCCACCTACCCGAAATTAATTTCCACCCACCTTCGAAATCTGAACTGTCCCCTCATCTCTCTCACAGAACCCTCTCCCCAGTTTTGGAAACCTTTGGCCGTCCACACCACCGTCCGGTGTGCGTCACCGCCTGTGCCGACGAACACACCTTGCCGCTCCGGGCCTTTCGCCATCAGTAACGCGCCCCCGTGCCGCCATTTGCGTTAAAAAAATCGAGCCCTTGCACCGCCAGTCGAACCGTTCTGCCGTTTCATTTTCCCGTCCGTGCCACCTTCGCTTTGCTTTGCCGTCGGTACGACGAAGCTCCCCTCTGCGAGCTGATCAAAACCCACCCGGCCGATCGGCGTTTCGACACCGGGAAGGGTTCCATCGGAGCTTCAAACATTCCGACCGTTTCGAACCTTAAAGGTTAGATCCGGCCTATTTTTCGACTTGTTTCGAATTAAAAATGTATGAGTTGGATTTGTGGCCTAATAATCTACGTTTTTCCGGCAGAATCGCGTCCGTTGAGCTCTCCGGCGAGTTTTCCGACCACCGTCCGGCGACGCCCCATCTCCTAGGGTAAGAATCGGTCTGAACCGGCCGGCCCGTGTAGTCCGAACCAAACCGGTCCAACCCGACCTGTGTCCGACCCGACCCAAGACTGGGTCAACTCAGTGAGTCAACTCGCCCGAGTTGACTCAGTGAGTTAACTCACCGAGTCGACTCAGTTGACTTTCTGTTGAGCGCTACCGTCAGAATGACGTCAGCGTTGACCTGTCCCCCGTTGACCTTGACCTGCTGACGTCAGCGTTGACTTTGACCAAAAAGTCAAAATTTCTGAAAAAGCCCTATTTTATGTTTTTCGACGTCCTGAGTCCGTTTTTGAAGCCCGTTTTGTGAAATTCTAACTCGAAGACCTCCGAATCAGTCCCTAAACCAAAACCATGCATATGTGTTTAAATTGTTTCATTGAGTTAATATAAATCGAATATATGGCTAATATAAGCTTGTATATGTTTAAAGGTAATCAAGACTCCCCTGACCGTTCGTCTGCTCAGCCTAGTTCCTCCCGATCTGCTCCTTCGCGCGTTCCGATAGTTACTAGTATGAATCTGTAAACCTTGTAAGCTATTAGAATTTTCACGTATACCTTGTAGTAACCATGATCCTTTATTGATTTAGGATCTAGCACAGTGGCAGATCGTAACGAGGCAGGAGCCTGATAGATTCTCTGACCAGCTTTTGAGGTGTGTTCCATGTGTGCTACATTTCTGTTATATATATACATATATGTATACATGGGTCCTGTTACGATTCACTGAATGTTATAAATTGTACTTGTACTTGAAATGCATGATTTCTGTTTGAAAAGCATGATTTCTGTTTGAAAAGCATGATTACCTTATGTTTGAAAAGCATGATTTCTGTTTGAAAAGCATGATTACCTTCTGTTTGAAAAGCATGATTATAATGTGATGAAAGTCTGTTTATTGTGATATGTTAGAAGGTATGCCTTATGTCTGATCTGAAATAGAAATATCTGATCTCTAAATGATAGAAATGTTATCTGTCTGTTGTCTGAGCTCTGTTGATGGTATATTGAACTGAATTGCTCTGCTTGGGGTATACTTTTGGGGTATGATTGAAGTGTCTGCAGGTACAGCCCTGATCCAGCTGGTAAAACCTTCGGTTAAGCTCCTACGCCCAATGGGCCTAAGGTAAGACTTTCTGGGTAGGCTCCTACGCCTTCGGGCCTAGGATAAGTCCTTCGGTATGCAATTCATGGGGAATTGCATTTTGGTGTTTGGTTGGAGGGTAGATAAGTTAAAATGGAACCTTGGTTGCTCTTATGGCATGTTTGTATTGTCTGATGCATATCTGAACTGTATATATATGTTTCCTTGCACTTATTGGAACACACTGAGCTTCCTAGCTCACACCCCCAAACTTTCCCCTTTCAGATACTTTTGGATAGGCTACCCGTGGACTTGGCACTTGGAGGATCAGCACATTCTTACTATACTTTTGTTGTAATGTTCTTATCCACCATATTGTCTATTTTGGGTGACATGAGCCTATATTTTGTTAAGATATATTTTATTAGTTAGCCAAGATGGTATTATTTTGTAACTCAAACTCTGAAATGGTTTTAGATTATGAACTTGATAGATGATTCGAATGGATGTGTTTACCTATTATTATCTTGATCACTCTATAGTGATGCCTGAGTTTCATGAAAATTGAATACAGACTATATATATATATATATGTTGTGATAATTCTCTGTAACTTAGGTACAACACATAGGCAGGTACAAGGTGTTACATTTATTTGGTATCAGAGCTTTTGGTTTTATAAACCTCGGACTGTGAGTGGGTTCTAAATGCTATGTTTTATAAAACGATTTAAATATTTATATATTTTCAGAAAAAGGCCATGTCACCAAGTTTTATATGTTTAAATTGTGCTCGGTACTCCAATGCCAGTTCTGACCTTAGGTTCTTCTTTTTGTAGAGCCGAGACCAACAGATGAGTACTAGACGTGGTTCTCGACCTGCTCAGAGGCGAGGTCGACCTGCTAGGTTTTCCGACCCGCTTGACAATGTAACTAACGATCCTCCGGCCTCAGAAGATCCTCCTGCCCCGAGAGGTCCTACAGCCCCGGATGATCCACCGCCTACATCTGGTATAGATATGACGACTCCGGTTAGGGGAGCCCCTGCACCCCGTGCTGAGCCATCCACAATAGTGCCTGATGAGGCTCTTAGCAGACAGTTTTTACAGTTGATTCATGGTGCAGTTAGAGCTGCAGAAGTTGTGCCTGAAGTTCCTATCTCTTAGACCCTAATCACTAACGGGGCTAAGACCTTTGATGGCCCTACTGGTGGAGCCCCGACTGAGGCAGAAGAGTGGCTTCATGATCTTGAGAGACGGATGGATTCGTTGGGTCTTGAGCCGCCCAAGAAATATTTGGGAGCTGTTTCATTGCTTTATGGGAGTGCCTGAACATGGTGGGAGTCTGTTGTGAGTAGCGTCTCTGCTACTCGTCTGACATGGGACTTCTTCAAAGAACTCTTCAAGAGCCGTTTTATCGGAGAGCGTTATATGAGACAGATACAAGAGCAGTTCAGGACTCTGACACAGGAGGATATGACTGTATCTGAGTATGAGACGAGGTTTTTAGACCTCCTGAGGTTTGGATCCAGTTTGGTGCCCACTGAAAAAGAAAAATGCCGCAAGTTTGCACTCGGACTCCGTCATGAGTTGTGCGTACAGGTTATCGGCCACCTTGATAAGGATTTTGATAAGGTGACCGAGTTGGCAAAAGATTTAGAGGAAGTTGAGTTAATGGCCACAGAGAGCGACAAAGTAGATCGAGAGCGATCTAGGAGGCCTTCTAGCACTGAGTTTTCAGCACGGGCAAGTAAGAAGGCTCGCACTACTACACCCCTGAGGAGTGACACCGGTTCTAGGCCTCCAGCCCCTCAGCCCTCGACAGCTAGTCGAGGTGGTTCATCAAGTTTTTCTAAGGCACCTCTTTGTGAGCATTGTGGCAAATGGCATCAAGGGGAGTGTAGGAGGAAGGCGGGCACATGTTTCCGTTGCGGTTCTGGAGATCATTTCTTGAAGGGTTGCCCTGTTCCACCATCTTCTTATCAAGCATCTCCTCAGACTCCTGCCCGTTCACACTTTTCTGTTCAGACTCCAGCTAGGGGTCGTAGTCAGGGTAGAGCTTCTGCATCTACTGTCAGGACTGATACCAGAGCTCGACCATATCAGGGTGGAGGACCAGTTTTATCTGAGGCTAGACAGCCGGCACTTGTGTATGCCACTAGACGCCGGGATGACAGAGACGAGCCAGATGTTATTGCAGGTACCTTTACCATTTATTCTGTTCCATACTTTGCATTGCTCGGCAATGGTTCCACCCACTCCTATATTTCAAGATCAGTATCCCGAGACCTTCAGATTCCTTTAGAAGCCACAGGAAGTGTTGTTACAGTCATGAGCCCAGTGGGTCAGCCAGTGATTGTGGACAAAGTACTTAGGCTATGTCCTCTTGAGGTTCAAGGGGAGATCTTTCTGGCCGATCTCATGGAACTTCCGTTGGAGGAGTTCGATTTGATTCTGGGTATGGATTGGCTGACGGAGCATCGGGTTAGTCTGGATTGTGAGTCAAAAAGGGCTACCTTGAAGACTTCAGATGACCGATCAGTGATCTTAGTCGGAGAGCGTCGAGGTTACTTGTTCAATGCGGTATCCTCTCTGACTGCTGATAGGATGATCCGGAAAGGATATGAAACCTTCATTGCTTGTTTCTTGAACACGAAGGGCTCTTTGTCTAAAATTGAGGACATTCGCACTGTTAGCGAGTTTCCTGATGTTTTCCCAGAAGAGTTACCCGGGCTACCACCAGACAGGGATGTTGAGTTCGAAATCGAGACTTATCCAGGGTCTGCGCCTGTATCCATGAATCCGTATCGTATGGCCCCTAAAGAGCTTAAGGAGTTAAAAGTCCAGTTGCAAGAGCTTCTGGACCGAGGCTTTATCCGACCTAGCTCTTCACCTTGGGGAGCTCCTGTTCTCTTCGTGAAGAAGAAAGATGGTTCCCTCCAGTTATGTATTGATTACCGGAAGTTGAATAAGTTGACTGTGAAGAACAAATATCCGTTACCCAGGATTGATGACCTATTTAACCAATTTCGGGGAGCCATTGTTTTCTCGAAGATTGATCTTCGTTCTAGGTATTATCAATTGAAAATAAAAGATTCTGATGTTGCTAAGACAGCCATCCGTACCAGATACGGGCATTACGAGTTTCTAGTGATGCCTTTTGGTCTTACTAATGCACCAGCTGCCTTTATGGACATGATGAATCGTGTGTTCCGACCCTTTATAGACCAGTTTGTTGTGGTTTTTATTGACGATATTATGGTCTATTCTCGGATAGAGACTGAGCATGTTGAGCACTTGAGAATTGTTCTACAAACCTTGAGAGAGAATCATTTGTATGCTAAGCTGAGCAAGTGTGAATTTTGGCTCAAAGAAGTGACATTTCTGGGACATGTTGTATCTGCTCGAGGCATTCAGGTTGATCCAAGTAAGATCGAGGCCATCACCAATTGGAAGCAGCCTAAGAATGTCTCTGAGATCCGTAGCTTTTTGGGTTTGGCTGGATACTACCGACGCTTTGTCGAGGGCTTCTCCATCATTGCCACCCCTTTGACAAAGCTTTTGAGGAAGAATGTTCCTTTTGTTTGGTCTGATGCCCAGCAAGCTAGTTTTGAGAAACTGAAGGCAGCCTTGACACAAGCCCCGGTTCTTACACAACCTGAGTCTGGAAAGGACTTCTCAGTGTACAGTGATGCTTCACACTCCGGGCTCGGTTGTGTACTGATGCATGATGGGAAGGTTATCGCTTATGCATCACGTCAGTTACGACCTCATGATTGTAATTATCCGACCCATGACCTCGAGTTAGCTGCAGTGATCTTTGCTCTGAAGATCTGGAGACACTATCTTTACGGAGAGAAGTGTTATATCTTTACTGATCACAAAAGCTTAAAGTATATCCTCACCAAGAGGGATTTAAATATGAGGCAACGTCGTTGGGTGGAACTTCTGAAGGACTATGATTGTGTGTTTGAGTATCATCCGGGAAAAGCCAATGTCGTTGCCGATGCCTTGAATCGTAAGGCCATATCCGACCTGAGATCCCTGTTTTCCAGGATGAGCATTTATAGCGATGGCAGTTTGCTAGCGGAATTGCAAGCTAAACCAACTCTGGCCGATGAGATTAAGGCCAAGCAACTCTTAGACAGTTCCCTACTTCCAGTTATACAGCAAGTTGAGCAGGGATCCACATCCGTTTATGCCTTCGATCATGATGGCGTTCTGTGCTTCAAGGGCCGTTATTGCGTTCCTGATGATGTTGACCTGAAGCGAGCCATACTCAGCGAGGCTCGTAGTAGCCCTTATGCCATGCATCCTGGTGGAGACAAGATGTATCAGAATCTGAAACAAAGCTACCGTTGGGAGGGTATGAAGAAGGATATATCAGATTACGTATCGAAGTGCATGACTTGTCAGCAAGTCAAAGCAGAACATCAGCACCCTTCTGGTTTATTACAGCCCATTAAGATTCCTGAGTGGAAATGGGAGCGTATCACGATGGATTTCGTTACCGGGTTGCCTCTAACTCCTTCTAAAAAGGATTCTGTTTGGGTTATTGTTGATCGACTCACCAAGTCAGCTCACTTTATTCCTGTACGAGTTACTTATTCTCTGGAGAAGCTGGCTAGGCTGTATATCTCAGAGATTGTCAGGTTGCATGGTGTACCCTTATCTATTATATCTGATCGAGACCCGAGGTTCACTTCTCATTTCTGGTCGGCCTTGCATAATGCTTTGGGTACACGTTTGAATTTCAGCACATCCTTCCATCCACAGACCGATGGTCAGTCTGAGAGGGTAATTCAGGTTCTTGAAGATATGTTGAGGGGGTGCGTGATAGACTTCCGCGGTAGTTGGGAAGACTTCTTGCCCTTGGCCGAGTTTGCTTATAATAACAGCTATCAGGCTAGTATTTGCATGGCACCTTACGAAGCTTTGTATGGTCGCAAGTGCCGAACTCCTATCTGTTGGACCGAGCTGTATGATAAGAAAACTTTGGGTCCGAAGTTGATCCAAGAGACCGAAGAGACTGTCAGATTAATTCGTGATCGTCTGAAGGAGGCGTTTGACAGACAGAAGTCTTATGCTGATCGGAGAAGGAAGGATATCGAGTTTAAGGTCGGTGACCAGGTTTTTCTAAAAGTATCACCATGGAAGAAAGTTCTGAGGTTTGGGAAAAAGGGTAAGCTGAGTCCGAGATTTATTGGGCCTTATCGTATCGTGAAGAGAGTTGGGCCAGTTGCCTATCAGCTTGAGTTGCCTCCCCAGCTTAACCGTATCCATGATGTCTTCCATGTGTCCATGTTGAGGCAGTACCATCCTGACCCGAGCCATGTCATTCAGGTACATGATGTGGAGTTGAGGCCAGACTTGTCCTACGAGGAGGAACCAATACAGATTCTAGACACAGACGAGAGGGTTTTGAGGAACAGACGTATTCCTATGGTTAAAGTCTTGTGGAGCAATCGTAGCCCTGCAGAGGCTACTTGGGAGATCGAAGGATCCATGAGAAAGCAGTTTCCTCATCTGTTTGATTCAGGTAAATTTCGAGGAAGAAATTTTCTTAAGGTGGGGAGAGTTGTAACACCCTGATAAATATATATATATATATATATATATATTGGTATGCTAAAAGAAAAGAAAAGAAAGAAATCAAGGTGAGGGTGTGGAGGCTCGAACCCGCGACTTCACCCCTCACCATCCAATGTTCCTACCGCTGAGCTAAGGGCTCATTTCTGTTAAAGCTTACTAGAATTTATTTTTAACTTAGTTAAAAATAACTCTGAACCCATAAAACTTTATCTGCCTCTACACCTACCCGAAATTAATTTCCACCCACCTTCGAAATATGAACCGTCCCCTCATCTCCCTCACAGAACCCTCTCCCCAGTTTCGGCAACCTTTGGCCGTCCACACCGCCGTCCGGTGTGCGTCACCGCTTGTGCCGGCGAACACACCTTGCCGCTCCGGGCCTTTTGCCATCAGTAACGCGCCCCCGTGCCGCCGTTTGCGTTAAAAAAATAGAGCCCTTGCACTGCCAGTCGAACCGTTCTGTCGTTTCATTTTCCCGTTCGTGCCACCGTCGCTTTGCTTTGCCGTCGGTACGACGAAGCTCCCCTCTGCGAGCTGATCAAAACCCACCCGGCCGATCGGCGTTTCGACATCGGGAAGGGTTCCATCGGAGCTTCGAACATTCCGACCGTTTCGAACCTTAAAGGTTAGATCCGGCCTATTTTTCGACTTGTTTCGAATTAAAAATGTATGGGTTGGATTTGTGGCCTAATGATCTACGTTTTTCCGGCAGAATCGCGTCCGTTGAGCTCTCCGGCGAGTTTTCCGACCACCGTCCGGCGACGCCCCATCTCCTAGGGTAAGAATCGGTCTGAACCGGCCGACCCGTGTAGTCCGAACCAAACCGGTCCAACCCGACCCGTGTCTGACCCGACCCGAGACTGGGTCAACTCGCTGAGTCAACTCAGTGAGTCAACTCGCCCGAGTTGACTCAGTGAGTTAACTCACCGAGTCGACTCAGTTGACTTTCTGTTGAGCGCTGACGTCAGAATGACGTCAGCGTTGACCTGTCCCCCGTTGACCTTGACCTGCTGACATCAGCGTTGACTTTGACCAAAAAGTCAAAATTTCCGAAAAAGCCATATTTTATGTTTTTCGACGTCCTGAGTCCGTTTTTGAAGCCCGTTTTGTGAAATTCTAACTCAAAGACCTCCGAATCAGTCCCTAAACCAAAACCATGCATATGTGTTTAAATTGTTTCCTTGAGTTAATATAAATCGAATATATGGCTAATATAAGCTTGTATCTGTTTAAAGGTAATCAAGACTCCCCTGACCGTTCGTCTGCTCAGCCTAGTTCCTCCTGATATGCTCCTTCGCGCGTTCTGATAGTTACTAGTATGAATCTGTAAACCTTGTAAGCTATTAGAATTTTCACGTATACCTTGTAGTAACCATGATCCTTTATTGATTTAGGATCTAGCACAGTGGCAGATCGTAACGAGGCAGGAGCCCGATAGATTCTCTGACCAGCTTTTGAGGTGTGTTCCATGTGTGCTACATTTCTGTTATATATATACATATATGTATACATGGGTCCTGTTACGATTCACTGAATGTTATAAATTGTACTTGTACTTGAAATGCATGATTTTTGTTTGAAAAGCATGATTTCTGTTTGAAAAGCATGATTACCTTATGTTTGAAAAGCATGATTTCTGTTTGAAAAGCATGATTACCTTATGTTTGAAAAGCATGATTTCTGTTTGAAAAGCATGATTACATTCTGTTTGAAAAGCATGATTATAATGTGATGAAAGTCTTTTTATTGTGATATGTTAGAAGGTATGCCTCATGTCTGATCTGAAATAGAAATATCTGATCTCTAAATGATAGAAATGTTATCTGTCTGTTGTCTGAGCTCTGTTGATGGTATATTGAAATGAATTGCTCTGCTTGGGGTATACTTTTGGGATATGATTGAAGTGTCTGCAGGTACAGCCCTGATCCAGCTGGTAAAACCTTCGGTTAAGCTCCTACGCCCAATGGGCCTAGGGTAAGACTTTCTGGGTAGGCTCCTACGCCTTCGGGCCTAGGATAAGTCCTTCGGTATGCAGTTCATGGGGAATTGCATTTTGGTGTTCGGTTGGAGGGTAGATAGGTTAAAATGGAACCTTGGTTGCTCTTATGGCATGTTTGTATTGTCTGATGCATATCTGAACTGTATATATATGTTTCCTTGCACTTATTGGAACACACTGAGCTTCCTAGCTCACACCCCCAAACTTTCCCCTTTCAGATACTTTTGGATAGGCTACCCGTGGACTTGGCACTTGGAGGATCAGCACATTCTTACTATACTTTTGTTGTAATGTTCTTATCCACCATATTGTCTATTTTGGGTGACATGAGCCTATATTTGTTAAGATATATTTTACTAGTTAGCCAAGATGGCATTATTTTGTAACTCAAACTCTGAAATGGTTTTAGATTATGAACTTGATAGATGATTCGAATGGATGTGTTTACCTATTATTATCTTGATCATTCTATAGTGATGCCTGAGTTTCATGAAAACTGAATACAGATTATATATATATATGTTGTGATAATTCTCTGTAACTTAGGTACAACGCATAGGCAGGTACAAGGTGTTACATTTATTGGCTAGCTACGTCCGGCACTTGGTCAGGAAAGAACTTCGAAAGGGACCAAGTAAGCCTAAAGTCAAGTCTTGGCCTGGCTAGATGAGCGGAAGCATTGTGAAGAAGAAAGTAAAAGAGATGGCTCGAGTGATTTGCAAAATGAAGAGCCTCGTTAAAAACCCCCTCTAAGCCTAGTTAGGGGGAAAAGAGTACTCGACGCTGCTTTTGTATTATTGATAAAGAAAAAAGAAAACAAAGGAAATTCAGGATGATTACAAATGAGGGGGTGAGGCTCTATTTATAGCCTGACACCTCCCGATCTAACGGTCACTGTCGATTACAATGGATGGCCAAGATTGGCCTAATCTATCTAATGAAGGCAAGAGAATAGAATCAAGGATCCCTTCCTTCTTGGTAGTGATTCTTTTCATGTGAAAAGGATATCGATCTTCATGAATCGGGAAAGATATCGATGCACAATCCTTGCCTTGTGTACCATGGTCAAAGGGGTGAAGATTCCCCAAGGAATGGGCTTGGATGGCCATGGAGAAGGGAAAATCGGAAAGGCACATGGGTGTGGCTGGACGGGCTGCTTGGTGCTGCTCGGACAGGCCTATGGGTGCTGATGGACGGGTTGTTCGGTGCTGCTCGGACAGGCCCTCGGGTGCTGCTCGGACAGGCCCTCGGGTGCTGCTGGACGGGCTGTTCGGTGCTGCTCGGACAAGCCCTCAGTTGTGGCTGGGCAAGGCTGCACGGACAGGCCCAGGGTGCCTAGCAAGGCCCCTCGGGCTGTTGGCTCGGATCGGTCGTAGCCCTATGGGTGCGACAGAATGGGTCGGACGGACTTGGACCCCGTGGGTGCTAGAAATAGACCCTAGGTGTGCGGTGGACTGGACCCTAGGGTGCACCATAGTAACAATATGTTCACCTCAAATCAACGGTTCAAATACAATTATTTGTTTGAGTTTCATTTGCACTTAATCATATTCATGTAGAGAACATTAATTGTAAGAAAGTTCGAGGAGCAACACTTATGTCGGATATTTGGGAGCTGCCAAAGGGACAACACGTTAATGTCAAAATTAACAATTTATATCAACCTGTGGGTGAAGAATCAACTTGCTTATGCCGCTTCATTGGAACGATGGTGCGAAAGGCTGAGTTTGTGCCAATTAATTATTTAAATTGGCATGAGATGTCGAACAATAAGAAGGAAGAAATGTGGTCCACGATCAAGTTATGTGCACTAATTGAATACTTGTCAAAAGTAAATGTCACTTGCTGTTATAAACCTTCATATATGCAGTTATGTCAAAAGTAAATGTCTAGAAAAACAAGTACTAATTTTATAGAAACATTTGAAATCTAGTTATTTTAAAATGAAGTTAATTCTTAGAAACAAGGTTTTACTTATACATAAACAATATGCTTTTATTCTTTAAGTTATCTTTTAAAATTACATCATCTGTTTTGGATTATCCTTTGACTTTGAGAAAATTAGCAATACTTTTATAGAAACAATATATGTTTTTTTTATTCCCAGTTTAGATTTAGGAATAACAGGAATATATATAGAATTAGGAGTCATGAATGGATGCACCTTATAGGTATAGAGTGTTGTGATCTATGGAGTATTTTATTTGTATTAAAATTTTGTTTTGTGTCCAATATTTGAAATGATAATGGTTGTTTATGGCATACTGAAAGCAGTATGTGTATTCTTCAAAATTATGTGTTCAATCCTATACATTTTAAAATATATTCAAATAATAATTGTTCTTGGATTGTGATACCCTCTTATTTTGTTAATGCAGTTAAAATTTCAATTCCAACTATTTGATTCGGAGGAAGGCGTTGGTGAAGCCACATTAAAGCATGTTAAGAAATGGGTTCTCTCAGATATGAATGCCAAATGGAGGTAGTGAAAAAATTAATTAAAATCTCAAATATTTGGTGAGAACCAAACTGTAGAGCAAATCGTCAAAAATTGCAAGGGTCCATGAGTGAATTTGGACCAATTGAAGACATTTGTTGAATATTGGTTGTCCTCAAAGGCGATGGTAAAATACTACATTTTTATAATTTCTAAACTTTAATATTTAAACTTGTGTTAACATTTTTTACTTATAATTCGAATAGGAACAAAGTGCCACAAATAGATCAAATAGGTCAAAGCTTAGTGAACTACATTGCACAGGAACAAGATCTTTCCCTAATATTGTTGAAGACTTGGTGCGTATAATTTTATTTATTATTACCATTGATTTGAAAAATTGTTTCTAATATCTCTCGATGTTTTTTTAATGTCAGACTGCAGAATCTAATAGAATCCCACCAACACGAGCTGGTGTCTATGTTCGTTCTCGTACACGCAAAGATGGAAGCATCGTGAATTCTAGGGCCGCGGTTGTTGTGGTAATTTATTATTATTAAGTCTTGTATATGTGTTCGGTATAAATATAATATAGTTGTTATATTATATGTTTAACTTGCTTATATTTTTAGGAATGTATTCAATAGAAGAGAAATGAAAGCTCGTCTTCTAAGATTTTATAGCAAACTTCATGGTCAAATGATGTGTTTGCTCAAGTTAAGGGACCAGAAAGAAGATGACGTGTTCGTTGTGTAGGGGCGGTTCCCACCCGTTCTTCTCAGGAATCTGGACCTTCACAATCAGTTCAAAATACTGAAGAAGTGGAAGGGTTGAAATCTAAGGTTGCGAAATTAGTAAAACTTTTTGAAACTTGCTTTCTACTCTACTTTCAACAACAACGTCCAGATCTACATGCGCCCGATATGAATGTTTTGATTCGTATGGTTGATACAGAGGTATTCAAAATATTTTTCTTTCTTATTACTCTATTCATTTTTTATTTAAATTTATTATTTTAATTGCTTTTAATAAGCAACTCCTGATGCTGGTAGTGCTTCAGCACCAATCAATTGTATCAGTCGATCTCTGCCTTCAACAAATCAACAGAATACAAATAGAAATGATCCAAGCAGACAATAGAGGAGGATCTTCAATTATTTCTAGCTTTTATTTTGTAAGTTATTAAAAACAAAAATATTTGCTTGCATATTTCTTTTGTCTGTACTAGACTCGTAGGTACATGTTTTATTGTTTATGTATTACATACTTTTTTTATTCGAACATCAAATCTAATATTTCCGCTTTAAAATGAAATAATTTTTATTATAATAGTTTTAGTAATTTTAATATTTAAAATAAAAAAATATTTAACAAAAATAATGGAATGTATTAATAATTATTAATATTAAAAAAACAAATAAATATCAATTACACCTATACCGACGGACAAAATGTCGGTATAAATATTTTATACAGATCTTACATGATACATATACCGATGGACAAAACGTCGGCAAATATAACAGCTAGGAGTTATACCGACGGACAAACCGTCAGTATAGATATCAGCTAGGAGTTATACCGACGAACAAAATGTCAATATAGATGACAGCTAGGAGCTATACCGACGGACAAACCGTCAGTATAGATAACAGCTAGGAGCTATACTGACGGACAAATCGTCAGTATAGATGACAACTATGTCGACGAACAAACCGTCAATATAGATAAAAGCTATACCAACGGACAAAATTCGTCGGAATAGATAACCTAATTTGTAGGGGTGGTCCATACCTATGCCTACGGTGCTGTCCGTCGGTATTTTGTTTGTCGGAATTTTCCTTTTGTCCGTCGGTAAAAGGGTTTAGGTCATATACCGACGGAATTTCGGTGTTTTATTGATAGATTTTTGTCCGTCGGTATATGTCATTTTTTTGTAGTGAGTCTACTCAATTTTATACAATGGAGAAATAAAATCATAAGCTGGTGAGCCTTTTTTACGGCTATTATGTGATTTATAGTCCAAACTAATAAAAATCATCAATCTCATTACTTGAAAACATATATGGCGCAGTGAAGAGAACCTATAATATAATCTATCTATAAAGAGATGTGGAGTTTGGATCTTAATATTTACTACAATAAATCTTCTCTTCGCTTCGAAAATTTTGTTCCTAACGGGTACTAAATGTAACCCCCTCGTCCCGATCTGGTCGGATGACCGGTCCGAGTGGGCCACACGGGGAAAACCGAAGCGAAACCCGTTAAAGCTTCCCCTCGGTTAACGACCCAGAAAATTTCTTTAACTTTAATCTTGTCTAGATGCGTAATTAATTCCTAAGTGGAGCATAACAGCGGAAAATACAAACACCGAAACATTCACCGATCAAACAAGCATAAACAGTCCATTTTACTTTATTACAGCAGGCCGTTTCGAAACGCCCTTAGGGTGTTCCGAAACGGCTTGACTAAGTCAACGGCCCAGGGTCAACCATAGGGTGACCGTTTCGAAACAGGGGTGACCCGTATCGGAACGACCTTGACGGTCAATATCTCGTGGTCAACGAGATTTGACCGTTTCGAAACACCAAAGGCCCGTTTCGGAACGGCTTCATCTCGCCAAATTCTCAAAATTCCAGTAGCCAAATTGTTCCGAAATGACCCTCATCCGTTTCAAAACGGCAGGCCATTTACACAGGGACCGTTCCGGAACAGGGGGACCCGTTCCGAAACGCCCCCTGTCTGCAGACTCGTCTGGACTGTTTTGAGGCACAAGGGTGCCCCAAAACACCACCAAAACACCATACAACAGCAATTCGATTGAACCCAATTTAAACCAACAATATCATCATACTTTAACAAGACTTAAACATGTCTAATACCAAGGCAACAATCCACAACATGCATTCATTCAAACAACATTCAAACACATGTAAAAACTCTTAAGGCATAGGCCAATATTCAAAGTAAGCAATTAGGCATGGATTACAACTTAAACATGGCATCACAAGCCACACAAAAGCGACATAACATGGAGTCTAAACATGCTCCTAGCAACCAACAACAATCAACAAAACCTTACACATCCCATTGCTTAAACTATTACATGTCTTAGCATTAAAACCATACTTGATAAATTCAAGTCCAAAACCACACTTGGAGGCCCTCCGCTTGCCCGAGCAACCCACGAACTAAGGATCTGCAATGTTGAACAAAGAGAGCGTAAGCAATGATGCTTAGTGAGGGTAAGCTCTAAAAACAAACCTCAACATTGCAGGGTCCGAGCACGATCTAACCAAGGCCATTTACATATACCAAGAGTCCACAAGGTATAGATGCATGAGCAATATATCACATGTATGCCACAATTATGAGCTCAATACTACCATACATGTAGTCACATATAAACATCCAAACAGTTCATATATCTCATCACATTGATACACATATCAATCAACATTGGCACCTAGTTAAGACTCAAATACACGGATAACTGTTGGAACTCACGTCCAACACACAACCATTACCTGACGGTGGGATTTCACTCATCACCGGTCTCGCGGAGGGGATTCCACTCATCCTCACGCCCCGTCGATGGGATTCCACTCATCACCGACTATATTTAATTACCATTTCCGGGCGTACCCGTACTCCTCCTTGGTGACTCAACGCCACCAAGGCCACGCGCGACTTTTGACTCATGTGTACACACTAACATCCTAATGATCGATCATTTGTATTTAAGTTTACTAGTGCCAATATTTACTCACTTCACATTACTCATTTCAATAACCTTGTGCTTAGCACGTACTCACCAACAACCATCATCATGCATGTCTCAAGCATCATAAGTCCAAGTCTCATTTCACATGTATAAAGCAATATACATAGACATTCATACCACAATTCATACGAGACATACACAACCATATAATGAGTTCAACCAAAGGCTCTAGATCAAGTTTAGGATTAGGCTACCACCCTAATCCTAACTCTAGGTGGGTCTACCAAGCCCAACCTAGTCCACATACTCGAACCAACCATTTAAAACCATTTAAAGCAATTTAACCACTCACCTACGCTTCCAAGCTCAAGAACCAAACAAGCGATTGTCTTCAATTCCCCGGATTCACTTCTGATGCTTCTTCCACGTTTCCCCTTGCTTCTAGCCAAACAAAACACATACATCACTTCCCAAATCAATGCTAATTCAACCATCAGTCTACCTTGCAAAACACAACTAAATTTCCACAAGTTCCAAATCACATAGCATCTCCAAAAACCGAATTTTCGGACTCCCACAACCAAGGGCTGAAATTCCCAATTCTAAGCACCCAAATGACTCCCAAAATATCCCAAATCACCCTTCTAACATAGATAGACCATCAGCCCTTCAATTCCAACACAAAACCTCCCAAAAACTCAATTTTTCATACCCTAAAATTTGCCCTAAAGACCACTACGAAAATTCACCCAAAATTAACCAAATTAAGATATGTTGTCTCTTTTATTATGATTAAACATAACCCCAAAACAATTTCTCGAAACAAATTGAAAACCCCCATCAAAAACCCAAATTTCCATATGAACCCTAATTTTCAAAACTCACTATTTTTGAAATCTAAAACAATAGATAAGTAGAGAATAGAGAGGAGGTTAAGAAAATACATTTACCTTTTAATTTGGTGTTGAAATCGATTTGCAAAGCCAATGGAATAGTAACTAGGGTTTAGGAGTGTTTGAAAATGGGGGAGGGTTTTGAAATTGGGAAAGGAGAGAATGAAGAGGAAGATGACAACTTTTCCATAAAAGTTGTCTTCCTTTATTTTAAAATTAGGTAAATCACAACTTTGGTCCCTCCCTCTTTATTAAGATTCAAATAGGCCATTTTTCAAAGTTTGTTTATTTTAATTAGATTTTAATTGACCCGAACAACAATCCGGCTAACTCCTAGGCCCAAGACACGGGTGTTACAACTCTCTCCCTCTTAAGGAAATTTCGTCCCCGAAATTACCTGGTGGAAACAGATACGGAAACTGCTCAACCATATCCGTTTTCCTCTCCCACGTGGCCTCTTCCACACCTCTATGTCTCCACAACACCTTGACCAACTCTATGGTCTTGCCACGCAACACCTTGCTATCAGAAGCAAGTATCTCAACGGGCTCTTCATTATAGGACAAATCCGGATTCAACTCTATCTCCTCAACGGGCATCACATGCGAAGGATCCGATCTATATCTCCTAAGCATAGACACATGAAAGACATCATGAATCTTCTCTAACTCAGAAGGTAACCTCAACCGATAAGCTACAGGCCCAATCCGCTCAACTATCTCATACGGACCAATGAACCTCGGACTCAACTTGCCCTTACGGCCAAATCTCATCACTTTCTTCCACGGAGATACTCTCAGAAATACTTTCTCACCTACCGAGTACTCAATCTCTTTCCTTTTCAAATCTGCATAAGACTTCTGACGATCGGAAGCTGCTTTCAAACGGTCGCAAATCAACTTCACTTTTTCTGTAGTTCCTTTAAGCAAGTGCGGCATAGGTAACAATCTCTGACCTGTCTCAGCCCAGCAAATCGGAGTCCTACACCGTCTACTATACAAAGCCTCATACGGTGCCATCTGGATACTAGACTGATAACTGTTGTTGTAAGCAAATTCAACCAACGGTAAGTGTTTCTCCCAAGAACCTTGAAAATCAATCACACAACAACGAAGCATATCCTCTAGAATCTGTATCACTCGTTCTGACTGCCTATCGGACTGCGGATGATAAGACGTGCTGAGATGCAGACGACTACCTAAAGCACTATGCAAGCAATTCCAGAACCTCGAGGTGAATCTAGGGTCTCTATCCGAAACTATAGACTTCGGAACTCCATGAAGTCTCACAATCTCACGAATGTACAAGTTTGCCAACTTGTCTAAGGAATTCGTAGCGTTCACCGCTAAGAAGTGAGCACACTTAGTGAACCTATCAACAATCACCCAAACTGAATTCTTCTTCGAAGGAGACAAAGGCAACCCCGATACAAAATCCATGGTGATTCTCTCCCATTTCCATTCCGGAATCTTCAAAGGCTGTAGCAAACCTGAAGGAACCTGATGTTCTGCCTTCACTCTCTGACAAACCATACAATGGCCCACATACTCGGCTACATCTCTCTTCAAACCAACCCAGAAGTAATCAGTCTTCAAATCTCGGTACATCTTGGTACTACCCGGATGCATAGAAAAGGGACTCGAATATGCTTCACTCAGGATCTGACGTCTCAACTCAACATCTTCTGGTACAACAATTCTATCTCTAAAGCACAACAAACTCTCACCACTGAAATTATACTCGGTCGGTCTTCCTTTAGCTATGTCTTGAACATGAGGAACTAGGCTCGCATCTTGCAACTGTTTCTCTCTAATCAACTGAATCAAAGAAGGCTTCACTTGCAACTCGGTGATCAGACCACCATCATCGGACACACTCAACCTAGCAAACATAGCTCTCAACTCAACGGCCACTTTTCTACTCAAAGCATCGGCTACTACATTTGCTTTACCCGGATGGTACTCAATGGTCAAATCATAGTCTTTTAACAACTCTAGCCATCTCCTCTGTCTCAAGTTCAACTCTTTCTGTGTCATCAGGTATTTCAAGCTCTTGTGATCGGTGTAAACTATACACTTCTCACCATACAAATAGTGACGCCAAATTTTCAATGCAAATACAACTGCGGCTAGTTCTATATCATGTGTAGGATAGTTCTTCTCATGAATCTTCAACTGTCTAGAAGCATAAGCAACGACTCTTCTATCTTGCATCAGAACACATCCTAAGCCTACGTAGGAAGCATCACTGTAGATCACAAACTCCTTACCTGAAACAGGTTGCACTAACACTGGAGCATTCGTCAAAGCTTCTTTCAATTTCTCAAAGGCCTTCTGTCTTGCATCTGACCATTCAAATTTGACTCCCTTTTGCAACAACCTAGTCAAGGGAGCAGCTACTCTAGAGAATCCATCAACAAACCTCCTATAGTAACCGGCTAATCCTATGAAACTCCTAATCTCGGTTACGGACTTAGGTTGTTTCCACTCAACAATAGCCTCAATCTTCGATGGATCAACACGGATACCTTCGGCCGAAACAACATGGCCAAGAAATACAACCTCCCGAATCCAGAACTCACATTTACTAAGCTTCGCATACAACTGATTGCTCAACAACCTCTGTAAAACAAATCTCAAGTGCTCATCATGCTCTTCTTCTGTCTTCGAGTACACAAGTATATCATCAATGAAGACAACCACAAACCGGTCTAGATAGTCTCTGAAAATTCTGTTCATCATGTCCATGAATGCTGCCGGTGCATTCGTGAGCCCAAACGGCATCACAAGAAACTCATAGTGACCATACCTAGTCCTAAAAGCTGTCTTCGGAACATCACACTCTTTCACCTTCAACTGATAGTACCCGGATCTCAGATCTATCTTTGAGAACACTGAAGCACCTCTCAACTGATCAAACAAATCGTCTATACGGGGCAACGGATACTTGTTCTTCACAGTCAACTGATTCAGCTGTCTATAGTCAATACACATACGCATGCTACCATCTTTCTTTTTCACAAACAACACGGGAGCACCCCACGGAGAACTACTAGGCCTAATGAAACCACGGTCTAATAACTCTTACAACTGACTCTTCAATTCTTTCAACTCTTTCGGAGTCATGCGATACGGAGCTATCGAAACTGGGTTAGACCCTGAAACTGTCTCAATCACAAACTCAACATCTCTGTCAGGAGGCAAGCCCGGCAACTCTTCAGGAAACACATCTGGAAAGTCACACACTATCCTGATATCTTTCGGTCTAGCTTCACTCATATCTGGGTTCATAACATGAGCTAAATAAGCCCCACATCCTGAGTCCATTAACCTATGAGCCTCTAAAGCTGACACCACATTAGACAAGAACTTAATGTTCTCGCCTACTACTACTACCTCGTAGTCATCAGAAAGCTTCAAAGAAATTCTCTTTGTCTCAAAATCCACACTAGCCCGATGCTCAACCAACCAATCCATACCCAATATAATATCAAAACCGTAGAAAGGAAGTTCCATCATGTCAACTGAGAATACATGACCCTGAATCTTCAGTGGACACCTCCTATACATACGTTTAACCACAACTGTCTCACCAAAGGAACTAGTAACATGCATACCTACATCTAAGATCTCAACAGGAATATCTAACTTCTGTGCATGCTCACTCAAAATGTAGGAATGCGTAGAACCCGAATCAACCAAAGAAAGCAAAGACATAGACTGTAACTCGAAATTACATGCTATCACATCGGTGTCGTTCCCGGCCTCTCTCTGAGCATAAACTCTCGCTGGCCCTCCCGCCTCTGGCTGCACAGCCACAACATGAGCAAGGTTCCTCTGAGCATCTCCCCTAGGTGCATCAGCCCTAGGCTGGAAGTAGCCACGACCGCGCCCACGGCCTCTCTGAAAATCGTTACCTCTCGCAGGAGCCTGAGCAATGTTCGGTGCCTGAGCTGCCTGACGTGGACAGTCCCTCTTAAAGTGGTCCCTCGAACCACAGTTCCAACAAGCATGAAAGTTACCCCAACACTCACCAGTGTGCTGCCTCCCACACTGTGCACACTCGGGCAAACGCCCTCCTCCTCTATGGCCCTGATGGCCTCTACCATGGTGGCCACTGCCACGTCTCTGATCAAACTGATGTCCGCCACCTCTGTGCCTCTTAGCATCTCTACCATCAAAGTTGTTGTGCCTCTTACCAGAACTAGATCCCCCAGAACGCTTGGTCAGCCCCAAGCTATGCTCAATGTCCTTGGCTCTAGCAACCAAGACATCAAAGTCAGAATAATCTGAAGCTAAGGTATACCTCTTAACTTCCTCATGAAGCCCGTATCTGAAACGATCACATCGAGCCCTCTCAGTAGGCACTAACTCTGGAGCATACTGACTCAGACGGACGAAACGAATCTCATAATCAGTCATAGATGTATCCCCCTGAGTGAGAGCCATGAACTCTCTCTTTTTCTCATCTAGGTACCTCGGTCCTAAGTACCTCTTCCGGAAAGCAAACTCAAAGAATTCCCAATCTATCTCGGCCTCTGGAACCCCGGCAGTAATGGTGACCCACCAGGTGTAGGCATCACCCTGAAGCAGTGAGATCACACAACCCAATCTACGTGCGCCCGCACAACCCATCTGAGCTAGGATACGAACCGTCTTCTCCAACCATAACTCCGACCTCTCCGGAGTAGATCCTCTAAACTCCTCGGCTCCCAAGCTACGGAGCCTCTCCAACGGTAGACTAGCATCATCACACCTAGGCTGAGCTGCAGCCTGAGCTCCCGCAACTGCGGCTTGGAAAGCTCCCGCTATCGCTTGTACTAGCGGAGTCATGTCAATTCCAGCTGGACCTTGGCCACCTTGGCCACCCTGAGGTCCATCTCCTCCGGCTCCATCCTCACCTCCAGCTCCAGGTGGAGGAGGTGGTGGTGGTGGAGGTGGTGGTGGAGCGCCAACTCCCGCAGCCACCGGCCCTTCCAGATGAGCCTCCACTCCGACAGCCGGCTCAACAGGAGCCGCAACCCGTGGTTCCTGACGAACCACTCTCGGTCTACCCCTCGGTCTAGACATTGCTCTCACAAATATTAACTACAACCACAACAACAAAACATACAAGTTGGGTTAGCAAGGCAAGGCTTCCAAGTGTTCAAGTACGTTCCCTCACTAAAACAAAACCATTTTTCAATGTAATAGTAGCAATGGGACTCACACACACATGCTTTGAATAAAACAAGCAACATACTCGTCAAACAGGCAACCATTCTTACAAGCAAGCAAACACCGTGCATATCAAGCAAAAACTTAAACTTACCTCACTTACCTGCCCAAGGTCTCGGTAACCTTAGGCTCTGATACCAACAAGTGTAACCCCCTCGTCCCGGTCTGGTCGGATGACCGGTCCGAGTGGGCCACACGGGGAAAACCGAAGCGAAACCCGTTAAGGCTTCCCCTCGGTTAACGACCCAGAAAATTTCTTTAACTTTAATCTTGTCTAGATGCGTAATTAATTCCTAAGTGGAGCATAACAGCGGAAAATACAAACACCGAAACATTCACCGATCAAACAAGCATAAACAATCCATTTTACTTTATTACAGCAGGCCGTTTCGAAACGCCCTTAGGGTGTTCCGAAACGGCTTGACTAAGTCAACGGCCCAGGGTCAACCATAGGGTGACCGTTCCGAAACAGGGGTGACCCGTATCGGAACGACCTTGACGGTCAATATCTCGTGGTCAACGAGATTTGACCGTTTCGAAACACCAAAGGCCCGTTTCGGAACGGCTTCATCTGGCCAAATTCTCAAAATTCCAGTAGCCAAATTGTTCCGAAACGACCCTCATCCGTTTCAAAACGGCAGGCCATTTACACAGGGACCGTTCCGGAACAGGGGGACCCGTTCCGAAACGCCCCCTGTCTGCAGACTCGTCTGGACTGTTTTGAGGCACAAGGGTGCCCCAAAACACCACCAAAACACCATACAACAGCAATTCGATTGAACCCAATTTAAACCAACAATATCATCATACTTTAACAAGACTTAAACATGTCTAATACCAAGGCAACAATCCACAACATGCATTCATTCAAACAACATTCAAACACATGTAAAAACTCTTAAGGCATAGGCCAATATTCAAAGTAAGCAATTAGGCATGGATTACAACTTAAACACGGCATCACAAGCCACACAAAAGCGACATAACATGGAGTCTAAACATGCTCCTAGCAACCAACAACAATCAACAAAACCTTACACATCCCATTGCTTAAACTATTACATGTCTTAGCATTAAAACCATACTTGATAAATTCAAGTCCAAAACCACACTTGGAGGCCCTCCGCTTGCCCGAGCAACCCACGAACTAAGGATCTGCAATGTTGAACAAAGAGAGCGTAAGCAATGATGCTTAGTGAGGGTAAGCTCTAAAAACAAACCTCAACATTGCAGGGTCCGAGCACGATCTAACCAAGGCCATTTACATATACCAAGAGTCCACAAGGTATAGATGCATGAGCAATATATCACATGTATGCCACAATTATGAGCTCAATACTACCATACATGTAGTCACATATAAACATCCAAACAGTTCATATATCTCATCACATTGATACACATATCAATCAACATTGGCACCTAGTTAAGACTCAAATACACGGATAACCGTTGGAACTCACGTCCAACACACAACCATTACCTGACGGTGGGATTTCACTCATCACCGGTCTCGCGGAGGGGATTCCACTCATCCTCACGCCCCGTCGATGGGATTCCACTCATCACCGACTATATTTAATTACCATTTCCAGGCGTACCCGTACTCCTCCTTGGTGACTCAACGCCACCAAGGCCACGCGCGACTTTTGACTCATGTGTACACACTAACATCCTAATGATCGATCATTTGTATTTAAGTTTACTAGTGCCAATATTTACTCACTTCACATTACTCATTTCAATAACCTTGTGCTTAGCACGTACTCACCAACAACCATCATCATGCATGTCTCAAGCATCATAAGTCCAAGTCTCATTTCACATGTATAAAGCAATATACATAGACATTCATACCACAATTCATACGAGACATACACAACCATATAATGAGTTCAACCAAAGGCTCTAGATCAAGTTTAGGATTAGGCTACCACCCTAATTCTAACTCTAGGTGGGTCTACCAAGCCCAACCTAGTCCACATACTCGAACCAACCATTTAAAACCATTTAAAGCAATTTAACCACTCACCTACGCTTCCAAGCTCAAGAACCAAACAAGCGATTGTCTTCAATTCCCCGGATTCACTTCCGATGCTTCTTCCACGTTTCCCCTTGCTTCTAGCCAAACAAAACACATACATCACTTCCCAAATCAATGCTAATTCAACCATCAGTCTACCTTGCAAAACACAACTAAATTTCCACAAGTTCCAAATCACATAGCATCTCCAAAAACCGAATTTTCGGACTCCCACAACCAAGGGCTGAAATTCCCAATTCTAAGCACCCAAATGACTCCCAAAATATCCCAAATCACCCTCCTAACATAGATAGACCATCAGCCCTTCAATTCCAACACAAAACCTCCCAAAAACTCAATTTTTCATAACCTAAAATTTGCCCTAAAGACCACTACGAAAATTCACCCAAAATCAACCAAATTAAGATATGTTGTCTCTTTTATTATGATTAAACATAACCCCAAAACAATTTCTCGAAACAAATTGAAAACCCCCATCAAAAACCCAAATTTCCATATGAACCCTAATTTTCAAAACTCACTATTTTTGAAATCTAAAACAATAGATAAGTAGAGAATAGAGAGGAGGTTAAGAAAATACATTTACCTTTTAATTTGGTGTTGAAATCGATTTGCAAAGCCAATGGAATAGTAACTAGGGTTTAGGAGTGTTTGAAAATGGGGGAGGGTTTTGAAATTGGGAAAGGAGAGAATGAAGAGGAAGATGACAACTTTTCCATAAAAGTTGTCTTCCTTTATTTTAAAATTGGGTAAATCACAACTTTGGTCCCTCCCTCTTTATTAAGATTCAAATAGGTCATTTTTCAAAGTTGGTTTATTTTAATTAGATTTTAATTGACCCGAACAACAATCCGGCTAACTCATAGGCCCAAGACACGGGTGTTACACTAAACCTACAATTTAAGGAGAGGTAATGGTGTCAACTGAGAGCTTTTAACCCCACGCTTCAGAGATTGTTGACTAGAGCTAAATATCTATATACTTTACTTGAGTTATTTATTAAAGCAGGAGAAAAGAAAGCTCTTGTTTCCTTATGTATGCCTCAGCTTTTACCCTTGCAAATTTTCCCAGGGCAGTTATTTTAGCTTCTTCTCTTGATAGCTTGATTATTCCTCTGGAATTCAATGGATTCCTTGTTGTTAACTAATTCTAACTCCATTTCAAAAGAAAAAATACCACTCATTGCCTAATTGGACATACTCCAAACAGCTAGACCTCAGAGCATGAGTGTTTTTTTCTTCTTATCAAAACTCTTTATAAGATCTGTTGTGTAACCCTCGGTCCGTAAGATTCAACGAATCCAAAAAGTGATGTTCATATTATCACGCAGTATATATATATATATATGCACAAGTGCCTTCTGCCTCAACTACATTGTGCCTTTCCATAGGTGCACAAATTCATATAATGGTCAAATTTTGCCTTTCTAGGTATCAAAAAAATGAATCATCATTTCAACTGAAAACTACATTGTGCTTTTAAAGAACTATATTATTGCAACATCAACAATATTACTTGGTATAGAGTAACATAGGATGGTAGTGCTATTCTCTACAGGTTGTCTTATATTTCTTCCCAATCTTTTGTTGTCTAGCTTGTTCATTTAGATTTTAATTTTATTTTTAGAAGTTTCATAAAATTATAGTTTTTTTTAAAAACAATATATTTTTATAAGGATTATTATCCTATACACTGGCGTGGAAACCAAAAGCTTTCATAAGCGCCTTAGTTTTAGGGTTTAGGGTATTAGTTTAGGGTGTAGGGTTTAGGTGTTTAGAATTTAGGGATAGTGGTAAGAATTTAGAGTTTAGGGTTTATAAGTTCAATCCTAAATCATAATCATATTACCATAAAAACAAAACCCCCAACATCTAAACTCTAAATTCCTACCACTATATAAATTCAATCCTAAATCATAATCACATTACCATAAAAACAAAACCCCCAACATCTAAACCCTAAATTCTAACCCTAAACCCTAAATTCTAACCATCATACATAAATTCTAAACCCTACATATAAACCCCTAAACCTTACACCCTAAACCCTAAAACTAAGGCACTTGTGGAAACTTTCGATTTTCACCGCCAGTGCATAGGATATAAATCCTTTTTTATAATTCTAAAAAATAAATTATCACTACAAGAATATAGACTTTTAGTGACAAATTGGCAGTGACTAGCAGTAATTTTGTCACAAATATTAAACTTTTATGACATATTTTTTGTGCGACATTATTAGCATAAGTAATTGTGATGTATTTTTATTTGGTCACTATTATAGTAGTAATTGTGACGATTACATTTTTCACAATTAAATTCTTACTATAAGTCTATAATTGTGACACAAATTTCATTGCCACTAAAATTTTGACACATGATAGTGACGATACATAAAGTGGTCACTATAATTTAATATTTGTTGTGACAATGCAATTGTTTGTTACTTAAAATTTTATTTTTGTTGTGATAAATTTTGTCACCAATAAAAAAAACTTAATGACAAGTTATATATTGTCACAATAATAATTTTTTTTTATAATTATAGTAATAATAACAATTATAAAAAATTGAAGTTACCATAAAGGCATAAACTAATTTAACAAAAGGTAAAATAATTCTATTAGTCTCTACACTATGTGTAAGTTGTTGTTTTAGTCATTCTATTTTGATCAATTTTAATCCCTACATTTTTGAAATTTTAAAACTTCAATCCGAATCCAAACGGGACAACGACAATATGATTAAATTACAATGACTAAAAATGATTGAACAAAAGAATAAAAATCAAAAGTTTTACTTAACATATTTAAAGACTATCATTCATGTCAAGATCGAAATTTCAAAATTTAAAAAGTACATATTTTTTGAATAGAAAGTACATAAACTTAAAGTAAACAAATTAAATTAAAAAAATTAATATGTAATCTTGGCATAATATGTGATAGCAAAATTTTACCTTGTGAAAAATTTTACACTTGATATTTGTTTTAACTTTTCTTGTGGAGGTAAAATTTGCATTGTCAGTATAGTAAATAATTATCACATAAAGGATAATTCTATCAATAATTTAGGTGTAAATCTTAATATTCATATGTTTATATTTTAAAACCAACTCAATTATTTTTATATATTTTCTTCAACAAACGTATTTCGTATAGGAAACCATATAAAAATTAATTAAATTATTGTTATATTAATTAATTGTTATAATTAATACATACTTTTAAAATAAATAAAATTAATTTCAACCTAACTAATATTTTACTTTCAAAATAATATTAAATTTCTTGCCTAGCCTAGTGGATAGACATTACACTCTCCCCATAAGGGTTCCAGGTTCGATCCCCTACGAAACCATACATTGTATTTATTTATTAAAATTTTGATATATGAATATGCCACATCATCGATAATTAACCCCTTGGTGTAAGTGACCTTCTACTAGGCTCATGTAGGACCAAGTGGATGATTTTTTAGGGACCAGTTTAGGGGCAGCGGGCCTCATATCGCGCTCGTCGCAGAAGTCAAGTGTTGGTGCGCTCGTCGCAGAAGTCAAGTGTTGGTATCTAACACATTCGCTACGCCCCCGCGGGAGAGATATTCAGTGTGCATTGAAAGTGACAATGTATTTTAGACACTATTTCAATATGTGTATTTGTGATAAAATGTTTGTCACTAATAAAAATAACATTAATTTTAGTCATTGTTATTAATCTTTTGTGTCAAAAAATATAGTCATAAAAATATAACTTATTGTGACAAAATGCATAAAGGTTGTCACTAATATAATAGTGACGGGGTTATTAGTGACGACATGTGACGACTCAGAAAAATAGTCACTGTAAATTTCAGTGACTAAATTTAATACTTTTAATGACTATTTTTGATGTCACTAAAAATTTATTTTCTTGTAGTGTATGAATTTTCATATATTTTTTTAAAATTTATGAATTTTTTTATTAAAAATTTGAATTGTTGCGAATATCAAAAATGGTATTTTAGTTACATTTGATGGGCCATATGAGATATTTCCCATTAATTTGAGGGGCTAGATGGACATTTCCCATTAACTTTACCTTTAAAATAGGCATAATGCACATAATATTTGATTGAATAGTCATTTTGGCATCTATTCCTTTTTGAAACAATTTAACCCCTAATGTTTCATTTTGGGTCCAAATAACCCTTCTACGGATAAAAACTATTAGTCAACTAACGATAAATGACTTGAAATGACGTGACAAACTTATATGGCAGTGCACGCTGACATGACAGTGTAATATAGACAAAGATGTTGACTTAATCCGTAGAGGGCCATTTGAATCTAAAATAAAATATTGATAGTTAAATTATTTCAAAAAAATAAAGGGTAAAATGACTATACAATTATATGTTAGGGTTATTTTTTGACTTTATACCTTTAAAATATTTATAACCTTCTCAAATCGAGATCGAAAGATATTGTAGGTTGACTCAAGTTTAAAGCCATATGTTATTGTATTAGTTAATAGTTCTCAATAAGCCTACCCTGCTTATGGCCTAATCTCCTGAGCCCATATTCTAAGCCTGAAAGAACAAATTGTTAGTGAATGGACACCTACTTTACAGCCTTTATGAGGCCTTAAAAATCAAAAGAAAATCAGATAAGTAGATATATGTTTTTGTATGGTAAAGCAAAAAGTAGTGATCCTAAGAAAAGGATGAAAGATATGAGCACCACATCTTTGGGCAAAATCATAACCCTCCATTTCAAATATAAGATAAAAACTAAGCCCCACACCCATACATATTCTATGTGTCCTCATTCACTCCCATGCCCTTTTTGCCCCACAAAATCTCTCAATTCTATCAAATTGCTTATTGGTAATGATCTCACAATTTGCACCCCACACGGTTAAAAGCAAACATATAAGTGCCTCAGCTCGACCAACATTGATCTGTTTAAGGAAGCAAACGTGATTATTCAGCATCTAATTTTGATACGTTATCGCTAATTTTGTCAAACATCAAATTTAAAATTATTATATAAAATTGCTATCATATAGTAATTTTGAAATTAAAAAATGTTATCGTTTTTTATACTCGAGTACGTTAGCACAGATGAATGAAGTGACTTTTACTTGCGGGTTAAGCACCCAACTGCCCTCTTTTATTAAAAACTTGAAAAGCCAATAAATAATGGATAAACCCTATCTATTAAGACGCAATGTTGATGTTGTCACAAACCATGCTTTCTTCTTCTCCTTGTTTTCCACTGGTGTGTGCCAATCTTGTCTTACATTTCATAACTTTTATTACTTTACTATAAAATTACTGCTCTTAGATCCATCAGCAACCCAACATTCAATCTTTATTATTATTTTTATCTAATCCTTATCCTCTCAATCTTATGTATAAGTTGGGATGGAGTTAGTTCCAAATTATCACAAAATTTAGGATAAGTTACTAATAATATTTAATCTTGCCTTAACGAGGCTTAAACTTAATGATAAAGTTGAATTTTCTTGACATAATTGGAGTCCCATTTATATAAATGATTGTGTAGGTTCTTTTCAAATTTAATTTAAATCGTATCCTGTGTAGGTATTGCTTAGATTTATTTTGATCTAAATCTGAATATGTATCGATTATCAGTTTGATTATACTCTATAATAGAATACTCAAATTTATTATTTATATAAGTATGTTCACTTGGTCATAATGATTATTTCTCGAATTATACTTGAAGCCGTTGAGTTTGATTTTTTTTTATTAAATGGAGATATTACATTCTTATATTGGGATTCAAACCCATACAAAATGAACATCCTTAGCCACTAGGCCAATTAATGGATCTCTCGAGTTTGAAACTTTGAATCATTAAAAAATCATGTAAAAATGCAAATCTTCAAATTGAATTAATAATCTTGCAGCCATTAAATATTGTGATATTTTTCTTACACTAAATAATTAATAATCATGAAGATAATCAGAGCAGATAAAATTCTTAAGAGCAAGTTCCTCAACGAGAAGAAAATCGACAAGGCAAGAGAAAAATATAAGATGTATAAAAATTGTGTCATTTACGTTCAAATTTCTACCTTGGTCCAATGGTTTGTGCACCATGTCTTATTTTTTTAATTTATTTTCCTTTAATCAGATTGTGACACATTAAAGAAAAAATATTAATTTATTATCTAATAAAAATGAACTAAATTGATAGAATGAGTAAATAATGGCGGTTATTTTTTCAGAATTAGAACTAAATTGATTGAATGAATAAATATGGAGGAATAAATATACAATTATAAAAGTTTTCTTAATTGTTGACCATTTTGTAACAAAATCTAAAATTTAATGATCATTTGTAACATTTGAAAGTTAGAGGACAAAAATTACCATTTTAAGATAATTTAGTGGTTATTTGTGTACTTTACCCTAATTTTTTTCTATGATTTATGAAATTATTTTTTTCTTTCTTTTTGATGTTAAATTACTTTTTTCTTTAATTATTCATGTTCATTTCCCCCCCTTTCTGCTTGCTAATATTTGATTAGCCCTAATTAGATGCCGACCAAGCATCACGATTTTTGTTTTTAACACATAAAATGATGCAACACTTGCTGGCTAAATTACCTAATCTCATCCACGGCATTTCAATTTTAGGGTCAATTTAAATATATATATATATATATATATATATATATATATATATATCTTTATATTTTATAACTTTTATTAATATAAATTATTTTTCCTCAAAAATAATATAAATTAGTTCATCACTTTGAATTTTAAGAAAAAAATTATTTATCTTTATATGAATTATTAATGTGTTATTTTAATTGAATTTACAATAATAAAATATAAAAGAAACGGCAAGAAATCATTTTACTAAAATAAACAAAAAAAAAGAGTGAAGTATATATTAGAAATGAAATTAAAGAATTTTTTATACATGGGTCAAAATTGTGATTTTTATAAAGCCAATGATACACCCATACCTACTAGGCTCTTTTTTTATTGTGTTGCTTCACGTCGTAGATCGTAATTTTTTTTTCGTATCATAAATATTTTAAAAAAAAAAAATTTACTACGTTCGACGAGTATCTATTAATACCACTAACGACAAGCACTAATGAGTACCATTAATTTAATTTATAAAAATTAAAATTCTAAAGGATTTACCGTATAATTGTAAATTATTTAAAAATTAAAAGGTAAATTAATTAAAATACATTATTTTATTTTTAATTTTTTTAAACATAAATTACAATAGCTATATACCCCTAAATTACAAAACCCTGATTTTATTTATTTAAAATTCAAGTCGTCGCTAGCCTCTTGCCGCCGGCCACATACTCGTCGGTAAATCCTAATCTCTGAAATTCTGGGTGATTAGGGCTTGGAGTTCATTTGACTTCATTCACCCGGTAAATCCTTGCAGGAAATTGCAAAAATGAAAAACTGTAGTTGTGAACAAATTTACGAATAAATAAAAAAGTAAAATTAAGAAACTAAAGGGTGATTAGGGCTTGGAGTTCTGGCTGTATATGTAATCAACGTTAGCCGCAAGTGTTATTCTCATCAAGCACTCATCGTTTTCTTCTATCCCATTGCACCTATCCTCAGCCTTCTTCTTTTCACCACCCTGCAGCTGCAAGGGCTCAACGGCAACCACGCAGGGGCGGCGGAGGCGGCAGCTTAAATTTCAAATAAATAAAAATTAGGGTTTTGTAATTTTTTTTTTTTTTGAAAAGGAATTTTATTCATAATAGAAGATAAAGGAAAACATGTCTCCCACCTCGTTAAAAAACCACCCTAACCTAGATTGAAGGAAAAAGAGTGCAAGGAGAACATGTGTACATATAACCTGGGCTGCTATTGAGCAACCAATTTCATCTGACCTAGTCTACCAGTAGTGTGAGTAGAAACCTGCACCCAGAGGAAGCTAAACAATACACCTAAAACATCACCGTGAACCATCAAATGAACAAACTCACAACCTAAGCAAAACAAACTGGAACGCATCATAACACAGGTTGCAAAAGCGATGCTATGTTGCATCTGCAGCTCACTTCCTGCAATTTCAAAATGTACCAAGTGCGAAGACTCCCAGCATGTACCCTTAGCACAATCAGCGGAAGGATAATCACAGTCCGCAAGCTGCAATGTTTGACCTCCACTCCAAATCAACGCTTCTGTTTATACCTTTCTTGGCCAGCAAATCCGCAAAAGCATTGGCCTCCCTTGGCACGTAATTGATGGACCATTTGACATCCTCTCCGATTCTAAGAGCCAGCTTGATGAGATTGCTAAAAGGCACGGGGCATTTCCACGCGTTCCGAATCCAATCGACCACCAGATATGTATTTTGATTTATGTTTAAAAGAAAATTAAAATTAAAAATAAAATAAAATATTTTAATTAATTTACCTTTTAATTTTTAAATAATTTATAATTATACAACGAATCTTTTAAATTTTTATAGATTGAAATAATGGTGCTCATCGGTGCTCGTCGTTAGTGGTGCTCATCGGTGCTCGTCGAGCGTGAGAGACTCATCCTCTAAATAATACATAGATTTATATAAAATTTATTGAAATTTTTAGGCAGGGGTTCGAATGCCGTTTAAGTGTATTTATTTCTATTATTATTGTTTTATTGTTTTAAATATATATATAAATCAATAGATAATTAAACCCATGAAGTTAGATCATATGGAGCTCCCAATGTGACGTTCAATTGGTTATAAATATTCATTGCAAAATTGGATATATATATATATATATATATATATATATATATATATATATATATATATATATATATATATAATGTGTATTTAATATCATTAATTAAGTAGAAGCTTTTATTGTTGTATTTAATATGAAACATTTAATAAAATTTTTATTTAAGAGGATTATTTGTTATTTAATTTATTTAATAATATTAATTTTTACGTTGAGCTGTTTAAGGTCTAAGGTTTCTGTTTATGGTTTGTGGTTTATGGTTTTTTAGTGTTTAATGTTTTTGGTTAGGGTTTGAAATTTTTGTTTAGGGGTTAGAGTTTATGGTTATGATTTTGTTTAGGTTTTATGGTTTTTTGTTTATGGTTTATGGTTTAGTGATGGGGTTTAGTGTTTTGTTTAGTGTTTATGGTTTATGATTTGTTTAGAGTTTAGGGTTTAGGTTTTTGTCTAGGTTTTGTTTAGTGTTTATATATATATATATATATATATATATATATATATATATATATATATATATATATATATTTACTTTGATGCAAAGATTTTTAGGTTTTAGGTTTTTTTTGTTTATGGTTTAAGGTTTAGGGGTTAGGGTTTTTTCTATGGATTTAAGGATTTTAGGGTTTATGGTTTATGGATTTTATTTATGGTTTAATGTTTAGGGTTTTAAGGTTTTTGTCTAGGTTTAGGATTTAGGGTATATGATTTTTTGTTTAAGGTTTAGGGTTTTTGTTTAGAGTTTTTTGTAGGGTTTTGGGTTTTAAATGGTTTGGGTTTAGGGTTTATGTGATTTAGGGCACAAGTTAAGGTGTATTTATTAACATTAAAACTCTAACCCTAAAAACAAATCAACCACAAACTCTAAACAATAAGCAATAACACATAATCCCTAAATAAAAATATAAACACTAAACACAAAACCTTAAAACCATAAACAATAAACAATAACACTAAACCCTGGACAAAACCCTAAAACCATAAGCCTTGAACCTAAACAAAAAATTCTAAACCCTAAGCCTTAAACAAAACCCTAAACTCTAAATCATAAAAACCATAAACCATTGAAAAAAAATCCTGACCCTAAACCTTAAAACTTAAAATCCTTAGATCAATATATATAAACAAAATCTTAGACAAAACCCTAAACCCTAATAAAAACCATAAACCCTAAATGTAATAAAAACCCATAAATCCAAGACAAAACCCTAAACAAAACATAAATCCTAAACCTAAACAAAAACCATAAACCCAAAACAAAAAAACCTTAAGCCCTAAACCATAAACAGTTAATGTTAAATTAAGTGATAAACTATTTCAAAATAATTTAATTAATATGTTGATTTTAACATGCCCACTAACTTGTAAAATGTAAACGACATACCGATAAAGATAGATTAAAGGTAGAATGATTGTTGGTCAACTAAATATGTGGTATATTAGTAAAGTATATTATTTTAGTTTGGTATATTAGTAAAGTATATTATTTTAGTTCTGGTTTATATTAGGTCTTAAATTTGATCATAAACAATTTATACTCTCAAAGATTGATTATTTAAAATCCAACTAGAAAGTAATAAGGGTATTTTATAAATGTGGTTGTTTCTAATTTAGACTAAAACCTTAGAGTATACAGAGAAACCAATCACATCATGAAGAAATAAAGTTAGAAAACTTGAGATAAAAAGTGAACAACTTTTGACATAGTTTTATGATTATTTGGGGTATTTAATAATTACGCTATCCGTAACATCATAATTTAACTCAATTAATTACAAAAAAAAGGCTAAATCTTGCTTTTCGGCATGGTGCCTTCTTTTTGTTGTCTTTTAACAGTCCCTTTTCATATTTTAAATAAAAAATGAATTTATGATGGTAATAATTGTTACACAAATTAAATTCAACTTTGTTTTAAGGTGCGCTTAATTCTTCATCGAAATGCGATTTTTCGAGTACAATACGTATTAGGCTTTAAATTGTGTATCGCCTATCTGATTCTATGTTGATTGTTCTCCTTGTATTTCGAATGTTGTTCTCCATGATGTCATTTATGGCTAATTTATAATATCATCTTTTTATAATAATAAAAAAATTGTTGGGAGGCTAATATGGAGTAAAAAATAGGGTTTGAAGTTAGAATTGATCAAACTTTCGGTTTTAGGCACAAAAATATATACATGAGGAAACCATTAAGATAAAGGTAAATGTTTTTTCACTCATTAATTATATTTATGATATTATAAATATATATATATATATATTTATATATATTTATATAAGTTTTAGTTTGTTCTATTAAAAAATATATAAGTTTTAGTTTGTTAAATGTTTTTAATATAATTTTAATATCTATATAATATTATGAAATATTGGTAAAATAATATCGTAACTCGTAAGAGGGAAGATTAAAGGGATTTGGAAGCATTGAGTTTGGGTTAACTTCACTTACCAGTTACAATGCACGTAAAGGGCGTAACTGCGTACTGTCCCATTTCAGGCAGACATTAAGTAATCTTACAAATGCTGATTGATTTATTCTCACGTTCTTAATACAATTCGAATAACTACAATGAATCAATAATTCGAATATATCTTAGATTTAAATTAAAATAAACATAAATAATAATATTTTTCATGTGGTGAAAGTTTAAGTTAATGTATAAAGTTAAATTCAAACTCACATACGATGAAATTCTAGTAGGTAAAAAAAAAACTTAAAATCAAAGAAGTCGTGTTTTATGAACACAAGGCAAGTAGGCAACAGATTAGTTGTCTCGAATTGACTTCAAACAAGTCCAAAAAACATGGCTCTTCAACACAGGTAAAGTGCTCTAAATGTGTATACCTTTTCATTCCAATTACTTGGTAAATTAAATAATGGACCCTCCTTACTTTCCCCTGCCTTGTAAGGGTGTTCGTGGATTTAGGTTTTGATTATGATTTTATTTAAAATAATATACATAAGATTGATTATTGATTAAACTGATTCGAATAAGATCAATCGACTTTTCCTGCCACAATTTAAAAAAATTGTAAAAAAAAAAATATGGAAAGAGGGAATGTTAGGATGGCTTAAAAATTACTCAAGGATTTGAGTGGGAAAGTCAGCATAGAAAGAAGTGGCTCATTATTGTCATGCTCTCCCCTTCACACGAGGATGGTAAAATGGACCCAAAAAACTATTTATATATAAATGGTAAAAAACAATATTTAGTCATTAAACTTAATAGAATCTTTAACTTGGTCCAAAAATCTCTTAATTTGACAACTTCTCTCTCTTTTAATTTTTTGATGATGTGGAACTCTGAGATATCGCGTTATAAAAATGACCAAAAATCAAGCTCAAGGGTTAATGTTGACCCAAAAATAAGGATTAAATTAAGAAAATTTGTTAAATTCAAGGACTAAATAATACTGTATCCCTATATAAATATATAAATATAAGATATGGCGAATGCGTTAAGCTGCAACATCCTTAGTTCCCTCTCCCTGATCCCATTTATGGTTCGTTACGCTAAATTCTCACAAATCCCTATTTAAATTAATTATTATTCCATTTAGGAAAGTATAATTAATTTGAAGAAAATATGGCGCCAATTTACGTTACCTTCACCTGCATCTGCATGCCATGTTCTTTTCTTCTCAAATATAAACGGTTGAATATCGTAGATATGAGAAATAGTTGAAATCATGATTGATGTAATAAGTATGGTTCATAATATAATTTTTCGGTTGATACAATTACATTTACGACCTTAAAAGTATTATTATAAGTTCGAGTGAATTTAAGTACGTAATATTCGAGAGTGATACAAAAAATAGAGGAGGTGGTGAGAGCAGAGAGAGGATTAGTTGCCATCAAACAGCTAATGAAAACGTGGAAAATGAGAATGAGACAACAGTTGTTGATGGGCGGCGACATGTTTCCATGGACGACTAGTAAACTTTGAAACTAATTTACTGATTAAATTTGATTAATGACCACATAACCCTTGATCTTAGTCAAAGTTAGTCACCGACCACCATCAGCCTGCTTTTTTATTACATTTACTCTTATCACTGCCTTTTTTTTCCCTTAACAACTGTCTTAGTAATATTTTCAATTGATGTATTAAAAGGTGTTAAAAATTTACCAACAAAGGTTGGGTACATTGGTAAGCCACATTACACTCCTAAGGAGAGGACGTGAGTTTGAACTTTAGAGACGACATTGTTGGGAGGGGCAGCCACGCACCCCAAACATGAACCGTAAGACGGACATGCATATTACCAAAAAAAATGTTAAAAATTTGATAGATTGTCATTTTTTTTTAAATTACAGTTAACTTTAATTGATATCGAATGTTGCATTTAAATTTATTTGAAAATTTATCAATTTATTCCTCACCTTAATAAATTTTGTTGTTAAATTTTATTATGTATATATCACTATTTACTTTAAATCTTTGACTTAATTCATGTCATTGGTTAATTAGACACCAACTTAATTGAAGAAAAAAAATAAAAAGTAATTATAATTAATTTGACACCATTCATAAAAAAATTAAAAAAAATTATTTTGGGTACTTAAATGAAAAAGTTAGTATACTTTATATACTTATTTTTCTTATAAACCTATCATCTTTAGAACATTTCACCATTCACAAAAACTTAAAAAAAACTTTAATATATAGCCAAGTGTCATTCGTCAATCTAACACTCTTTTTATATAATCAGTAATATATAATTAATTGGCAGATTAAATCAAATCAAATATTACAAAAACTTATCGTGAAAATGATACTTACTCGATTTTTTTCATTCACAACATTAAAATTAAAATTCATAAATTTACTTTAAAAGATCTATTATCTTATTTCATTAAATCAACTAACAATTTTTTGTTGTCGTTGGATTTACACTCTTTGATGTAGCTTTCTAATATACATACAAATGGAAAAAAAATCTCAAAAAGTCAAGTTAATGTGCATAAATTAAACTCTAAATTAAAAAGACATTACTCAACAAAAATAATAACTCAAAAAATTATATTTAATTATTACGGTATTTTAAAAGTGTTGAGAAAATAAAATGTACATATATGTAGAATAATTAAATTTTGTATGAACACCTCAATTTTTAAATTCTTTTGAAAGTATTCAATTAATTGATATTCTGTTGTGTTTATTATTAATAAAAAGCTAAAGGAGTATTTTTACCCTCGAGTTTGACACAAATTAGCAATTTAGTCCCTCGAAGAAAATGCAATCAATTAGGTCCTTCAGTTCGTGAATTGTAGTAAATTACCCCTGGCCAATGTTGACCGTTATAATGCTGACGTGACGGTACATGATGCTAATATGGCAGTACACGTGTGATGATGATGTGATAGAAAGACTAAATTGATTTTTTTTATTGAATTCGATGGTATACTTGAATTTTTTGCCGAGTTCAAGGGAATAATTCATTTTTAATTGAAAGTTTGAAAATTTATTTAATATTTAAGCTAAAAAATTAAGAATTTATTAAAAATTTAAAAATATTAAAACTATATAAATAATTTGTTTAAATTTCAAGTTAATTTGAATGCTTTATTTAGTTTTTGAATAAAATTGGATAAATAATTTAATTTTTCAAGTTAAACTTTTAAAAATAGAATATATGAAAAATCGATTAACAAATTGGTGCAAAAATTCTTGGGTCCCTGATAATTTTAAAAATAAGCAAAGTGAGAAATGTCACAAAATATCAAAATATTCTTTAATTTTAAAAAATACATAAACTTAATAAAAATAAATAAAATATTTTCAAAATTATTGAAAAAAACTAATATAAAAAAATTAAAATGTATTAAAGATTAAAAATAATAAAATTTTGAATTTTAAAACTATTTATAAAGTATTAAAAAAATTGAGCACTTTCATCAAAAAAGTCTTCGACTTCGTCAATATGAGTATTATAATTTGTTAAACAAATTTCAAGTGAAATCAATCTTGTATTAAAGTAACAATAAAATTCAAAATTTCGTTCGCTTTTCTACATCAAATTGATGCTCATTAATATTTGATGTAGAAAAGCGAAGGAGAATTTTGATTTTTTACTACTTTAATACAAAGATGATTCCATTAAAAATATGTTCCAAGGAATATTAGTGGGCTTAACATAACTAAAAACAGTCGAAGACTTTTTCGATGGTTTATAAATATTTTTAAATTTTAAGTTTTTATATTTATAAATATTCATACTTTTAATTTTATGCGTTTTTACTTATTTTTTAAGATTTATTAGAGTGTTTTTGTTTTTTTAATATTTTATGAATATTTAAAGATCATTTAATTTTTTAAATTTTAATAATTTATTATTTGTAGCTTAATGATTAAGTAAGTCGTCAAACTTTTAGTTAAAATCAATTATGCCTCTGAATTCGACAAAAAATTAATTATGGCCTCAAATTCGGTTAAAAAATCTATTTAGCCCATCTGTCACGTCATTATCACACGTGTATTGTCACGTCAGCATCGAGGACCACCACTTCAGCATAGTGGACTAACATGTCAGCACATTAGACTACCACATCAGCACTATAACGGTCAGCGTTGGTCAATGGGATAATTTGCTACAATTCGCGAATTGTGGAACATAATTGATTGTATTTTCACGCGAGGGGCTAAATTGTTAATTTAGGTCAAACTCAACGAAAAAACATGCCTTTAGCCTAATAAAAATTATGGCTTAATGATACTAGAAGTTCTTGAAGTTTTGAAAAAACAAATCAATTAAGATTCATTAACCACTAATAGGATGACTTTATGTTTATTGTAGCAACTTACTGCTTCTTTGGATAATAAAACAAAAAAATAAATCTCTAAAAAAACTCAATTAAACCATTATACTTCGAAATTTAATCAACTCATCTCTTTTGACAAACATTGGTCATTAGATTTAATATTTTTTTAGATCAATTGATTCCACATGTCATATCACAATGGTGTCAAATGATATTTACACAAATTTATTAAAAAAAGATTTTTTTTAGATTATTTTAGAATTTTAATAAGAATCTTTCTTTAAAATATTGTATATTTCATGAGGTAAAACCTTAGTGTGCTGCATGAAAACAATATTTCAAAAAAATTGTTAAAATTTAACCATCAAAATTAGTCAAAGGTTTGATTGATTTATTTTCTCATCAATAGCTTAATTTATTTATCTGATGGTTTATTTGGTGCAAAAAAAAAATTAAATATTTAATTGTTTTTTAAAAGAAGGTTTAATACACTCTTAAGCCTTGTTAGTTAATAATTAATTAATATGTCCAGTTATAAATTTATTAAATATGTCCATTTAGAAACAATTTAATTGCATATGAATTCTAGTTTTCTCTTTAACATGGTTATCTTTTTTTTTTCTTCTTCAAAAGTGATTTTTTTCTCTCTCTGCTTTTACTTTTTATTATTTAGATCTGAATAAATATTATCTATGTTTTTTTTTCTTTTCGTATATATTAAAGTATTTTGCTTTCGTTGTTTTTGTGGCACGTCTTTCGTCTACCTTTTGGTATGTTTTTCATTTGTTTAGCACAATTTTTGTCTATCATGATAATAATTTGGCATTTCATGTTACATTCATCACGGTACACCTCTTGAATCTTGATCAGGAAAAATTGACGATCTTTTATAATTAAATCCTTTGTGACAATTTGTTGAGGTATTCAGGGAAATTGATAAAGTTGAATAATTTATTAATAATAATATTTGAATAAAAATTGCCTTCATTATGATCTACGTACACTAAAGTAAAAATAAAAATCCAGATAGGATGGGAAGGAGCATTGAAGAGTAGAGAAACTACATACAAGGAAAAAAGTGAAGAAGAAAGTGTGAAACGTTTGGGAGTGGGGCGTATGAGGTGGCGTGTCAAAGTCAATCTATTTTGTGAATTCAGATGATGTAATAAAGAAGTACGAACTAACTTGCTTCAGTGGTTAAAGGAACGGTTGTTGTTCCTAGAGGTCACAGGTTCGAGCACCAGCAACTGCAGCAGGGTGATTGAGCGTTCATTGTCAAATGATTGAGAGTATATTTAGAACAGATACTACTTGTAATCACCTTAACTTTCATCAAAAAAGATGATGTAATAAAGAAGACTGGTCAAACATCTGGTCGAATATCTGTCACGTGTTTCCATGAACCCCCTCCTCATGTCGCGTTACATCACACAGCTCAGAATTTTGCAAATGTGGGCTTAAAGACCAAAATAGCACTCTACATTCTAATATCACCAAACTAACACCCAAAATTCTATATTTCTCAAACTAATAACATTACAGTGAATTCCTCATACTTTTACAACGAGTTCAAATAAAATGTTATTTTTATAAGAATTTGTAACTCACCGTAGAAGCACAACAAATTCAAAAAAGACTTAACTACAAAATAAGTGCTCAAACTATGCATATTTTTTACAATAAGTGACTAAACCATTTTTTTGCTGAAATAAGTGCCTAAAGTTTTGTTTTTTTACTGAAACATGTGTTTGAACTTTTTTTTTTGATGAAATAAGAGCTTAAACTTTCATTTTTCGTTGAAATATGTGCCCAAGTAAGTGCCAAAATTTACTTTAAAATAAGCAAAGAATAAAAGTTTAGGCACCTATTTCAGCCAAAAAATACTTTATGCACCTATTTTAGCCAAAATGCAAGTTTAGGCACATATTTCAACCAAAAATACTTTAGGTACCTATTACAAAAAAATGACAATTTGGGCACTTATTTTTATAGTTTAGCCTTAAAAAATTCAAAGAAATTTCTTGCGTGTTTTAACTTAATTAATCACATTAACATATGATTAGCAAATTCTAATTGGAGCTCGCCATGCATGCTAGGCAAATTTTATTTAAATTTTTTACAAACCTAGAAAAAAATAAACTATTAGAAACCTACTTTGCATCTTTAATATATTGAAGAACGAAAAAAATTGAACTATTAGAAACCAACTTTGATATTTAGCTCTATAAATTACAAAAAAAAAAATTGGGCATTAGCTTTTATATATATATATATGCTTAGCTAGAGTGTAAGCATTTGTTTTCTTATCAATGTAGGATTCTTGAAGCTAAAATATAGTAACAAACACTTTAGCTTTAAGAATTCCACATTAATAAGAAACAAAGTCTTACACTCTAGCCAGGCTTATATATAGCAAATCTCAAAATTCTTTAATTTTTACAAATTATAGAGCTAAATGTCAAAGTTGGTTCTTAATAGTTTAATTTTTTTATTTTCATTCTTCAATACATTGAAGATGTGAAGTGAGTTTTCAATAGTTTAAATTTTTTTTGTCCTTTAATAAAAAAGATTGATTTTTAAAAAATTAATTGAAAGTCGACATGCTTCTATGTGTAGAGTGTAAGCATTTGTTTTCATGCTTCTATTGATTTTCAATAGTTTTCAATAGTTGTAATTATGATATGTTAAATCGTCTTTTAACTAATTAATTAAGTTAAAACACAAAAAATTAAAAAAAAAGAACTTGACGTGCTTCTATGTGAAGTTTAAAAATTTTAAAAAATATATTTTATTCGAACTCGCCGTGCTTGTGCGGCGAGTTTACTTTAATAGTGCTAGTTTGGGAAATATAAAATTTAAGTTGTTACTTTGATAATATTATGATGTAGGGTGCTATTTTTGTCTTTAAACCTGCATATGTGTGTTTATAACACTTAAATGACCCTCGTCTCTGCTTCCAAGACTATGCTGCACAGTGCACAGTGCACAGATATGGTTTAAATAAAGCAAACTTATAATATATATTTCATTTTAATTGTGTTGAAAAAAATCGTGTAAAATTAATATTATAACTTTTATTTTTTAATTTTAATAAATTAAATTGGAATAAATAGTACTGAAAAACATCGACGTATATGAGCTTAAATGACCAAGGGTTTAAAAAGTTATTTGCAAAACAAATCAGTTGTGCACTGAGTCATTATAAATTAATGTGTACTTAATTGCGTTATTTTGATAGGAAAAAAAATCCTTTGGCCCCTTTTTTTATGAGGTATCGATCAATTTTATCTATTAATTAACAAATGAATAAGTGCAATAGTGGCATGTTACACGCTATAAAAGTGTACATTATCAAACAATAAATATAATAGATTATAAAAAAATTAAGTAGTAAAATAATAAAATAATAATTTTTTAAAAGTTATGAAAAACATAAAACAATAAAATATCAAAATAATCAAAAACTATAATTATTTTAAAAATCACGAAAACTATCAAAAAATTATGAAAATGTGATCCCATTTTTAAATATTTTTTATGATTTTAATAAAATTTGAAATAAAAAATACCAAGTATTCGTAAATTATTTAATCAAGTTTTAGGATATTTGAATTCAATAGCCTTGATAACAGAGTTAGATGAAATCATGGGACTAAATTGCATAATCTCAAAATTGACAGGGAATAAAGAAATATTTAAAAAATAAATAGTGATTTGATAGGGACCTAAAATGTAATTAAAACAAAAAAGCTAGGGTCAAGCCTTAATTTAAATAATTTTAAAACTGATAGTGACTGGAAAAGTAATTAAACTATAAAGGTTGGAGACTCATGCCCCGATTTTTGTGTTCAATTACTTCTTTGCTACTTATAAGTTTTGAAACTAGGCCAATTAAGTCGTGTAAATTATTTTGGTTTAAATACCTTTTAGGTCTTTGTCAATTTTAAAATTAGACAAACTAAGCCCTACCCCTTTTTTGTTTAAATAATTCTTAGATCCTATCAATTCAAAATAACACGAATTTGGATTCCTACTCGGTTGATGGTTGTTTGCCGATGTAATCAGTCATGGGTAGCGGAACATTCTGCCTGATAGTTTGGATCACTCACCACTCCTTTTCATCAGTTATGAGTCCCGATTGGATAGACAAGGAGATTTAGGAAGCTTCTGAATTTTGATGGCATGCTTATATCCATAGAAGTTTTTCACTTTTCTTTGTTTTTTGGTTGTAAGAAATTTGGGTAGATTAGTCCCATTATTTTTCTTCCTGGATGCGTTGTAATTGTAATAAAAATTCAGTGGCCATATTCAAAATAACACAAATTAGACTGTAACCATCATTTTTTTTAATTAATGACTTATCAATTAGACTCTAAATCCCTCGTTTTTTCACTATATATTTTTGTCCCCTTGATGTTTCATCCCAATTCTATTCTTGTCTGAATCTATAATGACTAAATCAAAATTTTCGAAATCTTGGTAGCAGAGACAAAAGTAGGATGATAACCATGAGGGGCTAAATTGTTGAGCTTTAAAATTGACGGAGACCTAAGAAGTATTTAAACCAAAAATAATGACTATGGTTTAATTTATTTAGTTTCAAAACCAATGAATACCTAACAAATAATTAAACCAGAAAAACTAGAATCATGAATTAATTTCACTGATTTCAACAGGGTTTGAAAAAGAAATTAAACCAAACAAGTAAGCTAAACTCAAGCATAATTCCCTCCATACTTAATAGTTTGAGTACAAACCCGACTCTACAATTAGGGGTGAGTGCTCGATCGAGTCGAGTTAAAAAGTTCTGAGTTAGTTGAGTTTATGAGTCCTATTTTACGACTCAAACTTTATTTGTAATTTTTTCGATTCAAGTCGAGTTTATAAAATTCGATTCGAATCAAGTTTTCGAGTTTATGAACAAATTTAATTGTAATTATTTACAATGTTATAATACAGATTGATTCCAATTTAAACGACTTTTTATATCCATATACAACGCACACATATATTAGGCAGAATTGAGGGAACTCGACCGAACTTAAAAATCTATTCACTAATTATTAAAAAAATTTAAGTTATTTGAATTTTCATTTTACAACTCAAACTTTATTTGAAATTTTTTCGAGTCAAGTTTTTTTTGCGTTGAGTCGAGTTCGAAAAATTCAATTTTTTTGAGTCAAATTTTGCTCATCCCTATCTATAATGGCTAAATCGATTTTTAAAAATCAATATTAGTAATTTGCAAAATCAAGTGTCTCATTCGTTGATACTTTAAAGAAATTGGGTCCAATTTTAATATTGGTCGGTTAAAAGAACCGTGGTTGATATTATTTCCTAGTAGATGGGCACAAATTAAACCATATAAATTGGCTTGAAACATACTCAACCACGCAAGTCCACATGGGTAAAACCCCCCATCACGTGGTTGCGCATGCATGCATGCAAAGCCTCACCCTTTCTTTTAGGGTTTTTGTTGTGATTCACAAATCACAGCAGATACGAGGGGGAGATGATCCTAATGCGTCAAGCAACATCCTCTCCATTGTCTTCTCCGATTGTTTGAATATTAAGATAAACTGCACGTTTTCAAATGTCCGATTCAAGTTAAAAAGATTGATTAATGGCCTCTCCATCTCGAATCCCAGCTCATGTAAATTGTCGCGACATTAATACCACAACATAAAGGAAAAAGTAGGTTCTGAGATATAAAGCGGTGACACTACACATTCTATCAGACATATTTTTTGGGAAGAGGATAACAACCTCAGATAAAAAATATGATATAAATTATTGATGGTTCGACTGAGTATTGGTTAGATAACACTTTAGGAGAGATCCCTCAAAAGAATTATTAAGGGACGGCATTGATATATTTCTACGTTAACCCGTCCCCAAGGGCCTTTAATCTTGGCTTCTAAAAAATCTCGTAGGTTTCATTTATATTTTAAACTGATGTGTTTGTTTGAGTAATAATGGCTGCTTCTGCAATTTTGTTTTGTTTTCATGGGTGCACATGGCGGTATAATTACTGCCATGAATTTCCACCAAACGTTACCGATGGTGGAGGTTCAGAAATGAACATTTAGTAACAAATGACAAAATACTTGTTTGTTAGTCACACACCTGAACTTATCAGCTTCTTCAATGGATAAAGCCCCCACATTTCTCAACCACTCCTCTTCGGTTTTCATTTTCGACCTAACATGAAAAAAAAAACAATTTAAATACGGTAGGAGTCTTTCTACCTTAATTAGTAGTGGATAGTTTAATTCTCATTTGAGCATGGAGCAATTTTAAAGCTTATGGCCATCTATAGGATCAACAGAACGTGTTTTCCGTGGATACTTTGAAAAATAAAAAAACAATTAAAATGTAATAGACATAATGTTAAAGATGTCTTTAAAACAATTAAAATGTAATAGACATAATGTTAAAGATGTCTTTAACGTTTAAATGAATAATGACTTTAACTCTTATTTTTTTTGAAGCATTCTAACCATCAACATTTTATTTTGGGTCAAAATGGCCCCATCCGTGGATGAAAACCATTAATCAATTGACGATAAAAAAACTTGAAATGACTTGACAGAATAACGCGTCAGCGGAAAAATAATTTTATACAATTATTTTTTGAGCGGTGTGTCATTATGTAAAGTCACCGCCTATTTTTGTATGACAATGTTATGTCAACATACACTACTATGTAGGTTTGTCATGTCATTTCAAGCCATTTCATGTTGATTAATAAATTTTATTCGTTGAGGTCATTTTATCTTAAAATAAAACTTTAAAGGTCAAAGTGCTTTAAAATAATAGATGTTAAAATAACTACATTCAAACATTAATAACATTTTTTTGACATTATATCATTTTTTATTCAACATATTCCTCTTATTGTTCGTTAATTAATTTTTCCCATAAATATCTTACGTATGATATATGCGATTTTAATTAGTTTCGTTGTGAATTTGAATTTTCTTGAAATTCATGGTCGTGCAAAAATGGGTTTCTTTAGCAAAAATTGGTTATATTATGTTTCATTTGAGAAATGGTTTCATATAAAATGTACTAATATAATTAATTTGATGTCAATCCAATAAGTGTTCTAGTGGAAAAGTAGATGGCGTTCATCATAAGAGACATAGGTTCAAATTAAATGTATATAAACAGATATTACTTTGTAACCACCTTTAAACTATTCAAAAAAAATAACTTGTTGTGTTAGGATATAATTAACACAATTAGTTATTTTTATATATTTCATTCACAATAAAATATCTATCATATAATAATCGAAACTTCAAAAGACTAATAATATTGTTTTTGAAAAGAAAGGAGGTCTCATTAAAAATCTCTTCATAACGTAAGGATGAGTCTACCACGTGCGACGAACACCGCTGAACATCATTAAATTAATTAATAAAGATTTAAAATTTTAACGACCCATCATACAATTAATAATTATTTTTAAAAATTCAATTAAATTATTATATATATATTAAAATTTAATTTTTTTAATAAGGGTAAATTATATATTTAGTACCTCACCTATTTCCGTATTTCTATTGAACCCTCATTATTTAAATATTATTTTAATTTGACTTTATTCTTTATAAAAATAATAATTTAACCCTTAACCCTCAACCTAAAACCCTAAACTATTAAACCTTAAACCCTTAAACTCTTAAACATATAAATTAACTCGTAAACCTTGAACATATGAACAATCTATCTATTTTGCCTACATTCTTACAACAAAAATTCATGGAGTTTGTATACAATGTTTGCGTTGGCAGAGTCCAAAAATTTGATTAATATATCTTGAGGTCCTTAAAGATTACATTTTTAACCTTTTAGAAAATAATAATTCAAATCCATTAAATTTTAATTTAATTAATATGATTACTATTATGATGTTTAAAAGATATAAATTAACATTATATTTAAGGGAAAACTTCATATTTAGTACTCCAACTATGTTTGTGTCACTATTTTGGCAAAATAGTATCTAACGTTATGTTTTTGTTCTGTTTTGATACCCCGACCGTTAAAAACTAACGGAGATAATGTTGTGGCTTGGTATAATCATTGTTTTAGTCCAAAACACTTATATATATTATCAATTTAGTCCAAAATCCACCAATTCAAAATATCATCTTAATTTTAGGGGTAAAACATCACCTTAATTTTGATTGAATATTGTCATATCCCTTTTTCCACCCCTCGTATTCTCATCGGTATCCCGATCGTGGAGGTTGAGTCCTCCAATTGATTCCGCATTAGCCCCTGTTAATCTACAAACCCTAAAAAATTTATTGTCCCTAGTGTGTTTTTAAAACTCCAAAACTAAAAAAAAGTGTTCAATTAGAAGAAGAAAAAAAATAAGAAATTTACAAATTTAATCCAAAAAATTAAAATTATGTTTAAATTGATAGAATTTCAGATTAGATTAGTAGACTGTGTAAGTTTTTGGACTAAAACTATTATTAACTCAAGCTACGTCACCATTTCTGTCAATTTTGAACGGTAGAAGTACAAAAAAAAACAAAAAATGTAACATTAATTACCATTTTATCAAAAAATAATAGTTGAGGGTACCAAAACAGTAACGCGAGCATAATTAAAATACTAAATATGTAATTTTCCCTATATTTAAACATATTATCCTTCTATTTTTTAAAGATTCCACTAAAATAAGAGTAACTGAAGTCAAACCTTTGTTGTAGTAGCTTAGCCGCGGAACGAGTAACCCGAGTTAATAAACGAGAGGCGATTTTCCACACTCGCAATCAAAGAGCGTGTGAATCACTTCCGAAACAAGAGCCCAAAATGGCCGGCGGTGTTCACGCGCCGGAACCACTGATCCTCATATAAATAACCCTTTCCAGAGAAAAACTGAATAACTGAAAATAACCGTAGTTAGTTTTATTTTTTTACTGCAACAAATTTAACCGCTTTCAAAACAAACCCACAACGCCATAACCATTTTTTTACCTGAACCAAACAATTAGCAGTAAAAAAAAGAAGAGATGAGGCGTTTTGTTTTGTTTGTTTGTTTTACCTTTCTCTCTTAGCAACCCTTATTGTCTTTCTTCAATCTCATATAAAAAACAAACATATAACATAAAAAAAAAAAAGTGAAAAAGAGTGCTGGAGTAGTTGATTTTCTCAGTAAAATCATTAAACAGACGGGGGGATAAAAGATCTGGGTCCGGTCAACTACATTTGACCGTAGAAACAACTAGTGAACAGGGTCAAGAATGTAATTCAGTGTGTCCCCGTATATATATTCTCGTAGTTTCTAATATTGTCATGTTATCACAAAACCAGCAGATACTGTTTATAAAAATCATTCTCAAACATTAAATTTTAAATATTTTATTTTTGATTTCGGTTTTGTCGTTGTTCTTGTTTCTTTTTGCTCCTTTTGTTCATGTGTATATATATATAAGGTCTCGCTTTGCTTTCTCCATTTCCTCTCGCTTTTTCTATCGAGTTTTTGAGCCACTGAGATTGGGGATAAAGGGATAGAGAAATGAGAACCAGGAGAGGGGTCTGTTACCCTAGGGCCGATGTTTCTGTAGAGAAGAAAACAGTCGTTAAAACCCGGGATTTCGCCGGAGATTTCATGGATTGCCGGAAACGGCAAAGGTTATCCCCCGAGACTGCCGGGAAGAGTGATTTGTTCGATGTTTTACCCGATGATATCGTCGTTTCTATACTCTCTAAACTCAGCTCCACCGCCCGTTGCCCTTCCGATTTCATCAACGTTTTGATTACGTACGTTCACGTTCACTGGTCTCCCAATTTTTTTGGGTGTTTCTTACGTTTTTATTTATTTATTTATTTTTGGTGAAAACAGATGCAAGAGATTTAATAGTTTAGCACTCAATTCTGTGGTGTTATCTAAGGCGTCGCCGAAAATGTTTGCCGTTAAAGCCAAAAACTGGTGTGAATCAGCTCACCGGTTCTTGAAGACTTGCGCCGATGCCGGAAATGTTGAAGCTTGTTATACTCTCGGAATGGTGAGTTAACTCGGATTTTCGTAATCGAATTGATTTTGTTTTAGTATTTGAATATTATTATTTGTTTTAAGAATAGAAACATTCTCTAACGAGGTAATGTTTTCATGATTTGCTATCAGATTCGGTTCTACTGTTTACAAAATCGAGGGAGCGGAGCCTCTCTTATGGCTAAGGCGGCGATTAGTTCCCACGCGCCGGCACTTTACTCCTTAGCTGTGATTCAGTTCAACGGCAGCGGCGGCTCTAAAAACGATAAGGACCTAAGAGCCGGTGTGGCTTTATGCGCCCGTGCTTCTTTTCTCGGCCATATCGACGCCCTTCGTGAGCTTGGCCACTGTCTGCAGGATGGGTATGGCGTACGGCAAAACATCGCCGAGGGACGGCGGTTTCTCGTTCAAGCCAACGCCCGGGAGCTAGCGGCAGTGCTATCATCGGCAGCCGCTTCTAACATAAACACGCACTCTTGGCTGATGTGGAACCCACACCCAATCCCGCAAGTCAGCCAACGTCACCCGGCCCTGCCGGGGTGCCCATTGCTGAGTGATTTCGGATGCAATGTGCCGGCGCCGGAGGCGCATCCGGCCAGCAGGTTCTTAGCGGAGTGGTTTGATGCTCGGGGCGGGATGCCGGGGCCGGGTTTGAGGCTATGCTCGCACGTCGGTTGCGGGAGGCCGGAGACGAGGAAGCACGAGTTCCGCCGGTGTTCAGTTTGCGGGGCTGTGAATTACTGCTCACGCGCTTGCCAAGCTCTTGATTGGAAGCTCCGCCACAAAGCCGAGTGCGCGCCGGTAGAACGGTGGCTCGGTGAAGAAGCTGAGGGTGGCGATGGTAACGGAGCTGTCGATGGAAATGATGACGTCGTTGCAGGAAGTTAAAATAACGTAACGGCGATGTTTGACGGCCCTAGAAAATGAGGGGGGGGGGATAATTACTGATAGTCGTTGAAACGGCAGAGTTTTCTTTCCCTTAATTAGGGTGTAAGTCAGAGTTTAAGTTTAAACCGTCAGATATCAAATCTCAATATATTTTTGAGATTCAAAATTCCAGGTTTTTTATTTTATTTTATAGAGCAATATTTGATCATTTTTATGGTAGTTTTTGCTTGCAACGTGGGATTGGAAATTGCATAGTTTTGAAGGTTGGGTTGCTTTAAATCAATTTCTCACATACTTACCTTGAAAATGCTATTCCCAAATTTAGATCTTGTCGGACAATAGTCAGATTTTTTCTTCAATTTTTTGTTTAATAATTCTATATTTTTTAATTATATTTAGAATCGAATGGAAAGAATTATCAAACTACCATAAATTTTAGGTTTAAGTGTAAGAATTTGGCTTTCCTTTGGGGTGAAGGTAATTGAATTTCTTGTTGGTTGGTATATTCAATAAGTTGATTTGATTTTTCATATAATATCTAAATCTTAAGGTTTTTAAATCTATAATTTTCACAATATATAAATGGGATTAAAACTAAATTTGAATTGACAGAAGGGAATAGCATTTGCAATGAGAAAGATGGGAATTCTGTGGCAGACAATGGGATTTCATTTAGAATTTTTCAACCCCCTGATTCTTTGGTGCTCAAAAAAAAGGGAACAAACACACCAACATAGTGACAAGAAAAAAAGAAGATTTAAAGAGAAAGAATATTAAAGTAGTGGGAGAGAGATGCATTTTGTAAGTGGAGGATGTGGCTACTTCCTCTCCTTTTAAGGATGATCATCTCCATTGGGCCCTTTTCCATTACAATGTTTTTGAGACTTTACATTCAAATATATTTAACTCTTATTATTTTCTAAATCAAAGTTTTAAAGATTTAAATAGAAATAATTTAAATAATTTGAATCCATTTAGTAATTCTGGCTAAAAAGAGAGTGTTGTTGTTACTAGGACACCGGAGTTCGAGCAGCTTGTATGTAAACATATATTGATATGTAAACACACCAAAAAATTAAATATCATATAATCAATTATATATCTATATAAAAATTGAATTACTATATATGTTACATTGTATTTGTGAATGAAAGTAAAAATTTACAAATATTATTTATTTATTTATGGGTTTTGATATACATAGCCCTTAGAGTTGTGTATAAGAACTACTAGGTTCTTATCATTAATTGTTATTTTACTTTTCAATAAAATCTATTAGAATGTAATTAATTATAATTTTAATTCTAATCCTACTTAATGGGGAAGGGAAGAGGATACTCTAAAAAAAAAAAGTGGAGCTTTTAACGGGTCTAGAATCCATAACCTAAAAAATGAGAGAATAAAGATAAGCAGCTTGTTGTCTACAAATCTTTTAAATCAAGAGTTCAAAAACGAAATTCATATTCAATATTTTGTATCATATCAATAATTTTTTACTGCCATATTTTTACTGTATTTCCTGGTATACCATTAGTATTTCCGGGATCAACAATTTAATAAGAAATTATTTCATAATTTATATAGTATTTATGTTACTGTGTTCATATTATGTATTATTTATTACCAATTTTACTTTAAAATTTTTTTAAAAAATAAGTATATTAGGCCGGTTAGATAAGCTATTCATCTTTGTTCAGTCATATTTTCTTAAGTTATGAGTTTTAAACCCACTAAGAATATTTCTTTTTTTTCTCTTATAATCTCTATTCCTTTCTCCTCTAGGTAGAATTATTAGAATTAAATTTATGATTTATTAAAAAAATTCAAAAAAATGTTGGGGGAAATTAAATGTGAAAATAAAGTATAATGAAGTGATAGTGGTGGGGAAGCAATCAACAATGCACTTATTCTCTTTTCCTTTTTCATTTATGGCCATTATTATTCCTTTTTAATTTCTTTATTGGGTCATTGTTTATTAATTAATTATGTTTCAAGTGTTTAAAAATTGGTCCAAGCCCAACCCATTTAGATGACACTGCTTTCGTTGGAATTTCCAGCTGTTCTCTGAAAACGAAAATTTTATTCAACCCAAACCATGATTTCTTCCCCATCGTGGAGTTGAACCCAAATTAAATATAAAGCAGGGTAAACTACACAAGTATTTCCCAAACTATTATTTCGTTTTTATTTTGGTCACCAAACTATTGTTTCTTTTCTATTTTGGTTACCAAACTAATTTTTTTCCTAATTGTTACGTATTTTCTTTTATTTTGGTCATTGTTAAGTTTTAATGAAGAAGGTGATATTGCAGGGTATAATAACATTTTTAGTCCAAAAACACCTACATTTCATCAACTTGATCCTCATTTTCTAAATTTTAATTAATTTATTTTATTTTTATAATTTGGCCCCCTCATTTTCTTAGGGCATTTGCTACAGTGGAGAGAAACTCGTCGTATGTTCCTGGCGAGTTCTTTGCGTTTATTATTTAATTAATGGGCAGGATAACTGATCTTGTAATATTTGGGGGAAATCGTTAGGAGCACACTAAATTTAATTAAGATTTACAATAAAGATATTATTGTAATTATTAATTGAGTTGGTATCAAATTAATTCATGACACTAAATTTAATTATTAGTATAATTATAATACAAACACGTCCAGACAAATACAACAAATCAAAATCCAAATAATACAATCAAAATTTCTATAAACACAAAATGAATTGTCTTTAATTTCTTTATTTCAAATCCACACTCATTATCGTGGATATGAAATGGAGACTAAATTAAAACTATGGTGCAATGGTTTATATATTCAAAAAATTATTAATACTTTTTATACAATCAACCTAAATTAGGTATTCCCCTCTACAAAACCACAAATAAGGGTGTGTTCAATGATTTAAGGGACCTTGTATAATTTATTAAAATAGGCCATTACTTTGTAATATGAAAAATATAAGTTTTTATCAAACAAAGTATACTTAATACAAAAAATATGAAATTACTCTCTTGAGCAACATAAAAATAACTTACAAACATCTAAAAGTCTAACATTTAGTTTCGATTGCCATTAAAGCAGGTCCATTTAGTCTCGATATCAACTTCTTCCAAAAGATCAGTATCAATTGACATTAAAACAAGTCAATTTAGTCTTTATTGTGACATAGTTATCTATAAGTACGAGTTCACAAACTTCAATTTTGAAAAGTTTCGTTCTGCATAAGTAATAGTCAGTAAAACTCTATATGCAATTGTCCGTAAGTATGACTAACACATTTAATCATTTAATATCAATTACTGAATTCATAATCATTTAATCGAATAATTTTCGATATTAATCCCTTAAGTATGATTCCCAACAAAACACATCAATTGCATGTCGCTAGCACCCAAACATCACAACATAAAAATCAATTCATCATCGATAATTACATGAATACCAAAAGACTTTACTCGGTCCCTAAAGCCCCTATGAGACACGTCATATTCATAAACATCATCATGCATCCTATAAATACCAAGCCACATAATATCGTCTCTAAACATGCTTATTTCTCTTCTACATATTTGCAGACACTAACAAGCAAGACAATTACACTTATGATGCTCATAAAGTATTTCGGAGTTCGAGGTGTACTAACCTCAAGCAATTACCAACAATTTCTCACTCAAGCTTCCAAACGCTCCTCTTAATCCGGTATTTGAGCCCGAATAATCTTCATCTAAATACAAATACAATATATATTAATTAACCACATTCTCTAATTAATGCGTAAGGTCAAACGCGAGAAAATAACTTACCGAGTTCAAATTTGGCAAAACGAACTCAGAACGTCGAAAACCCTTTGAATAAGGTCTTAAAAAAAGTCAATGACCGATCAACGCTGTTGGTTAAGGTCGACAGTGATCTAATGTGGTGTGTTGCATGGAGCATACAGTGCACCTGGGTAGCAGGATCCAGTGTGGCGCAACTCATGAGAGCCTGCGTGCACATGCCCTCTTCAGCAGCCGCAACTACCGACAATTCCTCACTCAAGCTTCTAAAACGCTCCTCTTAATCCGATATTCAAGCCCGAATAATCCTCATATAAATATAGATGCAACATACATTAATTAACCACATTCTCTAATTAATGCGTAAGGTCAAACACAAAAAAATACCTTGCCGTGTTTAAATTTGACAAAACAGACTACAAAAACAGACTCAAAACGTCGGAAACCTCTCGAGTAAGCTCCCCCGAAAAAAGTCAACCATCGATCAACACAATTGGTCAAGGTCAATAATGATCCAATGTGGTGTGGTGCATGGAGCATACAGTGCACCAGGCTAGCAGGATTCAGTATGGCGCAGCTCATGGGAGCCTGCGTGCACCTTCCCTCTTCAATTGCCACATACCCAAGCGCATGCGGCTACACGTAAAGTGGCCTCCGATGGTCGGAGGGAGGTGGCAAGCTCCAATTTTGCTGTCTCGATGCCCGTGACCTTAGATTCTGATCTTGGCCGTTGAAACATCTTCATTTCGGCCAACATAGTTTTCTTTTCTCCCACACTTTGATGGAAATTCTAATTACGTTGTTGGCACCGACAAACTCGTCTCGACGAGATGTGGAGGTGTTAAAAATGGATGGTCGGATTAAGGTAGATCAAAGTTAGAAATTTAGTAAAAAAAAGAAAAAATAAGGGAAAGGAGAAAGAAAAAGGGGAGAAAGAGAAATAAAAAATGATTTCTCCCATCACATCACCCATCTTTAATCTAGAATTATTGTCTTGCAAACAAAAATAGGTAAATCACACCCAAGGTCTTCGAGTTTAAAATTCTTCCACCAACAAGTCCTTACTCTTATAAATTTATCTTCCAAGTTCTAATTTAATTAACATTAATTTGTCTAAACTCGAGCCTATAATCCGAATATCTAACTTAAAAATTGGGTCGTTACAAAACAATGTTATTTTCAACAATCGAAATTAGAAATTTATCACATGTCCATATAATATAAATAGAATTAGATAATATCATTAATCTAATCTCACAATCAAATGTTAATTTAAATCTTGATTTCGGACAATCCAAATGACCCCCTAAGTGTTGACTTGTTGTCCAGGGAGAGAGACTTTGACCAGGGTGCGACTGAGTTGGTTTGGTTGAACCGAGACGACCTGAATCCAGTGGTTTGGCTTGGACATAATTCGATGCATACAAATCTTTAGAAATATTAACCTTTTTGGTATATAACCATTAGTGTCCTTGTCTATTTTACGGTTTGAGAATAATCTTTCTTGAGCGAGGTGTAATATTCAGGTAAATCTCTCTCAACAATGACGACTCTAAAATTTGAACCTAATTCGAATGCGGGGTAAGAAGTTCACTACCACTTTTCCCACCGCTTGCTTGTTAGTAGCTTTAGAAATAGAGGTGGCAATCGGGTGGGGAAAAATCGAAAACCGTGGGGATCCGAACCGCCGGGGATGAGGAATAACCGAAATCTTCGCCCACGGGGATGGGGATGGGGGAAGTTTTATCCCCGAAGCTCAAATGGGGATGGGGATGAGGATTGCTATATCCGAACCATAGGGATAACCGAACCGTACCCGTGTGAATAACCGTAGGGATCCCCGAAAAATATCCGTAGGATCCCCAATATCTTACAAAATTTTAAAAATATATTTATAACTATTTACTTGTATACCCTTAATATATCTTAATAAAAATATTATATATGATAAGAAAATAAAAGAAAACCCTAACTATATATTCTAATACACAATATTATTCTCTTCCACTTACACAGCCGCAAACCACAATTGAAGATTTTTGATCAAAAACCACAATTGAAGATTAGAAGCACTGCAGTCTGCAAGCTTCCTGACAAGGTAAAAAAAAACCAAAAATTATAATTAGTTTTAGTCTAGATTTTACATTCTTATTCACGTGGAATGTAGTTTTATGTTTACGCATATTGCATACATGGCTACAGCTGAAGTGATTTGTTTAATTAGAATGTTTTTAATTTTTAATTTTTGGTGTAGGTTTTATATTCTTATTCATGTGGAATGTACTTTTTAATACCTCAAATTGCTCTTCAATTTATTTATGATGCAAACATTTTAAATTATAGGTTGAATTAGAATGTTTTTAATTTTTAATTTTTGGTGTAGGTGAATTATGGATAAACAAGATAATATGGATTCAACAACAAATACTGCTAGTGCTATTATCGGAAGTACTAGCACCTTCCAAAGATCTACAACTAAAAAAAGAAGATGGATCAACACCAATTGGACAAGAGATGTCAACACCAAATGATTCTAGCTCAATTGAACCTTCCATAGAAGAAGCAAGCTCAGGAATTAAACGAGGTCGAAAATCAGATGTGTGGAATCACTTTAAGAGGCAGAAAATTGGTGAGAAGTGGAAGGCAATATGTCTTTATTGTCAAAAGAAACTTGGTGAAGAGTCAAGAGATGGGGCCACTCATCTACGTAACCATTACAAAATATGTCCATTAAAAAAAACTAAGGACATAAAACAAAGTTTCTTGGGAGAGAAAATAGAAGATAAAGAGAAGACACTTGCAATATAGGAGTATGATTCAGAACTTTTAAGAAAAGAGATTGCTTGTATGATTGCTTTTAATGAATACCCATTGACCATGATGGAGCATTATTAGTTTCGTAGAGTTATCAAAATAGCTTGTTCGAAGTTCAAGGAATATACTCAGAATACAGCTAAAAGTGATATCTTCAAGGTTTATGAGAATGAAAAAAAAAGATGACCATTACACTTCAAAACAATGATAGTAAAATTGCTATCACCACTGATATGTGGACATCAACGCACTAAAAGAAGGGATTTATAACGATAACAGCACATTTTATTGATGATTCGTGAATTTTACGAAGCTGAATTATTAGGTAACTTTTTAACACCTAACCTTTTATTGTTGATTGAAATGGGTAGTTAAATTGTTAACCGTGTGATTATTTAATAACTACATTTATTACTTCAATTTTATTCAATTTATTTTATTTGATTTGATTAGGTTCATGTATGTGCCATGTCCGCATACAGCTGAAGTGATTTGTGATGTTCTTTCTGAAAGCTTGATGGAATGGAACATTGATAATAAAATATCTGCATTGGCTTTAGATAATTGTTCAACAAATGATAAAATGATGAAGCTGATTTGTGGCAAGTTGACACCTAACTATCTTTGGTTGGACGAAAAATTATTGCATGTACGTTGTTCTGCACATATTTTGAATTTGATAGTTAAGGATGGTTTGGAGATTATTAAAAGCTTTATTGACAATGTTCGTGATAGTGTTACTTTTTGGATTGCTACCCCTAAGAGAATTGAAAAGTTCCAAGAAACTGCTTGTCAGTTAAACATTCTTGTGACCACAAAGATAGCATTGGATTGTAGTACTAGGTGAAATTCAACTTACCATATGCTCAATGTTACTCTTTCATATAAAGAAATTTTCAAGTGTTTGAAGAAAAGAGATAATTTTTTTATCATGTTTATCCGATGAAGAATGGGAAATTGCTCAAATTATTTGTGATAAATTGAAAATCTTTTATGATGCTACTGAGTTCTTCTCTGGGACTGATTATCCTACTATTAATCTTTTTCTTCCCAAGATTTGTGATATCAGGGTGAGTTTGAGGCAATAGGATGCTTCTAGTTTTTTTTTATGTTAGAGATATGACAACAAGAATGGTTCAAAAATTTGACAAATATTGAACCGAGGTTAATCTTATCTTGAGCATATCAACAATATTTGACCCTAGGTACAAGTTTAAGGTGTTACAATATTATCTTCCACTTCTCCATGGTGAAATAGTGGCAAAGGTTGAGATGGCAAGAATTAAAATAGCTTGTTATCAATTGGTTGCTGAATATTTAAAATCGAGCACTAGTGAAGATTTTGAAAATGTCACTCAATCATCACCTACACCTCTTCGGGGAGATGGTGAAATAATAAGCTTTGATGATTTTGTTGCTGCCTCTGAACTTTCTTTTGAAAATGTTGCGGTTGAATTTGATCATTATTTGGAGGAGCGTTTATTGCCAAGAAAAGGTGAATTTGATTTTCTTGCGCGATGGAAAAATTGTCTTAAATATCCTATATTGCGATTGATAGCTAGAGATATTTTTGCGATTCTTACCTCAACTGTAGCTTTAGAATCAACTTTTAGTACCGGCGATAGAGTTATAAGTGATTCTCGTAGTAGTCTTAACAATGATACAATAGAAGCATTGATGTGCACACAAAGTTGGCTAGGAATTGAATTGAAAGGTATTGAATATACAAAAAGTTATTTTTTAATTTGATATATTTAATAGTTATATATATGAAAATTTTAATACATGAATGCTTTGTGCTTTTAGATTATGAATCGATTAATGATTCATCGTTGTGGAACATTACTAGAGATATGTATGTGCATGCTCGTGAGGTAACATTTTAATTTTTTACTTCTAATTTTTATTTAATTCATGTATTTTTTATGCCTAAGAACTTATGATATTTACTTTCGTATTATTTAATACATATAATATTTACTTTTGATATTATAGGTTGATGACAAGAAGAATTAAAACAAGTCTACAAGAGCGTCATCAAATATCATATATTAGATCAGTTTAGCTACAAAAGTGTTGAAAAAAACAACCCCCAATTTTAATATTTGAATCATGTTTGGACTTATCCAACATTCATGTTTCGTGGATCTTTGAGATCACGTGTTGCCACTGTTACATCTCAAAGAAACTAAAATTGAAGTTTAGATATTTTCTTATTTAATATGTATTGATTTTTTGAGATTGAAAATGGTTAAGATTGTACATATACATTGGGTGTTAGATGATTATTGACGTTTGAAACTTTCATATTATATGTAGAGACCAATCTGAGACAATCTAATATATCTTACAAGTTTTATGTGTTGCATTGATTTCAAAAATATTTGTTTATTTATTGGGGACAGGGATTAACCGAAACCGGCGGGGATCCGTAAGGGATGGGTATAGGGACTAAAAAATCCCCAAAACATATAACGGGGATTCCCCAAAATCGTACCCGCAAGTGTTGGGGACATAATAGGTAATACAAAACCGTCCCCGCCCCGCCCTGTTGCCACCCCTATTTAGAAATATTAACTTTGTTTAACTATAAATGTTGCTTTCTTAAAACGATAAAATTTAAACCATGTAAATTTTGGTTTTTTTATTACTTTTACTAGTGCAAGGCTTAGGCCCCGTTTGTTGTAACCCCCTTAGCCCGGCCTAGACGGTCGACCCGAACTACGAAGATTACACGGGGAAAACCAAAGTCAACCCGAAAGTCAACCTTGATTAACGACCCTTATTTTTTTTATTTTTAAACTTGTCTAAATGCATTTTAACCCTAGGGAACTCTTGACAAGAACATACTCAAAAATCACAGCAATCGGAAAACATTTAGGGACTCAATTGCACAACATACAAATGTAGGGACCAAAATGCAAATTCTGGAAATTAAGAGGACTTAACATGTTTTAAAGTTACCATTATGAAATTAATCATATTTCATGCCTCTCTGCCAAATTTCATCTCAATCGGACATCACAAACTCAACCAATTGCATAAACAAAGTTTGGGACCAAAACGTAAGAGTTTCAAAACATATAACCATCAAATTCAGTGCCCAACGGTCGAGTGTTCCGAAACGGGGAAGATCCGTTCCGAAACGCGGGACCGTTCCGAAACTTGTTGCGGAATAGGACTTGGCAGTGGCAAATCTGTTTCGGAACAGCTCTACCTGTTTCGAAACGCCAAGGCCATTTCAGGCCACCTGTTCCGAAACAGTAGCACCCGTTCCGAAACGAGATGCCCAGAATTGCAGAATTTTGCTGGTTTAACAAGCAATTGACCCATCAAACACATTCCGATGACACTCAAATCGAACCAGCAAGTCATCAAACACTTAAGGAACATATTAGCATCAACTACACACAATCATGGCATCAATCAAAGAAAAACCCAATTCTATAGGCATGTATCCTATGTTGTAAACCATGCAACCAACAATTCTCCAAAACCAAATACCAAAAGGCCATTTACATGTTTCAACATCATCAAAGGCATTAAACCAAAATAGGAAGTCCAAAACATCTCCCAAAAACATAATCTAGGTTCCCATTGCCAAATGCCAAAAGCTAATAGTGTTAGGAAAACATTCACCATACATGAGCTTAATCTTCCACTTGGATTCTTGACCTCCTTGCTGCCCTTAATGCGCTTCAATGCTCTGCATTATTGGTTTAAGAAAGAGAGAGCGTAAGCACATAGCTTAGTGAGGAAATGCTCAATTAAAACATCACAATAATGCATTTGCAAAAACACCCTTTTCAAGGCCTTTAGTTTCGAAACAACATTTATCATGCAATTATGCATACAAACCAAGCATCTCATGCTTCAAATCATCATCATGTCATATTGGCTTATAAGTGATAATCAATAACATTTACAACCCAAAAACACAATCGGATACGCGGATTACAAGCGTTGTCCCATACGCTTCATACACACTACCAATATCAAGGTGGAGCATGGTACAATCACAACCCCTCAACACCCGTGATGAAGACTATGGAACAATCACAACCCCTCAACATCACTCATTGGTAGTTGTATAACATCACTAACGAGAACACGAGACATACAACACAAGATCCACACATGGACTTTTAGCCACCATTGTGATCTTAACACAAGATCCACTCATGGACTTTTAACCACCATGATGATCTTAACCATCTCGTTAGTGTACTTGGATGGAGTTTACGATACAATCACAACCCCTCAACATCCAAGGCGACTTTATTCACGGTGCACCCAATCCTATAGCCGGCTAACTATATCCGATTCAAGTACTTTAAAACCAACACATCACTTGCCAATATACATCATATAACATCATTAATCCACTGTTTTAAAGCATTTAACAAAGCCATTAAATCATCATGCATTACAATGCATCAAACCACATTTATCAATGTTCAAAACAAGGATCTCTTACCTCGAGCATCCTTCAACACATGGCTTACAAAACCAACATTAAACATGCTAAAATATGCTCTCAAAACAGAATTTAAACATGCAAATAAAACACATTGCATTCAACCAACTCATGGTTCATCAACAAGAGAGTTTCTTCGAAAAACTTACTCTTGAGCTTAGCTAAGTTGTTTAGACTTAAACTAAGCTCCCAAAACCTTCCAAGATTGGTTTCAAAGCTGAAAACCAAACTTCACTCACCGATTCCGTTTCGCAAGCTTGCCGAAACACCGATCAAGCCCCTGGATCAACACCACAAGGATCCGATGATGTCTCCCCTGTTTTAAACACATCAAAGCAGTGGATTAATGCATCATCATGCATTAATATCTGCAACCAAGACACCTAAACTCACTGCTCACATCAACACTCACATTTCGGCTACCAAACACAACCGAAAACACATCCAAACACCTCTACAACCTTACCCAGCCAAGATCCATCAATTCCAATCATACTTATACATCAATTAACATCCAAAAAGGATCTAATCACGTCCTTATACCTCCAGCTATAGCAGAACATCAAAATCACCCCAAAAACCACCATTAACTCAATCAAAACTTAGGAAAATCAACCTATCCGGGATTGCATTGATTAAACTTCAATTACACATCATTTTTACATTCAATAAACATCAAAAAGACATCTCAAAACACAGCCCAATCACTTAGTATGAATTTAATCCATATTAAATCCAAATCTTGCATTTTAAGCCAAAATAAAGAACACAACATTAAAACCTTTAATAAAACTCAAATCAAGGATTGAGAACTTGGGAATTTCAGTAAAGAACTGAGTATTTAGAGGAGAATGATGTTCATACCTCTAAATGTGAGTTTCTCCTTGTTTAAAGCCAAGATTCTTGAAAATTCAATAAGCAAATGGTAATGATTTGATGTAGGAATGATTAGAAACCAAATGGAGATTGAAATCTCATCTTTAGGTGTTAAAATCAGAGGGAAAATGGCTGGGGAAATGTGTTTGGCTAAGAGAAAAGGGAGAGAAAATGAAGAGGGAAAATTTTGAGAAAAGTTAGTTATGAACTTCCAAAATATCTATTTCCCCTTTTTCCTTTTATTAAATATCATTTAATAAATGTTTAATATTAAGAAAAATCTGGAGAAAACTCTTCTTGGGTAAATTAGCTCCTTAAAGATTCAAAGTTTCAATCCTTTTAAAACAGTCACCAACTTTTCAAAAATTACATTTTAGTCACTAACTTGAAATGTCACATTTCGAAACCTCATTTTATAAAATTGATTTCACCACTCTCTTATATATAATAAAAGAGGATTTTAAGACATTTTTCCATATTTTTAATGCATCCCGAACTAGGCTTTCCCTAAAAACCACCTTTTATATTCGAACCGAAATCCGACCGGCCCGATTCAACCCAAAAACCTCTAAGCCCAAAATTGGGGTGTTACATTTGTGGTTGCGTTTGGCAACTCAAACGGGCATTTTAAGTGATTTCACTTGTTTTTTTTGGTATTTTTGGTTGCTTTTAAAACTAGCATTTTCACCCAAACTAAAAAGTTAGATTTTATAACTTTTTGGTGGAAAAGATAGTTTGAAAATAAAATTACTTTTTTACCCTTATTATTTAATTATAATTTATTGTATATTATGCATACATAATTGTAAAATAATATATATTTTATAATATTTATATTAAAAATAAAATTATTTTATCTGTAATTTATTTTATATTTATTATTAATTTGTAAGTGACATGTCCGTATATAATTTAGAATGTAGTTTATATTTTTAAATTAAATTTTATAAAAAATAAAATTTTATTATAATTAAAATTAACTTATTTCATATATCATAACATTAACTATTTGAACATCACTCAAATTTACTTTTACTTTTCAATATCATGTCTAAAATAAACATTTTATCTCCTCAAAATTACTTTTTGACATCAATGACAAACACTAACCAACTTTTCAAAACTACTTGTAACACCCGGGTTTAGGGGTTAGGTGAAAATAATATTTTAATATTATTTTGGGTTCGGTTTTATGATTTAAATAATGGTTCGGGTTTGGTTTTCAAATTTATTTAATTTGATGATAGATTATGCTTTGAAAATTAAACCCTAAATAGCCATGGATTTTATGTCCTTGTGAATATTTCATTTCATTAAGAGCAAAAGGGTCATTGGGCTTTTAACTAAAACAAAACAAATAAAAAACCCAAAATTCCACTCATCTTCTCCCTCTCTCCACAAAACTCACGACATACTCTCCTCACCATTGAAGAACACTGTTCCATCACCTCTCTTCTTCATTTCAACTCCGTTTTGAAAGGTAATAGTATTTTTGACTTCCCCTTACTTCCCTCTCCATGAAAGTACTCTTCTTTTTCATTTTCATAAAGGTTTTGGAAAATGGAAGTTTTGGAAATCTTGATTAAAAATGGTGCCTTTGTGTAGCTAAACTTAATATTTTGATTTGTTATGGTTAGTTATGGAATATAGGAGCCAAATGATACTACATATGTGAATTTCAAATGATTTCGACCAATTTTCGGATTTGGGTAAACTTAGGGTTTTTGGAGGGTTTTGGGTGAGTTTTGGGGGTTGTTTTAGGTGGGTTTTGATAGGCTTTTGATAGTGCTATAGGTAGGGGTTTAATTGGGATCATTGGTGGGTGTAATGGAAATTGAAAGCATGGTTTTTGGACAAGGTTTTGGGGCCATCCGATTTGGTGAAAAATGAATATTACTCATGCTTGCAACATAGTAGTTTGTGGTTGAATTGCATTCCGGGTTAGTTTCGATGACAAGATTTTGATTGTGGATGTTTTGTTTGTGTTTGGGATTGATTAGAGTCAAGTTTGGGCATCGATGAAGCATCGGAAGTGAATCCGGGAAGTTGAAGGTTGTTGCTTGCTTGGTCTTGAGATTGGAAGCTTAGGTGAGTGGTTAAATGTTTTAAATGAATTTAAAATGGTTGGTTCGAGTATATAGACTAGGTTGGGCTTGGTAGACCCACCTAGAGTTAGGATTGGGGTGGTAGCCTAATCCTAAACTTGATCTAGAGCCTTTGGATGAACTCATTTATATGGTTGTGTATGTCTCGTATGAAATGTGATATGAATGCTTATGTATATTGTATTATACATGTGAGATGAGACATGAATATTGATGCTTGAGACATGCATGATGATGGTGGTTGGTGAGTACGTGCTAAGCACGGAATTGATTGAAATGAGTAAATGTTGGCACTAGTATACTTGAATACAAATGATCGATCATTAGGATGTTAGTGTGTACACATGAGTCAAAATTCGCGCGTGGCCTTGGTGGCGTTGAGTCACCAAGGAGGAGTACGGGTACGCCCAGAAATTGTATTTAAATATAGTCGGTGATGAGTGGAATCCCATCGACGGGGCGTGAGGATGAGTGGAATCCCCTCCGCGAGACCGGTGATGAGTGTAATCCCACCGTCAGGTAATGGTTGTGTTGTTGGATGTGAGTTCCAACGGTTATCCGCGTATTTGAGTCATAGCTAGGTGCCAATGTTGATTGATAATTGTATCAATGTGTTGTGATAAATGATCCTTATGTGGATGCTTGATGTGGCTATTTATGTTGAGGGTTTAGAGCTTGTTGATCATGACATTTACTTGTATATTGCTCATGCATCTTATCTTGTGGCTCTTGTGAATCCTTGGTATGTTTGTAAAATGCCTTGGCTAGATCGTGCTCAGACCCTGCAATGTTGAGGTTTGTTTTTAGAGCTTACCCTCACTAAGCATCATTGCTTACGCTCTCTTTGTTCAACATTGCAGATCCTTAGTTCGTGGGTTGCTTGCGCAAGTGGAAGGCTCCAAGTGTGGTTGTTAGCCTTGAGTGCTTCAAGTATGGATTTTTAATGTTTGGTAATGTAATAGTTTGAGCAATGGGACATGTATTGTTTTGTTGGATAGTTGTAGGTTGTTAGGAGCATGTTTAGACTCCTTGATGCCTTGCTTTTGTATGGTTTGTATTGCCATGATGAATGTTAACTCATGCCTAAATTGCTCTTTTGAATGTTGGCCATATGCCTAAGAGGTTACCTTTATGCTTGAATGATGTTGTGTGAATGCATGCCTATGATGTCTTGCCTTAGTGTTTAGACTTGTTTTAATCTTGTTGAAGCATGTTAAAATAGCTGGGTTGCCTTAAGTTTATATGTGATGGTGTTGTAGTGTGTTTTGGTGGTGTTTTGGGTACCCTAGTGCCTTAAAACAGCCAAAACGAGTCTGCAGACAGGGGGCGTTTCGGAACGGGCCATCCTGTTTCGGAACGGTCCCTTTGCAATTGGCATGCCGTTTCGAAACGGATGGGGGTCGTTTCGGAACATTTTTGCTACTGGAATTTTGAGAAATTGGCGAGATGAAGGCGTTCCGAAACGGGCCTTTGAAGTTTCGAAACGGTCAAATCTCGTTGACCACGAGAAATTGACCGTCAAGGTCGTTTCGATACGGGTCTCCCCTGTTTCGGAACGGTCACCTTATGGCTGACCCTGGCCTGTTGACTTAGTCAAGGCGTTTCGGAACACCCTAAGGGCGTTTCGAAACGGCCTGCTGTAAAGGGCTAAAATGAGCTGTTTGATGTATTCGTTGGTCGGTGTATGTTTCAATGTTTGTATTTCCCGCTGCTGTGCTTCACATAGGTTTTAATTATGCCTATAGATAAGATAAAATAAAAAGAAAATTTTAGGGTCGTTAACCGAGGGGAAACCTTCACGGGTTTCACTTCGGTTTTCCCCGTGTGGCCCACTTGGACCGGTCATCCGACCAGACCGGGACGAGGGGGTTACACTACTTTTCAACATCTAATTTAAAAATTACTTTTTACCACACTTTTTAAAAGCAACCGCAAACTAAACATTAATTTGATTCATTTAACAGTAGGGAGAAACATACTCCTTCCGTCACATTTAAAATATTCCTTACTGACTCATTTTTGTCAATTTTTAACTCTCACCGTTTATTATTTAAAATTTAATATTGATAAAAATATGAAAAAAATATATTTTAAAAATCTTCATTCAAATAATTTTCGATTAAATAGAGAGTTTACATTTTTATACTGAGATTCGAACTCATACAAGATGGGGCAATATGAGCATCCTTTAACCATTAGGCTAATTAGTAAAATATATTTTATAAAATTTAATTTTTTAAAGTATTTAAAATAAGTGTGGTCAAAGTTTAAATTTTTTGAATTTTAAAAAATCAATAAAAGACAATTTGATGAGTGGACAGAGTGAATAATAAATTAATCTATTTAACAATAGAGCGACTAATTTGAATATATCCTTACCATAGATGGATTTATCCGATACTTTCAACATTTTTTATTTGAATGAACTTTACTGGCTTAAATGAAAAATCAGCCCTTAAATTATACTCTTTGTTTGTTTGTAGTCCTTAATCTATATTTCGGTCAAAACAAGTACATAAAACTATTATATCTAACTATTTTAAGTCCGACTGTTATCTAAGTCAAAAAATATTTCGGCCAATTGAATGTTGACACGTCTCAAAGATTTAGGTAATTATTTTGATAAGAAAAATATATTAGAGACTAAAATTAAAAAAATAAAATTAAGTACTTGTTTTGACAAATAATTTAAAGACTAAAAAGCAAAAGAATGCATAGATTAAGGGCTAATTTTTTTATTTAAGCCAACTTTAGCAGCGGTATAAAATGGATTTGCTATATAATGCTACCTGTTCAATACAGAATCTAAAGCCCATAGACCAAAACCAAAGGGTTTGGGTTGGATCCTTTCTTTTCTCTCCTCGGGTTTTCCTTCCCCTAAAACACCCAAAACAAAACCCTAAATTGTTTAAAAAAGAAAAGAGGCCACTTCAAAACCCTAAACGCAGGAACCCATATAAAATTGTTAGACAATCCGGCTCCATCTGCCGCTCTTTTACTCCATCTGTTAGGCAGACCCCAAAACAGCGACTCAGGCCAGCGGAAGCAGCAACCAAATCCGCCGCCATGGTACTCATTTTCCTTCAATTGCTTCTTGAATTCATATTTGAAAGCCTCTTTTTGTGAAATAATATTTATGTCAATATACGCGATTTTGTTTTGTTTGAATTGTTTTTCAGGTGAAGTATTCGAAGGAGCCCGATAATCCCACCAAGTGTAAGCACCCACTTGTTACTTTCATCTATATAATTTCCCCCCTTTTTTAAATCCCAGTCTTTTGGTTAACCGGTGTTGTTTATTGTTGGTTCCGTGCAGCCTGCAAGGCAAGGGGATCTGATCTTAGGGTTCATTTTAAGGTATTAACATCATAACCTGATTCTAATTTATTCACTTCTTGATGTAAACTTCTGGGTATTCACTATATTGTTTTATAGACCCAGTAGATCATAATCTGCACTGATAAATGGTTGTTTAATAAATGTAGATTAGCTTTGAACACTAGCTTTCTTGAAATCATGTATATAGTTAATGTTAATTAATAATTGAAGGCTGCTGTGAAACTTCACTCTTAAATTTTTTAATGTCCATTTTTGCTTGAGGGAGAACTTTGGTTTGATGTTGTTTATGGCCATTAGTTTTTTAGCTCAATGTTTTGCTTCTTAAACCTGAACCCAAAAGAAGGGTCTTGTTGCCCTTTTTGCATGAGACTCCTAAACATTAAGCAAATTACCTGCATTGATATTGGGTGAACCTCTGGACTTTTGTGGTGAATGAATTACTGAAAGTTCAGTAAATGATGCCACATCTTCCAATTGTTTGGATTGTGATATGAGAATGAGTTTTTCATTTGACCTTTGGGGTGTCTAGATGTTGGTTGCATTTATGAACTTGGGTTCATGATATGTTCCCCATCTTGTTTTGGTTGGTCACTAATGTGTCTCATTTGGGGTTATTGTTCTATAGAACACGAGGGAGACAGCATTTGCCATAAGAAAGTTGCCTTTGGTTAAGGCCAAGAGGTATTTGGAGGATGTTATGGCCCACAAACAGGCCATACCCTTCCGTCGCTTTTGCCGTGGTGTTGGACGAACAGCTCAGGCAAAGAACAGACATTCTAATGGACAAGGTCGCTGGCCTGTTAAATCTGCCAAGTTCATTCTGGATTTGCTGAAGAATGCCGAGAGCAATGCTGAGGTATGCCTACTCTGAGGAGTCAGTTTTGGCAAGCTTTGTTGCTTGCTCTCGTTTCCTAACAATATGAAATTAATTTCACAGGTTAAGGGTTTGGATGTCGATGCACTCCATATTTCCCACATCCAAGTAAACCAGGCTCAAAAACAGAGGCGTCGAACCTACCGTGCTCATGGAAGAATCAACCGTATGTATATGAATCATGCACTCAGGGTTTGTTTTCTTATGTTCTTGTATTAATTGGTATTATTCTTTTTGCCAGCATACATGTCTTCCCCATGCCACATTGAGTTGACTTTGTCTGAGAAGGAAGAGCCTGTCAAGAAAGAGGTAATTTAATTAAACCCCCTCGTTCTTTCATTTTCTTTGAAGCATATTCAAATTCCGAATAATATAGATCGAATTTAAATATCTTTGATGAATGGAAACTTTTGTAATGAAGCTGATAAAATCTGTTTCCTTTCAGCCTGAAACTCAGTTGGCAGCTAGCAAGTCCAAGAAGTCCTCTTGAATCAAAAGTTATAATATTTTAGCGAGTTACGGAATATATCTTGCTTTTGAGTAAGTTTGTTTTTATAGTTTTCAAAATAGAACGAGTTTGTCATCCAATTCTATATTGTATTTGGATGGGTTCGCTTGTTTTTAAGACCATGTCTAGTCTAATGTTCCTTGGACATCTTTGTTTAATCTTGTTTTTGGTACCAACTATGAGGATTAATTTTTGTTAAAAATGTGTTCCATATACTCTATATATGGATATATACAAATATAATCTTTTAAATATATTAAAAGTAATTAAATTAATTCAAGTCACTCCACGTAGTTTCTTTTTGGAGTTTACTTTTTTTTTCATCTCTTATCTATTGATTTCCTTTGCGCTTACCGTTTGCCATATTTTTGAATGATAATATATGCACATAAAATATCAATTATCAAATTACATAGAGAAAACAATTTAAATATGAATATTAAATTAAATCACAAATTAATTATTAATGTTTTAAAATATATTTTTAATGTTTTAATCAATAATATATAAAATACAACTACACTAGAACAAAACATGAATGTATGAACGTTTGCAGATTTAATGCATGTATAACAATGATTAAATGAAGTTAAAATACTAGGGATCAAAAGGGTGATATTCCCTTAAATCAAAAGCATGCTGATAATAACGAAGAGAAACAGAGCAATATATGGTGAAATAAATAATGAATAAAAACTAAAAAACAAGCCATTCGTTTCGTTTTGCCAAAAAGAAAAGAAAAAAAGAACATTGATGTTCTTTGGAGAGCCGAAAAACGTTTCACTTCAATGAAAATAAAGGGAAACGAACGCTTAAATGGAAAGAAAACCTTTCATTCATTCAAAAAAGGTTATAGAAACAAAGAAAATCTCAAAGCTCCATTTAACCATCCATGAACTTAACAGACGAGAACTGTAGGCGCCGTTCATCAGCGGTCACCCCAAACGACGACCAATAAGGTGGATGGTGAAGCGGTGCAAACCCCTTCTCACTCTTCTTAAATGGAAGCTCAGTACCCCTCACAAACTTGAAATAAAGTAGAGGTTATTTTCAAAACTGGGGCTTTGACGATGGCTACTGCTAGAAGTTGGGTATGGTTTGTGTAATGGTTAATAGGTACGGGGTTTCGGATGAGTGAGATATGGTGTTGAAGTAGAGACGAACCAAAAGAAAATTGCTCTCCCCCTATCATGCGTTTCATGCCTGTAAAATAGGCAAAATGGGTGCTTTGGAAGGAGATGCTACGTATTGCATCAAAAGCTTTTTAAAAGCTACATTTTCAGAGTAGTGCTGTAGAGGAAGAAGAAAGGGAGGGAGAATTTGGGGTTTAGTCTAAATATTTGATAAGTTATTTTGTATTAAGATTAAATTGATATAATATAATAATTTTAGGAGCTAAAATTGTTATTAAACCATGCCATGTCACAACCTCTGTTAAATATTTAACGGTCGTCGGTGACCAAAATGATAATGAAACGAAATGTTAGTGACGATTTTGACGAAAAATTTAATTGAATGACAAAAATAGGAATATAGTTATAATTGGGTGACCACTAGGTGTAGTTTTCCCTTTTTTTGACAGGAGGGGAATGAGAGTGCTCATAGTGGGTCTCAAACTCATGACCTATGGGAATATAAAGAACAAAGACAAGTAGCTTGACCAACCTGCCAAATGTGCTTGTTCGATAATCTAATTCTAATTGAATAGTTGTAATTATTTAAATTTTTATGGGTTTGTTGTTGAGATAAAGATTTTAATATAATAAATTTAAAAATGTTTTTCGACTTAATTCAAATATTGTAAAAATTAAAGTCCAAATAACTTGAAAAATATGTTTGAAATGTTTTTGAAGTGTTTTCTACTTTGAACAAATATTTTCAAAAGGCTTTAAAAGTAAAAAATTGGCCTTATATATCGATACCCTATCCTCGGTACCGATACCCACTGGCCCGTACTAGTACGGCTAAGTCGAGTACCGATACGATCTGTTTTGGAAATTTTCAATAACATGATTTTGTACCGGTACTGACCCTCAGTACCGATACGCAATGATGTGTACTGATACCGTAGTATCGAGTAAGGGTGTTCAAAAATATCCGACTAGATTGACCCGACCCGACGAATCGAACTTAAAAATGTCGGGTAATCTTACAAAAAAATCACCCGACCAGGCTGGGTACCCGTCCCGATAATTTTTCTGGGACACGTGCCAGAAGTTTTCTCTTACCGGGTACCCGACCCGACCCGATAAATTTTAATATATATATATATATTTATTTATTTATTTATTTATTTAAAATTATATTTTTATTTTAGTTTCTTAAAAATTTTATTCTAAAACTAAATTTAAATCCCTAAATTCTTTTTTATGTTTGTAATATATACTTTTAAGTTTTAAGTTTAAAACTTTTTCAAAATGTTTTTGTGTTTAATATGTGATTTTTTTTATAAAAAAAATTAGAATTAAAAAATAAAAAATATAAATCGGGTACCCGATACCCGATTTTTCAGGCACCCGAATTTCACGGGTACCCGAGTAGCTGGTACCTGTACATAACATATCGGGACACGGGTTGGTAAAGTAGATACCCGGAAGAACCGGGTACCCGATTTTTTGGGTACCCGACAATGAACACCTCTAGTATAGACTACCGATACGCCATGCTATTTTTGTGTCTAACAACTCTTTCTATTTAAGGTAGGGTACTATCCCGAGTACCGATACCCCTTGCATCTGATGAGCATTTAATACTGAAAATTATATTCTTAACGGCTCCAAATCAACCCTAACGATTAGTAACGGTCATGAACTCGTTAGAGGGTTTAAAAGAAGTCTTCAGGCATCCATGGAAGATAGAGAAAAAACAACCAACATTCTTTGTATAGATAAATTTGTTTTAGAGCTCAAATTGTCATATTTTTTTGTGGAGAACACTTGTTGAACTAAATTGTTATAATTGCTCAAGTGTTTAGGTTTTGAGTGAGAGCTTAAACTTGAAGCCTTATGAGGTTTTTCTTATTTGCTCATTTGTATTCTTTTTTAGAGAGGGTTAAGCAAGACTTTGAGGTATAAGTCTTAGTTGTGCAAAAATTACTCTTAATTCTTGAGAAAAAAAATATTAGTGAATTTGTGAAAAAAATTTAGTGGGGAGCTAAGGTAGTGGATGTAGACTTGGTTTAGAAGTTGAACCACTATAAATTTTTGTGTCAAAGTTTTAATTTCTATTTGCTTCCACCACTTCCATCACAAAGTCAATTCACCTCCTCTTGGCAATTCGGTTGACGACATACGAGCGCAACATTTGTTATTATTCTTATAATTGTATGTGTATATTTTTTTAATAAAATAAATAACACAACATTAATATTTGTACTCGACGAAAAATTATATCATGGGTTATTCCTGCCACATCATTTATGAGACTAACCAATAAAAATCACCTATCTCATTATTATTTTCATGTCATATTTTACCAAGTGAATCTTTACCCATATTTACTGTAAATCAATTTTAAAAATATTTTTTACCAAATGAAGATTTAATTGGTAAAAATATGATATGAAAAAAGTAATAAGAAGAGTGCTTTTTATTGGTTGGTCTCATGAATGACGTGGCGGGAATGACTCATGATATAATTTCTCGTACTCGACAATTTTTACTAATCTGATAATGAATTTAAAATTTCAGTCATTTAGACAACGTAGCATTCTAAGATTTCAACATATTATTATCTGAAAATTTTAAAATATATATACTTGGATAAAAATAAAATACACGTCATGTCACCTCAATTATTTGTTCAGTTACAAATGAATAATTCTTTTTTTAAAAGTTATAATTTAGTCACTCAATTAAACTATTGTTACAAACATGTTATTCATCCGTTAAAAATAAAATAAAAAGTCTAATGTGACCGATAATAATTTTAGTCTCTAAACCTTATATATTCTATCAATTTGATCTTAATTTGAAATAGTTTAATAAATTCAGCCATTGATATTTTAAAATTTCATTAATTTAATTTTTTAATAATATTGTCAAGCTAAGGAGAGTCTGTCGAATCGAAACAATAATTAGATAATAACATTTTTATCAAGAGGGTCGACGACCAATACAACCTACACTTGATGCTTTGAAAGTAGTAACAAAACCTCGAAGAGGGTATGCTCTAATGCCTCGTTTGGTACAGTAGATGTAAAAGAGGTATGTTGTATTAAATAACATTTGTGTATTAAAAATATGATGAAAGATGGTTGTTATTTTATCAAGGTTTTTTGCTGTGAAATTTGTGATAAAGTTAAAAGATAAGTGTTATGTATGAATGTTCTCTTTTACCCTTAAAATTCTAGCTTTATATTTTCCACTTGTTTTAACATTTATTATTATATTATTTTTAGGTTTTATAATTTAGAGTTTATGATCTAGGGTTTAGGGTTCAAGTTTTAGGGTTGTGTTATGCGGTTTATGATTTGAGGTTTCAAGTTTATAATTTAGGGTTTTATTGTTTGGAGTTTAGAGTTTAGGGGTTAGTGATCATGGTTTAAGGTTTAGTGTTATGGTTGTGGTTTAGGGGTTTATGGTTCATGATATAGGTTATGGTTTTGAATTTGTGAGTTAAGGTTCATGATTTAGGGTTTAGGCTTCATGCTTCATGATGTAAGGTTTATAGTTTAGGGTATGGAATTAAGGGTTTAATGTTTAGAGTTCAGGGTTTAGTGTTTGAGGCTTATGGTTTTAAGGATATGAGGCTTAGGTTTAGGGTTTAATGATTATTGTTTAAAGGCTTATGGTTTAGGGTTTAGTGTTGTAGTTTAGGGTTTATGGCTCATGATTTAAGGTTTATGGTTCAAGGCTCATGGTTTAAGGTTTATGGTGTAAGGTTTGAGGTTTATAATTTGAAGTTAATGGTTTAGTGTTTAGGGTTAATGTGTTTGAGGTTTAAGGTTCACAATTTAGGGTATAGGGTTTATGGTTTGTTGTTTAGGCTTTAAGGTTTTGAGTTTGGGGTTTATGCTCTATAGTTCAAGGTTCATAGTTTAAGGTTAAGGGTTTGGTGTTGAGGTTTACAACCATGTTTATTATTTAAGGTTTGAGGTTTAATGTTTAAGGTCGAGCATCATCGTTTAGGGTTATCATATTTACAATGGTATAAATATGTGAAAAATAGTATGAGGGTATAATTGACAAAAATTGCGTAAAACTTGCATGTTAAATAAACATTACCTCCACCCCGTGAAAAATATTAACAAACTTGCGTATAAAATAATACGCCATATTAAATTTCAGATTTATCAAATGCATGTATAAGAGTAAGTTTCGTAATAGAGACGTGTTAAATAATACAACACGCCAGTTATAACTCAATCAAACGAGGCGTAAGTGTAATGTGAAAAACAGATTTCATAGGAAAGCTTGTACCTACTCTCCTGTTATGTGTATCACACCAAACAATAAACACAGTGTCACTATAGGTAAAAGAGCAATTCTAAGCAACAAAAAGTAACGTAATATTTTTAAGGAAAAAAACAGGCAATTTAGAGAAGAGTGTAACTAAATTGATGAAACTGTTAAATATGAAGAGAAATTTATTGAATTATTTTGAATTAAGATCAAATTGATAGAATATATTAATTTTAGAGACTAAAATTGTTATTATACCAGACCACACCAATGTTTTGTCTAATATTTAATTATTCAATGACTTATTTGTAACAATATTTTAATTAAGAAACTACATTTTAACTTTTAGAAACAAGGTGACCCATTTGTAATTGAACTAATGATTGAGTGATTTGTTTGTATTTTACCTTTTTTGGGCAGATGATGTGACATAATCTCAAATGCTATGTAATTACAATGGTTAAATATTCAAGGGATTAAGTTGAGAAAATTGTAAAATTTTGAGATTTATATGGAAAAAAGATAGGTACCAAGTTGGAACAAGTTGCTAAATTTAGATACTAAATGTTACATTATCCTTGATTAAATTAAGGGGTTAACTACTGGGACGATCACTTATGTTTCTCTTAGTACAGAATTGGTCACTAATTTTCGAAAACGACCATTAAGGTCACTTACGTTTTCGATCTGTAAACTTTTGGTCACTGAGACGTTTGTTGCCGTTAAACTTAAACGTGAGGCTGATCTGGCACAATAAAAAGAAGGATAAATTACCTAGATAGCCCCTAAACTATTATTTCACTTCTATTTTGACCACCTAAATAAAAATAATTTGTATAATTTCACATTTAATCCTCCATATTTACAAATTTTGTATTTCTACTCCCTCTACCATCTTTTCTATTCTTCTTCATCTAACCCAATCTTTAATTTTCTACAATATTAATCATTAACAGACTGCCATACTATATCTGCAAGAGCTGGATCATTAACAGATATTCTATAATTGTCCCTATAGGCTTCGCCTTTTGCCGGATCAAGACGTGTTTGGTGTTCAAAACTAGCCGACTCTAAATGCCTTCGATGCTGCAGGCGTGAAGAAATTCTGCACCTACATTTGTTGAAAACAATCGAATCACTATTAAGATTTAGGGATTTTGAAATCATGTTCCACCATGAAAGCAATTTCCCACCATTACTTATATGAGCCAGAATTGAAGTTAAAAAAACCCAGATGCGAGTTAAAAAGACTTAAACCTTTGAACAGATGATTGAACTACGACTTGAATCACAACCAAAATCATTGAAATTTTTTTAATAGACATTTCTCAACAATTCATTTGACAAAAGGCATCTAAATTATACATATAGGGGTTGGGAGTTAAAAAACATGCCTACTCCCAACTTTGATGCGTGAATTAAAGATTAATATAATAGAAAGTTAGAGATTAAATTAGATGGATAAGAATATAAAAGATGGTTGGGTGAAGAAGAAATAAAAAAACCGTAAATATGTATGATTAAATATATAATTATACAAATTATTTTTATTTCGATGATGTAATAATTTAAGAACTATCTAGGTTATTTATCCTTCTACCAGATCATCCTTCCGTTTAGTTTTAACAACAACAAACGTCTCAGTGACCAAAAGTTTACAGATAAAAAACGTAAGTGACTTTATTGGTCGTTTTTTAAAATCGTCGACTAAGTGATCATCCCACTAGGTAACCCTAAATTAAGATGCAACTACGTTATTGATAATTTGATCCAACGGCTATCACATCCGCTCTTGCTTTGGATCGTGGGGCCAAGAATGATTGATCTGTTCCCAATATTTTTTTTTTGAAAAACCTGTAATTTCATTTCTCACTTGTACTTTTCTTTCTTCCTCGTTGCTGCCGACTCTAACTTTCAGACATCTTTTCGCTCTCTTCGCTTCCACACTTCACTTTCCGGTAAGTCTTTATCTTTTTTTTACTCTCTCATTCGTTAGTAAAATTGAAATTCTAGGGTTTATACCTTCTAATTGATTCATCCCCGTCCTCTTTATTTTTCCTGATTTGATTTTACTTTTTTTTGCTTGTGGATCGAAATTTTAGAATTTCGAGGAAAATGGAAGGGAATGGACATTCAAAATTTATTTTCTCTGAAGCCAAATATAGTTTTGGCCATCAATTTTTAATTCTCCATTTCCTATCTTCTGATCGCGAGTGAATTTGGTGATTACATTGAACAATTAGCTTAGAAGGCTTTAAGTGTTTTTTTTAATTCCTTTCTTATTTCTCGCTAACCAAACATCTTCTAGGGTTTTGATTTAGCGGATCTTTGCTCCCAAGTCGCAGTCAATGCTCTCTAGGGTTTATAAAAATTGAACTTCAGAGGAACTGATTGGGGGATTGGGATTCATTTGTATAGAAAATTTTGCTTATAATAGTGATAGATGCCTGCTGTAGTAGCAGAATCGGAAATTAAATAAGCAAAGATTAATGTCTCTATTGGTAAAAAAAACTAAATCATTTTACTGGGGGACAGTTATAAGGATGGATGGGCTTCTAGTTGTAGTTTCTTCTAATCGTTTTAGGGATTGTTTTTGTGGATTGCTTAAGACTCTGGCTTATGTTGTTGTTGAATTGTATTGTAGATGGATTGGCAAGGACAAAAGTTAGCAGAGCAGATAATGCAGATAATGTTGTTGGTGTTTGCGGTGATTGCATTGGTTGCAGGTTATGTATTGGGATCGTTTCAGATGATGATGATCATATATGCTGGTGGTGTTACTCTCACGGCATTGATTACGGTTCCAAATTGGCCTTTCTTCAACTGCCACCCACTCAATTGGTTGGATCCCAACGAAGCTGAGAAGCATCCCAAGCCACAGGTGGCTGTGAGTTCGAAAAAGAAAGGCACCAAGAAGTAAGGTCGTTTAATTTGATCTTAGCACCATTAGAGTTTACTAGGGGACTGAATGGATGTTTTCTTCTTTTGTGTGCTTTGATGGATACAATAGTCTACTCGATTTCCCCAAATTTTTTGAACTATGAAACAATTAATGGAAGAGTATTCTTCTTATGCATCACTTTCTCCTCCTTGACAATACTTATATTTTCATTGTTGCTTTGCTGCTATGGAATACTGGAAATGAAGAAGGGAAATCTTTAATTTCTTGACTTTGGATTTAGTTTTCCTTGATTTTGTGGTGCGTTTGGTTTGGTTGTGGTTGTTAACTTTGGCAGCTGCTGAGGACAAAGAATCAAAGTCAACAAAGAAAATATCTGTAGTAGAGATTGGTATTTTTTTTGATCAAGTAGTAGATATTGCTATTGAGGAAAATGCTTGTGTTATTAAATGCAGAAACACTGATTAGTTTTTATTAGGACAAGTTTGTGCGTCATATTTGTTCAAACTTGCTGCGATACACATTTTTTTAAGTAGCCATGAAATTTTAGTGACAATCTATGTCATTTGAGCTCGGGAGAGTCGGATATGGTAGTCTGACATGGATTAATTTATCTTTAAACTTTTTTTTTCCTCTTCAGATATACAGAGGAATCATACTCATATTTAGATTCGAATATGTATTGTTGGATCTTGGATGTGAATATATTTAAAAAGAATGTAAGTGATATAAACATAAGGCATTTATTTGCCACTTGCAATGGTAATCATACAATGATGGAATAAACAGGTGGAGCTGGTTTGGCAGGATTTTATTGTTGTTCTAGCGGCTAAATAAAGCCCTGGTAATCTATCTTACAAGACATGTTATATGTTGAGTGTCATGGTACCGAGGCAGATAACACCATCCAGGTTAGCAAATAATACCTTGCAGGTTTGTATGGACTTAGTTCTAAAAGGCGCACCGAGGCGCAAGGCGATGGGGTGCACTTTTCGTTGGTGAGGTGCACTATCAAAATATTCGATTTCTATAAAAAGAACTTATGAGAACGACATACCTGGGTGATTCTGGGAGTTTCTCCAATTTATGGTTTTTCCCTCTTCAAATGAAATCAGGTGAGGTTGTTGAGTTGGGTTTAACTCACGTGTTTTTTTTTCTTATTCACTAAGGAGCTTGATTCGCGGAAAAGATTATTACCAGGAATAATAATCCTTTACGGAATGATATTCCCTTGTTTGGTTTGGGAGTACTCCCCCTAGGCCCTATAGACTAATAGTCTTTTCTCAATAATGTCACTTTTTCCCCTAAATGAGGGGAATGTCTTTCCCACCAATTTTTTAGGTATTTGTAGGGCTGTAAACGAATCGAACGTTCATCGAACCGTTCGGCGGAAAGTTCGTTTATGTTCGTTTATTTATTAAACGAACAAACATGAACAAGATTCTTTGTTCATTTAATTAAATGAACGAACACGAACAAATGGCTCGTTCGTTCATTTAGATTCGTGAAACTTCGGTAATTCATTCGTTTATGTTTATTCACATGTCTAGGGGTAGACATTAGATCGAGTCGAGTTGATAAAAAAATTTCAAGTTATTCGAGTTGACAAGTCCTATTTTATGACTCGTTAAAAACTTCCTTCTTATTGGCTAGAGGAGTTCTTTGTTCGGAGAAAAAAATTGGTTAATCTGTTAGATAATTTTAGGTTTTGACTAATGATTAAGATTTTTTTAAAAAAAATTTACTTAATGATTAATTCGGTGTAAAATTGGTTAATTAATTAAATTAAGCGATCTAGCCCAAAATATTAAATATATTATATATGCTATTTATGTTCGTTTGTGTTCGTTTTTTTCTGTAATTTCGTTTGTGTTCGTTTATGTTCATTTGTGCTCGTTTATTATTTTAACGAACGAACAAGTTACATTCCTTAATTAACGAATACGAACAAGAAATTTTGTGTTCGTTTATGTTCGTGTTTGTTAATTTGTTCAGTTAAAGTTAAACGAACGAACATGAACACTCTCTCGTTTATGTTCGTTCGGTTCGTTTACATGCCTACGGTATTTGTCAATTCCCACCCCTTTGGACTATTGCCCATAAGTTAATGAATTTTGTTTATATTGATTCTTTATTTGAATTTTTAATTAGATGATTAATTATTTGTGGTGTAAATTAATTAAATATTTTTACATAATATTAATTTAATATTAAAACGGTGTTAGACTTATTTAAATATTGTTTTAGTGTTTAATGTATTTTTATTAATATTATATTTACGATGTTTATAGATTATATGTTGGATTGCATATTGCGTGAGAATTAATAAGTTTGTAGTTCATGTTTTTACTTTTTATTCTTTGATTTATAAGATGTTTATCATATTATAAAACATTGTAGTAGGTTAAATTTATGATCTAAATTTTTTTATCATTATTTTACAACTTTTAAATTTATTTTATTATTAATTTTAATTTATTTGACAATCTATCATAAAAAAATTAAGAAATTAAACATATTAAACGTTTACAATTAAAATTTTACAAAATTATTTTAACAAAAAGTAAAGAAGATATGCAAATATAAAAATTCTATTTAATTTTTTAATCTAATAACTATATTAATAATATGATAAATATATAATTTTTGTAAATTTTAGATAGTATAGTAAAAATAATTTTATAACTTTTTATGTAGATATTTTTAACTTAGTATTGAAAGTTTAACATGTTAAAAAGAAAATATAACACATGGATAATTTGGTAAATTTTATTTTTAGGTAATCTTATATTTCTCTCATCAAACATATTAATCTTATATTCCTACCAAATAAACCAAACAATATAATGTAACATTCTCCTCAAGGTAATGTTACATTTCGGGAATCTCATTCCAAAAAAATAATCATACATTTCTTGAACTAAACGCACCTTAAAATTTATAAAGTGTCACACCTTGCGCCGGGTGAAAATCGCGCACCTCTGCGCGTCCTCTTGTGCCTTAGGTACCTTGCTCCACCGTTTTTTTTTTTTCGTATTTCGAAACGTCAAGAAGCACTTTTTAAAACTAAGAATATAGATAATTAGATATGGTATTATATAGCATTAAATTTATATAACATCTTAAAAAACAGAAAAAAATGACATGAATCATTAGTTGGGTTGGGCATCCAAACATGAAATAATAGTGTACATGCAAATTACTGAAGAAGGGGGTAAATGAGTCATGCATCATCGGAGCTCTCTCGAAATAACTCAATTAGTTGCTTCTTTGTATCGGTGGGAGAATTTGGCATCAAGTTTGTGGTCTTTTTAGGGCTGTTTCCGCGAGAGAAAGTAGAATCTGTATGAAACTCAACCAATGATTTTGAAGTTAAGAAACATAGCGATGCGGCTATTATTATTATAATGGGGAATGAAAAGAAAAAAAGAAAACAATTGCTCTCACCACCGTTGACACTGAAGAAATCTTCATTATCAGATTCTAACCATGGGCTTGATTCGAAAAAATTCTCTTCTGTTTTATCTGCATACAAATTATATCCATGTTGAGATATGTCATGTCTAGAACAGGGACATAAAATATACCATCGTTTAAAAATATCATTCTTTTCGTCCTACATATCTTGTTTATTTTCGACTTTTCACGTAGTTTTAAAAAGAAAAAAAATCGTGTGAGAGATGTATTGTAAAATAATTAAGATAATTGTTTTATCCTTGAAATTTTTTGTTTTGTTGAAAAAATAAAAAAAAATAAAAAAGAAAATGTGTCTAATAAAAGTAATTAAATTTTTAAATGAGACAATTTTACGATAATTTTAACATAAAAGAGACAAATTTTATAGAACATAAAGAGTATCCTCTATGCATCTAACACTCATATGATATAGATCAAACAAATAGGAGCAAAGGTAAGAACTAGAGGTGTGTAAAAAAATCTGATTCAATTTATTTGATCTGTTTATCTGTTGACCTAATTTGAAATTTCGGATATTTGATCTATTTTTTTATTTTTCGGATAATTTAGATTGGATATCCGAAAATTTCGGATCGGATACGGATAGTGATTTCACATTCGGATCGGATATCCGATTATCCGATATCTGAAAATTCTATTTTTTATATATATGAATCTTGTTATATTCTATACTTTTACTTGTTATATATGAAAAATTGAAATTTTTATAAATACAAATCTTGTTATATTTAATAATTTGTAGATTTATATATTCGAAAACCTAAAATTTTAATGGATAGGACCGCCAAATTAAAAAATAATTAAATTAAGTCATAATTTTGGATATTCAGATATCCGATCCAAAATTCCAGATATCCGAAAATTGAGTATCCAATTTTTTTGGATCAAATATGGATCGCTAAAATATCTATCTGAAATGCACACCCCTAACAAGAACCAAATAGATTTTCAAACTTTCTCATTGAGACGAGATCAACATAAACCCAAGAGCAAAATTTAAAGAAAAAGAGAACAAACATCAGAAGACAACCAATTTGCCAATCTGATGTCTTGACTCAAACAATCAAAAGATGATAAACAAATGAAGAAAGCGAGGTTGGAAAACATACTCAAGTCTCCAAAGCTAGTTATTTGGTCCATTAATGACGGCTGAGGCCTGGATCCGAGTTCAGCAATGGAGTTCTCCCTTTTCGCAAAGTTATCGTTGGTGGGGGGTTGAATTTGGGCACTAAGATTCACGTCATCTTTGTTCTTGCAATCTGTAACACAATTGCCCATCTCTTTTCCTTTTCTCTGACAATAACACTGTCTCCACCGGACTTTAACCAGCCTGTTTTGATTCAATGCAAGCAAAGAAAAAGAAATGCAAACCGTGATACTAAATCTTCAGCTGATACCAATTTTAATTGGATGTTTGAATAATCTTTCCCTTGTTGGAAAGTGAAGACTGAAGAGGGAGGTGATTGCTCTTGAAAGCAAAGTAATATTGGTGCTTTGCAAATTGCAAGCGTGGGGCCATATTCAATCATCTTTTAATTTGTTTCTTTCTTTATACCCTGCATTATCTTTGTTTCTTACTGGACTGAACTATTGTTTTCATGGGTGCTGCAGGAAAAGAAATAAAGCTTTGCTTTTGGGGTGGCTTCATCATTCCTCTTTTGGATTTGTTTAACTTACTTTGCTTTGCCCGACCTTCATATGCTAAGGTTAGGGTACGCTTGTTTCACTTAAAAATATTTTCTGGAAAAAGATTTGCCCAACATTTTCTCAAACTTAGTATTCTAATTTCTAAATGCAAAGCTAGTGAGGAACAAAATTCGTCTGCTTTTTTCCGCATTATTTATATGCTTCAATGATTTCATGTTACATATATTAATAAAAACTCTATATATCTTTAAGTTACTTTGCTTTGAATAGGTTGAAGACCCCATTTTAGGGAATAGGGATCACAATGAACATCTGGTTTATTCTAAGAAATGTAGCTGCAAGGAAAGAAAAAGCCTACCCTACTTGCTACAACCATTGCTTCCTTCAATTGGCTACCCTACTTACTGCCTTTCTTGTGACTCATCAGTAGATGGATTGTAACTCTTTTTAAAGGAAGCAATTCCATCATATTACTATACCAACCGATAAAATATACCCCTAACATTTGATTCAACTATCATTGTAGTCTTTATTTTTTAAGCTATTTAGCCCATAACATTTTATTTTAGGTTAAAATGATCCCTCTGTGGATAAAAATCGTTAGTCAACCAATGGTAAATGACTTGAAATGACGTGGAAAATCTAAATTGCAGTGCACGCCGCGATAACAATTGCATATAGGAAAATATGTTGACTTTACAGAATGACACATCAGTCAAAAATAATTTTAAAAATTTGTATAAAATATATAAAAAAATTCTTCTGATGTGTCATTCCGCCAAGTCATTTCAAGTTGTTTATCGTTAGTTGACTAATAGTTTAAGGCTAAATTTATTCAAAAAAAAATATAGGTCAAAATAACTATTCAGTCAAACGTGAGGGACATTTTTAGCATTATACCTTTTATTTATAACTCTAATCTTATCTTTCAAACATGGTCATGGGAGAAAAAAACATAGTTAAAAATAAAAAAGACTACCATTTGATAGACTATGATTCGAAATTTTATACTATTAGTAAATTAGATAATATGATTTTTTTTTTTGAAAAAAAACAACAATTATATGATTTATTGGCGAACTATTCATATAGTCTCGAACAATCTCAGTACCAGTCGGATCCGACAACCCTATCGATATTTTTTCCTCAAAAATTCATTCTTTAAAAGTAACGTTATAAATATATTTTATACTTTTAGATGATATTTTTATTAAATAATTTTACAAATCTTACTTACACATATGAAAAAGAATATGAAAAAATATATGTAGGGTTAATATTTTATGCACTGGCTGCGAAAAAAAATACTCCACGACTATGTATAGTTTCACTTTAAAAGCTAAAATTTAAATCCTTAACCTTAAATCCTAAATATTATCCCTTAAACTCTAAAACCTAAATTTTAACTATAAACTAAAATTCTAACCCCTAAAACATAAACCCTAAACTCGTAAACCCTAAAATTGACCCATTTGTGAAAAAAAAAATTTCCTCTGCCAGTACATGAAATATTTTCTCTATATATGTATATTTTATATGATTAGATAAAGTTGTTTAATTTTGAATCAAATTGTACTATAATATTAAAAATAATTATAATTAAATTTGAATAAAAACTCGATAATTCGAATCGACTCGAATTGGATTTTATAAACTAGACGTAAAAATAAAAAAATATAAAATAAAACTCGTTAATTTAACTAATTCATAATTTTTTCACTCGACTCGATCGAATATTGACCATAATTATAAGTGATGTAGAATCCAATCACCAAAGTCGGTAGAGCGCAATGTCACGGACTGTTCGTCGTGACACGCGGGACTGCGCGAGATGCTTGCTGGTTGTGCTTAATGCAGGATGCGGGATAGCATTAAAGGTGTAGTACGTGCCGTACAGCCGTCTAGTCTTCGGACTGGCGCGTTGGTAGGCACCACACTGGTTGGGAGCTGTCCCCGCTTCCCTGATGAGCCCATGGGAGGGCGAAACCAGTGAGCATCGGAGATGGAAAAGGCTTAGCCCTTGGCTGGTAATAGCCCTGGGTTGCCGCACGGGTAGATGTCCCTGCGCCAAGACTCTGACCCCGTGACAAGTGGTATCAGAGCCAGACTGTGTGCTAGCTGTGAGTTTGCCAAGCGCCCCAATGCTGCGTAAGCGAGTCAACCGGACGAGCGTGTGTAGCTCGCACTCCGAGTGAAGGGGTGTTCGCAAGCGGGTCAAGTGGACGAGCGTGTGTAGCTCGCACTCCAAGTGAAGGGGTGTCCGCGAGTGGGTCCTCTATAAAGAGATGAGATGAGGGCGGGTAGGCAGGAAGCCATAGCGAAAGTTCGCCAAGCACTCGTAGCCAAATGTGCCGTAGCCTCAAGTGAAGAGGGCGAGCAGGCAGGGAATTGCACACTAGATCCGGGCTTATCAAAAGAGGGAAAGAGTTTCTCCCGATGCACGAGGGCGTGCATGAATCGGGTGGGGGAGAATGTCACGGACCGTTCGTCGTGACATTCGGGACTGCATGAGATGCTTGCTGGTTGTGCTTAATGCAGGATGCGGGATAGCATTAAGGGTGTAGTACGTGCCGTACAGTCGTCTAGTCTTCGGACTGGCGCGTTGGTAGGCACCACATTGGTTGGGAGCTGTCCCCGCTTCCCTGATGAGCCCATGGGAGGGCGAAACCAGTGAGCATCGGAGATGGAAAAAGCTTAGCCCTTGCCTGGTAATAGCCCTGGGTTGCCGCACGGGTAGATGTCCCTGCGCCAAGACTCTGACCCCGTGACAGCAAGGCTCTTAACCTCGTGGGTTTTGTTAATTATTATGAAATCCCCGTTGACTTTAATTCCCTACCGAAGTGAAAGCCCAATTGCCCATGCAGCGCTCCAGGAAGCCGAAGGCCTATATTCTTCCATCTAACCTAAATATTATAAGATATTAAAATAAAGGGGTTAAATAAAAAATAAGTGCCTAAATTATATTTCTTTTAAACTTTAAGCACTTAAAGTTTACACTGTTATAATTTTAGGTGTCCGGTAGTTAACTACCGTTAGAAAAAATTCGTTAACCAATCCGTTTTTTTATTACATTATCGAAATAGAGTGAGGCCTAAGTTCAACCCATTGTGTGTTTCATGGTGATCTGATGAAACTGAATTAGAACATGGTGATAGAGTTGTGTCAGACACCAAATTTGATGAGGTTTTGGATGACAAATTCAAAGCATAGATGCCACAGCGCAACTCGATGATAAAAAGAAATACCATTATCTGCTCAACTCCAACAAAACTCAACAACAGCCTATATATACAAAAACCATGTTCACTGCGGGTCCAAACGTTATTCACCATCCTTCCATATCTCTCGGATTAGTTGATATCGGACAACTTTCCGGCCTCCCTTTCCGCTTCTCATCCAATTGGGTGCTTTTGAAGTGCTTGAATCCCCGGGGTTCTCCATAATGATCGAGGTGATGGGTGAATCCAACTCATCAAGCTCATCATCACTGCTATATGATTTTCTAAGCACTGATGATCCACTCCTTTGCAAGGCTTGACTTCCGATCTCTCCGATAATGCCTGTTAGGGAAGCCGCCGAAGGTGGTGAGTAGACTGTCGGAGTAGCCATAAATGGAAAGTTTGTGATACACTCGTCCATGGCCTCGGAAATATCCTGAATACGAGAAAACAGATCAGTCAGGAAAACTAAAGACCGGCAGCATAAACATGGAAGAATCCGGGGTGATAAATGACATACTTCCTCCAATGCTTCAAAGACTGCCTCTGGAACTGGGTTCGGGTTGAACTCGTCTGGCACAAAATTGTTAAGAACCCTGATGATCAGTGGTGCGCTGAACTTGGGGCATAGCTACAACAATCAAATTTGAAGGGGAAATGAGATTTAACAGACATGTATACAGAAGCAGCAAAAGGAAGAGGTATGTACTATGTATGCAATAGTAACAATACTTTATATATATAATGTCATACCTCTTTCCTTGTGGATGGATCGGCAAGCATATCGGATGGAAGCATCATAAGATCACTCAATGCATTAAGGAGGCAGAAGGTCTTGAGGGAAGCCTCACGTCCAGCATTTTTGTCATTACCAACTTCATTTCTATCTTCAGAACCCTCATTATCGTCAATACCGAATAGATCTGTTAGCCATCTTGACCAGTTTCCAATCTGCTAACACAGAATAAGCTTTTAGTCGAATGCCATACACATAATAACTTTTAGCATTCTTGGCTCATTATTAAAGCAACTTCTCCGAAGCACATTCGAAGCCTTTCTGTCATGCATATTAATTGATACAGTTAACTGTCTCCAGCAAATCAGAAATAGACAAAGATCCGTAACTGCATACACAGAGCTAAAGTAGCTCAACAGAGAGCGAAACCAATTACTCACAGCATTTTTTAGTTGTACACCTGCCCCAAAGCTTGATTTGCCTGCAGGAATAGGAAGAACCTTCGAATCACATATTGGATCGGAAACAGGATCTGTTGGCATTTCGTCGGCTGATTCACGAAGAATGGCATTGAACATTGCAACATCCAATCTACCAACCAATTGCTCCATAACCTAATCATGGAACAGAAAACAATACTAATGTCAAATTTGCATGTCAACAGCATTAAAAATTAGATCATTAAAATAATAGAAACAAGGATATGGCCATATCATGTTACAATTAGACATTATGAACATGAAGAAGCATAGACTCCAAGGCCAAATTTTTTATGCATATATTAAAAGAAGCTATAATATATGATGTATCGTAATACCAATTTTGCTAGCACGGATAAGCAACCACATTCATGTCCACATGCTCGAATTGGACAAAGCCTCTCACAGGCATCCTTAAAAGCCTTCTTCCAAAGCTCAACCGAAAATTTTCCCTGCTCTTGATCACCTAATCCATATCTTCTGGTTGATGGTTTCCTCGAGCTTGAGCTCTTTGCAGCAGCAGACTGCATATGTGGAGTCAAAGTCTGGCCAGAATATAGGAAGAAATAGTGTCAGATATGAACTCAGAAGACAATATGATGTAAGCTTTTAAAGAAAATGATTGACCTGCCACCAGACAGACTCGATTATTCTGGAGAAGATCCAAGCTTCGAACTTTTCCAATGCAAGTAAAAATGTTTGAGGGTCCACCCAGTCATTAGAACTTTCTGTTGAATCGCTTCCCTCTTGTGGAGGAGAGGCATCCTCGAACAACATTTCCCCAATAGCATGGCTAACAATTGCTCTCAATACAATTGAATTTGAAAACCAGAAGGTTAACCTATAAATAACGGAATAAGAATGATCAAACCGGGCAAATCCACAAACAGAAGTATTTCAATAAATGAAAGAAGAAAATTATAGGGAAACAAAGATGCAAATAGGTACCAGAACATAAATACTAAAACATGAAGAAAAAAAAGGTGCAAACTAACATATTAGAAAACAGAGAATATAGAAGCTAAAATCTGTCAGTTTCATTTTCTAAACTTAAAAACAAATAAATAAATTGCAGAGTTTTAGAACGCACCTCGGAACATCATTTCCGCATGCTTTAGAGACCAAAACCAATCCTGAAACAGCAGTCCTTGCTGCACTTGCCCTCTTATCTGGGTTACTTGTTCTACAAGCATGGATATAGAATCTAGAAAGTCGTCTAGCTGGAGCATGAACCTTGTTCGTAGAACCCCCATGCTCTGCAATTACAGAATAAAGACTAGCCTCAACAACGGCAGCTTCTCTCAATTCTTCTTCAAGCATTTCAATTTTGGATTCCAATTCAACTTTGCCAATGGAAAAGCTATTTTCATTTTCTTTGCTTTCATTACATGTGTCATTTATAGAACCATTATGAACCTTTTCAGGAATATCAGGTTCGTTTGCCTTCTCCATGAACTGAGTATTTACGGTTTCTTCCCTTTCACAAAGCATATCACTTGTGTTACCATTCGGAATATCCTCGGGAATTCCATTTTCCTTTGTCTTCTCGACGAACTGAATTTTCTTTGTCACTCCATTACTCTTAGCTTTGTCAAAATGTGACTGAAGAGGTCTCACATGCTTTTGTCTATCATTTGCAACGAAACCACCTTTGACTTCAGTTGTTTCCAAGCTGGATGCAAAAGTATTACCCCTCGAAGTAATTTTCTTCCTTGTAGAATCTTGTGCTGGTATAAAACCTAATCTGTCTTGCAGAGAATATTCATCAGCATTCAATATCTGGCTATCCAGTTCGTCTTCCCACAGGATTCTCTCCTCATTTTCCTTCCAATGACCAACATGTGAAATGCTACTTAAAGATCTGTCTACGTGGCTCTGATCATGCCTCCATGCTTTTCTATCACCCTCTCTTTTGGTATGTGAGTCTTCATCTTTTACATGGTCTAAGCTCATATCTACTGGAATGGTAACACTCGTTTCTGAGGATGCGACTTTAGCCATGGGATAAGTTAATGAATTCTTGGGGTTCAAGGACAAATCTTTATCTTTTACACGGTCTAAGTTTGTATCAACTGGAATGGCAACACTCTTCTCTGAAGATGCAACTTTATCTGGATAAGTTACAGGATTCTTGGGGTTGGAGGACAGATCTGTTTCTTTTACATTATCTAAGTTTGTATCAACTGGAATAGTAACACTCGCCTCTGAAGATGCAACTTTAGCCGGATAAGTTACAGGATTCTTGGGATCGAAGGACAAACCTTTATCTTTTACATGGTCTAAGTTCATATCTACTGAAATGGTAACACTCGTCTCTGAAGATGCAACTTCAGCAGGATACGTTACAGGGTTCTCGGGATTGGAGGACAAATCTGTATCTTTCGCACAGTCTAAATTCGTATCCGTTGGAACAGTAACACTCGTCTCCAAGGATGAAACTTTAGCCATGGGCTTAGTTACAGGATTCTTGGGGTCAGAGGGCATGTTTATTGAAGATGAAGTATCCGTCTTCCCGTTCACATGTTCGAGTGCTTCAACACTTGGACTTATCCCTGAGTTTGCATGTGTTCCACCAGAGGGAAGAGGGACCCCAAGGATTTCAGTCCCACCGGTGGCTGATTCTGATCCTTTCTGTAATCAATAATGCCACACAATTAAACATTTGAAATACTAGCTTTGCTAAGATTGCATTGACAGCCACCAAATTAACCAGAACTATAACAGAACTCCTAGGACAGAATCATGCTAGAAGTGGTAGATAAGAAACTGTCTTCTGGCGCGTGCCCAAAACTAATAATCGTGCTTGCGTAATGGTTAAAGAGGGATCTATCTACAAATTAATCACGGTAAATACAGGTTTAGCTCATTTGATTGCACTCCTAGCAGGTTTCAGGCCAAGGCATGGCCTAATCGTCAGCCATGCCTTACCTTAAGAAAGGTCCCAAGTTGAAATTCCATTCCAATTAACAACAGTATTTGCAATGCCTAAAGATCAGAGTCTGCTAAGCCAATTTTCACAAATCCAATCCAATCATAGACCCAAAACCAAAGACAACAATAGTTAATAGACAATTCACTGAAAATGGAAACAAAGAACAAAAGCAGAATGATGAACTTAAGTACCTCGTCATGTTGAATATGTGACTCTCTAGACTGATCAAAAACAGATGAAGAAATAGTCTGGGATGACCGTGAGGAAAGATCATCATCATCATCTGTGAAATAAGCAATCTCGGTTTCCTCATCATTTCCTTCATTTATGGATTCAGAAACAGATTCACTTCCATCCTTGTCCAATGATGCTTCTTTCGACAAGCTGCCTTTAGTAGACGAACTCGAGCCATCTTTATCGAATGGCTGGATGTTAAGATAAAGAACCGGCTGTTCTATGTTCCTAGAACTCTTCTTCAAGTTAAAAGGAATGCTAATGGATATAGTTTCCTTGATAATCCCATAATCAGCAAGGTTTATGACTGCAGATCCTAAAAGTTGACCTTTCGACACCTTATCTTTCCTAGGCTCATACAATTGAAACTCTAAGCAGTTCTTAAGGAAACTCTCACGTTTCGTGCTCTTACGGGATGCTTCTAAAGTTAATGGAAGTTTGAACGAATCATCGAACTCGATCTTACCATTATCAATGGTAGAAGTTAAGGCCCCGGAGCTCTGATCACCATTTTCCCATTGAAGCAAAACAGATTGTGCTGATCGCAGGGGTGTCCAAGGATTGATCTCCTTTACATTTACAGTGTAAACAAGCTGATATAAGCTGCCTTTCCTATTCTTACTTCTTAGGCCAAGAACCATTGTTGGAACTTCAAAGAAACACAGATTTCAATCTTGATAGATATGATCTGTAGAGAAAAAAATTAGATTAACAATGTTTCTTCAGCTGACTAAAACAATCAGTGTACATAAAAAATGAAGAGAATCTCCACCGGTAAGCAGTCAGTAGGAAGAAAATATTTAAAAATCGGAGAAAAAAACAAGTTAACACCCGACCACTTGATGCTCAAACAAAAGAAATTGTAAGAGAGGTACAAATTGAACCCTTTTTATTTTATAAAAATACGTTTAAAATATTACTTCAGCTGCAATCAAACAAAGATGGCAATGAATCTATGAATCAGTGAGAGGAAAGAGAAGCAACCCATTTCATGCAAACATCATTAAACTCGTGACTATGAATCAGATAGACAAAAAGACAAGCAATTCATGCAAACATCATTGAACTCTGGGAAAATTAAGTTGCAGAGGGAAATTGGAATATTGGATATTCCCAGAAAAAAAAAGAGATAGAATGGAAATGTACTTAGAGGAGAAAGGTTAGCTGTAGAGAAAGTTTTTAGGTAGACGATGAGGAATCAAACAAGAAATGAAGAATATTTTTTTTTTCTTTTTCCTTTTTTGAATAGTAAAGGGTCTAAAGTTTGAACAGTGTGTTTGAAAAAAGTGGAGAAAGGAGAATATAGCTAGGAAGATGTCGCAATTTTTGGAGAAGAGAGGTTTCTCTTTGGTAAAATTAGGCCATTAGCCCTTATACTATGTATAAGGTTCAAATTGTTAAGTTATAAAGAATGGAACCTTTGCTCTTTTTTTAGTTCACATAAAGGGAAAATATTTCATATAATGGTCGGAATATTTTTTATATAAACGGGTATGATTTAAGATTTAGAATTTAGAGTTTAAAATATAAATTTATAGGTTAAAGTTAAGAATTTAAGTTTAAAATTTTAGAGCTAGAGATTTAGGTTTTAATTTTTAGAATAAAATTAGAAATGCTTGTAGAATATTTTTTCCACTACCAAATAATAAGCCTCACATAAATACCTCCCCATATATAGTCGTTTAGATATAAGATATTTAAAGAATTATAAATTTATATATACACACATTTATGTTCAATACAATTTTGAACCTAACTTTGAAAGATAAAAGGAATTGGGTGATATATTAATAATTCTTAATATTATGGGCTGCATATCTCAATAATATTACCAGTACATCCGTGTTAGAAAATTAGCGCGTTTCTCGATCCACTAAGCTAACTAGAATGCGCCAAGTGTCAAGGGTGGCGTCAATGTCCATAAGCTGAAAATAAATAAGGGTAAACTACGTTATATTTCATTAAACTATAACCACCGACCCAAAGACCCCAAAGAGCAATCATAGTTTAGGCGCTTAAAAAGATAAAAAAAAATTAAGCACCTAAAAGAAAAAAAATATAATAGTTTGAGTATTTATTTTAACATTAAGCCTTTAAGAAAAATTTAAATGGTCATTCTAACTCCCTAATTATGGATGAGTCTATAATAAACGTCATGTACCAATATGTACCACTAATCATATGTAATGATATGTACCATTAACTATTTTACTAACTTTTAAAATGATAAGGATCTAAAACGTGATTATTATTTTTTAGAATAAAATGGGTTAAAACAATTTTTCACTTTTTCATATTTTTTAATTTTAAATTCAAAAATAATAAAGTTATTAAAATAAAAAGTGTAAAATTAAAATAAATATGAAAAAGTAGCTTGAAAAGCGTTTTCATATTTTATTATAAGAGAAGGAATAATTTCGTTCTAGGTCTCTATGATTTCAAAAGTTATTAAAATAATTAATAGTACATATCAGTGCATATGATCAATGGTACATATCAATACTTGACGTTTACTCTAGAATTTCCCCTAATTATATTTATTTTTCGGATGACTCTATAGTAAACGTCATGTATTGATATGTACCAGTAACTATTTTAAGAACTTTTGAAATCATGGAAACCTAAAACGTGATTATTCTTTTTGTAGAATAAAATATATTAAAACACTCTTTGCGTAATTCAATTTTTTTAATTAAAAATTGACTTTGTAATTATTTTTTTTCCTAAAACTTTATTATTTTTGAATAAAAAATTTAAAATGGCAAAAATAGTATTTTACATATTTTTATTCACAAAAAGAATAATAACACTTTAGGTCCTCACGATTTATTAAAATAGTAATAGTACATGTTGATACATATGATTAGTAATACATATTGGTACATGACATTTACTCTAGAATTTTCCTTATTTTTCAACTTTAATATTTATTTTTTATTTTAATTTAATATTTAAACTACTATTTTATCTTAAAATTACTAACATCAAATAAAAACGTTTCATGTTCCACTTTCTTATTAGCATGTTTATAAAATTTTGAAGTTATTTTTTACATATAAGTAAACCTTTTATAATTTTTAAGAAAAAATAGTACATATGTTCACTAAATCATTTTTTTAATATAATGGTCTATTCAAATTACCTAAATTTTTTCATTCATAAATAAAATTAATAATGTGTGCTTAAGTAAGTTTTAAATAACAACCGAACCAAGACTTAATAATTAAAAAAAGGGTAAACTATAAAAATCATCACTAAACTTTGTGTCTAAACTTATTTTAGTCACTTAACTATCAATTTGTGTAAATTACTCATTTAACTTTGCATATTGAACAATTTTGGTCACTCTTCCGTTTTTTCGTTAACGGCCCGCTGACTTGAATTAATTATTCATCCACGTAGGATCAGGTCAACATCTTGCAACCCAACGCCAATGCGTGTAGGATTAACTCCAAGCCTAACAGAGTATTCATTGATTCTTGAAGTAGTGTCGTTTTGGGTGTTTGAGACCCTCACATTTGGAGTGGTCCTGCAGTTTTCCATGCGTTTGCAGGCAACAATGGTGCCCTCTGCACTGACCTTCTTTTCGAACTCTTTTAACAATGGAGAAGCTCCTAGCTTCTTGCACTTGCTGCCCATGAAAACTTCAGTTTTTTTGGTTGATTGCCTTTCCAAAAGGTTGTTGTTATGGCCATCCTTGAAGCCATTTGAGCCGCTGCAACATTCACCATCGAAAACCGATAGGAGGAACTCGAACTCAAATCTGAATTTTTTAGCTCCAAAAGTAAGCTAGTTAATGTTGATTCCTCTGCCATCGTTGGTGCTTTTGTTTTATCACTTTGGGTCGTTTCAAGGAATTGTCAGCCAATGATTCTATCTCCATGGATAGTTTCAAAGCATTTTTTCTTAGAGCTTTCATGTCAACTATCTCCCCACATTTGCTGTCACTTGACTCGGAAAAAGAAGATGAAGATTTTGATTTCCCTAAAATTGCTTTGAGTTGGGCTCGTTCCTTTTTCAATTTTCTCTTCAACTCCTTTTGTTTTGGTTTTAACTTTTGCAGTTAAGCCAACAAAACATCACTTGCTTCCTAAAAAAAAGCAACACATAAAGTTTAAAATTCAATCTAATACATCACATAATTCCTAGTTCATTTTTTTAACAATTCTCATACAAAGAAAGAATCATAGTTTAATTAAAGATGAAGTAAAATAGAAACGAAAAATCATTCTCTTTACTTGAATCATCGTCACCTTAAAATCAACAGCCAATTCGATCCTAATATCCTCACTAGAAGTAGGGGTGGGCAAAAATATCCGACTCGGTTGACCTGACCCGACGACCCAAACCTAAAAATGCCGGGTAATTCTCGGAAAAAATTACCTGACCCGGCAAATTTCCCGGGACACGGGCCGAAATTTTTCTCTTACCGGGTACTCGACCCGACCCGATAAAATTTAATATATATTCTTTATATTTAAAATTATTATATTTTTATTTTATGTTTCTTAATATTTTTACTCTAAAATTAAGTTTAAATCCTTTTTTTTATGTTTGTATTATATTCTTTTAAGTTTTAAGTTTAATTTTTTAAATATGTTTGTGTTTAACATATGATTTTTTTTTTAATTTTAGAATTAAAAAAATAAAAAAATAGGAACCGGGTACCCGAATCTCGAGTACTCGAATATAATAGGCCGGGACACGGGCCGCTTAATAAGGTACCCGAATGAACCGGGTACCCAACAATGCCCACCCCTAACTAAAAGCAATCTCAAGAAGCATGGACAAGTCCTTAGACAATCTCTTAATAAGCTTCATCTTCTTTTTGAGTCTCTTAATATCTGAGCTTTTTCCTTTGTCTTTTTTCGTGGCAACGCCGCCGCCACAACCACCACCCCTTGACAACACATAATACTGGACATGGCCTGAATCAGAAAACTGAAAACTTAATCTTCTGCAAGATTTAACCCTCGACGGCTTAACTGAAACCCTAGAATCTTCAACACCAAGATTCGACTCCACAAAAAATCATCGACTGAAATCAACCATAGCCGCCGACAGACTTAAAACCGTCCTGCAAACAATGTCAGAGGTCTCTCTTCACACAAATCCTCACGTGTTTGTTAATTTAATTTATTTAGTTTTTTCACGTCATAACGTCGTGTTGAACTTAACAGAAAAGCGACCAAATTTATTCAATGTGCAAAGTTGAGTGAGTAATTTGTACAAATTAATAGTTGAGTGACTAAAATAAATTTGGACGCAAAGTTAAATGATGATTTTTGTAGTTTACCCAATAAAAAATTAGTGGGCCCTAATAAAATTCCGATATTTCTATAGGTCTAATATCAATTTTCCCACTTAATTCAACGTTCCAACTAATCCATAAAAAAAAAAAAGAATTATAAGGGTGCTATTATATGGGACAAAAAAGGACGGCTGCTTTCTGGTTCATAATAAATTAAAATAAATGAATAAGACATCAATATCAACAACAGCTTTTGTTTGGTTTATTGCTCTCAAATCTCAATACCACACAAAAACCAATTGACAAGTGGCGGAGTCATGATCGAATGTTGAAAGGAACTAATCTATTGAACTTAAAAATGTAAGAGTTTAAAAAATATTAAAACTCAAATTTAATGTCTAATTTATATAATATTTATATTTATAAAGTCTTAAATTATTATTAGACCGGAAATTTAAAGGGACCAAATTAAAAATTTTAGAAGATGTTATTAAAAATATCCAAAAATTTTAATATTTAATACACATTTCTAAAATTTTAAGGGGGGCGAATTAAAATTTATAAAAAATTTAAAGGGTTTATTATGTAAATTTTAAATTGTTAGGGGTCAAGGCCCCTTGAGCCCTCATTACCATTCGCCACTGTAATTGACCTCTCAATTTTTTTAAAAAAATTCTTTTCCATTATTATTAGGGTAAATTACATGAAATAGCACTAAACTTTAGGATATGACTCAACTTGCCACTAAACTAAAAAACAATATTATTATACCACTGAACTTTAGTAAAAGGTCTGACTATACCACTAAACTTTAAAAGGTTCAATTATACCATTAAGTCGTTTTGGGCTATATAAGGCATCAAAGTAATCATATCAAAATGATGTCGTTTTGGTCAAGAGTTCACATCAATTGAACCTCTTTTTTTTTTGAAAGCAATTGAACCTTTTTTAAAGTTCAATGATATAATCAAACCTTTTACTAAAGTTCAATGTTATAATTGAACATTTCATTAAATTTCAATAGTATAATCGAACATTTTACTAAAGTTAAGTGGTAGAATAGTACCATTTTTTAGTTCAGTGGTATAATCAAGTCAGATCCTAAAATTCGGTGATATTTCGTGTAGTTTACTCTTATTAGTTAACACTAATAATAAAATTTTTAATATTTAAAAGCAAAATTTAAAAAGTCGTGTATTATATTTATTTATTTTTAAAATTATAATTAAATATAATATATCAAGTTATTATCCTAAAAATACATAATTACCTTAAAAATCTTGACCGGTTGATTCGGTAAGATTATTATTTTGTTTTTATTAAATATATTATATTAGTGACATGTTTATTAATACTCTAGTGACTAGTCCTACATTTCCAAATTACAATTAAAAGAAAATTTCATTACAAACATCTTTAAAGTATGGTTCAAATTTTAAGTTGGTTTATATGTTTTAAAATGTTCTATTTGAATCCTCAAACTATTAGCACTGTTTTAATCATGTTCTTTTATCAATCTAGCTATTAGTTTAGAGACAAAAGCATATTTAAAACACGAAGATTTAATCTGTGTACCTATTACATGGACAGGTTGAAGTTGAAGTGTCAAAAAATAGCATTGTTGAATTTGAATAACACAATCTTTTTTACATATCAAATTAAATTGTTCGTGTAATATGTGCATTTCAAAATGATCTAATCAGGGGAGGAATTTAGAGTAAAAGTTTGACGGGGCAACTTAAATTTTTAAAAATTTAGAGGATTAAACGAAAATTTAAAAAAAAATTGAGGATTTAACTAATTTTTTTAATAATTTTGAGAGATTTAACAAAAAAAATTTTAAAATTTGAGAAAAAATTTAATTAAAAATCTTCAAAATTTTAAAGCTTAATATGAAACTTTAAAAATTTTGAGGGGACAAATTAAAATTTTTAAAAATTTTAGAGATAAAGTTCAAATTTCTCAAAATTTTAGTGTGGCCGTGGCCTCCACTGGTGCCTTAAAGCATCCGCCATAGATCTAATTATTATAATATTAATTGATTGATGACTCATTTAAAATATTTTAAAGTTTAAAAACAAAGGCGAATATAATTCGAAAAATATCAGATGCTAACTCTAGAAAAAGAAAGGAAAGACTTTGGGGTGAAAGAAGAGTTGAGAAAAGGTAAGCTTTTTTATAATGAAAAAATGTAGACATCAATTTAACGAGACATCATTTATTTTCACACATTTTTTGATGTGCTGAGCTAATCGCCGCGTTAATGATTTCTTAAGAATATAAAGTAGATCAAAGCGTCAGCACTGGCGGTGCCACTGCCAACACCATGTGATGTCATGTGCTATGTCGAAACAAAAAGGGTTTAGGGCCGTTCAAATTTGTAAGCCAACAATAATATGTCATATAGAATAGACGGAATTTGATTTGGTTCGATTCTGTTTACTTTTATAGATAAGAGTAGAAATTTATTCTACTATAAATAAAAAAATTATATATTATAAGAAATTTCATGTATCTAAAATTCGATATTTTACCAAAAACTCTTCTATAATTCTAAAGGTTAAGCCTTGCTCTATATCTATAGAGCTGAATACTTGATTAGCAAAAAACTATATTCTATAAAAATGATTACGTAAATAATCTTAATTTTTAACTGAGAGTTTCAAACTCGAGAATCTTACCTCTTGAAGTCGCCTCTGCTCTGCTTGGTTACACCCATGACTCCAGAGATAGCAAAACACAAGCTTAATTCTCGGGAAACACCTACTTTTATCCTTTTGCTAGTTACCAGATAAACCACATCATTATGTTAAAAAATGAATACAAATATCATTAGCTATGTTCATTAAAAGGGCCAAAAAGAAGGAAAATGTTGTGGAAAACAAGTATCCCGCCCAGACATTACAGACGTTCATTATTTTCCAATAACAGTGAAATGTTGTTAACACAACAGCTTAGGATAAAACAAATAAAACACTACCACACCACCATTTGCCTGAGTCAGCAATGCTCCAAGTTTTGGGTACTTCGATTTTATTCCTTAATAGCCATTTGCAACAGACAATTCCCTACATAGCATGAAACTTGTCAAAACACTTCAGATGGTAGCAGTGGAACTGATTTATATGCTGTAAGAATATGCAAAGGATACGAGATCAGTTGACAACTGATAATATATGCTATATCTTACTCATTCCCGTGGCTTAAAAAGAGGGGACTAAATGTTGTGCATTTAAGACTAAGGATGCACTCTATATGCCATTTTCCACTTTCAAATAAACTAAGCATGATTTGGGTGTAACTTATGCATCTTTTCTTTGCCATTTCTTTCACATTCTTTTAACAAAACCATCCGGTGACCAGAACACCGGATACTAATTAATAAAAGAAAATATGCAAGTTTCTTTTGACCATTTCTAACATGGCTAGGCAACAACTGGCCGGCCAGCCACTGCCAGATAATATGAAGGGAAAACTAAAATGAACTCCAGAAGAACAGTAAAAGATACAAGGTAATTCTCAATCTTTCATGCCTGTACAAGGATACAGTATGTTGTGAAAGCATGCATAATGTGGATGTTAGACCAAGAAGTTGGACAATGGATTTACATAATTCCATAGAAACCAACATTCACATAACAAAATGGAATTTGATAATTATAAATGCTAAATCATGCAAGAGAACATATTTTGGAAGGGAAAAGTGCACCATCAATTTAAAAGTAAAAAAGATGCCAGAAGCAACCTGGGAAGAAACTAAGCAGAAGCCTCCAGCAACTCCTTTTCTGCACGCTCTCTAATCCTTCTCTCGAGCTCAGGCCTAAAGTGTCGTATAAGACCCTGCACAGGCCAAGCTGCTGCATCACCCAAAGCGCAAATTGTGTGCCCTTCAATCTGCTTAGTCACCTCCTGAAGCATGTCAATCTCTTCCAATTTTGCATTCCCAACTTTCATCCTTTCCATGATCATCCATAGCCATCCAGTCCCTTCCCTGCAGGGTGTGCATTGTCCACAACTCTCGTGCTTATAGAAGTAAGAAAGCCTTGCGATTGCATCTACAACATCAGTTGATTTATCCATCACAATTACTGCAGCAGTTCCCAGTCCTGACTGGACAGCCTTGAGTGCATCGTAATCCATTAGGACATCATCACATATGTTTTTGGGTAAAAGCGGTACAGACGAACCTCCTGGTATTACTGCAAGTAAATTGTCCCATCCACCTCTGACACCTCCACAGTGCCTCTCTATCAATTCCTTAAGTGGTATACTCATTTCTTCCTCAACTGTGCAAGGCTTGTTGACATGACCTGATACACAAAACAATTTTGTCCCGGAATTATTCTTCCTCCCAAAACTAGCAAACCACTCAGGACCACGTCTCAATATTGTGGGAGAAACAGCCACCGTCTCCACATTTGTGACAGTGGTTGGACAGCCATATAATCCTGCATTAGCAGGGAAAGGAGGCTTCAATCTTGGTTTCCCTTGTTTTCCTTCAAGGCTCTCTAGAAGTGCTGTTTCTTCACCACAAATATAAGCACCGGCACCATAATGTATGTGAACATCAAAATCATAACCAGAACCACATGCATTTTTGCCCAACAGTCCAGCTTCGTAAGCTTCTTTTCTAGCTCTTTCAAGGTTCTTACGTTCATTCACATATTCACCTCTGATGTAGATATAAGCAGCTGAAGCTCTCATCCCAACTCCAGCAATCAAGCAGCCCTCTAATAGTTTGTGTGGATCGTGGCGCATGATTTCCCTGTCTTTACAGGTTCCTGGTTCACTTTCATCAGCATTGACAACAAGATAAGAAGGGCGGCCATCAGACACTTTTGGCATAAAAGACCATTTGAGGCCCGATGGAAATCCAGCACCACCACGTCCTCGGAGTCCAGATTTCTTCATTTCATTGACAATCCAATCAGCACCCTTGAGTACTAAATCCTTGGTTCTATGCCAGTCCCCGCGTTTCATGGCACCTTTGAGAAAAGGATCATGCAACCCATATAAGTTGGTGAAAATACGGTCTTCATCTTTTAGACCACCAAAATGGGTTTTCTCAGGTGGTGGAGGAGGAGGGGGTGGTTGTGGAGCACCAGCAGTTGTTGCTCCTTGAGTACTAAACGATCTAATGCCTAGTTTCCACCTCTCACAACCAGCTCTGAACAACGCTGCTCTTTGCAGGGTAAGAATGCCCTTAATGGGTGCCTATGCAAAGAAAGAACAACCATGAGTAACCTCTTTATCCTTTTTCATTAAATTTTTATTTCCCCCAAAGACTTTGGGACATAACTAATCAATTTCTTAGCTTCCATAAAATGATCTAATATCATAAACAAATCAAACAAATACACCAACGCACTCAAGAAGAAGAAAAAAAGAGAGAAGTAACAAACATGTTAGAATGAAGCAACTGACATCGGAAAAGCCTATCAAGCAGTCCTATGGGAACACTGAAGAAACAACTGAATGCCAATAATACACTAAGTGCAGCCACTGGCAACCAAAATAAAGGAAAGAAAATAACAAAAGACCCACTAACTTCGATTATACAAATTAACCACTCCATCAAAACTTAAGTTGACTTCTCTCTGTATTTAAATAAACCATTTTTCCAAGGATTAAATGTAGAAACTACTTCCTTGATGGAAAAATGTGAGCCAAATCCAATTTTAAAGCTATTAAAAAATCCTTAATTTCTAGAGAATCGCCTCAACTTCCTTCTATCGAGAGTCTGAGATATGCAAATGAACAATCAGAACTAAATTCCACACAAATATTTATTTTCATAACCCTAAAACAACAATCCAGCTTCAGTAAGCTCAGTTTCTAGCAAATCAAAACAAAAATTTTCCCTTCTGTGTGCTCATTTAATCGCATCCAACCCGAATATAATAAAGAAACAAAAAAAAAAATCAATCGATTGGATCTAGAACTAAACGCGAAACAAACAACATTTCACGATCAAACAATTAGATGAATCGACGAGAAACCCAGCGCGAGTGAAAAACGCAAAGAAATGAGTTTGGAAATGAGGCGTACCATAGCGCGAAATGTGGCCGATGATCCTTGATGCTTTGCGATTCGGCTCGACTGAAAATTTCAGAAACAGTAGCGGAGGTAAATGGGAAATTTGTTGATGGGGAATACTTGGCTACCGTGTCTAGCAATAAAGACTCGTGATGGAAGATCAAAATCGTTGATGATTGGGGGTAGCTAAGTGATCTGACGGTCGATATTTCTTAAGAGAGTTTGTGATGGTTTTCGGTGATACGTTGAGATGGCGTGGATGTTGTCTGAGCCCACCATTAAACGGATACGATTAATTTGCGACGTCTACCGTTTAGATCGGACTTGTATTTGGATGGAAATCTTTTTAGCCTTTTCGCTATCCCAATTTATACTTTCATGATTAAAATTAAGTTTAAGATTTTAAGTAGGATAGGTTGTATGATTTAAAATTTAGGGTTAGAGCTTGAAATTTAATTTTGTATTATTTTTTTATTATTTGGCATAAGTAAGAGACTAGGAGCACCAAACAAGGCAAAAGATTTTTATCCTTTTTTATTTTTATTTGTTATTTTGTAATATTTAAAAATAATTAAAGTTAGAAGAACGGAGGAAAATTTACTCTCATTTTAGAAGAGATAAAAATGTCAACTAAAAATTTTTAACCACATATTCTAAAGATTATTGACAAAATATAATATATTGAGTATTTGTTAAATAACTTTTATAAATATATTTTGACTTAATGTACTATTTGCTCCTTAACGTTTACCATTTTTTAATCTTGGTACTTAATGTATTTTTTAGGTTTATTGCCTCCTAACGTTAGAGATGTTATCCATATTATTCAAACCGTTTAAAAAAGGCAATTCTTTCCAAAACGCAACATGTCCCGAACTCAAAATTCAAGAAGAAAAAACTCGGATAGGGCAAGAGTGTGCATTGAGTCGGATAGGTTTCGGATAATTTTATCATCCCTGCAACCATCGCAGGATCTACGACAAAAATTTCTTTGTATTGGATTAAACAAATTAATTCGGACACAAAAAAGTGTTGTGCAGGAAGAACTAAGAAGTTGTAACGATTAAGATGACAAAATTGGATTGTTTTTCGTTATAATATTGTCATGGAAATTATGTGTTACCCAAGCTTGATCTCATTTGTCCAACAGCTTGGAAACAAAATTGGATTATTTCTCGTTTGATAAAACCGACAAATCTATCGGAATAGATTTTTTAACTTGTTTATAGGGTAAAATTGAGCCGAGAAATTCAAGACTCGAAGTTCAAATATAGTTTTGCTTTTAAAACTCAAACTTGATATCAATTCGCTTGATTGACGCCAAGCAAACTTATGCTAGAAATACTTTTGTTTTCAACTGATATGCACATTTACAAACTGTACCGGAGTGAAATGCCTAAGAAGAAACGTTATACAACATGCTATTAACAGCCGAGTTAACGCGGAGAAACATAATCACAATCTTCAGAAAGCATTAGAGCAAATCTTAGAATCCCACATGCACACTTGTGTCAAGATAACGCCTCTTTGTTATATACCCTCTTGAAAGCAAGATGTGCCTGTTTTCAGCTCACACCTCGATATATGCCATTAGTTCGAAGGTCGTCCATGTTATCAATGTTTCTATATCCATCAATCTCCCTGAGACCTGTGTAGCCTCGACGGGATAGATATTCACGGTAATCATCTTCTACATAAAAGATCTTGTCTTCCGTGTGGACCGGTATATGATCCGACTCATCATAGAGGCAAACTTTTATAGCCAAACCTGCACGCAGAAGTTTAAAAATGCACAGAAATAATATGTAACCTTCATCAATTACTTGATAACTTAACAGCATGAATGTCAACGTACCTTCGTCAAGGTGGAGAGTATAATTCCCTAAAGGCATTTCCCTGTCAAGGCTACGAACTATATGCTCTTCATCCTCCAACCAAAATGCACGCTTAGTTCTCAATCTAAAAGCAGATTTAATTGCCTCTCGGATGGCGTCGGCAGTACCATCTATACCAATCCTTCTGCTGTAGTCCCCAAACTTGACAGTTATAACTCTTCCTCCATATGCTTGACAGTCCCCACCTTCCAAAACGAGTGTGAAGCAAAATAGGAGGTAAATAAAAAGATTTCTACTAGAATTATAATTTTCATATCTGACATCAATTGGAAGCCAATGGTCGTAATCAAAGAGCTAACACAAGCACATTGAGTTGAGCAAGTACAAAGAAACTGAGACACACTGACAAAAGACCATGAAAAACCGTCATTTAAAATTGATTTGGCAAATGTTCTACCAGAATTTACCATTTCCAGGGGTCTCTCTCCAATTCCAAGGAGGAACTCCACTGGCTGCTACTGCATCAGCTGCAGCGATAGCAAGAGGATGCCCATCATGATCTAAACGTCGTTCGAGATTAAGCGTTGGCCTACCACTAGCTGCACACCAGAAAGCATGAACGGAAGGAGACGCATCAACCTTTCAAGGTAATTAGACTAAATAAAGCAAATATGTTATGGCAAACCAATGGTAAAAGGATGTTCACTACATGCACAATCAAAGTTGTTTTCATTGTTCGACTGATGGAATAAATAGAGGGGATAGAAACTAAAGATTGCAAGATTAATATGACAGGTAAGAGTCTTGGTCTTATGAAAAATATGCAAATAACTTGTTGCTCCCCTCCCACAATAGGAGTTTCAAGATAGATACACACTTCTCTAATTATGCCTCATAAAGCTCCTAAATCCAAGGAAGTTGACAAGATTAATGGCATTGCACCCACTAGATTCTATGAATTACCCAAATTAACTTTGAGGAGAAATATTACCACAAGCATATAAAGGAGTAAAAAAAAAAGATAAACCAGAAGAAAGCAAAATCTACCTTCAACAGGACCATATGATATGCCAGCATCCTCAAAACCTGCATGAACATCCCCGAGCATTAAAGTCAAGCCATACTGGTGATGGGTATTAAAGTCATAGTAATAGCAAGAAAGACATAATATATGTTGCAATAAGAATTAAGAAACAAAAGAACTATCTGGTAGCCTACATGAACACCCTTGCTACAAAGAGAGAGAGAGAGAAGACACCGTAATCTCCAAAAGCTGGAAGCTAAATCTTACGTACTATTTTCATGAAGTGATATGCAACAGCAAGGTATTAATTTTGGCATAAGACAGAACCCCGGAAAACCTTGTAACATCAGCCTGAAGGTATTGCAAAATGGATCGAACCAGATACAACAACAGAAAGGAAATCAATAAACCATAAATAGATAACTCTGACTTCAGCTCTTCCAAAATAAAACTTGCAGATATCAGCATGGTACTACCCAACTCTTAATACAAAGGTAGTATTCTAAATTTTAAGGAGACCATAGAAGCCTAGTTAGTGCCTTTATACAATATCTGGAAATTTGCTTTGCAAACTACTCATTCATGTTCCGCTCAGCATGACTCATACTCAAGTGAACTGAACCCCATATGATTTTTCAACACAAGACCCTTTGCTTCACAAGTACATATAATACATGTTAAACTCCATAATAGAAATATCATTTAAAACCTGCAGTTGTGTAAGTTCTAACTTTCATGAACTCCAACAAACCTTCTCCAAAGCACACATTAAAACCATAAAAAATTAACAGAAGCAAGCAAAAGACCACCAAGACATTTACAGTCAAAGAAACTCATAAGTTAAAGAACCAAATCTATTTCTTTCTTCAACGGCAATAAGTACCACCATCTTTAAACAGGTGTAAATGTCCATGACCGATATCTGACAGGGATATGTTTACTAATATTTTAAGTGTTTCCATGTATTTTGAGAGTATGGTTATGTTTCCATAACAATGCCCGAATAAATGTCAAGAAATGTGAGTCGGAGCAAAAGTCATTCAACTTCAAAAATTATAGCAGCCATTAACAAAAAAAAAAAACACAGATGGTCTAAACTCTAAACTGCTAAGACACCAGTATATACAGTGGAAACGCAATAAAGCCATACACTTTAAAAGAGAAAGCCAGCAAACACCATCATTTAATAACAGCACAACAACAATTTATTATAGATTCCACTTGTTAAATGCAAAATATAGCACATACCCTTGTCAGCGAAATGCATAAAGGAATCAAGCTTAGGAGGAGGAGTTGGAGTCTTATAAGCATTCTTGGTCCTCTCCCTCAAAATCTCCTCAATTTCCTTATAACAGGACATCTTAGCCGACCCACTCCCTCTATCTTGATGCTTAGCCTTTTTAAACTCCTTCAACAAGTTCCTCCACTTGTCTGTACACATAGTTGGGGATCGATCGAACCCTTTCTCTCTCATCTTAGCCGAAATCTGCTCCCACAAGTGCTTATTGGATTTGGAAGTATTGAAAAGGCCGTCCATTTCTCTTCGGAAGGCGATAAGGCATCGGGTTTCGTCTTGTACCCAGGTCTCGGCTCTTTTCTTGGGGGCTTTGACTTCTGGGTCGTCGCTGCTGCTTTCACCTAACATCATTTGCTGCTGGTGGTGAGGAGGGTGGTGGTGGTGATGTGGCAAGTCACCATTGGTGGTGACCTCGATGATCATATCACGGGCGGTAGCAGGACCTTCCTCCTTGTACAAATCTATGGAACGGGGTTTCTCCGATAGGTACATGGGTTGGGTGGGGGAGTTGAATCCGAATGAAAAAATGAGTTTCGTTTCGTTTTGTTGAACAATGAGATTTAAGGCTTTGAAGAGTTGGGAAGGAGAAGGGAATTCATGGGGGTTTTGATTAAAGTTTAATGAGTGTTTTTTATTGTATGCATAGAAGTTCTAGCAGAAGAAGAAGAAGAAGAAGAAGAAGGGAGCGTGGAGTAAAAGGTTGGGCAGTGAGTGTAGGGAATGGGAATGGGAATTTGATTTGGTTGATTGATTGATTAGCGGAGAAAGAGGGATATGCACTTGTTTTTGCGTTTCTTCGGCCATTGCCCTTTCTCTATGTATTTTACCACTTTATCCCCACCAATCCGGTCTAGTAAATTTGTTCATGGATCAACCCCAGCCGAAATAAAGATTATCGGATTAAACTCGGCCGCTAAACACAAATAGTGATTAAGATAATTAAAATTATTTGATATACAAGTGGTGTAGATTATATAATCTTTTATTTTAGGGTCAAACATTTAATTTAATATTTGATGTCATGAATTTAAATTTATTTTTTAAAATATAAATATATAGATTTATTTTGTCTGGTAAAAAATTAGAAGTTTAAGCTAAAATTAGAGATTTGATCAGTCAAATCCACTAATAAACTGTTGAAATAAGTATCAAATATAATCATGTACTTATATGTCATTTTGTTAAATAATTAAACAACTATCAGCTATCAGTTAATTTTACCAAACACATTTATACAATCTGCTAATCAAATTAGTTAATGCAATCAACTATCAACTATTAACTATCAGCTAATGTAATTCGCTATCAACTATCAGTTATCCGCTAGTTGTCAAACATGGCCAAAATTTGTATGTTGTATTAAAAAAAATATTTTTAAAATTCAGAGCAGGGATTATCTGAATTGACCAGACATGCCAAGACTTTTGAGAGGGTTTATTTGATGAAAAGAGCTAAAAACTGGAGTTCATATCATGAATATTATAGATTCATTCGGATCATCCCAGACATATTTTAAGAGGTCCTTAGATAGTATAGATAAGTGGAGAGCTCCTTCATCGCAGTTGTGGAGATTGTGAGAGAGGACTGGTTCAACATCACAACGGAGACCTTTGCTTTCTTCTTCCACGGTGAGTTCAAAAGGTTCTGGCAAAAAATTTAATTTGCATGTATGTGATTCTTATGGCTCGAGACATATAGGATATTGTTGTAAGAGGATCGGAGCATGTTTTTGATGTGGTTTTCTTGACCACTTTTTAAGAGAGTGTCCTACTCAGATCAACGTCGCACCGACTCACACTTCAAAACCTACATCAACTATTCACTGTGATCGAAGGTTCGGCCGAGAGAATGATAGCTTTGCTTTGAGTCATAGTAGTTAAGGTACTATCAGGTCAGAAGTTTGGACTTCAACTTGCAGTGAAGGCCAGAGACAAGTGTGATGCCACTTATGTATCACAAGTGCATTTTACATTTACCTTGTTTTTCATTTCTATTAGAACATTGGTCGATTCGAGATACACCTATCCTTATATTTGTCGAAAGATGGTTTTTTGATAGAGGATCTTGAGGAAAACTAAAACAAATGAAAATTTTGGGATAAATTTATTCATTTAGTTTTTTTTTTCTTTCATTCTATTTTCAATCACTAGTTATTGTATATGTTGAAGGAGTAGACATGTTCGAGAGTCGAGTTACTTATCGAGTATTGTTGTAAAATAATGGCAAGAGTAGTACTAATGCACTAATGCACTGGATCCCATCAGAACTCCGCAGTTAAGCGTGTTTGGGTGAGAGTAGTACTAGGATGGGTGACCTCTTGGGAAGTCCTCGTGTTGCACACCTTTTATCTTAAGGATATTCAAATGGCCAACGACACCCTAGAAACATTTATCCTTATCGACTCCAACCAACATACTTCTAGAGATCCAACAAACAATAACACTCGTGTACTCGAAACCGTTCAAGTCATACCCAATGCCACCTTTGCTAAACCCTTTTCAAACATCTCCAAGATCGAAGTCTTTGATAGAGAAAACTTCAAGAGATGGCAAGAACGTTGGATCCATGCCAACAAGGTGTGTAGGCACACCATAATTTTTACTTTATCGATTGAACTTTTTGATGTTTATTGTTCATACAAGAAATAAAAAAAGATTTGAGATAACATGATTCTGAAATACACCGCCAAAGATGTTGGTAAACAAAAATTTATGATCGGAAAGTTCTATCGGTGGGAGATGACTGAAGATGTGGAAGTTAAGGTTCAGATCAATGAATATCACAAATTGCTCGAGGACCTAAAGTCGGAAAATATCACTTTGCCAGAAGAGTTTGTTGCTGGGGTATTGATTGAAAAGCTACCCCATCATGGAATGACTACAAACAACAACTCAAACACAAACACAAACAACTCTCATTGAAGGAACTCATCACCCACATCATCATAGAAAAAACCAATCAAAAAGAGGTATGAACACCAACAAGAGGGAGTTTACAACGAGAGCCAATCTCATTGAAGGAAATGCTAGAAGAGGTATGGGCTTCAAACATTACTCAAGGTTTAAAAATCATTATATGCCTAAGTCTAATAATTCTAGAAATAATGTTATGCCTAAAAATCATGACATGCCTAAGTTTAATAACTCTACCTTCAAAAAGAAAGAAAATTGTTGCTATGTTTGTGGAAAGTCAGGGCATTGTGCACACCAATGTAGACATCGAAAGGGGAGACATGAAAATCCCGCTCAGTCAAATGTCAATTTGATTAAGGCATATGAAATTATTGATGCGATTGTTTCTCAAGCAAATACTGTCACAAACATGACTGAATGGGTCATAGATTCTAGTGCCACTCGGCATATATGTGGCAATAGAAATGTGTTTACTTCATATACTCCAATAAAGGAAGGGGAAAAATCAGTTTATCTGAGGATTCTCGAACTACAAGTGTGCTTGAAAAAGGAAAGGTTATGTTGAAACTCACATATGGAAAAACTCTTGCCTTAACTGATGTATTTTATGTCCCTGATATTCGAACCAATTTAGTATCGATTGCACTGTTAGAAAAAGCTAAAATAAAAATTTCCTTTGAATCCGATAAGGTTATATTGACCAAGAGCAATAACTTTGTAGGTAAGGGATGTTGTAAGAATGACTTGTTTGTACTAAATGTTTCTAAAATAATGAATGTGAATGCTAGCTCCTCTTCTGCTTACTTGAGTGATTCGTATGATTTATGGCATGCTAGATTAGGACATCTGAATGCTTTATATCTAAAAAATATGTAATTTCTTGACTTAATCTTTAGCACTAATAATTTCCTACAAAAATGTCAAAGTTGTGCTGAAGTTAAACAAAGTAAAAAAAAATTGTGCTCCTACACATAGAGAAACAAAATTTTTAAATTTTATTCATACCGATTTAGGAGACTTAAAACAAACAATGACTAGAGGTAGAGGTAGTAAAATATATTATGTCAAATTTATTAATGATTTTTCAAGATATACTAAAATTTACCTTCTTAGGAATAAAGATGAAGCCTTTCAAATGTTTTTTAAATATAAAGCAGAAGTAGAAAATTAATTGAATAAGAAGATTAAAAGGGTTAGGTCAAATAGAGGATGTGAATATATTACTCTTAATGACTATAGCGAAGAAAGGTATAATACATAAACTCACTCCTTATTCACCCGAGTCTAATGGAGAAGCAGAAAGAAAAGATAGAACATTAAAAAAAATAATGAATTGTATGCTTATCTCCTCTAATGCTTATGAAATTTTTTGGGGTGAAGCTATTCTTTCTGCATGTCATTTACAAAATCGAACCCTCATAAGAAAATTGGTAAAACACCCTATGAATTGTGAAAAAGTTATTCACCTAATTTGAAATATTTAAAAGTGTGGGGTGTCTTGCTAAAGGTATGCTTCTAGACCCTAAGAAAGGAAAAATTAGTTCTAAAACATCTGATTGCATGTTCATTGGTTATGCTGAACATAGTGTTGCATATAGATTTTTTGTTTTGAGAAGTGATATACTTGAAAAGAATACAATTGTTAAGACGAAAAATGTTGAATTTTTTTAACATGTTTTTCCCTTAAAAATTGATCTTATTTCACATGCACTTATTATTCAAACTGATTGTGAATATAATGAATTGAGAAGTTCTAAACGAACTAGAACTGAAAAATACTTTGGAAGTGAGTTTTACACATACTTAGTTAAAAATGACCAGTAACATTTACTAATGCAATTTCTTCATCTGATGCTCCTTTAAGAAAAGAAGACATTAAAACTGAACTTGATTCAATTTTACAAAATAAAATTTGGGAATTAGTTGATTTACCACCCGGAGCAAAATCTATTGGTTGCAAATGAATTTTCAAAAAAAAATATCCTGATGGTTCTATAGAAAAATACAAAGCTAGATTGGTTGCAAAGGGTTTTTCTCAAAAACAAAACAATGATTATTTTAACACATTTGCTCCAGTTACTAGAATTTTTTTCATTCAAATTTTGATTGCTTTAACATCTATACATAAAATTTTTATCCATCAAATAAATGTTAAAACTACTTTTTTAAATGGCGACTTAGAAAAAAAAATTTACATGAAACAATCCAAAGGATGTATTGTGTCAGGTCATGAAAGTAAAGTATATAATTTTTTTAAATCTTTGTATGGTTTGAAACAATCACCTAAGTAATGGCATGAAAAGTTTGATCAAGTATTAATGAGTGATTGTTTTTCTTTTGTTGATGTTGATAAATGTGTTTATATTAAACTAGCTGATGGTAGTTGTGTGATCATATGCTTATATGTTGATGACATGCTTATATTTAGTAATTGCTATGAGTTGTTACTTGATATAAAAAGATATCTTACTTCAAATTTTGATATGAAAGATATCGACGAAGCAAATGTTATATTGGGTGTTAAAATTATAAGGAAAGATGATAGTATAATACTCTCACAAGGACACTATGTTGAGAAGCTTTTAAAGAAGCTTGGTTACTTTGACACCAAACCTATAAATACTCATTGTAATGCTAACACTCAATTAAGAAAAAATATAGGTGAACCTGTTGCTCAATCCAAGTATGCACAGATTATTGAAAGTCTGATGCACTTGATGAATTTCATCAGATCTGATTTAACATACATTGTTTGTCGGTTGAGCATATATACTCATAACCCAAACTATGAGCATTGGAGTGCTATAATGAAGTTAATGATATATTTGAAAGGTATCATAAGTTATGGTATTCACTTTAGTGTATTTTTCACTGTATTAGAAGGATACAATGATGCTAATTGGATATCTGAATCAGATGAGACCAAATTCACTAGTGGTTATGTATTCACTCTTGGAGGTGGAACAATATCATGGAAATCAGCCAAACAAACACTTACAGCGAGATCTACCATGAAATCTGAATTCATTGCTTTAGAGTTGGCTGGTAACGAAGCTGAGTGGTTGAGAAACTTCTTAGCATGTATACCATTGGGCTCAAAATCGACAACCTCGGTGCTCGTGCATTGTGATTGTCAAGCGGCAATAGCCATTACAAAGAACAAAACTTTCAATAACAAAATAGACATATTCATTTAAGACATGAAGTAATACAGCGGGTGTAAAAAGATAGAATTATATCAATTGATTATGTGAAGTCGGAAATGAATTTGGCTGATCCTCTGACTAAATTCATGGGAAGAAAATTAGTAAATGAAAATCGAGGGGAATGAGACTTATGCCAATATAAGAAATCAACAATGACGGTAACTCAACCTTTGTGATTGGCGATCCCATGAAAAAGGTTCATATAGGTAATAACAAGTCATTGATTGATCTTGAGATGTGAACACTACAAATTATTATTTTGTCCCTTCCTATGGTGTAAGTAGTGTTAAAATTACAAAGACAATGAGGATAAAAAACTCTTAATCAAGTCAATAATCTTTATAAGTGGTGTATTGACCTGCAGAATGCACTTGATGGCTTGACCTATATAAGTGTGAAGTGACGCCTCTTTCATGAGATGTGTGGCAAAGTCTCTAGAGCACTTATGAGAATACATACACGCGCATGACCTATTAGCGCACAACCGCGACAAAGAGCAATAATAGAGATAATGTGACTAATGAGAATGGTAGCTTATGTATTGAGTTTTTGGTTTATAGAAACGTGTTTCATCAAACACTCAGTAAGTTATGTTTCATTTTTCTAAATTCTGGTTCATAGTCCAAAAAGACACCAGAATGAATACATTATGTCAAGATACTCAGCTAATTTTTTTTCTTCTTATCATTCTTTGAAATATGTGGGAGAATGTTGTAAAGAAATAAAGTTACTTAGTATATTTTAAGGAATCTCACGTTTTTTTTAAAAAGTACTTGACTGTGGTTTAAATATAAAGACTAGATATTGGGCTTGTAAGAGAAAAATATAATGGTAGTCTTGCGCACACGGGCTTTGGCCAAATATTTTAATCAATCAATTTTTTTGTATGCATGAACTAGATGTCCAATTTATTTATTTATTTTTATTTTTATTTTATTTTACTTTATTTAAATTATTTTTAAGTGATTTTTAACCACTCATTTCAAAATCTTTAATTTCAACCATTCATTTTAAATTTGAAAGAATAATTAATTTTAACCATTCATTTTTCTTTATGACATATTTGCCCTTAATTACTTACTATTTTGAATACCCTTTTTAGAAATACATGATATTATAAATACCATACTCACTTGCTTTCCAAATCACCAAATTAAAAGTAACTTTCTCTACTTTCTCATTCTCTCCAAGCTGAGTATCATTTATCTTTGATCTTTCTGTCTTCTGTACTGTAGAAGGGTCCGTCCTAGAGGGTACGCATTATCGTAAAATATCTTTAAGGACAGTGTCTTGTGCACGCCTCGAACATTTTTGTTTCATCTTCTCTTTCTCATAATTGCCATTATTTTTCAACAAGTATGTGGTATGTTCTAACATAAATAATATGTTTGAAAAATGAGTTTAAACAAAGAATTAGACTCTATTTTAAAGGATGGTTCTACAATAAACGTCATGTACCGCTATGTACTACTAATTATATGTACTGCAATGTACGATTAACTATTTTAGTTACTTTTAAAATTATAGGGGTTAAAAGTGTTATTACCTCTTTTTAGAATAAAATTAAAAAAAAAACAAATTTTATATTATTTTTTAGATTTTTTTTAAGGGTAAAGTGCACAAATGGTAACTCAAACTTTGAAATTATTCAATTTGATAACTAAACTTTCAATTGCTTCAATATTACCATTAAACTTTTAGTTTTGCTCCAAATTGGTCCCGTTAACCGTCATTAAAAGGGTGCCGTGGCAGTTAAAATATTTTGTATAATAACATATTTAGTCATTCATGTTTGCACATTCAAACAAATTTGTCCTAATTTGAAAAAATAAATAAATTTAACCCACATTATTTTAATTTGGAACAATTTTAATTAAAAATAATTTAACCCTAAAATCAAAATTCTAAACCTTAAGCCCTAAACACTAAACACTTAAAATCAAAACCATAAACGCATACCTAATTCTACACATATTTACACTAATTTGCAAAAGCAAGTTTTCTGTAATATTTTATCTTTGGCTTTAATGTCCTAACATTCTGTTTCTAAATGCTAAGTCTAAAATTGCATATCTCTGTTGCAAATTTGAAAGAAAAAAAAAACGAACCATATCAGATACATTTATACATCCCAATAACATATAAAAAGACACATACAAGGCTAAAGTGAAAATTTTCCATTGCATCAAATGAATCCACCCTCAGGCCTCATGAATTCAAGACAATCTGCCACAACATGAATTAGTACATATTACATGCACTGAATACTGAGATCATGACGAATTCCGACATTGAACCAAAATTGAAGGATTCACTTCATTTACATAGGGACAAAATTTTGTTTTTCAAAAGTATTCTAATGACTTCTATATCTATATATGAAATGTAAATTAGCCTCAACAACCCCCCCCCCCCAAAAAAAAAAAAAATCTTAAGTGTCAAATATAAAAAAAAAAGTATGTGTCATAAAACAAAGTAGTGTTGTTATTTTACTAACAAGTGATTCCAAATCAAACCTTACTTGGCAAGAACAAATGAAGATTTTTTTTTTAGAATAACAAATGAAGAATTGAAGTACAACATCTACAACATAAAGCATTAAATACTTTCACTTTAACCTATTAGTGATTATAAACAAATAATTTTTTTTTTCAAGTAAGATTCTTTATCACCTTTGTTATGTCCTTGGCAGTCAAGGAAGCAACTGTATCTCTAAGCTCTACATATATGAATAAAACACATATTTCTGTTTTAGAGTTAAGGTTTAAGTGTTTAGAGTTTAGGATTTAAAGTTTACTATTTAAGATTTAGAGTTTTGATTTTAGGGTTTAGAGTAAATTATTTTTATTAAAACAATCTCAAATTAAAATAATGTGTAAATAATAAAAGTTAAATTTATTATTTTTTCGAAATAGGACAAAATTGTTTGTATGTACAAACGAGGATGGCTAAATGTGTTATTATAGAAAAATATTTTAACTGACACATCACCCTTTTAACGTCGGTTAACAGGTCAGTGACCAATTTGTAACAAAACTAAAAGTTTAATGGTAACATTGAAGCAATTGAACGTTTGGTTATCAAATTTAATAATTTACTAAAGTTCAGTTATCATTTGTGCACTTTACCAAAAAAAAAACTGAAAAATAATATAAAAAATATTTTTTTGATTTTTTTCTCTAAAAATAGATAATAACGCTTTCAGTTCCTATGATTTCAAATATAATTAAAATAATTAATGATACATTGTGGTACGCATGATTAGTGATACATAGCAGTATATGTCGTTTATTGCAAAATCACCTCATTTTAAAATATAGGTTGAGCTCAGACTCCAACATTCAAGGCTTGAACCGGCCTAACCCGACTCACTTTCTAATTTAATACATAATATTATTTTATTTTTAAAATAAGATCCATTTACACCATGTAAAACTCACTTAATTTTATATATTATATAATATTATCGCATAAAATTAAATTTATAATTATATATAATATTAAAATGTAAGCATTAAAAATATATTGGCCATGTTTGGTAAAGAGAGGTTTGGGCAAAAAATAGAGGTTTGAGGCATAATTAGAGGTTTGACTAGTCAAATTCGCTAATATTGCTATTTGGTGAACAACAGATTGAAAGAGCAGATTGGGGTGAAACCGTTAATTTTGAAAAAGTTCATAATAGGAGCTTTTTGAGATTAGAGGTTTGATATTAGAGTTGTAAAGACTCTTTTACCCTTACCAGTTACCAAAAATCTCAAAATAACCTAAATTAAATATTTTTTCACTCTATTTATAAGCTAATCCTATTTACTTTTTTTCTTTTTATTATCACATATTTATATGTGTATTTAAATGTATTAATTAATTAAATTATATTAAAATAACTATATAAATACTAAATTAATATATAAATCATTCGAATATGTTTAGAAAAGCTATATTAAAAATAATTTTATAGATCTAATTAATATTAATTTGATACAAAATATTAATAACTAATAAATTATTCAAACAAGTATTGAATATAATCATGTCCTTATATGTTATTTTACTTGTTTAAATAATCTAAGAGCTATCAGCTATCAGTTAATTTTACCAAACACTTTTATACAATCAGCTAATACAATCCGCTAGTCAAATCAGCTAATACAATCAGCTATCAGCTAATGCAATCAGCTATCCGCTAATTGCCAAACAGGGCCATTGATTTTGTTTACATATAAAAGAGTACAAAAATATATAAAATCATTAAATATTAATTTTAAAAACAGATTTTTTTTGAAAAAAAATAAAAACAATAGGGGAAGTCAAAAACATACTTAAATTAACCGTTGGATTTAGATGTGGAGCCAAACTTAAAGGTATGCAAAATATGTTAATTCCGTACATAAATCTGACCAACAGACTCGAAGTGAGCATATTATGTTATCAAACAATCTTTGAAACAAAACTTATATTTTGATATCATGGAATTTAGTATAATGGAATGGGTGCTCTAAAAAATTGGTAGTTGTTCACAACATATTCTGAATATTAATTTGAAATTTGCTTTAAAATCTCTCTTTATTTTTTTTTATTTTTTTTACGAAGGAGAACCCAAATAGATGACAAAGTAGAAGTTTATTTCATGACATTCAACAACACATCTTAAATTTACAGCAGTAGATATTCTGGGACGTCTAGTAATACAAATCCAATAGATAAGCAAATAAGAACATCATGGAACTTGGAACTTAAACTTAAATTCCAATTATTACTTACTTAACCAAGTCGAGATCGGATATCGTATACCGCTGCAAGCATAAAAATCAGGATAAACTAATTCAAACTCCAACTTTCCACCTTATTCTTGACAACAAAGATTTTCAATAGCCATTTCCCACCAACTTCAGCATTGACCATCCACAAGCAAGAACAGATTTTGCAAATTAGACATCAAGATTTTACTTGTAGCCTCCAACAATCTGAACAAAGCAACTCCAGACTAAACGTTTCCTCGTATTCACCATCATTAATGCACCGGCCACACACAACACACCGTGCTATGCAAAGAGTGCAAGCCCTGCATAATTGGCCAGTATGCCCTTTCTGCTGACAGCCTTCCACAGGACAATCATAAACAAGCCTCACATTGTTGCATCTCGGGCAGAGTTCGATATCAATGGCACGATCATCTTCATCAGAGAGGTACACATTTTTTCTGTTATAAAAAAGTGGCTTGTGCATAATCTGTTGAATCTGGTTGTCCATGCCCAACAACTTCAGCTCTTCAAAATGCTTCAGTGTCACACCATACACCCCAGCAATCCTCAAATGCTTCACCCCTTGTCTGCCCGCAGACTTCAAAGCCTTTAGGCTATTTAAAATTCCCTCAATACTTAGTCTTGTACATCCAGGTACACTCAGCTACAAGGATAGAAACATTTAGCAGCTTATAATAAAAACATAAAAAAAAAACTAGCATTCTAAATATAAGGACGCAAAAAAGATATATCGATATAAACTAAAATATTTCATAACCACGGAAAATAAAATTTAAAACCACAGTATAAAAATAACGGAGAATATTATGAATTTGCCAATTAAAGTCTGAAAAATGGGTTGAAAGCCAACAAAAAAATATATGTATATCATTGCAATCTCTGATTTTGATGTAGTGTTAGGCAACAAAGCATGTAAGCCTAATAGAAGATAAACAACAATTTAAGAAAGCTGACAGTAACTTTGACCAGTTCCTTAAATGCATTGTACCACCACGTACATGTTGATCGTGAAAAAAAAATATGAGAACAAATCTACAGCAATCCTTGTTTCTTACATGACTCGATTAGGGGGAGAAATTAGTTCTTGATTGATAACATCTACAAATCACGAGGAAACATACATTTATCTTCTGGCAGACATGCCTAAAGAGTAAAGAACGTTAGGATTTAGGAATTAACAAAATCAAAGAGTAGATAGTTATATCATTTTGACAAACATGTGCACGCAAAAGGGCTTGAAGATATACACCTTGAAATACAATTCAAGATTCAGAAACTAACACGAGAATCAAATTTTCAAAGCAACAAACTAACCTTCACTAGCTTTGGATTTTCTTCAACCACGCACTTAAGGCCCTCATCGGTAACCCTTTGACAATCTACCAGGCTCAAGCATTGCAAGCTACCTTGAGCCCTACGAGTTATTTGTAAAAGAACATCATCAGTAATCTTCTCGCTAAGTGGCTGATCAATGTGAACATTCCTCCATAAAAGGGGATCATTTTGAACCGCGGAGCGCAGCGACATACACACACTTTCAACAGCAAACAGATCCCGCACATTTAGATAACCAAGGGCCAAAATCAGAGCTTCATGAGGAGCTCCTTCATGTTCCTCAGAACAAACCTCACAGTCTTGAAACTCATCATCTCCCTGATCAACAGAAACCACATCTTCATTCCTAAAACACAAAATCTCCTTTGCATTACAAGCTGATCCAAAACCAGCATGATCAGACACATTCCCTCTCTCCTTTGCCCGGGAAGGCTCACCAAATCCACCAGAAACACTACCTTTACATTCCCCAGGTAATGTTTGGAACCACATGGTGTTGTTCCAAATAAAGTTCAATCCAGCAAACAGCTGATAACTATCATCACCAGTCTGCACATCATTTCTCACATAGCGGCCGTAATCAATTTCCAAATCCTCAAGCCAACCAGTAATTGCAGTGAAAGTAGTGCTGATATCCATTCCAAATGGATCTGATGGCAAAAGATCAATAATATCATTGGAAACAGACTCATGAGAACCAAATCGAGCACAACTTTTATCCCTTTCATAATCAAAGCAATCATGATTCGAGTGCCAAGATCCCTTACACCCATCTCCATTCCTCTGTGGGATACCTTCAACAAGGTAACCATTTGCCATTCTTATAGGAGAAACCCGATCTTCAGTCAAATGCCCAGGAAAGATAGGCTGATGGGAAAAATTCAAGGCCATTGTTCTCTATTGCATATACTCTTCTATATTGTATATACAATCAATTCCCTCGTCTCCTTTCCTCAATATATGCTATATAATAATTTTAACCAAAAATCATTAAAAATCTTATCTCAATGCAAACCCTGAAATTCTCTTCTTTTTTATTTCTTTTGGAGGGTTATGGGAATAGCTAAAAGAAAGAAAACAGTGGAAAGGGGGATTTGTGGAGGATCTAACATAACAAGAAAAAACCCTCGATTTAGGATGGCAAACTAAAACAACGCACCACAAATTTCAGAGTTTTTCTTGTGCTGAAATACCTAAACATCAAATACAGCCCAAAAATGGGTAAACAAAAACGGTGGCTTAACCTATCTTATGTATTCACAAAACCGAATCAACTTTTTTTTCTTCCTTTTTACATATTTCTTAAGCTTTAAACCCCTGAAAACGTACCTAACCTAAACTAGGTTTACTACGAATCAAATAGGTAAAAAAAAACTAAATGAAGATTAAAAAAAGGATAGATCAAAGAAGAAAACCTGGAATGAGCGATAATCAAATACCAAATTAAGATAAACACCAAAAATAGATCCTTCAGTCCCGCGAAACGCAATCGACAGAGATTATACAGAACACTCTCGCTTCTTCGAATTTCGTACCAAATTTAGAAAATGGGAAAGTCGATCAAACAAACAACGAGAAGAGGTATTTTTCTCCTGTCGAAAGCGAGAAAACGCGAGAAAGAAGACGGAGCAGAGGAGAAAAGGAAGTAAATCTTTTCTCTTCTTTTTCTATTCCTTTTGGAGGAGACGGAAATGGAGGACGGCGAATCGGTGAATTCTGGCACCTGTTTAGAAGAGCAAGAGAGTTTTAATTCCACGCAGTAAATGATCGGAAATATGGACACGTGTCGGTGTCGTACAAAATTTGAGAATTTTATTTATTTATGGATTAAGGTTCTGTTTGTTTCCTTGTAATTGATTTTCCTGAAAACGTTTTCACAACTTTCCGCTGTTTAGTTCATGGAAAATGAAAAAGTCAAAGGAAAACCAACTACAGTCAATGGAAAACAAGCATTGTTTTAGTGTAAAATGACTTACCCATTGATTTTCGGTAAGTCACTTTCCTTCCTCCCATTCTCTCTACAAATACTAACCTAAACCATAAACCTTAAAATCTAAACCCTAAATACTAACATAAAAACTAGACCATAAATACTAACATAAAAACTAAACCATAAACCCTAAACATCAAACCCTAAACCCTAAATATTAAAAACTCCAACCATAAACCTTAAACCTCAAACATTAAACAATAAACCCTAAACCCCAAACATTAAAAACCCTAACCCTAAACACAAACCCCTAAACCTTAAATGTTAACATAAACACCAAACACTAACACAAACCATAAACCCTAAATATTAACATAAACACTAACAACAAACCCTAAACATTAAACACTAACATAAACCTTAAACCCTGAATGAGAACTTAAACCCTAAACCCCGAACATTAAACAATAAATATTAAACACTAAACATTAAAACCCTAACCCTAAACACAAACCCCTAAATCTTAAATATTAACATAAACACTAAACACTAACACTAACCCTAAATATTAACATGAACACTAAACACTAACAACAAACCCTAAACATTAACATAGACCTTAAACCCTAAATGGGAACTTAAACCCTAAAACCTAACTTAAACCCTAAACCCTAAATGCTAACATAAATACTAAACCTTAAACACTAAGCACTAACATAAACCTTAAACTCTAAATGATAACCTAAACCCTAAACACTAAAAGCTAACCATTAAACCATAAACACTAACGTAAACCTTAAACCATAAACGATAAATCCTAAACACTAACCATAGACTCTAAATGCTACCCTAAACCCTAATCACTAAACCCTAAACCTTAAATGTTACCATAAAACCTTAAATCCTAAACCCTAAACCCTAACCACCAACCTAAACCCTAGACCTTAAACACTAACATAAACCATAAACCATAAACCATAAACACTAATCTAAACCCTAAATCTATACCTTAAATGCTACCATAAACACTAAATATTGGTCTAAACCATAAACCATAAATGATATCCTAAACCCTAAACACTAACATAAATATTAAACCATGTTTTGATTGGAACTTGTTTTTACCATTATCGATGCTTGTTTGTGGATTGTTCATGAAATTTTCAGGAAATTCTACCAAACAGTGTAAAATGAATTGTACAACATCATCCAAACACCGGAAAATGATTTCTGCAATTAGTTTTCCAACAACTGTAGTTCACTTTCCAGAATTCATTTTCCGGAAACAGTTTTCAGTGAAACAAACAGACCCTAATACTCACTTTATTCTCGTAGTTTTGTTTTAATATGTCGGTGTGATGCAAGGGTAGCATCTGTTCACCTTTCTGTTAAACTTTTTTTAGTCTTTTCAAAGACGGTACACACAACATGTATTACTGGTGCTCGAACCCGGGTCCCAAAGAATAATAAACATCTACATTTGTCACCAGGACACAAGGGGATGAGCTTTATTCTCGTAGTTATATCCAGTTTTTCATTTCAATACCAGGCTAAATATTATTTTATTCTTTTTTAACGAGACCATAATAATCTTATTTTTATCTAAAAATATATATTATTTTATTCATTTTGATACTTAAATTACCATTTTGTTTTAAAAATAATTAATAGCGTAAATAAGAAAGAACAATCACAATCAATAATTAACATTATGGATTAATATCATATACACTGGATATTAATTTCTAGTATCTAATTTTTATATTTATGTGTAATGTGATAGCTTCTCTTTTTTTCAACTAAGTACCTAATTTTATAATGCTATAACTTGGTTACTATTAAGAAAAAATTAGGTATCTAATTACAAACTAAATGGATATTAATTTATACCTAAATTCCAAAATTAGGTATTAATTTATACCAAAAGGTTTGTTGGTAGCATTCTACAGCATGGAGGAGCAGAATAGGGTTTACCGGTGTGGTACTTCAATATTCTACAACATGAAGGAGTGGAATAGGGTTTACCAGCGTGGTGCTTCAGTGTTCATTAATTTTGTGAGCAAAAGAATCTCCCAGTCATCTCTTAGAGAAGCTTTGAAGGCTATGAAAAAGTCTTAGACGTATACATTGCCTACAATAATCCAAGAAGGTCCAGGATGGAGAGCACTTTTGCTTTTGTGCGTTTCACAAATGTGACAGATGCTCTTAGAGCAGTAAAGTATGGAAACAAACGAAGAATGGACGGGTTCACTATCAAGGTTTTTTTGGAGAGAAAAACTTCAGAACATGTAATCGCCTCGGATAAAGCTGGGCTGATGGAAAAGAAGCAAAAGTTAGTGAAAAAATACACCTTGATCGAACAGATGAGCGGTCGTACAAGGAAGCCCTCTTGAGCAATATGCATTCGAAGGTTAAAAGGGACGCTCCTACTTTAACAGCTTTTACTCCTGATAGGTATGAAGATGCAGGTTGTTTGCAAAGAAACGATGTTTATGTAATTCCAATCTCGGTTTCAGAAGCGGAACTACAATGGCTAAAAATGTGCTTTGTGGGTCAAATAAAGGCAATGTACGACACTGATTTCATGCAACAAGTATTACAATCGGAAGGTTTTCGGGTTAAAGTGAGTTGTTGGTCGTGGTTTTACGCTTTTATCATATTTGAGGAAGAGGAACAAATGCCCATCTTCTGGGATATGAAGGAGTCACTACTGAGATCTTGGTTTTTCAGATATAGATACGGTTGACCATTTTATGAACGCCAAAAAGCTTCGTGTTTGGGTTTGCATTGAGGGTATTCCTCTTATGGCTTGGCAAGAGTCAGTTTTCATGAACATAGGAAATCACTAGGGTCGTGTCATCAGGGTAGATGCTGATTCGGCAAGCAAGAGTCGGTTATATGTGGCCAGAATTTTGATAGGACTAAGTTGTTTATCAGATATTTCTGCTTTCGCCACCATCGTCTTGCAAGGAGAGAAATATCAACTGAAAAGTCATCGTGACAGAATTCGACGACGATCGGAGCTGGATCGACCAGGATCAACCGCTGAGTCCCCCTACGCGTGCACCGGGAAGTTACGACAACACTCTTAATAAGTCCCCCGTTAGAATGGTAAATGGGGTGAGTCCCAAGAATGTTGGAAATAATGTGGACTTAAGGCGAGATTTGGATTGCTCTGGAATCGAACATGCCCTTTTGCCACGTGAGCTTCAAACTACTGGGGCTAGGACATATTCAAGGAAATATACAAAAAAATGATTATACTCCTAAGGTGCCCATCGGGCCTGCATGCAATGAGAAGCCCAACGATAACGTAAATCTGATTGAGGTTCCTATTATTGCTGAAACAGAATCAAATGGATCTTCGGGCCACAATGTTTCACTTGAGCCTGTTTTTGACCAGTCCACGAGTCTATTTTTAATTAGACCTAAGATTCTAAAACAAAACAGAAACATGAACTCCTTTACATTCAGATCAAAACTTGATAAAACTCTGAAATGCTTTGCAATTGCTTCTTCCAAATCCAACAAGAAGTTGAAGAAAGTGGGGAAGGAGAGTGTGAAAGTATCTTTCAGTGATGATTCAACTTTTCATAGGAAAGATGAAGATGCAATATTAGAAGCTATGGCATATTTGGAAGTTTATGAATCCCTCGGTCTATCCTTCGACGATAACGAAGATGTGGTCCTAAAACGTTTTATGGAAACTGAGAAGGAAACTGTTGGTTAATTTCGGTATTTCTCAAGTGAGTTTTTCTCTGCATAATTTATGAAGAATTGCTTTATTGTATCTTGGAATATCCGTGGCTTGGTAGGTTCGAAAAAAAGCGGTGGTTAAGAGGTTATTACTCAGTTCAAAGTTAAAATTTTTGTTCATTCAAGAAACAAAGACGCAGATGGTGGACAACAAATTCGTTGGTCAACTATGTGGGAAAAACTCCAATTATCGGGATCTTTACTCCCGACCAATTGGATCGGCAGGAGGCATCATCTCTATCTAGGACTCTGAGTTTTTTTCTTGTGAGAGCAGTAAGGTAACCCAAATTTTATAGCCATTTCAGGTAAAATTATTGCTACAAATTTTAATTGTTTTTTTTATTAATGTTTATGCCCTCAATGATGATGCTAAAAGATTATGCGTGTTTAATCATCTGAGAAATTTCATTTTGGATACTAATCTCCCTGTTTTATTGAGAGGTGATTTCAATGTTGTGGCATATGCGGAAGAAAGGACTGGGGCTCAGTGTAACAGAAACACGATAAAGAGCTTTTTTGATTTCATCAAAGACTTGCTTCTAGTTGATCTGCCACTACATGGTGGCAATTTCATGTGGTCAAATTGCATGGAGTCTCCTTTATTTAGTCGTCTGGATTGATTTCTCCTATCTACTGAATTCTTGAGTATATGCAAATATCATTACCAAAGAGCATATCGGACCATAACCCGATAGCATTGTCCTATATGGAAAAAAGGCTGAGGGCCACAACCATATGGTTCGACTATCTAGCTGATGATAAGGAGTATGTTGAGAGAATCGCTCAGGAATGTTCGCCAAAAATTGGCGCTAGAATTAGATCATTATTTAAGAATTGTAAGCTGATTTCCAAGGAATGGGTCTCCCTTAAGTCGACAAACGCAAAAAATTTCATCAGAATGTTATAAATTAAATGTGCCAAGATAGAGAAGGTCGTATTTGAAGGAAATCAAGATTAGAGGCTGAGGATCGATTTAAGAGACTGCATGAGGAAGTTGTGGGAATCTATAAGGGGGGAGGAACGAGAATGGATTCAAAAGTCTCGCTTGAAATGGGCGACAGTAGGGGATAAAAACACAAAGTTCTTCCACCTTGTTGCTTCAGCCAGAAGGATGGCGAATCATATCTCCAGCATTAACATAGGAGATGTTAATTTCACCAGTCCTACAGAGGTCAAAAAAGCCGTTATGGAGCACTTAAAAAACATCTATAACAAGTCCAACACGTTGTCGTTGAAACAATTTGATTGTGCCCTTAGTCAGATTAAGGAGAGTTCTTCGACTTGGCTTGAAAAGCCATTTGCAATGGAAGAGATTTAGGCAGCCCTCTCGTCAATGGAAGCTTCTAAAGCCCCAGGCCCTGACGAGAATATGAGTTTCTTAAAGAAATTCTGGCCATCCTTAAAAAATAAGATCTTTGATTTTTTTCCAAGTTCTATTCGGGTGAAACTTCTATCTCCTCCTTGAACCACTTCTTCATTGTCTTAATTCCCAAGAAACAAAACCCAAATTTTATTGAGGATTTTAGACCGATCAACTTGGTTGGTTGTATTTATAAGCTGCTTGCAAAGGTCCTTGCTATGCGTCTCGAGAAGGTGATGGAAGAAATCATAAGAGAAAATTAATTTGCATTTTGTCTAGGAAAGCAAATCCTTGATTGCCAGCGAAATCATTGATTTTACTAAAAGAGAAGGGCTCCAAGGAGTAGTATTTAAAGCAGACTTTCGTAGAGCATACGATACGGTTGAATAGGGTTTTTTGATAGCTATTATGAACAAAATGGGTTTTGGGACAATATGGTGAAACTGGATTTTTAGCTGTGTCACTATTGCATGTATTTCGATTATGGTTAATAGCTCTCCTACATCTTCTTTTTCTATCGAACGTGGGCTCAGACAAGGTTGCCCTATCTCACCGTTACTTTTCAATATTGTAGGTGAAGCATTGAGTGCTCTGATTAAAAAAACGTGCTCCCAAAGTCTTCTTACTGCTGTTCGTATTGAGAATAATTCCACTAAAATTTTCCATATTCGGTATGTAGACGATCTCATTCTATTTTGTGGGGCTTCGGAGATGTAAGTTAAAAATATAGTAAGAATCTTGAAAGGGTTTGAGATAACTGTCGGACTTAAGTTGAATCTAACAAAGTCAAAACTGATTAAAATCAACGTAAAAGACCATATTATTGATCAATGGGCAGCACTGATACATTGTCAAAGGGAGAACCTTTCGTGTCAATATTTGGGGCTCTCCTTGGGAGCCATAAAAAATTTGATTCATCTTTGGGAGCCAATTGTAGAAAAATTCAAAAGGAAGTTATCGAGTTGGAAGTCTAAGTTGTTATCCTTTAGGGGTAGGATTGATCTGGTAAAATCTGTTTTGACAAACTTGTCGATCTACTTTATCTCTATTTTTTAGATGCCCACATCTATTAAGTCGTCCATCTCTAGCTTGGTTGCAAGGTTCTTATGGGGTTCGCTTGACAAGAAAGTAATTTATTGGGTTCGTTGGAAAACCATTTGTTTGCCCAAAGCTTGCAGAGGTTTGGGGCTAGTCGATTTTAACATTAAGAATCGAGTTCTTCTTAACAAATGGCTTTGGAGGTATGACACGAAATTTTATTGTCTTTGGAGAAAAGTGGTTGCAGGAAAGTATGAAGATAACTCTAGGAATTTGCTTCCTTTAAATACCAGGCCTGCAAAAAAAATTTGGATCTGAAAAAGTATTATTAAGCCAATGTCCGAATCAAACGACCCTTTTATTAAAAATATCAGGCTGGCCGTTGGTGATGGTAAAAAATCAGATTTCGACAGGATGTTTGAGCGTGCAATATCCCTCCCATGGAAGCCTTTCTTAGAATTTTCGCGTTAGCTACTTTGAAAGTAGGAGTTATTGCTGAATATGGGCAGTTTGTGAGGGAGAGTGGCAATTGAAAATTAACCTTCGTCGCAGATTATTCGACTAGGAGAAGGGTATATGGGCTGAATTTTTAGCTCTGATTCAAACTGCTTTGCCAGAAAACTTCAAACACGACAGTTTACGCTGGTCTGATAACTCTAACGGATTGTATTTCTCTAAATCTTTTTGCAATATTTTGACTAATGATGACAGGGCGAAAAATGAAGTCCGGAAGCTTATGTGGCCAAATATTGTGCCTCTAAAAGTTGAAGAATTTCTTTGGAAAATGATGTACGATAAAATTCCTACAAAAGTTGAACTTTGCAAGAGAGGGATACTTAATCAACAGTCTTTAAGCTGCCCTCTTTGCTTTAGGGAGGATGAGACCATTTGTCACTTGTTTTGTCACTGTAAAGTGAGCTGGTCCTTATGATAACATTGGTGCAATATTTGGGGCGTGTCCATAGTGATGCCGATGCCCTGTAACGTCAACTATTTTCTTCTTTTATTGGTGTTCATTATATACTCCCTTGAAATCGAAAGAGGTCTGACAGTTGTGTTTTTTTGTGCTTTGTGTAGTCTATTTGACTTTTTAGGAATGATGTGATGTTTTGAGGTACGACAGTTAACAATGACCAACTTTTCGATCTCTGCCTTATACGATTAGGATGGAGGTGTAAAGCCAAATAGCCTTCTATCATTTTGTCCGTAAATGATATTTTTATGAACCCCCTTGTGTTGAATTCAAAGACAACAAAATACCATGATAGCTCTAATTGTGCTTGGGAAACTTCTCTGTCGGGCTCGTTGAAATTTATTATCGACGGAGCGGTAGAAGGAGGTTTCGGCAAAGCATGTATAGGAGGTTTTCTGAGAAATACAAATAATAATTCTCTTACCATATTCTCTAAATCAGTGGGCATTTTAGATGCCACTTCGGCTGAGCTGCTTGCCTTAAAAGAGGCTTGCGTCCTGTTTGGTGATTCGAGATGGTCTAAATCTTTCAATCTTATAATAGAGACGAACTGCAATTTGATTGCAGACTGGTTCTCTCGGTCAAATTTGGCCCCTGCTATATTTAGACCGACAATAGAAGTATGTTCGAAGATGTGCTTGAAGTTTACATGGACTATCAATGTTGTTCCAAGAATTGCAAATGCAACTGCTGATATGTTGGCAAAATCGGGCATTGACAGAGCTTCTGCTTATGTTTGGATATCTAATTCCCAAACGAGCAATGTGTCCCACATTGACAGTTAATTAGCTGAACTGGTTGTTATGTGTTTGCCTTAATATTGTGTACTTATTATAGGTCGGATTGTAATTTTGATTGACACTTCTATTGACTCGGTATACTCTTTTTCTCCACTTAGGTTTAGGGTTTTTTTTTTAAAAGAGGCACGAGTCAATGGACAACTTTTATTAAATAAAATCATAACTTAAAAAAACATTAAATCTCCAAAATTATAAACATAAAAGATAAATTTAGTTTTACCAAACAACAAACAAATCATTTCAAAATTGTTGAAACATTACTTAAATATTAACTATTGAAACATGACATCATGCACTACCTTTAAAAGAAAATACGCAACTAATAATCTATAACTCCAAGTCATGATTTATTTATTCTAAAAGGAACTAGATTCGATAACCTTTTCAACCATATAAATTACCTCTTCTAATTTTACTCGTATGATTTATGGCGATTTTCTGAAGTCATTGTTATTGTTGTTTTTAGAAATAGCATGTTGTCATTTCTTATGACCTTTGCTCACTCAAAATTAATAATTTCCGATTATAACTCAAAATCGAGATCTATTTGTTTTAAACGAATATAGACTTTCGTATGATTCTAGAAATATAAGGCTCACTTCTTAATTTAACTTGCAGAACTTTTGGTGATTTTTCAAAGTCACTGCAATTTTTTTAAGAAATCGACTGCCATATTTTTAGGACCTTCCAACATTCAAATATTCATATCATTTAGAATACATATCGAAATCGGCCACAATGTATTTTAAATAAAACTAGACTAAATCACATTAACAACAATGCATAGACCATATTCTAATTATTTTTATAGAATTTACGAAGAATTTTCAAACTTACTCCACCCATCCATACTCAGGTGAGAATAGATTTTTGATGAAAAATAGGTAAATTACCCTTATGGCCATCAAACTTTGTAAAATATCGAGATCCATGTAGATATTTTTCGGGATCCCCACAATGATTTATACGGGTACGGTTTGGTTATCCTCACGGTTCGGATATAGCAATTCTTGTCCCTATCCCATTTGAGCATCGGTGATAAAACTTCCTCCACCCCCGTTATTTTGGGTGAATATTTCGATTATTCCTCATACTCATCGGTTCGAATCTCTACAATTTTCGATTATTCCCTATTCGATTGTCACCCCTATATAAATATCTATAGTTAATATGTTGTCCGATTATTTTGGAGCGGATACAACAGAGATCACTATAAGAATGACTTTTCCGACCAATTTATTTTATTTATAATATTATAATTTGAATTTTTAATCTTATTAAAATTATCTATTATTTCGTCCCATTAAATCAATAGATTGCAAATAAGAGTAATAGCGAAGGATTTTTATGATGTAAAATGAGTAATTCAACTTCCTTCGTCCCACGAAATTCAAAGACTGACGATCGAGGAATCTTCCAACCTTGATTTCCTCCCTCCTCAAGTATTTGTAATTTGTAAGTCCCACGGAATTCAAAGACTGTCGATCGAGGAATCTTCCAACCCTGATCCCCTCCCTGCTCAAGTAATTGTAATTTGTAAGTAAATCCCCAAAATATTCGGGTGAAACTCGATTTAAAAAAATTAAATTATTCGACTTGACGTGAAAAAAGTTGATTCGTTTTAATTCGATTCGTAATTTCATAAACTTGCTTGAAAATTTTCAAATAAAGTTTGAGTTATAAAATGAAAATTCGAATAACTCAAAATTTTTATTAATTAGTTGATCAGTTTTCAAGTTCGAGTCGAGTCCGTCAATTATGCCTAATATGTTATATATAATATTGTATATCACATGTGACAATCTGAATATATATATATATATATATATATATATATGGTATATGGTATATGGATATAGAAAATCGTTAAAATTATAATTAATATGTATTATAACATTATAAATCATTACAATTAAATTTGTACAAAAACTCGAAAACTCGACTCGATTTGAAAATTTTCAAATATAATTTAAATCGTAAAATACGACTTATAAACTCGAATAAGTCGAAAAAAAATTACTTAACTCGACTCAACTCCATCAACGCCCAGCCCTACCCAAAAACATTCTTCCACCCGAAGGTTGTATAAACCTCACATCGATTAATATTAGGTACATTACGCTCAAAATCACTCATTATGAGTTTAACAGTAAACAAATTATTTTTTCTCAAAAAAATAATAAACTTACCATTCAATTAAAATATTATTTTTGAATTAAATTAAAATATTATGTCATTTAAAATGAAGATATATGTTTAATGTAGTCGGATATAATATTTTTAGCCCTCAAAATTTACATTCTATTAATTTTATCATACTTTAAAACAATCCAACAAATTTAACCATTTATATCTTTTTAAAAAATATATATCAATTTAGTTTTTTTAATCATTAAAGTAAGCAGGCCCGTCATATCAAAGCATCAATTGGATAATTGTATTATGCTTAAAACAACAACAAATTACGGTTAAAATGTTATTATACTATAAAAGTAACATAAAAGTAATATAATATTTTTTTTGGAGAAGAACAAACGATTTAGAAAAAATAAATACATATCAATCAAAATTGAGAGACTTAACTTTAACTTTTAACTTTAAAATTGATTCACTAATTACTAAAAAAATTGAGTTATTTAAATTTCTATTTTATAATCAAATTTTATTTGAAAACTTTTCGAGTCGAGTTTATGAAATTACGAGTTGGGTTAAGACGAGTTGAATAATTCGATTTTTTCAAGTCGAGTTTAGTTTTGCACACCCCTACTCGAGAGCTTAACGAGTTGAGTCAAGCAAGGCTCAATTTGACTCAATAAGTTCGCGTGTAGCTCGTTAAATTTTTTATAATATGTTAGTTTGGTGTATTTGTGGATTGTTACTTTGGAGTTTAGGTTTTGAAATTATTGCACACGTTATTTCAATCACTTTTTTTTGTTAAATTTGTTAATTTATGTTTATATTAAGCTTTATATTGTATTACTATATTTAGGGGTGTTCAAAAATATCCGGCCCGAACTACCTAATTGAAAATTACTGGTATTTAATTGAAAATACCCAATTTTTTCGGGCTAGGTACCGGACCCGTATTTTTTCCCGGGTAGTCGGGCCAGGTCATGGGCAAATTTTTTTAATAACAGGGTACCCGACCCGACCCGGTAATTTTAAAACTTATATATTTTAAATTTTAAATTCTATTTTTATTTTTATTCTATGTTTCTTACTATTTTTCTTTAAAATTAATTTTAAATCTCTAATTTCTTTTTATACTTGTATTATATAATTTTAAGCTTTAAATTTTTTTAAAAAATTATATTAATTTGTCAATATGAGATTCGAAAAAAAATTATGTTTGAGATTAATATTTTTAATACCTTCTTTCGTCGATAAACTTTAATATATACATATATCCAAATATTTTTCTCTTAAAACTAACCCCAAATCAATAATTTTTGTGTGTGAAATATATATATCATGAAATTATATGTGTTTCCTATGTTTTTTTTTTTCAAAAAAAGGATTAAAAAATATATAAAAAGTTAATCGGGTACCCGATACTCGAATTTTGCGGGTACCCGATTTGTATGGTCCGGGTAACGGGCCGCGGTTTCACTATCCGAAAATTTCGGGTACCCGGTATTTCGGGTACTCGGATTTGAACACCCCTAACTATATATATATATATATATATATATATATTAAAAAGGTAAAAAAATCTAGCGAGCTTAACGAGTAACGAGTTTTTTCAACGAGCACAAATCAAGCAAAAATATATTTAACTTATCAAGTATCGAGTCAAGTCGAGCACTACTCAACTCGTGATGGGTCAGTATTGGTACTACCTTCAAGGAGTATCAATATTGTTCATCCAACACTAGTACTCGAGAGTCAGTATTGATTATATTTGAATTTTTAGATGACTTAATGTGTATTTTACCTCCTAACCTTTACATATTTTTCTAACTTTACACCTTATATTTTTTGGCACAAATGTCGCTCAATGTTTGAGAGTTACTCAAATTACTAAAAAAAATTGACGCCGTTAATAAAAAATAATTTGTGATCAATAAAAACGTGCCACATCAAAGTCCTTATTTGTTTTTTAATTTTCAGATAAAATAAAATAAAATAATTAAAATATTTATTTTATTTTATTTTATTTCAAAACTACTATTTCCCTCCCTTACTCTTCTCCCACCACCACACCAACCAGCACCAAATCCCCCCTTTCCCACTATAAAAACTAAGACTGAGCAACGAAAATGAAGAAATAAAATCAAAAAAATCGACACTTTAGATTCGAGTTTTTCACATAAAATTCATTTGTTCCAAATTAAACCGAATAAAAAAATTTAAATTAAATCTATTTTAAACTTTAAAGCACATTATGCTATTTGGACCAATTATATTATAAGAAAAAGAGTGAAAACAAAAATGAAAACCCTAAAATTAAAATATAGCTTTACTTTCTTTTCACTTTCAACCTTCAGCCGTTTCTGCATTTTTTTCATTTTTTTGTTTCCTCAACCAAGCTTCTAGTATTCAACACTCATTTTTTTAAGCTTTTTTGCCCTTTTCTTCCCATTCATCAAATGCTTTCTCATTTCAGTAAGTACTAACTACTATATATTATAGTATTAAAATTTTCACCATTTTCTTTATTATAATTTATAATTGATATATTTCATGTGGTTAGATGGATTATTTTTTTACTGAATTATATTTTTGCTTAAGTACTTCATATTAAAGTGAAAATAAATTGTTATATTCATTTTTATTTTTTTTCTATCTCTAATTTGAGATTTAAAATTCTTCGTAATTGTAAAGTCTGAATCTGCATGTATTAATATTTTGAATCCTATAAAAGAAAGAAAGTCAATTTTGCATTGACTAATCATTAAATCATGTTTTTTTTAAACATTTCCAAAGATATTTTTCAACAGTGAAAAAATTGAATTTTTAAACCGAACAAAAAACTATGGTTTCAAACATTTCATTTTTAGACCATTCGGTTTCGATTTTATTATTAAAATTTCACAAAATACGGTTCAATTTATTTTTTATTCAAAAATTGAACCGAATACACTCTTAACAAAAACCTTCCTTTCTCTTCTCTTTCCTCCTTAATTACCCTCACATCTCTTCCATTTTTATCAACTCATCACTCAACATAAACCAAAATCACAAAACTGAATATTTGTATTCTGAATTATGACCCTAAACTAAACCCAAAATCCAACTAAAAAGATTTTCTCGAGTTGAATATTGTTAAAGTGATTTCCAATGAAACAAGTTGGATCAACTCAGTTCTTTGGTGGGCAAAATTCGATCCAGTGACTCATCCGACGATTTTACTCGATAAGGATCCAAACAATGTTAATTTCTTGAAGAGAAAATCAAATTATGTGCAGACATTGATTCCTAGAAAAGGGTCGGAATCATTATGGAAAAATTGATCGAAATAGGCAAAGTCGAGTTAGTTTTCAATGCTTACTGTCACGGACTTATCTTTCTCCCGATAATTTGTGCGGCGTTAGCACTCCCGACACAATGCTAACAAGTCTTTTCCATGCGACGGCTAACACACACAAGTATGAAAAAGACAAGAACACTTACAAAGAAAAGAACCTTGTATTGAACTTAAGAAAGCTTTACAAGAGAACTTTGGAGAAAGCTTTACAATGCTGAACTCTTGAGTGAGTTGCAAAATGAGAGGGTGGCCTTATTTATAGGCTTCCACCCCTCAATGGACGGTCTAGATCGTTTTGATCCGACGGCTATTAGTTTGCCTCTAAAAATATCTACAAGCCTATAAGATTCTAGAGAACTCTAGGTAAGACCACACTTATCTACATAAGTCTTAAATGGTCTAAAAGCTCTAGAATGTTCCGGAGATGTACAGACTAGTCTTTAGCTGTCCGAGCCTTCCGGGGTCTTCCAAATTCTTCCGATTGAGCCTAGATAAATGTGGAGCATCCTGAAATCTCCTAGAATATGGTAGAAACATTTTGAGAGGGTTGTAGTCCTCTCTAGGCCGTTCTAGATGCTCCATTTAAGCATGATTGGCCTTAAAACGCCCAAGGCTGTTCATTTTACCTCGGTTGGTTTTGGGGTACTTTAGTGAGGTGTGACATTACGGAAGCCAAATGAACCGAGTCGCCATTTTCACACCGACCAGATAACTTGTACAAGATTAAATACTGTCACCCGGGAGCAACCTGGGGACAAAGCGGACACGAATTTCACGACACAAGTGAAACTTCTCCATGAATTTATGATACCATTTGTTTCGAAGAATCTGAGGAGTGCTTATCTGAATTACAGGGACTTTGATGTCGGTCGGACAAAGAAGTGGAGCTGTGAAGAAGGTAAAGTCTATGTCGAGAGTTATTCAATGGGAATTGTGAAAGACTTGTTGATGTTGATCGAAGAATTTCTTTAGGAATGAACAAAGTATACCTCCATGATCAAGTAAGTTTTATAGCAAATTGTCTGCGGTGACATATCTTACTTCCGAATTTGTTGGGAGATAATCAGTTGTGTTCTAGTTTTCGTTACTGTAATAGCATCATCTCTTTTCGAATTTCTTCTTTTGATGAAAGGAATCAAAGGAAAGGCACGACTGGATATCAATGGAGTTATCTTTGGTGTTTGGGGGTGGTGGCGGTGGGAGGGAAATGGTAGTTTTGAGAAAATTAATAAATATTTTAATATTTTTATTTTATTTTATCAGAAAATTAAAAGCAAATAGGGACATTGATTTTATTGGTCACAATTTGTTTTTATTAGTATCATTAGGTTTTTTAGTAATTTGGACAACGTTTCAAATATTAGGGGACACTTAAACATTAAGTACCAAATTGGAAAAACAAGTAAATATTAAAAGATAAAATGTGCGTTAAGCTTTTTTAAAAATATCAAAGTCTATTTCGGTACTGATATTAAGACTAGCGCTCATTATACTCATAGAATAGTGTGGATATTAAGTTACATATAAAAATATCGAATACTAATTTAATACCAATACTCATAAGTGAGCATCTATACTCCTAAGTCAGTATTAATACCCTACAGTTGAGCACCAATATCATTAGAGGACAAATTAGTAATAATTTTTTAATAACATATAAATGATTTGTTAAGCCTTAATGACTTTCATAAAATAAGAAAATAACAAAGTTACTCTTATGAATAATGTACTTAGTGTGAAAGTCATGGTGGATTAAAGGTAGTGCAATGGCTTGCAACAAGCCTTGTTTAGATTCGAGTAGTGCATAGATTGTTGTGTTGTGTGGCCTTGAGATTGTGTTTGCTAGGGGATCCAAATACCTGCAACTAGTGTTGTAGCACCTTCGACCGATTGAAAGAATATTTTTTGATGTTGTGTGATCTAGAGTATCATTTTTTGTACGTGATGTTATTTGATCCAAAGTACTATTGTTGTGGTTATACTTGATGTTGTGTGATCTCGAATAATTATCTTGTTTGTATTGGCCTGTTGGGATTATGTATACAAGGGCAGAACCTTTATAGGACTAGAGGGGGACATGCCCCTCCTCAATCTTTTAGGAAATTCAAATTTTGCCCTAATTCTTTTTTTTTTAAATAATTTAACCACTCAAGATTTTTAAAAATTCATATTAAGCTACAAAAGTTTAGATATTTTTAATTAAATTTCCTCTTAAATTTTTAAAAATTATGATTAAATCTCTCAAAATTATAAAAAAATTAGTTAAACCCTCAAAATTTTCTTTTAAACATCTATTTTAAAAAAAAAAATTATTTTGGCCCCTCCAAATTTTTACTCTAAGTTTTACCATTGTATGTATATTGATGCGAGCATGTAAAATGATGTTGATTTTTAATATTCATGATTAATTTTAGCATGCCTAGCTAGAATGAGTTCTTAAATCACAGAAGTATTATATTACACTCATCTTTGCTTGCTTATACCGATACTGCATGCATAAGTTTATGAATTGTATGAATTATGTTAGAGTAGAAGTGTATCATTGAGTTGAGCATGCGATGATGGCTTGGTGGTCAAAGCACGCTCACCTGCTCCACTCCCTTCCCCTTAGGTTTCGGGTTCAAAATCCCTCAGGAGCATTGCCTTCACCTAGATTTCTCCCCTCCCCCTCTAAGTAGAAGTAGAATAGAATTTTCAAAAAGAAAAAGAAAAAGAAAAAAAAGAAAAAAGAAGTGTATCATTGAGTTAGTAAAGCTCAATGTTCGAATATTTTCATTTGCATGTCAATAGGTTCGGTTTGCATCAAAGGGGCACAATCAGTGAATGATTTCAACATCGTATTTTCATAGTACAATACCTTGTCTCTTAGTGAGCTTATGTATTCATGGGTAGGGATGAGAAAAACTCGACTCAAATTGAAAAATTATTTTTGTAAATTGACTCTACGTGAAAAAACTCAACTCGCCTTGACTCGATTAATAATTTCATAAACTCGACTCGAAAAAATTTAAATAAAGTTCGAGTTATAAATTGAAAATTCGAATAACTCAAAATTTTTAGTAATTAATGGATCGGTTTTCAATTTCAAGTCGAGTCTCTCAATTCTGCTTATATATATCACATATGAAAAAAATGAAGAAATATATATGTGTGTATTGTATATAGTTATAGAAAGCCGTTTAAGTTGAAACTAATTACTATCATAACATTATAAATGTTTACAATTAAATTTGAATAGAAACTCAAACAACTCAACTTGACTCAAGTTTCTTACACCCGACTAGAAAAAATCCATATAAAGTTTGAGTTATAAAATATAACTCGTAAATTCGACTAGCTCAATTTTTTTAACTTGACTCGATCGAATGCTCATCTCTATTAATGGGACCTTACTTTTGTGGTATGTATCTCTATTTTTATTATTTGATATACATATTATGTTTTACATCCGTATTTTATAAAACTCATATTCTTATTAGCTTATGTATTACTTTTACTCGATATAATAATTTATATTGACTGAATTATTTATTTTGACTAGTTCGAAATAAATCGGCCTGTCATTTCTGAAACACAATGTGATACTTTAGATTCACTGAATTTGATCAGGTCAGCTTTAAGATGTTACATTTTATACATTCATAATCACTAAATTATATTTCGGGTTACTCCATTAACCATTACGTATTTCTCAATTCGACTATAACATTTGAGTTGGGTCTAAAAGGTTATATTCGTTTTTGCTTATATTCGTTTTTATAACTATTTTATCTATGGGTAAATTATACAAATCATCACTAAATTTTATTCTTTGACCTATTTTGGTCCTAAACTTTCAAAACAATCAATTCAGTCACTAAATTTTATTTTCTGATATATTTTAGTCACTTTAAATTATTTTATTAATATTTTGGTTGACTTTGCATATTTTATTATTATTAAATATAAAAAATTAAAATAAAAAATTATATTTTATTTATTATAAATATAAAAATTACAAAAAAAACCCATTTATCTATGAAGCTCCACTTTTTGTAAACTGCTTTTAACCTGTATATTTCATTAGTTAATTAACTCTCAGTTCTATATAAATTTACTGATTTTGAATTAGTCTTTTCGAACAAATTTGTGGGTTAGTCTAGTGGTCTAAATGAGACACTTGTGAGCTTCTTAGACATTTTAGATTGTATTCAGGGTGTTACAAAATCTATCACTAAAAATAATGATTCACTCAATAAAAATTTAATTTATTTTTCTCTTAACTAAAATAATACATATTTTTTAAGATTTTCACCTCAGAAATGCAGTTATTATTATAGGTGTACAATTGGATTATTAAAAAATTATAGTGGTTTTCTCTTAAATCTCTGCCGCTCTTTTTCGAACCTCTGACTACTTGTAATTTTATTTTTTTGTTGGTGGTCACCAACCACTCTTGGTATTAATTGTCGATCACATAATTTACTATTTTTTTTGTTTTTTCTTATCTTAATATAAATAGTTGTCTTTGTGGCACGCATTTCCTCTGTCCTTGTGATATGTTTTCTTTGATTTGTTTGGTTCGTTTCATCTGTCCTTGTGACATGAGTTCAGCATATCTTAGCGGTCGATTGGTGCTCGCACTGAGATCTTCACGACGTTAATCTCTGATTATGGTTATGTCGGTGATTTTAGGAAGATGAATCCCCACTCGATTGATGGTTGGTAGCCGATGTATTCAGACCTGGGTAGCAGAGTAATCTGTCTGATAGCTTAGTTCGCTTACCACTCCTTTTCATCCCTAAAACACCTCGTTTGAATAGAGACAAGGAGATTCGGGAAGGTTTCTGAATTTTGATATGCAAATCTCGATGGAAGTGTCCGCTTCTCTTTGCACCATTTAAAGAGATTTTTAGTGGACTTGTGTTTTTTTTTTCTCTCTATTTGATGCATTATATTGTATTCTCTTTCATGGTGATTAATAAAATTCAGATGTCATTGTTCAAAATATATGTATTTTTCATGTAAAAATTCGAAATGAAAATGGATAAATTCTAAACATAGAAAGACAAAAAAATAGGCAGAGTATAGAAAAAGAATGACTTTTTTTTACGTTTTGGAATCAGTTATATATATATATACATATCATAATAGAATAGATACAAATCCTAATCTCTTATATTATATCCTATAGATCCTATAAATTTGAATGGAGATATAAAAAAGAAAGGTACCAATAAATTAAATAAAAATTCTTTTTTTTTGCTGGATAGTGTATGGAATATAAATAAAAAATGTTATATCATATTGTTTTTTTGTTCCAGAATAGAAGTATTTTATGTAATTTTTCCATCTCTATTCATTTTTTTATGAAATTTGTATAACATTTGTATAGTGTTTATATAGTTATAATCTAAAAAATCTATAAGAATAGATAAATAATGACATAAAAAGTTCGATCATTTTAAAAAAATAGTATTATTTTTTATTTAATTCACAATTTATCCCTTTAAGTGTATATGTTTTCTCGCTTTGCATCCTCCGAAATATTGTATACTCATTTCCCCCCTCATTTTAGCCCTTAACGTATACTCGATATTTTTTTCCATTTAACAGATCGGAACCATTGGAAGCACACAACGTTGCATGTGAAAGAACATAAACAAAATCCAAATGTCACGCATCATGAGTTGATTAGTGCAATTGTTTCAGGTGCAAAACAAGGAAACAAATATATATTTTAACGTGTGGTTCTGGTATGTGCGAGATGTACGGTCGCACAGAGTTTCAAAAAAAGGTCTCGAAATAAATTATTATACATATAATCATTTTTTAAAAGAAAATTACCAGCTGATTAAAACTAGATATTTTGTAAAATTAATAAGATGGTTCTCTTAATTTCTCATTTTCTAAAAGCTTGTGTGTGCGCGCACGCGTGCGTGCGTGCAATTTTGCTTAAAATACACTTTTAATTTATAATTTCATATTTTGCAATTGACAGTGAAAATTTTTCAAATAGAATGACATTATTTGATGGCTTCTTATTTCATTATGATAAATTATATTTATTGGACGGCGTTAGTCTCAAATCTTATTGCAATAATTTTAAAAACGCTCTTAGGAAAGATGTGCTATCTGATGTTGATGGAAATGAGTTATTTGTTAAGTTAAAATTACTAGGGAACTTTTACCTAAGGAAAAAGTAGGAGTAATGGATTTATTAAAGTTTTAATTACTTTCAAATGCAACAATTGCATATAGAGTTTTATTGACTAATACCATTATTGTTGCTTCTGCAAAACGAAGCTTTTCAAAATTGAAGTTTGTGAACTCATACTTATAGACAACTATGTCACAAGAAATACTAAATGTGACAATTGCATATAGAATTTTATTGACTAATACTATTATTGTTGCTTCCGCAGAACGATACTTTTCAAAATTAAAGTTTGTGAACTCATACTTATTAGACTTGTTTTGATGGCAATCGGGGCTGATCTTTTGGATAAGTTGATATCGAAAGCATTGTAAAAGATTTTGCTTCAAAATATGCAAGAATAACATCATTTTTTTACGTAAAAATGTTAGACTTTTAGATCATTTTTATGTTGCTTAAGAGAGTAATCCAACTTTTTTTTTATTAAGAAAACTTTGTTTGAAAAAATATTACAAATTAAGGATCTTATTTTATTAAATTGCATAGGGCCCCTAAAATCTTTGAACCGCCCTTGTATTTTAAGGGCGATGATATATATATATATATTAAGGGCCAAAATTAGATACATGAAATATATAGGGCACAGAGTGAGAAAATAGGTGTACTTGAAGGGCTAATTTGTGAAATAAGCCTTAACGTTTTTTGGCCACTATGAATTGTAGTTCTTTAAACCCTGCTAAACTCTACTTCATTCCCTCTCCCATCCTAAATTAAGCCATGGCTCTACACCCGCTCCGCCTCCGTCGAACCCTAACCACTCTGACCACCCTCTGCCGAACTCTAACCTTTCCCAATCCAAGGGTCCCTTCAATTACATCACCCGTTTCCAATTCCGACCTTGCGCCGTCGCCTCCGTCTTTTGGTATCTTCCGATCTCGATGGTTCAGATCATCGGGTGGTCCACTTTCATCACCGAGACAGTATAAGCTGTACAAAGAAGGGGACGAGATCACCGAAGATACGGTTCTATTCGAAGGTTGTGATTACAATCATTGGCTAATTGTTGTTGATTTCCCCAAAGATAATAAACCTCCCCCTGAAGAAATGGTTCGTACTTACGAGAACATTTGTGCTCAAGGCCTCGGCATCAGGTTCTCTCTCCCCTTCCCCAAATTTTTGGAAATAACGTTATACCAGTACTCCATGTTATTGAATGTTAGGTTTTTTTGGTTAACTTGGGGTAGGCTTGATGTTTACTTCTTTAGTTTTATCAGTTTTTGATGAGTGTGCTGATTGTGGGTTAATTTCTTTTTCAGCGTGGAGGAGGCTAAAAAAAGAATATATGCATGTAGCACATCTACTTATGAAGGTTTCCAGGTTTTAATGTCTGAAGAAGAGTCTGAAAAGTTCAATGGTGATTGTTTTGCAGTTTTTTTTTATCACATTTGAAATTTTGTGTGTTTTAATGATTCCGGTCTCTTTGTGGCTTAAAAAAATTAAAGTAAAGATTCTGACTTTTGAATGTTTTGCATCAAACAGATATACCTGGTGTGGTTTTTGTGTTGCCAGACTCTTACATTGATCCAGCAAACAAGGAGTATGGAGGTTAGGCCTGAAACTCCACCGTTTTTTTTACTACTCATTGACTGGTTTTACTTAAATGTTACTACATTGAGATAGTAATTGATCCTGGAGTTGAATGTTTTGCTGTGATTGCCAGGAGACAAGTATGAGAATGGTGTTATCACAGAAAGACGGCCTCCTCCCATTCAACATGGTAGGAGCCAAGGTGGTAGGTTCCGACAACCAAATAGAAACCCTGACCAACCAAGATATGATCGACAAGGAAATACAATGCCGAACCAGCAAGGGAATATGCCATACAGTCAGCAGGGGTTTGCACAAGGGGATGGAAGGAGCTATAGGCCTCCACAAAATTATCCACCTCAACAAAATTACGGGCAGCAGCCGACAATGACCAACAGAGATTATGCTCCTAGAGGAGGTGATCCTTCATACCAAGGAGAGCATGGAAATTATAATCCTGGACAACGAAGGGACTTCTTTCAAGGGGATCAGAAGAATTATATGCCTCCTGAGCAAAGGGATTTCAGAGGAGATCATAGGAACTATGTTCCTTCACAAGGTGGAAATTTTGGGCAAGGAGCAAATCCTGGTTATGGGCAGAATATTGGACGAGGAGCAAACCCTGGTTATGGGCAGAATTTTGGACGAGGAGCAAATCCTGGTTATGGGCAGAATTTTGTACCAGAAGCAAATCCTGGTCATGGGCAGAATTTTGGACAAGGAGCAAATCCTGGTTATGGACAGAATTTTGGACAAGGAGCAAATCCTGGTTATGGACAGAATTTTGGACAAGGAGCAAATCCTGGTCATGGGCAGAATTTTGGACAAGAAGCAAATCCTGGTCATGGGCAGAAATTTGGACAAGGAGCAAATCCTGGCTATGTGCAGAATCACGCACAAGGAGAAGCAAATACTGGCTATGTGCAGAATCACGCACAAGGAGTAGCAAATACTGGCTATGGACAGAGTTTTCGGCAAGGATCAAATCCCGGACCTGGTCAGTACTATGTGCCAGAAGCAACTGCTGACTCTGAGCAGAGAGCAAATCCTGGGCAAGGAGAGCCAACTGGATCAATGGGTCAAGGATGGATGCAACAAGTAAGGCATTGCTTTTTAATCAACTTGAACTTTTCTGGATACAAATTGAGGTTGAACTGATGAAGTTGGACCCCCTTACATAAGCTGCTCTTTCTATTGAGTAATATTATCATGTGCTTGGGCAATCATTTTCTAATCATAGTTATTTGTTTCTGCAGGGAAGGTAAGATTTCAAGTGGTTCTTTGTGATGATTGAGAGAATGGACAGTCATGGTGTTGTCTTTTTTCTTACTTAGATTCTGCAGTTTCTGTTCTGTTATGGACTTATGGTCAAAGTTGAATGTTTTCGAGCTAGTTGCTTCACTTATCTGGTTTAGGGTTTGCAGTATAATTTTGTAGCTACACACTAGTAAATTCGAATATAACACAGAACATCGATGTCTGTCTTAAAACTTTTCTACTGAAACTTGCATTTTGTAGACTGGGATTCATTTCTGTGTCTATAGCGGCTACGGCACTAGAGACCAGAGAGCGAATGCTATGTAAAAATATTCGTTTCTTTTTTATTTTGGATTCTTTTGCCTTGATCTGCTGGTTCTGGTAATGCTTCTTTTGCCAGTAAAGAGATCAACTCTTTGTTCTTTTCTTTCATGTAGACGATCAAATTTGGATCATTGAAGTACGCATATAGATAGATACATGCACGGAATTCTTCAGAAAACACATACAACAGATAAATGTAGATACATTACAAGCTTTTTGGAACATCAATATATATAAGCAGCTCCTCATCAGAATCGAATTTTGCCATTTCTTCCTCATTCAGGGTAACCCAAGCTTCTATCCCATCACCAGTTATGGTGTCCATGAAAGTGGTTATATTCTTCATTTCTCGATCTCCGGAGCCAGCCCAAATGGTTTCCCCCAACCAAAATCAGCTTCGTATGGAGAAAACCTGCATTTGACAGAATGTATAAAAGTTGTTGCGAAGAAATCGAACAAGTTTATGACAATCTCGAATAATATGCCTGGAAAATTACAGAATTGCACATAATACCTCAAGATGGAGTGACAGGGCTATGACCGCCGCCATAAGTTAAATGACCATAGCGACCACCTTTCCCTCGAGGGCGATTAGTTAAATAACTACGATTGGGATTAGCTCGCCGCACAGAATTTATTATGGTAAGAAGCGTGGGTTATTCAGATTCTTAGAGAAGATACTCGTTATCGGTTAAGATGTCGGACAACTCAAACATTATTGTTGGTGTGTTACGCACACGAAGGGCATCAACTATTGTCCGATAGTCAACGCCTAATTGATTGAGGATAGAAACCAATAGATCTATAGAGGAGAAAACAGTTTGCCAAGGCAAGAATAAAGGTAATATTCTCCATGTCTTTTATGTAGTTGGAGATAGAACTGGAATCACGCGAATTGTGAGTTAGCTTGGATTCGAGAGGGAGGATGCGACCACGAGATGCTTGGACATAACTTGCGAAAAGAGTATCCCAATTCATTTTAACGGTGATAGCGGATGAAATAAGTGGTTGAATTAAATCATCACAATTGCAAAAGGGAACACTTATAAAAATTTGACATTGACGATACTATTGCAGATATTCATGATTAACAGTCTTTGCCGCGACATCGGTAAACTTATATTAGGGGTGGGTAAGACTGGGTACCCAGTTAATTTGTCCAGAATTGGTCTCGGTAGTCATCAGTTCTTGAAAACTGGAATCAGTCTCGATCCCGGTCAAATTGGGTCTCAGATTTTAAGAACTGGTCCCGGTAGTAATAGGAACCAGTACCAGGTACCCAGTCAATTGGTCTGCTATTAAAAAAATTGGAGTAGCACGAGGAAAATTTTCAATCACCAATAATAATATTAAATAACAAAGTCATAATATTATAGGCTTGAAGGATGAAGTCTTCAAACAAGACATACTCATAATATTTATACATAAAGAGAAAGAATAAACTAAAAAATTCTAAGTCTACATCCACCAAACATCAGTTTCGGGTAAAGATTCATCGGGTCTGAGTTCGGAACCGAGACCGAGTAACTGAAATTTTTTTCCCACCCCTAACTCAGATGAGGAAGGTTGTGAACTGTCAACATAACCGATTAGCCAAAAATCAATGAGAGTGACATTCACTTCACTTGTCGATGTCAAACAAGAAAGTTGACATACGTAAGTTTAATTGGAAAGTTGATCGGTGCACTGAGATGCACAATATTGTTGGAAGTAGATGATGAAGCCATGAGAGAATATCCAGTTTGAAGAAGAGCGGGAAAAAAAAATTGAGTAAATTTTTTTTACTTGGTTGTAATTATCATGTAAAGTATTTATATTATTGATAATTTATAATATTTACGATTGGAGTATATATAAGATTACAATGAAATTTAAATATACAAAAATAAGAAAATTCAAATGTTACACACAAAGTAAGATTATATAAGAAAAGTCAAAGGTTTAAATAAGGTGAAATGAGATTGATTAAGATTAGATTAGATTGGATGATCTAATCTAATCTTTTATCTTTGATATGATAAAGATTTAGAGAATCGAATCGAATCGAATCTTTATCTTTAATATACAATACCTTGTCTTTTAGTGAACTTATGTATTCATGGGTAGGGATGAGAAAAACTCGACTCGAATAAAAAAAATTAAATTTTTAGACTCGACTATAAGTGAAAAAAAAAACTCAATTCATCTTGACTTGATTCACAATTTCATAAATTCGACTAAAAAATTCAAATAAAATTTGAGTTATACAATAAAAATTCGAATAACTCATACTTTTTAGTAATCAGTAGGTCAATTTTCAAGTTCAAGTTGAGTCTCTCAATTCTACTCGATATATATATATAATGGTCCAGATTATTTCCTTATTTTTTTTCCCAAGTGATAATCTTCACATTTTTTACTATTAATCTCATCCATACATTTCACTCATCCAATGGTCCTAGATTAATGTAAAACTAAATGAGTTTTACACCATGTAACTTGATCTCATCCCATATATATATATATATGTATGTATGTGTGTGTGTGTCTATTTTATATAGTTATAGAAAGTCGTTTAAGTTGAAACTAATTAGGACCATAACATTATAAATGTTTACAATTAAATTTGAATAGAAACTCAAACAACTCAATTTGACTCAAATTTTCTAAACTCTACTCAAAAAAAATTCTAAATAGAGTTTGAGTTTTAAAATATGACTCGTAAACTCGATTAACTTAAATTTTTTGACATTAACTCAATCGAATGCTCATCTCTATTCATAAGACCTTGCTTTTGTGGTATGTATCTCTATTTTTATTATTTGATATACATATTATGTTTTACATCTAAAGCTCTGTATTTTGTGTAACTCATATTTTTATCAGCTTACATATTACATTTGCTTGATATAATGATTTATGTTGAATGAATTGTTTATTTTGACTAAACTACTTTGGAATAAATTGGCCGGTCATTTTTTAAACACAATGTGACACCTTAGGGATGAAAATCATCTGCCCTCAAAGTATGCCCCCATTTGTGCCCCACTTTAAAATAGTGGATTTAGGGTTTAGAGTTTGGAGTTTAAGGTTGGAGCTTAAGGTTAGGGTGTAGGAAATTAGGGGTAGGGTGTATTTTTTAGGGTTTGGGGTTTAGGGTTTAGGATATAAAAATTAGGGTTATGGGGCAAGATTTAATTTTTAAGTATTTTTAGGCATGAGGCATAGAAGGAGACATGGTTAGGGGGCAGGAGATTTTTACCCGACACCTTATATCCATCGAGTTTGGTCGGGTCACTCCATTGACCATTACGCCTTTCTTGATTCAATTGTAACACTAGAGTTGGGTCTAGAAGGTTAAATTGGCTTTAAATTGACGTATAATATTCGTAGGACCCTTATTTAATAGTTTGAGTCTATAAACTCGTTTTACCCCTCATTTTAGCCCTTACATAGTAATAACTACATTTCTGAGGTGAAAAATCTAAAAATATGTATTATTTTATTTTAAGAGAAAATAAATTAAATTTTTATTATGTGAATCATTATTTTTAGATATAATTTTTTTAAAAAAAATATTTTTACCCCCTAACGTTTTCTTTTGAGTCAAAATGGTCCCATGTGGATGAAAACCGTTAGTTGACTAACGGTTAATGCAAAATGTTGATGTTGCATACTAACTTGACTTTGGACACTGATGTGGCACTTTGCCACGCAAACAATGTTTTAAAAAATATATTTTTATTAAAAAACAATTAATAATTAATAAAATTTTATTTAAATTATTATTTTTTAAAAATTAAAATTTTAAAAATAATAAAAAATATTTAACTTAATTTTAAAAAATAATAAATTAAATGTATTACTGTTATTTTTCAAAAAATAATAAATTAAATAAATTATTTATTATTTTTATAAAAATTTAAAAATAATAAATAAAATAAAATAAATTATTATTTATTATTTTTTTAAACAATAAAAATAATAATTTAATTATTTTAATTAATTATTTTTTAAATAGAATATATTTTAAATTTTTTTATGTGGCAAAGTGCCACACCAGTAGGGAAGGGCACGGGTCGGGTAGGGTCGGATTTTTGGCCCACCCGGATCCGACCCGGAAATAAATACCCTAAACCCAACCCGACTCGATCCGACCTATATAAAATAAATTAATTTTAGGGACTTAATTGTAAAAAATAATTTTAAGGGACTTAATTGTAAAAAATATAATTTAAAGGACTAAATTATAAATAAAAATTCAATTTTAAGGACTAAATTATAACAAAAAATATAAAAAGGGTATTATTATAAATATCCCTAAAAAATTTAAGGGAAAATTACACTATTAGTCCCGGGTCGGGTCGGATATTTTCCACCCTAAACCCGAACCCGACCCGAGTTTATCATCAACAAAAACCAGACCAGACTCGAACCCGATTTTTTCATTAAAAAATCTGACTCGATCGGGCCGGGTCGGAACCTATCGGGTCTGGGTAAAATGCCCATCCCTACACACCAGTGTCTCAAGCCAAGTCAACATGCCGCATCAGCATCTCACGTTGACCGTTAGTCAATTAACTGTTTCCATCCACATAAAAGACATTTTGACATAAAATAAAATATTAGGGGTGAAAGTGAAGAAAAAATATAAACCAAAATGTATACTAGTTTTCTAACATTACATGCCAAAAAATAATATATACTCATTCCCCTCATTTTAGCCTAAAGTATACTCGATTTTTTTTCACTTAAAAGATCGGAACCATTGGAAGCACACAACGTTGCATGTGAAAGAACATAAACAAAATCCAAATGTAGTTGATTAGTACAATTGATTCAGGTGCAAAACAAGGAAACAAGCAAATATTATAACTTATAAGGGCGATGTTAAAAAAAGTATATATTTTAAGGGCGATGTTAAAAAATATTAGTATATTTTAAGGGCCAAACTTAGACACAAAATATTTAGGGCACATAGTGAGAACATAGATGTACTTGAAGGGCTAATTTTTAAATTAAGCCTTAACATTTTTTGGCCACTATGAATTGTAGTTCTTTAAAGTTTAAACCCTGCTAAACTCTACTTCTTTCCCTCTCCCATCCTAAATTAAGCCATGTCTCTGCACCCGCTCCGCCTCCGTCGAACCCTAACCACCCTCTGCCGAACTCTCACCGTTCCCAATCCAAGAGTCCCTTCAATTACAACCCCAGTTTCCAATTCCGACCTTGCGCTGTCACCTCCGTCTTTTGGTATCTTCCGATCTCGATGGTTCAGATCATCGGGTGGCCCACTTTCATCACCCAGACAGTATAAGCTGTACAAAGAAGGGGATGAGATCACCGAAGATACGGTTCTATTCGAAGGTTGTGATTACAATCATTGGCTAATTGTTGTTGATTTCCCCAAAGATAATAAACCTCCCCCTGAAGAAATGGTTCGTACTTACGAGAACATTTGTGCTCAAGGCCTCGGCATCAGGTTCTCTCTCCCCTCCCCCCAAATTATTGGACATAACGTTATACCAGTACTCCATGTTATTGAATGTTAGGTTTTCTTGGGGTAGGCTTGATGTTTACTTCTTTAGTTTTAGCAGTTTTTGATGAGTGTGCTGATTTTGGGTTATTTTTCTTTTTCAGCGTGGAAGAGGCTAAAAAAAGAATATACGCGTGTAGCACATCTACTTATGAAGGTTTTCAGGTTTTAATGTCTGAAGAAGAGTCTGAAAAGTTCAATGGTGATTGTTTTGCAGCTTTTTTTTATATCAATTTTGAAATTTTGTTTGTTTTAATGATTCTGGTCTCTTTGTGGCTTAAAAAAATTAAAGTAAAGATTCTGACTTTTGAATGTTTTGCATTAAACAGATATACCTGGTGTGGTTTTTGTGTTGCCAGACTCTTACATTGATCCAGCAAACAAGGAGTATGGAGGTTAGGCCTGAAACTTCACCGTTTTTTTTACTACTCATGTACTGGTTTTACTTAAATGTTACTACATTGAGATAGTAATTGATCCTGGAGTTGAATGTTTTGCTATGATTGCCAGGAGACAAGTATGAGAATGGTGTTATCACAGAAAGACGGCCTCCTCCCATTCAACATGGTAGGAGCCAAGGTGGTAGGTTCCGACAACCAAATAGAAGCCCTGACCAACCAAGATATGATCGACAAGGAAATACAATGCCGTACCAGCAAGGGAATATGCCATACAGTCAGCAGGGGTTTGCACAAGGGGATGGAAGGAGCTATAGGCCTCCACAAAATTATCCACCTCAACAAAATTACGGGCAGCAGCCGACAATGACCAACAGAGATTATGCTCCTAGAGGAGGTGATCCTTCATACCAAGGAGGGCATGGAAATTATAATCCTGGACAACGGAGGGACTTCTTTCAAGGGGATCAGAAGAATTATATGCCTCCTGAGCAAAGGAATTTCGGAGGAGATCATAGGAACTATGTTCCTTCACAAGGTGGAAATTATGGGCAAGGAGCAAATCCTGGTCATGGGCAGAATATTGGACGAGGAGCAAATCCTGGTTATGGGCAGAATTTTGGACAAGGAGCAAATCCTGGCTATGTGCAGAATCACGCACAAGGAGTAGTAAATACTGGCTATAGACAGAGTTTTCGGCAAGGATCGAATCCCAGACCTGGTCAGTACTATGTGCCAGAAGCAACTGCTGACTCTGAGCAGAGAGCAAATCCTGGGCAAGGAGAGCCAACTGTATCAATGGGTCAAGGATGGATGCAACAAGTAAGTCATTGCTTTTTAATCAACTTGAAGTTTTATGAAATACAAAATGAGGTTGAACTGTTGAAGTTGGACCCCTTACATAAGCTTCGCTTGGGCAATCATTTTCTAATCGTACTTGTTTGTTTCTGCAGGGAAGATAAGATTTCAAGTGGTTCTTTGTGATGATTGAGAGAATGGACAATCATGGTGTTAGTCTTTTTTCTTATTTACATGCAGCAGTTTCTGTCCTGTTATGGTCAGCAGTTGAATGTTTTGGAGCTAGTAGTTTTACTTATCTGGTTTAGGGTTTGCACTATAATTTTGTAGCTACACACTGCAGTAAATTCTAATATAACACAGAACACCAATGTCTGTCTTAAAACATTTTTTAATGCTTTTTGCAGACAAGGATTCTTCTCTGTGTAAAAACATTCGTTTTTTATTTTGGATTCTTTTGCCTTGGATCCTGCTGGTTCTGGTAATGCTTTTTTCTTTCCTTTTTGCCAGTAAAGTGATCAACTCTGTTCTTTTCTTTCTTGTAGACGATCAAATTTGGATCATTGAAGTACGCATATATATAGATACATGCACGGAATTCTTCAGCAAACACATACAACAGATAAATGTAGATACATTACAAGCTTTTTGGAACATCAATATATTTAAGCAGCTCCTCATCAGAATCGAATTTTGCCATTTCTTCCTCATTTAGGGTAACCCAAGCTTCTATCCCATCACCAGTTATGGTGTCCATGAAAGTGGTTATATTCTTCATTTCTCGATCTCCGGAGCCAGCCCAAATGGGTTTCCCCCAACCAAAATCAGCTTCGTATAGAGGAAACCTGCACAAACTTGTGAAAGTAAAGGTAACGATCTCGCCTTTGCCATAACTTGCTGCTTTCTCTCTAAAACTGTCCAAGTGGTTATATCCATCTTGGAGCTTCTTTACGTACTCCTTGTTCAATGCTTTAATGGAGTCTCTCATTTGGGGAATGATGTTACTGTCCATGGATGGGATTGTCAATGCAATGCTATATAAGTTTCCGAATGAAGATTCCGGCAACGGGGCTTCAATTCTTGGACGTATGTTGACCAGGTGAATAATCATGAACAGCGTGTCCAGCTTTGATCTTACGCCAATGGCAATAATCAAACGGTCCCAGATGAAAGCCGATAAGGCCTCAACACGAGTCGGACGTGTTTGGGTACTATTCTCGGAATATGTTCTTCTGATTTCCTCCACTTTGGTGGCACCGAACACGAATCTCTTCGTTATAAGTTGTTCAGTCTTCAATTGACTGATTCTTGGTGTGGGTACCGAAAGGTCCCGTGGTGGGAAAAGCAAGGCTGATTCAAATTCTGGGGCGATTAATTTTGTCTCCTGACGAGCAATGTCAGCCCATAATTTCACAAACGAGAAAAACGAAAGGGCGTCTCCTATTTTGTGGGAAACACACAGACCGATCCCTATTCCGCCACAGTCGAAAACATTGAATTGGATCCCAAGGAGAAATTTATGTGCACCATGGATTTTGAAAGGAAGCAACTTGTTGAGCTCCTTCGGAATTGGAATGTTTAAAACATCGGAAAGTTGGCACTTTACTCGAGCTTCCACAAAGGGTATCCCCTCATCGTTGCAATCAACAAACAATTGGTCCTCCATCATTCGACCAGCCAGCGGGTAGAAATAGGTCAGGGCATTGGAAACGGATTGCTTCAACTGATCGGTGATCGTGATTTTATCGGCATCAGTGTCGCATATTTCTGGATAAAAATAGATGAAAGAGTTGTAGAGTGAGGGAGTCAATTGATCGATGAATGATAGTTTGTAGTGGCGAAGTCGGTCGGGGGTGGAAGATGATGGCTTTACAATCTCTTCGGAAACCATTTCGACGTCAAGCTCCATGCTGTACGTAAAAGGCTAATGAAACCCTGTTTTGTGTACGAAATAGGTGGTGCAATAACACTATAAATAAGAGGTGGTAGGCCGTAAAATTATTCTTGCAATCGATGCTGACAAATTGCTAGAGACGTTGAAAATCAATAAATATATATATATATATATGTGTGTGTGTGTTTTATTTGTTTGGAAGGGTAGTAGTTGTTTCTTTCATTCAACAACTAGCAATAACGTTATAATTTCTGGCTTGAAATCAAAGATATCAACAATCTTCGGGTGTAATGATAAAGTACATTGTTTTTTAAGGAGAAAATCCACATTCGACCTTAGAAATAACATTATTGAGAAGAAAAGTCACGAATTCTAAACATAAACCATAAACCATAAAATGTGCATGTATTGTATTATAAAAAAATACCAATTTCTAATTAAGCATTCATGCAACTTAGATTTGTCCATTAGGCATATCGATCAAAGAATTTTTTGACTTAATTTGAATTGTTTGAATTCGGTTTAATTGATAAAAACAATTTAAATTTAAATTTAATTGTAAAATATTAATATATAAATGGTAAAAGAGGTTGCCTGAGCGAATCAAACCTTATACAAACTTGAATTAACGAATCAAACCTTATACAAACTTGAATTTATTTATTTAAAGGCTTAACTGTCAAAAAAGTGTCTAATATATACTATTTCTTTTAGTTTGATGTCTTTTTTTTTGGGTCACTTTAGTGCATAATGTTTCATTTTATAATTTCAATCAGGTTATTTCGTCAACGGTCGTTAAAAAAATATTGTAATCAAATTATAACATGACATATGGTCTGTTTTTTATTTTTTAAATTTATTTAAAAATATGAACTTCTTAAATAACCTTAAAGTTGTAATTTCTTTCAATCAAACCCTCAAATCATATCTCCTTCACTGTTTGGCATCTCCCACACGTTGACGTTTCACCGTTCACCGCCTAAATGTTGCGTACCTCACCGTTCAACATCCCTCACTCTTTAACTGTCGGTTAGAAGCCCAATCAATCTTTTCTTTTTTTCATTGTTGAATGTTCGTCGATGGACCAATCAACGATTCATTCTCTGATTTTCGATGACGAGATGATGGGGTCTTCAGTCGTAGAGGCCGACGAAGGCAAAGGTGACCGGTGGGGGGAGAAATTTGGGGATTTAGGGTTTGGGGGTTTTAGAGAAATTAAAAATTTGGGCTGGTTTTTAATAAAATTAAAGATTTTCTTATTTTTAAAAATAAAATTAAAAAATACCATAAATATGTCACATGTCATATTTTTATTGGATACCAGAAAATTTTTAACGTCGAAAAACTTTATTTGAATTACGGAATGAAATGTTAGGCATCAAAGTGACAACAAAAAAACGTTATACACAAAACTCGAAGAAAAAAAATGGTTTATGTTAAACACCTTTTTAACTGTTAAAACTTATTTTAATAAAAATCCAAAAAAAATCTCGTTTAATTTTTTTATTTTTTTGTGATTCTAATTTAATTATAAATTAATGTTTTAGTTCAATTTCAAATCTGAATAAACTAGTGCACATCTACAAACTATACTACTCGAATTCAAATATCTAAGAATAACATATCACTTTTTACCATTAATACCACTTAATGGTTTTGTTTCGTATATATTAGAAAAAGACATTTATTTTCTCTCTCTAATGTTTTCCGTAACAATATATAAAATGTTTGAAAATTTCTACATCTAATTATGTTTAAATATATATTAGTTATAATACTATTTTTTTATATCCACAACAAAAAGTTAAGACTAAAGCCAAACGAAGAGTCCAAATACTGAAAAGGCACCTCTTGTCACCTTATGTATGTGAGAGTGGTTCAAGATTTTCAAGATATTTTTGGTCCGGTTGTGAGATTCTTCACTCTTAATATTGTATTATCTCTTATTGTTACAAACAAATTGATGTAAATAATATGTTTCTAAATGGTGTTCTCAGTGAAGAAATATCCATGCAAATTGTATTATCTCTTATATTAAACTTGTTCAAGATATTGTCATCTGTTAGTCGATGCACTTGAATATCGTAGCATTATGGGGCACTACTCTATATCTGTCATACAAGACCCGATATAACATTTATCGTTAATAAAGTAGTTCAATTTATCATAAACCTTGTGAAATTCATCTTAATATTTACTTCTTTTCATGAGGAAATTTAAAATATTGTTGCGTTTGGGGAACAATTTGGATGATAAGAGGTTAATTACGAGCTACTGCGTATATTAGATTATCATCTCGTCGATGAAGTTTCAAGAAACAGAAATCAGTATCTCGATTCTCGGTTGACTACTTAAGTCGAATATAAGAGTATCGTGGATGCAGTGTTGGAAGTAACTTGGATCTAAGGTCGGTCCTGAGATTTTGAAGACACGAGGCGAACTAAAAAATTAGACCCCTAATAATAAGTATTGAAAAAAATTAAATTTTAAGAGTAGCCTCTTAAATAACAAAAATCGAAAAGAATGAATTTTAAGAGTAAGTATCTAATAATAAATATTTACAAAAATAAATTTTAAGAGTTGGCTCTAATAACAAATAATTTGAAAAATAAATAAATTTTACGAATAATCCCCTAATAACAAATGTTGAGAAAAATAAGCCTCTAATAACAAGTATTGAAAAATTTGGACCCAATAATAAATATTGAAAAAAAGAATTTTAAGAGTAAGTCACTAATAACAAATATTGAAAAATTAAATTTTAAGAGTGGGTCTCTAATAACAAATATCAAGAAAAAATGAGTCTCTAAGAACAAGTATTGAAAATTTTGGGCCCCAAATAACAAATATTGTAAAAAAAATGGACCCCTAATAACAAATATTAAAAATGAATTTTAAGAATAGGCCCCTAATAACAATATTGAGAGAAAATTGATCCTTTCAAAAAAGATAGAAAATTAAACCTTTAATAACAAGCATTAAAAAATTGGGCTTCAAATAATAAATATTGTAAAAAAATAGACCTCTAATAATAAATATTAAAAATAAATTTTAAGAATAAGACCATAGTAACAAATACTGAGAAAAAAGTGAACCGAAAAATAATTGGGCCTCAAATAACAAGTATTGAAAAAAATTAAACATCCAATAACAAATATTAGAATAAAAATCAAACTATCATTAAAATTTTAACTATGATCCTAATACTCATTAATGTTACACTAAATAAATTTTAAATGTTCTTTGTTTTTAATTAGGGATGGTGTGCTCGTTAATGAATAATTAAATTTAAAAGACTATTTATATAATTAGAAGGGTAAACAACACCTTCTATCACTAAACTATTCACATTTTTCTATTTTGGTCACTAAATTATTATTTTAGGTAAAATCGTCACTAATATTATATTGTTTTCCCTATTTTAGTCACTAATGTTACTTTTTTCTTGTTTTGGTCACCAATCTATTGCTTCTTTCATGTTTTGGTCACCAAACTATTATTTTTTTGATGAATTTTTTAACGGCATATGACCAAAATAAAAATAAAAACGTAACATTTATGATGATTTTACCAAAAATAAAATTTTGATGACCAAAATAAAAAAAAACAAAAATAATTTAGTGAACAATAATTGTTGTTTACCCTAATTAAAAATTATGGATAGTGGATCCTGGACGGATCCCCTTCCGGCTCACCACACTTGTTTGGATTAACATTGTGTTAAGTGATTTAGGTGTAAAAGCTGCTAGTGTTCCTATAATTTGGAGTGACAATACAAGTGTGGTAGCTACGTCGACTAATACGGTGTTTCATTTTCGGTAAAGGCATGTGAAGTTTGACGTTTATCTTGTTCGAGAAAAAGATTTACGTTAACTATGTTCCAATAGAACACCAAGCTGTTGACGGGTTAACAAAACCTCTATCTAATTCATTCTTCTAGTTGTTTTGTCAAAAAAAAAAAATGAGTACGCAATCCATTGGAAAAGAAAAAGGGAGGATGTTGGAGCTTGACGTTCATCTTGTTCGAGGCTGAACATTGCTTGTGACACTGGAGTGCTACATGCATGTATTTGTTGTGCACTTAGATCCATCATAGTCATACCAAGCAACACGTGAAGGATACAACTCATATGTACATGCATTCTTAATTTGATCACGTTATAGTATTCACTTTGAGTTAAATTTTGATAAAATTCACGTACATCCTATAAGTAAATTTACTAAAACATGATTTTTTTTAAGAAAAACATCATATCTTTTTTTATGGAATCACTTTTTGAACTAAATATTTTAGATAATTTTTAACTTGGATCAATATAGTATTATATTAAATATAAGAACTGATAATGAGATATGATATCGATTAAAAAATAATGAGATAAGGTTTGTATAAATAACCATAATATTATATTAAATATCATTTAGTAAGTTAAAATATTTAATGTCATATCAATCGAATATAATACTATATTATATTTACTATATTAATATAGTTTCATATTAATATATTGATTAAAATAATAATGAGTTAAGATATTGTTTAAAAATTAATGAGATAAGGTTTGTATAGGATAATCAAATATAATACTATATTATATTTACTATATTAATATAGTTTCGTATTCAATTTTTGTATTATTAACTTAATAACTTTGATTATAGTATTATATTAAATATTAGGCTTAAATAATCATTTGGGCCCTGAAGTATACACAAAATATCGAACTGCCACTTAAAGTATTTTTTGGGACGTTTTGCCCATTGAACTAAAAATAGTGACCTCATATGCCCCTTTCGTTAAAAAATTATCACGGACCAATCAAAACGTGCCACGTGTCATTTTATTAACAAAAAAATAACATGACTTAAATAAAATGAGTGAATTGCACATTAAGTATGCCAAATTTTATTTTTTATTCATTTTAATCCCTTGTTTAACAAAAATTATATATCCGAATAATTATCACGCGATAAAACTTAAATAAGAATAAAATCTGAGTAGTGCATAGGTTGGGATTCAGAATTGGTATCTCTAATTTTGATTTGATTTCTAAATATCATACATCAACCATAACTTATCGCCAAAACCAAACCAAGCAATACCACCACATAGGATCAAACATTTATACTTTGTTTAGCAATTAATTGATGAAAGAGTTTGATCCATTAAAACTTTAATTTATGATCTAACTAAATATAAATATATAAAAAAGAATTTAAAAATTCAGTGTTTACTTGAACCAAACTTACCATATCTGCAAAATTCAGCACCCACTCCAATTTAACTTTTAATAGACCCATCCACTGGATGGATCGAGGTATTTCGGGTTTTAAAATTTCCAGGCCGAGTTGGAAGTAACTCAAGTGTCTTTTAAGACAATCCTGAGGCATGGAAGCCGAAAATATGATGTTTACTATTGTTGTCCACTTGATCCTCCCATATTTTGTGGCAAAGCATTAGTTGCGCTGCGAGTTCTTTCGAGGAAAGGAAATGAACTAGTCCGACCAGAAAACATTGTCCCAAAGAAACATTGTCTCAAAAACAAAGGAAGAAGATGAACAGTTACATAAGGGACTAAAATGAACAAAAAATAAAATTTGGCATACTTAATGTGCAATTCACTCATTTTATTTAAGCCAGCTTATTTTTTGTTAATAAAATGACATGTGGCACGTTCTGATTGGTTCGTGAGAATTTTTTTAACAGAATGGGCATATGAGGTCACGATTTTTAATTCATGGAGCATATGAAGTCAAAAATTTTAGTTCAGGGGCAAAACGTCTCAAAAAATACTTTAGGTGACAGTTCGGTATTTTGTGTATAATTCAAAGGCCAAATTGGCATTTAAGCATAAATATTATGTATCAAGTAAAAATCTTATATTATAATAATTTTAAAAATGTATATACGTAATACATTTGCGTCCAAGTAGAAAAGCGGATGATGTTCATCCATCGCTTTGTCTTGTGTATTATCAAAGGGTCAAAAATATATATAAACGGATACTATGTTGTAGTTAACTTTAGATCATTCAAATAATATATATAGAGAGAGATATTTCATAAAGAAGATTGACATGAGAATATTACCTTATCTAAAGAAAATGTAATATTGAGATTGTCCTTAAATTTTTTAGAGTTTAATATTTTTAGGAATATAATATTACTAGGTAATGTTATAAATCAAATGTGGAAAAATTATTTTAAAATTATATATATATATATATATATATATATATATATATATATATATATATATATATATATATATGAGTTTAACTAACCTATGCTATCAGGCATATGATAGGGGTAAACTATTTGAGTATTAATTTATTACATAACTTCATTTAAAAAAATTACTTGAAAAAAACACAATAATTACACAGTATAACACTTTTATCTTATGTTTTGTGACATAGGTTAGACGATCCTTGTATATATTAAAGAGGCTATAACAATAATTAACTTATGATTGTAACACATGGACAATCTTAATAGTCAGTAGTCACCATGTGTCATATAATTAACCTATTAAGTTTTAAAAATAAATTATATATCTTAGTCAAAAATATATATATATATATATATATATATAAAAGTTAATTAAATCGCTCTTTAATTTTCTCTTTCTATATATTATATTTTATTTTATTAATAATCATATTTTTATACTTTCTCAAATTTTAATATAAAAAAATTAATTTAGGCTTAAGAGGGTAATAAGTCCTTAAACTTTTACAAAAAAAATTAGTTAAGCTCATTATTTTTTTGCACCCAATTAAGTCCTTGAACCAATACATTGAATCAATTAAGTCGTTTAACCAACATTGACTGTTGAATCAAACGATTTTTTTAGGATTAGTTGGTGCAATGCGTTGTGTCGCAGTGTCATTGACATTTTTAAAATTTTTATTGTATTTAATTTTTTTAAAAGTCCTAAAATTTCCATTTTTTATTAAAACTATATTTTATTAAAAATATGTAAATGTACATGATAAAACTGTAATTTATCATACGACAACAATATCTAAAGAAAAATCTGTCAAAATTTCTCAAATGACTCAGTTGATTGGTCCAATAGTATAAGTGGATTCAATAAAAAATCCATAAACTTGATAATAAAAAAATTAAGTTCAAAGGCTTCTTGTACCATTCAATCTTAAATTTAATAATAATTTGAAAAGTTTTATAATAATTATTTTTTTGTAATACGGAAACAAACAACACAAAGTTGTCTTTACGGTTATAAAATAGTAGGAAGAATTTTATGTATACATATTATTATATATTTCTTGACATTAGCCACCATAGTTGAGTTGGGTAGAGGTTTCCTCTGACATTTTCGGGGTTTATTGCCTATCCTTCGTTGTTCCGATCGGGTTTGGCTTTTTTTTTTTCGATCGGTGAAGGTTTAGCCGGACTGTCCCCCTTTCTTGTTGTTCTTTTATTTGCTTTCCTATTTTGTTGCTGTTGGGACCTGTTTTGTTGTTTGGTTTTGCTGATAATAATAATATCAGCCGACATTATTTCAAAAAAAAAAATCAAATGATAATATAAAAAAGAAAATAAAAATACGATAAAAATTTAAGCCTACATAAAAAAATATTTTGAGCAAGCACAGTTTATCGATTGACCAAATTGTTTATCTTTATTTTTTAATATTTTCTTAAGTCATGAGTTCTAGACCCATTAAGAGTATCCCTTCTCTTTTTCTCTAAGTAGAATTAGAATTTGTCATATATATATGAAAATTTTGCCACGCTCGACTAGCACCGATGAGCACCACTAACGACGAGCATCGATGAACACCATTAATTCAATTTATAAAGATTAAAAATCTAAAAAAAATCACCGTATAATTATTGTAACACCCGTGTTTTGGGGTTAGGAGTTAGCCGGGTTTATAGTCCGAGTCAATAAAATTAATTTAAAATAAATTCAACTTAAATTGTGATGTAATTGAGCTTTATTAAAGAGGGAGGGACCTATGTTGCAATTTTCCCCAAAACATTTTAAAAGGATGACAACTTTTGAAAGTTGTCATCTTCTCCCCTTTTCCCATTATTTCCAACGTGAAAAACCCTACACCCACTTTCAAACTCTCCCAAATTTTCAAGCTACTATTCCATTCGATTTCAACTTCAATTCAAGGGGTTTTTGAGAGGTAAACACGTTTTCTTACTCTCCTCTTCATTCCCTTTTCATAGATGGTCTTAAATTTGAAAAATATGAACTCTTGAAAATTAGGGTTTATATCAAAGTTTGGATTTTTAAGGGGTTTTTCATTTTGTTTTGATAAATTGAGTTGGGGCTTTGTTTAATCATGTTAAAATACACATGATATGTTAATTTGGTTAAGTTTTGGTAAAAAAACCGAAGTGAGCCCTTATACCCATTTTTGAGTTGTCAAAAACACCATTTTTGGTGGGTTTTAGGGTGTAATTAGAGGGCTGATGGTTTATGTATGTTAGGAGGGTGTTTTGGGACCTTTTAGATGTCATTTGGGTGTTTAAAAACATGATTTTCTGCTGGGTAAAATATGAGTACGAAAATGGAGTTTTGGAGGGTTTTGGGTGAGTTTTGAGGGTTGTTTTAGGTGGGAATTGATAGCCCAGTGGTAGTGCTATGGTTAGGGATTGATTTGGGATCATTTGGGGGTGCAATGGATGTTGGAAACATGGTTTTTGGAAGAGGTATTGGGGCTGTCCGAAATTGCTAAGTATGGGGTTTGGTCAAGACTTGAAATGTTGGAGAGCTTGCGTTGGAGAAGCTTCGGGAAGAAATCCGGAAACTTGGAGGTGATGCTTGCTTGGTAGTTGAGCTTGGAGTAGAGGTGAGTGGTTATTGTTTTTAAATGGTTTTAAACATTGGTTCAAGCATGTGGACCTAGGTTGGGCTTGGTAAACCCACCTAGAGTTGAGGTTAGGGTGGTAGCCTAATCTCAAGCTTAAGTTTAGGAAACTTTGGTTGAACTTCTAATTGTTTGTTATGCCTCTTAATTATATGTGTTTACGGTAGTTATGTATATTGTGTTATACATGTTGTTGAGGCATGGTTTGATGCATTGCTATGCATGTGGTTTGGACTGTGAAATGTGCATGATGATGATCATGGTGGGTACATGCTAGGCATGGTATTGGGTTGTGAAATACATGTATGTGAGACATGATATTTGATGCATTGTTATATGCATGTAGCTATGAAAAATGGATTGCGTTTAATGTTGGCACTAGTATGCTTGAGTACAATGATCGATCATTAGGATGAGTGTGCACACAAATTGAGTCAAAACGTACGTGGCCTTGGTGGCGTTAAGGCACCAAGGAGGAGTACGGTGATGTAATATTCCACCGAAAGCTTTTATATATTTCTACGTGATGATGAGTGGAATCCCATCCGTAGGGCATGTGGCGATGAGTGGAATCCCGCCCATGCAAGGACCGGTGATGAGTGGAATCCCACCGAGGTAATGTTGTTGTTGGAAATGCGTTCCAACATGTTATCCGCGTATTCGAGTCATAGCTAGGTGCCAATATGAGATTGTATGTACATATCAATATAAGTTTATATGTGTTTATATGAATTGAGATGTGTTGCCATTATGATATGAGATGTGATTTCCCTATGCTTTGAGATATGTTGTCATTAATACGTTGCTATATATATCTTGGTAAGTTGAACTTATGAGTTGTAGAGCATGGCATAATGTTGACTATATGTTCATGCATCATGTTCATTTTGGCTTGGCGGACCGGAGGTAAGACCATGCATCTCATCATGGAAATAACTCGTGTTTGGACCCTGCATTGTCGAAGGTTTGTTTTACGAGCTTACCCTCATTAAGCTTTTATGCTTACGCTCTCTTTTGTTCGACAATGCAGATAAATAGCTTGTGGGTGGCAAAGGCAAGGAAAGGTCTCCAAGTGTTGCTTTTGGTGAGCTCAATGTATGAATTTTAAGTAAAAGAATGTAATAGTTAAGCAATGGGATAGGTGTTATTGATTTGAGTTTTGATGTATGTCGTTGTTGGCTTGGTTCGTGGATGCCTTGTTTGATTGTAAATATTGCTTATGTTACATGCCATGAATGTCTACATGTTTTGGTTGCTAAGGCATGAAATCTTAAGTGCTTGTATGTCCATATATGTATAAAATGCTCTTTAATTGGAATGCTATGTATGAATGTTTTAATCCATGTTTGAATGACTCCCTTGGCTTAAATATGTGTGCTTGCATGTTCGTATATGCTTAGGTGAGTCGAGAAATGCGTTTAGAGTCGTGTTGGGGTCGTTTAAGTTGAAATTTGAGGATTGCAGTGCAGGGGGTATCGATACCCCTAGCTAGGGTATCGATACTCTCTTGCCCAAAGGCCTCAGATTTTGCATATCGATACCCTCCAAAGTTACTGGAATTTGGAATTTTGAGTAAGAGTAGAGCGTATCGATACGGGGTCCCCGAGTATCGATACGGATCTAATCTGTTGACCAAGGAAGGTTGACCGAGAAAGAGGGTATCGATACCCCTGGTAAGGGTATCGATACGGTCTTCTCGTGTTGACTTCTTGGGTTGACCTAGAAAGGGGGTATCAATACCCCTGTCAAGGGTATCGATACTGCCTGCCTTATAAGCTTAAAATTGACTGTTTATGCATGGCTGTGGTTCGAATGTGTTTTCCTTCGAATGTTTTCCGCTGTTGTGAATCACATAAGACTTAATATTCATCTAGGCAAGATTAATATAAAAATAAAAAAAATAGGGTTGCTAACCGAGGGGGAATCCTTTGGGTTTCGCTTCGGTTTTCCCCGTGTGGCTCGTTCGGACCGGTCATCCGGCCAGACCGGGACGAGGGGGTTACATTTGTTGGTATCAGAGCCTAAGGTTTCCGAGACCTTGGGCAGGTAAGTGAGGTAAGTTGTGTTTTATGATTAATATGCACGGTGGTTGCTGCTCTGTAAGTATGACTGCGTGTATGACAAGTATGTTGATTGTTTGTTTGAAAGCATGTTGCTTGTTATTCGTGTATGCTATGATGTATAATTGTTTGATTGAGAATGTATGTTGTTTGATCGTATGCATATGTTTGCTTGTTTAGCAAGTAAGCCTTGTTATATGCTTGGTTGAGCATGTATGTGTATTGATTTGTTTGAAACATGTTTCGTTGAGTCTCATTGCTACTATTACATCGAAAAGGAGATTTTTAAGTGAGGGAATCATACTTGAGCCACTTGGACCTTCTCCTTTGCTAACCCAATCTTGTATGTTTTACTGTTGATGTTGTTGTTGATTTAATTGCTTTTCGGTAAGTAGAAGTCGTAGTTTCTAAAAAGGTGGACGATGTTGAGGGAGTCCATCACCTTAGTTAGAGAGGTATGGTTGTACCAGAATTGAGGTACAAGTCGTTCGTTTGAGACGGTGTATGTGGTTGATTCCTGTGGATGAGGGACGAGGTGATCAACTCTGGAATTAGTTGGTAAGAAGAAGTGAAGGCCCGTGAGTGGGAGTCAGAGTAGTGTCGATGTTTTATTGAATGAGCCCTTAGTACAGTATTAAGTTGGTTTCCTCCAGTTGATTCTACACCCGTGCTTTTGTATATCGTTAGCAAGTATGCAAGTTTGAATATGTCTGGTGAATTGTTAGAGGTAGGTGCGAGTACCTTGGTTATTTTAGCGAGATCAAGGTAGGGGTCTCGTGTGAGTAATCTGAAGTTCAGAAGTGTTAGTTGGTGATTGTTGGGTGCGGTCTATGATTATAATGCAAGACAGTCGGTCAGTGTCCGTGAATGGGAGCTAGTTTGTGTGATTGGGTCAATGTACGTTGAGTCGTCTTCCAGCAAGCGGAAGAGATGAAGTCACTTCCGAAACAGTTGAGCCGAGAAGAAAGTCTTGAGCTTTGACTCCAGGTTGTTCGGTAGGGGTAGAACAAGTCCAGCATGACTGTTTGTGTGTGATCAGAATTGAATCTTGAAGATTACGAGTAGACCTGGCAAACTTGACCCGAGAACCGAAACCCGAACCGAATTACCCGAACCCAGACCCGAACTGAAACCGAAAATCAACCCGAAATCTGATCCGAAATTCGAAATAAACCGAACCGAAACTGAACCGAATTTAGTTGAACCGAATGGACCCGAACCGAATGGACCCGATTAATAGAAATAAAGAAAGATAAAATATGAACAGCCGCACAAATCACTAAAATGTCAAATATATTGACTTTATAAAGTCATATATAGGGTGTAAAAATCTGACCAACCTAAAAATTTGATTAAAAACGATTGATCTCTCATTGAACCGAAAATAACCGAACCGAAATCAACCGAACTGAAATTAACCGAACCGAAAATAACCGAACCGAAATCAACCGAACCGAAATGACCCGAAACACAATAGACCCGAACTAAAACCGAACCGAAACCGAAACCGAATCTGAACCGAAAATATCAGACCCGAAATAACCGAAACCGAAATGACCCGAACCGAACCCGAACCGATTGACCCGTTTGCCACCTCTAATTACCAGATGCTCTAAGAGCAGTTTAGAAGAGTCAGATTTTGTTGAAGAACCAGTCTGAGAACAAGAGGACAGAAGACTATCAGTTGTGTACATGTGAAGTTGCAATTTCCGCGGATACCCCATTTTGTGTGAGCATGTAAGAAATTAGATATCCTTGATGAGACCTTAGATGTAGGGACACATGTGACTAGCCTTTGGGAGATAGTAGTGGTCAGAAAGATGTACTGAAGGTGTTTTTTTTTTGTGGTTCAGAGTTACTAGTTTCTAGTAGATGTGAAGTGATCGTCCTCCCGCGGTTTTGATGTACCTTTTGACAAGGTTTGGCTTGAAGAGCACATAGTTAGTGTATACCTTGAGAAAGAGAGAGAATTACCTTGAAGTCGCAGATTTTTGTGAGACTGTAGTAGTAGGTAAGGATGTGAACTCCTTATTGAATGTTGATCCAGCTTTAGAGGTCAAAGATTGGTTGAGTTTAGTCAACAGGCTTGCTTAGCAATTGTGATGGATTTGATTTTGAATGAAGATTAGACCAAAAAATGCTATAATAGTTTGTGTTTTCCTAGAAGTGTTTGGGAGATTTACCCGGTTGTCTCTTGATAGAGAAGAAGAGTTCGTTATTTAGACCGTCTCCGAGGTTGCTTCAGTGTTGTTGCTCTGTAACTTATGAATTCCGGAAGAATTAAGAATGTTGAAGAATTAACTTCGAGACTTGTCAGACCTCAGATTCATTAGGCCTAGTGCATCATCTCAGAGTTCTACAGTGTAATTTGTGAAGAAGAAAGAGTGACAGTACAAGAATATGTTTAGATTTCAGACAATTGAAACAAGTGACAGTGAATGATTAGTATCTGTTTCCGAGTGTCAGTGAATTGTTGATCAGTTAGTGTGTGCTTCAGTCTATTTGAAGATTAGCTTGAGATCCGTTTACTACTAGTTGAAAGTGAGAAAAGTTGAAGTACCGAAGACAGCTTTAGGGGCAAGATGTGACCACCTTGAGTTTTGAGTTATGTCGTTTTGTCTGACTAGTGTAGTAGTTAACTTCATAGAGATGTTGAGCAGAATATTTTCCTGAGTTTCTTGATCAGTTGTAGTAGCTCTTCTGGGTGTCACATGAGTATATTCAAGTACCGAGGAAGATCAGGGCAAGCTTTGAAGTTAGTGTGGTAGATCCTAGTAGAGAATTAATTGTATACCAAGTTGAGCAACGTGAACTTCGAGTTAATGAAGATGTTCTCCTAGGACATGTAGATCAGCCGAGAGTGTTAGAGTAAATCCCGAGTAGGCAAAAGAAGATATGAGTTGGAAGAAATTGGAGATTGTGACAGATATCTATAGTTCTTAGGTCTAGCATTGTTACTTTCAGAGAATTGTAAATAGTCTTTTGAAGATAGTTGCTCCATTGACAGATTGCTACCGAAGAATGTTCAGTTGTGTGGTTAGATGCGAGACAATGAGCCCTTGAGAAACCAAAAGAAACTTTGAAGAGAGCTTCGACCTTGAATCAGCTTATGTCAGAGAAAGAATGTGTGAACCATAGTGATGTGTTACATGTAGAGTTAGGTTGTGTGCTCATGCAAGACAGAAGATTGTGGCTTGTTCATCAAGATAGTTGAAAGACCGAGAAAATAGTTATCTCACACTAGACTTAGAGTTAGTTACAGTGTATTTGATTCGAAGACCTAGAGACAGAACTTGTATAGTAAGAAATGCACAGTGTGTATGTACATATCTTCAGAACTTGAAATATTTGAAGACTTAGGAATGGTTGGAACTTGAACAACATGAGTAGTTAGAATAGCTTGAAGACTGTGATCTCAAGATTGAGTACCATCCGAAGATAGTCAACGTAGTAACCGATGTTCCGAGTTGTAATTGTTGTTAGATTAGTAGTTGAGTTGCGAGTTGTATTTGCCGAATTCAGTTACCGAATGGCAGTAATCTTGTGGTCGCGTTTCATGATGAACCTACATTGAGTCAGAATGCTTGAAGAGAAACAGTTGCAAGACAGATTCTTGGCACCTCACGTGCGAGGCATAGTAGAAGGAAGACCTTCAGAATACAGTTTCAGAGATGATAGAGTTTTGCATTTCAGAGACAGAATAGTTGTACCTATGGACATAGTGTTTTGAGACGTATTGTGTTGGTCGAAGCATACGACAGTTCATTTGTATTGCATCTGAGTTGTATGAAGACGTATTGTGGGTTGAAGGTGAGTACTTTCGGAATGAGTGGGTGAATAATGTGGTTCAGTATGAGAGTAAGTATGTAAATTTCCAGCGTGTCAAGATCGAGCATCAATTTTCATCTAGTTTGCTACATTCGTGGAATATTTTTAATGAAGGTGAGTAATAGAGATTCAAGATTTCAGCTAGATTATTTTTAAAGACGTTTGTATAGTGGTTGGTTACCTGTTGAAGTCAGATGGTCAGTTAGAGAAAGTTATGGGTCAAGTGTTCAAGCAGTGTTGTATGAAATCGTGAATCGGGCTAGTACAGTTGTTTATTTGATGCGGTTACCACCAGGGTTAGAAAGAGGTTTGTGATGTGTCTGTGAATCTATGATTCGGGGACGTGAGACAGATCTGCTCCGTGCTATGTTTGTTGAAGAGATCGAGTTGAGTTTGAAATTGGCATGCCTTGAAGAATCAGTTGAGATCTTAGTGTAAGATAGCAAGTGTTGTATGGTAAGTCTTTCGAGTTGATGAGTATGTTGTGGTGAGAAGGAAAGTGTGGAGTAGCATGTTTCAGTGGCTCTTCATGTTCGATGAATTTCGGGGACGAAATTTCCTTAAGTGGGGGAGAGTTGTAACACCCGTGTTTTGGGGTTAGGAGTTAGCCGGGTTTATAGCCCGAGTCAATAAAATTAATTTAAAATAAATTCAACTTAAATTGTGATGTAATTGAGCTTTATTAAAGAGGGAGGGACCTATGTTGCAATTTTCCCCAAAACATTTTAAAAGGATGACAACTTTTGAAAGTTGTCATCTTCTCCCCTTTTCCCATTATTTCCAACGTGAAAAACCCTACACCCACTTTCAAACTCTCCCAAATTTTCAAGCTACTATTCCATTCGATTTCAACTTCAATTCAAGGGGTTTTTGAGAGGTAAACACGTTTTCTTACTCTCCTCTTCATTCCCTTTTCATAGATGGTCTTAAATTTGAAAAATATGAACTCTTGAAAATTAGGGTTTATATCAAAGTTTGGATTTTTAAGGGGTTTTTCATTTTGTTTTGATAAATTGAGTTGGGGCTTTGTTTAATCATGTTAAAATACACATGATATGTTAATTTGGTTAAGTTTTGGTAAAAAAACCGAAGTGAGCCCTTATACCCATTTTTGAGTTGTCAAAAACACCATTTTTGGTGGGTTTTAGGGTGTAATTAGAGGGCTGATGGTTTATGTATGTTAGGAGGGTGTTTTGGGACCTTTTAGATGTCATTTGGGTGTTTAAAAACATGATTTTCTGCTGGGTAAAATATGAGTACGAAAATGGAGTTTTGGAGGGTTTTGGGTGAGTTTTGAGGGTTGTTTTAGGTGGGAATTGATAGCCCAGTGGTAGTGCTATGGTTAGGGATTGATTTGGGATCATTTGGGGGTACAATGGATGTTGGAAACATGGTTTTTGGAAGAGGTATTGGGGCTGTCCGAAATTGCTAAGTATGGGGTTTGGTCAAGACTTGAAATGTTGGGTTTGATATTTGAATTTGTATTTCGGGTCGATATTTTGATGTTGGGCTGATTTGAGGATTATTTGAATTGTATTGAGGTTGTTTAGAAGTGAGAGCTTGCGTTGGAGAAGCTTCAGGAAGAAATCCGGAAACTTGGAGGTGATGCTTGCTTGGTAGTTGAGCTTGGAGTAGAGGTGAGTGATTATTGTTTTTAAATGGTTTTAAACATTGGTTCAAGCATGTGGACCTAGGTTGGGCTTGGTAAACCCACCTAGAGTTGAGGTTAGGGTGGTAGCCTAATCTCAAGCTTAAGTTTAGGAAACTTTGGTTGAACTTCTAATTGTTTGTTATGCCTCTTAATTATATGTGTTTACGGTAGTTATGTATATTGTGTTATACATGTTCTTGAGGCATGGTTTGATGCATTGCTGTGCATGTGGTTTGGACTGTGAAATGTGCATGATGATGATCATGGTGGGTACATGCTAGGCATGGTATTGGGTTGTGAAATACATGTATGTGAGACATGATATTTGATGCATTGTTATATGCATGTAGCTATGAAAAATGGATTGCGTTTAATGTTGGCACTAGTATGCTTGGGTACAATGATCGATCATTAGGATGAGTGTGCACACAAATTGAGTCAAAACGTACGTGGCCTTGGTGGCGTTAAGGCACCAAGGAGGAGTACGGTGATGTAATATTCCACCGGAAGCTTTTATATATTTCTACGTGATGATGAGTGGAATCCCATCCGTAGGGCATGTGGCGATGAGTGGAATCCCGCCCATGCAAGGACCGGTGATGAGTGGAATCCCACCGAGGTAATGTTGTTGTTGGAAATGCGTTCCAACATGTTATCCGCGTATTCGAGTCATAGCTAAGTGCCAATATGAGATACGTTGCTATATATATCTTGGTAAGTTGAACTTATGAGTTGTAGAGCATGGCATAATGTTGACTATATGTTCATGCATCATGTTCATTTTGGCTTGGCGGACCGGAAGTAAGACCATGCATCTCATCATGGAAATAACTCGTGTTTGGACCCTGCATTGTTGAAGGTTTGTTTTACGAGCTTACCCTCATTAAGCTTTTATGCTTACGCTCTCTTTTGTTCGACAATGCAGATAAATAGCTTGTGGGTGGCAAAGGCAAGGAAAGGTCTCCAAGTGTTGCTTTTGGTGAGCTCAATGTATGAATTTTAAGTAAAAGAATGTAATAGTTAAGCAATGGGATAGGTGTTATTGATTTGAGTTTTGATGTATGTCGTTGTTGGCTTGGTTCGTGGATGCCTTGTTTGATTGTAAATATTGCTTATGTTACATGCCAAGAATGTCTACATGTTTTGGTTGCTAAGGCATGAAATCTTAAGTGCTTGTATGTCCATATATGCATAAATTGCTCTTTAATTGGAATGCTATGTATGAATGCTTTAATCCATGTTTGAATGACTCCCTTGGCTTAAATATGTGTGCTTGCATGTTCGTATATGCTTAGGTGAGTCGAGAAATGCGTTTAGAGTCGTGTTGGGGTCGTTTAAGTTGAAATTTGAGGATTGCAGTGCAGGGGGTATCGATACCCCTAGCTAGGGTATCGATACTCTCTTGCCCAAAGGCCTCAGATTTTGCATAGGGTATCGATACCCTAAGGGTATCGATACCCTCCAAAGTTACTGGAATTTGGAATTTTGAGTAAGAGTAGAGCGTATCGATACGGGGTCCCCGAATATCGATACGGATCTATTCTGTTGACCAAGGAAGGTTGACCGAGAAAGAGGGTATCGATACCCCTGGTAAGGGTATCGATACGGTCTTCTCGTGTTGACTTCTTGGGTTGACCTAGAAAGGGGGTATCAATACCCCTGTCAAGGGTATCGATACTGCCTGCCTTATAAGCTTAAAATTGACTGTTTATGCATGGCTGTGGTTCGAATGTGTTTTCCTTCGAATGTTTTCCGCTGTTGTGAATCACGTAGGACTTAATATTCATCTAGGCAAGATTAATATAAAAAGAAAAAAAAATAGGGTTGCTAACCAAGGGGGAATCCTTTGGGTTTCGCTTCGGTTTTCCCCGTGTGGCTCGTTCGGACCGGTCATCCGGCCAGACCGGGACGAGGGGGTTACAATTATAAATTATTTAAAAATCAAAAGGTAAATTAATTAAAATATATTATTTTATTTTTAATTTTCTTTTAAACATAAATCAAAATACCTATCTACCCCTAAATTACAAAACTCTAATTTTTGTTCATTTGAAATTCAAGTCGTCGCCGCCGTGTTAAAATCTGTTTGAACGTTTTACAAAGTAGTCTTTACTCATTTGTTTGAACGTTTTACAAAGTAGTCTTTGTAAATATGTAAAATTAGGGTTTGAATGTGAGTAAATTTTGGGTCTCAAACCGCATGAAACAGTGACTCTGTAAAACTAGGGTTTGAACGTGAGTAAATTTTGGGTCTCAAACCGCATGAGACAGTGACTCTGTAAAACTAGGGTTTAAACGTGAGTAAAGATTAGTTGGGTATAAAACCGCAGGAGGCAACGACGCCGGCTTGAATTTCAAATGAATAAAAATTAGGGTTTTGTAATTTAAGGGTACATAGATATTTTGATTTATGTTTAAAAGAAAATTAAAATTAAAATAATATATTTAAATTAATTTATCTTTTAATTTTTAAATAATTTATAATTATACAACGAATCCTTTAGATTTTTAATCTTTATAAATTGAATTAATAGTGCTCACCGGTACTCGTGGAGCGTGACAGACTCATCATATATATGCTTAACATAGTAATCATTTAAACGGGTAAGTAAATATTTATTTTCTCAAAAACATATTTTAAAATTAGTAGTTTTAAATTAAATATTTTTAAAAAAAAATTATAACCACCGATATTTATTTCATTAGCTGACTAGTCTGAATCGGATATCTAATTTTTATGTATAACCATTGGTATCTGGCTCATTGATTGACTAAATTGAATGGAGTGCTCATTACGGGGACGTCCCTTCCAATCCAGATTTTTCCATTCACAACGCAAGGATTCAGACCATTAATATTGCTTTAGGGGACCTAACGCCTCATCCAAGAAAAACGGCACTTGGACCCACACTAATCATTAAACTAATTAGTTGATGTTCATTTTAACGGGGCCATTATTCTCTTCACAAAAAACATGTTTGATAATATGTGCAGTGTTATTGGTTTTATATCCTAAAATCTCTTTTTTTATGTAAGATTAATGTCTCTCGCCTTTAGAGAAATTATATCACAGGCCCGTCCTGCCATGTCATCTATGGTCTTAGCCAATAAAAATCCTCAATTTCATTAAGTTTTTCTATGTCATCTTTTTACCAAGTGAATCTTCACATGGTAAAGGTGTTTCTTAAATTTGATTTATAGTAAATATGAGTGAAAATTTACTTGGTAAAAAAAATGACATAAAAAATTAATGAAATTGATTATTTTTATCAGTTGGACCATAGATGATGTAGTAGGGTAGACCTATGATATAAATAAAAATCATTTACCCCTTTTCGGTGCCCTTTTTATGCCCTAACACTAAAAAATTAAATTCCAGGCCCTAACCCTAAATTTTACATTCTAAACCCTACACCTTATACCCTAAAAACACTACCTTAACCTTAAATCATAAACCCAATTTTTAGTGTGTAGCATAAATAGTGTACCGAAAAAGGACAGATAATTTCCATTTCCTATCATATATGAGGTGGTTAGATTTTAGCTGATGAAAAATGACGCTGTGAGCCAAGTATATATAATAATTTATCCTTTTAGGGACAATGCCAGACTTTTACAGTTACATCATCTTGCTGGATGGTTTATTATTATTATTATCATCCTTGTAAATGCATAAAAAGGAATATCTTAAGCAGTTTTCTCGGAACTCCATTGTAAAGTATTGCCGAAACTTGGAATAAAGTAAAGTAGAAGCATTTTATGTCAACAAAAAGTGCAACAGTTTCATAGGGCGGCAGGCAAGTTGTGATTTTACAGAGAGATCACAGCAAGTAGTATTGGCTATGGGATCTGATCTCCCTATCCCTGTCAATGCCTAGCTCCAACATAAACACAATCAATCTTAGTTTCTAACGAATTTTGAGACAAACGATGAAACAAAAAGAATTCAGTCCGAAATAGCAGGGACAAAATTAGAGAATTATTCCAAATATGATCACATTGCTCTATGTCTAAGGATCCCATGACAGCTTTTTAAAATCGTTTGCAGGGTTCCTCGACACTCTCGCTCAACAAGGAAGCATGCCTCATAAGTAGCCCCCTTTCTACTGCGGAGACTTGTTCACAGGATCAGTGCTATGGAGCCTGCTCTCCAATGGCCTCCTGATCATCTTGATGGAAAAAACAATGGGACAATCGGTGTTGTTGATCTCAATATATCCAACATGTACCGGAATCCGACTGTTTTCGATGAACCCAGAAGCCATAAGAGGTTAAAGCTGGAACACTCTATGCTGAATGATTTGATTGGCAACAATGGTAACTTGAGTTTTAGTACTACTACTAACTTGACGACGAGCTTGCCGAGACTCCAATTCCGGGATCATGTATGGGCTTACTCGCAGAGATATTTAGCGATTGAGGCGATGGAAGACGCGATGAGAGGCGAGGAAAACAGAACCGATGAGGAAAACAGAACCAGGGAAGAAGAAAAAGAAGGAAGGGAAGGGATGAAACTAGTGCAGCAACTCATTGCTTGTGCCGAGGCAGTGGCTTGTCGAGACAAAATTCATGCTTCGGCATTGCTGTCGGAGCTCAAGGCGAATGCCCTCGTCTTTGGAACTTCTTTCCAGCGGGTCGCGTCTTGCTTTGTCCAGGGACTCGTCCAGCGTCTAGCTTTGGTTCAACCGCTAGGCGCGGTCGGAGTCATTGGACCGGCGGCGAAAACAAGGACCGTGTCGTTCGAAACGGATGAAGCCTTGAGCCTTGTTTACAATTTATGCCCACAAATCCAGTTCGGTCATTTCGTAGCGAATGAATCGATATTGGAAGCCTTTGAGGGAGAGAGTTATGTTCACGTCGTGGATCTAGGAATGACACTCTGCATGCGGCGTAGCCACCAGTGGCGCAACTTAATGCAGAGCCTAATCCACCGCGCGGGTCAGCCGCTGAAACGTCTTCGGATAACCGGCGTCGGGACCTGCCGTGAACGCCTCCAAGCCATTGGAGATGATCTAAAACACCACGCGAAAACCTTGAAACTGAACTTCGAGTTCTCCGTAGTGGAAAGCAACTTAGAAAACCTGAAACCCGAAGATGTAAAGACATCAAACGAGGAAGCCATAGTCATCAACAGCATTCTTCAATTGCATTGTGCGGTGAAAGAGAGCCGAGGAGCATTAAACTCGGTGCTGCAAAAGCTACACAAATTGTCACCTAAGCTACTGATTCTGGTCGAGCAAGACTCGAGCCATAACGGGCCTTTCTTCCTGGGAAGATTCATGGAGGCATTGCATTATTACTCGGCTATATTCGACGCACTCGACACGATGCTGCCCAAGTACGACACCCGACGTGCTAAGATGGAGCAATTCTATTTCGCGGAAGAGATAAAGAACATCGTGAGCTGCGAAGGGGCGGCGAGGTTCGAGAGGCACGAAAGGGTGGATCAATGGCGGCGGAGGATGAGCCGGGCTGGTTTCCAACCGGTGGCTATGAAGATGAAATTGCAGGCCAAGCAGTGGCTTGGGAAGCTAAGGGTTTGTGAGGGTTACACGATTGAGGAAGATAAAGGGTGCTTGATTCTGGGTTGGAAATCAAAGCCCATTATTTCAACTTCTTGCTGGAAATGATCTTCTGTTCTGCCATCTTAGTCTTTACAGTTGATTATAATTAATGACCCTAAAACTAAAACGCTAAAGATCGATCATCAGCTATAGTAAATGCTAAATTAATAAAGAATTTATTCCAAAAGGAATTTGCTACCAATATGACATAATTGATAATAAAACAAGATTACTTTTTCTTTTCCCATCCTTTCTTTTTCTTTGTCAAATCTTTTTTCCCTTATATAATATTTATCTTTTTTCTCAAAAAATGAGAAATCAAGCAAGAAAGGGAGAGGACTTATGTTTGTTGTCATAGATATATCATATATGTACTTACCCTGGTGTTCTGATTTCATAATTCTGTCACATCCCAAAAACCGGTCTAGTCGAAATTAGGTTTCGATGGTCGATTATTTTATATCGATTGAATAATTCATTCGACTCTATCTGAATCAATAAATATTATTCGGGTTAATTTATGATAGATTATTATTATTATTATTATTATTATTATTATTATTATTATTATTAATGGGTGGGACCCATGTCAAATCCTTCAAATTGAAGGAATGCCACCAGGATAAACATGAAATAGATTAATGGAGTAGGTAAAGTTGTCCATGTGGACAAAGTTTCAAATTTTCTATTAATTCTTTACCTTTGTTTTCAATTATTATTATTATTATAATTACAATTATTATAAAGGAAGAAAGAAAAGATGTTTACCTGAAAGCCACGCCTAAGCCACTAAGGGGTGTGGCAATTTGCCACAATTTTGGACAATAAAAAAATAGGCCACTCGGCCAAATAAAGAGAAAATAGTGGCAGCCACCATTACAAGTGGTCTTTGGGAAATGATTGAGGGAATTAAAGATAATTTTGAGGGAGCCCAAGGCCGGTTTAGTTCAACTATAAATAGGGGGAGATGAGTGCATTTGATAAAAAAAAATATGAGGAAGTGAGGAAGAAAAATAAGGAAGTCAGTGAAGAAGCGAAATTAGGTGGGATCGAGTTCAGTATTAGATTAGTGGTCCGATAAATTCGATATAGTAATATCGAATTTCTACCGATGACGGGGTAAGCTCAAATCTCTAGTTAGTTTAAGTTTCGGTATCGAGTTGATTAATATTTTTATATATATTCGATACTGTTTTATTGATTAGTTTTTATTAATTATCATGGTATACGAGGTCGATTCGGAACAACCGTCAAGCCCAAGAAATAAAAATAAAGTACCGGTCTATCAAAGTGAGTGAAATAAATTAAAGTTGAGATTAGAGTCTCAACTACCTATAATTTGATGTTAGTATTTATATTAAGCATGAAATTGAATTAATTAAAGGTGTGTTTATAAGATTTCCAGAATGGTAAAGAACTCCTTATTTGGAGTTGTGAGTAAAAAGATATGAATTTTTGAGTAAGTAAATGTCATGAAAACATGGTAACAGTTTGCCCCTAAATCTGCTTCAACAACGACTTTAGAAATTCATTATAAATTGTATAAGAGGAATTAAAAGCTATAATTTATATGGTTTAAAAGGTTATTCAGTCTAGTTTCGTTTAAAACAAACGAAATCAGATTTTGAGTTATAGAACATTTTATATAAATATTTCTTTAAGGACAATGCAAGCTGCCTAATGTACTAAATGATATATTTCTTTAATGTTTGGTTAGAAAAGAGTAGAAATGAAGGAAACCACAAAGTTGGAGAATAAGGAAAATGTCTCTAAGCTTGGATTGAGGTGAGTGTAGATGCATTTGTCTCGGGTGACACGGTGTCATTCCGATATTTTTTATGTTCTGATATGTGGGTATAGTCGTGTCAGGGGTAGGCTCGGTGCCTTCCTATTGCATTAATTATGAATTTATTTGCATCTGGTAAGTACCCTGCATTATTTGGATATGCTCAAAAATGATTATGATATGCTATATGTACATGAAAATAATATGAAATGCTATCTGATATGGAGCTACGGCTCATCTTGCTATTTGATATGATATGATCTGAAAATCATGGACTATGTGAAATTGTGTGTATTTATGGACATTGGATACAATTGGCATGCCATAGGATTATTCGAGCTCACCATGTAAGGGAGGACTACGGTCCAGGGCTACGACCTATATGTGGGAGATAAAAGGATGGAAGTGTAAGGGATACATGGAGCTACGGCTCAGGGCTACGACTCATTTATGATTCATGATATGGTGTACAGGGAATCCGCGTATCCAATGGTACCAATATATTATGTGTTTGATGCTTTATGCTATGTTATGATCAAGATATGATATTATGTTTTGTTATGAATATGAAGTATGCCATGTTATTGCATTATGATCATTTTTGGAAGCATGCTACATGACATAATATGTTCATTCATTGTCATTGGCTACCTCACTTAGACTATGTAAGTCTAATGCATTCATTGCATAACATTTCAGGTTAAGGAAAGTAACAGATCGAGATCGAGATTAGTTGGAAGGTTGGCAAGTCACTACAATTAAAGAGTAATGTGTTTTGTCCTTATGAACTCCTAGTATGGTGGTAAAGTAGTTAAAGTAATTATACTAGTCTTGTGGGCCTACTATTGTGAAATTTTGCCTATGTTTTGTATAAGGTGTTAAAGTTATATTAACTATTGAGTTAGTAATAAAATTGACATAATTGGTATTAAAATATTGATTAAAGGACTCTATGATTTTTGTGAGTTATTAGGCTGTAAAGAATTTTGTAAGATAATTCAAAAAGAAATAGATTTGAATACTTTGCAAAATAGTCACTAAATATTGCATCGTCTAATCAGGTAGATAAATGACCTCCGATAGTAATGAGGTTTTATAGGCTAATAACTAGTAAGTTTAATTTCAGTATATTTTCACGAATTTTAGATAAAGACCTTTAATTTGTGAAAGTTACAATTTAGTCCCTAAGTTTGAAAAAGTTTAAAATTGACCCCAATTTGAGTAAGTTGTTAATAAGTTAAGTGTTAAGTCTTAAAAGAGATTAGTAAAAATAATCCGAAATGATTTTTGAACTTTGGATTTATGTCTTCGATCTCTGCATCGTTTCCGGTAGCGCTCTCCGACCCGGTGCTCTACCAGGCCGGGAAGGGGGTGTTACATTTGTGGTATCAGAGCTAGAGTTTAGTCGGTTCTGGACTAAACTTAAGTATGTTTGTGTTGTATGTTATGTTACTTTGCCACCTAGGAGTTAATCTGTTAAGTATTGTGACTTGTCAACTGATCCGATCTCTTTTATAATATAGATATGTGTCTCGAACTAACGAAACTTAAAATAATGAGTCTGTTGCTATCTCCTCGACTTATGGCGAGTAGGTGCAAGGAGAAAATCCTCTGAATTCTCAGAACCCTCCTGTTCGAGGTGTAGAGCCTGAAGCTCCTACAGCTCAGGCAGAATGTTATCAGAATATAGCTGATATGTTTCAGCAATTTATGAATGTGTTAAAGGCTAGTCAAGTCATACAACTTACGCCACCTGTTGCGCAACCTCTTCGAGCCCCAATCGATAAGTTATCGCAATACCGAGTTTACACCTTTACTGGTCGGGACATAGATGATTCCGAAATAGTCGAGTGTTGGTTAGACAATACTTTAAGGATTTTTGATAAGCAATTAAGATGTTCGGATGAACATAAGCTTGAATACGCTCTTGCGTTGAAGCCTTACAGTGATGAGAGACTACTGTCCTTACCGTCTCCGAGGAAACCGTGAGTTGGGAAATTCTTCTTGAAAGAGTTCCATAATAAGTACATAAGTGTCAAATGTTTATCATAGGGCTTAACGATGAGTTACGACTCATGTTTACAATGTTATACATTAAAAATTTCCAAGATCTCGTAAATAGAGTCAAAGCTACGGAAGTAGCGAAGAGAGCTTAGAAAATTAGTAAATTTAATAAGTCTGAAAAGAAATCAAGACATGAGAATTTCTAAGTGCAATTTTTGTCAACGACGACATGAAGGACAATGTCGCAAAAAAAATATAGGAAAGGTGAATTCTTCATTTCTAGAAGATTCTGATCCCGAAGAGTGCTCGGATGAACAATCCGAAGCTACAAGTAAGAATTCGAGGACGAATTCTTTTCTAAGGGGGGGAGAGTTGTCACATCCCAAAAACCGGTCTAGTCGAAATTAGGTTTCGATGGCCGATTATTTTATATCGATTGAATAATTCATTCGACTCTATCTGAATCAATAAATATTATTTGGGTTAATTTATGATAGATTATTATTATTATTATTATTATTATTAATGGGTGGGACCCATGTCAAATCCTTCAAATTGAAGGAATGCCACCAGGATAAACATGAAATAGATTAATGGAGTAGGTAAAGTTGTCCATGTGGACAAAATTTCAAATTTTCTATTAATTCTTTACCTTTGTTTTCAATTATTATTATTATTACAATTACAATTATTATAAAGGAAGAAAGAAAAGATGTTTACCTGAAAGCCACGCCTAAGCCACTAAGGGGTGTGGCAATTTGCCACAATTTTGGACAATAAAAAAATAGGCCACTCGGCCAAATAAAGAGAAAATAGTGGCAGCCACCATTACAAGTGGTCTTTGGGAAATGATTGAGGGAATTAAAGATAATTTTGAGGGAGCCCAAGGCCGGTTTAGTTCAACTATAAATAGGGGGAGATGAGTGCATTTGATAAAAAAAAATATGAGGAAGTGAGGAAGAAAAATAAGGAAGTCAGTGAAGAAGCGAAATTAGGTGGGATCGAGTTCAGTATTAGATTAGTGGTCCGATAAATTCGATATAGTAATATCGAATTTCTACCGATGACGGGGTAAGCTCAAATCTCTAGTTAGTTTAAGTTTCGGTATCGAGTTGATTAATATTTTTATATATATTCGATACTGTTTTATTGATTAGTTTTTATTAATTATCATGGTATACGAGGTCGATTCGGAACAACCGTCAAGCCCAAGAAATAAAAATAAAGTACCGGTCTATCAAAGTGAGTGAAATAAATTAAAGTTGAGATTAGAGTCTCAACTACCTATAATTTGATGTTAGTATTTATATTAAGCATGAAATTGAATTAATTAAAGGTGTGTTTATAAGATTTCCAGAATGGTAAAGAACTCCTTATTTGGAGTTGTGAGTAAAAAGATATGAATTTTTGAGTAAGTAAATGTCATGAAAACATGGTAACAGTTTGCCCCTAAATCTGCTTCAACAACGACTTTAGAAATTCATTATAAATTGTATAAGAGGAATTAAAAGCTATAATTTATATGGTTTAAAAGGTTATTCAGTCTAGTTTCGTTTAAAACAAACGAAATCAGATTTTGAGTTATAGAACATTTTATATAAATATTTCTTTAAGGACAATGCAAGCTGCCTAATGTACTAAATGATATATTTCTTTAATGTTTGGTTAGAAAAGAGTAGAAATGAAGGAAACCACAAAGTTGGAGAATAAGGAAAATGTCTCTAAGCTTGGATTGAGGTGAGTGTAGATGCATTTGTCTCGGGTGACACGGTGTCATTCCGATATTTTTTATGTTCTGATATGTGGGTATAGTCGTGTCAGGGGTAGGCTCGGTGCCTTCCTATTGCATTAATTATGAATTTATTTGCATCTGGTAAGTACCCTGCATTATTTGGATATGCTCAAAAATGATTATGATATGCTATATGTACATGAAAATAATATGAAATGCTATCTGATATGGAGCTACGGCTCATCTTGCTATTTGATATGATATGATCTGAAAATCATGGACTATGTGAAATTGTGTGTATTTATGGACATTGGATACAATTGGCATGCCATAGGATTATTCGAGCTCACCATGTAAGGGAGGACTACGGTCCAGGGCTACGGCCTATATGTGGGAGATAAAAGGATGGAAGTGTAAGGGATACATGGAGCTACGGCTCAGGGCTACGGCTCATTTATGATTCATGATATGGTGTACAGGGAATCCGCGTATCCAATGGTACCAATATATTATGTGTTTGATGCTTTATGCTATGTTATGATCAAGATATGATATTATGTTTTGTTATGAATATGAAGTATGCCATGTTATTGCATTATGATCATTTTTGGAAGCATGCTACATGACATAATATGTTCATTCATTGTCATTGGCTACCTCACTTAGACTATGTAAGTCTAATGCATTCATTGCATAACATTTCAGGTTAAGGAAAGTAACAGATCGAGATCGAGATTAGTTGGAAGGTTGGCAAGTCACTACAATTAAAGAGTAATGTGTTTTGTTCTTATGAACTCCTAGTATGGTGGTAAAGTAGTTAAAGTAATTATACTAGTCTTGTGGGCCTACTATTGTGAAATTTTGCCTATGTTTTGTATAAGGTGTTAAAGTTATATTAACTATTGAGTTAGTAATAAAATTGACATAATTGGTATTAAAATATTGATTAAAGGACTCTATGATTTTTGTGAGTTATTAGGCTGTAAAGAATTTTGTAAGATAATTCAAAAAGAAATAGATTTGAATACTTTGCAAAATAGTCACTAAATATTGCATCGTCTAATCAGGTAGATAAATGACCTCCGATAGTAATGAGGTTTTATAGGCTAATAACTAGTAAGTTTAATTTCAGTATATTTTCACGAATTTTAGATAAAGACCTTTAATTTGTGAAAGTTACAATTTAGTCCCTAAGTTTGAAAAAGTTTAAAATTGACCCCAATTTGAGTAAGTTGTTAATAAGTTAAGTGTTAAGTCTTAAAAGAGATTAGTAAAAATAATCCGAAATGATTTTTGAACTTTGGATTTATGTCTTCGATCTCCGCATCGTTTCCGGTAGCGCTCTCCGACCCGGTGCTCTACCAGGCCGGGAAGGGGGTGTTACAAATTCAATAACTTATTTAATATTAATTTTTCTTTCTATCTTCTAACACTAAAAAATTAAGACAAACATATATTTGTGTCTCAGAGTTCGACCCAATTTAGCTCATCACACAAAAACGCAATCAATTAAGCCCTTCAATTCATGAATTACATCAATTTTATTCTTTGACCGATGTTGACCGTTACAGAGCTAACGTGACAGCTAGGGATGGGCATTTTACCCGAACCCGACAGATTACGACTGGACCCGGCCCGATCAGGTAGGATTTTTTTGTGAAAAACTCAGGTTCAGGTTGATTCACGTCGAGTTCGGGTTTAGGGTGAAAATAATCTAACTCGGGCTAACTCGTGACTAATAGTTTAATTCTCCCTATATTTTTAGAGATATTTTGCAATATTACCCCTCTTTATATTTTTTATAATTAGGTCCTTAAAATTGATATTTTTTACAATTAGGTTCTCAAAATTATATTTTTTTCAAATAAGTCCCTAAAATTATTTTTTTTACAATTAAATTCCTACAATTGACTTTTTTATAGATCAGGTCAAGTCGGGTACGGGTTAAGGTATATAATTTCCGGGTCAATCAGGTTTTATTAAAGAATATGATCAAGTTAGATTCATGTTTAGTGTAATTATTTTCGGGTTCGAGTCAACCAAAAACCAGACCTGACTCGTGCCCATTCCTAGTGGCAGCTAACGATGTTGACGTGGCAGTACACGTGTGATTTTTTGTTGAGTTCATGGGCATAATTGATTTTAATTGAAAGTTGTATAACTTATTTAATATTTATGCTAAAAACAATAAGAATTTAAGATATTATTAAAATTTTAAAAATATTAAAACTGGATAAATAATTTGTTTAAACTTCAAATTAATTTAATCGATTTATTTAGTTTTTTTTAATAAATTTGTAAACATAATTTGATTTTTTGAGTTGAACTTTTACAAATGGAATATATGAAAAATTAATTAACAAATTGGTGCAAATACCCTTTAGGTCCATAAAAATTTAAAAGTAAGCAAAGTGAGAACATTCACAAAAAATCAAAATATTCTTCAGTTTTTATTAAAAATCCATAAACTTAATAAAATAAATAAAATATTCAAAAAATTATTGAAAATTAAAACTAATATATAAAAAAATTAAAATGTATTAGAAATTATAAAATATAAATATAAAAATTGAAAAATGTTTATGAAGTATTAAAAAAGTTGAACACTTTCATCGATTTTTTTTTACTTCTATAGTATGAGTATTATTATTCGTTACACAAAATTTCAGTGGAATCAACTTTGTATTAAAGTAACAATAAAGCTCAAATTTTCTTTTGCTTTTCTGCATCTAATTCATGCTCAATAATATTTGATGTAGAAAAACGAGAAAAAAAAACTTAATTTTTCACTACTCTAATACAAGGATGATTCTTTTGAAAATATAACCAAATTCAATATTTTATTCAAAACTTTTAAGTACCCAAATTCATATGAGGTATCAATTTTTATAGAGTTAATTGCACAACACTTCCACAAACTATGACCCTTATTTTAATTTGATTCTAAACTTTCAAATGTTAAAATTCAATCTCTAAATTATGACTCTCATTTTAAATTGGTCCTCAAACTTTTAAACATTCTAATTTTATCATCACGTTATCATTTATATCACATTTATTATTACATAATACAAATTAATGTTTACATGACAATTAACAATTTTATAATGTTTTAATTAACATGGGATATGATTAACATATACTGATAATTTGGAGATGGAATTGAAATGTTCAAAAGTTTGGGGCCGATTTAGAATGAGAGTCATAGTTTGAGGATAAAATTAGAATGTTTAAAAGTTTAGGAGTCAATTTAAAATGAGAAACATAATTTAAGGATGAAATTAGAACATTTAAAGTTGAAGATAAAATTAAAATTAATGTCATAATTTAAGGACGCACGATACAATTAACTTAATAATTAGATAACGTTTTAACGTAAAAAAAAACATGAAAATAACCATATTACTAAATTATTGCATTCATTATTAGTAACATTGAATATACATTTTTTTAAGTTATTAAATATACATTATTTGAAGTGAATCTTTTAGGTGTCCTTACTAACCTTAGGTATGAAGCAAAAACATTTAACAAACCTATTATAATCTTAAATAATTGCATACTAATTAATTCTAAACAACTCTGTTGCAACATTAAATTAACATTGTCTGCGGATGATAGGAATGATTAGGTCAAATATTAATTATTAAGCAAATACTCTATTTTCTTCACAAACAAATTAAATCCACAATTCAAAATAAAATATAATTTGACATTAAATTTTGGGATTTCTTTAATCAGATATCTGACTGAACCAAAATTATTTTAAAAGTAGATAAATGAAACGTTCAATAAATTGTATTACAAATTCAAACCAAAGATATGGCCCTATTTGGTAAATAGCCGTTTGGGTAAAAATTAGAGGTTTGAGGTATAATTAGATATTTGACTAGTCAAATCCGCTAATATTGATGTTTGGTAAATAGCGGATTGAAAGAGCGGATTAAGGTGAAAAAGCTAATTTTGAAAAAGCTCCTAATATGAGCTTTTTGAGATTAGAGGTTTGATATTAGAGTTGTAATTACTCTTTTACCCTTAACAATTACCAAAAATCTCCAAATAACTTAAATTAAATAATAACATTTTTTATAAATAATAACATATTAAATATTCAACTTATTTGTTGTTACTACTAATTTATATGGTGATATTTGTAAGTTAATTCTATTTTTTATTATCACATATTTATATGTGCATATAAATATTTTTAATAATTATATAAATAATAAATCAATATATAAATCTTTCAAATATGTTTAAGAAAATTATATTAAAATAATTTTTATAAATTTAATTAATATTTATTAGATACAAAATATTCACAACTGATAAATTATTCAAACAAGTATTGAATATAATCATGCCCTTATATGTCATTTTGCTTGTTTAAATAATCAAACAGCTATCAGCTATCGGTTAATTTTACCAAACACTTTTATACAATCAGCTAATACAATGCGCTAGTCAAACCAGCTAATGCAATCAGCTATCAGCTATCAGCTAATGTAATCCGCTATCAGCTAATTGCCAAACAGGGCCAATTGTATAGTGAATTAATTGATTTAATTGAAAATAATATTAAGTAATAAGTATAATAAATATTTAATAAATATATGCATTTCATAATTGATTTAATATATTCATAGTCGATTTAATTTTCTGTTTCCAGTTACATCGAATCGTTTCATTTTTTTAATCTAAAAGACGATTATTGTTATATTATAAAACTCTAAAGTAATGAATAAATCAAATAAGCAAAGGCCACGGACTTTATAATATGATCTTATAAAAATATAATAAATAAATAAATACAGTTGTGCAGATTAGATAATGATTGTAATCTGATTAGGTATTATTAATAGATACTAAAAAAAAGAGTTATGACAGATATTATAAAAATAAAGAAGCATGGCATGAAAAGCAACGTTTATAGATAAGAACAAAAGAAATGAATTAGTGTTTCTACTTTTCCCCCCAAAAAATTGTTTTAATTATGGGTATTTGAATTATTACTTGATAATTTAGATAGAGTTTTATAGTGATATATTATGAGGGCGATTTTCTTAAATTTTAATTTAATTTTTTTATTCACAGTATTAAAATTTAAATTTTAATAATGTCTTATCATATTAAACTAACTAGTTGTTAGCCCACTTTTCTTAATTTTTTTTTTTTAGAATAAACACTAAACTTCATTAAGATAATGAGAAGAAGTACAAGATAAGCATACCCCTAAAAGATAAACGTAGAAGAACAAAGGGTATACAAACAAGAACAACAAAATTAAATCTTCTCATAAGATCTTCATCAGTGTTCTTTAAATCTATCGCCATAGCGAAATCTTGGAGTGCTCACCGGTAGAGCGCAGATCATTGAATTACTCCAATCAACAAAAAAAGGGAAAAACGTCCTGGTTAACTCCATAAACAACCAATCCATGCAAGATTGTGCGATAAGATTCAACTGTAGCATTCACCAGGTTGAAGACGTCTTCAATATCAACATGTCATAGAGGCAGACAAAGAACGTGCCAAGCGGCAGACGAAGAGCAGGCCAAACAGCCGACAAAGGTAAAAAAAAAAATAAAGAAAGGGACAAAAGAAGAAAAATAAAGAAACAAAAGAGAACAAAACAAACAATAAAAATAAATCACCGCCGGTAGACGGCCAAAGCCGCCACCATTGGCTTAAAAAACTCAAAAACTACTTACAAACTTTTAAGAAAAGATAACTGCTCTAGAGAAAATGTGAGACTTGAATAAACAAATTTGTATATACTAAATCCACGATGAAAGTGAAATTTCCCACTTTTCCTAATTAATTACCGAATAAGTTGCATAGAAAATAGCATATTTCTTAGACGTATAAATGTAATATTCTTTGCTACTTTCTTTATCTAATCATACAACTTTAAACAACAAATTGAGATTTCAAAAAAAAAAAACATAAATTAATATTTAACACCTGAATTCCTCAAAAATTCTATTTTGATTTTTTTCTTAGTTTCAAAATTTGAATTTTATTATATTTTTTTATTTTAGGTTTAAAGGTTAATTTGACCTTCAACGAAAAATCAAAAAGCCAATTAAGTTATTAGGAAAGATTTTACCCAATCTAGCCCTCAAATTAAAATTGCACCCAATTTAGCCCCTCCATTATGTTAGCCAGGTTGACCGTCAATGCCCTCTAACGATCAAAGATAGAAAGACACATGACACACTTTAGACGTGTCACGTTATCAAAATCGATTTAAAAAAATCTACAAAATTATAAAAAATATAAAATTGTAACAAATAAAAATATAAAAATATTAAATTAATTTATTTTTTATATTTTCCTTTAATTTTTTTTATAAAAAACATAAAATAATGTTTTTTTTCTAAAAAAACCCCAAAGTTTCACTTCTTTCAAAAAAGTCTCATAAATCCTTAAATCAAGCATTAGCAATGATTCAACCATGGGCCACTCCCCGTCGCAGGAAAATCCCTCCCATTTTCATCGTTCATGCACCTATTGTCACCGTTCGACACATCTTGCATCGCCCAACCCGTCGTCTGCCACAGTACCAACAACTTCCACCGTTGATTAAACTAATTTGAGGATTTGAGAGTGTAGGGTTAGGATTAAGGTTTTGAAAATTTTGGGCATTTTGAAAATTTTAGGGTTTTACAATTAAAAATATATTTTAAATTATATAAAATTTAAATATTATTTCATTATAAATATATATATTTAATAATTATTACAAATTTTGATATTTTTTATTTTAAGTAAAAAATATATTTTTTTAATTTTATACATAATTTTACTTTTTTATACATAAATGTTTTCTTTTTAAAAAAAATAATTTTTATATTGTTAATTTTTTATAATTTTAAATATACTTTCTTATTTTAAATATATTTTTTAATTTTAAATATATTATTTTATAAAATATATCTTTATTTTATTTTATACGAATGAGGGTACATTACAAAATTCATCACTAAACTTTCTTTTCACTTTTATTTGATCACTAAAATTTAAAAAATTTCAAGTTAATCAACGAACTTTAAAACTACTACTTGTCACTCTATCATGACATTGATTATTTTGTTAATTTTTTTATTATACTAAGACATTTTTTATTAATATTTAATGTCACATAAAATTTAAATTAAGAAGAGTAAAATTAAAATTTTTAAACTCTAAATCTCAACCTAAAATTCAAACTCTCACCGATGACCCTAAACCCGAACTCTCACCCCATCCTCACCACAATAAGCAAACTCACTCCACAACTAAAACCATCACCAAAAGCTAATCCTAAAGCAAAGTTCAATCCATTGTTCAAAGAAACATCGAGTTGACCCGCCGAGTTATTCCCTTTTACAAACTAACTCATCAGCTGGGTTAAGTCCACAAACATGAAAAACCCCAGCTTAGTACAATCCTGCAAGAAAATTCGAACCTGACTGTTAATTTAACTCATCAGTTTAGTACAAACTAACTCATCAACTGAGTTAACACCACAGCTGAGTTATTCTCCATTGACATGTTCCCAAATGGCCAAATATTCTTTTTATCTCTTCCCCAGTCGAATTACCCCAACACGTTACTCTGTTGTTTTGACTTGGTACAATCCTGCAAGAAAACCTAGACCTGACTGTTAATTTAACTCATTGTGAGATCAACATCGGGTAATTCTCTATTGTTATCCCTACGCTCTATTCTCGTTTTGCTTCTTTTGGTGAGGGTGAGGATTGGGGTCATTGGTGAGGGTTTGGATTTGATGTTGAGGTTGAGGTTGAGATTTAAGGTTTAGAAATTTTAATTTTTCTTTTTATTTTAAATTCTATGTGGCATTAAATATTAATAAAATATGTCATATCATAATAAAATAATTCATGTCATATTAATAAAATAATCCATATCATGCTAGAGTGATTAAAATAGAAGTAATTCGAAAGTTTAGTGATTAAATTGAAAGTGTTTAAACGTTAATGACTAAATTAAGTGTGAAAATAAAGTTAAGTGATGAATTTTATAATTTACCCTGAATAATTAGCATTATCACTATCTTTATTATCAGAAAACTGATAAAAAAGAGATTAAGGCCAGACAGAAAAAAAAAGACCCCCTTTTTTGTTCTTCATTACTTTCATTTTTCTCCCTTTTTTCCTTCTGTTGTACTGTTGGGGATTGGGTTCTTAAAAAGGGGAAACCCAGTTCTTCATCTTTGTATATTCTTTATCCTGTTGAGATTCCCTTGCTTTTATTTTCTCTGCCTTTGTAAAGAGACGGATATGGTGTATTATCAGTTATCAAAGTCTTCTTATGAGGACTCTTTGAGAATACTAAAGGCTGATATACAACATGCAAATGCTTTGTAAGTTTTTCTTTCTTGGCTGTTTAATTTTCTTGAAAACTTTGTAGATTGATTTTGAATTTGTCTTTTTGGTTACCTCACTTTCCTTGAAATTGATTGTTGACTTGTTCTTGTTGTTTCTGCTTGTTAATTGCTTGATTGGGTTGCTTTTGATTATCATGCTTAAAAAAACCCTTTTTAGCTGCTCTGCTAGTTGTGAAAAAAGGGAAAATACCCAGTTTTGATTACTCTTTATGATAATCTTTTGTTGTTCTTATGCTTTTAGCGTATGGTTTTAGTGTTGTGAATTGTCTCTGCCTGTTTGCTGAACTTGGTGATAGTTTGATGTTCCTTTAGCTGATGGCAACTCAAGAAGATTTCACTTATGATAGGGTTTTACTTCAAAAAATGAAGAAAAAAAACTCGGGAAGTTTTCCATTTATGTTTTGGTCCAACCTTTTGTCATCATGAATGCTTGTTGGTTGGCTAAGAATGTGGTTTAGATGTCTTCATTTTGATCTTCTCATAGTGTTTGTCTGAACTTGTTGGTAATTTGATGTTTCTTTGCTAATATTTGCATATGATGCTTGATGATTGGCTTAGAATGTAATTTAAATATCTCCATTTTAGTTGCTGTAATAGTGTTTGTGTTATCGGGCGGTTTTAGGGCTGCTGCAATTCCTAGGGCCAAGAGCGGTGCTCATATTCAAATCAAATTGGTGTACAATCATTTGGCTCCCCTCTTTCTATTTCTGTTGCAATGGATGGACTCTTCTTGCATATGTCTACTCCCTAGATATCTAGACCTCTTTCACATACTCGTATACAAGGTCCATTCATCTTACCGGCTTATTCCGTCCCCCTCTTTCACATTTATTTTTCACACATCTTCATATGCGGTTTTTGTTCATTTGCATCTTGTTTGCTACAGGTCTATGCAGATGGGAGATCGAAGATATCTAGACGTGGAAGGAAGGCAACAATTAGAGAGTTTTACGGTATGCATTAATCATGGTTTGAGTGGTTTTTTACCATAAATTTCCTGCTATAATGATTCATTTACCTTGCCATTGACTCGCTCTCTGCTGATTTAATGAAATTGTAGGTGTTATATTACCATCTCTTCAAAGACTCCATGGTAGCTTGGGGGAGTTGGATGATGATATGGAAACCCATATTATGGGGAGTTCTGCCAAGAAAAGAGTAGAATTAGATAATAGACTTGGTAATATCGATTTCGAGAGGGAAGATGAATGTGGGATTTGCTTGGAGCCTTGCACGAAAATGGTCTTGCCTAATTGTTGTCATGCAATGTGCATCAAATGCTACCGCAATTGGTACGGTAACTCGGGATCTCTTGTTATTTCTCTTGCATTTACGTGCTTTGCAGTTTCGCTCTCAATGTTCTCCCTTCCAAATTACAGGAACACGAAATCAGAGTCCTGTCCTTTCTGCCGCGGTAGCTTGAAAAGAGTTAACTCTGAAGATTTATGGGTGCTTACTTGCAATGATGATGTGGTCGACAATAAAACTGTTACACAGGAGGACTTGTTGCGTTTTTACTTCTACATCAACAGCCTCCCGAAAGATTGCCCTGATGCACTTTTCTTGGTATACTACGAGTACTTAATTTGAAGTCGATGAAAAAAATGGTGTACAGATAGAAAAAAAGAAAGTTGGACCATCAAATGTAAATAGAGTCTGGTAAGCAAAATTCTCTCTGCTGCTTACATGAAAGACTTAGTCCCAATTTTTATGCTTTTCGGAAATTAATGAACATCAGTGTAAGAAATCCTGGTTTAATTATTAATGGAAGTTGTAATTTATGAAACTCGAGTCTGTGGTTCCTTCCGATATTAGAACCCAAATCCCTCTTGAATCTACTTTTAGTATTTTTCCTTTTTGAAGAGTTGAATGACTGGTTGATAAAGTATGTATAGCATAGGTCATAGGTGGTCTAAACTTGATAATAGTTGGATGTTCTGTCGAATAAAAGATACCATGAATATCGTAATTGTTCAAGAAAGGAGGAAAAGATTAGGCTGTTGAGTTGATTAGATGTAGATAATGAATGGATGATGGTCATTGAAGAAAGAATGGCCTGAATTGGAGAAAAATTCAGGCCATTCACTCCTTTGTACCCTTATTTTGTTTATTTGTTAATAAAGGGATCTGTTTTTCTATATTTCTATGTTGTAGGAAAACGGGACAAAACTCATTTTCTTTAGTTTCATTTTGAATTTTATTTGATTTAAATTAATATAATATTAAATTTAAAATGATATATTATTATGCTTGTATAAATCTCAGTTTAACAATCAATTTGTGTTAAATAGTTTTTGAGGTTGAGTGGAAAATTATTTTTCCAACAACGATTTCATACTCAATTTGTAGGTGTTTGACACTGCGTATGAATGGAAAATCACTTTGCCGAGCAAAAATTTCTTTTTTTAAGCAATGTTAAAACGACATAGAGGTTTAGATAAAAAAAAATTATAAATACTCTTTTGTCCATGATAATTATAAAAAATTTCTCTAAATAATATAAATATAAATAATTAATAAAATTAAAATGATAACTTCACAAATAAGAAATTAATAGATACATCTAAATTTAATAATTAATAAAATTATATTTAAAATATAATTTTATGAATAAGAAATTAATATGTACAAATTAAATCTTAAATTAAGTAATAGATGAAAGAAATAACTTATTCTCTTTAACTATTTAATAATGTTTTGTTAATTCCGACTTAAACCTGAATTTTTTTTGAATAATAAATATTTTTATAGTATATGAGTAATCTAAATCTGATTTTAACAAATCAAATATGAAATTAGGTATATAATATTACTTTTAAGCTAGAATTTTTTTAATTTGAATAAAACATGAATTTAGATTGGGAAGTTTCAAAACTTAATAAAATTTCAATACTTTCATGATACTTAAAATGTAACTAGTATGTATAACATTTTAGATTGAAATAATAATTATTTTAAGTTTGAATTGGACACCTTGAAATATTACTCAAGATTATAACAATTTAGGTTGTAACCGAAATTGTTAATAATATATGGGTAAACTACTGCATGGGTCACTTACGTTTAGCGTCTGTACAGAGTTAGTCACCACTTTTGAAAAGTGCCAATTAGTAGTCCTCTACATTTTCGATGTGTAAATACTATGTCACTCCGACGTTATACTCCGTTAGTCCCCTAACGGATTGCTGATGTGGCGAAATTAAAATAAGGATAAATTACTGCAATAGCCATTAAAATTTATCTCATGTACATTTTTTCTCCTCAATTTAAAAAAGTAAATATTATAGTCACTAATAAAAATGTTTCTTTATAATTTCACCCTTAAATTTTTAAAAATTCATTTTTCAATCCTAAAACTTTACAATCAATTAACACAATAATATTATAAATGCTTAGATGAAAAATAGGTGCCCAAAGTATACCCATTGAAACTTAGGTGCCCAAATTGCTCCTATTTAATAACTCAAACTTAAAAATTTAGTCCACTAACTACTAAAAAATTCGAGTTATTGGAATTTCTATTTTATAATTCAAACTTTATTTTGAATTTTTGAGTCGAGTATTTTCACATCAAACCAAAAAATTTAATTTTTTCGAGTCAAGTCGAGTTATTGGAATTTCTATTTTATAATTCAAACTTTATTTTGAATTTTTGAGTCGAGTTTATGAAATGATGAGTCGAGTATTTTTACATCAAACCTAAAAATTTAATTTTTTCGAATCAAGTGGACCCAGTGCTTTTGAAGAGCAACATATGTTATTGGCTGCTTCTTTTTTTTTGTTCAAAAGGTAACTGACATTGATTAAGAAAGAAAGGGCCCGACCCCATGCACATACAGTGCAGGAAACAACAGGACAACAATAGACATAAACCATAAGGTAGTCAAGCGGCAGGACACAGAATCCATGCAAAGTCGATCAATGCAGAGGGAATTAACAACAACGGAGGCACAGAGCCTAGCCGAGTCCGGGGCACGCAGGCCCACAAGAAAGAACCAGAGCCACTCAGGGCAAAGGAAAAGACCGCCTGTAACACCCGGGTTTAGGGGTCGGGTGAAAATAATATTTTAATATTATTTTGGGTTCGGTTTTATAATTTAAATAATAAAATATTTTTATGGGCCTCGGGATTTCAAAATATTTAAAAACTATGTTGGGCCTATCTTCTAAGTCCAAATCCATGGGCTTTAGGAGATATGGGTTTTGGCCATTCATTAATGGCATAGTTGTAAATAAGAGTTTTTGGGTGAATTAAAATAAAACAAAAGATGAAGACATGTGCTCATCTTCATCCTCCTCCCCATTTCCATTTTCTAACGTGAAGAATAGGGTTTTTCTTCACCTCACTCTCCCACCTCCTTTCTTCTTCATCCTTTGAGCTTTTTGAAAGGTAAATATGTTTTTGACTTGGCCTTGGTTTCCTTTACATTTTGGTACCATTAGATTTCATAAAAACCATGTATTTTACATTTGGGTTTTTCAAAGTTTTAGGCTAAAGGTTAAGGCTTTATGGGTTTTACTAAAGCTTTTGATTTGTTATTGTTAGATATGTTATCTATGAATCAAATGGTCCAATATATATAATTTTTAGAGTGTTTTAAATGAATTCCCGAAATTAGGTAAAAATGGGTTTTTTGGAGGGTTTTGGGTGAGTTTTGGGGGTTGTTTTAGGTGGGAATTGATAGCCCAATGGTAGTGCTATGGTTAGGGATTGATTTGGGGTCATTTGTGGGTGCAACGGGTGTTGGAAACATGGATTTTGGAAGGGGTATGTGGGCTGTCCGGGATTGCAAAGTATGGAGTTTGGTCATGGCTTGCAACGTTGTAAATTGGATTTGAATTGTGTTCCGGGTTGATCATTTGATGTTGGGCTGATTTGGAATTGTTTGAAATGTGTTTGAGGTTGTTTAGAAGCGGGAATTCATGTTGGAAAAGCTTCGGGAAGAAATCCGGAAATTTGAGGGAGGTTGCTTGCTTGGCTTGGAGCTTGGAAGCTTAAGTGAGTGGTTAAATGTTTTTAAAATGGTTTTGAGTATTTGGTTCAAGCATGTGAACCTATGATGGGCTTGGTAAACCCACCTAGAGTTGGGATTAGAGTGGTAGCCTAATCCCAAGCTTTGATTAGAGACTTTGGTTGCACTCTTTAATGGTTGTATATGCCTCGTGTTAAATTGTGATGGTGTTGATTATACATATGTTGTATACATGTATGTTGAGGCATGTTGGATGCATTGTTATATGCATGATGATGATAGATGTGATATGGTTATACACATGTGCAAAATATGATGTGATATGTTTGATAATGAGGTACATGTGGTGTTGTCATGTGAAATGAGATTATGAGGTGATTGCTTGATCCGAGGATCATGGTGAATAAATGCTAGGCATGGAAATGTGTTTTGTGCATGACGGTAAGTCACGGTGAGTACGTGCTAAGCACGAAAGTTGTTAATAAATGATATTGTGGAATGTGTTAGTATTGGCACTAGTATGCTTGGGTACAAATGATCGATCATTAGGATGTTTAGTGTGCACACGTGAGTCAAAATGCGCGCGTGGTCTTGATGATGGTAGTCATCAAGATGGAGTACGGGTTCGCCCGGAAATCTTCTTATATATCTATATGTCGGTGATGAGTGGAATCCCATCGACGGGCGTGAGGATGAGTGGAATCCCCTCCGCGTGAAATGAGGCGTGAGGATGAGTGGAATCCCCTCCGCGTGAACGGTGATGAGTGTAATTCCACCGCCAGGTAATGGTAGAGTTGTTGGATGTGAGTTCCAACGGTTATCCGCGTATTCGAGTCATAGCTAGGTGCCAATACAGATTGTAGTTTATGTTGCCAATATGTGGTTAATTGTGAGCCAATGTGATTTGGGATGTGTTGCTAACATGGTTTAATATATGTGATTTCATATGTTGTGGATTTAAACATGTTGAGCATGACATGATATTGAATATATGTTCATGCATCATCTATATTTATGGCTCGCGTGGATCGGAGGTAAGATCATGCATTTTATCTTGGTTGTAGCTCGTGCTTGGACCCTGCATTGTCGAAGGTTTGTTTTATGAGCTTACCCTCACTAAGCTTTTATGCTTACGCTCTCTATTGTTCGACAATGTAGATCAATGGCTTGTGGGTGGTAAGGGCAAGGAAAGGCCTTCAAGTGTTGCTTATGGTTAGCTCAAGTATGATGTTTAAATTTAAAAATTGTAATAGTAAAGCAATGGGTTAGGTGTCGTGGTATGATGCTTTTGGAATATATTGTTGTTGTTGTTGTTTAGGAGCATGTTAGACTCCTCACATGTGTTTGTTAATTTGGCTTTTGGGATGTATGCCTTGCTTGAAATCATGTTAGTATTTTGCTATCTAGAATTGCCTAAGTGTTGGATATGTTAAAGCTTAATATCTATAATGACATGTATGGTTGTGTGGCAATGTGATGTTGTGCCTTGGTGTTTAGTCTTGTTATGATGATGCTCAAGCATGCTTGTATGTTGGTTGCCTTTAAAATTGTTGTTAGTGTGTTGTTAGAGGTTTTGGTGGGGTTTAGGGGCACCCTTGTGCCTTAAACCAGCAAAAACCAGTCTGCAGACATGAGGCGTTTCGAAACGGGCCACCATGTTTCGGAACGGTTCCTTTGTATTTGGCCTGCCGTTTCGAAACGGATGGGGGTCATTTCGGAACATTTTTGCTACTGGAATTTTGAGAAATTGACGAGATAAAGGCGTTCCGAAACGGGCCTTTGATGTTTCGAAACGGTCAAATATCGTTGACCACGAGAAGTTGACCGTTAGGGTCGTTTCGATACGGGTCACCCCCGTTTCGAAACGGTCACCCTATGGTTGACCCTGGCCTGTTGACTAAGTCAAGGCGTTTTGGAACACCCTAAGGGCGTTTCGAAACGGCCTGCTGTAAAGGACTAAAATGAGCTGTTTAATGTTTTGGTTGGTCGAAGTATGTTACATTATTTGTATTTTCCGCTGATGTGCTTCACATAGGTTTAATTATGCCTATAGACAAGATAAAAATAAAAAGGAAATTTTTAGGGTCGTTAACCGAGGGGAAACCTTAACGGGTTTCGCTTCAGTTTTTCCCGTGTGGCCCACTCGGATCGGTCATCCGACCAGACCGGGACGAGGGGGTTACATTTGTTGGTATCAGAGCCTAAGGTTACCGAGACCTTGGGCAGGTAAGTAAGGTAAGTTTAAGTTTTGAATTGATATGCACGGTGTTTGCTTACTTTGTAAGTATGATTGCTTGTATGAAAAGTATGCTGATTGCTCGTTTAAAAGCATGTTGCTCGTTACCCGTGTATGCTGTGATGTGTGATTGCTTGATTGAGAATGTATGTTGTTTGATCGTACGCATATGTTTGCTTGTTTAGCAAGTATGCCTTGTTATATGCTTGGTTGAGCATGTATGTGTGACGATTTGTTTGAAACATGTTGAGTAGAGTCCCATTGCTTCTATTACATCGGAAAAAGGATTTTAAGTGAGGGAAATCATACTTGAGCCACTTGGACCTTTCCTTTGCTAACCCAACTTGTATGTTAAATTGTTGATTGATTTATTGCTTTTAGTAAGTTTAGGGCCAATGTGTGTGGGCCGTGAATCGGTAAGTGGAAATTGTGGTTTTTGAAAATGGGGATGATGTAGAGGAAGTTCTTTGTTATAGTTAGGGGAGTATAGTTGTACCGGAGTTGAGGAACAATTTGTTTGCTCGAGTCCGCGTGCACGTGAGTTGATTCTTGTTGGTGGGAGATGACGAGACCGATTCTGGTATTAGTTGGTGAAAAGAAGTGAAGACCTATGAGTGGGAGTCAGGTGGTATCTATGTTATAGTGGATAAGCCCTTGGTACAGTTTTGAGTTTGTCTCTTCTGATTGGTTCTGAGTTCGTACTTCCGTATGTTGTTAACAAGCATGCAAGTTTGAATGTGCTCGATGAGGTGTCAGAGGTAGGTATGAGTACCTTAGTTCTTTTGGCGAGATCTAGGTAGGGGTCTCGTGTGAGTAATTTGAATTTCAGAAGTGTTAGTTGGTGACCGTTGGGGTTCAGCCTATGATTTCGATACAAGACAGCCGATCAGTATTCGTGAATGGGAACCGATTTGTGTGTTTGGGGCCAGTGTGCGTCTGGGTGGTTTTCCAGCATGGTTGTCTGTGTGTGCTCAGAACTGCGTTTTTGAAGTTTTGAAATGCTCTACGAATAGTCTAGAAGAGTCAGATTTTGTTGAAGAATCAGTCTGAAAACAAGAGGACCGAAGACTATCAGTTGTGTACTTGTGAAGTTGCCATCTCTGTAGATTCGTCCGTTTGTGTGGGCATGCAAAGAAATTAGATATCCTTGTTGAGACCTTAGATGTAAGGACACATGTGACTAGCCTTTAGGGAGATAGTAGTGATCAGAAAGATGTACAGAAGATGTTTGTTGGTGGTTCAGAGTTACTAGTTTCTAGTAGATGAGAAGTGATTGTCTTTCTACGGTTTCGATGTACCTTTTTGACATGATTTGGCTTGTGGAGCACAAAGCTAGGATATACATTGAGACAAAGTGAGAGTTGCCTTGAAGTTACATATTTTTGTGAGACTGTAGTGGTAAGTGAGGATGTGAACTCCTTGTCAAATGTTGATCCAGTTTTAGAGGTCAAAGATTGATTGAGTTTAGTTGACAGGCTTGCTTAGTAATTGTGATGAATTTGATTTTGAATGAAGACTAGACCGCATAATGTTAGGATAGTTTGTGTTTTCTTTTCCTAGAAGTGTTTGGAAGAATTGTCGGCTTATCTCTTGTCTAGAGAAGAAGAGTTTGATATTGAGACCGTCTTCGAGTTTACTCCTGTTTTGATTGCTCTATATCTTATGATTTCCGGAAGAATTGAGAATGTTGAAGAATCAACTTCGAGATTTGTTAGACCTTAGACTCATTAGGCCTAGTGCATTATCTCAGAGTTCTACAGTGTAATTTGTGAAGAAGAAAGAGTGACAGTACGAGAATGTGTTCAGATTACATACAGTCGAAACAAGTGACAGTGGATGATTAGTATCCGTTTCCGTGTGTCAGTGATTTGTTGATCAGTTAGTGTGTGCTTCAGTCCAATTGAAGATTAATTGAGATTCGTTTATTTCCAGTTGGGAGTGAAAGAAGTTAAAGTATTGAAGACAACTTTTGAGGCAAGGCGTGACCATTTTGAGTTCCGAGTTATGCTGTTTTGTTTGACTAGTGTGTTAGTTACTTTTATAGAGATGTTGAACAGAATATCTTCCTAAGTTTCTTGATCAGTTGTAGTAGTTCTCATAGGTGACACATGTGTATATTCACGTACCGAAGAAGGTCATGACAAGCTTTGAAATTAGTGTTGTAGGTCCTATTAGAGAATTAGTGGTATGCCAAGTTATGCAACGTGAACTCCGAGTTAATGAAGATGTTCTCCTAGGACATGCAGTTCAGCCGAGTGTGTTAGAGAAAATCCCAAGTAGGCAGAAGAAGATGTGAGTTGGAAGAAATCGAAGACTGTGACAGATATCTATAGTTCCTAGGTCTAGCCTTGTTACTCTCAGAGAATTGTAAATGGTCTTTTGAAGATAGTTACTCCATTGATAGATTGCTACAGAAGAATGCTCAATTGTGTGGTTAGATAAGAGACAATAGGCCCTTGAGAAACCAAAAGAAACTTTGAAGAGAGCTTCGACCTTGAATCAGTTTATATCAGAAAAAGAGTTTGCGAACCATAGTGATGTGTTACATGTAGAGTTAGGTCGTGTGCTTATGCAAGACAGAAGATTGTGGCTTGTTCATCGAGCTAGTTGGAAAATTGTGAGAAGAGTTATTCGATATGAGACATAGAGTTAATTACAGTTGTATTTGCTTCGAAGACTTAGAGACAAAGCTTGTATAGCAAGAATGCACAGTGTGTATGTACATATTATCAGAACTTGAATTGTTAGACAACATAGGAAGGGTTGGAACTGGAACAACATGAGTTGTTAGAATTGCTTGAAGACTATGATCCCAAGATTGAGTACCATCCGAAGATAGCCTCCGTAGTGACCGATGTTCCGAGTTGTAATTGTTGTTAGATTAGTAGTTGAGTTGCGAGTTGTATTTGCCGAATTCAGTTACCTAATGCCAGTATTCTTGTGGCCGCGTTTCAGGTTGAACCTACATTGAGCCAGAATGTTTGAAGAGAAACAGTTGCAAGACAGATTCTTGGCACCTCACGTGCGAGGCATAGTAGAAGGAAGACCTTCAGAATACAGTTTCAGAGATGATAGAGTTTTGCATTTCAGAGACAGAATAGTTGTACAGATTGACATAGTGTTTTGAGGCGTATTGTGTTGGCCGAAGCACACGGTAGTTCATTTATATTGCATCCGAGTAGTATGAAGACGTATTGTGGGTTGAAGATGAGTACTTCTGGATTGAGTTGATAAATAATGTGGTTCAGTATGAGGGTAAGTGTGTCAATTGCCAGCGTGTCAAGACCGAGTACCAGTTTACTTCTAGTTGTTACATCCGTGGAAGGTTCTTAATGGAAGTGGGTAATAGAGATCCGAAATTTCTGCTAGATTATTTTGAAGACGTTTGCATAGTGTCTGGTTATCTGTTGAAGGCAATGTTCAGTTAGAGAAGGTTATGATCCAAGTATTCATACAGTGCTGCATGAGATTGTGAGTCAAACTAGTTCCGTTGTTCGTTTGTCATAGTTACCACCAGAGTTAGGAAGAAGTTTGTGATGTGTCTGTGTATCTATAATTCGAGAGTGTGAGTCAGATCGGTTCCGTGCTATGTTGTAGAAGAGATTGTGTTGAGTTTTAAAATTGACATGCCGTGAAGGAACCAATTGAGATCTTAGCATTAGATAGCTATTGTTGTGGGGTAAGTCTACTGAGTTGGTTAGTATGTTGTGGTGAGAAGGAAGTGTGGAGAGACAACTTCTGTGATTCTTCCTGTCTGATAAATTTTGGGGACGAAATTTCCTTAAGTGGGGGAGAGTTGTAACACCCGGGTTTAGGGGTCGAGTGAAAATAATATTTTAATATTATTTTGGGTTCGGTTTTATAATTTAAATAATAAAATACTTTTATGGGCCTCGGGATTTCAAAATATTTAAAAACTATGTTGGGCCTATCTTCTAAGTCCAAATCCATGGGCTTTAGGAGATATGGGTTTTGGCCATTCATTAATGGCATAGTTGTAAATAAGAGTTTTTGGGTGAATTAAAATAAAACAAAAGATGAAGACATGTGCTCATCTTCATCCTCCTCCCCATTTCCATTTTCTAACGTGAAGAAGAGGGTTTTTCTTCACCTCACTCTCCCACCTCCTTTATTCTTCATCCTTTGAGCTTTTTGAAAGGTAAATATGTTTTTGACTTGGCCTTGGTTTCCTTTACATTTTGGTACCATTAGATTTCATAAAAACCATGTATTTTACATTTGGGTTTTTCAAAGTTTTAGGCTAAAGGTTAAGGCTTTATGGGTTTTACTAAAGCTTTTGATTTGTTATTGTTAGATATGTTATCTATAAATCAAATGGTCTAATATATATATTTTTTAGAGTGTTTTAAATGAATTCCCGAAATTGGGTAAAAATGGGTTTTTTGGAGGGTTTTGGGTGAGTTTTGGGGGTTGTTTTAGGTGGGAATTGATAGCCCAATGGTAGTGCTATGGTTAGGGATTGATTTGTGGTCATTTGTGGGTGCAACGGGTGTTGGAAACATGGATTTTGGAAAGGGTATGTGGGCTGTCCGGGATTGCAAAGTATGGGGTTTGGTCATGGCTTGCAACGTTGTAAATTGGATTTGAATTGTGTTCCGGGTTGGTCATTTGATGTTGGGCTGATTTGGAATTGTTTGAAATGTGTTTGAGGTTGTTTAGAAGCGGGAATTTGTGTTGGAAAAGCTTCGGGAAGAAATCCGAAAATTTAAGGGAGGTTGCTTGCTTGGCTTGGAGCTTGGAAGCTTAGGTGAGTAGTTAAATGTTTTTAAAATGGTTTTGAGTATTTGGTTCAAGCATGTGAACCTAGGATGGGCTTAGTAAACCCACCTAGCTAGAGTTGGGATTAGAGTGGTAGCCTAATCCCAAGCTTTGATTAGAGACTTTGGTTGCACTCTTTAATGGTTGTATATGCCTCATGTTAAATTGTGATGGTGTTGATTATACATATGTTGTATACATGTATGTTGAGGCATGTTGGATGCATTGTTATATGCATGATGATGATAGATGTGATATGGTTATACACATGTGCAAAATATGATGTGATATGTTTGATAATGAGGTACATGTGGTGTTGTCAAGTGAAATGAGATTATGAGGTGATTGCTTGATCCGAGGATCATTGTGAATACATGCTAGGCATGGAAATGTGTTTTGTGCATGACGGTAAGTCATGGTGAGTACGTGCTAAGCACGGAAGTTGTTAATAAATGATATTGTGGAATGTGTTAGTATTGGCACTAGTATGCTTGGGTACAAATGATCGATCATTAGGATGTTTAGTGTGCACACGTGAGTCAAAATGCGCGCGTGGTCTTGATGATGGTAGTCATCAAGATGGAGTACGGGTTCGCCCGGAAATCTTCTTATATATCTATATGTCGGTGATGAGTGGAATCCCATCGACGGGCGTGAGGATGAGTGGAATCCCCTCCGCGTGAAATGAGGCGTGATGATGAGTGGAATCCCCTCCGCGTGAACGGTGATGAGTGTAATCCCATCGTCAGGTAATGGTAGAGTTGTTGGATGTGAGTTCCAACGGTTATCCGTGTATTCGAGTCATAGCTAGGTGCCAATACAGATTGTAGTTTATGTTGCCAATATGTGGTTAATTGTGAGCCAATGTGATTTGGGATGTGTTGCTAACATGGTTTAATATATGTGATTTCATATGTTGTGGATTTAAACATGTTGAGCATGACATGATATTGAATATATGTTCATGCATCATCTATATTTATGGCTCGCGTGGATCGGAGGTAAGATCATGCATTTTATCTTGGTTGTAGCTCGTGCTTGGACCCTGCATTGTCGAAGGTTTGTTTTATGAGCTTACCCTCACTAAGCTTTTATGCTTACGCTCTCTATTGTTCGACAATGCAGATCAATGGCTTGTGGGTGGCAAGGGCAAGGAAAGGCCTTCAAGTGTTGCTTATGGTTAGCTCAAGTATGATGTTTAAATTTAAAAATTGTAATAGTAAAGCAATGGGTTAGGTGTCGTGGTATGATGCTTTTGGAATATATTGTTGTTGTTGTTGTTTAGGAGCATGTTAGACTCCTCACATGTGTTTGTTAATTTGGCTTTTGGGATGTATGCCTTGCTTGAAATCATGTTAGTATTTTGCTATCTAGAATTGCCTAAGTGTTGGATATGTTAAAGCTTAATATCTATAATGACATGTATGGTTGTGTGGCAATGTGATGTTGTGCCTTGGTGTATAGTCTTGTTATGATGATGCTCAAGCATGCTTGTATGTTGGTTGCCTTTAAAATTGTTGTTAGTGTGTTGTTAGAGGTTTTGGTGGGGTTTAGGGGCACCCTTGTGCCTTAAACCAGCAAAAACCAGTCTGCAGACAGGGGGCGTTTCGGAACGGGCCACCCTGTTTCGGAACGGTTCCTTTGCATTTGGCCTGCTGTTTCGAAACGGATGGGGGTCGTTTCGGAACATTTTTGCTACTCGAATTTTGAGAAATTGACGAGATAAAGGCGTTCCGAAACGGGCCTTTGATGTTTCGAAACGGTCAAATATCGTTGACCACGAGAAGTTGACCGTTAGGGTCGTTTCGATACGAGTCACCCCCGTTTCGAAACGGTCACCCTATGGTTGACCCTGGCCTGTTGACTAAGTCAAGGCGTTTCGGAACACCCTAAGGGCGTTTCGAAACGGCCTGCTGTAAAGGACTAAAATGAGATGTTTAATGTTTTGGTTGGTCGGAGTATGTTACATTGTTTGTATTTTCCGCTGATGTGCTTCACATAGGTTTAATTATGCCTATAGACAAGATAAAAATAAAAAAGGAAATTTTTAGGGTCGTTAACCGAGGGGAAACCTTAACGGGTTTCGCTTCGGTTTTCCCCGTGTGGCCCACTCGGATCGGTCATCCGACCAGACCGGGACGAGGGGGTTACACCGCCACAAGACAACCTCGGATCAAAAAGGGCATAAACGTAAATCATGTTCGTCTGGGAGAGCTCCATCCGGAGGCAGGCTTCCAATTCCATAGTAGGATTGGCCCTTGTCACCAAAACCGCAGGAAAACGTAACCCTATCTGATATGGTTCCACCGTCTGGACGATAAAATTAAAAACCGACACACTTAAAAAGGAAGCAAGATTCGCCCAAAAGCTAATCCACATCGAACCGATCACCATTGCAAAATTTGAACCGCCCGGGTCCCATCCAAAGCTAAGCACCATCCGAACCCCATAAACAAAGTTGGCCCAATAATGAGCAAATGAAAATGTTCTTTCCTGGGCTCGCATCGAGGCCCACGCTGGGCTAGGTTTAAAGGACCAGGCAGTTTTTATAGTGATCTGTCCAGCTATTCTTTTCCGGCAAAAAACAGACGTGGTCCCCACCAGATCCCCAAGAAGATCCAACTCAGCGTAGGCAGGATTCATAGATAGCGATGGGTCAACTAAGTTTTCGAGGCACAAACACTGAAGGACGAGGAAATCCATCTTTATCAGAATTGAGACCACACAACAAAATCCAAAGTACAAGTCAACTTTTGCTAAAAGAGGAAACCAAATAGCTGTCATTCTGCCATCGTCCTTGGTTGCGTGACAGGACCGTTTTACCCCTGGCAACCAGAACACCTTCCTAACAACGTTGATACTCGACGTCAGAATTGGTGCCAGCTTTTCTCCGGCGAGCAGGCGCGAAACAGATCCGACATCGGAGACCAAGGAAACCCAGGTCGTCGCTTCGACGGACGGAGGAACAGTCACCCAACCGAAAACCAAGACGGTCGGGACAAGGAGATCGTAGTGGTGTGACCTCATCGTGAACCACCAAAAAACCTTCCTCGCCGTTCCCGTGCTCCTTAGCAGGCCGAGAGATCGAACAACCATTGTTTCTGAGCCATCGTTTCCGGGGGAGCCAAAATCGTGCCATAATCCGACTGCCCAGCCCAGTTCCAATGCTTCTCCCTCAACCCCGTTCCCCAACCTGAATTTAGAACCGTCGGACCAACCGATTTTCCATACCCGTATGACGAAGCGGAGACTGTTCAGAGTACCCTCGCCGTCTTCATCCGACCAGGGCCCCAGCACCGACCGGAGAGTGACAGGAAAAAAATACCCATTTGAGCCTTGCTCGGCACAGCCCATTGCACCTGCCGGGGATCTCCATCTCCTGAGATTCGGACCAAGCCACCAACCGGCGTCGTCCACCACACCACCGGCCACCGACGGGCTCCGGAAGGAGAAAACCACCTTCGCCTGGCCTCGAGCAAGATAACCGGTCCGGATGAGACACATCACCCGCTGAGGGTCGCAAAATCCAAGAGGGAGGAGAAACCAGGAGGGCGCGTGAGGCGCGTTGTCTTGTGGGCACTCTCCATTTTTTTTGAATAAAAACACGTGCTAGTTATGTTATTGGCTGCTTCTCTGACATTTTTAAGTATTGTTTCAATAGTATAATCTTTTCTGATTTTAATTTGAATTTTGTGTTTACGCTTAGAAAAGAAAAAGGGAAGTCATTTGGCAGTATTATCATCCAAAGATTTGGACCTGTGATTGACAGAAGAAGCAGAAAAAGTGGGATGGAAGCCGAGGCATTAAAGTTGACGTATCTCTCACTATTCATGAGTCAGCCTGCAGAATAGTTTCTTGCAAACAAAGCTATATCTTACTATTAATCAACCTTTGATGTTGACTATACAACCAGTACCTATCCCACTCCCTTACACTCATCATCTCCATTTCCCTTGAAAACCACACCACACCACACCAGTAGCAAAACCAAAATATCAAATAAGAAAAGTAGAGCAGCATCAGAATCCAAAATATTACAAGAGAGATGAAGGATTTTACCGTTCGGCCAAGGGGAGATTTCCGGCGATCGCCGTCGAATTTTTCAGATCCCAAGGATCAAAGGGTTCATAGATGGGGGTAGACAATCATATCTCGGATTCGCGACCATCCGACGGCTGGATTCTCAGATCGACGGCAAGGAAGATCTAACGGTTCAAAGTGATTCCGTTGTTTTTGAGTCGTTTGTGGAGAAAACCTGTCCGATACGTTAAAAGAGGGTTCGAGCCCTTGCACGACCAGAAACACCGCCCGGCGGCGGAGGCGACAAGGGAAGAGATGCGGCGGCCAGGTTGGTTCATTTTGTTTTAGAGGAGTAAAAAAAGGGAAAATAGCTTTCTTTTTTGTTATGATCCAACCAGGGTGGAGCCGACTCGCATGAACATAGAACATACTTGTGTATTTTAACTCTCTTTGTGGTCATTACATTAGTATTATTATTGTCATGCATTTCATTATTATTATTTGAATAGTTTATGTGACTAACATTGGTATTAGTGTTTTCCTTTTTAAAATGAAGATTGGCGTATCTCTTCCCATGGTGCATCACTCTTTATTTTTTACAAGTTGTACACGCAGCTAGCAATTATGTGTCTTTCTTGCTGACAGGGGCTTCTGATGACACTAACGGATTGAGGCAGGCTTCTTCACGATTAAAGGTTTTTATAATGGACGAAAACAAAGCACCCTTTTGCTTCTATTCCGACTGTGAGTTTTCTTTCTATATTCTTGTATTTTAAATTTTGTTTACATAAAAAGCATTTTTAGTGACACTCAAATTGATCGTTAAAAGCATTAAATTTAATTACATAATTTTCTGTGACGATTTTCTCGAATCGTTACTTGTGTCACAAATAATTCTGATTCTGCTATTAAAATAGTGCCAAACATTCTTAAATCACCACAATTCTTCAATTTTTAGTGATCATTATTTAGACTCAAAAAAATGATCAACAATAGTGACGCAAGTTTTGACACTAGTAGTTTTTCTATTAGTGTCGGTGTGATAAAATTTTCATCAGAAAAAAAGAATTAATATAATCATTCAAATTAAAATCTTTAAAATGACTTTTTTGACCATTAGCTTATTATATCACAAAACAATAGTAATAAATTTCTCTAATTATCATTATTAAAGATAAAAATGCACAGAATTAATTTCAAAATGTTTTATATGTATTCCTTTGATATAAAAATTAATATCTAAAATACAACTTGAAATATTTTTTTACATTACATTAAAATACTTAACTGCAAAATATATGATGTACATGTTATGAATTTGTTGATAAAAAAATAACGTGTTTCAAACAATTAAATTTGGATTTGTTTCGTGCAAAACTAAGTTAACTTGAGATTTACTAATTAGCCTAGTAGTTAACATTGATCTTCTACTAAACCAACTACCTGTATCGCATACCCAATTTATATTCATCTGGGTAAAGATGCATCTTTTTTGCGTTCGATAATTGTATTTATTTATGATTCTTACAAATTTATGTTTCACAATTTTCTATAAAGATATTTAAGCAAATTGCTAACGGAAAGACGAATTCACCTTTTACAAAGATTTGCATGACGTTAGAATGAGCTTTTTTCATTTTACTCGAGAAAATGCACTGTTGTTGGATGATTCTATAGAAAAAATAATTTATAATATAGTGAGTTATATAAATTTTTACAATGCATTTTTTATTAAGGTATATGTTTATACATTTGTTAATTGATAATTTATGTATAGCAATACAATTACATATGCTCGCATCCCTAAGACGGTTCATCTTTGATCGACAATGCTTTAGGTGTTACCCTTACATATGTCACTTTTTTGATTGATTTATTAATATATTGAACATGTTTTGTTTGTTAATTTCACTTATTTATATATCTCATCAGAAAAAGGCGGAAACATTCGAAAATATTTGAAAGAGTTGGCGAAACTTTGTCAGAAATAACTCTTTACAAAATTGAATTTGATTTGATTTATATATTGAACATTCTTGATTTATATATTCGTGTATATTATTTCCAATGTTAGCAAATATTTTGTTATTTGTGTAGGATACGTACCACATGTTATGATAGTTATAATGTATGTTGATCGGTACTTGCAGTATTTTAAATGTCCTCGTTTTTTTTGAGACTTAATGGAGATATTGAAATTATAAATAAACTTTAACAATTTAAGACATAATTGTAGATATATATTGTAACTCACATCATAGTCATTATCTACGAGCCCGTATGATCATTTTGTTACGTTATGAAAATATTCTGTTGATGTAGGTTGTGTAATCGATTCCAAACTGAGCTTTAATTTAGGACATGTTACTTTGTTATGTCCCTCACCGTTGCAGAACCCGCATCGCCTACTTTTCTTGTGGACCTTATTCTTCTGGACTTCTTTTCGCTTTTTTTGTCTTCGTTTAGGGTTGCGAACGCCATTTACAACATTGTTTCGGTTGCTTTAATCTTTCAAACCGAACGAATGTTTAAATTCGGCAGTTAGTCTTTTCATATAATCTCTTACGGTTATGAATGATGCATTAGTCTTTGATGCAATGTAGCATAAACGACTTGACGTTTCACGTAGGGAATCGATCCGTGTCATTTGCATAACTTCTGGTGGTACATTGAAGTCAAGCAAACTTCGTGCAGAAGCCTTCGCATCCTTAGTCCACCTACTTATAATCAAAGACTTAGGAAGAGATGTGTAATCTAAGTGCTTCATAACATGTAGTTGATGGCGACTTGGAATTTTTACGGTCTTGATTTTTCCACACGAGCATGTGACGATTTTTGTAACGACGTCAAAACATATGTGAAATCTCTTGCTCTTTTATTTTTTGAAAAAACAAAAATTTAAGATTCATCTAATAAGGACTGAATTTGTTCCTCAATCCGGTACAAGGTCTCCCGTTGCAGTTCTTTTTGGAAGATCCGAAATTATTCCCGCGTATAAATTTTAGCAGCATGGCTTTTTAGGTCAATTAGTTTAGTGAACTGGAAGGGCTTTGTCTGGGAATTTAAGTAATCCGCTTTCACCTCATTGAAACGCATTTTACTAATACCTTGTTCAATTGCACGAACATCGTCCGTTTACATCTTTTTCTTTTCCAGTGCAATTGTGAGTGAAGCATTCAAGGACTCGCACTTTTGTGTGGAGCGAACATTGGCAAAAAAATAACCTGTTAGATATGCTTGAGCCCATAAGATCCGAGTGTTTCCCTTCTCAATCACCCATGTATGCTTTTCACATTAAATTCTGAAATCATTGCAGACCATTGAATATCAAATTCTTCTGTTGTCCACCAGAAAGCCAAACATCTAAAAAATGCTATGGTAAATTTATTGTCCCAATGTTAACTTGTGCATTGCGAGAAAGATGCCAAGAACATAATCTATGCTTAGCAAAAGGGATATCACATTTGATAGCCCCCCGCATTGCCCTATCCCCATCGGTGACAACTGAAATTATGCAACACCCACTCGAATAATTGAGGCGATTTATTCATTATGGCTTGTAAAAAATTATGCAGCACTCACTCGAATGATTAAGTCGTTTCGAACGCAATTACATCACCGAAGCAGGTGTAATCTAATCTCGATGTTGAATTAGCCCAAATAATATTATGCAATGCCAATGATTTATTTGTTGAGTATGTCATAAAAATCTCCGTATCATCTTTTTTCTTATAATCAAAGTATGCAATTAGTGCATTCACATCCCTATTGATGATTTCTTTTCCTTTACCTCTTTCAAGTGCATTGTAGAAGTCTTTACTTGAAAATCTAATATTCTAATAACCCCATGCCTGATTCGTAAAATAATTTATTACTTGTGATGTCCTAACACCAACATCTTTCAGTGGTGTTGCCTCATCCACATCAGCCTCACTCACATCTCTATTTCAACGTATAATGGTGTCATAACAGGTGTGCACAATGCATGATTATATTCTTGAAAAGACTTACTTAAAACTCACTGATCGTTTGTATTTGTTGCTGTGACCAATATTTTCGCCTTGCATCATGTTCTTGTGACTGACATATGAGCACATTGACGATAAACAATATGGACTTTGGATGATTGAAATCCTTCTTTTGAACAACAAAATTTTTTTGTCTTCACATTCCTTTCGTATCTAGCCGTGTTGTTCCACGACGTGTGCTAAAATTATGTTTTCTAGTGTATTCTTTGTGAAAACCTCAAGCTTCCTCACGTTAAGAAAAGAGCTGTCCGAGCAACCGTTCTAACTCATCAACGGTAAATTTTTCATGCCCCTCCCCACTTGAATGAACATCGTTGGATGGAGTATCGTCCATTTGTAAACCCCATCTGTGGAAGTGGTCTAAACATGAATTGTGTGTTGCTTTCAATTTTATTAGGTGGTGGTGGTTGATGTTTAGGTACAACATTTATTTCTTAGGACAAAGCTAGTTGTGCAATAAATTATACTAAAATATTGATACTATTAAAGTAAATACCGATACTTTAATTTTAAGTATCGAAACTTTTTATGGAAGTATCAATACCTTTATAAAAGTAATGTAACCGATTGAAAAATGGCTCGAAAGTATCATTACTTTTAATTTAAGTATGGATACTTTCGAGCCACATTTCAACCAGTTACAATGCTTTTAATAAATTTGCGTTGAAAAGTATCGATACTTTTTTAAAAGATTATCGATTTTTAGTCGCTACCTATTACGTTACACTAGTAACCGATTTGTTTAAAGTTATAATATTATGTAAACAATAAAATGTATACAAATTAGGTGTTACCTAATATGTTGATATTCTTATCAACAAAATAAGTAATTTTCCTATTTTGTTATCGTCGGATTTTCAAAGCCCATCAGCTTAATCTTTAATAACATAATAAGCGCTACCTAATATGTTTATACTCTTATCAACAAAATAAGTAATTTTCCTATTTTGTTATCGTCGAATTTTCAAGGCTCCACCAACACTTTAATAACATAATAGGCGCTACCTAATATGTTGATAATATTATCAACAAAATAAGTAATTTACCTATTTTGTTATCGTCAGATTTTCAAGGCCCAATCAGCTTAAACTTTAATAACATAATAGGCGCTACTTAATATGTTGATAATATTATCAGCACAAATAATCTTTCCGGTGGAAGCATATAACATATCCAGTCACGCTTTTAACCGGTCACGCTGTATATTAACTGTATTTTAATCGCCTCACAGCAAAATCTCCCCATGAGAGGTCCATTGAATGTATTACTTTTCTTTTTCCTCTCACCTTCCTTTTTTTTTCCAACAAATTATTCTCTTTTTGGATTCTCTTTCTAGTTTTTCTTTTCCCAAGTTCATGTATAATTTAAACCAAGCGCCGAAAGGCACGTGCTCACCGCCTTATGCGCCTTTTGTGCCTTTTGAAATCTACAATAAAATCGTCTGGCCTAGCCTGCTAGCCACATTAAGACATTTTGTACTCTTCTCGCCTTAGTGCCTCAAGCGCGGGCATATTTGGGATAAAACCCCTTAAAATAATTATATATAAAAATGGATCCCTTCAAAGATTATTTGGAAAAATGACCCCTAAACATGCCATTTAATGGAACCTCACCTTCTGTGGGAAGCGAGACACGAACTTGCGTTCTGCAGAGCGCGAGGTCCAACTACTTGGCATCGTTGTTTGAAATAACGGTTTTTCAGAAACCCGCGTTTCGTGCAAATTTGGGTTAAAAAAAAGGGTGGATATGTTTGTTCGAGCTTAATTTCGGGCTTATAAATTGTATATTTTTAGCGATCATCGAGTTTGAGTTCGTAGTACTGGAATTTCTCTATCGTATTCCACCAACACGATCAATTTTTGTCCATTCTAAACTGACTTAAAATGACTTCCAAATCCCTATTGTATCATCCTTTTTTGAATGATATTGCCTTTGAATAAAGGTCGATAGACATGTTCGAGCGAAATAACAGGCTTATAAATTGTATATTTTTAGCAAACATCGAGTTTGAGTTTGTAGTACGAAAAATTCTCTATTATATGGAACCAAAATGATCAATTTCTTTCCATCTACACTGACTTAAATTCGTTTCGAAAACGCTATCCTAGCATATTTTTTTGAATGATTGAAAGTATAAGATGACCTATTTTATAAAACGAATTAAACTGGTTTTAATGATCGATAGTTATAGGTGAACTAGTGTAAATAAATTACAATGAATTAATTTCGAGGGGCCAAGCGATTAAGATACATGGTCTTTGTGTGTCCAAGATTTTTAAATGTACTGTAATGTTTTCTTTGTCCGGTTTTTTCTCGATGTTAGACCATATCCTCGACACTGTGTATTCGTGTAGACTGTGAACGACCTTTATCTCTGAGTATGGTCGGTTTAATGTCAACGACAAAAGGATCAACCTCATTTTTGATTTGAGGAAACTCTTTTTCGTAAACTTTTAATACTATTTCGAGTAAGTATACCAGATCAACCAGTCTCACTTAGTTTATCCGTTGGTTTGCGCAAGCAGCAATGTCGTGTGCGCACAGGTATTTGAACGTTTGGAATATTCCAAACTCGTAGATTTTTGCCCTGAGATCTACCACGTACGCGTTGTGCTTAATGCCTTCCAACCGTCTGGAAAATTTTAAAACACTGAACTTATGTCCTTCTCGCAAGAAGAGAGTTGCAGTCATCTCTCTTGATTGGTGCACTTGAGTTTTTAGTTTTGTGCGGAAATCTGGATGGACTATGTGTCCACCTGCTAATAACTAAGTTGTTTGCTTTATGAGGGTTGCAAATAGGGTAGCCAAACGATAGTAGGTCCCTTCAATGATGAGTTCACCGCCTCAGTCAAGTTCTTCGATCAGCTGTTGTTTTCTTTGTCTACACCTGTACATAAAAAGTTGTAGTTCGTCGACAACTGCATCAACATCTGGTGAAGACAGAGTTTGTTCATTGGTTGGTGGGACTAGGGTCGGAGTAGGTTGTACGAGTGCAGACGTACGACCTTTATCGGCGTTGACCTCATCAAACTTAATATTTAAATGAACGTATTTAGCTTCAACGGAATTGAGCTGGTCATACATGTTACAAATGTTAGTTTCGTTCGTAAGCTTCAGAATGTAGTGCGTTTCGTTTGCTGACGGTGTTGGTATTCGACATTCCAAGAAAGAAATTTGTTTGTCGGTGCGTTTACTAAATTCGCTTGATGTCAACTGTAATAAATCTTTGTGTGACATTTTGCTGGTGATTTTTGATTCGAAATAAGTACCGAGAAAAAAATGTTGCGTGAAATTTTGCCATGAGAGGAGAAAAGATTTGCGTTGGGTGTTTTGGGTGAAATATGAATGAATATATGATGGTAGATTTGGGGGTATTTATTGGCAATTTTAGAACAAAAACTATTTTTATTTATTATTTGGGAAAATGGCTCCCAAAAATTTTATTTGGCAAAATGACCCCCAAACTTGCCACGCCAGTGGACCACGCGTTGTGTAGGATGCGAGGTCGGATATCACGTTCTACACAACGCGTTCTTCAGAACTCGAGGTCCACGAGAATTTGAAACGGCGGCTGAGTATATCGCACAGACCTCGCGTTCCGGGCTGAAGAACAAGGGAAAACAAGTGTGGGTAGGCCTGTTCGAGCCCAATTTCTGGCGTGTAAATCGTATATTTTTAGCGATCATCGAGTTTGGGGTCGTAGTACTGGAAATTGTCTATCGTATGATACCAACATGGTTAATTTTCGTCCATTCTACAATGGTTTAAAATGGCTTTGAAAACCCTATGTTATCATCCTTATTTGAATGAAGTTGCATTTGAACAAATGTCGAATTTCGGTTTAGTAATCCTATTAAATTTATTCAAAACTGAAATTAAATAAATATTTTAAAGTGTAATTATAATAGATAAACAAAATTATAATACGGCATTATAAAAATCAAATGTGTGGAATATAAATATTAAAAACATAAGTAAAAATCAGTAAAAAAAAGACTAAAAATGTCTATGTCCACCTGTTCCGCAGTCGGGTTGATGACGCTCATGAGCCGGATACTTTTGTCCAGCGTCAGGTGGTCCCTGGTCCTAATCATCCTGACTATCGTGCGCGATATGCGGATCTGTGCTGGGCCTAGGCGTGGAGTAAAACAAGCTACCAATCGGCGTACTATCCACAATAGGAAAGTCATACTGAGATTGCAGTTGTGGATAATCGATGAGCTGAAGGTCAGTCGTGGGCGTATGGGGACGATAGGCATCAGAAGAGCCGAACTGGGGTGGAGGCATCGTCTGCTGGAAACTCGATGAACCACTATAAGCATGAATTGGTGCGGCAAAATATGATGCCCCTGCAGTGTCATATCGTGGTCTCGGACCGCGCTGCGTCGACTGCCTCTAGCTCTGGCTCTAGGTCACTCCACGGGTGCCGCGTGGGCGGTTTTGGGGTTGCTGGGAAGCACTGCAGCACGCTCGGCCTGAGTAAGGATATGCGGCATCCCATCGAGCCTATACCACTGGTCATAATTGAAAGCGACCGAATCAGCCCCTTTCATATTTTGTTGGAGAAGCAGCGGGCGTTAGGCAAATCGATTATCCCAAATCGCTATCCAGGGAGCGTGGTACTCGGACCAGTTAACCTCCGTCTTCCCCTGGCGCGTAAGATTGTGGAAGCGGTCCATATTTTGCAGAGGAGCTGGAACATTTTGGAAGTACCGGAACTGTCGGAGAACCCTATTCGTAGAATGCCACACGCAAATTTCGTAGTTGAGCAGCGGCACGACGGATATTCAGATGTCTCGGTCACGCAGAATATCCAGAGCAGTAATATGTCAAATCTCCTCTAAATCGTAGGGCCTCCGCACGAACTAAAAAGAATGAAAACGTTTGTAACAATTATATAAAATATTATTAGAAAAAAGTATGAAAAAATTCAAATTAATTTTCGAATTATCTCGTTCTTCGACAAGCCATCGAAAGCATGCCTGGATTCTTTTTGGGAGTTCGGCAGGCCGGTGTGGGTCAGTGTGCTGCTCTACTTATAAATAATGAAAAAAATCGTTAAATAAAAAATTTTAAAAATAAAAAATATAGTAGATTACGTAGTACCTCCGTAGAAGCGAAAATAACATAGCGGTGGGCTGTCTAAGCTGTGGTCTCAAAGTAGGCATCTGAAACCAAACCCAAGCCTGTAGGAGTAAACAACATCCTCTCATCGATGATCTTGAGGCGTAAATGTTTCTGCAGAGGTCTCTGATAAGAAACGCCAAGACAGCTAATCCTCAAAATTTTCTTCCAGACTCATTTAAAACTGTAAGATGACGAAGCCACATAACGTGCACCTTTGTGCGGGATTTGTCTGACATTATTATCCCGCCAATAATGCGCAAGATGTGGGCACGCGCACACCGCTGTGAAAATAAAGATTCAATAAAGACATCCTAATTAAAAAAATTGTAAGTTCATCCTAAATTTAATAAAGGCATCCAAAGAAATTAGTATATTCATCCTAATTTACAAATAAATATTTGTAACTTCATCCTAAATATTTAATAAAGTCATCAAAAATATTTAATAAAAGCATCTTAATTTTCAAGTAATTATTTGTAATTGCATCCTAAATTTAATAAAAGGATCCTAAATATTTAATGAAGCCATCTTAAAAATTTCATAAATCATCGTAATGTTCAAATAAATGTTTTTAATTTCATCATAAATCTAATAAAAGCATACTAAATATTTAATAATGACATCTTAATTTTTAAATAGAAAAAATACCTGAAGTGCAACTTCATCCGCATTGGGGGGAGGGGTTCCAAAGTGAGCCTCCAAATATGATAGATCGATTTTTTCACCGTCCCACACGTCCTCAGGGGGCATCACGCCCATTTGTTCAGCAAATAGAGTTGGCCAATCTGCCAACTCTACACCCGTAATTGCGCTGCCGTTTGTAGGCAACCCCAGAATGTAGGCAACATCCTCCAGCGTGATTGTTGCCTCTCCAAATGAAAGATGAAACTTGTGCGTCTTGGGCCTCCACCGTTCTATCAGCGCGCTGATCACCGATGGTTTTACCTTCACCCCTATATACCGTGCTATGTACCCAAAACCGGCGCGTTGAATCCACTCCATAACAGCATCAACAGGTGGGGTGTTGATACTGTTAAGGTAACATTGTAAATTACGTTCGTATCCCTTCAAAAAAATAAAATAAAATAGTTAGTAAAATATAAAATTTAATTAAATAAAAAAATTTAGAAATTAATAGGGAAAAGTAATACTTCTAGACTGTTTCGCCAATATTGACTGCAGTGAGTCGCTTCGTTTCGTAGTAAGGGCTCCATTATATCGAACGAAATATAAAAATTGTCGATAATTTGTTGTAAAAAAGTTAAAGAACTCACGTTCTGTGGTTGATATTGGGGACAAGGCCTCCAATTTATAAAAGACCTCGCGCCTTTTGGGATGCGATTTTAATGAACCTCGCGTTCTGTAGAACGCGATATCCATATACATCGCGTCATATAAAACGCCTTTTCAATGAACCTCGCGTTCTATAGGACGCGAGGTATATAGATATCGCGTTCTACAGAACGCGAGGTTCATTAACATCGCAGCCCAAAAGGCGCGAGGTCTTCTATAAATTAGAGTCTCTGCCCCCAATATCAATCACATAACGCGAATTTTTTTAGCTTTTTTACAACAAATTATAGGCAATTTTTATATTTCGTTCGATATAATGGAGCCCTTACTACGCAACGAAGCGACTCACTGCAGTCAATATTGGCGAAACAGTCCAGAGGTATTACTTTTCCCTATTAATTTCTAAATTTTTTTATTTAATTAAATTTTTTATTTTATTAACTATTTTTTTGAAGGGATACGAACGTAATTTACAATGTTACCTTAACCGTATCAACACCCCAGCCGTTGATGCTGTTATGGAGTGAATTCAGCGCGCAGGTTTTGAGTACATAGCACGGTATATAGGGGGTGAAGGTAAAACCATTGTTGATCAGCGCGCTGATAGAACGGTGGAGGCCCGAGACGCACACGTTTCATCATCCATTTGGCGAGGCAACAATCATGCTAGAGGATGTTGCCTACATTCTGAGGTTGCCTACAAACGTCAGCGTAATTATGGGTGTAGCGTTGGCAGATTGGCCAACTTTATTTGCTGAACAAATGGACGTGATGTCCCCTGAGGACGTGTTGGACGTTGGAAAAATCGATCTATCATATTTGAAGGCTCACTCTGAAAAACCCCTCCCCAATGCGGATGAAGTTGCACTTCAGCTATTTTTTCTATTTAAAAATTAGGATGCTATTATTAAATATTTAGTATGTTTTTATTAGATTTATGATGAAATTAAAAATATTTATTTGAACATTGCGATGGTTTATGAAATTTTTAGGATGACTTCATTAAATATTTAGGATCCTTTTAATAAATTTAGGATGCAATTACAAATAATTGCTTGAAAATTAAGATGCTTTTATTAAATATTTATGATGACTTTATTAAATATTTATGATGCTTACATTAAATATTTAGGATGAAGTTACAAATATTTATTTGCAAATTAGGATAAAGTTACTAATTTCTTGGATGCCTTTATTAAATTTAGGATGAACTTACAATTTTTTTAATTAGAATGTCTTTATTAAATCTTTATTTTCACAGCGGTGTGTGCGTGCCCACATCTTGCGCATTATTGGCGGGATATTAATGCCAGACAAATCCCGCACAAAGGTGTACGTGATGTGGCTTCGTCATCTTACAGATTTAAATGAGTCTGGAAGAAAATCTTGGGGATCAACTGTCTTGGCGTTTTTTATCAGAGACCTCTACAGAAACGTTGACGCCTCAAGATCATCGATGGGAGGATGTTGTTTACTCCTACAGGCTTGGGTTTGGTTTCGGATGCCTACTTTGAGACCACAGCTTAGACAGCTCACCGCTATGTTATTTCCGCTTCTACGGAGGTACTACGTAATCTACTATATTTTTATTTTAAAATTATTTTATTTAACGATTTTTTTTCATTATTTATAGGTGGAGCAGCACACTGACCCACACCGGCCTGCCGAACTCCCAAAAAGAATTCAGGCATGCTTTCGATGGCTTGTCGGAGAACGAGGTAATTCGAAAATTAATTTGAATTTTTTCATACTTTTTTTCAAGGCTTAATACAACTTTTTCCCCCTAAACTATACATGTTTTCCCAACTTGCCCCCTAAAGTTCATTTTGACCACTTTTTCCCCCTAACGTTTTCACCGTTACTCATATTGCCCCAAAAAGTTAACACCATTAAAAAATCTGTCTTGACCAATAAAAACGCGCCACGTCACCTAATTATTTTATTTTCTTAATTTTCGATTTAATACATTAAAATATTTATTTAATTAGTTTTATTTTACCAAAATAGACCCACCTCTCTGATGATGGGGTCATAATGGTGTGGAGGGAGAAGCTATCGTCAGACCAACAAATGCTTTCACGGCGGAACGCGGCGGAAGCCAGGCGTTTTCCCGTTTGGAGAAGAACCATGGCGTCCTCCATTAAGCCTATATGGCTACACGCTTGGCCTAGCACCAAATACCTCTATTTCCCTTCTCTCTCGCCGTTCTTCCACAACCCCGCCATGAGTTTCTTCTTCAAATCCGAAACAGAGAAGCATTTGAAAGACGGGTATGAGTCCGAGGACGAGTCAGTAGAAGGAAGAAGCTTGACTCGCTCCCTGGAGAGCTGTTGAGATGAGTCATCCGACGAAACCGAGCCAGAATCCTGGCCTGACATTTTCAGACTCAGAATATAATCCTGAAGCATATCAACAACATCCCTAAAACGCCCCAGATACAACAAAGATCTGGCTTTGAGTTCAAGAGCAATCTCGAAACGAGGCGAGAGCAGCAAAGCCTTGTCAAGAAGGTGGAGAGCTGAAGCAATCTGGTTTTCTCCTTGCGTCGCAATGAGGCACTTTGCATCTTTAATGTACATATCTACAAGCTGCATAAAAAGTGAAAATCCCCATTTCAGAAATTTTCAAAAAATAAACTTTGTTTGAAGAGATGATCAAAGTTGAAAGTATTTAACCTTTGTATTGGAGAGCCACCAGTGTTTCCTCAAACATGGAGAAACAGCCATGGGTTTCTTTTTGTCTTTCAGAAGAACCAAAATCAATCAATCATGAAACTTCCTTCTCTTGTAGAGAAGAAATGGAGCAAGGGCTTGGTTTTAAATCAGCATATGATACAAAGAGTAGTAAATAAGGGAAGGTTGAGGATGGAGTTTGGAATTAAGAGGGACGATGGCGGTGGCGAGGATTTTAAGGTTTGGTGGAAGAGAAATATGCTGGAGAATATTGGAAAATTGGGGAAGAAGAAGAGATGGGGGTATTTTGGGCATTTAGGAGATATAATTAAATTAATAAATATTTTATTATATTTATTTATTTTAAAATTTAAAAATAAATAAAGAAAATGACGTGGCGCGTTTTTATTGGTCAAGACATATTTTTTTTAACGGTGTTAACTTTTTGGGGCAATATGAGTAACGGTGAAAACGTTAGGGGGAAAAAGTGGTCAAAATGAACTTTAGGGGGCAAGTTGGGAAAACATGTATAGTTTAGGGGGGAAAAGTTGTATTAAGCCCTTTTTTCAATAATATTTTATATAACCGTTACAAACGTTTTTATTCTTTTTAGTTCGTGTGAAGGCCCTACGATTCAGAGGAGATTCGGCAGATTACTCCTTCGGATATTCTGCGTGACCGAGACCTCTGGATTTCCGTCGTGCCGCTGCTCAACTACGAAATTTGCGTGTGACATTCTACGGATAAGGTTCATCGACAGTTCGGGTACTTCCAAAATGTTCCAGCCCCTCCGCAAAATATGGACCGCTTCCACAATTTTACGCGCCAGGGGAAGACGAAGGTTGACTGGTCCGAGTACCACGCTCCCTGGATAGCGATTTGGGGTAATCAATTTGCCCAACGCTCACTGCTTCTCTAACAAATTATGGAAGGGGCTGGTTCGGTCGCTTTCAATTATGACCAGTGGTATAGGCTTAATGGGATGTTGCATATCCTTACTCAGGCCGAGCGCGCTGTAGGGCTTCCTAGCAACCCCAAAACCGCCCACGCGGCACCCGTCGAGCGACCCAGAGCCAGAGGAAGAGCTAGAGGCAGTCGACGCAGCGCGGTCCGAGACCACGATATGACACTACAAGGGCATCATCTTCTGCCGCACCATTTCATGCTTATGATGTTCCAACGAGTTTCCAGCAGACGATGCCTCCACCCCAGTTCGGCTCCTCCGATGCCTATCGTCCCTATACGCCCACGACTGACCTTCAGCTCATCGATTATCCACAGCTACAATCTCAGTATGACTTTCCTATTGTGGATAGTACGTCGATTGATAGCTTGTTTTACTCCTTGCCTGGGCCCAGCAAAGATCTGCATATTGCGCACGATGGTCAGGATGATGGGGACCAGGGACCACCTGACGATGGACAGAGGTATCCAGCTCGTGAGCGTCATCCACCCGACTGCGGAACGGGTGGACTTAGGCATTTTTAGTCTTTTTTTACTGATTTGTACTTATGTTTTTAATATTTATATTCCACACATTTGATTTTTATAATGCCATATTATAATTTTGTTTATCTATTATAATTACACTTTAAAATGTTTATTTAATTCTAGTTTTAAATAAATTTTATGGGATTACTAAACCGAAATTCGACATTTGTTTAAATGCAACTTCATTCAAATAAGGATGATAACATATGGTTTTCAAAGCCATTTTAAACCATTGTAGAATGGACGGAAATTAACCATGTTGGTATCATACGATAGACAATTTCCAGTACTACGACCCCAAACTCGATGATCGCGAAAAATATACGATTTACACGCCAGAAATTGGGCTCGAACAGGCCTACCCACACTTGTTTTCCCTTGTTCTTCAACCCAGAATTGCACAGAACTCGCGTCCTGCAGAACGCGAGGTCTATGCGATATATTCAGCCGCCGTTTCAAATTCTCGTGGACCTCGCGTTCTGCAGAACGCGAGGTACTGTAAAACCGTTAACACAAATAACAAGGCCACGTAGACTGAAATCGCGTTGTGTAAAACGCGATATCCGACCTCGTATCCTACACAACGCGAGGTCCACCGACGTGGCAAGTTTGGGGGTCATTTTGCCAAATCATATTTTTTGGGAGCCATTTTCCCAAATAATAATTAAAAAATAGTTTTTGTTCTAAAATTGTCGTATTTATTGTGAATGAAAAACACCACATAAGTAAATTTAATTCGAATGAAAGATGCGAGGTTAGAGAGGACTCGCATTTTCGAAAAAACAATTTACGAACAAAAACTCGCATTTCATTTAACAAAACTTTCAACAAGTCTTCCTATAGATATGTCAATCCGTCGATACAATATGTGCATACAAGAAAGTATTACATCTTTCATTTAATAAAAACGTTCTTCGTGCGCGGGAAATCATCTATTTTGAAAATTCCATGACCTCACGTTCTGTAGAAAGCGAGTTCTTTGGAAAATCACGTTCTGCAAAACGCGAGTTTCGTTTTGCCCGTTCAGTTCACGTGCCTGTTGCATGACACGTCTTTTCAATGGACCTCGCGTCCTGTGGAACACGAACTCTTTAGAAAATTGCGTTTCCAAAAACGCGAGGTTCATTAACCTCGGTTCCCAAAGGATGTGAGAACCTCTATAAATCGGTGGCCCTACCCCCTTTTCTAAGCACCATAACGTGATTTCTTCTCTATTTTTTACTACATATACATACTTTTCTTTCGATACAATGGCGGGCTTACGAAACGAGACACAACACTGCTCTAACTATTTCAGGACAACAATAGAAGTATTATCTTTTTTCAGAATAATAAATTTTTTATTTTACTCATATTGTCAAATATTTAATTTTTTGTTATTTTATTTTTGAAGGGATACGAACGCCGATTACTTTGTTACCTTAACCGTATCAACCACGCGCCTCATCCTGACATTATGCCGTGGGTTGAACGAGTTGGTTTTGGCCACATAGCGAGGATCTTAGCGGGTGTGAAGTGTAACCCATCGTTCATTAGCGCGCTAATAGAACGATGGAGGCCAGAGACACACACTTTTCAATTCCCATGTGGCGAGGCAACAATAATGCTGCTGGATGTTGCCTACGAACAACAACCTTATTACGTGTATAGCGTTGGGTAATTGGCCAGGTCTATTTGCTCAACTAATGAGAGTGACGCCCCCGACGGATGCGTGAGACAATGGGAAAATATCCCTATCTTATTTGGAGACTGAATTAGAAAACCCCTCGTGAGACTTAATTTTTTTTAGTATCCATATTTCTTGTTTTTTGTTTTGTTACTGTTAAATTCTTTTATTTATTATTTTCACAGCGGTTTGCGCGTGCCCACATTTTGCACATTATTGGCGGGATATTGATGCCAGACAAATCCCGCACCAAGGTGCACGTGATGTAGCTTTATCATCTTACCGATTTTGATGATTCTAGAAAAAAATGTTCAGGAGCAGCTGTGTTGGCCTTTCTTTTTAGAGAACTGTGCAGAAACATCGACCAAGATAAAGCAACAATTGGAGGATGTTGTTTACTCCTTCATTCTTGGGCTTGGTTTCGGATGCCTTTTTTAAGCCCACAGCCTAAATAGCCCGCCCCTACTTATTTCCGAAGAAGTAAACAACATCCTCCGATTGCTGCACTATCTTGGTCGACGTTTCTGCACAACTCTCTAAAAAGAAAGGCCAAGACAACTGCTCCCCAACATTTTTTCTAGAAATATCGAAATCGGTAAGATGATAAAACCACATCACGTGTACTTTGGTGCGGGAATTGTTTGACATCAGTATCCCGCCAATAATGTGCAAGATGTGGGCACGCACAAACCGCTGTGAAAATAATAAATAAAATAAAATTTAATAGTAACAAAACAAAAAAAGCAAGAAATATGGATATTAAAAAATTAAAAAAAAACGAAATATATTAAAAATATATAATTTAGTGAAAAAATGAAAAAAATTACCCGGAGTGTTTTGTCATCCGCATGGGGGGAGGGTTTTCAAACTCAGTCTCTAGATAAGATAGAGATATTTTCCCACCGTCCCACGCATCCGCCGGGGGCGCCACTCCTATTTGTTGAGCAAATAGATTTGGCCAATTACCCAACAATATACCCGCAATAAGGTTGTCGTCTGTAGCAGGGCCGGTCATGTGTTTTTTGGAGGCACAAGGCGAACTTAAAAAATGGGCCTTAAATTGAGGATTTAAATTGTAATTATAGTTACGGTCGTATTTTCGGTTGTGTTGTGTTTATCATGATTGTGGATATAATAGATGTTATTTTGTTTATTGCGAGTATCGCGATTATGAAATTTTTTTAGTAACATATTCTATTGTGGACATAATGGTTCCATATATCGCGGTTTTAGATGATGTCACTACCGTCATATAACGATCGTTGTTGTGGTTGCATGCCGCTATTTAAATCTTTGTCCCTAATAGCAAGTAATGAAAGAAATTAAATTTTAAGAGTTGGTACATCGTAACAAGTATTGAAAAAATTGGTCCCCTAATAACAAGTATTGAAAAAATTAAATTTTAAAACTATTAGAAAAACTTTGATACACATGCCGTGTAAACTTTAGTTTACATGTGCCTTTTAGTTTTAGGGGTTAGGGTTTTAGTTTAGGATTTAAAGTGTAAGGGTTTATGTTGTAGGGTTTAGAATTTAAGATTAGTGTTGAGAACTTAGGGTATATAGTTTAAGGTTTATGGTTTAGTTTTTTAGGTTTTAGGGTTAGAATTTAGGATTTGAGTTTTATAATGTAAATATGCAGGATTGTGTAAAATTAGTTTTACCAGCATGTATATCAAAATTTAACCTTAAAACTATGCCCATAATAAAAAATATTAGAAAAAACGGGAGCCCTAGTAACAAGTACTAGAAAAAAAATTTAATATTAAAAGTAGATCCTTAATAATAAATATCGAAAAAAACTCAGCCCCTAATAACAAGTATTAAAAAACGGGCTCTTAATAACAAGTATTAGAAAAAATTGAATATTAAGTGTAGACCCCTACTAATAAATATTAAAAAATACTCAACCTCTAATAACAAATATAAAAAAATAGGCCCCTAATAACAAGTATTAGAAAAAAATTGAATATTAAGAGTAGACCTCTACTAATAAATATTGAAAAATACTCAGCCTCTAATAACAAATATAAAAAATAGGCCCCTAATAACAAGTATTAGAAAAAAATAAATATTAAGAGTAGATCTTTAATAATAAATGTTGGAAAAAATCTTAACCCCTATTAACAAATATTAAAAAAATATGCCCTAATAACAAATATTAAAACAAATTAAAATTTTAAATAATTTTCAAAAATATACAATTTTTTTTAGCAATGGGCCCTGGGCGGGCGCCCTTGCTGCCCCTACCAAGGGCCGGCCCTGGTCCGTAGGTAACCTCAGATGGTAGGCAAAATCCTGCAGCGTTATTGTTGCCTCGCCACACGAGAAATGAAAAGTGTGCGTCTCTGGCCTCTATCGTTCTATTAGCGCGCTAATGAACGATGAGTTACACTTCACACCTGCTAAGATCCTCGCTACGTGGCCAAAACCAGCTCGTTCAGCTCACGACATAATGTCGAGATGAGGCGCGTGGTTGATACGGTTAAGGTAACAAAGTAATCGGCGTTCGTATCCCTTCAAAAATAAAATAACAAAAAATAAAATATTTGGTAATGCGAGTAAAATAAAAAATTATTATTCTGAAAAAAGATAATACCTCTGTCGTTGTCCTGAAATAGTTGGAGCAGTGTTGCGCGTCGTTTCGTAAGCCCGCCATTGTATCAAAAGAAAAGTATGTAAGTGTAGTAAAAAACAGAGAAGAAATCGCGTTCTTGTGCGTAGAAAAGGGGGTAGGGCCACCAATTTATAGAGGTGCTCGCGTCCTTTGGGAAGCGAGGTTAATGAACCTCACGTTCTGGGTAACGCGATTTTCGTAAGACCTCGCGTTCCACAGGATGCGAGGTCTATTGAAAAGACGCGTGAATTGAACGGGCATAACGAACCTCACGTTTTGCAGAACACGAGTTTCCAAAGAACTCGTTTTCTACATGACGCGAGGTTAAGGGACTTTCAAAAAGGAATGACTTCCCGCGCACGAAGAGCGTTTTGTTAAATGAATGATGTAATACTTTCTTGTCTGCATATATTGTATCGACCTGTTGACATATATCTATAGGAAGGCTTGTTGAAAGTTTTGTTAAATGAAATGTGAGTATGTGTTCGTAAATTGCTTTTTCGAAAACGTGAGTTCTCTCTGACCTCGTATTTTTCATTCGAATTAAATTTACTTATGTGATGTTTTTCATTTACAATAAATACCCCCCAAATCCACCATCATTTACTCATTCATATTTCACCCAAAACACCCAACGAAAATCTTTGCTCCTGTCATGGTAAAATTTCACGCAACATTTTTTTTCTCGGTACGTATTTCGAATCAACAATCACCAGCAAAATGTCACTCAATGATTTATTACAGCTGACATCAAGCGATGTTAGTAAACGTACCGACAAACAAATTTCTTCCTTGGAATGTCGAATCTCAACACCGTCAGCAAACGAAACGCACTACATTCTGAAGCTTACGAACGAAACTGGCGTTCGTAACATGTATGACCAGCTCAATTTCGTTGGAGCTAAATACGTCGATTTGAATGTTAAGTTTGATGAGGTCAACGCCGACGAAGGAAGTACGTCTGCACCCGTACAACCTGCTCCGACCCTAGTCCCACCAACCAATGAACAAGCTCCGTCTTCACCGGATGTTGATGCGGCTGCCGACGAGTTGCAGCTTTTTATGTACAGGCGTAGACAAAGAAAACAACAGTTGATCGAAGAACTTAACTTAAGTTCAGACGTGTCAACTAACTATGATGATTCAGATTAACCATAAACTACTTAAATTAGGGCGCAGACTACCTTGAAAAAATCTCGAGGGAAAAATGGCTTCGATCGTATGACGGGGGTAAACGATTTGGTCACATGACAACAAACTTGGCTGTGGCGGTGAACTCATCACTGAAGGGAGTGCGACAGTTGCCTATCACTTCCGTTGTCAAAGCGACCTACTATCGTTTGGCTACCCTATTTGCAACCTCGAGAAGGCAAGCAACTGAGTGCATGGCAGGTGGACACATAGTTCATCTGGATTTCCGCACAAAACTGCAAACTCAAGTGCACCAATCAAGAGAGATGACTGCAACTCTCTTCTCGTGAGAAGGGCATAAGTTTCGTGTTTCAGAATTTTTCAGGCGGTTGGAAGACATTCAGCACAACGCGTACGTGGTAGATCTCAGGGCAAGAACTTGCGAGTGTGGAATGTTCCAAACATTCAAATTCCCATGCGCACACGCTATTGCTGCTTGCGCAAACTAACAGATAAACTACATGAGACTGGTTGATCTAGTATACTTACTCGAAATGGTGTTTAAGGTTTACGAAAAAGAGTTTCCTCTAATCGGAAATGAGGTTGATCCTTATGCTGTTGACACTGAACCGACCATACACCCAGATCCAGCATTACTGAGAGACAAAGGACGTCCACGGTCTACACGAATACACAGTGCCGAGGATATGGTCGAACATCGAGAAAAATCGGACAAAAGAAACATTGCAGTACATGTAAAAATCCTGGACACACAAAGACCAAGTGTCCTAAATGCTCGGCCCCTCATCTTAATTAATTCATTGTAATTTGTTTACGCGAGTTTGCCCATAACTATCGATCAATAAAATCAGTCTAATTCGTTTTATAAAATAGGCCATCTTATACTTTCAATCATTCAAAAAAATATACTAGGATAGCGTTTTCGAAGCGAATTTAAGTCAGTGTAGAATGGACGAAAATTGACCGTGTTGGTGTCATATAATAGAGAATTTCCAGTACTACAAACCCAAACTCGATGTTTGCTAAAAATATACGATTTATAAGCCTGAAATTTCGCTCGAACATGCCTATCGACCTTTGTTCAAAGGCAATTTCATTCAAAAAAGGATGATACAATAGGGTTTTGGAAGCCATTTTAAGTCAGTTTAGAATGGACGGAAATTAATCGTGTTGGTGTCATACGATAGAGAATTTTTAGTACTACGAACCCAAACTCGAAGTTTGCTAAAAATTAGTCCAGGTGAATCGAGTGACTAAGCAAGAATGTTAAAATTGATCTTTATATTAGGCATTGAAACTTAACTGATCAAGAATATCCTTACAAGAGTCGAGACAAATCAAGTGATTAAGCAAAAAGAAATCCAACTCATATAGTTTACTTGAAGACAATAATTCCATTTCTTAAACTGGCGGCGGTGTATAGGGAAAAAACATTTAACGGTTCATCCGCAATCTAGCCAAAACAACACTTTTGATCCACATAAAATGAGAATCAGACATAAATGGATGTACCTTTTCACCCCCTGCACGACAATAATATTAAGCCATACAAATAACATAAACTTTCAAGAAAGCGTGTTTTTGCCGTATTTTGCTGCAATTAGAGATCGTCATAGAGAAGAGAGAATTAAATTGATATGAAAATGTGCTAATTGAAAATGTGCTACACTTTGAAAATGTAGAAGAATAAAATGTGCTAATTGATATGAGAGATATAAGAACATCACAAAGTTCAGGAGGCAATTCTAACATTTTATTTCTTTCTTTTCCCGTCTTCAACACTTTTGAAAGTGATTTTGCATAGGGAAAATGTATCGTTCAAAAGAAAAGAAATTTAAGTAAAATGTAAATTAATACCCTGACATTGTTCAGAAAACTCCTTGTAGGACATTTAGCTTTCATCACTTAGCTTCAAAATGTGATTCACATTTAAATTGTTTAGGAATCCATTGATAATATAGGCATGGCCATCGTGAGGATAGAGACCAAAGAATTATGAATCAAGCAGGTGCATAGCAGACCATTTTTGGTTTGTATCATACCAACATTACAGTTCTTGTGATAATTCCAAACCTTTTCATAAGAAAATAATACAGAAAAAATTGAAAACCGGTCAATTGTGGGATTCTGGTCCACATAATTTGATATAGGAAGGAGAAAATGGATGACATAATTCCCTAATGTTAGGTCACATATCAATCTTTTCATAACAACTTGAAAAAGGGCAATCTAAAACCTTCTACACAAGATAATCTCAACAAAATAAATTACACCAACATACTGTTAAAGTACCCCTATTAACTTCCAACACAATACACAATTTTTCCATCCATTTCAAGCTTACTCCTTCATGGACTGAGCCAGTATTTAGGATTGGGGGGCAAACTATAAATATTTAAAATTGGGGGGCAAATTTATAAATAAACTAATTTTAAAAAAAATTTAAATATGGAGACAAAAATGAAAAAAAATTCTTCGAGGGGAGCGATTGCCTCTCCCGAAGCCTTAATGGCTCCGTTCCTGTACTCCTCAAAAGAAACATAACGGTATACACTTCAAACTCGTACACATAGTTTTCCTTCAACTTTATTAATTAGTAGTAATACCTTTTTAAGAACTCCTGTAAGCCTAGGTAACCTTCTTGGTTGAAAAAAATTAGTTGATCGTAATAATATGGTTCCTTCCCACTTTATTCTAAATCATTTTCTACCACACCATTATTAGGCACAAAATTGTTTGTTCAAGCACCATGTTTATGGAGTTGCTTGCAATGCTTCAAACCATGCATTTTGCTTTATGTTTTTTAATGTTTTCCTGGAGAGAATTGTTTGTGGGGGCAACTCTTGGGTTATTGAAATCGAAAATTCTTCGCTACAATTACTAAACTTTTAATTTATATTAATTATGGTCATTACCGTTAACTCTATTAAGAAATACTAACGTAAGTTTATATAAAAGCAAGTCGTTTTTAAATAAAAATAATAATTTGAGCAATCTTAAAACTAAGCAATGGATTTCACACAAGGCGAGGGAAATCACAGTAGCTTTTAGATTTTTTTTTTTTGGATTTCTATACATGTTTCAATGACTTTAAGAAAATCTAGTTAGACTTGGAGGAGGAGTCTCCTGCAACTGAGGGATAAAACCAGATCTATTCAGGGTTTGGTGGGAGGTTCATTTGTTTCTGAGAAATTCTAGGGAAAGTCCTCTTAAAAAGAGGCTAAAAAAAGACGCGTACACAAATTCCTACAAAAAATCGTAAAGATTTGTGTACATGTACCGAAATTCTTATAAAAGTGGTACATAAATCCTTACAAAAATGGTAATTATTTGCATACATATACCGACTTCACAATTTTTGTAAGAATTTGTGTACATGTACCGAAATTCTTACAAAAGTGGTAAGAATTTGTGTATACAATTTTTATAAAAATTTCGGTACATTGTACACGAATCCTTACAAAAATCGTAAGGATTTGTGTACATCCGTTTTTTTTCAGGTTGTCTTTTAGAATTTCCTTTTATTTCTTCTACTTAATCTGGCAGGAAATCAGAGATAAGATGTCTTGGCAGAAACTAATTTGGCATTCTCGCCATTTTCCCAGGAATTCAAACATTGCTTGGATGACAGTTTTAAACAGATTGATCACTAATTTGAGGGGTAAAGCTTTGCATGCTATGGTTTTCAGATTGATCAGTTTTAAACAGATCTTGTACAACATATTGTTGAAACTGTGCGGATGAAATTTAGAGGGAAACAAGTTAACACCACAGGGGGATTAATAGCTCTATTTGCCAGATATGGAACCTTGTTGAATACTTTGATTCTTTTTTCATATTTGTATATAACTTTGCAAAACTTTTTGCTTGAGTTGCAATACAAAATACATATTTACCTAAATAAATTTTTTTGACATTAATGAGATCTGATGTTTTGGACTATAATCTTTCGTTTCGCGGACGAAGATAAAAGAAAAGTTTTACTAACATTGTGGTGCGTGAAAAATTCTTAATCCAACAATTGAAATTAGTTTTTTTCTTCTAAATATATATTATATATATTTAAAAGTAATTAGAATTTTAAAATTATATTTTTTTTACTTTTATAATTTCTTATATTTTAAAATATTTTTTTATAGTTTTTAATGTTTTTAGGGTGTAGGGTAAATTGATACAATATTTAAATGTTAATTATTTTTGTAATTAGAATAAAAATAAAATAATATGGTAATATTGAGAAATAAATTTATAATTATGATAATCTTACTAATTATCACGTCAAATTTTATTTTAACAATTAACAATAGAGGTTTTTTTTATAGTTTTTGATAAATCGAATGATTAGATTTAAACTTTAAATTAATTTAAATAAAACATTATCAATACCCAAGTGATTGATATCTAACCCTTTAATAAAATAGTATAAAAGAAAGTCACTTCGTGCTAACTTATATTTGGACCAACGCAAATTTACGAGGCGTGTATTATTAATGCTAATGTGTAATAATTATCTTACCCTATAATAAAATAGTATAAAAGAAAGTCACTTGCTTTTTAAAAAAATTATATTTTTAATTTTTTTAGATTTTATAATTAAGTTTATTTTTAGATTTTATAATTTTAATGATTTGTTTGTAATTATTATTATTATTTTGATAATTGTTAGAAATTTATATTTTTATCATTTTTTTTAAGAATCAATACGAATTAGACATAATATGAAAAGTGATGGCTAAATTTTCCAGAATCAAGACAAATATATACAATAGGTAGATATTGAGAGTAAAATTTGTTATTACGTTAATTATAAAAATTATCAAGTTAATTTTTCGTTTAAAATTAACGATGATGATTATTTTGTAACTTTCGATAATTTAAGTAATCAGTTTATAATATTTTAAACTTAAATATTCAAGTGAAAACTTATTATAACCGATGACTACCAGGATAATCTATCCTTTATTATAATTATTAATTTTTATATCTAATATATTAATTAAAAATTAAAATTTAGGAAATATATTTAAAAAGTCAGGGAAAAAAGGGCTCAAGGCCCCAACCTTGCAATTGTATCATGATAACTAAAACCCAACTAGTGGTTTTAGTGAAAAATAGGATAATATTTATCTTAGGTGATTCTAGTTTGAATAATTTTGTCGGCAAAGTGTATCTTATCAAAGGGCTAAAAAAATATAAACAAATATTACATTTTAATCGCCTTAAGACTTAAAAAAATCATAATAACTAAGAACATGTAATCGGAATCAATGAGGAAAAATGGTTCGAACTGATAAATATTGTAAGACAAGCATTTTTTTTATCAATACATTTAAAAAAAACTATGAACATAATATATGCTCAAATAATTATGATTAAAATTAATTATTATAAAATACGATCAAATTCAATCCATAACAAGAAACATTTACATGTAATGATACCCATTTCACTGATTCAATTCAAACGCTCATTCAATATATCAACACTGACCCAATATACAGAAACATGGATCCTGACTATTCTAGTTACAATTTTCATCTTATTTTTATACTTAATTCCATTATTAGCCGACCTTTAATCCCCCAATGTCTAGCAACGCGACCCCTTCTTGCAAACGAGTGGCCCGGCACCTCCCGTGAGCTCGCTCACCAGTGACGACGGCCTCGCACTCAGGCTCGACGCCTTGGCGTAACTAGAAGAGGTCCCTTTGCCCGATGCCGTGAAGAATGCTCCATTCAACATCAAATCCCCATCCGACCTCCAATTCCATTGCTTCCATTTACTCTCCGGCGCATCTTCGTGTTTAGTCACCTCTTTGTTGTTTAGATTATCCGGTGCAAGAAACCTATTCCCCTGGCTGTTGATCGTCGGATTAGCACTCCCGCCGATTGCGTACATTTGCCAATGCGTGTAATCGTTGTTCACCACATGAAAATATCCATGCCTGCATCTATATCGATCCAAGTCGAAAAATGAAAACAATTAAGGCTAATATTCGGCTAGCTATATGTGATGTGTGTGTATTTGTATGCATGTATGCTTGTATTACCTAGGCATTCTTTGGACAAGTCCTCCTCCAAAGTGATTGAAGGCAATGGTGACTTGCATGTTCTTGTCCTGCTCATAAGAGTCGCTGTGGCCCAAGAGCATGACCTTATTATGATGGGTCATGTAATTGTTGGAAATGGTGATGGCTGTGGATCCTTGGACAGCATCAACCAGCCCGTCGCTGCAATTAGACAACGAGCAATGGTCGACCCAAATGTGGCTGCTTCCGGATATCAACACCGCATCACCGTCCGATTTTGTCCTCCAACCGTAATGGCTAGGAGAGTCTCTCACATAAGCATTCCCTCCTCTCTTACAATTGTGTATGTTAATACCGTGGACTATGATGTTGCTCACGGACTGTATAGTAATGCACGGACCACTGGCGATGTGAACATTGGCGCCTCGGCCATCGATGGTCTTGTACGAGTTCATTACCAATTCTTCCTTCAATCTAATAACCATGTCATGAGAAAAAATGATCCATAAAGGTTCGATTTGGATAGCAGCATGCCGGAGAGTCCCGGGTTTGGGGTTGATGGGGTCACGGTCACTGGGGTCCGTGACTATGTATATTTTCCCATCCCTGCCACCAATGGCATGCTTACCGAACCCAATGGCGCAATCAGCTAGCCTCCGACGGTTCTTTTCCCATTGAAGGTCGCACCGCCAGCAGTCATCAATGGGGTTACCGGTTCCACAGGAGAGAAATCCCAAGCTCCTCCTAGCCATTGTAGCATTCATGATGCTCCTGTATATATCAAACATACGTCCATGTTAAAGAAAATTTGTGGCACATTAATTGTTGGTAACTATTTAGAATTCGAATTTTGACATTCGTAACATGTTAGATTACGACATCTTTTATATACATACTCATTGACTTGTTGGGCGACCTGGTCGGGGTCTTGAACTGGGGAAGAGAAAATGAAGTTGGGAGCATGAAGGAGAGGTAATATCAGGAGAAAGAGGGACAATGGAATTGCCATTTTCAAGTCTTTTTCTCCGCAAAATTAAGAGAGAATGTTGAAGGAGAGGAAAACTTTGTGAAACTGAGAGGAATGGAGCGGGGGTTTATAAAGAGTACTAATAATTAGATACAAATGCTTTATAATAAGTTTGTCTTAATTATTAGTTTATTACCAGATGTTTAAGGTTAAAGTCTATTAAAAGTTGAACCTAACAAGTGGTCCCATTTGAAAAGCAGATGATGTTAATTTTAAGAGATCCGAATTCAATCACAATGTCTAAAAGGTGTATGTGCATTGTCATAAAGTTAAAAATATATATGAACATATACTACATTTTAATCACTGTTAGACTATTCAAAAATAAAAAAGTCTATTAAAAGTTTGTTATATGAAAAGCTAAAAATTTAATAATTTAACTTGTTCCAAAAAAATTAATATTTTAACTCATCTACTATAAAAAGAAATATTTTAGTCCAACAACTATAAAAAAAAACATTTTACTCTCAATTAGTTTGAAAATTGAATGTTTTGGTTTTTCTTTGAATATGCTGGTGTGATTACAAGGTAGTATATGTTTAGTTTTCTTAGCCCTTTGATAAGGCGCACACACCGCACACATGGTGCTCGAACCCGAATTACTTGGATGAAATACATCATCCTTTACCACTGGGACCCCTCGACGAGTTCATTTTGGTCCAAAATTTTAAATTTATAGTTATTTGACTTAAATATTTTAGTTTAAACACTCTGAACAAGTTAATCTCTTCTAAAACATAATTTATTGTGAATTTTCACAAAATTTATAAACACTTAAGCAATCTAAATACAAAATTAATTTTTATTCCAACTCTAAACTTATTTATCTTTACTTAGAAAAATATTACATTTACAAGCCGAAACATATAGAAATATTTAGTTGAAAAATTGTACATTAAATTCTCATAAATTTTTTAGATTTGAAAAGACAGTAAAAGATTAATAAAAATTGATAAAATATGATAACGGGTTTCAAACCCATGCCTTGGGTTTGATAAGCTAAGCCTTAATCATTTGAGCCAAGTGCTCATTCATGTCATATGTTCCCTAAAATAATATTAGAGAGTTTTTGGGAAATATTTCAAGTCAGATTTAATTATCCATCTGACTCTTCACCTACTAGGAGGAGGAATGGCCATTCGAATTCTCTCATCTAGCCTCTCACCGTCCCTCATCCGGCCGTCCTCCGATCTCCCCCACCGCCGTGTCGTGCCTATCACCGTCGGCGTCACCATGTCTGTCGTCACATTTCGAACCCAACCCCGTCAGCCACGCGCTTGTTTGTGTCGTCGTTCACCGTGAGAGACCGTTCGAAATCGGCATGAATAACCCCGACCTCCTCTGTTATCTACGATTTCCGACTGTGTTTGTCACCCATTCGTCACGCCGTCACCACAATTGAGTCCCTCACGTCGGTGCGACCAAAACCCCTCAGGTCGATCGTCAATCTGCTATCAAGAGAGCCTTCGTCGGAGCTGCGTGAAATTTCGGCCGTCCCCTGCGTTTCAGGTAAAATCGGTGAGTTTCCCGACATGTTTCCGATTTACAAATGTAATGGCTGTGTTGTGAGGTTTAATTTCGTTTCATTCTTGGCCAAAATGAGTCGTTTAAGGTCATCGTGATGTTTTTCGGCGTGCCGCCGACGAGGTGAGGTTTAGGTTGGTGGGCTGGGTTGTATTCGACCTGACTTGTTTGCCCGAGTCCGACCCGACCCGTCTGTCTGAGTCTGACCCGACCCGACCCGAGTGTGACCCGTTAACTGAGCCAACTCAGTGAGTCAACTTGTCCGAGTCAACTCAGTGAGTCAACCCAATTGACCAATGACGTCAACATGACGTCAGCGTTGACCACGGATGTCAGCGTTGACTTTGACACAAAAGGTCAGATTTTCCGAAAACCCCTATTTTATGTTTTTCGACGTCCTGAGTCCGCTTTTGAAGCTTGTTTTGCAAAATTCTAACCCGATAAGTTGTTATTCAGCATTTGACCTTCAAGATAAATTTGACCATTGTGTTTAAGTTCCGTTTCTGACGTAAATTGTTTTACCATGTATCCGAGATGATGAGGGACGTCAAATTTGGGCTCGAGAGAATTCGATTGGGGCTTCAAGGGTCGATCGGTGTAGCTCAGAGTCAAGGTAATACCCACTACTTCTTGTGTACTATAATGAACTTGTTAACTAATGTTTAATGCATGGAATATCAAATGAAGTAGAATATAGCATAAGAATAATGATAAGGACCCTTGTGTCAAAATTATTAATTATATGACACGTATAACTGCTTAAGAACTGTAAATTAATTGCTAACTTGGTTATCTCGATATACATGTTAAAACATCAGATAACGAAACCATTTTCATAAGGGGTTCGATTTAAGAGTGAATTCGATGGCTGGAAAATATGTGTATTTTCTTTCAGTAACTATCAAGTAAATCTGAAAAAAGAAATGAACTATGACCGACTCTCTTATCTAAGGAGTGACGTCGATCTGTCCAAAAATATGCCCTTGTGCTTGATCTGAAGGTGTACTCTCTACTGTCGTTACACTAAAAAATATATGTTATGTATATATATATATATATATATATATATATATATATATATATATATATATATTTGAAATGTTTCGACTAAATTGATCATGTGCATATGATCGATGTTCCTTGGGCGCTATATACATACTTTAAATGTTGTGATTGATCTAAACATGTGCACATGGTTGATAACTTCTGATTCTGGAAAATGTAACATGTTTCTGATTTTAAGTATGATAGTTCCATCCATCTGGATTTTGCTTAAGTACTTGATTGAACAACATGATCTCTGATTTTTGTTTTACCTGATTAATAACATGCTCTCTGATCACTGTTTACCGAAAATAATTAATTGCTTTATGTTTACCGTAATTGATGCTTCTTCTAATTTCTGAAATTATGACATCAACGGTTACTAGGGTGCTTGGGATAGGTTATGAAGATACCTCATGTTCTGCCATGATTCGGCTTGTAATTCCTTATTGTTACCATTACAGGTTACTCAGCTTCGGCGAGGGTAATTCCTTACTGTTATCGTTACAGGTTCCTCAACTTCGGCGAGGGTAATTTTTTACTGTTATCGTTACAGGTTCCTCAGCTTCGGCGAAGGTAATTCCTTACTGTTATCGTTACAAGTTCATCTGCTTTGGTGAGGGTAATTCCTTACTGTTATCGTTACAGGTTCTACTTCAGTGAGGGTAATTCCTTATTGTTATCGTTACAGGTTCCTCTGCTTCAGCGAGGGTAATTCCTTACTATTATCGTTACAGGTTCTCAGCTTCGGCGAGGGTAATTCCTTACTGTTATCATTACAGGTTTCTCAGCTTCGGCGAGGGTAATTCTTTACTGTTATCGTTACAGGTTCTTCAGCTTCGGCGAAGGTAATTCCTTGCTATTATCATTACAGGTTCCTCTGCTTCGGTGAGGGTAATTCCTTACTGTTATCGTCATAGGTTCCTCTACTTTGGCTAAGGTAATTTATTACCGTTATCGTTACAGGTTCCTCTGCTTCGGCGATGGTAATTCTTTACTGTTATCATTATAGGTTCCTCAGCTTCGGCGTGGGTAATTCCTTACTGTTATCGTTACAGGTTCTTCTACTTCGGTGAGGGTAATTCTTTATTGTTATCGTTACAGGTTCCTCAGCTTCGGCGAGGGTAATTCCTTACTGTTATCGATACAGGTTCCTCTGCTTCGACGAGGGTAATTCCTTACTTTTATCGTTATAGGTTCCTCTGCTTCGGCGAGGGTAATTCCTTACTGTTATCGTTACAGATTCCTCTACTTCGGCGATGGTAATTCCTTACTGTTATCGTTACAGGTTCTTCTGCTTCAGCGAGAGTAATTCCTTACTGTTATCGTTACAGGTTCCTCAGCTTCGGCAAGGGTAATTCCTTACTGTTATTGTTACAGGTTCCTCTGCTTCGACGAGAGTAATTCCTTAATGTAATCGTTACAGGTTCTTCTGCTTCAGCGAGGGTAATTCCGCTCAGACCTGAAGTATTTCTTTGGGTTGGTACCTACGTCCATTGGGCTTAGGTCAACGCGTGTATCGTAGCAATCTTGTGAAACAATATTTTCAGAGTTTAACCAGAGAGCAGTTAAAATAACACCAAATTTATTGTCTCTCTTCATGACCTTGAGGAAATCCTCCAGATGCTTGACTGATATTTAGAAGTTTAAATATTGTTAAACCATAATTGATATTACAAATTTTTGCTTTTCCTTACACCATTTGGTGTACGGATGGAGGATCACCACATACAATATATATGTTATTTTGTTAAAGTGTTTCTATCTCTCAAATTGTTTGTTTTCATATGATAGCATGAACCTCTTAATTGTTACTATATATTTTATGGCCGTTTTAGATACAATTTTAAAAAATTACATACCGGATTTTGAACTACAGGTAGATAAGAAAAAAAGAATGAAAAATAAACCTTATTGTTGCTTGAATTATATGCCTGTGAAATAAAATGTTACCACATTAATACAGTTAGCGCTTTTGGGACACACTACACTTTCAAGTTTAATTTAATCATTCTATTGAGTTCGATGGTCACAACCGAAATTCTTTCCAAGTGTGGAGAAGGTTGGTTTTAAGGGTGTTTTTGTGGAAGCTAAAAATGTAAGATTTGAACACAAGGATTTAGAGTAGTTCGGCTTTCTAACCCAAAACCTACATCCACTACCTTAGCTTCCTACTAAGGATTTCAACCAAATTCACTAAGAATTTCGTCCCTTTTTCTCGGATTAGGAGGAAAGCGTTACAACGATCAAGCTTTCTACCCAAAGCTTGCTCAAGCACTCTCTTACAAGAGAAATTCAAAGCAAACTAGAAATCCCTCTAATAGGTGTATGTTTGCAATTCTAAGCACTCACCCAAAACCTATACACTTGAGCAAATTTGACAATAAAGCTCACAAGTGTTGTCTATACAAGAAATATACAAATTAGCTCTAAAGACAATATTTCATCATAATGTTGTTACAATTGAAGCAATAACCATCTATTGATGCTTGCAGATCCTTTTTATACTCCTAATTGAGTTTGTAGTCGTTGAGGACCGTTGGGGTTGAATTAGAGCCGTTGAAGCCTTTATTTCCCACCATAAATGCAGTTTTGCAGCTTGGCATATCGATACCCTTGAAACCGTGTCGATACGGTCCCGATGAGGAAATAGCCGTTGAACACTTCAAGTTGGTGCGTATCGATACGCTTGACAAGCGTATCGGTACGATCATGTTATTCAAAAGACCGTTAGGGGTAGTTGGGCGTATCGGTACACGATACAATCGTATCGGTACGCGAACTAGCCGTTGGCTATTTTAAAGCACATCTTATCGATATGGCTAAGCATATCGGTATAATTTTTGGCTACTGGAAAATCACTGTAGTTAAAACCCTAAAGGGTATCGATATGGTACCATATTGTATCGGTACGGTTACACTTAAAACATGGTTTTGACTACTTTAAATCATTCCAAAGCTTTGTAAAACTGTTATACATATTTTCAAGTTATTTTGACTAAAAAACATATTTTCAAATTAGTCCAAAACTTTTTTCAATTATTATATCAAAACAATTAATTCTACAATCTCCCCCTTTTTGATATAATAAAACCAACTTGAAAAATTGTTTGGGATTCTCCCCCTTAGTATTTTAAAATTTTGAATAAGAGATTAAAATTTCCCTCTTAGTATTTTAAAATTTTGAATAAGAGATTAAAATTTTGAATGAAATTAAAGCTCCCTTTTATTCTCTTGAAAAATCAATTTTTTAAACCATTTATCCTCTTTTTTATTATATAAAAAAGAATTTAAAAATGACATTAGGCTCACAATAACTTAGGAGGTTAAAAAAATACACAATTAAAAAGTTTGGTTTCAAAATTGGCTCTCTTACTCAAAGCATCAAACAATGTTAGTTCAACAATATGATTAAACTAGTTGAATTAAAAGAATTAAAAACTAAAACAAAATAAATTCAACTAATTTTTACCACACTTGAACCCAAGGGAGGATGTGAAGCCTTCCTTCTTCAAGTGCTCTCTTTGTGTGCATGAAGCTCCCCTCAAAATTTGGACTTGTTGATCACTATCCATCATACCTAAACAAGACAATCAAGTAATTTTTGGTATCCAAATTGCTTTGGATCCATAGACGTTAGTTGCACAAAGTTTAGTCCCCTTTAGGAATCCATTTTTCAATTTCATCCTTTTTAGTTGAAGTACTTAGTCCTTTTTGGACCCCAAATACTTCTAAAAACTTTTCCATTCAAAAATCTAGGGGCACTAGATTGTCTTTGATAAAAATTTGATTTTCCAAAACTATTTTTCTTTTCAAGCTCTTTGGAAATCAAATCTTTTTCTTTCTTAAGATCATCTACCTCTCTTTGATGATCTTTTTCAATCGTTTGAAGCAAATTTTGTAATTCTAAAACTTTAAGCTCAAAATCTTTGATTTTTGCTTCAAACTCTAGATTTGTTTTGGAAAGCAAATCATTTTCCTTTTACAATTTTGAAACTAACCTTTTGTTTTTAGAAAATGATGCCTTAAATTCCAAAAGCAAATCATCATAGGCATCTTGTAACTAATCAAATGTATATGAATTTGAAATAGATGAGTTAAAAGTTACCTCCCCCTCATTGAGGGCCATGAAGCATAAGTGGGCTACCTCATCATCGGTGGAGTCTTCATCACTCCATGTCACCGCATATGCTTTCTTTGAAGATGATCCCTTTTTGTTGGACTTGTGGGATTCCTCCATCTTCTTCTTCGATTCATGCTTGGATTTATCCACCTCGCTCTTCATGAACCAGGTGAATTTCTTGAAGAGATAGGCCATCTCTTCATCTTCGATTTCCTCATCACTTAGTTCTACATGATGACATGTGGAGGATTTGAGAGCAACGTCACTCGCGTTGATGTCTAGCTCCATGATCTTCTTCTTCCCCATCTTTCTTATCTCTTCCTTCTTCTTCTCTTCTTCTTTGTCTTTCTTCATGATTTGGTGAGTGAGAAGTGACCCCATGAGTTCATCAAGCTTCAAGGTTTTGAGATTCTTGGCTTCGATGATGACGGTCTTTTTCGAGTCCTACGACTCGGGTAGAGAGTAGATAATCTTTCGAACAAGCTTATCTTCCGGAATGACTTCTCCATAGCCTTTTAGTCCATTGGTGATGGTAGAGAATCGATGGAACATCTTCTCAATGTCTTCTTCCGGATCTATCTTGAAGTTCTCATACTCGTGGTTGAGGAGGCTGATCTTGGTCTCCTTTACTTCGTTTGTTCCCTCGTATGTGACTTCAATCTTGTCTCATACTTCCTTGGCTCTCTCGCAAGAAGACATCTTCTCATAGATGTTGAGGCTAAGTGCACAAAAGATGAAGTACAATGCCTTGCGGTCGTCGGCACTCCATTCTGCTTTGCTTCTTTGTGGTATGAACGGATCATCCTCAATACTGTCTCAAAGCTTGTAGTCTTTGGATTTAACAAAGAACATCATTCTCATCTTCCAATAAGCATAGTTGGTCTCGTCGAAGAATGGTGGCTTGTCGATGGATTGCGTCATTGAACCGGTTGTTTGAAATGTTGTTCGAGCTTGTCAGATCACCTCATTAGGATGTTAATCCTCTTCAATTGAGCCAAGCTCTGATACCAATTGTTGAGCTCGATGGTCACAACAGAAATGCTTGCCAAGTGTGGAGAAGGTTGGTTTTAAGGGTGTTTTGTGGAAGCTAAAAATGTAAGATTTAAACACAAGGATTTAGAGTGGTTCGACTTTCTAACCCAAAGCCTACATCCACTATCTTAGCTTCCTACTAAGGATTTCAATCAAATTCACTAAGAATTTTGTCCTCTTTTCTCGGATTAGGAAGAAACTGTTACAACGATCAAGCTTTCTACCCAAAGCTTGATCAAGCACTCTCTTACAAGAGAAATTCAAAGAAAACTAGAAATCCCTCTAATAGGTGTATGTTTGCAATTCTAAGCACTCACCCAAAGCCTATACACTTGAGCAAATTTGACAATAAAGCTCACAAGTGTTGTCTATACAAGAAATATACAAATTAGCTCTAAAGACAATATTTTATCATAACGTTGTTACAATTGAAGCATTAACCATCTCTTGATGCTTGGAGGTCCCTTTTATACTCCTAATTGAGTTTGTAGCTGTTGAGGACCGTTAGGATTGAATTAGAGCCGTTGGAGCCTTTATTTCCCACCATAAATGCAGTTCTGCAGCTTGGCGTATCGATACCCTTTAAACCGTATCAATACGGTCTCGATGAGGAAATAGTTGTTGAACACTTCAAGCTGGTGCGTATCGATACACTTGGCTAGCGTATCGGTACGGTTTTGCAATTCAAAAGACCATTGGGAAAATGACCGTTTGGGGTAGTTGGGCGTATCGGTACGCGAACTAGCCATTGGCTATTTTAAAGCACACAGTATCGATACGACTAAGCGTATCGATACGGGTTTTGGCTACTGGAAAATCACTGTAGTTAAAACCCTAAAGGGTATCGATACGGTACCATACTGTATCGGTACGGTTACACTTAAAACATGGTTTTGACTACTTTAAATACACTTTAAATCATTCCAAAGCCTTGTAAAACCCTTAAACATATTTTAAATTCTTTTCAATTTAGTCCAAAACATTTTTCAATTATTATATCAAAACAATTAGTTCTACACATTCACTCTCATGATCCATTGATTTATAGGCTTCTCGCTTGATACTCGGTGATCGATTAATGAACCGTAAATTTTAGAACTTGTTACTTTTCGAAACATCATGATAGTGGCATGCCTGCATATTCTTACAATATCATTTGGTAGTATTGTATTACTGAGATTTACGAAGCTCACGTTGTTTTTCTATCGCGAGTTAGAAGAAATCCATCATGGTATAGTGTCCGACATCTGTGGTTGGAATTCTCTCGGCTTTTCTTTTGAAATACGGTACTAGTAAAGTTAGTGGGCATGTATGTCATGTATTGTTTTATGTCTGAGTATGTAAAAGGTTTTTGAGTTCAGGGTTACATGCCAAATAATTTCTAGAAAGGTTTGTATTAAAATTTCTAATGCATTTAAGGGAAAACATTTTTAATGTGGATTTTTACTGTGGGTCGTTCTTGTGACCCTAATGTGACCTCTTAGGATCCGTGGTAACGCATAGGCGGGTGTAGGGGTTACAAGAATTATATATTTTTTTTGGCTTTTTATTTAAAAATTCATACAATTACAGTTGAACATTTGTCATGTACTAATGAAATTGATCAACACCGTCACAAATTGTTCTTATTTAATTCACTTTCAACATGCACATTGAATAAATTACTCTGTTTTTTAAGAAGGGTCATTTTGCTCAATTTCAAAATTGTCGGGGACTAAGAGTGTTTAAACTAAAAATATTTGGGTCAACTAATTATAATTTTAATGGTCAACTAGAATTACAAAAATGGACGAAACCCTAATGCCCGACTATCCTAGAGGATCGGAAGATCCTTGTCTCCCCAAAAAGCAATGTCGGTGGGATGAAGTCACGCCGGACCCTAATGCACAGTATCCCTCCCCCGACTACTACCATTTCGGCCTCCAATACGGACTGTGATTCGCCAGACGCAGGCTGCCTCTACCCCGATATCCTAAAAGAATAAGTTAACCGCACTACACCAAGTTTGGAATATAGCGGCGTTTTTCGCGGCGTTTTTAGGTCAAACGCCGCTAGTTTTATACATATCGCGGCGTTTATGAAGAAAACGCCACTAAATAACAAACTTCGCGGCGTTTTTAAAATAAACACCACTAATTTTATACCTATAGCGACATTTTTAATAAAAACGCTGCAATATACTAATAAGGGAAGTGATTTAGTGGCGTCTATTTTGTCAAACGCCGCAAATGTTAGCCCTTTAATAGCGTTTGGTTTAACAAACGCTGTAATAGTTTCATTTGCCTATTACTCTTCCTTACACACGATCTCCCAATATCAAATATCAAATCCCTAAATTTTTGTTTCTCTCTCACCACTCTCTCGTTGTCGGGAACCAGGATAGCAAACTGCGACTAGAAACTTCTGAATTGATAGAGAGAGGGGAGAAAGCTGGTGGGAGAAACATAAGCACAAAATCGACAGGGCGGGGGACCATTCCCACCATCGGCGAGAGGTCCACCTCCGCCCCTTCGCCCTCGCTTTGAGCCTGCTGATCGCGAAAAGGTAGTCCTCTCTATTTCTATATCCCTAAATATTTGAAATTCTAGGGTTTCAAAGCATTTAATCTACGTACTTTTTATTTGGGAATCTCGAATCTGTTTTTGTTGCATAGGGATTCTAGGGTTTCAAATCTGAATTTGTGTTTGTTTCTTTGGTAAAACTGTAGTGGGCAGAAATCATTCACATGGGCGGATCTTCCTTTAAAATTCCCGATAAAATATGTACAATTTCCTGTGAGTAGTTGTTGTTTTTCTTCTCTATGTAAATCATGATTGTTGCTCTAATACTTTAATGATTGCATCTATTATTTGCAGGTGTTCTTAGCTTCAATTCATTTAAACTATGTGGACTGTAATCGATGGCTTGGTGATTTCATATTGACATTGTCAAAGGTAAACTATTTTCCCTATATATTGTTAATTGTTATAGCATCTTTCATGGAAAGCTCAAGTATGAATTACTAAGCATTGTCACGTTGTTGTTGTTGAATGACCTTTGGATACATGACTTGCCCAAGTAGTATAAATTGCAAGGCAGCTTTCGGATGTCTTAGTTTTATTGTCATTTGGCATTATATTTCCTCCTTTTCTAAGGTCACTGTTGGTACTTGAAATATAGATCTGAGATGAAGACCACTTATTTGCATCCTACTTTAGCCGTTAGGTCATTTTTTAAATGGCATCTCGTCTTCTTTTAGAAATTAAGTTACATTGTTAGAGATGCAATATTTATGTTACTTTTTCTTTCTTAAGTTAGAACTCATATATTTACCAGCGGAAAGCTTGAGTTGAGGTCATTTTGTTGTGTTCGAGAGATCTTTTAACTTGCATAATATGAAGTTGGTTTGTTGATCGGTTTTATTTTCCTTTTTTCGTTATCATCTTCGCTCCACTTTTGATTTCTGTAAATTGAATCCGAACTTCCCTATCTTTGCCACTGTGTATAATATGCCCTATAAGCAATTTCAGCTGTGAAATTGTCTCTCTTGTATATAATTGGATAGAAAGTATTCATTTAGTGCGGTATACTGTTTAAGCAGGTATGTCACTTTGTTTAATCTTTCAATCTGAACAAGGAGAGTTTGGATGTTGAGCAGTTCATGTCCACTGTAAAGGACACATGCATACATGGTAAACATGTTATGCTTTTGCTTAATTTAAAATTTCTTTGCTATTCTATCATCCTCCATGACTTGAGTCAATTTAAAGCATATAGAGTTTTGGATGCAGGCTTCGAGGAGGAACTAAGAGTAGTTTTCCAATGCTTGCCAAAGAATCGGCAAACTTTGTTATTTTCTGCAACAATGACCAGTGATCTGCAAACACTGCTTGAACTTTCTGCCAACAAGGCCTATTTCTATGAGGCTTATGAAGGCTTCAGGAGAGTTGAAACTCTTAAGCAGCAGTATGTTTTCATGCCAAAGATTGTGAAGGATGCTTATCTTGTTCACATTTTGTCTAAAATGGAAGACATGAATATCCGCTCAGCCATGATATTTGCCACAAGATGCAGGTATCAAAATCTTTGAGTTGATTGGTTCTTTTCCTTTTTATGATTAGTATGTCATCTTATTATTGTTGTTGTTCTAACAACTACAATTGGTTAAGCTGTGTACAAACTACAATATTCCACCTTCTAGATGTTATAGTAGTTGTGATTCTTTTCTCCTTAGTAGCTTTATCAGAATTTATTTAAGATGATATTTACCTTTTTTTTCTTTCTTACTCATATATTTGAGATGTTTCCTATATCTGATGATCTTTTGCTTATATTTCTTTCTAATATGTTTCTTCTAACTTTCTATTGTTTTTTTTTTTGCTTTGTTACGCATCTTACTTGGCCATAGAATCTTTGGCATGGGCATTTTGTCTTACTTAGCCATAGAATCGTTTGCTTCTATGTAGATGATGTAACATGAACAAGCTTAATGTGGTTGACAGGTAGCCGGATAGGGATTCGAGATGGTGGTCGGTAGTTGTGTTGACCAAGAGCTAGTGGATCGGGAAAGAGAGGCATAGGAACAAAATATGTAGAGGGATTAAATTGTGAAAAATGTACTTTTTGTAATGAAATAAATATTTTGTTTAACCAATATTTTTTAGATGAAATAAATATTTTATTTAACAAATATTTTGAATCTGTAATTTACATTTTTTGACGAAATAGAAATAGAGAAAAAGTTAACTTGACTTTTTGCGGCGTTTGCAGAAATAAACGCCACTAAAGAACAGTTATTCGCGGCGTTTGAAAAATAAAACGCCACTAAATAACAGTTATTCGCGACGTTTGTGTTTACAAACGCCGCTATAGATCTTGACTTATTGCGGCGTTTTTTACCTAAAAAACGCCGCGAACTATTGCGGCGCAGCTTTAAGCGGCACTTTTTGCGGCGCTTTTCTAAGCGCCAGAAAAGTTTTTAGCGGCGCTAAAAAACGCCGCTATAGGGTTAAAAAACGCCGCTAAAGAACTGTTTTTTTGTAGTGCCGGCTCTCATGATTCTGCCCTAGAGTAGATGAAGAGCTATTTGCCATTGATGATGATGACATTGACTTACTTGAAGAGGATATGCAGATCGGTGAAATTGATAGGATTCCCTCCATCACATTTTCTGCACGTGTTCAATCACTTGCACAGAAAAGTATGGACCTTACTCTAGTCGTCAAGGTGCTGGGAGGTACAGTGAGTTTAAAGTCCTGAAAATACAAAATATATATATATATATTGTATTTTCAGGACTTTAAAATTTATATATATGTATAAATTTGTAAACATAAAAAGGAATATTCTTAACGGGCCCAAACACTGCTGTCTAAATTGAGGTTCTCGTCGTTCATATTTTTCTAACATCAAAAGTGAAACTTTATTTCCCATCAAGGTAAAATTTGGCCTTTTATGTCGCCTTTTCCGATTTTCTTGTAATCATTAAGGACCCAGGAATCACGCCTGATCGTCCATCATTATTATTACACATAATGTATAGGGGTGAGCAAAACTCGAATCGACTCGAAAAAACCGAATAACTCGACTCGACTCGAGGCAAAAATACTCGACTCGTTTTGACTCGACTCGAAATTTCATAAACTCGAATAACTCGAAAAAATTTCAAATAAAGTTTGAGTTGTGAAATGGAAATTCGAATAACTCGAATAACTCGAAATTTTTAGTAATTAGTGGATTTATTTTTAAGTTCGAGACAAGTCCCTCTATTTTTTATGATATATACATACTGATATATAAAAATATGAAGAAATATTGTCACATGTGAAAAAAAATATATACGTGCATATCTTAATTGTAGTGACATGAATTTTCTTTGTATGTGATTTTCAGATCAAAGACATTGCATTGAAAGCATCAGGAGCTTATAAAAACGGCAAGCCCTGTTCTGGTTCATCAAACCTTAGTCGGAACTATGCTGACTCTGATGCTGCCTCTGACTCGGCAAGTTTCCATTTTCTGTTAGTTTTTTCTCCTTTTATGTTCTCACGTTTTAAAACTGAAAGTAATCCTAAATTTTTAAAATTGAAAATCCTCAAATTGAATTAGCTTTGCATCGGGGATAAAATCCTCAAAAGCGATAATAGTCCAAAAAGATAAATTGAACAAGAATTCTCCCCGTTGTATTATATGATTTTGTAGTTCAATGAGTTTAAATTTTATGGTCTTATCTCATTTCGAGAATTTTATTAATAACATTTATCGATTGAGCTAAAATAAAGTCGTTTAAAATTAGAATGAATTTGTACCATAACATTATAAATAATTACAACTAAGTTCGAATAGAAACTCGAATAACTCGACTCGAATTTCTTCAACTCGACTCGACTCGAAAAATTTTCGAATGAAAGTTTGAATGATAAAATTAGACTCGTCAACTCGAATAACTCGAAATTTTTTGACTCGACTCGACTCGATTCATTCGAACGCTCAGCCCTAATAATGTATTTAGACTATGATCAAAATAAATTTGGAAAACTGTTCTTCCTCATTATATCGTTATTTTATTGGTTTTTTTTGACAAATCTTAATTCTACTCATAATTTTACTTAGAGGAGACGAGAAAAGAGACTTTAAAAGAAGATAGTATTTCTAGTGGGTTTAGTTTCTATAACTTAAAAGAAATGAAAGAACAACAATGAATAATTTGACCAACCGGCCAAATATACTTGCTCATCACAGTGTTCATTTTACTAAATGTTTGGTATGATGAGCTTGATTTATTCTTAAAAAGTTATTAAATGTAATTCTCTTGTTTAGCATATTAAAAATATCAACTTTTAATCATGAAATTTAATGTGATAATTAAACACCTCGTTCTTTAATCATATGATTGGAGTTGGAGTTCGGTACCCACCAATAAGTAGGGGTAGTAATTCTCTATTATAACCAAGAAAACCAATCCATCAGTTTAGTTGATTTCGGTTTAAATGGTTCTAGCAGTTTTTTAGCTGAGGTCAGTTTAGTCAATTACTTTAATCAATTTTCAGTTTTTAAAATTATGATTCAAACCGACCAACAAAAACGAATTGAGAAATTATTTTATAAACTCTTTTCACTACCTTATGTCTGTACCTAATAGAAAGTATTCACATCCGCTTTTTTCCATTAAGTATTTTCAAGTCACCATCTTCCTTTTTTTCCACTAAAAATTAAAATTTAGGGTTTGATTTATAAGAAGTTTCTGATTTAATTTTTATTCTTTGAAAGTATTAAACAAAAGAAGACTCTATCTTCATAAAATCTATAGAATTAAAATATTAAGTTTAGAGTTTATAAATCTTTAGAATCTAAAGTCAATATTAAATTGAATCGATATAAAAAAGGGGATAAATCTGGACAATGGGGGATTGAAGCATTGTTCTATGCTATTTGGCGCTTAGTTACAGGCATGGAACTATGGTCTTCCAGACATGTAAACATGAAAGGAAACTTTAGATTACAGTTTTATTGGAATTAAAAACCAATCATCTAAAAATTATAAAACACACACACACACAAAAATCAGTCATCTGAACAAAAGTTAATATCATAAAGCACCATGATTGGATTAATCCAGTAGAAGATAAAAAGGTTAATCCCTAATTGTTCATTTGCTTCCAGATTTACTTTGATTCAGAGAAGAAGTGAAAACGAAAGAATATATTTAATAGAAGTAGTCAAGATGAAAGCACAATAAAAACAATTTCTTCATATCGAACATATATATTTTGGGGACTATCGCCGGTGGATTCAATAAGAGTTGAGCGTTGTTCATTTTGGGATTGCTTGAAAAAAAGAAAATGAGTAAAAATTAAATTATGGATTATAGTTTTCAAAGAAAATAAAAGAAGACGACGATTTGGAAATTTTAATACAAATATATATATATATATATTATGAAAAAAAGTTAAATGTGATTTTTTATTGGATAGGGATTATAGATGAGATGGTAGAAAGGAGGATGGAAATTTTTTACCCTTCTTCGGTGTCCCTACTTATGCCCTCACGCTTAAAATTAGGTTTAAGGTTTAAAGTTTTAAGTTATGAATTGTGGTTAGGGTTTAATGAATTTAGGATAGTGTGTATTTTTTAGTGTATAGGGTGTAGGGTTTAGGATTTAGAATTTAAGGTTAAGGCTTGAAATTTAATTTTGTAATGTTATTTAGTGTTGATGCATAAATAAAGGCACCGAAAATGGGTAGAAAATTTTTATCCGTAAAAAGGATCCATATAATTGTATTTGTTAATACATTTCTTAACCATGTGCAAGGCGTACACACCTTGCACACACATGTACTCAAATTTGGGTCTTTTAAAATATATATCATCATCATTTTTACTAGAGTCACACATTAGATTCGCATATGACTAAATTTTAAATATATATATATATATATATGTATAATCAACCGGATCAAATATAATAATGAAGTTCTAATATTAAATTTACTAAGTATATTGAATTGTTACTTTTCTTTCCTCATAAGCTCACTCATTCAAGCTACCGTTTCTCCAAATTCCAAGTGTACATAGAAATAATTACCATATGAATAAGGCCGCCTTTATACAATAATCATTGTCTCTTTTTTTTTTGAAAATTGTAATATTTCTTTATTAAAGGGAACACTATTTCAGGCCTCGTTAAAAAACCTCCCTAATCCTAACTTGGAAGAAAAAGAGTGCTCGAAAATAATGTTTTAGTCGCAACATACAAACTTAACATTTGGGGTACACATGGCCAACTTAGGCACTAACAGCCGGCATACATCCATAATTCTTCTTACAACCAATACCCCACAGAATTACAAAACAGATATGCCCCAAACTAAACTGCCCAGAGCTAGGACAAACATGAAACCTTCAGCAGCAGTGTTACTTCGAAAATTCTTTAAAAAAGAGAAGGGGAACATTCCTAGAAATTCCAGCTTTGGCCAACCTATCAGTAGTGCTATTCCACTCCCTGGGAATGGCTTGAATGAGCCAACCAAGCTCAGAGCAAAACTTTAAACAATCAGCCACTAGATCTTTAAAAATATCAGGCACACGATATGGTTTGTTAACCCATTCGACAATCATGGAGCAATCAGATTCAATGATCAGCTTGACATTGGGGAACCAAGGGGAAGAACGAAACAAGGAACATGCTTCTCTTCTTGAATCTTGTTTTTTTTTCTAAAGTTGTAATATATTTTAAACCTAAAACATTGTTCCTTTTCTAGGATATGCTTCTTAGGAAATTTAAATTCGAGTAATTTTGTACGGAAATTGTATGTAAATTTAATAAAATTAAAGAAATTTAACAAATATTGTTGTGGGATTTCATTAAAATTTCTCAAAAAAATTGCAATATATCTTTTTCAATATAATTTGATTTAACAGATAAAATATTAGGTCTTTAAATAATATTAAAGATCCAGATTACTCAACTAATGAATTAGAATTGATAATTATAAAAAAAACTTTTACTATTTATGAATTTCTCACGACTCATCGTATTAAATAGTCTTGTATTTATTTATTTATTCGATTTAAATTTTTATTTTTAAAATGCTATTAAGTTTAAATTTTTAGTTAGTTTATGTCGTGGTAATTTAAAATTATATAAAAACTACTTGAATTAAATATAAAATTCAATCATTATTTTATCGTTGCTAGTCGTTCATGTTCACTATAAAGTTTCAAGAGAAGACTTGAAAATATGTATGATTTTTTTTTGTTTTATGTCAAGATATCCACCATCGATTGAAGTGATTAATCTTTTCGCTACATGTGCTTTTACTAAAAGATAAATGGCTGACCATGAAATGTACTTCATTCCTATCGATAGGGATTAAACTCCTAACCTTATAGTTATGGCCAATGGAATGAGGTGGACAACCACCCCATCACATCTCAGTGTTAAATATATGATATTTTAATAATTAGTTCGTAATAATTAATACTTTGTTTAAAAACTTGAATCATTTCAATTATTTTCTTCAATCTAATGATAAAACAAAAGTCTACGCATCATGTGAAGGATTTATGGATTGAAAGTTGAAAAGATCACATGCCCGCCAATATCCATCATAGCCATTAGCCAATTTAGGTTGCTCTTTGATGAGTGGTGAGACCAGTTAATATTAATTTAGGCTGCTCTTTGATGGAATTATAGTGATAAGTTTCATTACTATAATGACAATAATGAATATTGTAGTGGTGAGTTTGAAATTATGGTAAAAATATGTGTTTGAATGTAAATGTACTTGTTACGACGAGATTACATTAGAATATGATCATTAAAAATATCAATAAAACAAGCAATCAGATAATCTAGTAGATGGGGCGTTAGATTTAATAAAATCAGCAATCAGATGATCGTTAAAAATATCAATAAAACCAACAATCAATATACATATGATCTAATGAATGAGGTATTAGATTACTTAAGTAAAATTAGAGATTCAATTTATGCAACAATTGATCCTGACTAGTCAACCAATAGGTTGGAATACATATGATTATACAAAAAAATCAAAATAAAATGCATTTTTTTATTAAAAAAATCTTAAGAACTTGAGAAAATTAGTGTCAACTTATATCATTTTATAGGAAAAGTATAGATCTATAAATGTCAAAAAATATTATGTGAGATTATTGAATTTTTTTAATTTTCTATTAATCCAAAAAATTAGAGATGAGATGAAATTTGGATGTCCCCAAATAAAAGAAAATACATAGTGTTTTTATTTGAAAATGTTAGATCACATACTCTCTTTTTTATAGTTTGATTGTTCTAATGATTAAACGGTATTTACATCTTTCTTGTTCACAGCTCGAACTCTACGTCAAATACCAAAAATATATATTGAAAATATTTTAATAAAATATATGGAAGAAAACAACAAAAATAGTTACAATTGGGTTAAACTTTTAAATAAAAATCTCCTTTCAAAAATATCTGTTGATTTTTTAGTTAAGAGCACAATTATAATTTATTCAAAATAAAATATAATTATAATCAAATATAAATATTGTGTCTGAATATCTATCATAAAAGTTAATCATTATAAAATAAAATCGAACAAATTATAAGATAATGACTAGAAATTAAATTCATAATGGAACATAACTTAATATAAAATCCGTTTTGTTTTTTTACAAATCATAAATCTAATCTTAATCATACTTAGAGAAGAGGAGAAAAGAGACTCTAAGAAAAAGAAGATGAGTGCTCAGTGGCGGGTCCAGAAAATTAATAATGGGGTGCAAAAATTATAAGAAAATGGCGGAACTTAGAGTAAGAGTTTGGGGGCTAAAATAAATTTTTTTAATGGAGACTTAAATGAAAATTTTTAAAAATTTTAAGAGAGAATTTAATTAAAAATATTTAAACTTTTGAAGCTTAATATGAAACTTTAAAAATCTTGACGGGACCAAATTAAATTTTATTTAAGTTTAAGGGTAAAATTTGAATTCCCCGAAAATTTGAGGAGACCATGCCTCTTCTAGTCCATAGAGGTCCCACCCTTGATTATATACGCAGAAAGAGCTTATTTGTGGAGGTTGAAACAATTTTTGAGGTGAGAGCTCTTATTTCTATGAGCTATTAGACAAATTTAACACAAAATAGAAAATAAATTTAAAGAATTCAACCACAAAAGTATTCAAATTTGTCCAATTGAACCCAAAATTCAAATTCAAATTTTCAATTTTTAACTCACTCAATTTAAAAATAAATTTCATGAATTTAAAATGAAAATATAAATTTAACTAAACTTAAGAAAATAAGAGAATAATCGAGAAAAGATACGGTAGTTCGTAGAAGGCTGGATGAAAAACTCGAATTCTGACTATTATAAAGTTTGAATGAAAATTTCAGCCCTCTAATAACAAGAAAACTAAATTATCTAGCTATTGTTTAAAAAGCCACTCAAATGAATCACGGATGAATCTCCGATCAAAGAGTTGATTAAACCTACTCAAAATTACTAAAATAAATTTTCTCTATTTTTTTCTCGAACGTTGCATAGCCTCTCTTTTATTTAATTTTCTGCTCACTCTCTCTATACACTTTCGCACACGCACAAACAAGCCAAATAAAAGTTTAATAAAAAATCAAGCAAAGAGAAAATGTGGCAGAAAGAAAAAACAAAAAAAATTAATTAAATGAAAAAAATTATTGTTTTGAATTTTGAGTTCACGGGTAAGTGTGTTTCCCACAAAATGAGACCCACATCACATACTCTTTTTCTTTTCCTCAAAAAATGGATATGCAAAAAAAAATTAAAATTTTATTTCCCTTTATACATTATACCTACTTAGTAATTTTGCTCAAATCATAGATATGCAATTAGAAGCGGCAAACAAGTTATTCAGTTTGGGTTCGGTTTTAGTTCAGGTCTATTGTAATTTGGGTCATTTCGGATCAGTTAATTTTCGATTCGATTAATATCGGTTTGGTTATTTTTGGTTCGGGTTAATTTTGTATCAATGAGAGATCGGTCGGTTTTAATCTAGTTTTTAGGTCGGCCAGTTTTATATACCCTATATATGACTTTATAAAGCCAATATATTCGACTTTTTGGTGAGTTGTGCGGCTATTCATATCTCATCTTTTTTTATTTCTATTCATATATTTTCTTTATTTCGGGTTGTTTTCAGTTCGGGTTCGTTCGGTTCTGGTCCATTTCGGTTCAGTTGAAATTTGGTTCGATTCGGTTTATTTTAGGTTTCAGATCAAATTTCAGGTCATTATATTCGTATCAATTTTAAGTCTCAATTTAAATAAATCGATTCAGGTCTCGGGTCAAGTTTATCAGGTCTATATGCAACTGCTACTTAAAGTGCCACACAGATCCGTCCCTGTGAGTGCTCCTAGTGGAGCTGAATAATTATCATAAAAATTAACTTAAAACATCATAATTTTCAAAACATTAGCATTAGGGTTGAATCAATCCGCATTGATTATTTGTAGTTACAACTAACAAATGGTAATGCGAATGATTGGATCTACTATTTACATTGGATTGGGACCGGGGGAGTGGTTTATATGAATACTAAATACTAATAGTGTTACAAAATTCACTTTTATTACTTTAAGGATATGCAGAATCGAAGGTGGATATCAATAGTAACTAAATCATGAAAAAGTAACCAAACAACGTGCTTCCTCCCTCACTTTATTAAGCATCATCATTACCCCAAATATTCACATCAATAATTTTTATCTTTGGAAGAGTGAAAAATAAAAACAAATATCAATGTGGATTATGTTGGAACTATTACACTGAAGTAACGATATATTATTTTAAAAAATATTTTATTGCAAAAAAAGAAGATTTAACAAATTCTTCACAACGAAAGAGAGATAAAATCTGTAACCCCCTCGTCCCGGTCTGGTCGGATGACCGGTCCGAGTAGGCCACACGGGGAAAACCGAAGCGAAACTCGTTAAGGTTCCTCCTCGGTTAACGACCCAGAAAATTTTCTTTTAACTTTATCTTTTCTATAGGCATAATTAAATCCTATGTGAAGCACGACAGCGGAAATTACAAACAATTTAACATCGACCAATCAAGCGATACAATAAACAGCTCATTTTAGCCCTTTACAGCAGGCCGTTTCGAAACGCCCTTAGGGTGTTTCGATACGCCTTGACTTAGTCAACGGGCCAGGGTCAACCATAGGGAGACCGTTTCGAAACAGGGGTGACCCGTATCGAAACGACCCTAACGGTCAACTTCTCGTGGTCAACGAGATTTGACCCTTTCGAAACACCAAGGACCCGTTTCGGTACGCCTATATCTCGTCAATTTCTCAAAATTCCAGTAGCAAAAATGTACCGAAACAGCCCCTATCCGTTTCGAAACGGCTGGCCAAAAGCAAAGGGACCGTATCGAAACAGGGTGGCCCGTTTCGAAACACCCCCTGTCTGCAGACTCCATTTGCCTGTTTTAGGGCACAAGGATGCCCCAAAACACCAACAAAACACTCAACAACACTCTAACAATTAAACCTAAGGCAAACCAACTATATAAGCACGCTTTAACATCAATAAAACGAGATTAAGCACCAAGGCATAACATCACAAGTCACACATTCATACAACTCATTTAAGGAGTTAAGCATCCACATAGCCAACACTTAGACAAATTCAAGATAACAACATACTATTAAGGTTTCAAGCAAAGCATACATCCCAAGCCAAATAGCAAGCACATACGAGGAGTCTAACATGCTCCTAAGCAACATCAACCACAACATAAACCAAAAACATCATAATACGATTACATGTCCCATTGCTTGACCATTACATCTTAATTTGAAAGTTCATACTTGATAACCAAACAAGCACCAAAAGCACACTTGGAGGCCCCCTTCTTGCTCCTAGCAACCCACGAACTAAGGATCTGCATTGTCGAACAAAGAGAGAGCGTAAGCGATAAAGCTTAGTGAGGGTGAGCTCTTTAAAAACAAACCTCGACAATGTAGGGTCCGAGCACGATCTTAGCCAAGGCGAAAACACATAATTATCAAGGATCCTCAAGAGCATAAATTAAGATGCATGAACAATATTCAAATAAATGTCATGCTCATAAGCTCTATTCCACAACACATGTAGTCACATGTAAACATCCAAATAAGGATCAACATCCTCAACACATTGATACACATATCAATCAATATTGGCACCTAGCTATGACCCGAATACGCGGATAAACACGTTGGAAACTCACATCCAACAACCACATTACCTCACGGTGGGATTGCACTAATCACCGGTCTCGCGGAGGGGATTCCACTCATCCTCACGCCCCGTCGATGGGATTCCACTCATCACCGATTATATACAAATACAATTTCCGGGCGAACCCGTACTCCTCCTTGGTGACTCAACGCCACCAAGGCCACATGTGACTTTTGACTCATGTGTACACACTAACATCCTAATGATCGAATATTTGTACTCAAGCATACTAGTGCCAACATTTTACTCATTCCACATTACTCATTTCAATCAATTTCGTGCTTAGCACGTACTCACCATGATCACAATCATGAACCATTTCCATGCATGCCATAAGCATTGCAAATCATGCCTCATCTCACATGTATAATACAACATACATAAGCATTCATATCACAAGACATACGAGGCATAAACATCCATACATTTAAGTTCATCCAAAGGCTCTATATCAAGATTAGGATTAGGCTACCACCCTAATCCTAACTCTAGGTGGGTCTACCAAGCCCTACCTAGTCCACATACTCGAACCAACCATTTTAAAACCATATTAAACAATTAACCACTCACCTAAGCTCCCAAGCTCAAAGACCAAGCAAGCGACCACCTTCAACTTCCCGGATTTACTCCCGAAGCTTCACCGATGTCCAACCTCGATTCTAATCAATCCCAAACACAAACAAAACATCCACAATCAATAACTCATCGTCGGAACTAACCCGGAATGCAATTCAACCACAATTTACCATGTTGCAAGCATGACCAAATCCCATTTTTCACCAACTCGGACAGCCCCAAAACCAGTCCAAAAACCATGTTTCCAACTTCCATTACACCCACAAATGATCCCAAATCAAACCTTATCCATAGCACTACCGAAAGCCTATCAAAACCCACCTAAAACAACCCCCAAAACTCACCCAAAACCCTCCAAAAACCTCATGTTTACCAAAATCCGAAAATTGCTCAAAATCATTTGAAATTCACATATGTTATACCATTTGACCTCTATACATCATAACTAAACATATTAAATCAAAACATTTCCCTTAACATCATAAAGTTTCCATTTTTAATCCAAACCTTCCAAAATTCCATTTTCTAAAACCTCCATGAAAATGAAAATAAAAGGTACTTTTAAAGAGATGGAGTTGAGGGGAATTCAAAAACGTCATTACCTTTCAAAATGGAGTTGAAATGAGAGAGCTTTGAAATGGAATAGTGATAGAGGAGGATGAGCTCTTCTAACCCGTTGAAGAAGAAGAGGATGAATAGTGAATGAGTGTTTTATTTGTATAAAGGGGATTTAAATTGAAAAGAAATGGGTAAATTACAAAAAGGCCATTAATGAATGGCTATTTCCTTGTTCTTTAAATAGCTCTTCAACTTGCAATTAAATCAATTTGGTCCCATTTCAAATATTTATTTTACAACCCGAAATTTTAAAGGACCATTTTAATTATAAACCCGAGCCCACATAATATTAAAATATTATTTTCACCTATCCCCTAAACCCGGGTGTTACAACTCTCCCCCACTTAAGGAATTTCGTCCCCGAAATTACCTGGTGGAAACAAATACGGAAACTGCTCAACCATATCCGCTTTTCTCTCCCACGTGGCCTCTTCCACACCTCTATGTCTCCACAACACCTTGACCAACTCTATGGTCTTGCCACGCAACACCTTGCTATCAGAAGCAAGTATCTGAACGGGTTCTTCATTATAGGACAAATCCGGATTTAACTCTATCTCCTCAACGGGCATCACATGAGAAGGATCCGATCTATATCTCCTAAGCATAGACACATGAAAGACATCATGGATCTTCTCTAACTCAGAAGGTAACCTCAAACGATAAGCTACAGGCCCAATCCGCTCAACTATCTCATACGGACCAATGAACCTCGGACTCAACTTGCCCTTTCGGCCAAATCTCATTACCTTCTTCCACGGAGATACCTTCAGGAACACTTTCTCACCCACTGAGTACTCAATCTCTTTCCTCTTCAAATCTGCATAAGACTTCTGACGATCGGAAGCTGCTTTTAAACGGTCACAAATCAATTTCACCTTGTCGGTAGTCCCCTTAAGCAAGTCTGGCATAGGCAACAATCTCTGACCTGTTTCAGCCCAACAAATCGGAGTCCTACACCGTCTACCATACAAAGCCTCATAGGGTGCCATCTGAATACTAGACTGATAACTGTTGTTGTAAGCAAACTCAACTAACGGTAAGTGCTTCTCCCAAGAACCCTGGAAGTCAATCACACAACAACGAAGCATATCCTCTAGAATCTGTATCACTCGCTCTGACTGCCCATCGGACTGAGGATGATAAGACGTGCTGAAATGCAAACGGCTACCTAGAGCACTATGCAAGCAACCCCAGAATCTCGAAGTAAATCTAGGATCCTTGTCTGAAACAATAGACTTCGGAACTCCGTGAAGTCTCACAATCTCACGGATATACAAGTTTGCCAACTTGTCTAAGGAATCCGTAGTGTTCACTACTAAGAAGTGAGCACACTTAGTGAACCTATCAATGATTACCCAAACGGAGTTCTTCTTCGAATGAGACAAAGGCAATCCCGACACAAAATCCATGGTGATCCTCTCCCATTTCCATTCCGGAATCTTCAAAGGCTGTAACAAACCTGAAGGAACCTGATGTTCTGCCTTCACTCTCTAACAAACCATACAACGGCTCACATACTCGGCTACATCTCTCTTCAAACCAACCCAGAAGTAATCATTCTTCAAATCTCGGTACATTTTGGTACTACCCGAATACAAAGAAAATGGACTCGAATGTGCTTCACTCAGAATCTGACGTCTCAACTCAACATCTTCCGGTACAACAATTCTATCTCTGAAGCACAACAAGCTCTCACCACTAAAACTATACTCGGTCGGTCTTCCTTCGGCTATGTCCTGAACATGAGGAACTAAACTCACATCTTGCAACTGCTTTTCTCTAATCAACTGAATCAAAGAAGGCTTCACTTGCAACTCGGTGATCAAACCACCATCATCGGACACACTCAATCTAGCAAACATAGCTCTCAACTCAACGGCCACTTTTCTACCCAAATCATCTGCTACTACATTTGCCTTACCCGGATGGTACTCGATGGTCAAATCATAATCTTTTAGCAACTCTAGCCATCTTCTCTGTCTCAAGTTCAACTCTTTCTGTGTCATCAGGTACTTCAAGCTCTTGTGATCGGTGTAAACTATACACTTCTCACCATACAAGTAATGACACCAAATCTTCAGTGCAAACACAACTGCGGCTAGCTCTATATCATGAGTAGGATAGTTCTTCTCATGAATCTTCAACTGTCTAGAAGCATAAGCAACAACCCTTCTTTCTTGCATCAAAACACATCCTAAACCTACGTAGGAAGCATCAATGTAAATCACAAACTCCTTACCTGAAACAGGTTGCACTAACACTGGAGCATTTGTCAAAGCTTCTTTCAATTTCTCAAAGGCCTTCTGTCTTGCATCTGACCATTCAAACTTGACTCCTTTTTGCAACAATTTAGTCAAAGGAGCGGCTACTCTAGAGAACCCATCAACAAATCTCCTATAGTAACCGGCTAATCCTAGGAAACTCTTAATCTCGGTCACGGACTTAGGTTGTTTCCACTCAAAAATAGCCTCAATCTTCGATGGATCAACTCGGATACCTTCGGCCGAAACAACATGGCCAAGAAATACAACCTCTCGAATCCAGAACTCACATTTGCTAAGCTTCGCATACAACTGATTGCTCAACAATCTCTGTAAAACAAATCTCAAGTGCTCATCATGCTCTTCTTCTGTCTTCGAGTACACAAGTATGTCATCAATGAAAACAACTACAAAACGGTCTAGATAGTCTTTAAAAATTCTGTTCATCATATCCATGAATGCTGCAGGTGCATTCGTGAGCCCAAATGGCATCACCAGAAACTCATAGTGACCATATCTAGTCCTAAAAGCTGTCTTCGGAACATCACACTCCTTCACTTTCAACTGATAATACCCGGATCTCAAGTCTATCTTCGAGAACACTGAAGCACCTCTCAACTGATCAAACAAATCATCTATGCGAGGCAACAGATACTTGTTCTTCACAGTCAACTGATTCAACTGTCTATAGTCAATACACATGCGCATACTACCATCTTTATTTTTCACGAATAACACGGGAGCACCCCAAGGAGAACTACTAGGCCTAATGAAACCACGGTCTAATAATTCTTGCAACTGACTCTTCAATTCTTTCAACTTTTTCGGAGCCATACGATACGGAGCTATCGAAACTGGATTAGACCCTAAAACAGTCTCAATCACAAACTCAACATCTCTGTCAGGAGGCAAACCCGGCAACTCTTCGGGAAACACATTCGGAAAGTCACAAACTGTTCTGATATCTTTTGGTCTAGCTTCACTCATATCCGGATTCATAACATAAGCTAAATAAGCCCCACATCCAGAGTCCATCAACCTATGAGCCTCTAAAGCTGACACCACATTAGACAAGAACTTAATGTTCTCGCCTACCACTACTACCTCGTAGTCATCAGAAAGTTTCAAAGAAATTCTCTTTGTCTCAAAATCCACACTAGCCCGATGCTCAACCAACCAGTCCATACCCAAAATAATATCAAAACCATAGAAAGGAAGTTCCATCATATCAACTGAGAATACATGACCCTGAATCTTCAGTGGACATCTCCTATACATTCGTCTAACCACAACTGTCTCACCAAAAGAACTAATAACATGCATACCTACATCTAAGATCTCAACAGGGATATCTAACTTCTGTGCATGCTCACTCAAAATGTAGGAATGTGTAGAACCCGAATCAACCAAAGAAAGCAAAGACATAGACTGTAACTCGAAATTACCTGCTATCACATTAGTGTCGTTTCCGGCCTCTCTCTGAGCATAGACTCTCGCTGGTCCTCCCGCCTCTGGCTGCACTGCCATAACATGAACAAGGTTCCTCTGAGCATCTACCCTAGGCGCATCAGCCCTAGGCTAGAAGTAGCCACGACCGCGCCCACGGCCTCTCTGAAAATCATTCGCTCTCGCAAGAGCCTGAGCAATGTTCAGTGCCTGTGCCGCCTGATGCGGACAATCCCTCCTAAAGTGGTCCCTCGAACCACAGTTCCAACAAGCATGAAAGTTACCCCAACACTCACCAGCGTGCTGTCTCCCACAATGGGTACACTCGGGCAAACGCCCTCCTCCCCTATGGCCCTGATGGCCCCTACCATGATGGCCACCGCCACGTCTCTGATCAAACTGATGTCCGCCACCTCTATGCCTCTTGGCATCCCTACTATCGAAGTGGTTATGCCTCTTACCAAAACTAGAACCACCGGATCGTTTGGCCGAACCCAAACTGTGCTCCAAATCCTTGGCCCTCGCGACCAATACATCAAAGTCTGAGTAGTCAGAAGCTAATGTGTATCTCTTGACTTCTTCATTCAGCCCATAGCGGAAACGGTTACAGCGTTCCACTTCAGTAGGAACCAACTCTGGAGCGTACTGACTCAAGCGAACAAAACGGATCTCATAGTCAGTCACAGAAGCCTCTCCCTGAGTAAGGGCCATAAACTCTCGCTTCTTCTCATCTAAGTACCTCGGTCCCAAGTACCTCTTCCTGAAAGCGGTCTCAAAGAAATCCCAATCAATCTCTGCCGCTGGAACCCCAGTAGTAATGGTGACCCACCAGGTGTAGGCATCACCCTGAAGCAACGAGATCACACAACCCAATCTACGTGCGCCTGCACATCCCATCTGAGCCAAGATACGAACTGTTTTCTCCAACCATAACTCCGACCTCTCCGGAGTAGATCCTCTAAACTCCTCGACCCCCAAGCTACGGAGCCTCTCCAAAGGTAGACTAGCATCGTCACACCTAGGCTGAGCTGTGGCCTGAAATGCTCCCGCTATAGCTTGCACTAGCGGAGTCATATCAATTCCAACTGGACCTTGGCCACCTTGAGGTCCCTCTCCTTCAGCTCCATCCTCGCCTCCAGCTCCAGGCGGAGGAGGTGGTGGTGGTGGAGGAGCGCCAACTCCCGCGGCCACCGGCCCTTCTATGTGAGCCTCCACACCAACTTTCGGCTCAACAGGAGCCGCTACCCGTGGTTCCTGACGAACCACTCTCGGCCTACCTCTCGGTCTAGACATCGCTCTCACAGATATTAACTACAACCACAACAACAAAACATATAAAGTTGGGTTAGTAAGGCAAGGCTTCCAAGTGTTCAAGTACGTTCCCTCACTTAAAAATCATTTTTCCAATGTAATAGTAGCAATGAGACTCTTACACAACATGCTTTTAAATAAACGGTCAACATACTCGTCAAACAAGCAACCATTCTTACGAAGCAAGCAAACACCGTGCATATTAATCAAAAACTTAAACTTACCTCACTTACCTGCCCAAGGTCTCGGTAACCTTAGGCTCTGATACCAACAAGTGTAACCCCCTCGTCCCGGTCTGGTCGGATGACCAGTCCGAGTAGGCCACACGGGGAAAACCGAAGCGAAACCCGTTAAGGTTCCTCCTCGGTTAACGACCCAGAAAATTTTCTTTTAACTTTATCTTGTCTATAGGCATAATTAAATCCTATGTGAAGCACGACAGCGGAAATTACAAACAATTTAACATCGACCAATCAAGCGATACAATAAACAGCTCATTTTAGCCCTTTACAGCAGGCCGTTTCGAAACGCCTTTAGGGTGTTTCGATACGCCTTGACTTAGTCAATGGGCTAGGGTCAACCATAGGGAGACCGTTTCGAAACAGGGGTGACCCGTATCGAAACGACCCTAATGGTCAACTTCTCGTGGTCAACGAGATTTGACCGTTTCGAAACACCAAGGACCCGTTTCGGTACGCCTATATCTCGTCAATTTCTCAAAATTCCAGTAGCAAAAACGTACCGAAACAGCCCCTATCCGTTTCGAAACGGCTGGCCAAAAGCAAAGGGACCGTATCGAAACAGGGTGGCCCATTTCGAAACACCCCCTGTCTGCAGACTCCATTTGCCTGTTTTAGGGCACAAGGATGCCCCAAAACACCAACAAAACACTCAACAACACTCTAACAATTAAACCTAAGGCAAACCAACTATATAAGCATGCTTTAACATCAATAAAAAGAGATTAAGCACCAAGGCATAACATCACAAGTCACACATTCATACAACTCATTTAAGGAGTTCAGTATCCACATAGCCAACACTTAGACAAATTCAAGATAACAACATACTATCAAGGTTTCAAGCAAAGCATACAACCCAAGCCAAATAGCAAGCACATACGAGGAGTCTAACATGCTCCTAAGCAACATCAACCACAACATAAACCAAAAACATCATAATACGATTACATGTCCCATTGCTTGACCATTACATCTTAATTTGAAAGTTCATACTTGATAACCAAACAAGCACCAAAAGCACACTTGGAGGCCCCCTTCTTGCTCCTAGCAACCCACGAACTAAGGATCTGCATTGTCAAACAAAGAGAGAGCGTAAGCGATAAAGCTTAGTGAGGGTGAGCTCTTTAAAAACAAACCTCGACAATGCAGTGTCCGAGCACGATCTTACCCAAGGCGAAAACACATAATTATCAAGGATCCTCAAGAGCATAAATTAAGATGCGTGAACAATATTCAAATAAATGTCATGCTCATAAGCTTTATTCCACAACACATGTAGTCACATGTAAACATCCAAATAAGGATCAACATCCTCAACACATTGATACGCATATCAATCAATATTGGCACCTAGCTATGACCCGAATACGCGGATAAACACGTTGGAAACTCACATCTAACAACCACATTACCTCACGGTGCGATTACACTCATCACCGGTCTCGTGGAGGGGATTCCACTCATCCTCACGCCCCGTCGATGGGATTCCACTCATCACCGACTATATACAAATACAATTTCCGGGCGAACCCGTACTCCTCCTTGGTGACTCAACGCCACCAAGGCCACGCGCGACTTTTGACTCATGTGTACACACTAACATCCTAATGATCGATCATTTGTACTCAAGCATACTAGTGCCAACATTTTACTCATTCCACATTACTCATTTCAATCAATTCCGTGCTTAGCACGTACTCACCATGATCACAATCATGAACCATTTCCATGCATGCCATAAGCATTACAAATCATTCCTCATCTCACATGTATAATACAACATACATAAGCATTCATATCACAAGACATACGAGGCATAAACATCCATACATTTAAGTTCATCCAAAGGCTCTAGATCAAGATTAGGATTAGGCTACCACCCTAATCCTAACTCTAGGTGGGTCTACCAAGCCCTACCTAGTCCACATACTCGAACCAACCATTTTAAAACCATATTAAACAATTAACCACTCACCTAAGCTCCCAAGCTCAAAGACCAAGCAAGCGACCACCTTCAACTTCCTGGATTTACTCCCGAAGCTTCACCGATGTCCAACCTCGATTCTAATCAATCCCAAACACAAACAAAACATCCACAATCAATAACTCATCGTCGGAACTAACTCGGAATGCAATTCAACCACATTTTACCATGTTGCAAGCATGAACAAATCCCTTTTTCACCAACTCAGACAACCCCAAAACCATGTCCAAAAACCATGTTTCCAACTTCCATTACACCCACAAATGATCCCAAATAAAACCTTATCCATAGCACTACCGAAAGCCTATCAAAACCCACCTAAAACAACCCCCAAAACTCACCCAAAACCCTCCAAAAACCTCATGTTTACCAAAATCCGAAAATTGCTCAAAATCATTTGAAATTCACATATGTTATACCATTTGACCTCTATACATCATAACTAAACATATTAAATCAAAACATTTCCCTTAACATCATAAAGTTTCCATTTTTAATCCAAACCTTCCAAAATTCCATTTTCTAAAACCTCCATGAAAATGAAAATAAAAGGTACTTTTAAAGAGAGGGAGTTGAGGGGAAGTCAAAAACGTCATTACCTTTCAAAATGGAGTTGAAATGAGAGAGCTTTGAAATGGAATATTGATAGAGGAGGATGAGCTCTTCTAACCCGTTGAAGAAGAAGAGGGTGAATAGTGAATGAGTGTTTTATTTGTATAAAGGGGATTTAAATTGAAAAGAAATGGGTAAATTACAAAAAGGCCATTAATGAATGGCTATTTCCTTGTTCTTTAAATAGCTCTTCAACTTGCAATTAAATCAATTTGGTCCCATTTCAAATATTTATTTTGCAACCCGAAATTTTAAAGGACCATTTTAATTATAAACCCGAGCCCACATAATATTAAAAAATTATTTTCACCTATCCCCTAAACCCGAGTGTTACAAAATCAACAAATTTTGTGTGTTTAGATGGGAAATGAGACATGGTAATATTCTCAATATGTGATTTTAAATAGGATGTGAAATTAGGTAATCGTTCAGGTTTTAGGTTAGGTCAGGTCATGTTAAGTCAGATTAAATTAGATACGAGTTATGTCAGGTTAATTTAATGGTTCGATTCGAATCATATCGGGTCCGGGTCGACTCAGATTCAGGTCATTATCAGGTTGATTTCAAATCAGATTGAGTTCGAGTTTGGGTCAGGTTAATTTCAAGTCGGGTAAGTTTCAGTTCAGGTCAAAACGATACGGGTCTGAATCAGTTAATTAACGGGTTATTTCAGGTTCGGATGGACTTCAGGTCGGGCCACGTTCAGGTTGGGTCACGTTGTTGACGGATAAAATTTAGGTCGAGGAATATCGATTTTAGTTGAAGTTCAAGTTGGGTCTTACCATGTACAAATAGACTTCAGTATGGTAATTGTGGATAAATGTCAAATAAAAATAAAATTTTTGGGATTAATATGAATCAAAATATCCCTTAGGATGCCGAAATATTTTACAATTTAATATATATATATAATTATGACTAAATTGAATTAAACTAAAATTTAAAAGTGAATGTTAGGACTAAAATGAAAAATTTAAACAAGTGAGAACTTAAAAAGTAATTAATCACTAAGCAAAAAAAAATAGGAGGCAAATGCCAAATGAGTAATTAATTGTTGAATCAAATTTAAAAAGATTCCATTTGAATTTTGGAGGGAAAGAACCTAAAAATTAGAGGGCTTAATTCCCTCCAAATTTTTGTCCTTCTCCTTACCAATTATTTTTTTCATGATTTTAATTAAAGTGAAACGGTTAAAGTTTCCCACCCGCGTGAGTTTTTTTGTTAGGATAAATTATTTTTTTATCCTTTCCAACTTCAGATATTTTTCATTTAAGTCCCAAATTTTTATTTTTAAATTTTAATTTAATTCAATTGAGTCCTAATTTAAATTAATTTAATTGAAATTTCACATTTAGTTTTAGAATTCTTTTAATTATGTCAGTGATTTATGCTTCTACGTTTTAATTTAGCTCAATTAAATCCTAATTTTTTTTAGAAGTAGAAAGGCCTCGTTAAAAACCCCCACTAATCCTAAGAAGGGGGAAAAGAGTGCCTCTAAATTTCTTTATTACCATGAGCGATCCAGTAAATAGTTTGATTAATAAACAAAATACAACATTCCAATCGAAATAAAAAGAGGAGTCACATTTCTCCCCATCCCCGAAAAGCGATACCAATACAGTAACTTACCCAACTCCCTGTTGAGCGAGTTCATCAGCGGATGTGTTGCACTTTCTAGGAATCCACCTTACCATGAAGCTTTTTTCCTTGAGTATCTGGATTAGCAACGAGACTCTATTGTGAATCAAAGTTGGAGGCACCGATTTTAAAGTCAGCCAATCAACTACTTCTTTACAATCACTCTCAATTACCACTCGATACATAGCTTCCCAATTCGACTGTACTAAAAAATTAACGCCAACCTTAACTGCTTCGAGTTCAATGAAAATAGGGGGACCGGATTCACACTCTTTTGAGAACTTTAACAACACTTTACCATGTTCATCTCTTAGGATACCCCCACTCTTCCCTTAGATCCCCTGTCCAGAATAGAGCCATCTACATTGAGTTTGATCCAGCTTGGGGGCGGACGCGTCCAAACCATCGATCTTGTCGGGAGAGGAGGAATTAAGATTGAGTTGGTAGCTATCATTGGATTTGCTATTAACGATTCCAACGGGGTCTTCCAGTTCCCAAAACTTCCTCTTAGCCAAAACGCTAGTCGGAAACTTACTATCAAATGAATTTGCAGCTGGTCTAATTTCTTCCCTTTGAACACTATCTCATTTCGAAACAACCATATCGACCAAATGATAACGAGAGGAATGAGAGACCATACCTTGCTATGGGAAGGAGGGCCGAGGGAGCTCCGGACTTCTAGGAACGAGGGGTCGTCATTAGGTAAGGCAGTCGAAATACCAGCCCTACCGAGAAATGAATTTCAGATTCTCCATATGACATCACAGGAGAAAAATAAATGCGAAGTAGTTTCTACTTCTCGACAACAAAGAGGACATTCTACATTTACAATTGCATTAACCCCTCTTTTAGTAAGTTCACTCCGAACCCGAACTCGACCCAGCATTACTAACCAAAGAAAGAGATCAACTTTAGGTGGAGCCAACCCCAACCATACACAATTATCCCAGAAATTATTTTTCTGCTCTGCTCCCAAAAGAATAGATTTCACAGATTTAACAGAAAAGGACCCTGCACTCGTGCCCGACCATATTACCCAGTCATGATCGATTCCACTAGACTGGAATCCATTAAGCTTTGACATGAGAGTGTTAAACAAGGGAATTTCCCGATCAAATAGCTGCCTTCTAAATGATATATTCCAAATCCAGCCCATGTTTGATTTCTGCCCAAACTTATCGATGGTCCCATTTTGAAATAGTGATAATGCATACATACGAGGGAATTCTGATTTCAACGAGTTATTCCCGAGCCATAAGTCCTGCAAAAAAAGAATTGATTTTCCATCCCCCACTTGTAGACGCAGATGGTCCCTTAAGGTGATTCCAATTCTGTCATTTTTGAAAAAGGAAGAGATGATGCCATTCCAAATCCAAGATGCAAGTCGTGAAGCTGGTTCTACTGGTAAGATTCTAGCACCATTCGCAGGAACTTTACATGATATTACTTTCTTCTATAGACCATTAGGCTCATTATCGAAGCGCCAAATCCACTTCCCAAGTAATGCCCGATTCATGGTATCCAAGTTGGTAACACCAAGACCCCCACGAGATTTAGGTTCACACACCTTGTCTCACTTCACCCAGTGGATTTTAGGAGCATTCGACGAACCCCCCCCAAAGGAATTTAGCTAACAAGCTGTTAATTTAGGTGGTGGTGCGCCTGCTCAGGGAGGCAAGGCAAGAGCTGAACCGAACGCATGTTGGACATGTGGATTGCGTGGCCATATGAAACGTGATTGTCCTCGAGCTGTGGGGAGGTGCAAGCTCCTATTGTGGCAGCTGGTAATTCGTGCTGGAACTGTGGATCTACGAATCACAGGAAACGTGATTGTCCTATGTTGGCTGGTGGCCAAGGGCGTGCTCCTGTAGTTGTTGCACCACAGAGAGGTCGTGGGCGCGGCCGTGGTAATTTCCAGCGGAGAGAAGAGGGTGGACGGAGTGTGGCTCATGTTGTGGCTGTTCAGCCTGGGGGTGGTGGCCAGGCTAGAGTGTTTGCTCAGAGGGAGGGGAGGAATGACGCGGATGTGATCGCAGGTACTTTTACTTTGCAGTCCTTGTCATTACTTTCCTTGATTGATTCTGGATCTACACACTCATACATTTTGCGTGAGCATGCTGAATTGCTTGGTTTGCCTGTTGAGTTTTTGGATGTTGGTATGCGTGTCACTAGTTCTTTTGGTGAGACTGTTGTGACTCGAAAGCTTTATAGAAGATGTCCTTTGGTTGTGCAAGATCATGTTTTTCATGTTGATCTTATGGAATTGCCTTTCTATGGTTTTGATGTAATCCTTGGTATGGATTGGCTTGTTGAGCATCGTGCTGTAGTGGATTGTGAGAATAAGCGAGTTTCGTTGAAACTTGCGGATGATTATGAGGTGGTTGTGGTTGGTGAGAATGTGAAGTTTCTTGCCAATGTGGTGTCTACATTGGAGGCGAGCCGGATGCTGAGGCAAGGTTGTGAAGCTTACCTAGCCTTTGTGATGAATCCTAGCTCTAAGGAGTTGCGTGTGCAAGATATCAGGATTGTGCGAGAGTTTCCTGGTGTGTTTCCGGAGGAGTTGCCTTGATTGCCTCCTAATCGTGAGGTGGAGTTTGGGATTGAGCTGTATGAAAACACAACTCCAGTGTCAATTACTCCTTATCGAATGGCACCTAAAGAGTTGAAAGAGCTGAAGACGCAATTGCAAGAGTTGCTTGATCGTGGTTTCATTCGGCCGAGGGTGTCACCTTGGGGTGCGCCGGTCTTGTTTGTGAAGAAGAAGGATGGCACTATAAGAATGTGCATTGATTACCGTCAGCTTAACAAGTTGACTATCAAGAATCGGTATCCATTGCCGAGAATTGATGATCTTTTTGATCAATTTCGGGGAGCAGCTGTGTTCTCTAAGATTGACTTAAGGTCAGGGTATTACCAGTTGAAGGTGAAGGATGTGGATGTGCCAAAGACAGCTTTCAGGACGAGGTATGGGCATTATGAGTTCCTTGTGATGCCGTTTGGTTTGACAAATGCTCCTGCAGCTTTCATGGACATGATGAATCGTGTATTTCATGAATACCTGGATAAGTTTGTTGTGGTGTTCATTGATGATATCCTCGTGTACTCACGTACTGAGGAGGAGCATGAAGGGCATCTGAGAATTGTGCTGCAAGCTTTGTTGGAGAATCAGCTTTATGCTAAGCTGAGCAAGTGTGAGTTCTGGCTTAGAGAAGTGGTGTTTCTTGGTCATGTGGTTTCTGCTGAAGGGATTCGTGTCGATCCTCAGAAGATTGAGGCGGTGATGAATTGGAAGGTTCCTAAGTCTGTTCATGAAGTTCGTAGTTTCCTTGGTTTAGCAGGATACTACCGAAGGTTTGTGGATGGGTTTTCGAAGATTGCTGCACCTTTGACAAAGTTGTTGCAGAAGGATGTTAAGTATGAGTGGACGGAAGCGAGACAGCAGGCTTTTGAGAAGCTTAAGGCAGCCTTGACACAAGCTCCTATCTTGGTTCAACCTGAATCAGGGAAAGAGTTTGTGGTGTATAGTGATGCGTCCTATGTTGGTTTGGGATGTGTGTTGATGCAGGAGGGTAAGGTGGTGGCTTATGCATCACGGCAGTTGAAGGTGCATGAGCGCAATTATCCTACGCATGACATCGAGTTGGCTGCGGTGGTTTTTGCTTTGAAGATCTGGAGACATTATCTGTATGGTGAGAAGTGTACTGTGTACACGGATCACAAGAGTTTGAAGTATCTGATGTCTCAGAAGGAGTTGAATCTTAGACAGCGACGCTAGGTGGAGTTGCTCAAGGATTATGATTTGACGATTGAGTATCACCCTGGAAAAGCTAATGTTGTAGCGGATGCCTTGAGTAGGAAGGTAGCTGTTGAGTTGAGGGCTATGTTTGCCAGTTTGAGTATTTCGCGTGATGGTGGTCTTGTGGCTGAATTGCAAGTGAAACCATCTTTGGTTCAGTTGATCAAGGAAAAGCAGTTGTTGGATGATTCCTTGGTACCGCATGTTCAGGATATTGCGGAGGGTAGGCCTTCAGATTTCTGTTTCAGTGATGATGGAGTGTTGTGTTTTGGGAGTCGGATAGTAGTGCCCAATGATGTTGATTTGAGGCGTGCTATTCTGACTGAAGGTCATAGTAGTCCTTTTGCTATGCACCCTGGTAGTACTAAGATGTACCGTGATCTTCGTGATGAGTACTATTGGGTGGGTCTAAAGAAGGATGTTGCTGAGTTTGTAAGCAAGTGTGTAGAACTAAGGTTTTGATATAATATTTGAAAATTGTTTTGGACTAAATTGAAAAGAATTTAAAATATGTTTTTAGTCAAAAACAACTTGAAAATATGTTTAAGGGTTTTAAAGGCTTTGGAATGGTTTTAAAATGTATTTAAAGGGTTTTTTAAACTACCAAAATTCCAGTAGCCAAAACCCGTACCGATACGCCTAACCGTATCGATACGGTGTATTTTGAAATAGCCCAACGGCCATAAATGATACTATTCCCAACGGCCATAAATGGTACTATTCCCAACGGTCATAAATGGTACTATTCCAACGGCCATAAATGGTACTATTTCCAACGGTCATAAATGACACTATTCCAACGGCTATAAACGGCTCTATTCCCAACGGCTATAAACGGCAATATTCCCAACGGCTATAAACGGCTACAAACTCATTTGGGACTATAAATTGAAGGCTGGAACACTTGAAGAATGTAAGAGACAACATCCAAGCAATATGGTCAAGAGAATTAGAGTCTAAATCTTTATTTTACTATTCTCTTGTACATAGTCTGTAGAGAGTGATTTTTATTGTTTTTATCCTTCACTCTTTCTTGTGAGCTCAATTGTGTAAACACCCACCTTGTGAGGTTTATTTGTTTACATTTCTTTACCCTTGTAAAAGGAGAGGTTCTAGTTTAGCCTTGAGAGAAAAACTAGAGTTGGTTCTATCTTAGCCAAGTTGAAAAGATAGGGTTGTAACGGTTTCCTCCTGAGCCTGGAAAAGGGGACGAATTCATTGTTGAGTGAATTGGGAAATCCTTAGTGGTGTGCTAAGGTAGTGGATGTAGACTCGGTTGAGTAGTCGAACCACTCTAAAATCCTCGTGCAAATTATCTACATTTCTTTCGGTTTTTAGCCAATTCATCCAAGAACCAAACACAACCCACTTGACGGTTTCGGTGATCGATTCGAGCGTGCAAAAAACCCAACAATTGGTATCAGAGCCTCGTCTCCATCGAAGGACTAACATCCGGGAGTAAAGATCTATTGCTCGAAGTCCACCGTTCAAGAAAATGGCAAGATTTGAAGAAGGCCGCTCTATCTCGTGTCCTCCGCTCTTCGAAGGAGAAGAATACTTCCAATGGGCAAATATCATGAAATTCTTCATCAAGTCTCAAGACTATGAGGTTTGGGACATCATTGAAGATGGGCATTTGGAAGCTCCAAAGAAGAAGAAAAGGCAAAGGAGTGCCAACGACACGAAGGCAAAGCTAAACACCAAGGCGATGCACATCCTCTATTGTAGCCTCAACGAAGACGTTTCCAAGAAAGTCTCCACATGCAAAAGTGCCAAAGATATATGGGAGAAACTTGAGAAGCTTTATGGCAACAAGAAGGGAGAAAAGAAAAATGATGATCAATTATGTGCAAACCTTCTCTCCAATCCAAAGGTGGATGGTGTTTTGGCTCTCGATGAGCCCGAGGTATCTTCTAACTCAAATGAATTAAATTCATATTCTTTTGATGAGTTACAAGATGCATTTGATGAATTATTTTTGGAATTTGAGACCATGAATTCCAAATTTAAGAAAATAATTTCTAAACTTGAATTTGAAAATGATTTTCTTTTGAAAACAAAATTGGATTTTGAAAAACAAAATGAGATTTTGAAAAATGATTTAGAGTTTTCAAAAACAAGCAAAGGAATTTTAGAAAAAGAAAATCTTGATTTGAAAGTTAAGCTTGAAAGCTTAGCAAAAGAAAAAGAAATTATTTTTAATAATTCATCTCATCCCATAATGACAAAATGCTCACATTGTCATTATCATGGTCATTTCTTGCATACTTGTCCTATAAAGAAGCAAAAATCTTATAGGATTAGACAAGTATGGGTTCCTAAGGGAACTAGAGACATTGATATTAATTTTAATGGATCCAAAGCAATTTGGATACCAAAATCCAAGTAAGTGTCTCTTGTAGGTGTGTTGGAGCAAAGGCAAGAAAAGCAAGAATCTCAAATGCTCTAGTCACACAAGTGAAGAAGATGGGTAACCTCTAATCTTAATGTATTTGATTTTAAAATCATTCGGTTGCCTACTTTGATGATAAATGTTCATGCATCATTGCTTATTTATATTTATAAGTGCATGACATTTTATGATTCTTTATGCATATGAATCACATTGTTTCATTCATATGTTGCATAAAGTTTTAAAGTCTTGGATAAATTGAATTTCATGTGTTTTTAAATTGATTTGATTCAATGGTGAAATTCAATCTCTTAAGTGTCAAGTTTTAAGCTAAAAATTTAATGTGATGCTTTGAGTAAGGGGGAGCCAATTTTTTAAAAACCAAAATTTTAAGTGTCAAATTTTTTTTTTTGCCTCCTATGTTATCTTGAACTTAAATGTCATTTTAAATTCTTTTTGATATAACAAAAAGGGGGAGAAATGGTTTGAAAAATTGAATTTTCAAATGAATAAGGGGGAGCTTTATTTGATTTCATATCTTAATCTCTTATTCACAATTTTAAAGTTAAAGGGGGAGAATCCCAAACAATTTTTCAAGTTGGTTTTATTATATCAAAAAGGGGGAGATTGTAGAACTAAGGTTTTGATATAATATTTGAAAATTGTTTTGGACTAAATTGAAAAGAATTTAAAATATGTTTTTAGTCAAAAACAACTTGAAAATATGTTTAAGGGTTTTAAAGGCTTTGGAATGGTTTTAAAATGTATTTAAAGGGTTTTTTAAACTACCAAAATTCCAGTAGCCAAAACCCGTACCGATACGCCTAACCGTATCGATACGGTGTATTTTGAAATAGCCCAACGGCCATAAATGATACTATTCCCAACGGCCATAAATGGTACTATTCCCAACGGTCATAAATGGTACTATTCCAACGGCCATAAATGGTACTATTTCCAACGGTCATAAATGGCACTATTCCAACGGCTATAAACGGCTCTATTCCCAACGGCTATAAACGGCAATATTCCCAACGGCTATAAACGGCTACAAACTCATTTGGGACTATAAATTGAAGGCTGGAACACTTGAAGAATGTAAGAGACAACATCCAAGCAATATGGTCAAGAGAATTAGAGTCTAAATCTTTATTTTACTATTCTCTTGTACATAGTCTGTAGAGAGTGATTTTTATTGTTTTTATCCTTCACTCTTTCTTGTGAGCTCAATTGTGTAAACACCCACCTTGTGAGGTTTATTTGTTTACATTTCTTTACCCTTGTAAAAGGAGAGGTTCTAGTTTAGCCTTGAGAGAAAAACTAGAGTTGGTTCTATCTTAGCCAAGTTGAAAAGATAGGGTTGTAACGGTTTCCTCCTGAGCCTGGAAAAGGGGACGAATTCATTGTTGAGTGAATTGGGAAATCCTTAGTGGTGTGCTAAGGTAGTGGATGTAGACTCGGTTGAGTAGTCGAACCACTCTAAAATCCTCGTGCAAATTATCTACATTTCTTTCGGTTTTTAGCCAATTCATCCAAGAACCAAACACAACCCACTTGACGGTTTCGGTGATCGATTCGAGCGTGCAAAAAACCCAACAAAGTGCATGGTGTGTCAGCGAGGTAAGGCTGAGCATCAGTTTCCGTCAGGTTTGTTGCAACCGTTGAGAATTCCTGAGTGGAAGTGGGAAAGGATTTCTATGGGTTTTGTATCTGGTTTACCTTTGTCGCCATCGAAGAAGAATTCGGTGTGGGTGATTGTGGATCGCTTGACGAAGTGTGCGCATTTCTTGCCTGTGCATACTACGTATTCTTTGGATAAGCTTGCGGAGCTGTACATTGCTGAGATTGTGCGGCTGCATGGTGTGCCTAAGTCGATTGTGTCGGATAGGGATCCGAGGTTTACATCGCGTTTCTGGCAGTGTTTGCATCAAGCTTTGGGTACACGGTTGAATTTCAGTACATCCTATCATCCTCAGTCGGATGGTCAGTCCGAGCGTGTTATCCAGGTTTTGGAGGATATGTTGAGGTGCTGCGTGATTGAGTTTCAGGGCTCATGGGAGAAACATTTGCCTTTGGTGGAGTTTGCCTATAATAATAGTTATCAGACGAGTATTCAAATGGCACCTTATGAGGCTTTGTACGGGAGGAAGTGTAGGACTCCTTTGTGTTGGGCTGAAACGGGTCAGAAGTTGGTTTCAATGCCAGCTATGTTGAAAGGAACCACCGAGAAGGTGAAGCTCATTTGTGAGCGCTTGAAGGCAGCTTCTGATCGGCAAAAGTCTTACGCGGATTTGAAGCGTAAGGAGATTGAGTATGCGGTGGGTGACCGTGTGTTTTTGAAGGTTTCGCCTTGGAAAAAGGTGATGAGGTTTGGCCGAAAGGGTAAGTTGAGCCTTAGGTACATTGGACCATACGAAGTGGTTGAGCGTGTGGGTCCTGTTGCGTACAAGTTGAGGTTACCACAAGAGTTGGAGAAGATTCATGATGTGTTTCATGTTTCTATGCGTCGGAAGTATAGATCGGATCCTTCACATGTGATGCCTGTGGAAGAAGTGGAGTTGAATCCGGATTTGACCTATGATGAGGAACCAGTGAGGATTCTGGATTCGGATAGTAAGGTTCTTCGTGGCAAGACCATCGAGTTGGTAAAGGTGTTGTGGAAACATCGTGGGGTTGAAGAAGCCACGTGGGAGCGGAAGGATGACAAGTTGAAACAGTTTCCGTACCTCTTTCCTTCAGGTAAATTTCGAGGACGAAATTTCTTAAGGGGGGGAGAGTTGTAACACCCCAATTTTGGGCTTAGAAGTTTTGGGTTTGGACCGGACCGGTCGGGTTGCGGTTCGAATATAAAAGGGTGAATTTAGGAAAGCCTAGTTCGGGTTGCATTAAAAATATGGAAAAATGTCTTAAAATCCTCTTTTATTATATATAAGAGAAAGATGAAATCAATTTTACAAAATGAGGTTTGGAAGAGTGACATTTTGGGTTAGTGACCAAAATGTAATTTTTGAAAACTGGGTGACTGTTTTAAAAAGGATTGAAACTTTGAATCTTTAAGGAGCTATTTACCCAAAAGAGTTTCTCCAGATTTTTCTGAATATTAATCAATTTTATTAATGGTTTTAATTAAGGGAAGAAGGGAGGGAAGAAGATATTTTGGCATTTTAACTAACTTTTCTCTAAATTTCCATTTTCTTTTCTCTCAACTTTTCTCTCAACCCAAACACTTTTCTCCAGCAAATTTCCCTCTGATTTTGACATTCAAAGATGAGATTTCAACTTCCTTTTGATCTCTAATCATTTCTACAACAAAACCTTAGCATTTGCTTATTGGATTTTCAAGAATATTGGTTCCAAAAAGAGAGAAACTCAAGTTTAGAGGTATGAACGTCCTTCTCCTCTAAATTCTCAGTTCTTTACTGAAATTCCCAAGTTCTCAATCCTTGAATTATGTTTTATTAAAGGTTTTGCAATTGAGTTCTTGATCTTGGCTTTAAAATGCAAGATTTGCTTTAATTTTGATGAAATTCGTATGATCTGATTGGGCATTGTTTTGAGATGTGTTTTTGATGTAAAATGGATGTATAATTGATGAGAAATTGAGGTTTAATCAATGCAATCCCGAATAGGTTGATTTTCCTAAGTTTTGTTTAAGTTTTTGGTGGTTTTTGGAGTGATCTTGATGTTCTGCTATAGCTGGAGGTATAAGGACGTGATGAGATCCATTTTGGATGTTAATTGAGGTTTATGAATGTTTGGAATTGATGGATCTTGGCTGGGTAGTGTTGGGGAGATGTTTGGATGTGATTTCGGTTGTGTTTGGTAGCCGAAATGTGAGTGTTGATGTGAGCAACGAGTTTAGATGTCTTGGTTGAAGATATTAATGCATGATGGTGCATTAATCTACTGTTTTGATGTGTTTAAAACAGGGGAGACATCTTCGGATCCTTGTGGTGTTGATCCGGAAGCTTGATTGGTGTTTCGGCAAGTGGCGAAACGGAAATCGGTGAGTGGATTTTGGTTTTCAGCTTTGAAACCAATGTTTTGAAGGTTTGGAAGCTTAGTTTAAGTCTAAACAACTTTGCTAAGCTCAAGAGTAAGTTTTCGGAAAAACTCTCTTGTTGATGAACCATGAGTTGGTTGAGTGCAATGTGATTGTTTGCATGTTTTAATTCTGTTTTGGAAGCATACTTTAGCATGTTTATTGCTGGTTTTATAAGCCATGTGTGGAAGGATGCTCAAGGTAAGAGATCCTTGTTTTGAACATTTGATAAAATGTGGTTTTGTTGCATAAGGATGCATGATGATTAATGGCTTTGTTAAATGCTTTAAAACAGTGGATTATTGTTGTTAAATGATGCATATTGGCAAGTGATGTTTCGAGAAAGGTTAAGAACACTATGGTGGTTAAAAGTCCATAGGTGGTTCTTGTGTTAAGAACAACATGGTGGTTAAAAGTCCATGATTGGTTCTTGTGTTAAGGTCACAAAGGTGGTTAAAAGTCCTTGTGTATTTTAAGAACACCATGGTGGTTAAAAGTCCATGGGTGATTCTTGTGTTAAGGTCACAAGGTGGTTAAAAGTCCTTGTGTGGACCTTGTGTATTGTAAGAACACCATGGTGGTTAAAAGTCCATGGGTGATTCTTGTGCTAAGGACACAATGGTGGTTAAAAGTCCATGTGTGGTCCTTGTGAATTGTAAGATCACAATGGTGGTTAAAAGTCCATGTGTGGATCTTATGTTGATTGTATTGTGAAATGGAAAGATTATGATTATCACTTGTGGCCAATATGACATGTTAATAATTTGAAGCATGTATGCTTGTTTTAAATGCTTTTGTGCATGGATAAAGGTTGTTTTGAACTAAGGTTATAAAGGTGTTTATAAATGCATTATTGTGTTGTTTTAAATGAGCATTCCTCACTAAGCTATGTGCTTACCCTCTCTTTTCTTAAACCAATAATGCAGAGCATTGAAGTGCTTAAGGGCAGCAAGGGGGTCAAGAATTCAAGTGAAGAACTAAGCTCATGTATGGTGAAAGTTTTTTTACACTATTAGCTTTTGGCATTTGGCAATGGGAAACTTATGTTGTTGTTTTGGGAGATGTTTTAGACTCCTTAAGTTGGTTTTATGCTTTTGATATTGTTGGAACTTGTAAATGGCCTTTAAGAGGATTATTTGGTGATTTGGTGTTTGAATGGTTTTCAATATAGGATGCATGCCTATAGAATTGGGGCTTTCCTTGTTTGATGCCATGTTTATGAATTGTTGATGCCATTATGTTCCTTATGCATGTAATGTCTTGCTGTTATAATTTGGTTGCCTTTGGAGCATGTTTGATGGGTCAATTGTGTTTTAAACCAGCTAAAATTCTGCAATCTGGGCAGCATGTTTCGGAACAGGTGCTGCCGTTTCGGAACAGAGGGCCTAAAATGGCCTAGGCGTTTCGAAACGGGCAGAGCCGTTCCGGAACAGTTTTGCCACTGCCAGGCCATGTTGCGCAACGGGTTTCGGAACGGTCCCGCGTTTCGGAACGGATCATTCCTGTTCCGAAACACCCGACCGTTGGGCACTGAAATTGACGGTTATATATTTTGAAACCTTTGCGTTTTGGTCATGATCTTTGTGTATGCAATTGAATGAGTTTGAGATGTCCGTTTGAGCTGAAATTTGACACAGAAGCATGAAATATGACTAATTTCATAATGGTAACTTAAAAGTTGGTTAAGTCCTTATAATTTCCAGAATTTACATTTTGGTCCCTAAACTTGTACGTTGTGCAATTAAGTCCCTAAATGTTTTCCGAATGCGCTGATCTTTGAGTATGCCGATTGTATGAACATATCCAGGGTTAATGTGCATTTAGATAAGATTAAAAAGAAGAAAAAAAAAGGTCGTTAATCAAGGTTGACTTTGGTTTTCCCCGTGTAAACTTCTTAATTCGGGTCAATCGTCTAGGCCGGGTTAAGGGGGTTACAATTATACAAAAAATTTTGATTTGGATGTAAATATGTAATTGTACACATGAAAGTTGAAACTTTGATTTAGTTCAATTGTATACATAAAGTTTTGATTTAAATATTTAGTCAAATTAAAAATGCATAAATTAGCAAGTTGAGTCGAAATTAATCTCGTAAATCAATAGTCCTATACTAAACCATAAGTCATTAATACTAAACACAAAACCATAAACTTTAAAGAATCAAAATTAATCTCATAAACCAATAACCATAAGCTAAATCATAAACCATTGATATTAAACTCTGAACTTTAAGGAATCTAAATTAATCATATAAACTAATAACCCTAAACTAAACACTAAACTTAACCATAAATCTTAAAGAATCAGAATTAATCTCATAAACCAATAATACTCAACTAAACCATAAAATGTTAATATTAAACCATAAAATGTTAATATTAAACCATAAATTATAAAGCTTAAGGAGTTATGTTGACAACGTTTAGATATTTAATAAAACTTTTAAATATTTTTATAAACTATAATTTATAAATATAAAAAAATAAACATAGTAACTTAATGATCATAGTTAATCATCTATCTTAAATTGTGAAGATACATTTTGTCACACTATAATATAATAAATTCATAATCTCACAAATTCATCAACTATAACTTATTAGTTATTACAAATTAGATAAATACCAAGTCACGTAAATATTAGATCAGTTCAATAACAAGTCAAGTCATTTACAGGTTGAGTCAATTACAGATCATGTTCATAACAGGTCAGGTTGATAACAGGTCGGGTAATATCAGTTATTTACCAGGTTAATCTCGGTTCAGGTTCATTTCATGTCAGATGCAGGTCGGGTTCAGTTATCACACTATCAGCCTAAATTCGGGTTCAGGTCATTCTCATGTCAGGTGCAAGTCAGGTTCAGATTCAAAAGTTCCAAGTCCAACTCTTGTTTAGGTCAACACCACTTCAGACTCGAATCAATTTCAGATCACCACCACCTCGAGTCACAAGCAGTTCTGAATCAAGTCGGTTTCAGTCAATTTTGCAGGTCGGGTCAGCTTTTTACATCCATACTTTTAAAATAGGCTTAATAGTCAAATAAGTGCTTAAACTATACTTTTTTATATAGGTGTCCAAACTACATTTTGGGCTAAATAGGTGCCTAACATTTCATTCAATGGCTTATTTAAGGGTTTTTTCATCAACGATCGTTAAAAAATTTCGTCATCTAATAAGAAAATGACACGCGGCCTGTTTTTTATATTTTTAATTTTTGAATTTGTTTATAAATATAAATTTCATAAAAAACTCTAAAGTTTTAATTTCTTTTAATCAAACCCCCAAATCACAACTCTCTCACAGTCTAGCATCCCTACAAGTCTGTGGTTCACCGTCCAAGCGTCGTGTACCTCACCGTTCGACATCTGCTGTCACCCATCAGTGAGAACTCAATCGGCCTATTTTTCTCTTCATTGTTGAGTGTTTGTCGACGGTGCAATCGGCGGTTCATATTCCACTTTTTGACGACAAGATGACAGGATTTTCAATAAAAGGGTTCCGATAAAACTAAGGGTAGCCGGTAGTGGTTGAATCAGTGGTCAGAGTGAAAAAAATTAGAGATTTAGGGCTAAGGTTTTAAAGGGTTTAGAGAAATTAAATATTATTGAGCTAATTAATATATTTTATTTTTCTCATTTTCAAATTTTAATTTCAGAAAATAAAAAACTATTTCATATTTTCGACTTTTAATGGATAACGAAAAAAATAACTTCTGTCATGAAAAAATTATAAATAAGTCACGAAATGAAACGTTATGCATTTAATTAGCCCAAAATAGAGTTTAAGCACTTTTCTAAAAACAATAACATAGTTTAGACACTTTCTTGGCTGTTAATCCTTTAAAATGTTTTTTAGACAAGTAACCTCTTATGTTTTGGATGCATAAATACTCTTTATGTTCTTATTTATATCTAAATAACTCTTTACTTCAAATAATTGATTCATATTAAAGATTTATTTAAGAATGGTTAAAAATTCATTTGCATCTATAAAGTAAAAAATTCTTTTTGTGTGGTTATTTTGGCCTTTTATAAAATGTTCCAAAGCTTATCAATTAGAAAGAAATTTGAAAAAGAAAAATTATAATAAACACAATATCCACATCAACAAGAGGCGATCATTCTACAAATCAAAGATTGGCAGTTCAAAATTTTATAAGCAAAAACAAGTTCCAGACTGAACCATATTCGAAACCATCGAAATACCAAATCTCAGTAGTCGGATGGGGAAATAACATCATCAATTTTCAAAATCATCTTAACAACCTGCGTTGCCAGTAAGATCTGCTGCTGCTTCCCAATCAGAGTCTCAAACACGTTTTGCTCACGCATATCATCATTAGTTCCCACATCATTGCAATCTATTCCAAAGTGAGGGTTGTTCTCCTGCAAATTCGCAAGTGAAAATAGATTATCGATGAGATTAGACAAATCGAAGGAATCTTCGTGCTAATTACTAGCAACTTACCTCAATTTGCTGAGATTTCACCGCAGATAGCGTCTCAATGGGTTGAAGGCCGCTATTCTCAGCCAGGGCCATGGGGACAGAATCTAAAGCGTCGGCAAAGGCACGGATCGCATACTGCAAATAAAAGGAAATTGATATTGCATAATTAGTCCAGCAAAAAGGAATAGTACGAAATTTAGATGATTAAATGTGCTCCTTAGAACCTGCTCAACGCCTGGATATTTATCTGCAGCAGCCTCTACAGCAATCGAGCAAGAAATTTCGGCTGAGCCACCACCATAGACAATAGAATTGTTGCGAATGAGATTCCTGGCCACACACAATGCATCATGGATACTACGCTTAGTCTCCTCTATCATCATCTTGTTCCCTATGCATCATCAAACACAAAGGGTGATATCAATAATATATATACATGCATGCAAAGTGCACACACATAATCTATCTCTGTTCAGCTTAGGGCATTCCACTTGGCAGTATTCTACCCTTTGTTATGTTTGTATCTGTAGAACATTATACAGTGTAAGAGCAAACCCTTGCCTTTGTAAATGGCCAATCAGTTCAGCATCGGCCAAGAATAAAGATGTCCAAACACCTCAAAACAAGAATGCAGCATATTGCATTCCACGAAAACAGAAGCAAAATTTCTTGGTCTGCATTGAAAGTGTTGTAAGAGTTTCTTCCTTCTTTTTCTTAATTACACTACTCTTTAACTCAGTCATTTTTCTATTCTTTTATTTGTTTCTAAAAGTTATCTGGTGAAAAACAACCTTGCTCCAATACAGGTCCAGTAAGATACCAATGAGCCTAGATTAGCCAGAATACTTTAGAAGCAACAATTTAGAAACAGGAACATAAATATAAAGCATGGGGACATAAGCAAATTCAAGACACAAAATCAAAAAAGAAGATCATGGGCCTTTATGTTTTCAATAGCTCCCATTCTGGTAACCGAATAAAAATGACCGATTATCAATTCAACAAAATATAGTAAGCCACAGGAAAAAACAACGGGAAAGAATCTACCTCCTCGGATAAATATGGTTACAGCCCTTGAATTTGCACAGTGTTCAATGTACAACATTTTATCTTTTGTGGTGCCAAAAGACTTCTCTCTGACCAAGCCAGCCTAAACCAGAATAAAATTGCAAATAAGTGTTTCCTGTAAGATGGTTCAATGCCAGACAATTAACATGAGATTTTAAAATGTATAAACTTCTTCAAACATAAATTGCTAGTCCAAGCCAGCACTGATCTAGTGATTGTTTTAACTAGAAGTCATTAAATGTCGAATCATCTCATTTGAGCTTTCATCAATTGTCCACTACGTGCTGCAAGGAAAACTTTCCAAGAGATGAATTTATCTAGCATTCATTTTAAGCAACACAATATAGGCACAGAATGGAGCAAACATACCCTTCCCAGCTTTTCTGGGGTCAACTCCTGGAACCTTGGCACAATTCTTCCACCTATGAAAATAAATATAATAAAATCACTGATAAGGTTGCAAACTTTATTAGCAGCTAAATATCTATCTATCATGAAATTGGTTAGCATGTCTTCAAAATGAATCCAACCTAAAAAGGAACAAACCTGTAGCTATTGCTATGAGCTCCAACTCCACACCGCCAACCCATCTGACAGCAGGCAAGTTTCGGTGCATTAATAAATGATTTGCCTCGTCATCAAACCCCCATTGACAGATAACTAAGGTGGCACCAACATCCTGCCCAAACATTAGTATCAGAAAAAGTTGTCTACCCCAAAATTGCAAAGGTGTCTGTACCAATACGCCCCCTCCCAAACCCACTTTTTCTTTTTTTCCCCTCCCCAAAGAACATAACTTGATGAAAGGAAGGATGTAAAAGATCAAACAAAAATTAAAAAATCATAAGAACTCCAATCTGCAGTCATACCTTACACTTCTGAACCATGTCATCAAAATACTTTTGCTCTTGCTGACGCAAAGTCTGAAACTTTTCCACTGTATCAATGTCTACCTTATGTTTAGTCTTTGGCTTAGGTGGCTCAAATGGGCAAGTTAATATGGCAATTTTTGCATCCTGAATTTGCTTAGGCATCTGTGGATGACTCATGTCCTTGTCAACTGTGATTCCATAAATAAGCTCAGTATCTTCCAATTTCCCCCCAACTTTCCCCTCAACCTTAATCAGATCTAGATTGACATCTTTCCTCTCTAGATCAGCAACAGAGAGAACTGCTTTAACAGAAATCTCAGCCAAAGGGCGCTTGCATCGGTTCACACTGAAAAAATGGTCACAGATTCAGAAAACAAAACATATACACTATACATCAGTCTAGCATTGCATTCTTAATTTATCACTCTCAACATATTGCAATGAATCCCAATATTAGGAGTTTCACTTCTCAATACTAACAAGTTTATGAATTACTAGCTGACACCAAGAGCCATTTCAATTGAGCTAAGTGCCATCAAATTCAGATTGTTTAACACTCCACCATAAACACCCAAATGGCCAAATCACATCCAAAACAACTCCAGTTATTTCTGTTTTGCAACCATCAAAAGAAGTAACAGTAAAAAAAATTATAACAGAAGATGCAGTTAAAAAGACAACCAATCAAGATTAACCAATATCCCTGCAAGTTAGAGCATTCAACAAACATTCAGATGTAGTCAAACAATGCTAGGGTCAAAAACTTATACTACAGTAATTGACCAGGAAAAAGAGGTAGGAAACTTGCATTTTGGAGGACAGAGTAGTCATGCAAGTTTGAACCAGAGGCTCTACATTTGTTGGTCCGAAATCAAACTTCTGAGCTATATGCTCCAAATGCTCAACAGCTATTCTAGAAGCCATTTCATAACCCTCAGCGATCCGAATGGGATGAATGCCACGTTCTAATAGCCGCTCGGCCTGCTCGAGAAGTGCTCCAGCCATGACAACAACACCCGTTGTTCCATCACCAATTTCATAATCTTGACTCCGAGAAAGTTCAACCATCAACTTAGCAATTTGATTGTCAACATCCATCTGCTCCAATATGGTCGCCCCATCATTCGCTGACAACATCCAGAAAAACCTACATCAGGAAACTTTGAACAAAACCTTGTTTTTAATCTCAAAAACAAATACAACATTTAATTTCGGCATTTACTCCACAAATATTAACTTCAAGAAGCAGTGTCTTAACATCAAGACGTCAAATTAGTAAAGTTTATCTGACTTTACCCAAAATACGAAGTTTCCAGTTCAAAAACTAGTAACTGTAATGAAGTAACTATAAAATCATAATATTAACTGTTAAGTCTAATTATCATTCCTGAAATCGTGTCAAACAGATCCATAGCAGAAAAATCATTTTCAAAATGATAATCAAGTAACCAGAAACTCGGAGATCAAGAGATAAACAAATAAATAAATAACAAAGCGGAAAAGGAGTTAACTGATGGTGACATCGCCGTCGGGGCTTTGGAGCATCTTATCCATGCCTTTTGGTCCGAGAGAGGTTTGGAGAATGCGGGCGACAGCTTTTCCGGCGGAAATGTTAGCCTTTTGAGCTTCGATCCCTCTGAGCCTGGTTTTCTGCTCTTGCTCTTTCAGTATAATGAAAGGCCTCCCGTACTCATCAAATGCCAACGCCATTTTTCTCCTAGCTTTACTGTTTCCTCACCGATCTACGCTTCGTTTCCTTGTTGTTTAGTGTTTCAGTGCCTTGGCCTTTCAACAGTTGGAAACGAGATGAAGAAGAATGTGGAAGATTCTGAGCTAAAATATTGGCTCGCTTTTCGTTTTTCATTCGAAATCCCTAGTGATATTTTGAGGTGGCAAAATGGGGATTGCACATCTCGGATCTGCCTGTGTTTGTATTCGGATTTTAATTATTTTGGTAAACTACATAAATAATCCTTCGATTATAGGTATTTTTTAATATTTCTGACTATGAAAAATTATAAAATGATCACTTACTAAAAAAGTAAAGGTAAAATTTATAAATAGTCTTTTGACTATAAAGTGTTCTTTATTTTTTGGAGTTCTATAACTATGAAAAGTTATAAAATGATTCCTAACTTAAAAAAGTTATAATAATTAAATTTATATTATGTATTGATATAATAAAAATAAAATCCTTTTTATTTTTGGGTGATTTTTTTTTCATTTTTATGAATAATTTGGTGCATCGTGGTATATATATATATATATATATATATATATATATATATATATATATATATATATATATATATATAAGGATGGGATCAAATTACACTGTGTAAAACTTTCTAAGTTTTACGCCTTTTTTGGATCGTTGGATGAGTGAAATGGATGGATGAGAGTAACAGTAAAATATGTGAAGATTATCACTTGGAAATTAAAAATACGGAGTTAATCTCAACCATCCATTTCCTCCATCCAACGATCCAAAAAAAGTGTAAAACTTAAAGAGTTTTTGTAACCCCCTAGACCCGCCTATGCGTTACGACGGATCCTAGGAAGTCACATTAGGGTCACAAGAGCGACCCACAGTAAAAATTCAAATAAACATATGGTTAAACCTTTAACACCATAAATCAAATATATGATTTAAAATACAATTTCTGAAATCGTTCAAAACGATAAAACAATTATTATACAAGTTGCAGAAATAAGTTTCAAACTTATTTGTATAATATAAATACGACATGCATGCCCCCTAGTTACACAGATACCATACTCCCTGACGAGCCGAAGAAACTCCTATACCAACGTTGATAGGTGCAACTTGTCTGATCTTTTATCCTGAGATGGTAAAAACAACATGAGCTTGGGAAAGCTCAGTAATACAGAACTACCAAAAGATGCTATACGTTCATGCAGACATATGGTAAGCATAACATTTTCATGATGATCCAAGAAGTGACAGTTCTCTTTTCCCTTTCCGATATTTAAGGATGATGTTATACTTGAGAATAACGATACTGGCTCTTTATTCATTCATCGAGTATCAAACAGGAATTATTCAAGCTAATAGGTTACGAAGATGGAAACAAGAAGTTTAACGTCTAGTGTGTTCTTTAATCAGACTGAGATTTAGACAGAAATTATATAGGCTGATAACAGACGAGGTAGGAATCAGAGAGCTTGACGTCTAGTGTGTTCCAATAAGTACAGATCAACATGCATAAGTATAGATCAACATACATAAGTACCTAACATTATATCATATGAGCACATAACAGATTAAATGCAAATGTCCAATGTTCATACTGAAGTTTACAAGAAATACCCTCCAACCTTACACCAATATGCAGTCCCCCAGAACTGCATCCATAAGGACTTACCCTAGGCCCGATGGGCGTAGGTGCCACCTAAGGGGGTGCCTTAGGTCCATAAGGACTTACCCTAAGCCCGATGGGCATAGGTGCCACTCAAGGGGAGACCTTGAGTCCATAAGGACTTACCCTAGGCCCGATGGGCGTAGGTGCCACCTAAGGGGGTGCCTTAGGTCCATAAGGACTTACCCTAGGCCCGATGGGCGTAGGTGCCACTCAAGGGGAGACCTTGAGTCCATAAGGATTTACCAGCTTGATCAGGGCTGTACCGACAGAGACTTCATATCATAACCCAACAGTATACCTCAGACAGAATCAGTGTTCAGATTTCCAGACATGGTTAACAGAATATATGTGACAGATATTTTACTCATAACATCAGAAACAGAAGAATTCATGCTTTTGACTGATAAATGGGCATACTATTGCAGAGCAGACATTTCAGTATTCATCATGCAATCAGATTGTACCATCATAGGTCAAGCAACCACATAACAAGTAAACAACTGAGCAAACATATACAATATCATTCATGATCAAATCATTATACAATCCATTAAACAGAATATAGCACACATGGAACACACTAGATGGGACAGATCATTTCTCAGAGATGCTTGGCATTTACGGAATGAGACATATTGAACTTGTGACGATTTGAACGGATTTCTGAAACGTGGCCCCTATTAGAAGGGGTTCATACTAACGGTTTAACCCAGATATTCAGGAGATGATATATCAAGATCTTTGAGAGCTTTGGCATATCCCGAGTGATTCAGTCATTTAGGCTTACAAGGGCATTATAGTCATTTTATCATACACGGACATTTTGGTAATTTATACCAACAAGGCATAAACAGTGGCTCGGGAATTCTGTTTGCTCATCAAATTTCCAACCAGGCATTCAGAGATTTTTATGTCAAGATTCTTCACGGTATCGGATACATTCAGGGCTATTTTGATTACTTGGGCCAACGAGGGCATCTTGGTCATTTAACTATCAGGGATGATTTTCGTAATTTAGCCCATTAATGATGATATGACGATTCACAATAGTTAATGTTTCCAGAAGTTTATCGAGCCTCTAAAATCATTCGAACTATCATACCTCAACCTTGCATTTCTAACCAATCCTTCTAATGTATCTGGCTGTATAGTATATCTGAACGGTTGCTTTCGTATTTCACCACCAGACTTGCCGCAGAGTAGTCGAACTCATATTCTGTGCAGAAAACTTCCAACCTTATTTTAATATCAGGAGTGATTATCGTACATGAGTGTGATTCCTAACACCTAGGGGCGCTTTAGCCCTTAAAGTCTTATTAAAATCTCAGAATTTCATCAAATGCATATCTGCATATTTAGCTCAAGAGGGCTTTTCAGTCATTTTGGAAATTGGAATAAATCCACCATTTCTTTCTGAATTATCATTTGGTACCTCCATCATTCACGTATTCAAACGAAATTAAGTCGTCATAACTCTCCGCCTCTTTATAGACGATTCATTCGTTACAGAACTTGAGGGTATAACGTTATTCTTATATAATTCACGCATTACTATCATAGGGATCGACTTAGGATTTCAACAATATTTCCAGAGAATTCTCATTCATGTGTTATACAGAGTTTGAGGGATTATCCAAGTTTGTATCACACGAATTGCATATTAATGCCGAAGTCTTTTCATTAAAACATACATCTTGGGTAGTGTAAATTACATAATCAGGTCGAATGCAGGTTTTAGGTCATTTCCTTTATCAAAGGGGTAGTTTAGTCATACTTATGCTCCAAGGGCATTTTCGTAATTTCATATCCAACATCTCATACTTATTTTTCGTATCGAATTCAGCTTAAGCAGATTTCACAAAACACTTATCATAAGCATGCATGCTTTAACCAGGTATAAACATGTACATAAAGCATACAAGGGGTAGTAATGTATTACCTTAGTTCCGAGTTATACCGGTTGACTCCTGATACTACATTCGATCGCATTAGAATCCGGACTGGATGTCCCATGACATTTCGAATACCGAGATACTTGCATACCTTCAAATACACAAATTAACATTTCAGTTCTTATCCATAGAGCTCTTAACAAATTAAACACTTTCGGGTTCAAGGTCAGATTCGGAGGCCTTCGGGTCAGAATTTTGCAAAACGGGCTTCAAAATCGGACTCAGGACGTTGAAAAACATAAAATAGGGCTTTTCGGAAAAAGTTGACTTTTTGTCAAAGTCAACGGTCAACGTTGACGTCAGCAGGTCAACGCTGACGTCAGCAAGTCAAGGTCAACGGGGGACAGGTCAATGCTGACATCATGCTGACGTCAGCGATCAACAGAAAGTCAACTGAGTCGACTCGGGCTGACTCGGACGAGCTGACTCGGCTGACTCGGACGAGTTGACTCGGCTGACTCGGACGAGTTGACTCGGCTGACTCGGACGAGTTGACTCGGGTTGACGTGTCGGGTCGGGTCGGACGGGTCGGGTATGGGCAGATTAACATTTCAGTTCTTATCCATAGAGCTCTTAACAAATTAAACACTTTCGGGTTCAAGGTCAGATTCGGAGGCCTTCGGGTCAGAATTTTGCAAAACGGGCTTCAAAATCGGACTCAGGACGTTGAAAAACATAAAATAGGGCTTTTCGGAAAAAGTTGACTTTTTGTCAAAGTCAACGGTCAACGTTGACGTCAGCAGGTCAACGCTGACGTCAGCAAGTCAAGGTCAACGGGGGACAGGTCAATGCTGACATCATGCTGACGTCAGCGATCAACAGAAAGTCAACTGAGTCGACTCGGGCTGACTCGGACGAGCTGACTCGGCTGACTCGGACGAGTTGACTCGGCTGACTCGGACGAGTTGACTCGGCTGACTCGGACGAGTTGACTCGGGTTGACGTGTCGGGTCGGGTCGGACGGGTCGGGTATGGGCAGAGCGGATTGGGCTTGGTTAAGGGATTATGGGCCGGTTAACGGGTTATGGGCCGAACCGGTTCAGACCAGTTTAGACCGGGTTGAACCCGGTTCAACTTACCCAAAATACTCCGGTCGCCGGAATTGGTCGCCGGAGACACTTCTGGCACCGATTCTGCAAAAAAAAAAAAAGAGTTCATTAACTCCATAATCCAACCCATACGAAATAAACATGAAATAGGCCGGAATTCTTACCGATAAAGACCCAAAAGGTTAAAACTTCGCCGGAAAAGACGAAGCTCCGACGAAGGGCTTAACGGCGACGAACGGAGGCAGCAAGCTCAGGTTTTGCAGATCCAGACGCAAGGATCTCAGCCGTGCCCACGGTGAGCCATGAACGGCGGTGGATCGGCCGGAAACGACGTAGAAAGGTTGCGAACAAACCCTATATAATTTCAGATCCATTTCTGCCGCAAACGGTCGGATTACAGCGCGCGTGGTTGGCGGCGCTGGGCTCGGGGTTGGTCGGCGCACACGCCGGTGGTGGCGGTGTCGCGCACGACTGGGCGGTGAGGCATAACGGCGATTGCCGGTTTGGTTAGGGGTGAGGGGAGAATCGGTGAGGGAGTTGAGAGAGAAAACAAATATGGCATTTAATTCGAGTATGTGAAACGTCTGAATCTGATATAATCAAATTCAAAAACTCCTTAATTAACCAACAAATATTACCCTTGGTAATACTTGACAGAAAAGAGCACTTGGCTCAATTGGTTAGCATGTAGAGTGGTGAGGGTTGAGGTCTCGGGTTCGAGCCTCCACACCCTCACCCTTATATATATTGCAAATATTTTAGGGGTGTTACAGTTTTACACCGTGTAAGTTGATCCTAACCATATATATAGAGAAGTTATGAGATTTTTAACACACTAATAATTAGAATGATTTGAAAACATTTAGTTATTTTTATAAAATAAAGTTTTTAAAAAACAGTAGTAAAAATAAATAAATAAAAAATAATGCATTCCCAGAGAAGAATATTGATAAGAAATAGCGAAACTGAATTAAGTAATTAAAGAGAAAATATATCCCAGATATTTACCATGTCCTGGCTTATACCCGTAATTCGTTTCTTGTGCATTTTATTGTCTAAATATGCAGTGGTTTTCCTGATTCTTCGCAAAGTGCTTCAACTTAAAAACTTTCAACTCCATTGCATATCCAATTCTTCCCCATAATTCAAGGCCTATATAAATTGTATCTAAATCTCTTTTTGTAAATCAGTATTGAAAAAAAAAGAGTGTAGATCTCTATTGTTAATCAAATCATCAAATGTCACCCCAAATCCTGGCTTTTGCTTTGGCCTTAATTGCCATTCTTGGGATGGTTTCTGCTGACACCAAGGCCGTTGCCAGCCCCACTGTCGTCGCCGCCACACCCGGTCCCATTGAAGACATCATTAAATCTGCAAGTGCACCCGCTGCCGGTAATAGCGGTACAGTTGAAAGCCCAGCTGGTAGTGCTTCTTCGGGTTCGGATGGGGGTGCGGCTGCTTCTTCTTCTGGTCAGTCTCCTAGCAGTAATGGTGCAACCACCATTACGGCATCATCGGCTTTCGCCGGAGCTGCTGTCATCGTTGGCTACTTTGTCTTCTAAGTTTAAGATTTGCGGGCACAAGGCCTGTTAATTAGCTTATAATTTGTCCGGGTCATATGAAATATTCATATTAGTTTAAATTTTTCTAAATTGAATTTAAAATCATAGTTTTATTGCTGACTTAATGATAGAATGATCTTAATAATCCCTATGTAGCAATATTGACTTGGGCTCTTAAATGTAAAAACGCATAATCAAACATTAGCATCGAATATGTTTGCAAACCATTCGAGTTTGATTAGGTTCCGTTCCTGTCCTGAAATCACAATCACCTAATTGCAACAGTAGCTCATGCCCATTGGCTAACTGTTCTGCAATTAAAATATAGGTTAAATTATATAAATAATCATTGAACTTTACTCTCATGCTTATTTTGATCACTGAAGTTTCAAAACGTTTAATTTACTTTACTCACTTAATTTTACACATTGATTCTTTTTGGAGAAGATGACAGATGGGTAAATTCAATGGGTAAAGATCAGTGGATAAATTGAACGTTTTGAAACTTCAGTGACCAAAATAGGTCTGAGAGAAAAGTTCAATGCTGATTTACGTAATTTACTCTAAAATATATCATTACTCAAATTACAAGCAACCCATGTTTGAATATCAACCAACTTTTGGTCAGTATTAACAGAAAAAAGATGAACACCAATTACAAAATGTGATTACAAGAAAACCGGATTTCTAATTCAGTATTTGTGCCCTGTTTACCAACAGACAATGCACCGGTGGAAGAAAGGCACATAATCACCACCAGGTTGGCTCCTGCTCCCACCAAAACACAACCACCCATCTTACTCCCGAGATTTTATTTACCCATTATCTAAGCTGAAAAGTTAATCTGCAATTCAGCTCAAACGTTTTTCATCCAAGTATTTGATACTCCACCCGATCCATAAGTGTAGGGTGGGTTTGCTGGTAACAAATATGAATGCATTCTATAGGGCTGCCTTGAGGACCCTTCACTCCTAATTAAAGAATGAATGTAATAACTTTCCTTTTCCGACCACAGCTATTGAGACTGCCTAGTGGCTACCTAACATGTTCTGCTGACCTCGTACAACCAATACACATGAGCACCAAGCATATCAGGAATAACAGAAAAAAACTGATGAGCAGTAAGTCACCACCTTGAGCATCATAGGGGAATGGTTTTCATTGATCACCTGAAACAGGAAATTTGCCTCAATACATCCCCTTAAACACAGGATTTGTGCGGCAAATGCTTGCTCCATATTCCTCGTATTCTGCTTTTGTATGAGATGCCTGCACATGGGGGTCAGGAGATTTTCAGCCATAATTCAAGTTTTAGCTTATAAATTAAGATTGCACATAGCAAGAACAATGGGTAACTACAAAAGCCAAACTCAATGCCATTCAGCTGCCTGTATAGAAACATGAGCAAACTATGAGTTTAGATTCTTTAGAAATGCGTACCGCAAAAAATTCAGGTGTTGATGCAAGTACAGAACCTCCAAACCACACTGCAAATCTTTGGATAGGATGACTGACTACATTAACTTCCACAGGTTGTACCTAGAAGGTGAAGCCCCAAAAGGAGATTAGCACTGGTTTATCTTAAATGGTGCTGGGATGAGAACATAAGTTAAAGCTCCAAAATCCTTACTTTCACTTCCCCGCAATGCCGAGCATCAGAAGCAAGTACTCGGGCATCCACAATCTTTTTCAGATCCCGCTGCAGCCTTCTGTGGAAGTCTTTGAACATAGTTGATCCACCCGATAACACTATATTCTGAAACAGTTAAATAGTGGGAAAAGAAGTTTAAATCTTATATTAAAATATAAGAAAACAATGTGGAGATTTCCCTCTCTTCTGAATTCATTCAAAGTCTATGAAATTAACTGCAACCTTTATTTGCCTTTTGGTCACTATCAAGAAAGTAACCAGCAATCGGCACAGCCAAGTACCAATACCTTTCAACTAGGCTACAATTTTTTTTTGCTGTAAAAATACTATTCAACTAGATACATTTTCAATATATATAGACTAATACCAAATCAAATTTGAGAAAAGAAATTATAATAAACTCATCAGTATAGAAGAGACACTGATGCAAGAGATTAAACTAAAATAACCCAAAATTTCCAGAACTCCACCAATGAAAAAAATTGAAAGTTGAGCTAAGCAGCCATCAAGATGCAAAGTGCAAGACTACCAGTTTAATCCTTAACCAGTTCATCTAAATCCTCAAATAAAATACTTTCCTTTTGTTCATTTAGATTTATATTGCCTAAGAATGAAATTTTGTGATATGCTTGTGTCATTTGGATTTCTGTTTTTCTTTTGAGCCTATGAATACTTCACCTTATACAAAGCTCTTCTTGTGTCAATTGGTGCTGACTGAATGCACTTATCTATTACAACTGGTAAAGGAGTTGTAAAATCACTGCTATAGATCTCGGGACTAAACAAAACCTGTCAAACCAACCATTAAGGAAACATCACTTACAGACAATAAATGAGAAGCAATTTATAAGGAGCATAGATAAGGCAGGGTTTCTTTCCTTGAAAAATAAAGTCTATCATCACATACCTACTTCCATCACCAAAGTACGAAAAATGATAAAGCACGCCCTTCAGAAATGTAAATAGCACAGGGACATCAAGATTTTTCCCCATATATAAATGTGTATATCAATCCTAGGCTAACTGCCACTCCCTAATCCTAATATTATGAGATTGATATATACACTAAATTAAAGGTATACTTCCAGTAATCTTAAACTCTAGGAATGAGTTTACAAGGGAAAATAGGACAAACCTCGGGTCCCAAAAATCGTTCATAACCAATATCACAGGAGTATGGTGTCCCTGTCTTTGGTCTAATACCTCTCCACTGTTTGATGTACTTTGAAGGTTCTTTATCATGTTTGTTGAACTCCTGAGATAAATATAAACAATAGTTATTATCAAATTTTCATAAGAATGCAGAACTTGTGAACATCATTATAGACATGCGGGGTAAGAATCATGCAGCAAACAGGTATGCAAAAATATTTCCGAAATCACAACCCAACAAAAGAAGAAAAAAAAACCTTGACAATATCAGAACAAGTATAGCAATATCTCTCCTTAACTTTCCGAGCAACTTCAAATGAGTCCTCCGGCGGAACTTTCTCTCCTCTTTCCTGCAAATAACAGAGTAACAGGGCAAGAATTCATGATTACTGAACACATTATTTTACAATCTCCAAATCCACAAAGCTATTATATTCACTCAATAACTATAGAAGAGTCAATGTTTAAGCCCAGTGTTAGTGAGCCTTTTCAAACAAAGCTATCTTGGCGAACAGATACCACGAAGAAACAGAAAGACACTTTAATTTATCTTGCCTCTGGAGAGCAGCTCCTGTTCTCAAATTCAAACTAGCATTGCTTCGGAAGGCAACAAATTCAAAAGAATAAATTGAACATATGTAAAATGACGTCCTGTTTCCTTAAAGAAGCTACCACACAGCCAAAAATAAATTTGGAAGGATACAAGAATCTGTCACAAACTGGAACAGAATGTTTGAAAGCACGGCATATAAAAAGGTAAGTGCATAAACATATAAATCCGAATTTCGTCAAGGCCTCAAGGGTGCACTCTAGGTGCCAGAAACCTTATACTGCCTCATGTGCAAGGCATGCTGGGCATGTTCCTGGTCATACGTGACTCGCCTGAAAAGGTCTAAGGCCTAGCACTAAGGCGTAGGTACGCCTAGGTTCACAGCTTGAGAACACCAATAAAGCCAACCATACATAAGGCTGAGTAATGCCAAGGAGATTATTTTTCTCTTTATGACATGATAATAACCTTGAGTACTTTCCAATTGAATAAATAGCAATCCAATGGTAGCAAAGCACAAGTCATGAAAGAAAAAAAATACCCGCATGAGCTGCTGTATGAAGAGAGTAACATCTTTTCCTGCTATTGGTATTGACTTAATGCTGCTCCCAATAACATAACCATCTGCAACGGGTACGATATTTGTAGCCCCATCTCCAACATCCACTACCACCCCTGTCATCTCACACTATAGAAAACTGTAGGTTAAACTAAATGAAAATGATGATTAGCAAGAAAAACAACACACAAAATGTATAGGGTATGAAGCTAAATAGAAGATAGAGTAGTTCTTTAAACTCTACAAGCATAAATTATTCAACATAACTCACAGTTTATGCCCATAAGATTTGCAACAGCAATATGCCTTCAGCATAATTCTCTCCGATAATTAAAGATAAAACAAATAAACAGAAGTAAACATGTTGAACAGTATAAGACAAGCACCATATGCATTAAGCTATTGACATGTAAACGAATAAAGTAGAAACATTTGAGGGAGTTGGCAAAGACTTTTATCTCATAACAACCTCCAAGCTTAATGTATTCTAAATGTAAAGACTGGAAATTTTCTATAAATAAAGACGCGGACCTTAGATGTAGTGTACCCAGCAGCTAAAGCAAGGACAGAATTCACAGCAATATAAAGCCCTGGAACATTAAACGTCTCAAACATGATTTCAGCCATATATTCTCGATTCTCAGGAGCAGTAAGTGGAGTCTCAGTCAACAAAAAGTAATGATCCTCGGGATCACACCGTAAATAATTGAAAATACATTGTTGCCAGTACCGTTCCATGGCATCCCAATTATCCACTTGACCATGCCTAATGGGATGGGTAAGGTTATAAGTATTACTCGATCGTGATTTCGCAAGTGCTTCATCTCCAATGAAGAAATCAAGATCTGCCATTACCCCGCCTGAATGCTGAGCTGACCATTTCGATTTTGAAGAAGTTGTAGATTGATTTAGAAAAGAGTCGTTAATTGCTACTGCTGTTGGTTGAATAAAACACGGCTCTACATTACCCGCAAATCCGATCTTAGTATACCTGCCAATAAATAAATAACAAAAAAGAGGAAGAAGAATTTCATCAAACAGACAATGAGCACGCAGGCAGGCAGGCAGTTTGGAGTAATATTCAGTTACTAAAAAGGAGAAGTTAATGAATACCCGGTGCCGTTATCGATGACGACAGCGGGGCGAGAAGTAGGATCCATTGGGAAGAGAAACGGAAGGTAGGTTGATCATGGTCATGAAGCGCAAATAAGGAGGAGGAAACTCCGACCTCGCTGTCGCCGGGCCCGATGGTAATGACCCGATAACAGCAGCAACAACAAACTTGGATCCCAAGTGAAAGCAGCGACGTTTCAACGGTATTAGGTGGTGGTTGTTGGCGATATGAAAACTCCTTTGCATAAAAGAATTGTAATCATTTTATCATCAAATTGCCTTTTTTTGTTCTCTAATCGATACTTTTCTTAGCAATCGAATCGGACAATACAAATAAAGAAAGACAATGCAAGGCAACTTCGCTTGGTTTTCTTTTTAGTAAAACTTTTGACTAGGGGTAATATAATGTTGGAAAATTCAAGCCCCGTATACCATCCTCTTTTCAAGGAATTGAACAATGAGCTGGTTCCACTCCTTGTGTGCCAAGTTACCATCTTTGCTTGCGGTGGGATAGCCTTAGGGTTGGCCTATTTTCATAAGATCACCGATGTGCATGTAGCTTTTCTTTTATGTACTGTTTGGAGCACAATCTGCCGAGGGTCCTGTCCTTATAATGTTGGTTTCGGATTCCATGGTTTAGATGAGGCATCCAAGTTGTTTCCACCAAAAAATTGTAGTGCCACAAAATCACTCGCCAATCATAGAAAACCTTTGGTTACCGGAATCTAATACTACTTATATTACAAAGAGATTCACATTCGACCTTAATCCATAACCGAGCTAAGGGCCGTTGTTAGAGGTGAACTCGAGGCTACACCGTCTCGGGTTCAAGTTTTATCTGAAAGCAGTGGCGACGACAAAAACAGTGACGGCCACTTAAATTTCAAATGAACAAAAATTAGAGTTTTGTAATTGAGGAGTAGGTAGATATTTTAATAAAGAAAATTAAAAAATAATATATTTTAATTAATTTTCTTTTAATTTTTAAATAATTTAAAATTATACGATGGGTTTTTTAGAATTTTAATCTTTATAAATTAATAGTGCTCATCCTATAATATATTATATTTTTGGTTTGTAATTTTACTATCAATTTGGCTATTAAACTATTACTAAAACACTATGCAAGTCTTTTTAACAAATTAGGTGAGATTCCGACAACCGAAATCTTATAAACACTGTAGGCTGTAGCTTCTTCGTTTTCTTTTCGTTTTCCATCACTACCGTCTACCCTGAAAGTCGCAGACTCTTATCATTTGTTCCGTACAGTTTGGCAAAAAAGAAAGAGTAAGGGTGTATTTTTTTATTCGGACAAAAGATCTCGATTTAACCTATGATGTACGTACAGTTCTTGCCTATGAAACTTGCTGCTCTAACTCCAACCGTAGAATTCCATGTCAAAAACCTACCAATGGAAGAGGTAGGGGAAAAACAAGCTACCTTAAATTGTTCTTTTTTCACTGATCATTCATAAGTGTTTAAAAGTTTTATATTTTCACCCTTTTTACATGGCAATTATTGCTCAAACTACACTCAATTAAGCTGTATTATGGCCCTCTATGCATTAATTACATTGTTTCTATCATTGATCTTTACATTTGATTTATTTAATGAAAAATGTATTGTTTTGATGCATTTTGGTGCTTGTGCAGATTTACTCACTTGTCGAGCAGGTTTTCTTTATTTTCCACATCAAGAAACAAAATCACCATGACCAAAAACCTCAAAATCATGGCAAGCCCGAGCTCACCCAAAGGAGCAAACATCTGTCCCAAAAATCGCTGCCAAAACGGACGAGATGACACATGCCTCAACAATACCCGATGCCTCGGCAACCCCTAAAGCTCATGCCTTGGCAAGACCTACTGCCTCGGCAATGCCTACTATTAATGCCCAGGCAACAATGCACACCAGCATATAAGATGTATATGTTACATACCACCCCCTTTGCCGCGGCAACGAAGAAGAGCCCACTCCCCCAACACGCACCCAACCACCGTGAGCCACCAAAATGAGTCAAGCATATGGCAACGAGGAGACTGATCATCCAAAGCAATGACTCATCCGAGTCTCAACCACTCTAGTTTTCTTCTCTTTTGCCTTTGTAATATAAAAAATACATGCATTGCCTTAACCGATTGAAGCTTATGCCTCGACAATACTCTTTATCAATTGTCTTAGTTTAATTTTAATGAAATTTTCTTTCTTGGCAATAGATCTCTCTCTTCTTATAATTGTTTTTAACTGTTTAAAGCCTTTAATTTTAGGATGCATAAGGAAGATAAATTAGGAAAATGCTATTAAAACTTTTGAGACTTTTATGACTTGAATAATTTAAGGAGTTCTAGGACACTTAGAGTATTCACTTGCTTAGATAAAAATTGGGTAAAAAGATTATAAGTTAGAGGTGCCTAAAACCGACTCTAGCTTAGAGAAAAGAAAGATACTAGAGGTGCCCAAAACTGACTCTAATTTAGACTTTATATCACTAGAGGTGCCCGAAATTGGCTCTAGTTGATTAGTTTGTTAAAAATACTAGAGGTGCCCGAAACTGGCTCTAGTTAAAAATAAATCACCAACCCAAAGAAAAGTAAGATAGTTACTTAAGTGTACTTAGAACCCATATAATAATCTTGTTCATAATTTACTCATTATTTCTTATAGCTTGATCTCAGGGGATTCCTAAGGCATCCTAAGCATTAAGGGCCAAGAATAGTCATGTACATGGTTTGGAGAGAAGAAGGAAAAGTAAGACCAATGAGAAGATTTATGAAAATTAAGGTTTGGCAATTGATGGTTTGCATTGCTTGAGGACAAGCAATAGTTCGAGTTTGAGGGTGTGATAAGTGTCTAAAAGTTTTATATTTTCACCCTTTTTACATGGCAATTATTGCTCAAACTACACCCAATTGAGCTGCATTATGGCCCTCTATGCATTAATTACATTGTTTCTATCATTGATCCTTACATTTGATTTATTTAATGAAAAAGGTATTGTTTTGATGCATTTTGGTGCTTGTGCAAATTTACTCACTGCCAGGGCAGGTGATGTCGAGCAGGTGATACCCTAGCATGTGATGTCGTGCCAGCAGGCGATGCTGCGGTAGTTCATTGCCAAGCCATGCCGAGTCATTGTCGTGGCAGTTCATTATTGAGCTACTGCCAGGCCATGCGATGCCGCGTGGGCAATGAAGAAAAGAGAGGATGGTGCAGAACGAGCTCTCGTCAGGTCCAGATTGAGCCGAGCCAAAGATGACAGCTTCTACTGAAGGAAGCCGATTTATGAAGATAAAGCCTTGCGGAGCAGATCCAGTTTGAGACTCATGCCGAGGCAGCAGAATTCTATGTCGCGGCAACTCATTGTCGAGGCAGCATCTAATGCCAAGGCATTGTACAACCAAACTTATCAGCGGACAAAATATGCAAAGTGGTAGTCAATTTGAAGAGAATAAAACACTGAATTTTTCTACATACTTTGCATGTTAATCAGAGTTCGAGAAGACGATAAAAAGCATGTAATGAAGGTTAAAGATGGAATTCGGCAAAAGTGAATAAATGCATTAAATTAAAGAGATTCACCTCTTTAATGAAGACAAGTCCAACTCCAACTTAACTTCATATCCAAGAAAGACTTTGCCCCAAGCCTCCTCCTATTTAAAGAAGGCCAAGCCACCAAATTGAGTTTGTCGAGTATAGAGAGTTTGAGAGGTTTAGCATGTTCTAGTTCTTTTCTTAGGCTAGGGTTATTTTGTTTAGTAGTTGCGGAAAAATAATTGTATTTTGTTTAAGTTTTTATTGCAATAAAGTTAAGGTTTGCTTATTATTGGCTTTGAATCATTCTTGCATACTTATCGGGAGAGAGTATTGTGAGGTTATCTATTTGTTCAATATCGGGAGAGTTGAACTCACGAAGCGAATAGGCATGATTTTCATCCCACGTGGTGTTAACTAACTCGGCCTAGGGATTGGTTAAGAGTTTCAGTGGCTAAAAGAAGTGTTAGAATAGTTGGTGTTTGTCTTTGGTTCACGCCGGGAGGTATCATCAAGGTTCATTCACCAACCAGTGTTCTGAACTTAGGGATAAGGAAGAGCCATCCAAGGACGTTTTGCCGAACCTTAACAGCATCTGCCCACGAGCAAGGGATTGCCGCGGCAGGGACTCAACCATTGCGGCCGCGACAGGGACTTAGGTCACTACCAAGGCAGTTCTGTGTTGCTTGCATTCAAAGACGGAGACAAGTAAACTGGTTTCCACACTACAACGCAACTTAACCCGACCTACTATTCTCTCTTATTCGACTTATATATCTTTTATTTTTTATTGTTCTTTAGTTTATTAGTTAGATAAAACTCTTCCTATCACTTATTTGTGTTTTTATTTTCTACAATGCAATAACTTAAGCAAGTGGCCCAAAGCTCAATCCCTGTGGAGACGATACTCGATATACTTATCATTATATTACTTGAGACGTGTACACTTACACTATTGCGGGGCACTTTTACGCGAGCATCAATCATCGGAGGAAAAATGGATAAAAAAACAAATGACTTCTTGTATGACCGACTCGTGATTTGAATAATGGTGCACTGAATTAGTTTGTCGCTTATGGTGCAAATGAATATTTGGGGATTTATGGTCAATTGAACGGTGGTTATGAGACTCATTTTGTACTCCCTTTAAAAATGTTGGTGGAAAAAATTCAGAAGTCTTTCATTCATTTAATGCAGATTTAAGATAGTAGTTACATGATTTAAATCTTTATTTATTGTATATTTAATATGATAATTACTTGGTTTAATCACTCATTTAATGCATATTAATATGACAGTTACGTGATTTAAATCATATTTAATATTACAGTTGCAAACAAATTAATTTATTTGTTATTATTGCTGTGAGTGATTTGTTGATTTTACCCCTAGCTTTCAGCCTATAAATAGAATGTTTCATATCACTTTCCCCCGTTCTCTCGCCCGATCGATATATCCTCTGTTTCACTAAAAAAAATTGATTGAATTATCAAAAATTTGTAGCGTGAAGTTTAATAAAGTGCAATTAGAGATCCATTTTATTTTTTGGGGTATCCAGATTAATATTTTTAATTAGAATGATTTATGGTTGGCTTGGTTGGACCGATAAAATGAACATCCAGGCTCCGTTTAGAAAAAACCTAATTGGTAATATATTTATGATTGTGCATCTCAAAAACACTCTCATGTGTTTTATGTTATCGATAAGAGAGGGGCAATACTACTTTGTCAAACTTCTACGAATTTTGAAGGCGTTGTGTTAATCTCGGGGGCATCGTCTAGTGCAGCTAGTGCAACGATTACACCAATCGGGATGAATTTACTTCTAAGACAACGGCCATACCACGACACAGCAAATGGTTCGATCTTTTTTAATTTGCTTTATTTCATCCAATCAGTGCTAACAATTTACATTTCGATGTGTTGAGAAATATTTTGATATAACAATTATGTGAAAAATGTTTTGGACTTGTTTAAAGATTTCAAAAATAATTCAAAAGTCCTTAAAACTTGAAAAATATGTTTAAAATGTTTTGACTTTGCACCTATATCGAATATACATTTAAAAGTTAAAAATTAGCCAAAATTGGGTTTTTAAGTGAAAGTTTCGAAACCATCCCTATAAGGTTTCGAAACCTTTCTAGGCAGAATGCCACTGTTTTTGAAATCTTAGCAAAGGTTTCGAAACCTTGGCATTGTAACGTCTAGTTTTTACAAATTCCTCCTTAAGGTTTGGAAATCTCTGGTAAAGGTTTCGAAACCTCTGTGCAGATGAGAATGTAAAGCTCGACTTTATGACTTCCCAACGGCTCCAAAACATCCCCAACGGCCATAAACGGCTAGAATATCATTCCACACTATAAAAGCAACATTGGGACACTTGAAGATGGTTAGAGACAATATCCAAGCTTCATGATCAAGAGAAATAACATTTAAGTCTTTATTCTTCATTTCTCTTGTATATATTGTATAGAGAGTGTTTTTTTATTGTTTTATTCTTTACACTCTTGTGAGCTTAATTCTTGTAAACACACACCTTGTGAGGTTTTCATTGTTTACACAAACTACCTTGTAAAAGGGAGAGGTTCTAGTTTAGCCTAAGAAGAAAAAAAACTAGAGTGGTTCTATCTTAGCCATTGAAAAGATGGAGTTGTAAGGTTATCCCTTTGACCTCAAAAGGAAGAATTCATATTAGTGAATTGGAAAATCCTTAGTGGTGTGCTAAGGTAGTGGATGTAGACTTTGGTTAGAAAGTCGAACCACTCTAAAATCATCGTGCAAATTGTCTATCATTTTTATCGGTTTTAGCCAATTCTTTCGGGAGTTCAATTCAACCCTCTTGACGGTTTTTAGAAGATTGATTCGAGCGTGATACAAGCCCAACAATTGGTATCAGAGCCTTGTCTCCATCAAAGGACTAACATCCGGGAGTAAAGATTGATTGCTCGAAGTTCACCGAGTCAAGTTTTTAAATGGCAAGCGGTTCTACAATGATTTCATTTGAAGAGGGCCACTCTATCATGTGTCCTCCTCTCTTCAAAGGAGAAGGTTACTTCCAATGGAGCAACATCATGAAATATTTCATCCAAGGCTTCAACCTCGACATTTGGATGATTATCGAAGATGAACATTTGGAAGCTCCTAAGAAGAATAAGAAAAGGAGTGTCAAAGACACAAAGAATGACCATCTCAATGCAAAGGCTATGCACATTCTTCTTTGTGCCCTAAGTGAAGAGATTTCCAAGAAGGTCTTCCCATCCAAAAGTGTCAAAGAAATTTGAGAGAAGCTTGAGAAATTCTATGGGGAAGAAGAGAAGAAAGATGATGCTTCATCATGTGCAATCCTCCTCTCAACACCAAAGGTGGATGGCGTTTTGGCTCTCGATGAGCCCAAGGTATCTTCCAACTCTAATGATCCAAATGCATATTCATTTGATGAGTTACAAGATACTTTCGATGAATTATTTTTAGAATTTGAGACCATGAATTCCAAATTTAAGAAAATGATTTCAAAACTTGAAATTGAAAATGATTTTCTTTTGAAAACAAAGTTGGATTTTGAAAACCAAAATAAAATTTTGAAAAATGATTTGGAGTTTTCAAAAACAAGCAATTGTGTTTTAGAAAAAGAAAATCTTGAGTTGAAAGTTAAGCTTGAAAGCTTAACAAAGGAAAAAGAAATCGTTTTCAATAATTCATCTTGTCACATAATGGCAAAATGCTCACATTGTCATTCTATACATATTTGTCCTATAAAGAAAAGAAAAACTTATAAGATTAGACAAGTATGGGTTCCTAAGGGAACTAAAGGCATTGTGACTAATGTAAATGGATTCAAAGCAAATTGGATACCAAAAATCAAGTAAATGTCTTTTGTAGGTGTGTAGGAGCAATGGAAAGCAATGCAAAGATATGGAAATGCTCTAGTCACACAAGTGAAGAAATTGGGTAACCTTTAAGCTTAATGCTTTTATTTCTTATATCTTTGTTTATCTAATTTTTGTTTGATTAATGTTCATGCATTTGAGCTTTTATTTCAATATCTAAACAAGCATGGCATTATTTAATGCATATGAGTCTAATGGTTTCATTCATATGTTTGCATAAAGATTTTTTAAGTCTTGGATAAATTGAATTTCATATGCTCTTAATTTGATTTTATCTTTAAATTCAATATCTTTAAGTGTCAAGTTTTGTGCTAAAAATTTAATGGAATGTTTTAGTAAGGGGGAATTTTATTTTTCAATTTTTTTTTGTACTTAAATTTTTTAACTTACTCTCCATTGTTATTATGTACTATAAAGATTTCAATTATTTTTGATATAACAAAAAGGGGAGAAGTAAGTGAAAAATTAAGGGGAGCTTTTGTCAAAAACAATTTTTCAAAGAAGTTTTGTTATATCAAAAAGGGAGAGATTGTTGAGAAATATTTTGATATAACAATTATGTGAAAAATGTTTTGGACTTGTTTAAAGATTTCAAAAATAATTCAAAAGTCCTTAAAACTTGAAAAATATGTTTAAAATATTTTGACTTTGCACCTATATCGAATATACATTTAAAAGTTAAAAATTAGCCAAAATTGGATTTTTAAGTGAAAGTTTCGAAACCATCCCTATAAGGTTTCGAAACCTTTCTGGGCAGAATGCCACTGTTTTTGAAACCTTAGCAAAGGTTTCGAAACCTTGGCCTTGTAACGGCTAGTTTTTACAAATTCTTCCTTAAGGTTTCGAAACCTCTGGTAAAGGTTTCGAAACCTCTGTGCAGGTGAGAATTTAAAACTCGACTTTATGACTTCCCAACGACTCCAAAACATCCCCAACGGCCATAAACGGCTAGAATATCATTCCACACTATAAAAGCAACCTTGGGACACTTGAAGATGGTTAGAGACAATATCCAAGCTTCATGATCAAGAGAAATAGCATTTAAGTCTTTATTCTTCATTTCTCTTGTATATATTGTATAGAGAGTGTTTTTTATTGTTTTATTCTTTACACTCTTGTGAGCTTAATTCTTGTAAACACTCACCTTGTGAGGTTTTCATTGTTTACACAAACTACCTTGTAAAAGGGAGAGGTTCTAGTTTAGCCTAAGAAAAAAAACTAGAGTTGTTCTATCTTAGCCATTGAAAAGATAGGGTTGTAAGGTTATCCCTTTGGCCTCAAAAGGAAGAATTCATATTAGTGAATTGAAAAATCCTTAGTGGTGTGCTAAGTTAGTGGATGTAGACTTTGATTAGAAAGTCGAACCACTCTAAAATCATCGTGCAAATTGTCTATCATTTTTATCGGTTTTAGCCAATTCTTTCGGGAGTTCAATTCAACTCTCTTAACGGTTTTAGAAGATCGATTCGAGCGTGCTACAAGTTCAACACGATGTTATATTTCCAACACTCCGTGCGAGTCCTTGGACTCGACCTGTCTTTCCAACAAGTCTCGTATAGTTTTTTCTTTGTTCAGTTGTGGGAAACTTGTCATACCTTCTAGACAAGTTTTCCCCTCCACATATGTCTCGTCAATGGAAAATGGGGCATTGATTAGGGACAATGATCGTTGCAAATACAGTGGCCGGCCTTAAAACATTTATCCACCTACATCTGACCCGCCCCTAATAAATTTGTTCAAGAGGGTCAATTTCTTCAATTTAAAATTGTCAAGGACTAAAATAAACTTTTTAAATATAATAGCAATTAAAATACTCCTTTTATAATAAAAGGACCAAAATTAACTTAAGTATAATAAAAAGACTTTTGATAGACTTTAAACATTTTAGTCCATGGAGTGTTGCTTTAACTTGCTTTCATCACATATCCTTGTGCATATATCTTTTTGGTTAAGACTAACATTCTCAAGTAATTTATGGTGTAGTCTTAGGAATGAATTTCCTATTTTCTAAAAAAAATACTTGGCCTAATGATAAACATTTGTCACTTCTACTTTAAAGACCCTGGTTCGAATCTGTTTATGGTCATTTGCTTTGCTTTCATTTTTCTAACTAATAAAAAAAGAGAGACGATTAATTGCTGAATTCAGGAGGCAATTTTGTTATCTTAATATACGTAATATAAAAATTTAGATCTTTATATGTAGCAATGAAAGATAGCATGTTTGATGTGTTTGTAAGTAAATTTAAGATGAAGTATATTTATCGCGGGGATAGAGGTGGTGTATGTTTAACACTCTAGCTTTATACAATTTTTTTATAAATTATACTCATATTATTTTTTACGTATTTACATCATTGTAAATATGCTAATCTTAAATCCTAAACAGTGATTCTCACTACTGAACCCTAAATTATAAACCATAAACCAACCTCAAACCCTAAATCTCAAACATCAAACCGCAAAATGCTAAACCATGAATAATACACATCAATCCTAACCCCTAAACCTTAAATTTCAACCATAAATTCAAACTATAAACCTCAAACCATAAAACCTAAACCCTAAATATTAAACCCCAAACAACAAACCCTAAATCATAAACTCTAACCCACGAGCATTGAAGCATAAAGCCTAAATCACAAACTTCAAATTCTAAACACTAAACCTTAAAACTAAAACCTCAAACTCTAAACCCTAGACCTTAAACATTAAACCTTGAACCTTAAACATCAAACCTTAAACCCTAAAAATAATATAATAATCAATGTCAAAAACAAGAGAAAATATGAAGCTATAATTTTAAGGGTAAATAGTATATTTATACATAACACTTATTTTTTAACTTTATCACAAATTCTACAATCAAATACCTTGATGTAATAACAACCATCTTTTAACCATTTTTTTAATACACAAATGTTATTTAATACACACCTCTTTACTTCCGTTGTACCAAATGGAGTTTGATTTAGATTCAACGGTGTGATATAAATTTCCTTCCAAATCATTTTTTACTTGGATGAATGTGTCGGAAAATATACTGTTATAAAACCAAACATTGGCATTGAGTGGAAAATAAATAAATAAATAAAAATAAATAAATCATGCTTGATTGTATCGTAGTAATAAACTATTGTTTTAGAAGTGAATTTGTCCCAGTTGGTGCAATCACTGTACTGAATGATGCTCTTTGAGGTTAACACAGTCTTTCCAAAAAATTATATAGTCGAAAACTGAAGCGGATAAAGATGGTATTGCTCTTCTCTAATAACTCGAAAGGCTTTTGATAAGCATAAAAAAACTTAAAAAAACTTTTTGAAAAGCATATAAAACAGATAGTGTTTTAACAAAGATGTGTTTGTTGTAGCATAATAAAACAAATTGAGAAAGCCTCAATTCATAGGCTAAATTCGGGGAAAATTCTACAACGTGCGACGAACATCGATGAACACCACTAATGATGAACACCGATGAACATCATTAAATTAATTAATAAAGATTTAAAATTTCAAGGACCCATCATACAATTAATAATTATTTTAAAAATTCAATTAAATTATTTTTTATATATATTAAAATTTTATTTTTTTAATAAGGGTAAACTATATATTTAGTACCTCGCTTATTTACGTATTTCTATTGAACCCTCATTATTTAAATATTATTTCAATTTGACACTGTTCTTTATAAAAAAATAATTTAACCCTCAACCTAAAACCCTAAACTATTAAACCTTAAACCCTTAAACTCTTAAACATATACCCTAAACCATATACCATTAAAAATAATTTCACCATCATCGATTCAATTCAATTCAATGAATCGTTGAATTCTCCTAAAAATTTAATTAAATTATTTTTTATATAGATCAAAATTAATTAAATTCGAATATCTTAGAATTAACATTATTAAAGTGGGGTTTCGAAAATCCCTGCAAAGGGGGACTATTTCGTCCTCGATATCACGATTCGAAAGCAAGCATTCCATTTGTACATCAGGACATGTGCCCTCCATATCAGGGCTAGCTTCAGATAAACCAATGTACTTTATGTTACCCCCTTCTACCAACTTCTTCAGTTCTTCTATCTAAGATACAATGTATTCAACATCAAGGTGAGAAATTATGGAATCATATCAAATATGTAGTTGTAATTAAACTCAAAAGCCTATGCAGTACAGCTCTGCTGGAACTGTGGCAGATATGTTACCTTTCCAACCAAAGAAAGTGATTCCTCTGGCGAATGCTAACACTCCAACTTTGTTCTCTATGCTAATAACTTTATACCGGAGAGAAATAAAAATCTTTATTTTTCCAGAAAATTCGGCACAAGTTAAAGATGTTATTTGAGAAGTGATGTTACTATTATAATTCTCTTGTTTCATTTGAACAAAATTCACATTTGCAGTTGGTGAAACCTATCTAAATGTATCAAAAAAACTACTCCATAAAGATTTATTAAAATTCAGCTTCAACGACCCAAAGATGGTGAAATTATTTAATTAAACTTTTTAGGAGAATTCAACGATTCATTGAATTGAATCGATGATGGTGAAATTATTTTTAATGGTATATGGTTTAGGGTATATGTTTAAGAGTTTAAGGGTTCAAGGGTTTAAGGTTTAATAGTTTAGGGTTTTAGGTTGAGGGTTAAATTATTTTTTATAAAGAATATGGTCAAATTGAAATAATATTTAAATAATGAGGGTTCAATAGAAATACGAAAATAAGTGAGGTACTAAATATATAGTTTACCCTTATTAAAAATAAAATTTTAATATATATATATAATAATTTAATTGAATTTTTTTAAATAATTATTAATTGTATGATGGGTCCTTGAAATTTTAAATCTTTATTAATTAATTTAATGGTGTTCATCGGTGTTCATCATTAGTGGTGTTCATCGATGTTCGTCGCACGTGGTAGACTCATCCCTAAATTCGGAGGGTAAAACCATCCATTTGTAAAACATAGAATTAAATCTATTAATTTTTCATTAAAATTGGATTAATATTGCGGCTGGAAATAGTCCAATTCATTCCTAGATTAATACTGCAATAAAATCAACGCTTAAAACTATTAATCTGCCATTAAAATTGGATTAATACTACGGCTGGAAATAGTCCAATTCATTCCTAAATTAATACTGCAATAAAATGTATATTTAAGTCAGCCAACAGATTTAAATTATTTTGAGTCCAATAAATAAAGAAGTGGAAAAAAAAATCTTTTGCATATTAGAAAACGCAAATTTGTTCTATACGTGGCAAAAACACATGCTATCATGAATCATGATGTTTGAGGGCATTTCATCTTACTTTTTTTAAATAAGAGGAAGGAAATGCCATATATAAATTTATATCAAGGCCCATTCCCACGTAATGTGGGATTTACATGCACTACCAAATTTTTGTGCATTACCAATAGAATGAAGGAGAAGAAATAAAGCCGAGGTCTTAACATACATCTTTAAGAAATCATGAAGCTAAAGAATGAGAAGGGATAAGTATCTTTATTGTTTTCTATTCTTGAAAGGTAGCTTCTTATTCTCGGACTGAATCCATTTTCGATTTCTGTTTTTCGTCTCTTTCATATAGATTTGGCAACATTTTAGAAGGGGAGATTGATGTTTGGTATCCTATTGGATCCTGTAAATACCTTAGCAGCCTGGGAAACGGCGACGCAAATTACCTGTGCACATGAAGCTGATGCCAATTTGGTTATAATTCACACTTTGGTAAGCTGAACAATGCAATAAAGTGTTGATTTTGTATTCTAATCCGCAAGAGCTTTGTGTTAGTAGAATCCAAAAACCAGGGTAAGAGGGAAAAAAGTTCCTACTATTTGGTATTCCAACTGACAAGAAAGTGTTAGTTTTTTTGCAAAACTTTCTGCTGAATCTGGTGTTCAAACTGGGAGTCATATCTGCGCGTGTGTTTACTGTGTAAGTTTCAGGATACTGACACAAGTGAACATGAGTTGGATACCATTAACTCGACATGTGATGATCTTAAATTCTGGGTTTGAATGGCAGCAGTTTAATGTTGTGGGAGCCTCAATTTTCTAGGGTTTATTTTCATTTTAACCGAAGCAAGAACCTGCCCAGGCATGGGTGTAATTGTAAATGAACCAAGCTTAAAGGAAAAAGGTTGTGTTCGTGTCCATTTATTTATTTTTGAAGGTGATCATATTCAGTTCGTGTTCAACTGTTTAGTGTTCACGAACAAGTGCGTTTAACATCCGAGAATATGTTCGTTTAACATTCGCGAATATGTTGGTTTATATGGCTGCTAACATGTTTGTTTATATGTTGGCCAAAATGGTGAAATTACACCACTAGTCTTTAAGCCCATTAAGATTCATAATTTGAACTCCAAAGTTTATCATGTATTCAATTTAGTCTCTACCTTTACCAATATTTAAAATGTAAAAGAAAGAAAGAAAGAAAGGAGAACTGAGTAAACTAGCTTGCTCGTGAACACAAACAAACCGAATACACATTTGTTTGTGTTCATTCGTTTATTAAACAAATATAAATTTTTTGTTTATACTTAATAAACGAACGGTTTACGAGCAATTCTTAGAACGCTCTATTCATTTACACTCCTATCTCGACCACTCTCATTCCATGCATGTTTCTGCTTTTCACTAGTCGTGGTTCAGTTGCTGCTTTGTCGATTGATGTAATCACTCTTAAAAATTGACATTCAAAAGTGTTTGAATTCGAATATTAATATTTGTAAGGAATTCGAGTTTTTATATAATGAAGGGAGGATAAAAGGACTTACCTTTACATGAAAATTGGTTGTAGTGGGAGCATATGTTAGGAATGTAAGTAAATGGAGCCCATGTGTTTCAAATTCAGATGGGAAAAGACATAAAGCTGCATCACCATAGAGCTAAGGTCCTCCCTGCAAAATACCAGTACCTGAAGCTCTTATATTATATGTATCAAACACCAAACCTTTCCCAATTCTTGTTTAGATTTAAATTCGATATTTTTTTAATGGTCGTTTAGTTTTTTACCTTTCAACCTTAATTAACACTTTGCTCAAGTTTATACAATATTACATTTACATCCCCTTGTAATATTCATGCTCGATCAAGGTTAACCCAATTTAATGAGGATATTTCTTTCTTCTCAACTAAAAGCTTAATTTTTGTAAAGAGAAACTTGCAGAAATGACTGTATCTTTTTAAAGTTGCCAGAACTTTACACAAATGCTTTTTTTAAATTGCCTTAATCAAATATGGAGGTAATTGATTGCTTCTAAATATTAAAATTTAAATTTTGCTTAATGGTGTGCCTTAAAATATGTACTTTTAGTATCTATTTTATGGTTTTTGTTTGTAGTTTGTGTTTGAATATTGTTTTAAAATTTCAAAGTTATTCGGCAAGTGCAACAATGGTTATTAATACTTTATTTTCTTTTTTTATTAAGTGGGAAGATAATTATATTTTTAAAATAAATATCGTGAATCCAAATAAAATAATATAATATGAACATCTTTTAACTACTAAGTCGATACAACCACAAAATTTTATATGATACAACCACAAACATTTAATTAAAACACGATATAATATAATAACTCAAAGACCATCCAAATAAAATGTGAGCGATTGAGAGCAGTAGCGGTTAGGCCAGATTCCATTTAATCGAAATACGAGTTGTTTGTGTCCTTAAAAACCATGTTTTTGTGCACAATATTTTCCCACTCCATCACTTATTTACTCTTTAGCACTATATTTTTTAAAGTTTCGCAATCACTGGATTTGGGGAGAAGAGAAAAGAAGCCAAATTTAATAATGCAAAGTGGAGCTCACTTTTCATGATTTTATAGTCCAATCAACATTCTTGGTCATACTGTTTTCCTTTTTTTAAAAAAGCTTAAAAATCTAGAGTTCTCAAAAGCCCAATATATAAGAGTAAATAAAGGGGGGAAGCGAGATGCCGACCCTTTGTTCGATTCGCCACGGTGACCGAACACGACGACAACCACAAGCTCCTTACTGCCCACACGCACACCGAGGTTGTAGTGGCGAGGCCAAGGCAAGGCATGGCTTAGCTCTCCCATTGCCGATGCTATTCATTACCAAAGCCACTAGCGCTGGGCTTTAATTTGGATGATATTTTGACTTATATCTATTTGTCTAACGGAATGATTTTGTATACAAAAATTTAACCATAGGTATTTAATTCATTGACTGACGAGGAGTGAAGTCATATTTTTAGTATAATTACATTTGAGGCCCATTTTAGTTTAAATAGTAATAAAATAAGGTTTTGCCCCTCCCAATTTTTAGATGTAAAGACTTAATAGACCTTTGCTCCTCCCAATGTTTGATCCTAACTCAGCCTATGTGGGTGACTAATTCGAATCAGATACTGCAAAAGGTCCATAATGGGGGAGACCCTTTCAACCCAATTTGTTCCATTCACAACACCATAACTCAAACCCCTGACTTGCTTAATTGGCCAAAAATATTCATTCACATCCATCTTGTGTGGGTTTGAATCATGACATTTGCATTGAGAATATTTATTATCGCTCGCTCTATTTAAAAAAAAACATTTTAGTTTAAAAATAATGAGATAAAGTTTGCACCAAGATAATATTCATGAGTTTTACTTTGAACCTTAAATTTTAATTTCTTAGATTTCTACACCACATTAGTGCTCATTAATATTATTTTAGACATCATTAATCTTCTTTTATTGCAAAAAAACTCAAAGTGAATTCATCTTGTCTCGATGAAAGTAAAATTTGAGATCTAAAATAAGACTTGAGGATACTAATTTGATGCAAATTTTATCTATAATTTTTAAATTATAGGAAGAAATCTTAAAAGTCATCGTTACTCTAATACTTTATTCCACTGAAAATATGTTCAAGAAATTGTAGTAGACTCAGAGCGACCAAAAACAATAGAAGACTTTTGTAGTGGAAGTGTTCGAAATTGTCAATACTTTATAAATATTTTAAAATTTTGATTTTTTAATATTTATCATTTTTATAGCTTCTGATTTTTTTAATTTTTTCTTTTGTTTTAAATATTTTAGTAGTGTTTAATTTTTAGTAATTTTTAATATTTTTTTATAATTTTAATATATAAAAATTTTACTAGTTTTTTAAAATCTTAAATTTTGCGTAAATATTAAATAAGTCATCAAAATTTCAATTAAAATCAATTATGTCCTCTAACTTGATTAAGAAATTAATTAAGTTCCTCTTTCACGTCATCATTCGCACGCGGGTTATCATATTAACATTGTGGATCATCACGTCAGCACTATAATGACTACCGTCAATCAAAGAATAAAATTAATGCAATTAAATAAGTTCAAAAGCAAAAGTAATACAATTAAAATATAGACAAAATTATTAATTTAAGTTTACAAAAAGAACAAAATAACCCTTGAGCCTTATATACACTATCCATATGATCAAACAGTCCACACCACCAAAAAAAATAAAAAGAAGCAACGGAAGGGGAAGGCAAGATTCCTGGTAACAAGGAAAGGGTGATCTAAACTCTAAATGGTCCCCTTTGTCTGCCCTACGTACCCCCTCATATATATACTATTATTATCATCACATATTCACATTCACTTCCATTCCTTTGTGTTTCCATTTAAAAAAGAGGCCATGCAAATAGGCAAAACCCTATTCTAATATATCTACAACTTAAACTTTGGTACATCAAATCATATAAGATGGCTCAATCCTTTATTTATTGGTGAAAGCCGGTGAAGTAGCTGTTGCGGAATACGATCGTCGGATAGAGCAAAAAACGCAACTGATAATTTGAGAAAATAATAATGAAGATAAAAGAGACACAGATTTTACGTGGAAAACCCCTAAATAATATAGGGTAAAAACCACGGACAAGGTAGAAGAATTTCACTATGAGAAAATAGGAATTACAACTTCTCTCAGTCTAACAAGGAGAAAACAATGGCAATTCTCTCTTGATAAGAAAGGAGAAAACAACTCTATGAAAACTCTCTAATTTCTCTAGTATTGGGAGGATGTTAGAATGATTTGGGATGTGTAAGAATGGCAAATGGCTAGGCTATTTATAGTTGAGCTTTAGGGACTAACTTATAAATAACCTAAAGTTTAGGGACCAAAAATCAATTTCCCCATTCCATATTTTCAACATTTGCTGCATCATTTTTCTCCATTTGCTGCACCCAAACTTGACAAATTCAATTTGTCAATTGGTGCCTACTTTGTTGAATTTTGCTTTGAAATTTCAAAGCCATTTTCTACAATCTCCCACTTGAAGATTTGATTGGAACAATCATATCTTCACACCATTCTTTCTACCTCGTACTTTCCATGTTGCTTACGTCTCTAACAAGCCACAAGAGGATCGACACCAAGTAAACTTATCAGTGTTGATTGCTTTTGTCATGAAATCTGCTATGTTGTCATCGGTATGGATCTTCTGTATATCTATCGTCCCTTCTTCCACTTTCTCACGAATGAAGTGGTATTGGACCCGAATGTGTTTTGTTCTTGAGTGAAAAGCAGGATTCCTTGCAAGATGCAAGGCGCTCTGACTGTCACAAAACAAAGAGACATTCTCTTGTTTGTGCCCGAGCTCCTCCAATAGCATTTTCAACCATATTGCTTCTTTACTGGCTTGTGTAGCTGCTACATATTCTGCCTCCGTTGTTGACGTAGCCACAACCGATTGCAGTTTTGAAACCCAGCTTACAGATCCACCAGCAACTGTAAACACATACTCTGTTGTAGATTTGCTTTTATCCAAATCTCCTGCATAGTCAGAATCGACATACCCGCTGATAAGAAAGTCTGATCCCCCGTAACATAATGCAACATTTAAGGTCCCTTTGATGTATCTCAGGATCCTTTTCACAGCATTCCAATGCTCTCTGCCTGGATTCGCCATGTACCGACTAACCACTCCCACTGCTTGTGCAATGTCTGGTCTTGTACAAATCATAGCGAACATTAAACTTCCCACTGCTGATGCATACGGTACTCGAGACATCTCCATCCTCTCTTCTTCACTGCTAGGACTCATACTGGAGGATAATTTAAAGTTAATAGGAAGAGGGGTATAAATTGGCTTACAATCTTGCATGCTGAATCGTGACAAGATCTTTTTCAAGTAATTCTTTTGTGAAAGCCAAATCTTCCTACTACTTCTGTCTCGGTGAATTTGCATCCCTAGAATCTTGTTTGCTGGTCCCAAGTCCTTCATTTCAAATTCCCTAGCCAGTCGTGCCTTTAATTCTTCAATATGATCTTTGTTGGGGCCTGCAACCAATATGTCATCTACATACAACAGCAATATAACAAAGTCATTTTCACCAAACCTCTTGAAGTAAGCACAAGGGTCTACATTAAGTCTGTTGTATCCAAGGCTCATGATGAAGGAGTCAAATCTCTTGTACCAACACCTCGGCGCCTGCTTTAAACCGTACAGAGATTTGTTCAACCTGCAAACCAAGTTCTTCTTTTCTTTTTCTTCAAAACCTTCAGGCTGGAGCATGTAAATATCTTCTTCAAGATCTCCATGAAGAAAAGTTGTTTTAACATCTAGCTGCTCTAGATGTAAATTCAATGTAGCACACATTGCCAGGACAACTCGAACCGTTGTTAGTCTAACCACATGAGAAAAGATTTCATTGAAATCAATACCTTCTTTCTGAGCATATCCTTTGACCACCAGTCTTGCACGATACCTCTCCACTTGATCGTCACCATTTCTCTTGATTTTGAAGACCCATTTGTTACCAATTGGCTTCCTTCCTTGTGGTAGTGGCACAAGTTCCCATGTATTATTTTTATGAAGGGCTTCAATTTCTTCTTGCATTGCCGCCATCCACTGCGAAGCATCTGAGTTGTTCATTGCCTCCTCGAATGTTGATGGCTCACCGTCCTCCGTTAAAAGGCAGTATGCAACATTACCTTCTATAACATAATCTGAGTGCCAATTGGGGCGTCTTCTCACACGATCTGATTGACGAGTTGTTGGAGCTTCAGAATTCTCTAGTTCTGGTTCCTCGAGCTCTGGTTCTGCTTCAGAACAATCTCTCTGTTCAAACTCATTTTCAACATGTATCTGTGTAGTCTCTGGCTTTTCTTTATCAGTGCTATCATCTTCTTCTTTTCTTTGTAGCTTATCTTCTACAAAGATAACATCCCTGCTGATAATCACTTTGCGGGCAGTGGGATCCCACAAGCGATACCCCTTTACTCCATCAACATACCCCAAGAATTTACATTTTCTGGATTTTGGATCCAACTTTGAAATTTCTTGGGCATTGTACATCACGTACACAATACTTCCAAATATATGGAGGTTTGAATAATCAACTGGTTTACCAGTCCACATTTCCATCGGTGTCTTCAACTCAATTGCAGTTGATGGAGCCCGATTCACCAAATAACAGGCGGTATTGACTGCTTCTGCCCAGAAAGCTTTTTCTAGCCTTGCAGCTCTCAACATTGCTCGTGTTCTTTCTAACAGAGTTCTGTTCATCCGCTCTGCCACTCCATTTTGTTGAGGAGTGTATACTGTTGTGAACTGTCTTTTGATGCCTTCTTTTCTGCAGAAGTCATCAAATTCATCACTTGTATATTCACCTCCATTATCTGATATGAAACACTTGATCTTATTTCCAGAATCAAGTTCCACCCGCGCTTTGAAAACTTTGAAGGTTGAAAACACATCTGCCTTCCTCTTGATAGGATACACCCAACATCTCCTAGAGTAGTCATCAATGAAGGAGACAAAATACTTTGCTCCGCCTAGGGATGTAACCGGTGCTTGCCATACATCAGAATGAACCAATTCTAGAACAACATTGCCTCTAGAATTTGATGTGTTGAATTTTAATCGATGCTGCTTACTTGTAATACAATGTTCACACAAAGGAAGTGATACCTTTGTTAAACCCGGAAGTAGCTTTTGCTCCACAAGGACTTTCATTCCCTGTTCTGACATGTGTCCAAGTTTCTGATGTCATAACATGGTAGAATCTGAACTACATGAGGCAACAGAGGCTTCAGCTTCTAGCAAAGTCTCTCCCTTCAGCATGTACAAATTTGCCGCTATCTTTTCACCTTTCATTACCACAAGCGCTCCATGGAACACCTTCATGATTCCTTTCCGTGTTTCAATCTTGCTTGCATTATTATCCAACAATCCGTAGGATAATAAGTTTTTCTTCAAGCCTTTCACGTGTCGCACATCTCGAACAACTTTGGTTGTCCCGTCATACATCTTCAATTTGATGGTTCCAACGCCAACAATTTCTAAGGCATGATTATTGCAGCTGTACACAGATCCTCCTGAGATAGGTTCATAATTATAGAACCATTCTCTTCTTGAGGTCATGTGATATGTGGCTCCCGAGTCAATAAGCCATATGTCTGCAAATCTTTTTCTGTCTTCTATGGCTGTTGCTGCTTCACAACAGAGAGCATCTCCATCATCTGAAGTGTTTGCCATATTTCCTTGAGGATTGGAGTTTTTAGGTAAACTCCAACAATCCTTCTTCATGTGACCCTTCTTTCCACAGTTGTAGCACTTAAATTCTTCTTACTCCTTGACTTTGATCTACCATGATTGTGACTGCTACTTTGGCCACGTTCTGTTGATCTTCCTCTCATCACCGTTAAGGCCTCTGCTTGTTGCAGATTTCCTTGTCTGTCTTCCTTGTTCTTGCGCCGATTTTCTTCTTCCAGAACAGCAGCTGCAACGTCATCGAAGACTAGATCACTTGTAAGGTTGTTGTTTGTCAAGTTGATGATGAGTTGATCATACGAATCAGGTAGACTTTGAAGCAGAAGTTCAGCACGTTCTTGTGACTCTATTTTATAGCTTAGGGATGTAAGCTGAGAAAATAGAGTATTCAACGTGTTTAAGTGCTCTGTCACTGAAGTAGATTCTGACATCCGAAGAGTGTACAATTTCCTCTTAAGGAAAATTTTATTGTGCAACGATTTGACCTCGTATAATTTTGCGAGGTGATCCCAAATCTCCTTGGCTGTCTTCTTCTCCTTGATGCTTGATAGTACTTCATCTGCTAATGCTAAATGAAGGTCTGCAATAGCATTCTCGTCCATCTCATTCCATTTCTTGTTATCCGTAAAATCTGCCGGCCTTTCGCTGATAGCCGCTAGACATCCGTTTTTTCTTAGGATGGCCTTTATCTTCAATTTCCACAGTGAGAAATTTCTCCCATTGAACTTTTCAATATCAAATTTCGTTGCCATAGCTTCTATTTCAGATAGCTCCCACTATTTCACCTTTTTGACGTGAATAGTGCCCACCACCTTCAATGAATGAGTAATATCTAACTTACTTTCTTATGATGGAGGATCCACTTTTCAGTGGCAACCAACAGAGAATACGGTAAGTAGATATACACACCCAAATCTGGCTCTGATGCCAATTGTTGCGGAATACGATCGTCGGATAGAGCAAAAAACGCAACTGATAATTTGAGAAAATAATAATGAAGATAAAAGAGACACAGATTTTACGTGGAAAACCCCTAAATAATATAGGGTAAAAACCACGGACAAGGTAGAAGAATTTCACTATGAGAAAATAGGAATTACAACTTCTCTCAGTCTAACAAGGAGAAAACAATGGCAATTCTCTCTTGATAAGAAAAGAGAAAACAACTCTATGAAAACTCTCTAATTTCTCTAGTATTGGGAGGATGTTAGAATGATTTGGGATGTGTAAGAATGGCAAATGGCTAGGCTATTTATAGTTGAGCTTTAGGGACTAACTTATAAATAACCTAAAGTTTAGGGACCAAAAATCAATTTCCCCATTCCATATTTTCAACATTTGCTGCATCATTTTTCTCCATTTGCTGCACCCAAACTTGACAAATTCAATTTGTCAATTGGTGCCTACTTTGTTGAATTTTGCTTTGAAATTTCAAAGTCATTTTCTACAGTAGCTACTTAACTATTAGGTCGAATAATACGTATATAATTCGTTCGTCTATTTTTTTTTTGTGTGTTTCATTATATATCTCGCCAATGATTCTATGTCACGTATATTAATAATTTTATTATTATTTTATTGGTAATACATGTGGCATAAAAGTATTGATGGGACATATAATAAGGTACAGAAAAGAGAGACGGATTGTATTCCGAATAACGCCAACTCAATTTCTTAAATAATGTGATTATCATAATACTCCATGTGTGTGCATTGTAATCTCCATTTAAAAAATAAAAGAAGGCGGGCACCAGCCATGGAAAAAAGGAAGAAACAAACAAACATCCCTTTCACTTGCTTTTTGATCGTCTCCCTTTTTTTATAAACGGGAGTTGCCCATGAACTCGTGTGGCTGCTTCAGGGAACATATACCCTATTTCCCACTTAATTAAAATCAACAAAAAAGCTTCTTTTTGAATATAAAACTACAAAATCTCTTAACATTCTTTTTTGTTAATGATAACAAAAATATGATATATTGGTTAAAGACATAAAGAGCATAGGACAAACTTAAAAGAAATGGAAGACAAAGATAAAAAGTTAGTATAAGTATTTATGAACATGATTTCAAGAAAATGGTGTAACCCTTGAGTGTTGATGTTCGATTTTCATCTTACAGAAATCATATAAACTGGTATTTGCAAATTAAACAATCTATTAATATAATATTTTATTTTGAAATCTATAAAAGATGTATAGTTTTAGGGTAATTATTTCGTGCATCCGCGTGGACACAAAAATGTCAACAAACGCCTTAGTTTTAAGGTTTATGGATTCAATTTAGGATCTAGGGATTTAAGTTTAAGGGTTGTGGTTAGAATTTAGTGTTTGTAGATTAAAACATAAATTCCTAATACATTACCCTAAAACCCTAAACCCTAACATCTAAACTTTAATTTCTAACAACAAACCCTAAATTTTAAACTCCTATATACTAAATCTTAAACTAAATCTAATAACCCTAAAACCAAAACATTTGATTTATTTTCACCTAGGGGTGTGCAAAACCGGGTTCAGTTAACCGATAGAAAATTATTTCGGATAACCGATAAATTCAGGTTGCTTAATTCTCGACCCTAAACCTTAACCATTAAACATGTTATCCGATTGACCGGTTAACCGAAATATTTGGTTCGGGTAATGATTTATTAACTTTCCTTATTAAAAATATCAAATCTAATAACATAGTGAAAAATAAGCTAGAGTTTAAATTTTGAAATATTTAAAGAAGAAAAATATTAATGTATCAAACCGAAAATAGGAAATAATTGACAATTAAGGTTGCATTTTTTTACTTCCCAATGTAAAATAAATCCGCTAATATTTGAGATGTAAATCTATTAAAAATTACCGCTAATTTTCCACTTTCCAAGACAATAAAAATATTTAAAAAAATATTTGAGGAAGAGATTAAATTAACAATGACGATAAAATTTTGTCAAAATAATAGTATAAATATGCATATTTTATATATTATATACTATGCAACCGGTCGGTTTGGTTACTCGTTTTTGTTCAAAACTACAAACCGTATCTAAACCGGAATAATATTTTTTTAAAAAAAAACTACCGAAACTAATTTTTTCGGCTCAGTTGATCAAGTTTTCGGATCGTTTTTTCTTAATTTCAGATTCGGTTTTAATTTTTCGAATTTTTTGCACATCACTTTTTCCACCGCAGTACCTAAAATATTTTTCCTAAAATATATACATTTATCGGTAGGGATCACAAATTGCAAGTAAAATATAGACATGACACGTAGTACAGACCACGGATTCCATTCCAATTGAGTCGATTACATTCATGTTTGAAGAATAGCTCAATGAAGAGGTGAACACAAACGGTCAATTCAATAATAATTAGAAAAGCACGATTGGATCAACCACTAATAACAACATACTAATTTCGTCATCGTCAAACTTTGTTGGAAAAAAAAGAAAAAAAATGTTAGGGACGTTAGGATGAAATATTGGAGGGCGATTAAACATCAATCAAGTATTTTGTTGATGCTAAGAAGATCGAGCACCAGAAAAGGAGGTAGAGACGGTGGTAAAGATGAATAAGGAGATGGTGGATGATGTCGATCTATAGTGGTTCACTCATTTTAATATGGGTAGATAGTCACTGAGGATGACGGAAGAGAAGGAGCGGAGGTTTGGAATATGTTATTTTAGTCGTCTTTCCTCTCTGGTTAGGGATATTTATAGGTGAGAGGCGTTGTTCGATGAGACTAAGTCAAGTCTAGTGACGGCTATTCATGGGCCGTCAGGATAAGACTTAGTCTTTAGCCAGTAGGCTTTTTAGTCTAGTCTTTGACTATTAGATAGTAGGCTTAGCTGGCTGGTTAGATAGACTCGATGAATGTCATGTCGATGATATAGGTAGTTCTGAGGAAGGAAACTCCAAGCCAAATCTCAAGGCTTTACTTGTTGAGATGTAGTGCAACTGCAAATGCAATATGTTCCAGAGATGGATGTATCTTTTCGGAGGCTTGAGCAGGGGTATAACACTTGCACCCTAATCGAGGGAGTGTCACTGGCACGAATGAAGGTTAAAAGTTTCCCGATGGTGTAGGTCATCATCAAGAAGATGTAGACTTTTTCTGAAAACTTGTATTCGTGGCGTTGTCTGAGTGGACCTGAGTGGAGAGTGCAGATCGTGGTCTTTTCGAAGCGTTTTGGTAGGTTGTAAATTAGGGAAAGGCCAAATCCCTAGTTCCATTTCAGATTCTTTTTTCTACAATTGTGGTAAACTTCATTTTTCTCTAAGCTTCGTTTTTGCTCCACAAGTTATTGGTAAGATGGTGAGAATTCGAAGGCTCTGGCGAAGAAAGCCGAGGCGAACCTGTAACACCCCTAATATTATGAAAATGTTGAAAGAAAAAAAAATGGGATAGATTGAGAGTTGTGGGAATCGAACCCACAACCTCCTGAATTTTCAACTGGGTGCCCAGCCAATTGAGCTAGGTAAGCTCTTGGTCTAGAATCACCCCAACTGAATTTTGTTTAGATCCGAAATTTGTATAATAATTAAATAATACAAATATCCTACCTAACCCACTATCTATTATGATTAAAGGGGATCAGATCTTCACGTTATGGGATGAATTATTATTTCCCATTATTATTTCCCCTATTTTATTTTCCCCTCTTTCATAATCGTCGGCCACCTCCGATCTGCCCCACCGCCACGCCGTGATCTTCACCGCCACCGTCAGAGTGACCGCCGTCCCCTTCCCGTTCGAGCCGTGCCAACCACGCGCTCAACCGCCGTTCGCTTCACCGGCAATCGACCGTTGAAGGTTCGCGATATAGGGTTAACTCGCCGCCGTTTCGATTGAATATTTCGGCACCGTTCAACGGCTGTTCGTTGCGCCACGACCATCGGTGGATTCCCCTCTCCCGTCCGAACAAAACCCACCCTCCAGTGACCATCGTGGTCGCCGGTGGCTCACGAATTTGGTCAGGGAAGGGAGCCGTCGGGGTTAGGGTGATATTAGGGTTAGGTTTAATTAAATTGGGGATTTATTTTCGGGTGGACCGAACCGGTCTGGGATGAACCGGCCAGCTGGGCTGAACCAAACCGATCTGGTTCGGCTGGTATATTGATGACGTCACGATGACGTCATCTGCTGGGTAAGGGTTATGCAGGCTGACGTCAGCGATGACGTCATCACAGTCAATGATGACGTCAGCGTTGACTTTGGGTTGACTTTTTCGGTCGAGTCCACCTTTATGTTTTTCGACGTTCCGGTTCCGTTGCCGCTGTCCGTTTCTTCAAATTCGAACCCGAAGTGCCGTTTTGGATCAATTTTATATATTGAGCTCAGATTTTTAGTAAAGTGTTACATCGGAATTTGACTCAGATAATTTCGTGTTCAGGTGACGTGGACTCTGATTCCGAGATTTTACCTCCTCCACCGCCAGGCAGACCTCTGGTGGCACAATCTTCGAGATCTGATAGTAAGATATTTATTAAGCAAATTATTCGGATATGGCATAGTAGGAAATCTTACATAGTGTCCTGTATTTTTAGGAACTGATTCTGTCCGACCTTCCGCTAGAGCTAAGCGTGGGAGACGTCACTATCGACGTTGACTATTTAGCTGCCTAAGGTGTGTTCTCTGTTTGTGCTACATTTATGTGTTACATGATTTTGTGAATTGTATGATAAATATTGCATGACTCATTGGTATGTCATCCTGCTTTGTTATTTGATAAATAATGTATACTCGGATTTTATGATCATGTTATGTAACACATCGGAATCGGATTATTATGTACATGCATCTTAGTTATATAACAAGATTGCATTCGGACTTTGAAATCGGATTACATGTCATATCATTGGGTTGGTATATTGTACGGAGGAAGCTCAGCGACTTCATCCTTCGGGTTGAACTTCGCTTCGGATCAGTGGTTTCACCCTTCGGGCTGAATTCCGCTTCGGATTAGTGGTTCCACCCTTCGGGCTGAGTTCCACTTCGGATGGTGACGATGGAGAAAGTAGGTTCTGGGGAACCTTACTTTTCGGTGTATCGGAGATGGGTATTATGATTCATGTGCATCAGACATCATATCATTTTGATCCGGTTATTGTTGTGTTTTCAGAAAAGTTTTTATCAGAAAATAAAATACAGTTTTGTTTTGTTTTCAGTTGCACTTTAGAGACACACTGAGCTTTTTAGCTGACTCCCCCTTAGTATCTGTTTCAGATTTCCAGACTTAGGTTTCGGTACTTGGAGGACTACATACGATCACTATTTGATATTATCTATCAGTATGTTTCGTTTCCGGACTTATTAAATGATTTAAGTATTTTCAGTATTTGGTTGTAAACGTGGACTTTGGACATTTATTACTATTGGGATTTGATAACTATTTTGAGTATGCTTGTTTTAAAATGAAACAGTAAACGATAACTATTATAATTGAATAATAGTTTCGGTACAGTTTTTCATAAATGACCTTACTTGAGGGGAAAGTTTCCAATTCGCCAAATTCAATTTATTTCAAAACCCTAGATCAAAATAAGGGGTTACATTTAGTGGTATCAGAGCCTAGGTTACACCCCTCGGCCTGTGAGACTCGATGGAAATTTGATTTTAAAGTTTTCGAAAAATTGCAAGCATCATAAATGTTTTCGGAAATTATGAGATTTTCAGATAAATGTCCAAAAAAATATATATATATATATGTTTTAATTAAAGTCTCCAAGTACCAATCTTGACTCTAGGACTCTTCTTTTGTAGATAGACTATTATGCCACTGTGTAGGAGTTTTAATCTATTGTTTGTTCGATGTCGTGACCGAGGCCCGTACTACTACTTCTAGTAGTGGTCACTCGCCTTCTGTTGGGCAAGCAGAAATTCAGAATAAGTTACATGTTGATGAGAACCATTTGTTAGGAGGATATCAGATCGGAAGTGATAACTCACTTGATATTGAGAACACTGACCGATATGTAGGAGCCGAGCTCGTATCGAAGTGTTAAGATTATTTTATAAATTTGAATCAGAATAGCAAGACAGTGAATGTTTATGAGATAAAGTTTCGAAGTTGAGTCAAGTATGCTCCTGAGTTAGTTGTGACTGAGAAAGATATGTATGATTTTTAGGAACTTCGATTACCGACTCAAAGAGATGTTGCAACACATCATGATAAAGTATTCAGAGACATGGTTGATCGAGTTAAAACTTTTGAGAGGACGAATTTCACAAATGGAAAAAAAAGGAACTTCAAAATTTGATCATCTCGGGAAGCAACCAGACACATTTGTACAACAAAGTTTTGTCTGCTCGTTGGGAAAGAGACCTAGAGATGAGTTTGTTCCTCAGAGTTATCAGAATGTAACTTGCAGTACCGACAGTTTCGTCTGGTAGCCAGGGTAATCCAAAAGTCTGTCGGCCTATTTCTGTATGTGGTTTTTACAACAACAAGCATAACGGGGAGTGCAGGTGGATGAACAGAACGTGTCTCAGATGTGGTTCTCAGGATCACTTCTTAAAAAAAATTTGTCCACGTTCAGCTACTGGTTCATCCGTTCAGAGTCATGCATCAATTCAGACACCTCACCGAGGTAGAAGGCAGTTCATGCCAATTGCTTCTAGTACTGCTAGTAAAGGTAGACATGCTCCGAGTGGGTGATCATGTCAAGATTTCTAAGATGTACAAGAATTGCCCTTTGGAAATTCAAGGGAAAAAAAAAATATTCTCTGTTGATTTGATGGAGTTACCTTTCAAAGCGTTCGACCTTATTTTTGGAATGGATTGGTTATCCGCTCATCGAGTCCGTTTGGATTGTGAAAAGAAAATGGCGACTCTAAAAACCTCAGATGGGTACGAGGTGATTATGGTGGGAGAGCTTAGAGGTTACTTGTCCTATGTTGTTCGGCTCTCAAAGTAGAAAAGATGATTCAACATGGAGCTACTGCCTATCTTGCTTATATTTTTGACTGGAGGTAGTCAGATTCTAGTTTGGATAAGATCCGGGTGGTTAGGAATTTTTCTAGATGTTTTTCGGAGGAATTGCCAGGGGTACCGTCAAAACGTGACGAGGTTGAGTTTGGCATAGATGTATATCCGGGTACAGCTCCTGTCTCTATAGCAATGTGAATAAGGACTGAAATTGGAATTTGCGCGATTGAAGGTATTCAAAGTTCCTTGTATTCGGGATGTTGAGGATGTTGCATTTGGGTTCGAGAGTGATCGAAGGGAGTATCATGGTCAACTGATATAACAAGTATTAAAGGTAATACACTACTACCTCTAGTATGCCTTATGAACATGTTAATATTCGGTTAATGCATGCATGAATATGATAAGGAGTGTTGTTAGTCCTGCTCAAGTCAAACCAGATATGAAATCGAGTATGATAACCTAGATATGATCGAAATGCTCGACCGAGGAAGTTAACAAATGTAAGGACCTGTAGTTCAATCAATTAAGTAATAAGGCAACTAATCTCCAAATTTAATCATCAGTGTCAAATGATCAATGCTAAAAATATTTTGATATGAAATTACGAAAATGCTCTATGGTATGAGAATGACTAAAATACCCTTGGATTTGGAAGCAGTCTAGAAATCTGCACTGGATATGGTAAAACAACCCGATTCATCTAAAAAACCTCGATCTACTGGGAAAGTTATGGTAACAATATTTAAACCTTCGAGATTGTAAGGTGTTAGGTTTTCTTGAATTTGGAATGAATCTCCGAGTATAGAGTTACTGGAAACTACTCATACCTCTAAATTAATCAAGTGGCTCAAATACTGAATTGATCGTAATAACTAAAAGTATTGGAAATATTGTCATGGTTAAATTATTCGGAATGATCGTATTGATAAAAATGACTGAAGTATCCTCGGATACCGAGGCTTGCGAATTAACTGGAAGGATGGATAAAACCTTGAGTTCTGAAATGAATGAAGTGGTTGGAGGTACCGAAATTTCTGAAATGGCTGAAACACCCATGAGTACTTAAATGATTGAAATTCTACAAATGGTTCAATTGACAGTAATGATGGATATCTCGAACATCGAAATGACCGAAATACCCCTATGATTGGAATAAGTAAATTACCTCTGATGAAATTTTTTGAAATGTCAATAAAGTTGGAAATGACTGGAATGCCCTCAAGGGTGAAGCATGACTCTGGTATATCAATCTCTCGTGATATTAATATGAGGATGGGAGTTTTTCCGCACAGAATATAATTTTGATTACTTCGCGGCAAGTCCGATGGTGAAATATGAAAGCAATCGTTCAGATATACGATACAGTCGAATACATCGAAAGGGTTGGTTAGTAATGCAAGGTTGGGATATGCTAGTTCGAATGGTTTTGGTTGCAACTACCTCTACGGAGACACTATCTCTACGGAGAGAAGTGATATATCTTCACCGATCACAAGAGTTTAAAATACCTCCTTACGCAAAAAGAATTGAATCTGAGACAGCGTCGCTGGTTGGAACTTCTTAAAGATTATGACTGTGAGATAGAGTATCACCTAGGAAAGGCGAATGTGGTTGCTGACGCCTTAAGTCGTAATGTTATCTCAGAATTGAGATCCTTGTTTGCTCAGATGAGTTTACATGAGGATGGTAGTTTGATGGCAGAACTTAGGGTCATCCCTACACTGATATCTGATATTCGAGCTGAACAACCTACGGATCCTTTTCTTATGCATCGTATCAGAGAGGTTTCTGAAGGTATATCTGTGGATTATACTATTGATCAGGATGGTGTTTTGTGTTTCCGAGGCAGGTACTGTATTCCAAAGAAATCTGGGTTGAAACAGGTTATTCTTCGCAAGGCACATAATAGCCCTTATTCTATGCATCCTGGCAGTGATAAGATGTACAAGAACCTTTGCCAGAGGTACTTGTGGAAAGGTCTTAAACGGGATGTTGTCGGATTTGTGTCTAAGTGTATGACTTGTCAGAGAGTCAAGGCAGAGCATCAGCGTCCATCTAGATTGCTTCAGCACATCGAGATTCCTCAATGGAAATGGGAACGAGTAACTATGGATTTTGTCAGTGGTCTTTCGATGACTCCGTCCAAGAAGGACTCTGTCTGGGTCATAGTGGACCGTTTAACTAAGTCTGCTCATTTCATTCCGGTTCGAGTCAATTATCCTTTGAATAAGTTGGCTCAGCTTTATATTTCTGAGATCGTTCGACTTCATGGAGTACCACTATCGATTATTTCTGATCGTGACCCGAGGTTTACAGCGAAGTTTTGGAAGGCACTCCACTCTTCTTTAGGTACCCGGTTGAACTTCAGTACCTCTTACCATCCGCAAACTGATGGGCAGTCTGAGCGTGTGATTCAAATTCTTGAGGACATGTTGAGAGGTTGTGTTCTGGATTATAGTGGTAGTTGGGAGGATTTCTTGCCGCTTGCAGAGTTTACATATAATAACAGTTACCAGTCCAGTATCAAAATGGCACCGTATGAGGATCAGTATGGGCGTAAGTGTAGGTCACCGATTGGGTGGACTGAACTTAATGAACATAGATTGTTGGGACCGAACCTAGTCCGTGAAGCTGAACATACAGTCAGATTGATTCGAGACCGGCTTAAAGTTGCTTTTGATAGACAAAAATCTTACGCCGACTTGAAACGTCGAAATCTTGAGTTTGAGGTTGGTGATGAGGTTTTCCTGAAAGTATCTCCGTGGAGAAAGGTACTTCGGTTTGGTCGGAAGGGCAAATTGAGTCCTCGTTATATTGGTCCTTATCGGATTCTTCGTCGGGTTGGACCTGTTGCTTATCAACTCGAATTATCACCAGAGCTTCGGCGTATTCATGATGTTTACCATGTTTCTGTGTTGAGACGCTATCATGCTGATCCGTCTCATGTTTTACCCGTGGAAGAGATTGAGATTCGTCCTGATCTGCGCTTTGAGGAAGAGCCTATTGAGATTTTTGCTCAGGATAAGAAAGTTCTCAGAAGGAAGACCATCAAGATGGTCAAAGTCTTGTGGAGTGGTCGCAGTCATGACAAGGCTACCTGGGAGCCCAAAGATGTCGTCAAAGCTCAGTATCCGCATTTGTTTACTCAAGGTAAATTTCGAGGACGAAATTTCTTTTTAGGAGGGGAGAATTGTAACACCCCTAATATTATGAAAATGTTGAAAGAAAAAAAAATGGGATAGATTGAGAGTTGTGGGAATCGAACCCACAACCTCCTGAATTTTCAACTGGGTGCCCAGCCAATTGAGCTAGGTAAGCTCTTGGTCTAGAATCACCCCAACTGAATTTTGTTTAGATCCGAAATTTGTATAATAATTAAATAATACAAATATCCTACCTAACCCACTATCTATTATGATTAAAGGGGATCAGATCTTCACGTTATGGGATGAATTATTATTTCCCATTATTATTTCCCCTATTTTATTTTCCCCTCTTTCATAATCGTCGGCCACCTCCGATCTGCCCCACCGCCACGCCGTGATCTTCACCGCCACCGTCAGAGTGACCGCCGTCCCCTTCCCGTTCGAGCCGTGCCAACCACGCGCTCAACCGCCGTTCGCTTCACCGGCAATCGACCATTGAAGGTTCGCGATATAGGGTTAACTCGCCGCCGTTTCGATTGAATATTTCGGCACCGTTCAACGGCTGTTCGTTGCGCCACGACCATCGGTGGATTCCCCTCTCCCGTCCGAACAAAACCCACCCTCCAGTGACCATCGTGGTCGCCGGTGGCTCACGAATTTGGTCAGGGAAGGGAGCCGTCGGGGTTAGGGTGATATTAGGGTTAGGTTTAATTAAATTGGGGATTTATTTTCGGGTGGACCGAACCGGTCTGGGATGAACCGGCCAGCTGGGCTGAACCAAACCGATCTGGTTCGGCTGGTATATTGATGACGTCACGATGACGTCATCTGCTGGGTAAGGGTTATGCAGGCTGACGTCAGCGATGACGTCATCACAGTCAATGATGACGTCAGCGTTGACTTTGGGTTGACTTTTTCGGTCGAGTCCACCTTTATGTTTTTCGACGTTCCGGTTCCGTTGCCGCTGTCCGTTTCTTCAAATTCGAACCCGAAGTGCCGTTTTGGATCAATTTTATATATTGAGCTCAGATTTTTAGTAAAGTGTTACATCGGAATTTGACTCAGATAATTTCGTGTTCAGGTGACGTGGACTCTGATTCCGAGATTTTACCTCCTCCACCGCCAGGCAGACCTCTGGTGGCACAATCTTCGAGATCTGATAGTAAGATATTTATTAAGCAAATTATTCGGATATGGCATAGTAGGAAATCTTACATAGTGTCCTGTATTTTTAGGAACTGATTCTGTCCGACCTTCCGCTAGAGCTAAGCGTGGGAGACGTCACTATCGACGTTGACTACTTAGCTGCCTAAGGTGTGTTCTCTGTTTGTGCTACATTTATGTGTTACATGATTTTGTGAATTGTATGATAAATATTGCATGACTCATTGGTATGTCATCCTGCTTTGTTATTTGATAAATAATGTATACTCGGATTTTATGATCATGTTATGTAACACATCGGAATCGGATTATTATGTACATGCATCTTAGTTATATAACAAGATTGCATTCGGACTTTGAAATCGGATTACATGTCATATCATTGGGTTGGTATATTGTACGGAGGAAGCTCAGCGACTTCATCCTTCGGGTTGAACTTCGCTTCGGATCAGTGGTTTCACCCTTCGGGCTGAATTCCGCTTCGGATTAGTGGTTCCACCCTTCGGGCTGAGTTCCACTTCGGATGGTGACGATGGAGAAAGTAGGTTCTGGGGAACCTTACTTTTCGGTGTATCGGAGATGGGTATTATGATTCATGTGCATCAGACATCATATCATTTTGATCCGGTTATTGTTGTGTTTTCAGAAAAGTTTTTATCAGAAAATAAAATACAGTTTTGTTTTGTTTTCAGTTGCACTTTAGAGACACACTGAGCTTTTTAGCTGACTCCCCCTTAGTATCTGTTTCAGATTTCCAGACTTAGGTTTCGGTACTTGGAGGACTACATACGATCACTATTTGATATTATCTATCAGTATGTTTCGTTTCCGGACTTATTAAATGATTTAAGTATTTTCAGTATTTGGTTGTAAACGTGGACTTTGGACATTTATTACTATTGGGATTTGATAACTATTTTGAGTATGCTTGTTTTAAAATGAAACAGTAAACGATAACTATTATAATTGAATAATAGTTTCGGTACAGTTTTTCATAAATGACCTTACTTGAGGGGAAAGTTTCCAATTCGCCAAATTCAATTTATTTCAAAACCCTAGATCAAAATAAGGGGTTACATTTAGTGGTATCAGAGCCTAGGTTACACCCCTCGGCCTGTGAGACTCGATGGAAATTTGATTTTAAAGTTTTCGAAAAATTGCAAGCATCATAAATGTTTTCGGAAATTATGAGATTTTCAGATAAATGTCCAAAAAAATATATATATATATATGTTTTAATTAAAGTCTCCAAGTACCAATCTTGACTCTAGGACTCTTCTTTTGTAGATAGACTATTATGCCACTGTGTAGGAGTTTTAATCTATTGTTTGTTCGATGTCGTGACCGAGGCCCGTACTACTACTTCTAGTAGTGGTCACTCGCCTTCTGTTGGGCAAGCAGAAATTCAGAATAAGTTACATGTTGATGAGAACCATTTGTTAGGAGGATATCAGATCGGAAGTGATAACTCACTTGATATTGAGAACACTGACCGATATGTAGGAGCCGAGCTCGTATCGAAGTGTTAAGATTATTTTATAAATTTGAATCAGAATAGCAAGACAGTGAATGTTTATGAGATAAAGTTTCGAAGTTGAGTCAAGTATGCTCCTGAGTTAGTTGTGACTGAGAAAGATATGTATGATTTTTAGGAACTTCGATTACCGACTCAAAGAGATGTTGCAACACATCATGATAAAGTATTCAGAGACATGGTTGATCGAGTTAAAACTTTTGAGAGGACGAATTTCACAAATGGAAAAAAAAAGGAACTTCAAAATTTGATCATCTCGGGAAGCAACCAGACACATTTGTACAACAAAGTTTTGTCTGCTCGTTGGGAAAGAGACCTAGAGATGAGTTTGTTCCTCAGAGTTATCAGAATGTAACTTGCAGTACCGACAGTTTCGTCTGGTAGCCAGGGTAATCCAAAAGTCTGTCGGCCTATTTCTGTATGTGGTTTTTACAACAACAAGCATAACGGGGAGTGCAGGTGGATGAACAGAACGTGTCTCAGATGTGGTTCTCAGGATCACTTCTTAAAAAAAAATTTGTCCACGTTCAGCTACTGGTTCATCCGTTCAGAGTCATGCATCAATTCAGACACCTCACCGAGGTAGAAGGCAGTTCATGCCAATTGCTTCTAGTACTGCTAGTAAAGGTAGACATGCTCCGAGTGGGTGATCATGTCAAGATTTCTAAGATGTACAAGAATTGCCCTTTGGAAATTCAAGGGAAAAAAAAAATATTCTCTGTTGATTTGATGGAGTTACCTTTCAAAGCGTTCGACCTTATTTTTGGAATGGATTGGTTATCCGCTCATCGAGTCCGTTTGGATTGTGAAAAGAAAATGGCGACTCTAAAAACCTCAGATGGGTACGAGGTGATTATGGTGGGAGAGCTTAGAGGTTACTTGTCCTATGTTGTTCGGCTCTCAAAGTAGAAAAGATGATTCAACATGGAGCTACTGCCTATCTTGCTTATATTTTTGACTGGAGGTAGTCAGATTCTAGTTTGGATAAGATCCGGGTGGTTAGGAATTTTTCTAGATGTTTTTCGGAGGAATTGCCAGGGGTACCGTCAAAACGTGACGAGGTTGAGTTTGGCATAGATGTATATCCGGGTACAGCTCCTGTCTCTATAGCAATGTGAATAAGGACTGAAATTGGAATTTGCGCGATTGAAGGTATTCAAAGTTCCTTGTATTCGGGATGTTGAGGATGTTGCATTTGGGTTCGAGAGTGATCGAAGGGAGTATCATGGTCAACTGATATAACAAGTATTAAAGGTAATACACTACTACCTCTAGTATGCCTTATGAACATGTTAATATTCGGTTAATGCATGCATGAATATGATAAGGAGTGTTGTTAGTCCTGCTCAAGTCAAACCAGATATGAAATCGAGTATGATAACCTAGATATGATCGAAATGCTCGACCGAGGAAGTTAACAAATGTAAGGACCTGTAGTTCAATCAATTAAGTAATAAGGCAACTAATCTCCAAATTTAATCATCAGTGTCAAATGATCAATGCTAAAAATATTTTGATATGAAATTACGAAAATGCTCTATGGTATGAGAATGACTAAAATACCCTTGGATTTGGAAGCAGTCTAGAAATCTGCACTGGATATGGTAAAACAACCCGATTCATCTAAAAAACCTCGATCTACTGGGAAAGTTATGGTAACAATATTTAAACCTTCGAGATTGTAAGGTGTTAGGTTTTCTTGAATTTGGAATGAATCTCCGAGTATAGAGTTACTGGAAACTACTCATACCTCTAAATTAATCAAGTGGCTCAAATACTGAATTGATCGTAATAACTAAAAGTATTGGAAATACTGTCATGGTTAAATTATTCGGAATGATCGTATTGATAAAAATGACTGAAGTATCCTCGGATACCGAGGCTTGCGAATTAACTGGAAGGATGGATAAAACCTTGAGTTCTGAAATGAATGAAGTGGTTGGAGGTACCGAAATTTCTGAAATGGCTGAAACACCCATGAGTACTTAAATGATTGAAATTCTACAAATGGTTCAATTGACAGTAATGATGGATATCTCGAACATCGAAATGACCGAAATACCCCTATGATTGGAATAAGTAAATTACCTCTGATGAAATTTTTTGAAATGTCAATAAAGTTGGAAATGACTGGAATGCCCTCAAGGGTGAAGCATGACTCTGGTATATCAATCTCTCGTGATATTAATATGAGGATGGGAGTTTTTCCGCACAGAATATAATTTTGATTACTTCGCGGCAAGTCCGATGGTGAAATATGAAAGCAATCGTTCAGATATACGATACAGTCGAATACATCGAAAGGGTTGGTTAGTAATGCAAGGTTGGGATATGCTAGTTCGAATGGTTTTGGTTGCAACTACCTCTACGGAGACACTATCTCTACGGAGAGAAGTGATATATCTTCACCGATCACAAGAGTTTAAAATACCTCCTTACGCAAAAAGAATTGAATCTGAGACAGCGTCGCTGGTTGGAACTTCTTAAAGATTATGACTGTGAGATAGAGTATCACCTAGGAAAGGCGAATGTGGTTGCTGACGCCTTAAGTCGTAATGTTATCTCAGAATTGAGATCCTTGTTTGCTCAGATGAGTTTACATGAGGATGGTAGTTTGATGGCAGAACTTAGGGTCATCCCTACACTGATATCTGATATTCGAGCTGAACAACCTACGGATCCTTTTCTTATGCATCGTATCAGAGAGGTTTCTGAAGGTATATCTGTGGATTATACTATTGATCAGGATGGTGTTTTGTGTTTCCGAGGCAGGTACTGTATTCCAAAGAAATCTGGGTTGAAACAGGTTATTCTTCGCAAGGCACATAATAGCCCTTATTCTATGCATCCTGGCAGTGATAAGATGTACAAGAACCTTTGCCAGAGGTACTTGTGGAAAGGTCTTAAACGGGATGTTGTCGGATTTGTGTCTAAGTGTATGACTTGTCAGAGAGTCAAGGCAGAGCATCAGCGTCCATCTAGATTGCTTCAGCACATCGAGATTCCTCAATGGAAATGGGAACGAGTAACTATGGATTTTGTCAGTGGTCTTTCGATGACTCCGTCCAAGAAGGACTCTGTCTGGGTCATAGTGGACCGTTTAACTAAGTCTGCTCATTTCATTCCGGTTCGAGTCAATTATCCTTTGAATAAGTTGGCTCAGCTTTATATTTCTGAGATCGTTCGACTTCATGGAGTACCACTATCGATTATTTCTGATCGTGACCCGAGGTTTACAGCGAAGTTTTGGAAGGCACTCCACTCTTCTTTAGGTACCCGGTTGAACTTCAGTACCTCTTACCATCCGCAAACTGATGGGCAGTCTGAGCGTGTGATTCAAATTCTTGAGGACATGTTGAGAGGTTGTGTTCTGGATTATAGTGGTAGTTGGGAGGATTTCTTGCCGCTTGCAGAGTTTACATATAATAACAGTTACCAGTCCAGTATCAAAATGGCACCGTATGAGGATCAGTATGGGCGTAAGTGTAGGTCACCGATTGGGTGGACTGAACTTAATGAACATAGATTGTTGGGACCGAACCTAGTCCGTGAAGCTGAACATACAGTCAGATTGATTCGAGACCGGCTTAAAGTTGCTTTTGATAGACAAAAATCTTACGCCGACTTGAAACGTCGAAATCTTGAGTTTGAGGTTGGTGATGAGGTTTTCCTGAAAGTATCTCCGTGGAGAAAGGTACTTCGGTTTGGTCGGAAGGGCAAATTGAGTCCTCGTTATATTGGTCCTTATCGGATTCTTCGTCGGGTTGGACCTGTTGCTTATCAACTCGAATTATCACCAGAGCTTCGGCGTATTCATGATGTTTACCATGTTTCTGTGTTGAGACGCTATCATGCTGATCCGTCTCATGTTTTACCCGTGGAAGAGATTGAGATTCGTCCTGATCTGCGCTTTGAGGAAGAGCCTATTGAGATTTTTGCTCAGGATAAGAAAGTTCTCAGAAGGAAGACCATCAAGATGGTCAAAGTCTTGTGGAGTGGTCGCAGTCATGACAAGGCTACCTGGGAGCCCAAAGATGTCGTCAAAGCTCAGTATCCGCATTTGTTTACTCAAGGTAAATTTCGAGGACGAAATTTCTTTTTAGGAGGGGAGAATTGTAACACCCCTAATATTATGAAAATGTTGAAAGAAAAAAAAATGGGATAGATTGAGAGTTGTGGGAATCGAACCCACAACCTCCTGAATTTTCAACTGGGTGCCCAGCCAATTGAGCTAGGTAAGCTCTTGGTCTAGAATCACCCCAACTGAATTTTGTTTAGATCCGAAATTTGTATAATAATTAAATAATACAAATATCCTACCTAACCCACTATCTATTATGATTAAAGGGGATCAGATCTTCACGTTATGGGATGAATTATTATTTCCCATTATTATTTCCCCTATTTTATTTTCCCCTCTTTCATAATCGTCGGCCACCTCCGATCTGCCCCACCGCCACGCCGTGATCTTCACCGCCACCGTCAGAGTGACCGCCGTCCCCTTCCCGTTCGAGCCGTGCCAACCACGCGCTCAACCGCCGTTCGCTTCACCGGCAATCGACCATTGAAGGTTCGCGATATAGGGTTAACTCGCCGCCGTTTCGATTGAATATTTCGGCACCGTTCAACGGCTGTTCGTTGCGCCACGACCATCGGTGGATTCCCCTCTCCCGTCCGAACAAAACCCACCCTCCAGTGACCATCGTGGTCGCCGGTGGCTCACGAATTTGGTCAGGGAAGGGAGCCGTCGGGGTTAGGGTGATATTAGGGTTAGGTTTAATTAAATTGGGGATTTATTTTCGGGTGGACCGAACCGGTCTGGGATGAACCGGCCAGCTGGGCTGAACCAAACCGATCTGGTTCGGCTGGTATATTGATGACGTCACGATGACGTCATCTGCTGGGTAAGGGTTATGCAGGCTGACGTCAGCGATGACGTCATCACAGTCAATGATGACGTCAACGTTGACTTTGGGTTGACTTTTTCGGTCGAGTCCACCTTTATGTTTTTCGACGTTCCGGTTCCGTTGCCGCTGTCCGTTTCTTCAAATTCGAACCCGAAGTGCCGTTTTGGATCAATTTTATATATTGAGCTCAGATTTTTAGTAAAGTGTTACATCGGAATTTGACTCAGATAATTTCGTGTTCAGGTGACGTGGACTCTGATTCCGAGATTTTACCTCCTCCACCGCCAGGCAGACCTCTGGTGGCACAATCTTCGAGATCTGATAGTAAGATATTTATTAAGCAAATTATTCGGATATGGCATAGTAGGAAATCTTACATAGTGTCCTGTATTTTTAGGAACTGATTCTGTCCGACCTTCCGCTAGAGCTAAGCGTGGGAGACGTCACTATCGACGTTGACTACTTAGCTGCCTAAGGTGTGTTCTCTGTTTGTGCTACATTTATGTGTTACATGATTTTGTGAATTGTATGATAAATATTGCATGACTCATTGGTATGTCATCCTGCTTTGTTATTTGATAAATAATGTATACTCGGATTTTATGATCATGTTATGTAACACATCGGAATCGGATTATTATGTACATGCATCTTAGTTATATAACAAGATTGCATTCGGACTTTGAAATCGGATTACATGTCATATCATTGGGTTGGTATATTGTACGGAGGAAGCTCAGCGACTTCATCCTTCGGGTTGAACTTCGCTTCGGATCAGTGGTTTCACCCTTCGGGCTGAATTCCGCTTCGGATTAGTGGTTCCACCCTTCGGGCTGAGTTCCACTTCGGATGGTGACGATGGAGAAAGTAGGTTCTGGGGAACCTTACTTTTCGGTGTATCGGAGATGGGTATTATGATTCATGTGCATCAGACATCATATCATTTTGATCCGGTTATTGTTGTGTTTTCAGAAAAGTTTTTATCAGAAAATAAAATACAGTTTTGTTTTGTTTTCAGTTGCACTTTAGAGACACACTGAGCTTTTTAGCTGACTCCCCCTTAGTATCTGTTTCAGATTTCCAGACTTAGGTTTCGGTACTTGGAGGACTACATACGATCACTATTTGATATTATCTATCAGTATGTTTCGTTTCCGGACTTATTAAATGATTTAAGTATTTTCAGTATTTGGTTGTAAACGTGGACTTTGGACATTTATTACTATTGGGATTTGATAACTATTTTGAGTATGCTTGTTTTAAAATGAAACAGTAAACGATAACTATTATAATTGAATAATAGTTTCGGTACAGTTTTTCATAAATGACCTTACTTGAGGGGAAAGTTTCCAATTCGCCAAATTCAATTTATTTCAAAACCCTAGATCAAAATACGGGGTTACAGAACCAGCCGATGAAAGTGATCAAGGCTGAGTTGGAATGTAGGGCCAGTTGGGAGGAGGTGGGGAGGTTGTTAGGATGTCGTTGGTTGTTGTGGTCGAACTTTGCGTTTGAATTCGAGAATCCGGAGTGGTTGTTCAGGTTGAGTGCTTGTGGTGAGGAGATAATGGGACCTTGGAGTGGTGTTATTTGCCCTTGTTTTTGTTTGAAGCTGAATTTCATCTATCGTTGTATTAGTTTACTCGTGAATTGCTGACGAAGTACAACGTGACTCCGGGACAGTTGATGTGAGTGTCCTGGTGGCTTGCTATTAGCTACCTCCTTAAGTGTGCGAGGAAAAATTGGTAACCTTCTATGAATATTCTGCGAAGGGTGTTTACCGAAACAAATTTTGGTCAATTAATTTTACCGAATTGAAGGTCTAAAATAGAATTTATGCATTAGGTTTTTCCCGAGCGCCGCAGGCTTTTATGTTGGTTTTTTTGTCGGTGGCCGACAACCAGTTTTAAATACTGGTTGTCGACCACCGGGTTCATTATTTTTCATGTCTTTTTTATTTTTTATATTTTAAATAAGAATCTTTGTCTCTGTGGTACGTGTTTTCTCTGTCCTTGTGGCATGGTTTTCTTTATTTTTGTGGTTCGTTTCATCTGTCATTTTGGCATGATTTCAACATAATTTAGCGGCCGTTTGGTGCTCGTACATAGATCTTTACGGCGTTAGTTTCTGATTTTGATTATATCGGTGGTCATAGAAAGATAGATCTCCACTCGGTTGATGGTTGTTTGTCGATGTAATCAGACCTGAGTAACGGAGCAATCTGTCTGATAGTTTGGTTGGCTCACCACTCCTTTTTTACTTGGTAAAGCGTCTCGTTTGGAGAGAGATAAAGAGATTCAAGAAAACTTCTGAATTTTGTCGGTATGCTAGTATCTATGGAAGTATTTACTTTTTTTTTGCATCTTAGAATTTTGTATGAGATTTTAATGGACTAGATCTCATTATTATTCTTTCTAAATGCAATGTGTTTGATATATTTTCTATGGTAATTAATAAAATTTAGTTGTCTTTGTAAAAAAAAAATTATGCACAAATAATACACGAAACCATTTCCCAAATAACCTATTTTTCAACATATTATCTCGAAACCCAAATTTACGTTCAGTATCAAGTATTCCCATCTCAACAAAACCCCCTATAACGTTTCTAAATGAAACAATACAAAAAAATGAACTAAAACTAAAAGCAAACCAAAATTAAAATAAGAGAAAATGAAAATCGTAGGGAACAGTCGAAAGTAACCATTTATAGCATCACAACTTTTTAAAGGGTAAGAACCAAAAGTACATTTTTTATCTAATATTTAAGTTATTTATAATTTTAAATTAAATATAATTACATTTGAACATATTAAAATTTATAATTTTTTTAAAAATATCAATACAACGAAAATGGAGATAGCATAATAATGTATTATTTATGTTAAAAATTTGCAATTTTTCTTTTTAATAATATTATCTTCAAAATTTGAATCCACATTCTTTTCTTATAATTATGTGAATGTTCTTTTAAATATATTCAAGATTAAAGAAAAAGATTGGGAACAATTCATACTAATAAACTGAAGTATATTGTTGAAAAAAAAGTGAAAAAATGGTAACTTTGAGCCTTATTTCAAAGTATAGGTTGAGCTTCGAATCAAGTTCTACTATGGACTTATTCTACTCTGTAAGACCTTTACAACGGTATCTCATATGTTCAAAACGGATGAGTAATGAATGAGAAATTGATGCTCAAAATAAGGTGATTGTAAATGAAAAAGGAAGTGGAAACCCCTAATCCCACATTGGTGGGATAAAAAGAGAGGGAGGTGTTTATGTTCGTACACACAACTTGTAATTGTTAAATGACTTGAGATGAATTTGTGCCTCGCGCTAAAGGGTGCAAATTCAAACCCATTCGAGTTGGGGTGCACCCATATGATGTGGACGACGCAAATGTCTAGATAGGTTGGGCCTTATGTGGACTTGCGAATGTTTTACCACGCACGAATATTTTTTCCTTTTTGAATAGCATATTTATTCTGAAAATTAAGGGATATTTTCGGATTTAAATTTTACTTGCAGCCCACTTTTTTATCCAATTAGGGGTAAAGTCAGAATAATTTTTCTCATGTTTTGCCCTAATTTCCTCTTATAAATACTTGAGCAGTTTTCAGATTTTACATAACAGTGATTAAAATCGTTTTCTCTCCCAAATTTGCATAGTTTTCTGGTGATAGTTGAAGGCTCGAATTTGTTAGTGAATTCTCTAGTAGTGCTACTGTAGAAATTCACCCGACTGTTGTATCCTGGGAGACCGACGATCAAACAACTCTAGCACCGAGGAGAGGTCGAATCTGTCTTAAAAAAAATGTGTTCGTGCAAGCCTCAGTCAACTTGTTTTTGGATAATTTTTCAAACCTTTTTTCAATATATTAAAATTATTACTGATTCCGGGTTTGTTTGTTTCTTGTTCTAGAACAAAGAAAATAAAGGGCTTTGTTGCCAAGAAAAATGAATCTCAATTAGAAAATTATAGAGACGAACAAGATATCGAGACGAAATCTTGATATGTTTGGAAACTAAAATCTCGTAAACAATTCGTTTCAGGATTTAATTCTTGTCGTTTTAACGAGTTTACTTGATCTTCCAAACAAGAATCATCGAAATCAAAGGATTAATTCCTTTTGATTTTTGTTGGATTGATATATCTGTTGTTTAACAGAAGATATGATAGAAATAAATTACTAAATTTATTTCTTCATTAGAATTTTGCGTTAGATTTTAATTTTGGGAAAGAAGATAAATCATTGAATTTATTTTCAAGAGAATCCTGTATGATTCTAACGTTGCGGGAAAAATAAATTATTGAATTTATTTCCGTATGAATCTTGTGTGATTCTAATTTTTGTAAGGAAAATAAATCGTCAAATTTATTTCTTGAGAATCAAGTATGATTCAATTTTGTAAAATGAATAAACCATAACATTTATTTCTATGTTAGAATCATGTGTTGATTCTATTTTGTTAATGGAAATAAATCGATGGATTTAATTTCGTGAGAATCTAAAATGATTCAATCTTGAAATAAATTGGTGAATTTATTTTGGAAAGAGAAATAACTTAAAGTTATTATTTCTTAAAGAATCAAGTATGATTATATTTTGAAAATAAATCGGTGAAATTATTTCAGGAAGTAACATTGGTTATCGAATTCAAAGCATAGAAGAACTTGGTTCTCTATGTCAAAATTAAATTCTTAAAGCATATTCTAATGCATGCTATGAAGTGCACAATGTTTAAAAATAGTTAAAGAGTTATGAGGGTCGTTGGACCATAAATACAAAATAAAAAATTCAGTGAAATTCGTTGAAAAAAATTCAAACGTGACAAAAATTGATGTTGCATATTTGACCATGACAAACTCGGTGAAAGATTTGAAAGATGATTCTCCTATTATTTAGATAGGATAAGGGAAATTTTTATTATCACCTTCAAATTTTATTAAGGCAAATATTACCATGGCAAACAAGTATTTGAAAGGAATTTATTACTTTCATGATAAAATAAATTAGTGTTTTGCTTAAAAGCAAAGATGTTATAGAAAAATTATTCTCTATAAGTAGGATGTTCAACCCAAATTAATTAATTGGGTGAAAACACTATGTGAATAATGTTGCAACATCCAAGGGAAGAATAATTTTGAAGATAACTTCTAAAAAGAATTGGATCTTCAAAATGTGCCTAATTTAATGAAAATTGCTTTATCAACTAATTACCTTTAATAAGGTATCTCAAAACAAACAAGTGAATATGTCTTCCCTTTGGAAGGATGAGCTGCGTCGTAAAAATTCTCAAGACAAACGATAATAACCAGGTTCACAATGAAATATGAGTTTGTTGCTCTGGATAAATCTAGAGAGGAAGCCAAATGGCTTAGACAATTTCTTGAAGATATTCCAGAATGGTCGAAATCTGTGCCTATAGTACGCATATACTGTGATAATCAAACAACGATTGCTAGAGCACAGAATTGTATGTACAACGGTAAGTTGAGATATATCCGTCGTCGACATAACACTGTTAGACAACTGATCTCAAATGGAATTATCTCTATTGATTATGTAAAATTAAAAGATAACGTTGTGGATTCTCTAACCAAAGGGTTAAATCGAGATCAAGTTGAGAAAATATCGAAAGGAATGAGACTAAAGCTCATGAAAGTTAAAGGTGTTATGTGAAGGAAAACCCCTACCTAACTGACTGGAGATCCCAAGAACTAGGTTTAAAAGGACAACCTAATTGCATAGACATGTACGATCACCGTGGGGGTTCCTCTCCCAAGTCAGTTCCTATGATGTAAACAATGACTAAATGGAATAAGTTAAGTAGAGCTTTTAATGACCATTGTGTGCTTTGGTGAACCAAGCAACATAAATCACCTATGTGATAGTGAAGTGGGGCCGCTTCAAGGAGAATATTGGGGCATAGTTCTCTTAAACTCTTGCAGAACCAAAGAAATATCCATGGCTATAAGGACATAACAATGAGAAAAATTTCTCTTGTCAGAGAGGTAGCTGTGTGAGGCATATCATCGTTTACACAAACGGCAGAACAGTTCAAGGGTGCGTTCACCTATCTATCATGTGCAACTAGCAATCGTAGAAGCTATCACCATATTGAGTCAAAAATGTTTTGATAAACAAACATCAATTTCATTCATGTGGGGGATTGTTAGAAAAAACGCAAGAAAATGGTAACTTTGAGCCTTATTTCGAATAAGTATAGGCTGAGTTTCAAATCAAGTTCCATTATGGACTTATTCTACTTTGTAAGACCTTTATAACAGTATCTCATATGCTCAAAATGGATGAATAATGAATGAGAAATTGATGCTCAAAGTAAGATGATTGTAAATGAAAAAGGGAGTGGAAACCCTTAATCCCACATTGATGGTATAAAGGAGAGGGAGGTGTTTACGTACATACACCCAACTTGTTGTCATTAAATGACTTGAGATGAACCAGTGTCTCGCGCGCAAGGAGTGCAAATCTAATCCCGGATTTGCGGATATTTTACCACGCTCGAATATGTTCTTGAATTCTACAGCAGTACTGCTGCAGAAGTTCATCCGACTGTGTCACCTGGTTTTTGGTTAATTTTTTAAATTTGTATTTAATTTATTTATTTTATTTATTCTTTATTTTATTTTCAGATTTATTTTTTATTTATTAATTTATTTCAGATTTAACCTTAAATTATCCAACATAGATAAATCAAACAAAATCGACTAGTCTTGGATAAAAACACAAAATCGACTGCTCAAACACTAACATCAAAAGTAGCATGTTGGAGGACAATAATCACATATCCTCCCCGTCCGGTTTTTGTCAACTTGGCAATGACACAACCCCACAAAACATTCGTCCTATTGCCACGTGTACGGTTCGATTCTCGTCACCCCAAATCACAAGGAGGATGACCAGATCACCAAATCACCATACACAAAAAAAACCCGGCTTCACTGGCAAATTCATGTTTTCCATGAGGTGGCAATCGGCATTTATAGCAACCTTTGTCTAGGAAAATATGTATATAGCAAATTAGCAATAACTAAAGCATTTTAAAAAAAAAATCCAAAGTCCGTCCTTTTCTCTCCCACCTTTGCGACTTTCGAGTTTCCACTCTGAAGAACAACAACAGCTTTTGGGAGATGGAAAACAACAAACATACAAACAAAAATTTTACTTACTTGGGTTTTTAACTCTTTTTTTATCAAATCGAAAGAAAGGGCTTTGTTTTATTAGCTTCTTTGTTTTTTAATTTCTCTTTTGGTGAAGTTTTATACTGTTCCTAAGCTCTGAGACAGTCATGGCGGAGGCCGGACCGGTGAGGTTCCCTGGAAACTACCTGGACCCATTTGCACAAGAATTTTGGCCCGCCCACAACGCTGTTTTCCAACCCCAAATTCCTCTCTTCACACCATCCCAACTTTACTATCCTTACGCTGCACCACCCTTAACGGTGTCGTTTTCTGGTGGCGGAATGGCGCAGTTCCATACCGCGGTACCCGTAGCTGTTCCTCTACCTGCACCTTCGCCGACCGCGTACGTTACTGGTTCTGCGACGGTTTCTCCTCAGCCGCCACTTCCGCCTCCTAGTGCGGCAGCGACGAGGTCTTTGGTGTTGACGTCGGTTCCGTGCGTCGTGAGCGAGTCTAGGGTGAGGGAAGAATTGGAGGTGTTCGGGGAAGTACGAGGGGTCCAGATGGAAAGGGTCGGGGAAGGAATCGTGACCGTTCATTTCTATGACCTGAGACACGCGGAGCGAGCGTTGAAAGAAATACGTGAGCAGCACATGCAACAACAAAGACAACAAGAAGCCATGGCCGCGACAGCCGGGTCGGAACCTGGGGAGTCTGATGCGTGTACTCCACTGCCTCGTACCGGGCGTGGACTGATATCGGGGGGAGCTGTTTGGGCACACTTTATTATTCCGGCCAGTTATGCTTTGTCTGACGGGAATAATCAGGGAACTGTCGTCGTCTTCAATTTGGACCCCGGCGTTTCCAGTTCTAAACTTAGAGACATTTTCCAAACTTATGGTAAGCTTTTTCGTTTTCCCTTTGGAAAAATATGGTCAAAACAAAAATGGTTTAATTCCAAACTTAGGGTCTCTTATTTTGTTAATTTTTTTATTAGGTCCCGTGAAGGAACTTAGAGAAACGCCATTGAAGAAACACCAAAAGTTCGTTGAGTTTTACGATGTAAGAGATGCAGCAAAAGCTTTACGAGAAATGAATGGAAAAGAAATCAATGGGAAACAAGTTGTAATTGAATTCAGTCGACCCGGTGGTTATAACAGGAAGTTCTTCAATGCCTGCACTCATAATATTTCAATGACTTCCAGTAAATATAATCACCCTCCTCCGCCGCCGCCGCCGTTGTTAGCTCATAGATTCTCTAATAGATATTCTCCCAACATGCCTCCTCGTTCTTTTCTTTCTCGAAGCCAATCGCCTACTAAGAAAGCGACTGATTCTAGCAAGGGAAACCCAAATGAGAATAACAAAAGCAGGAGCTCAGTTGGAACGCCGGTGGCCGGTGGCGGTGCTGCATCTTCTGCGAAGAAGATCGAAAACCAGTCAACACAGAGGAGTAGCAATGGGGCTAAGCAGCAGCAGCAGTTTAGGGGAAAGCCGTGGAAAGGTAAACAAGGGAGGAAATTCGATCCTCGTTTCTTAATAAGCGAAGAAGCCATGGCGGAATCTAATTGTCAAGATTCAAGGACCACAGTCATGATTAAGAACATACCCAATAAATACAGGTTTGTCTTTTTCACCAACTCTTAACATGATTGCATTGGTTTTGAGATATATATGGGTTTGAATTTGGCATTTTGCAGTCAAAAATTGTTGTTGAGCATGCTCGACAACCACTGTATTCACTGCAACGAGCAAATTGTCAACGCCGGCGATGATCAGCCTTTATCCTCTTATGATTTCGTTTACCTCCCCATTGATTTTAAGTAATTTTCTTTCCTTTTCCCCTGAATTTGCACATAGAGTCCATACAAATTTATTGATAGTTAATTGAAAAATGCAGCAACAAGTGTAATGTGGGATACGGATTTGTGAACATGACCTCCCCGCAAGCAACTTGGAGACTTTACAAGGCCTTCCATCATCAACACTGGGAAGTGTTCAACTCCAGAAAAGTCTGTGAAGTAACTTATGCCAGAGTTCAGGTTTTTAATATTTCTTTTCTCTTCCTATTAGATCAAAAATCATAACTTCATATTGGGTCTGATTTGTTTTATGAATGGATGAAAATAGGGATTGCAGGCGTTGAAAGAGCATTTCAGGAACTCAAAGTTCCCATGCGAAACGGATCACTATCTTCCAGTAGTTTTCGCGCCGCCGCGAAACGGGAAACAGCTGACCGAACCTGTTCCTATAGTTGGAGAAAAGCAGCAGCCGCAGTTGATCAACAGCAGTACCTCACCCAAACCCGATGAAGAACAAAACGACGACGACGACGAACATAGCGATAGCGTAGACGAGAACTCTAGTAACAATAATAATAATCTGCTTTGTGGAGAAAATAATAATGCTGCTGCCATGGCCAATCATTTCAACAGCGTCACCCAAAGGGCAAACGGCGGCGGAAAAAAAGAATCATTTGCTGCTTTGGCCTGAACAGTGTCTTTTTTTTTTCTTCTTTTTTGGGCGACTGGTTTGCATGGAGAACAGTGGTGGAGGTTTGAATGAATGCAAATATAATATGAAGTTTTTTTTGGATGGAACCAAGACAAATGTTCATTTTTACAGTTTACAGCTGTTAGAAATGGCAGCACCCACCAATGGCAATGGGGTTGTGGTCGATGACCGAGCCTCTCCTATAGCTGCCTCAACTTACCAACGCACCGCCAGCCTAGGGCGCTTTCCCTCTGCGATTCTATTTCTCTTTGTGGTTAAACTGGGGCCGACCACCATCGCATCCATTTACTGCTCTCACCACCTTCCCTGTCCCTCCATCTCCCCCCCCCCCCCTAATACGCTTTGTCACATCGAATTTTATTTGAGGCTTATATAATTGACCAGAAGCGTTTAAACCATGCCCTTTTTCTAATAAAAATAAAGCCCTTTTTACTCAAATATTTATATATTCCAAGTTGACAATTAAGAAAAAAAACATAAAATGTTATGTTCCTACTAATAATTCTGGTAAATTGGTTTGAATATTTCCTTTTAAAAATTTATTGGGGGAAAATAACTCTCAAAGTTTGATATTGGGAAAAATACCCTTTTCATGCTATGTAAGACAAATTTGTGTCTTGGGGAAAGCGAATTTCAAATTCGCGTCATGCAGGACGCGAATTCTTGTGACGTGTCAGTCAAAAGGGAATTCGCGTCCTGCAAGACGCGAATTCAACGTATTATTGCTCCCCCGCACGAGAAATTCAGGAGAAAAATGAATTCAAACCAATAAAAGATGTTTAGGTAGCAATATTTGTGATCGAATAACGGGTTATCTGGGGACCCGATTAAAATTTTTGAACTATAACAGTGTCGTATTGAAACATATCTTTAAGATGGTGTGAAGATACGAGCGTATACAATATCTTAAGATGTTTGAAAATGGCCTGAAAATGGGCAAGTAACAATGTTTTAGAAGGAAACATTATTGTATAGGCATGTTTAAATGCATTTTACGGTGTGTTTTGAACTTTTTTTTTTGGTTTTTCCTATGTTTGGAGACAAAGATGTGCAGCTTAATTTTACGGTGGTGCTAAAGTTCAGAAGAAGATGGTGTCCGAAAATGTGAGAAAATTGTGTTAAAAATGCTATCAGAGTAACATTTTCGAAGCAAAAAAATGTGTCCATAGGCATGTTTTTTTTTTGAAATTTAAAGGGCCTCGTTAAAAACCCCCTCTAAACCTATGTAGGGGGAAAAGAGTGCCCATAAGATTTATAAAATTACCAGATAATATAAATTCACAAATAAGAAAAGAGTACACAATGGTTGATCTAGTTAATTCGGGGGCCGATCCTAAGAGGGCATTTCCTAATATCATGTCCAGTGTTCCCACATTTACTGCACCTCTTAGGTTGTCCGGTCTTTTCTCTCGGAACCATAACCTCGGCACAGTGAATCCTCGTTGATTTTGGTCGGCCTTTTTTCTTTCGTCGCAGGAGGGATTTGGGCATATCTTTGGTTCGTTGCTGATTATACGACTGTCACATGCATTTCCGATCGGAGGGAACTCGTTTTGGTAAACCTTGAAAACAGTTTCGAGCCTGTAGACCGAACCAGTGAGTGTCGTTGCATCAAAATAAACCGATGCACATGCTGCAAAAGCATGCGAACACGAGAACTTGAACGTCTGGAACTCCCCGCAATCGCACGTTCGTTTTTGCAAATCAATCACGTAGGTGTATTGCGTTATTCCTTGCAGCGGTTTAGAAAATTGCGTGATCTCAAAGATGTGTTCCCGACGAGAGAAGCACAACGCACCCATCGAGTTTGCATGCGCAATGGACAGTTGGATTTTGTCGGCGAGATCTGGATGAAATATGTAACCACCTGCCATCTAGTTCATTGCATGTTTTCCGAGGGTTGCAAGTACTGCCGAACCCCAACTTAATTTACCAGCAACTTCGAAATCCCGCAAGTGCCGCAACCACAACATGTGAACTTTGTTGCGAGTTTTGTCGGCCACCAAAATTCCCTTGATGATCTGTAAGATATACGCCCGAGCATATGCCTACAATATGAAAAAATATTAAAATATAATAATTTTATAATTTCATTACTACTAACAAAAAATTATTTTTTTTACCTTCTTCACATCTTCATTGGCTCCAGCAGGTAAATTAGAGAATTGCGTACACAACCACTTCAGAGTCACACATCCGCCCTGTAGTTTTTCTGGCTGTTCCCCTAACAACTCCAGACACAAGCCCTCCCAATCGTCATTGGCGGCACCGGTGATAGCCTCCCCATCTACAGGCAGGCCAAGAATATGCGACACATCTTCTAATGTGATGGTCGCCTCACCACATGGTAAGTGAAAAGTATGTGTCTCTGGCCTCCACCTCTCCACAAGCGCGTTGATTAAATCAACGTCTAATTTCGCACCTCCTCCATTAATCCTCGACACATACCCAAATCCGGCTTGGGCTATGTACTCGGCTAGACGAAGATCCGGGGCCGTCCTCATCCGAGTGATATAAACCTCCAACCGACGTTCTACTCCATTCTACAAATAATTAAAGACGCACACAAATTAACAATCACATATTTGAATGCCACAATTTTTGATAGTGTACAATAAAATAGTAAACACATTCTAATTTTACTAATTTTTATTCTATAAGTCAATACCAAAGATATATTCGAATTTAACTAATTTTCTTAGTCTAAAAATAAAATCTAAAGATATATTCGAATTTTACTAATTTTCTTAGTCTAAAAATAAAATCTAAAGACATATTCGAATTTAACTAATTTTCTTAGTCTAAAAATAAAATCTAAAGACATATTCGAATTTAACTAATTTTCTTAGTCTAAAAATAAAATCTAAAGACATATTCGAATTTAACTAATTTTCTTAGTCTAAAAATAAAATCTAAAGACATATTCGAATTTTACTATTTTTCTTAGTCTAAAAATAAAATTTAAAGACATATTCGAATTTAACTAATTTTCTTAGTCTAAAAATAAAATCTAAAGATATATTCGAATTTGACTAATTTTCTTAGTCTAAAAATAAAATCTAAAGACATATTCGAATTTAACTAATTTTCTTAGTCTAAAAATAAAATCTAAAGACATATTCAAATTTAACTAATTTTCTTAGTCTAAAAATAAAATCTAAAGACATATTCGAATTTAATTAATTTTCTTAGTCTAAAAATAAATACTATTAACATATTCAAATCATGCCGACAACACTAAATTAAATTTACATATTCGAATTAAAATAAAAAAAAACTTACATTATTTCGACGATAATTGCATACATGGCCTTCATCTAATCTCAGCAAACCCGCCATTATCGCACTCGCTTCAAATTCGCGTTAAACTCTACTGAATCTTCAAACTTGCTTCAAAATCTTGGGAGAGAATGAAAATTCTCTCCCAAATCCCCCAATTTATAGAGGAGACGCGTTCTGGGGGGAGGGAATTCAAACCGAATTCGCGTCCTGCAGAACGCGAATTAGGTATAATAAATAGAATTCGCGTCCTGTAGAATGCGAATTCGGTTCCCCAACCGTTCGAATTTACTCCCAATTTACTGCGATAATTTGGGGTAAATATCGTGGAATTCGCGTCTTGCAGGACGCAAATTTCCTTTTGACTGACACGTCACATGAATTCGCGTCCTGCAGGACGCGAATTTGGAATTCGCTTTCCCCAGGACGCGAATTCGTCCTACATGACATGAAAAGGGGGTATTTTTTCGAATATCAAATTTTGGGAGTTATTTTCCCCAATAAACTCCCGAAAGGGAATATTCAAACCATAAAGCCAATAATTCTCATAATTCAATTGAAATTTGTTGAGTAAAATAAGGGCATAATATCGAAAAGTTCTCCTAATGTTTAATTAAATAATTATTTTGATTTTTATTTTTCAATTATTTGTATTCTTAAGATTTTATTTTGAGTTAAAATGATCTCTATGTCTCTTTTAAAAAAATAATCCTTATATAGATGAAAATTATAAATCAATCGAACTTGAAATAACTTGATAAAATGATAAGTTATCAAAAAATAATTTTATATTTAATACAATTTTAATTTTTTTACTCATATATCATTTTGTAAAATCAGCACATTTGTCTATATAACACGGTTACGTCAGCGTGCACTACGATGTTAGTTTGTCGCATCTTTTTAAGCTATTTAATCTTAGTTAACAAATAATTTTTATTTCACGGATGATTCATTTTGGCTCAAAATAAAACATTAAGGGTTTAAATAATTCAAAAAAAATCAAAATCATTAGGGATGGGCATTTTACCCGGACCCGACAGTTATTGGCCCGATCGGGTCAGATTTTTAAATGAAAAAATTGGGTTCGGGTTTAGGGTGGAAAATATTCGACCCAACCCGGGACTAATAGTGTAATTTCCCCCTAAATTTTTAGGGATATTTATAATAATACCCCTCTCTATATATATTTTATAATTAAGTCCTTAAAATTGAATTTTATTTATAATTTAGTCCTTTAAATTATATATTTTTAAAATTAAGTCTCTTAAAATTTATTTTTTTACAATTAGGTTCCTAAAATCAATTTATTTTATATAGGTTAGGTCAGGTCGAGGTTGGGTTTAGATATTTATTTTCGGGTCGTGTCGAATTTTTTAAAGAATATTGTCAGGTCGGGTGCGAGTTTAGAGTGTTTATTTTTGGGTCGAGTCCGAGTGAACCAAATACCCGACTCTATCTGACCTGTACTCATCCCTAAAAATGATTATTCAATTAAGCGTTAGAGTATTTTTTACATTATGTCTAATAAGATAATAGTGGTTTGTAGGTGTTGACATGATTCATCCTGATTTGGGCAAAAAATATTGTCAACAAAGATGATGGAGAAAAGAGAGGAAAAGATTAGTTATCGTTTATTCCTTTTAATTTGAACGAAGAATGTAGTGATTAGTGAACACTTGTTATGAAAAGAGGAGAGAGGAAAATATAAATTTTCGTTTTCTTATCTCACAATTATATTAGTGAAATTCGACGAAGATATTAACTCTAGGCTTCATAAAATACGATTGCGATAGCATATATATTTTTTGTCAATCAATAAGTTACTTGACGGGGCAGATAGGGCATTTTTGAATGAATAATCCTTTTTAAATTATAATTTGGGAAAATGGCTTCAAAAAATATTATTTGGCAAAATGACCTCTAAACTTGCCAAGTCGGTGAACCTCGCGTTGTGTAGGAAGCGAGGTCTGATATCGCGTTCTGCACAACGCGAGTTCAATCTACGTGGCCTTGTTGTTTGTCTTAACGGTTTTACAGTACCTCGCGTTCTGCGAGAATTTGAAAGGGCGACTGAATATATCGCACAGACCTCGCGTTCTGCAGGACGCGAGTTCTGTGTAATTCTGGGCTGAAGAACAAGGGAAAACAAGTGTGGGTAGGCCTGTTCGAGCCCAATTTCGGGGGTGTAAATCGTATATTTTTAGCGATCATCGAGTTTGGGGTCGTAGTACTGGAAATTCTCTATCGTATGATACCAACATGGTTAATTTCCGTCCATTCTACAATGGTTTAAAATGGCTTCGAAAACCCTATGTTATCATCATATTTTGAATGAAGTTGCATTTGAACAAATGTCGATTTTCGGTTTAGTAATCCCATAAAATTTATTCAAAACTGAAATTAAATAAACATTTTAAAGTTTAATTATAATAGATAAACAAAATTATAATACGACATTATAAAAATCAAATGTGTGGAATATAAATATTAAAAACATAAGTACAAATCAGTAAAAAAAAAAGACTAAAAATGCCTATGTCCACCCGTTCCGTAGTTGGGTGGACGACGATCACGATCTGGATACCTCTGACCATCGTGTGGTGGTCCCTGGTCCCCATCATCCTGACCATCGTGTGCGATATGCGGATCTGTGCTGGGCCCAGGCGGGGAGTAAAACAAGCTACCCACCGGCATATTATCCACAATGCCAAAGTCATACTGAGATGGCAACTGCGGATAATTGATAAGCTGAAGGTTAGTCGTCGGCGTATGGGGACGATAGGCATCGGAGGAGCCGAACTGGGGCGGAGGCATCATCTGCTGGAAACTCGATGGACCGCTATAAGTATAAAATGCTGCGGCAGAAGATGAGGCCCATGTAGTGTCATGTCGTGGTCTCGGACCGCGCTGCGTCGACTACCTCTGGCTCTGGCTCTGGGTGGCTCGACGGGTGCCGTGTGGGCGGTTTTGGGGTAGCTGGGGAAGCCCTGCATCGCGCTCGGCTTGAGTAAGGATATGCGGCATCCCATTGACCGTATACCACTGGCGGTAATTGAAAGCGACCCAATCGGCCCCTTCCATAATTTGTTGGAGAAGGGGTGGGCGTTGGGCAAATCGATTAGCCCAAACCGCTATCCAGGCAGCGTGGTACTCGGATGAGTCAACCTCCGTCTTCCCATTGCGCGTAAGATTGTAAAATCGGTCCATATTTTGTGGAACGGTTGGAACATTTTGGAAGAACCTGAACTGTTGGAGAACCCTATCCGTAGCATGCCACACGACAATTTCGTAGTTGAGCAACGACACGAACTAAAAAAAATGAAAACGTTCGTAACGGTTATATGAAATATTATTGGAAAAAATAGTATGAAAAAATTCAAATTAATTTTCGAATTACCTGGTCGTCCGTGTGGGTCAGTGTGCCGCTCCACCTATAAATAATGAAAAAAAATTCGTTAAATAAAATAATTTAAAAATAAAAAAATATAATAGATTACGTAGTACCTCCGTAGAAGCGGAAATAGCATAGCGGTGGGTTGTCTAAGCTGTGGTCTCAAAATAGGCATCCGAAACCAAACCCAAGACTGTAGGAGTAAACGACATCCTCACATCGATGATCTTGAGGCGTCAACGTTTCTGCAGAGCTCTCTGTAAAGAAACGCCAAGACAGCTAATCCCCAAGATTTTCTTCTAGAGTCATTTAAATTTGTAAGATGACGAAGCCACATCACGTGCACCTTTGTGCGGGATTTGTCTGGCATTAATATCCCGCCAATAATGCACAAGATATGAGCATGCGCACACCGCTATGAAAATAAAGATTTAATAAAGACATCCTAATTAAAAAAAATTATAACTTCATCCTAAATTTAATAAAGGCATCCAAAAAATTGATAAAGGCATCCTAATTTACAAATAAATACTTGTAACTTCATCCTAAATATTTAATAAAGGCATCCTAAATATTTAATAAAGACATCCTAATTTTTAAGTAAATATTTGTAATTGCATCCTAAATTTATTAAAAGGATCCTAAATATTTAATAAAGGCATCCTAAAAATTTCATAAAGCATCGTAATGTTGAAATAAATATTTCTAATTTCATCATAAATTTAATAAAAGCATACTAAATATTTAATAATGGCATCCTAATTTTAAATAAATGAAATATATTAAAAATATATAAAATAATGAAAAAATCGAAAAAAAATACCTGAAGTGTAACTTCATCCGCATTGGGGGGAGGGGTTCCAAATTCAACCTCCAAATATGATATGTCGATTTTTCCACCGTCCCACACTTCGTTAGGGGGCATCACGCCCATTTCTTCAGTAAATAGAGTTAGCCAATGGGCCAACGCTACACCCGTAATAATGTTGCCGTCTGTAGGCAACCCCAGAAGGTAGGCAACATCCTCCAGCGTGATTGTTGCCTCGTCAATGAGAAGATGAAACGTGTGCGTCTCGGGCCTCCACCGTTCTATCAGCGCGCTGATCAACGATGGTTTTACCTTCACCCCCTATATACCGTGCTATGTGGCCAAAACCGACGCGCTCAATCCACTCCATAACAGCATCAACGGGTGGGGTGTTGATACGGTTAAGGTAACATTGTAAATTACATTCGTATCCCTTCAAAAAAAAAAATAGTTAGTAAAATAAAAAAAATTAATAAAATAAAAAATTTAAAAAATTAATAGGGAAAAGTAATACCAATGGATCTCTTCTCCAATATTGATTGCAGTGATTCGCCTCGTTGCTTAGTAAACTTTCCATTATATCGAATGAAAGATAAGAATTGCCGATAATTTGTTGTAAAAAAGCTGAAGAACTCGCGTTCTGTGGTTGATATGGGGGTAGGACCTCCAATTTATAGAAGATCTCGCGCCCTTTGGGATGCGATGTTAATGAACCTCGCGTCCTATAGAATGCGATATCCGTATACCTCGCGTTCCACAAGACGCGAGGTTCATTGGAAAGGCGCGTCACGGAACAGACGCGTGAACTGAACGGTCAAAAGTGACATCGCGTCCTATAGAACGCGAGTTTGTAAAGATCTCACGTTCTACAGGCCGCGAGGTCATGGGGTTTTTTAAAATATGACTTCTCAGGCGGGAAAGTCATTTAATAATCCTAATAATAATAATAATAATAATAATAATAATAATAATATTCATAGTAATAATCACTTCGTTCTAATAATAATAATCATAGTAATAATAATAATAATAATCATAGTAATAATAATAATCATAATAATAATAATAATAATAATAATAATAAAACTAATAATAATAAAAAGCAGTATAAAATTATTATTATTAATAATAGTAAATATATAATAATAATAATAATAATAATAATAATAACTGTATTTAAGTATATAATAATAATAATAATACACAATATGTTGTCATTAGTAACTACAAATAACGACATAGCGCAATATTCGGGAAATTATTTTGAAAAAAACTTCCCAAATACGCGCTATGTTGCCATTAGTAGCTACAATTGAAAACTGCTTACGTGAATATGATGACGTATATATGCAACTACAAATAACGACATAGCCAGTGGCGAATCCAGAAATATATCATTGACTGGGCCAATATAAATAGAACAAAATTTTTATCTAATATAACTTATATATATAATTTTTAAATTGAAAATATAATAACTTACTAAAAAATATAAAGAGCCTATAAGAGTTAAAATATGCACATAAAGGATAAACCAACCGCAACATTAAAGCATCTAACAACAATAGCAGATTTGAAAACAATGACATATTCAAATAAAAAAGTTTTAAGAAGCAAAAATTATCTATTAAGGTGCACAATGAAAAAACACTTGATTCTCAAAAAGTACTACTGACAAACTTAAAGTGCATTATCGATTTTAATTCCTTCAATTTTTTCTTTTAAAATTTTGTGTTTATTATTTGATTACATATAAAGTTTTAACACATACTTCTTTCTTCTAATTTTAACACATATTTCAATTTTTACTATAAATTTAATCATTTATTAATGTTTTTATATGCTAAATTTAAACTATAACTAGAAGAAACTTAAATTTTATTTTTTATACATAATATTCCCTTTTAACTTGTTTTGAGAGCAAGTGTTGATGGCCAGTTGGTTAGAGCTGCTCACCTGCTTCATTCCTTTTTTTAGGTCCCGGGTTTAAGACCCAACATGAGCATTCATTCCCCTAAAATATTCTCTTTTCCCTCTAAGTAGAGGTAAAAGTAATATTTGTCAAAAAAAAATTGTTTTAAAATAGTTGTTTCTCCTTTAATTCTATTATCTACTGTATATATAATTCTAAAAGTATTCTCGAGTGAAAATTAAATTTTACAAGTATTTATAATTCAATTTATTCATGAGTCATGGAGTTATCTCTCAAAATATATAATAAAAACAAATCTAATACCCAATAACAAAAGTTGGTTTTCCCGCAAAATTGAAAAAAAAATAGAGATAAAAGAAAAAATATATATAACAAAATTAAAAAACCTACCTGATTGAAAAGGTAAAAAAGAACATAAATTTTTTTAACTTTCATGTTTATCGTCGAGAGCAATAGAACGAAAATAATAAAAAAAAACGATAAAAAAATAATACTTTATTTTTAAAATTTTAATTTTAAGCTTCTTGAAAAAAAATAAAAATTTGGGCATGGGGTGGGCCATGGCCTAGGTAGGCCTAGGCCCACATTCGCCCCTGGACATAGCGCAGTAATCGGGAAATTAGTTTGAAAAAAACTTTCCAATTACGCGCTATGTTGCCATTAGTAGCTGGGATTGTAAATTTTTAGACATGATTTCTGTGGGTGCTTCTTACCTCCCCAAGAGTTTGCTATTTATAGAGGGAGCTGAATATGCTGATGTGGCAATCTCGCGTTCTGTAGGAAGCGAGGTCTTTTGAACCTCGCGTTGTACAAAACGTGAGGTCATTTAGATGTTGGTATATATATATGCACGAAATATTGTTCGTAAGCAGTGAAGTTTTTCTCAGTTGAATATGAGTTCGTGTCATGATGTGTTTTTTGCAGTTGAAATTTTTTTGTCCGAAATATTGTTCCGTTATGATAGTTGGAGTTCACTAAAAGATTTGTGTTCTGCGGGGTACATACCCCCGCATGATACATGCATTGAATAATATTTACCAACATATCGCTATATTCGGGAGGTTGTGGACGGCTGCGTCCCCTTCAATGGAAGCTTCTCTAGCTGCCATCGAGAGGATCCGCGACTACAGTTTTGAAACAAAACGACTTTTAGGAAGTGTCTGGAAAGTTTCATGTAAAACGTTCGAGGCACTTCTTGGGGACTCTTTTCTCAAGTACGCAGCTTGCCCGCACAATCCGTAAAAAGTCCAAAGTTAAAGAAGCGAGGGCGGATTCAGATCGACCATACTGCCGTGGCAACCCTACTTTTCAAATACGGCCGGTGCCGATTACATTTGCTAATGTGGATCAAAGCTGCTACCATTTTAGAAGAAATCTGATTATTGCGCTCTGTTTCTTTCACTCGGGACCTCCGATCATATTTTCCCACCGACATATCGCAATATGCGGTGCCGATTATATTTCTCCACCTTGATTTTTTGCATATAGAGTTTTGACTTTTTGTAAATATTGTATCCAGTTGTCTCAATTTACTTATTAACGAATACTTGTTGCAAGTTGAAAGTTTTGTTAAATGAAATGCGTATTAAAGTTTTGATTGGAGTTAAATTTACTTATGTGGTGTTTTTCCTTTACTATAAATACCCACGAATTCCACCATCATTTACTCATTCCAAATTCTCTCTAAACACCCAATCTTTGCTCCCCTTATGGCAAAATTTTAGGCAACATTTTATTTTCTCAATACTTATTTTGAGTCAACAATCACCGGCAAAATGTCACTGAAAGATTTAATACAGTTGACAACAATCGAGGTTAGTAAACGCACCGACAAACAAATTTCTTCCTTAGAATGTCGAATCCCAACACCGTCAGCAAAGGAAACGCACTACGTTATGAAGCTTACGAACGAAACAGACGTTCGTAACATGTATGACCGGCTCAATTCCGTTGGAGCTAGAGACATCGATTTAAATGTTAAGTTCGATGAGGTCAACACCGACGAAGGTAGTACGTCTGCACCCGTACAACCTGCTCCGAACACTAAACACACACCGTCTTCACCGGATGTTGATGCGGCTACCGAGGAGCTGCAGCTTTTTATGTACAGGCGTAGACAAAGAAAACAACAGCTGATCGAAGAACTAAACCTAAGTTCAGACGTGTCCACTGACTACGATGATTCGGATTAACCATAAACTTCTGAAATTATCGTCCAATTATGTTATATGACGTCTTTTTTCATCCTTTATTAATGTTCAAGGGACCTCGGGTTATGTAAAACTTCTAGTATTCAATTACATTACTAAACTACAATTGTCTCAGTTATTCAAACATAAAACGAGTACATAGTACGAGTTTTATTAATTCTGAAGGAATCTCTGTCTCAATATATATAAAGGGACCTCGCGTTATGCAGCACTTGTAGTATTCAATTACATTACCAGACTATAATTGTCTCAATTATTCAAACATGTTCTCAATTACACAAACAGACAATGAGTACACAGTACGATTATTATAACTTCTGACGGAATCTCTGCGACAAAGCAATTAAAGGGACCTCGCGATGTTCGTAAAGCCTGCCTCCCGGGTACCATTATCCCTTACTTGTCCAAAGTTAGGGGACTGCCTCCCGGGTACCATTATCCCTTACTTGTCCATTATTTGCCTGTTTATCGGTTTTAGGAAATGGGCAAGTAAAGTTACCTCTCGGTACCATTATTTGCCTTACACAACTGGATTCTCCGGGATTTCAAGTGGCAATAATTTGCCCTTTATATGAAGCAGAACCATAAAACGTAAATATATGTTTCAATTGCCAAAACAATTCCTAAAATTTTTCAAGTATTAAAAATTTAGAAGTATTTCACAAAATATTCAAATGGCGAGACGAGGCGTTACTACTCTAGTTTATTACGATGGGCAGATATTCGACGATACCGAACTCGGCGTCGTTTTTCACTGCGAAGATCCAGTAACGCTAAAGATTCCGAGAAGATTATCGTTCAAGAAGTTGGTAAAGGAACTGGAGGCAAATGTCTCTCATTTCGATAACCACCGTTTGTCCAACGTGAAGTATCGGGTGCCAACATCTATAGCCCCTTTAAGGTACTCTGTATGCCAAATTGCGGAAAATGCTGATGTGGACATGATGCTGGAAACCCACTTCGACTATTCATTATGTAACCCCCTAGACCCGCCTATGCGTTACGACGGATCCTAGGAAGCCACATTAGGGTCACAGGAGCGACCCACGGTAAAAAAATACACATAAAACATTTCCTCTGAAAAATACATATTAGATTATAACTGTAACTTTAGTTGTAAATACTCTTTCATGAAAACATTTAAACATATAACAGGATTTCAGAAAACATTTTACAGACACTATCATGAAACAATGATGATATGCATGCCCACTAACTATGTCGGTACCGTACTCCAAAAGCATCGCCGAGAGAACTCCGAACACTGATGTTAAACGTTATACCTTTAACCTGTGATGGTAAAAACAACATGAGCTTGGAAAAGCTCAGTAATACAAAACTACCAAAAGATGCTATAAGCTCATGCAGCTATATGGTAAGCATAACATTTTCATGACGCTTTTCGTAGTAACGGTCTTCATTTCTTCTTCTTTTTTTCTCGATATTTCAGGTAATGTTATACTTGAGAATAACGGTACTTATTCTTTATTCAATCGTCGAGAATTAGACGATAATTATAGGCTATTAATATACGGAGGTGGAATTAGAGAGTTCGGTTCCTAGTGTTTTCCAAATGGTGTAGGTAAAACATGTACAACAACAGTATAATATACATTTTCAGTTCGAAAACATAAAGTTCAAGTAACAATACGGTACGGTTCAATCATTTATCAACCCTTATCTTAGGAACGGTACGGTACGGTATGGTAGGTATTACCCTAGCCGAAGCATAGGAACCTATAACAGTAACGGTGAGGAATTACCCTAGCCGAAGCATAAGAACCTGTAACGGTAACGGTGAGGAATTACCCTAGCCGATGCATAGGAACCTGTAACGGTAACGGTAACGGTAAAGGAATTACCAGCTGGATCAGAGCTGAACCTACGGTCACTTCATACTCTATCCCAAGTATCCCAGTATTAATCTATGTAACGGTTCGGTGATCAATAACAACTGAAATTTCGGTAGATATAAAATAGACATGTATTTTCCATATAACGGTACTCAGAAGCATATTGTTCAATCAAAACTATGATGTATCACCATATAATATAATCATGCTTTCGTCATGTAAAACAATATTAAAACGGTTATATAGCACACAAGGAAACACTAGGTGGAATCGTTTATTTCCTTGGAGATACTTGACATTTACGGAAGAGAACATATTAACTTTTGACGGTTGAACGGATCTTTGAAACAAGACCCCTATTAAAAGAGGGGTTTGAACTAACAATTTAATCCGGATAGTCAGGAGATGATACATCAAAATCTTGAGAGTTTAGGCATTTCATGAGTGATTTAGCCATTTACTTATAAGGCATTATGGTCATTTTATCATATGCGGGCATTTTGGTAATTTATACCAACAAGACGTAAACGGTAGCTCAGAAATTCTATTTGCTCATCGGGTATCCAACCTAGAGGTGGCAAACGGGTCAATTGGTTCGGGTTCGGTTCAGGTCATTTCGGTTTCGGTTATTTCGGATCTGATATTTTCGGTTCAGATTCGGTTTCGGTTTTGGTTCGGTTTCGATTATTTCGGGTCTGATATTTTCGGTTCAGATTCGGTTTCGGTTTTGGTTCGGTTTCGATTATTTCGGGTCTGATATTTTCGGTTCAGATTCGGTTTCGGTTTTGGTTCGGTTTCGGTTCGGTTTTTGTTCGGGTCTATTGTGTTTCAGGTCATTTCGGGTCGGTTGATTTCGGTTCGGTTATTTTCGGTTCGGTTAATTTCGGTTCGGTTGATTTCGGTTCGGTTATTTTCGGTTAAATGAGAGATCAGTCGTTTTTAATCAAATTCTTAGGTTGGTCAGATTTTTACACCCTATATATGACTTTATAAAGTCAATATATCTGACATTTTAGTGACTTGTGTGGCTGTACATATTTTATCTTTCTTTATTACTATTAATCGGGTTCATTCGGTTCGGATCTATTCAGTTTGGGTCCATTCGGTTCAACTAAATTCGGTTCAGTTTCGGTTCGGTTTATTTCGGTTTTCGGATAAAATTTCGGATTAGATTTCAGATAAATTTCGGGTTGATTTTCGGTTTCGGTTCGGGTCTGGGTTTGGGTAATTCGGTTCGGGTTTCTGTTCTCGGGTCAAGTTTGCCAAGTCTAATCCAACCAGGCATTCAGAGATTTCTACATTTAGATTTTTCACAATATCCGATATATTCGGGAATATTTTGATTACTTTGGCCAACAAGGGCATTTTAGGTCTTTTAACAGTTATGGGTGATTCACAATTTCCTGTCCAGGTATCTTTCACATTTAAACATTTCACACTAATACTCAGAATTGGAGATTTGCTGCCTCATTCGAGCATTTCGGTCTTATTTAATTTATCATACTCGTTTCTACATTCGATTTAACTTGAGCAGATTTAACAGTACTTATCATCATTTTTATGCATGCATTAACACATACCAACATGCCCATAAAGCATACAAGAGGTAGTAGTGTATTACCTTTAATCCTTGCTATATCGGTCAACCATGGTACTCCATTCGATCATTCTCGAACCCAAATGCGACGTCCTCAACATCTCGAATACAAGGTACTTTAAATACCTTCATAAAAATATTCCACTTTCAGTCTTTAAACACCTTACTCATAATTGATTATTAAAATACATAAGTGGACTCGAGTTCAAAGTCCAATTCGGAGGCTTTCGGGTTAGAATTTCACAAAACGGGCTTCAAAATCGGACTCAGGACGTCGAAAAACATAAAATATGAATTTTCGGAAAATTTGACTTTTTGGTCAAAGTCAACGGTCAGCGGTCAACGCTGACGTCATGCTGACGTCAGCGGTCAAAGTCAACGCTGACATCATGCTGACGTCACTGTTGACTGGTCAACGGGTCGGGTCGGTCAATGGGTCGGGTCGGGTTTGACCGAGTTGACCGGTTCAACCGGTCCAGCCGGTTCAGACCGGTTCGGTCTACTCGGACCGGTTCTCACCTTAAGGTCGCCGGACGGTGACCGGACGGTCGCCGGACGGTGACCGGACGGTCGCCGGAGTGGTCGCCGGAGACGCCAAAAATTGTGATTCTGCCGAAAGAAAAAAAAATCAAACAACCACGGTTTCAACCCATACGTTATTAACGCGAAACAAGCCGGAAATTAGACCGGATCTTACCTCTAGAGTTCGAATATGCCGGAAAAACGCGGTGCTCCGATGAGGAGCTTGCCGGCGTCGGACGGACACGAAACTTTATGGGTTTTGTAGATCCGGACGTTAGGATCTCGGTCATGCCCACGGTGAGCCAAGAACGACGGTGGATCGACCGGAAACGACGAAAAAAGTTTCCACAACGTCAAACTTTAGACGCTCATACACGGCGAACGAAGGCGCGAAACCGCGCGTGCTTGGAGGCTAGAGGTTCAGGGGAAACGACTCACTCACCGGCGGTGGCGGTGTCATGCACGGATCGGTGGTGAGGGAGTTAGGGTGGTGCCGAGTATGGTTTTTGGAAATGGAGTTGGAGAGAAAATGGTTCTGGAAATGGGGAAAAATTATGGGTATTCACCCCGTGTAGGTGGAAAGCTGATAAGCTTTATGTGGTCTATACTAGCCACGAATGGTTCAAGTAAATATGGAGGAAACCTTAACACTAAGAGCTGCCTAGCTCAATTGGTTGGGTAACCAACCACACAACCAAGAGGTTGTGGGTTCAACACTCCACACTCTCAACTCCATGTTATTTTCACACTTAACTCCTTTTAGTTCATTCCCCTTTTTTTTATTCCCTTTACTTTTAACATGACATGTTGGGGTGTTACAATTCTCCCTCCCTTAAAAGAAATTTCGTCCTCGAAATTTACCAGGATCAGAGAAATGCAGAACTAATCTTTCATCCGTTCTTATACTGAAAACTTATCTATCAATGTATCCTTGTTTCTCAGGACGCTCAGACGGTCACGAATCAATTTGGTATCGTTTGGGTCACTCGGACTGACATTAGACTCACAACCATTCCATGATGTATCTTAACTCAATTGATTAAAATGTAATACATGAATCCATACAGAACTTTATACAGAGCCACGTGAACACTTATCTCGTAACCGTTATTATTATTATGGCATACTCAGTCAAGACTACAAAACATTCTCGTCGCCACAAAAGTCAATCATACAGTCCAAAAGTACATATTTCATAATCTGAATTACTTTACTAGGTTGACAATCAATTTTACGGACGAACAACTGTGCGTGAAGTTTATACGAGTACTCAAAGCGTCAACCAAGGCTCTCTAGAATCAAGATGTAAACATCAAATTTCAGTAAGTATGGGACATAGGACGGTACATTGCGTCACTTTTCCCCAAAATGACTTACTCCATGCCGAACAAATACAATCCAATGTTTCGAAAGGACAACACTTACTTTCAACGCAATGTTCAGGCAACTATTTGTTTCGTGTATAACAGAGTCACCGCATAATCTACATTCTCACCAATCTCGCAGACACCTTTCTTTTAAATTCATAATACTTTTATCAAAAAAAAAATTGTCTGAATATCCTCAATCACCCTCATTATCACCGAACTACTTTACTTGTAATCTTATATCGGTTTTCTCGTTCGATCAAACATTTATTCTTAATCTGTTTCAGATCTTCTATTTCACATGCATAAACCATCTCAGGTTCTCTATCCAGATTCAAATCCATCAATTTAATCCAATTCGTAGACAGACATTACCAATATTCCTTCCCAGTACAGATCAAGCTATTATGGACAGAACGGTTAATTGCATTTATCAAAGGAAATGATTCGACATCGGAGTATCGGCTTGATGGAGTACGGTTATGATCTAGGGGCATGCACAAACCAGACATCCTATGACAGACGATCGGCCGATCTACCCAGAAAGACGTAACTCTAAGCTCTGATACCACTAAATGTAACCCCCTAGACCCGCCTATGCGTTACGACGGATCCTAGGAAGCCACATTAGGGTCACAGGAGCGACCCACGGTAAAAAAATACACATAAAACATTTCCTCTGAAAAATACATATTAGATTATAACTGTAACTTTAGTTGTAAATACTCTTTCATGAAAACATTTAAACATATAACAGGATTTCAGAAAACATTTTACAGACACTATCATGAAACAATGATGATATGCATGCCCACTAACTATGTCGGTACCGTACTCCAAAAGCATCGCCGAGAGAACTCCGAACACTGATGTTAAACGTTATACCTTTAACCTGTGATGGTAAAAACAACATGAGCTTGGAAAAGCTCAGTAATACAAAACTACCAAAAGATGCTATAAGCTCATGCAGCTATATGGTAAGCATAACATTTTCATGACGCTTTTCGTAGTAACGGTCTTCATTTCTTCTTCTTTTTTTCTCGATATTTCAGGTAATGTTATACTTGAGAATAACGGTACTTATTCTTTATTCAATCGTCGAGAATTAGACGATAATTATAGGCTATTAATATACGGAGGTGGAATTAGAGAGTTCGGTTCCTAGTGTTTTCCAAATGGTGTAGGTAAAACATGTACAACAACAGTATAATATACATTTTCAGTTCGAAAACATAAAGTTCAAGTAACAATACGGTACGGTTCAATCATTTATCAACCCTTATCTTAGGAACGGTACGGTACGGTATGGTAGGTATTACCCTAGCCGAAGCATAGGAACCTATAACAGTAACGGTGAGGAATTACCCTAGCCGAAGCATAAGAACCTGTAACGGTAACGGTGAGGAATTACCCTAGCCGATGCATAGGAACCTGTAACGGTAACGGTAACGGTAAAGGAATTACCAGCTGGATCAGAGCTGAACCTACGGTCACTTCATACTCTATCCCAAGTATCCCAGTATTAATCTATGTAACGGTTCGGTGATCAATAACAACTGAAATTTCGGTAGATATAAAATAGACATGTATTTTCCATATAACGGTACTCAGAAGCATATTGTTCAATCAAAACTATGATGTATCACCATATAATATAATCATGCTTTCGTCATGTAAAACAATATTAAAACGGTTATATAGCACACAAGGAAACACTAGGTGGAATCGTTTATTTCCTTGGAGATACTTGACATTTACGGAAGAGAACATATTAACTTTTGACGGTTGAACGGATCTTTGAAACAAGACCCCTATTAAAAGAGGGGTTTGAACTAACAATTTAATCCGGATAGTCAGGAGATGATACATCAAAATCTTGAGAGTTTAGGCATTTCATGAGTGATTTAGCCATTTACTTATAAGGCATTATGGTCATTTTATCATATGCGGGCATTTTGGTAATTTATACCAACAAGACGTAAACGGTAGCTCAGAAATTCTATTTGCTCATCGGGTATCCAACCTAGAGGTGGCAAACGGGTCAATTGGTTCGGGTTCGGTTCAGGTCATTTCGGTTTCGGTTATTTCGGATCTGATATTTTCGGTTCAGATTCGGTTTCGGTTTTGGTTCGGTTTCGATTATTTCGGGTCTGATATTTTCGGTTCAGATTCGGTTTCGGTTTTGGTTCGGTTTCGATTATTTCGGGTCTGATATTTTCGGTTCAGATTCGGTTTCGGTTTTGGTTCGGTTTCGGTTCGGTTTTTGTTCGGGTCTATTGTGTTTCAGGTCATTTCGGGTCGGTTGATTTCGGTTCGGTTATTTTCGGTTCGGTTAATTTCGGTTCGGTTGATTTCGGTTCGGTTATTTTCGGTTAAATGAGAGATCAGTCGTTTTTAATCAAATTCTTAGGTTGGTCAGATTTTTACACCCTATATATGACTTTATAAAGTCAATATATCTGACATTTTAGTGACTTGTGTGGCTGTACATATTTTATCTTTCTTTATTACTATTAATCGGGTTCATTCGGTTCGGATCTATTCAGTTTGGGTCCATTCGGTTCAACTAAATTCGGTTCAGTTTCGGTTCGGTTTATTTCGGTTTTCGGATAAAATTTCGGATTAGATTTCAGATAAATTTCGGGTTGATTTTCGGTTTCGGTTCGGGTCTGGGTTTGGGTAATTCGGTTCGGGTTTCTGTTCTCGGGTCAAGTTTGCCAAGTCTAATCCAACCAGGCATTCAGAGATTTCTACATTTAGATTTTTCACAATATCCGATATATTCGGGAATATTTTGATTACTTTGGCCAACAAGGGCATTTTAGGTCTTTTAACAGTTATGGGTGATTCACAATTTCCTGTCCAGGTATCTTTCACATTTAAACATTTCACACTAATACTCAGAATTGGAGATTTGCTGCCTCATTCGAGCATTTCGGTCTTATTTAATTTATCATACTCGTTTCTACATTCGATTTAACTTGAGCAGATTTAACAGTACTTATCATCATTTTTATGCATGCATTAACACATACCAACATGCCCATAAAGCATACAAGAGGTAGTAGTGTATTACCTTTAATCCTTGCTATATCGGTCAACCATGGTACTCCATTCGATCATTCTCGAACCCAAATGCGACGTCCTCAACATCTCGAATACAAGGTACTTTAAATACCTTCATAAAAATATTCCACTTTCAGTCTTTAAACACCTTACTCATAATTGATTATTAAAATACATAAGTGGACTCGAGTTCAAAGTCCAATTCGGAGGCTTTCGGGTTAGAATTTCACAAAACGGGCTTCAAAATCGGACTCAGGACGTCGAAAAACATAAAATATGAATTTTCGGAAAATTTGACTTTTTGGTCAAAGTCAACGGTCAGCGGTCAACGCTGACGTCATGCTGACGTCAGCGGTCAAAGTCAACGCTGACATCATGCTGACGTCACTGTTGACTGGTCAACGGGTCGGGTCGGTCAATGGGTCGGGTCGGGTTTGACCGAGTTGACCGGTTCAACCGGTCCAGCCGGTTCAGACCGGTTCGGTCTACTCGGACCGGTTCTCACCTTAAGGTCGCCGGACGGTGACCGGACGGTCGCCGGACGGTGACCGGACGGTCGCCGGAGTGGTCGCCGGAGACGCCAAAAATTGTGATTCTGCCGAAAGAAAAAAAAATCAAACAACCACGGTTTCAACCCATACGTTATTAACGCGAAACAAGCCGGAAATTAGACCGGATCTTACCTCTAGAGTTCGAATATGCCGGAAAAACGCGGTGCTCCGATGAGGAGCTTGCCGGCGTCGGACGGACACGAAACTTTATGGGTTTTGTAGATCCGGACGTTAGGATCTCGGTCATGCCCACGGTGAGCCAAGAACGACGGTGGATCGACCGGAAACGACGAAAAAAGTTTCCACAACGTCAAACTTTAGACGCTCATACACGGCGAACGAAGGCGCGAAACCGCGCGTGCTTGGAGGCTAGAGGTTCAGGGGAAACGACTCACTCACCGGCGGTGGCGGTGTCATGCACGGATCGGTGGTGAGGGAGTTAGGGTGGTGCCGAGTATGGTTTTTGGAAATGGAGTTGGAGAGAAAATGGTTCTGGAAATGGGGAAAAATTATGGGTATTCACCCCGTGTAGGTGGAAAGCTGATAAGCTTTATGTGGTCTATACTAGCCACGAATGGTTCAAGTAAATATGGAGGAAACCTTAACACTAAGAGCTGCCTAGCTCAATTGGTTGGGTAACCAACCACACAACCAAGAGGTTGTGGGTTCAACACTCCACACTCTCAACTCCATGTTATTTTCACACTTAACTCCTTTTAGTTCATTCCCCTTTTTTTTATTCCCTTTACTTTTAACATGACATGTTGGGGTGTTACACATTAGGGGGCCCTCGAGCTGTATGCATTGTTCTCCGAGTCTAATCCAGTTATCGAAATACCAAGCTGGGGCCGGGCGAATTTCGACTTCGATCCGAATGCCAACGTTGATAGCCCGACCGCAAATCTACGGCGTGATTTTAACCTACTGTGCCAAGACAACGAGTTTGGTGCATCGTCATCTACTCCTCCAAGGCAGTCGTGCGTAGCTAGTATCGGGTTCGACCTGAACCAACCCCCAAACGATGAATTCGATGCACCAAAAAATGCATCGTACAATCCATACAATCCTTATAGTTTTGGGGGGGGGGGAGGGAACCTCGGCTCCTTACATTGCGCACGACCATGAAGCATCATATGGCCGACACTCAATGTATGTCCCTGGCATCGACTATGATCAACCATCTATGGGGAGACATTCTTCTTTTGGAGGTGAGGGAGCATCGTCTTCTTACGCTATGCACGTCCATGATTCCTCATATGGATGACACTCAACGTATGTCCCTAGCATGGAGTACGTTCAACCATCTATGGGGGGACATTCTTCTTATGGTGAACTTGATTTTGGTCTTGGAAATACGGTTTGTGAGCGATCTCGTGAGAGGTCTCCCGATCGTCGACCCCCATCCTCGCCTCCAAGGGTAGTGATCGACGAAGCTCTACTATTCCAGCTCCCGGAGGATGCTTCTGACGAAGAACCGATTAGAGAACCCGGGCCCGACGGAGACGAGTTGGGGCCATTCTATGATGAACCAGAAGACTTGACAATTCTACCGAAAGACAATACCGTTCCACCACCAGATTTCGACGAACAGCTGACTGCCACCAACTTTCCTATAGACGCAACACCAATTTCTATGTTCCAGCCACCACCCCACTTCACAATGGTTGATATGGATGCAATGGACGTCCCTGATTTTCCGCATGACGACACAATAGACGGCCGAGTCAACCATTCTGATGGTGAACTGAGAATTGGTATGACGTTCTTCACAAAGGATATTGCAGTGGCGGCAGTTAAGCAGTACAACCTTCGTCATAATGTTGAGACGACAGTGGATAAAACCCAAGCCAAATACTACAAGGCTTATTGCGTCCAAAAAAATCAACGCTGTAAATGGAAAATCCGTATATCACAATTGAAGAGGGCAGACGACCGTTGGAAAATAACAAAACTTGAGGGGCCCCATACATGCACCGTTGCTAGCCTCAGCCATGATCACAAGAACCTGTATGCAAAGTACCTTGCGAACATCTTTTCGACACTGGTGAAAACAAATCCCACTGTGTCGGTCCCCACATGTCAGGCTGCAGCTCTAGCTGTCACCGGCTACCGTCCTCAATATTACAAAGCATGGTATGCAAGGATGCGGGCCAAAGAGGAAATGTATGGCTGATGGGAGAAATCTTACAAAGAGTTGCGCCTGTGGCTTAATCTCCTGCAGAAACACATCCCCAGAATGGTTGTCAAACTTGATACGGTTCAGGCATACGAAAATGATCGTGTCGTCCGAGATGTTTGTCAATTCCACCGGTTATTTTGGACTTTCCCCAGTGCATCAACGCATTCAAGCACTGTAAACCGATGGTCCAAATCGACGGCACATGGTTGTACGGAAGATATACACAGACCCTACTTCTAGCTATTACACAGGACGGCAATTGCAAATGCATTCCTGTTGCATTCGCAATCGTCCAGAAGGAGGATTTGGAGTCTTAGAAGTTCTTCCTTCGGAACCTACGAAAATATGTCTTTGATCCTGTAATACGAAGAAGGGATGGAGGGGTATGTGTTATTTTTGACAGAGGCACAACGTTGTTGTGTGCGATAGAAAATTTGGGTGACTATTGGAAGCCTCCATACATTCACCACCGTTTTTGCTTGCGACACATAGCCGCAAACTACCAGCTGAAATTCAAGAACCGTGATGAACGTCAAATGGTGCTCGATATGGGTACGTCCTTTATGTCATTTTCATTTACTATATTACTTGTTACTCGCTTTCATTTACGACCTTTTTGCATGTGTTTTTCGCCCATAACTATTCAACTGTCATCCCGTAGGCAACTCGCACTACAAACAAGAGGTGGCTGACCTGCTCGAGGAACTGAGAGCGAGAAACAAACATGGCGCAGAATACCTTGAAAAAATCCCAAAGGAAAAATGGCTTCGATCGTATGACGAGGGTAAACGTTATGGTCACATGACAACGAACTTGGCTGAGGCAGTGAACTCATCATTAAAGGGAGTGCGGCAGTTGCCTATCACTTCCATTGTCAAAGCGACCTATTATCGTTTGGCTACCCTTTTTGCAACCTTGGGAAGGCAAGCAACTGAGTATATGGCAAGTGGACACAAAGTCCATCCGGATTTCCGCACAAAACTGCATACTCAATTGGGCCAATCAAGACAGATGACTGCAACTCTCTTCTCTCGAGAAGGACACATGTTTCGTGTTGCAGAATTTTCCAGGCAGTTGGAAGACATTCAGCACAACACGTACGTGGTAAATCTGAGGGAAAGAACCTGCGAGTGCGGAATTTTCCAAACATTCAAATACTCGTGCGCACACGCTATTACTGTTTGCACTAACCAACGGATACAATACATACATATGGTTGATTCGGTATACTTACTCGAAACGGTGTTTAAGGTTTACGAAAAAGAGTTTCCTCCAATCGGAAATGAGGTTGATCCGAATACCGTGGACACTGAACCAATCATACGTCCAGATCCAGCACTACTAAGAGCCAAAGGACGTCCACGTTCTACAAGAATACACTGTGCCGAGGATATGGTCGAACATCGAGAAAAAACCGGACAAAGGAAGCATTGTACTGTATGTAAAAATCCTGGTCACACAGCTCCTAAGTGTCCTAATCGCTCAGCCCCTCGTCTTAATTAATTATTTTTAATTTGTATATGCGAGTTCGCCCATGACAATCGAATCAATAAAGTCAGTCTACTTCGATTTATACAGTACGCCATCTTATATTTTCAATCATTCAAAAAAATATGTTATGATAGTGTTTTCGAAGCGACTTTAAGTCAGTGTAGAATGGACGGAAATTGACCGTGTCAGTGTTATACGATAGAGAATTTCCAGTACTACGACCCTAAACTCGATGTTAGCTAAAAATTTAAAATTTTTACGTATGAAATTCTGCTCGAACATGCCTACCGACATTTGTTCAAAGGCAACTTCATTAAAAAAAGATGATAGCATAGGGTTTTCGAATCCATTTTAAACCATTGTAGAATGGACGAAAATTAACCATGTTGGTATCATACGATAGAGAATTTCCAGTACTACGACCCCAAACTCGATGATCGCTAAAAATATACGATTTACACGCCCGAAATTGGGCTCGAACATGCCTACACACACTTGTTTTCCCTTGTTCTTCAGCCCAGAACTGCACAGAACTCGCGTCCTGCAGAACGCGAGGTCTGTGCGATATATTCAGCCGCCCTTTCAAATTCTCGCGGACCTCGCTTTCTGCAGAACGCGAGGTACTGTAAAACCGTTAACACAAACAACAAGGCCACGTAGACTGAACTCGCGTTGTGCAAAACGCGAGTTCAGACCTCGCTTCCTACACACCGCGAGGTTCACCGACGTGGAAAGTTTGGGGGTCATTTTGCCAAATAATATTTTTTGGGAGTCATTTTCCCAAATAATAATTTAAAAGGGATTATTGTTTAAAAATTACGGGCAAATAGATTTAATAGTTATCTTGTCAAAAGTATTATAGATTTTTGATAAAGTTGAAGGTGAGTACTTTAAAAAAAATTCTAAACTCTGTGTCCAGACGAATACACGTGAGGAGTACTGTGCGGAGAAGGTATTGTGAAGGGATATATTTTTTTTGGAAAGTGGGATAATTTTTTTTTTATCTTTTTAGGCGCTCTTATATATATCTCAACACTATAAAATATTAAAAAAATTAAATTTTTTTAACCTTTAATTTTAAATAATAAATTCTACATCCTATACCTTAAAAAATACATCACACTTTAAATTTCTTAAACCCTAACCATAAACTCTATACCCTAAAGTATATCATATTTTAAATTCTCTAAACTCTAACTATAAACTCTAAATCCTAAACTTAATTTTGAATGTGAGATATAAATAAAAACACTGAAAAAGACTGAGGGTTTTTATCCAAGGAGTTAATAACGAACCAGAGATATAATATATCATTTGTTCTTTAGTTTAAAAAATATTATAAAATTATATGAGCTGAGACTTGTAAATGAAACCTGATAATCTTTAATATTTTTGAAAAAAGAGATTAATTAAGGATTTAAATCCAATACACATGGGTAGAAATTTATTTTCCACGTGCGCCTTAGTTTTAGAGCTTAGAGACTTAGTTTGAGGCATAGGGTTTAAGGGTTTAGGTGTATGAGTTTAGAATTTATGAGTAATGGTTAGAACTTAGAGATTAATGTTAGAATTTAGGGTTTAGAGGTTAGAGTTTAGGTTTTAGTAAAATATGTTGAGGATTTAGGTTTTAATCTACCTAAATTCTAACCATGAACCTTAAATTTTAAATTACTAAATCTAAACCCTACATCCTAAATTTAGTACTTAAACCTTAAAATTAAAGTGCTTGAGAAAACTTTTAATTTCCGCCGCAATTGTATTAAATAATAATGCATTAATTAATTATGTAAATGGTTCATCACCTCCTCCCTGCCCCTCCATTATCTTTTCCCCCTAATACCATTTTATCTCATTATTTATATTATTTTCTTGAGTATGTAATTATTTTGAAATCTCTCTTAAAAATTTTGAGTATGTAATCATTTAACAAACTTATCATTTAATTGGAATTCAATTGCCATCATTCGACTGATGTTTTGTTACATATTTTTTTAATAATAAAATTTAAATTTTTTAATCATCATAAAAGATAATACAATAAAATGTATTAAAAAAATTTCACAAAAAATCTTTTAAAATGATGCAAAGAAAAACATACACATCGATCGAGATTAGCATACCAAAACTCAGAAATCTTCTGAATCTCCGTGTTTCTATTCAAACGAGATGCTTTACGAGGTGAAAAGGGAGTGGTAAGCGAACCAAGCTATTATACATATTGCTCCGCTACCTAGGTCTGATTACATCGACAACCAACCATCAACCGAGTGGGGATCCCTCTTTCTAAGATCACCGACAGAATCACACTTAGAGATTAGCACCGTGAAGATCTCTGTACGAGCACCAACCGATCGCTAAGGTATGCTGAAATCATGGCACAAGGACAGATGAAACGAACCACAAAGAATCAAAGAAAACGTGTTACAAGGACAAAGGAAATGCATGTCGCAAAAGCAGAAATTCTTATTAAGATATAAAAAAACAAAAAAAATAATAGACTCGGTGGTCGACAACCAATACTAAGATTAGTTGTCGACCACCAACCAAAGGAAGAAAAATAAAATTGCAAGCGTCAGAGATTTGAGAGAGAGCAGCTAGGTTATTTTGAGAGAGGTTCCATAAGTTTTTTGAATGATCTAAATGTGATTACAAAGTAGTATCTGTTCATATATATTCTTTGTCATTTGACAATGCGCATATACGAAGTAGATAAAGTGTTTCGAACCCGTATATCGTATCTCTTAAAATGAACATTATTCACTTTTTTCACTAAAACACTTGTTGGATTCAAAAGTTCTATAATTTAAATGGTCGTAGACATTAACAAATCATTTTACTAATCAATTTTTATAATCAAAGGACGGTCGAATTTACATATTTGAAGAGATTGGCCTTTATTTAAACTATTAAACTAATATACAAGAGACGTGTGGTTCATAAATAATGGTCTCACTTACTATCATTTATGTTTATTTTATAATTTTATGTTTAAAATTTTTTCTTCTTCTTAAAATATCATGTCATCCCTAAATAAGAGTACTCATTACCGAGTATTCAATACTCGAAGTATCGAATACTAGATTTTTTGGCCCGTGTTCTGGCCTGCTTCAATCGAGTACCTATTATTTGGGTATCCAAAAATTTGAGTTACGGATACTCGCATTTTTACTTTTTAAATTATTTAATTTTATTAAAAAATTTATAAATAATAAAAATTTAAATTATATAATCTTATCATAGAGTTTAAGATCCAAAGTATTAAACACAAACAATTTTAGAATATAAATTCCACATTTCTTAGAAATTACATGCATAATTAAGTTATTTGATTTGAGAATATAGTAAATATAAGTGTATTTTATTTAAATAATAATTATATTCAAAATAAAAAAATTAGGAAATCGGGTAATCGGATACGCTATTAAGACTAATTTTGTGGCCGGCACAAGGGTTTTACAAGACTGATGCCAGTGTGGCTATTACTTTTGCAGTGCGTCTACATAGAAATTATATTTTTCTTTCAACTTTTTGATATTAACTCCTTAAGTTGGTGGTTGAAAAATGCTTTTGATCGTTGTCGAAACCGGTTTTAGATTCAAAATTATTTTTAGGTATGTTTTGAAAATTAGAGTCTACTACACTAATAATTTTTTTTTTGACAAATCTTAATTCTAATCTTAATCTTAGAGGGGAGGGGAAGGGGAAACTCTAGGGGAAGGAAGTGGGTGTTCACAGTGGGTCTCGAACCCATGACCTAAGGAAAATGAGAGAACAAATATGAGCATCTTGGTTAACCGACCAAATGTGCTTGCTCCTGTTGCACTAATATTTTGATATAACACTTATATGTAAATTCTAATCAACTTATATTCTTATAGATTTGGGTCGTGTTAAGGCTTATACAAGAATACAATTTTCAACACATAGATCTATTTTTAACATTTAGGGACTAAATAATAAAATTTCAAAATTTTAAAGGCATATTTGTAAATTTCTAAAAATTTCAAGGACCAAAGATTTATTCATTTTATTAAATTATATTATTCTTAATCAGTTCTTGATTCCAAAATTTGAATTAAAAAATGGTGACTGAATCAGAGTTCAAATGATAAAGTTATGAATTAGAGACTAAAATGTAAAATTTTCAAAATTAGACCAAGAGTTTCGAAACTCTTACTGCAGTTTCGAAACATGGCGTTCTGGTAGCGTTTTAAGTATTGAAATTGACCTAAAGTTTCGAAAAGTTTCCCCTAGTTTCGATACTCAACCTGGAGTTTCGAAACTCTGCTTTGTTTTTCACCCATTTGGATTTTCTCCACCATAAAACTTTAATTTAAAGAATACCAAACATATGGATTAAAATCTTAAGTATAATATACGCTCAATAACTATAAAAATCAAACAAAAATTCTAGCCAAAACATTCATCGATCAAAGCCTCGTACAACTTTAAGCTAGATCATGATCAAAAGTTAACATGTGACAATTGTTAAAGCCATTTAACTTCACCATTCAAGTACTTACCATTTGACAATTTAAACACCTATTTCATGACTCGCAGTTCAAGACTCATCTTGTTCCATGCATATCATCATAACCAAGCAAATAACATGCTAGCTTAGTTTATAGGCTATCTATTAGGAGTTTGACAAAAAGATTAACTTACTCAATGATTTAATAGTGACTTATAACCCCTAATACGATTCCGAGCAATTACAGAGATTTATCACCTGAAATGCATGCAAAAATGCAAGGGAAGCTTACATAGCTTAATGAGGTAATAAATATTATCATGATAATATATAATACTATTAATTTTACATACAAAAGAGTCATAAGCGTGGTGTCGCAACAAACATACATAACAATAGTCTTCATAAATCCATATTCATTCTCGTATTTATATTCATGTTCCTATTCATATTGATGTTCATACTTAGTTTCATAAGGTTAAACATAAGCTTTCATTTTTATTATTTGGATCACAATTAACACAAGGATACACAAATTCCTAACCAACTATCTCCGCATAACTAAGAGTGATCAACCCTTTAATTATCTTCAATGACCTACAATCACATCCGTCCTATTGTCTTCACATAAAACTCGTAACACATGGATCGTAATCCAAACTCGTACACGAGTTTAATGAATTCTATGTCATGCTAATTGTATTTAAAGTTAATTTGTACCCAATATTGTCAATTTATTCATATATCGATTCATCAGTGAGCTTATAGCGCCAAAGTATTATAACATAATTTTAAAGTGAGCTTAAAGTTCCAAAGTATCATAACATAATTTCAAAGTGAGATTAAAGCTCCAAAGTATTATAACATCTTGTTTTATAGTTTCCTATAGCATTCTTTTTATAACTTGTCACATTTTTTTGGACGAATTTAGATCTATATGTATCATATCATGTCAAAATATAATATTTATTCTTACAAGGCAAGAGACAAAGAACTAAGCTTACCAAGCTTACTATTACCAAAAGTTACTATCACAAATTGCTCTAATTGAGCTAGCACATATAAAAAGCACATTTATAGTCATGCAATCAAAATCATATGCAATCAGGATGATACCAACCAATCCCGAGACTCACCGATTATCCAAAGTTACGGAACAATTCGAATTTCTAATCCAAACTTGTTCTCGTTAGCATTCCTTGTCAAATTAGGGATTCCACCATTAGAACCAAGTCCGACATGAAATTGAACAAAGAATTCATCAATCCTACATTAAAAACACATGGAACCCTAACCTAGACTTAACACGGCAATTTTAATTCCTCAAGGTATTAGGCTAATGAGTTCCCATAACCCAAAATTTATAGAAAATTTACCTTAAAGCTTAGAACTAACCCAATTTTATTTTTGAATCCTTAATTTAACAAAACCCTCAACTTCAAAGATTGGGGTTCATGTACTCATATATCCAAAATTTGATAAAATTGATACCAAATGAAAACTAGGATCGAATGGTTATGATTAAAATTGAAGTCTAATGGCTAGATTGTGAGAATTTGACTTGGAAAACCATGAATGTTGAAGGAGATTTTACAATGCTGAAATAGCAAAGGTTGAAGACAGCCATAATGCTTTTCTCTCTCCCCTCCCAAGTTGCCGTCCATGTTCCCTTCTTTTCCACTTTTCTTTGATGAAGATTTACAAGAATTTGACACCTAAGATATTCATCACTTAAGAGAAATAGATAAATTATGCCTCAAGTCCTTCAAAAACATTTCCTCTTCTATGAAGAAACCTTATGGTTTAATTAACCACAAGCCCTTAATCTTTTCCCTTATTTACCCTTTAGACACTAAGATCACTTCTTTACACTTTGGCCACCAACCTTTCTTCTTTTACAATTCGGTCACTAAACATACTTTTAATTTGATTACACACTTGATCCCTCCATTTCCCATCATTTTCACTAAAGATATAATACTTTACGTCCTTAATAATTGCTCCTTAGCGCCTTAAATCTTCAAAATTGAACTAATTTAATTAAAATTAAATCAGATTGAGTGATTCATGAAATTATATTTATTTATCAAAAAATAAATTTCGGTCATTAAAAATAAAAAACCTGCTGATCTGGTTTTTGGGTGTTACAATATTACTCATATCACATAGTGTTGAGTTGATAAATCAATGAAAATGGTCAAGAGGAGTGAATTGGCAATTAAAATTTTGGTTGGAGTAAATTGCAAAAAAAAATTGCACAAGTGATTTATAGTGGTTCAACCTTCTAAACAAAGTCTACACGCACTACCTTATCTAGCACATTAAGAATTTCATAAATTCACAAATTATCTTTTCTTTTAGGCTAAAAGAGATAATCTCACAAATCCTAGACTTATGTCCCAAAATCTAGTAATTATTTTTCCTAAAATTGGATACAAAGAAGCAAAGATTGTTGGCCAAAATATAGCTCACTATAACCCCAACACTTGATGAAAATGAATTATAATAAAAATCACTCAAGTGAGTACATGATTTTTTTTACAATAAAAGCTCTCAAAAGTTGGATATGAGCTTGGATGTTTTAGAATAGTTGTCTTGTTGTTGAAGAAGCTTTGGAGACTTGATTTTATACCCATTCATTGATTTCTAGTCGTTAAGGTCGTTGGGAAATTAAATAGAGCCATTAGGCTACTATTTTCCTGTAATAAATGATGTCTGACAAGAGTGGGTATTGATACGCGAATCTCTGTATCGGTACCTACTCAAAAAAAAAATAGTTGTCACAAGTAAGGGGTAGCGGTATACAGGTTTACATATTGGTACAAAATGAAGAAATTATACAAGATACCGGTACACTAGTCTTCGTACCAACACTACAATTTGCTTGTTGGAATTTATGGAAAGACTCTAAGAACCTTGCGTATCGCTATGTGTATGACCGTAGTAGTACCTAATTCATTTAAAATTTTGTTTCGCTCCAAAAATTTGACAAGCATTTAAACTCTACGAAACCCGTGACGATACACATAGGCTCGTACCAGTACTTAGTTGTCATTTGAATTTTTACTAAAGAGGGCCTTGTACCGATATGCAATAGTCGTACCAGTATTGAAAGCCTTGTATCTGTACGCATATGAATGCACTAATACTCACTTATCGAAATGTCTTGATTGAGCACCAAAACACTTAAAAAAATATTTGTCTTTGAAATATTTAACTCATAAAAAATATTTTCTTCAAAATGATTTAAGTTTTCCTTTCCATAAATATTACAGTAATTCATTTGGGTATCCGGATCCCGTACATTTACACTCGTAAAAAAGAATATTAAAAATATATATGTATATTATATATTGTTATATAGAGTCATTTAAATTAAAATTAATCAAAACTGTAATATTATAAATATTTACAATTAAATTTGAACTGAAAATCAAATAACTCAACTTAACTTTAAAAAATCAAATAAATTTAAAGACACTTAAAATTTTTACTCAGACTCACTCAATCAAAATGCACCCCTAGTTGAAGCCTAGCGGAAAACATTTATTACTAGTGAAGTTTGCTATTATGTTACATTTCATGTTGAAGGAACAATGGTTGACTGTGACAAAAAATATGAGTTGGCTTACCCAAAGAACCACTTACTGTGATTTCAAATTTCGAAATTCCCAACCTTCAAAATTCTTTAAAGAAAAATGCGGGAAATTGAAGTAAAGTTAAGCGTAAATGTGATGAACTAATGATGAATGAGCGGAAACCTTTATTTATTTTTATTTTACTACAAATATCAAAATATTTAGGGGAAAATATACAAATTATCATCAAACTAAGTAAAAATGTTCTTTTTGAACGTTAGAGTTTTGAAAGTTACAAAATAGTTATTAAATTTATTGAGTTATTAAAAAATGGTCACTACACATTATAAAATAGTGATAAATTTTGGTAAGTTTAAGGATTTTTTTGTAATAGTTTGAAGTGATATTTTGTAATGATAGTTCAATAAGTTTAATGATCATTTTATAATTTAAACTTTAGTGGACAAAAAAATGTTTTTTGTTAGTTGAGCGACCATTTCTGCACATTACCCAAATATTTTTAAAAAACAAATCACCCTAAACTTATTAGGTTTAATCAAATTGGCCTAAACTTTGTTTCATCAAATTACCCCTAGAAGTTGAAAACTTGACACGAAAAGGTGGTTGAGATTAATGGCGATAATTCTTTTTAATAATATTATAAAAGTTTAATGTCAAAATAATTGTCTAAACGATCATGTTTTTTTTTCTCAAACTCAAATATGTTGAGTCTTGTTGTGAGTTGTATTTATGGTTTGACCAGTATTTTGGTTTCGGTTAAGCTAGTTTGGCTTGGATATATAGTACTCTTTTTTCTCTATTTAAGTTTTAAGGAAGTTTTTTAACGAGACTCGTATCCATGTCTTATTAATAAGAATTATTTCTTTAACTATGAGATGTTGTGTAGTAGTGGCTCACATCATCTCTTAACCATGAGGTTAGGAGTTCAATTCCTACCAATAGGAATAAAGTATATTTCATGACCACTGCTACTGGCAGTGAATACCTTAGCTCAAACCAAAAATTTAAAATAATTTCTTTTTTCAAAAAAAAAAATTCAATTGATCGCAAATTTTCAAATAAAAACAATTAATCCATAATCGAAAGTGATAACTCACTATAAAAATGTGCAATTAAAGAAGTCAAAAAGACATTTAAACCTAATAATATTACACCAAATCAGAAAATTCAGGTGTCCATTTCAAGGTCATTTTCACACAAATACAACGACCAAAGCTATTAGTTAAATAACCTTCACAATATACAGCCATAGTAGCTGGACTTTTAATAAAACAAACTCCAAACCCTATGAAACAAAAAAGTCTAAGAATATAGTTTACCAAATTTCAACTTTAACCTAATTGATTTATATAATCACATTCACAGATTGAATGTTTGCAACTCCTTTTCCTATCCCGAATAGAATTATGGTTTTATCAACCTTTACAAACGAAAATCATGATGAAGCTGTCAAAACTTTAACCAAAATCTGCATAACTTTGACCCTCATCTGCAATGACAGTATGTATTCAGCTGTATCCCTGTAGAGCCCCTCCAAGCCTGTTGAACCGTTGTTGGGAACCAACCTTTTCAGGGTTTTCACCTTCTTCTCGATAGGGTTGACGACCCTTCTAGAACCTTCTCGAACTGCCCTCCTTTTCATCAAAACACTTGTGGTTCTTGGCCTTGTTTGATTTTTTGTCTTCAGTCTTCTCTTGGCCTTTGCTTCCGTCAGTTTGTTCCCATTGGGGTCGGGAGTTTCCTTGGAGTGCAATGAAAGTAGAGGAAGTTGAGCAGTTCCCATGATTTCGAATAATCAATTTCTGTGCAATGAAAAACATTAGGAATAGTTAGAGCTTTTTATATGGTTTGAGTGGCCAAAGTGGATAATTCATAATAATTTAAGTGACAGCCTAAAAGAGTAGAGTTTCATGGAAGGTTCACAAGCGAATGGGGATAGCCAAGTGTACTTAAGGGCATGTTCTCCAAACTCAATGCACATGCAACCACATGATTCCACCACCACCACCACCCAACCCTAACCTTAACACCCTCCCTCACTAAAACCCCTCTCAATCTCATCAAAACACCCTGGATTATTCCTCCCCCACTTTCCAAATTCAGTGCATAGATAATTTGAGTTTGGGGTCCTCAATCGCCTCTATCCAGCTCAAGAAACGAATGGAAATCCTATTACTCTTTTCGGTGCACTTATTTATGCCTCCACCCACTAAAAATTAGATTTAAAGTTTAGGAAATTTGGAATAAGTGTATTTTAGGGTATATAATGTAAGGTTTAAGATTTGAAATTTAGAGTTAGATTTTAAATTTTAATTTTTTTAGTGTTTTTTAGTATTAGGGCATAGAAAGGACACCGAAAAAAGATACATAATTTTTATCCTCAAAAAACATTGTCATTATCCCACGTTTGCAAAACTTCCATATATACAAAATTCATTTACTCTCGTTTTAGGCCTGATTAAGAATTGCACTGGGCACGATATCTACAATTATTGAATTATCTAAATTTGTAAATCTACCTAAAAATAAAAATATGTTTTTATCTATAAATTATACGAGTGATGTTGTCGAAACTGGATTAAATTTTATTATCTTTCAGATAACCAAATATGAAAAATATCATAATTCAAAGTTTTAAGTAATATGTTGAATATTAGAATTCACAAAAAAAAAAAAAAACAGAGCTATTCCATTAAAATTTGGATGGCCAATGTTCAAATCCCATTAGAAACAAACATATTCTTCTTTTTGAAATCCAGAGTGGAACTCAAATATCCGAACATAAATATGCATGAGTAATACATATTCATATAATGAATATCTACGGGTATCTATATGTATTCGTCCAGAATCCGCAATTGATGGTGATTTTAGCATTTGGATATAAATATTATCCGACTTTAGAAAAATAAAATGTATAGGTTATCCGCAAATTTATGAAATTGCAATTTGAATTTCCATCCTAAGTCTAACCCAGTTGAGCTAAGGATATTTGACAAAGAAAAAAAAAAGAACATCCATTTCTATACCTTGTTTGTTTCATGGTGGTTAGCCCATGTTTTTCGCCTTGTCAATGTATGTGTAAACAAAAAAGTAGACAATTTAGATCTTAATGTTGGGATATGGTAGATTTTCTTATGTCATTCATGAACCGCAATTTTCTTTTCATAATAAAAATGAGGGAAATCACATAAATAATATTTTATCTATTCCTACGTTACTGTTTTGATACATGACTGTTTTCTTGGTAAAATGATATCTAACGTTATGTTTTTAAAATGTTACCTTCACCGTTTAATTTTAACAGAAAAGTTGACATGAAATTTTTATTATTTTTTTAAACACCTTCTAATCAAAAGAAATAAATGTTTCCTTTGGTATTCAAACCAAGGACCCTTGGACAAATGCTTCAACACTCAACCATTAAGTCAACTAGTTGATTGTGATAAAAACTAAACAAACAAATATTTAACTTAACCGAAATTATCATCTCAAAATAAAATAAAATAAAATTCCTATTATAAAGAATTGAACTTAGGACACCTTATAAAATGGGTACCATGCAAAGCCATTAAGATAAATTAGGGATACAATTAGATTTCACCAGAACTAATATTTAATTTAAATTACACCACCACTAGACTAAATAAATAACTATTTTTTGTTATAAAACTAATATTAAAACATTCCTAAAAAATTAAAGAAATTTATAATCTTTATTTGCCATAAAATAAAAATTTTAAATTATTTGAAAAAATACTTATTTTTATAATATTATATTAAATAATGTGAAAATTAAAATAATAAATTATTTTCTCATTATTAGTTTAATGGCTTGCAGAATTATTTGTCTGTTTAGTTCTCTTCGCAAGCAATTGCCTGGTTTAATGGTTTGGCATTGAACCCTTTTTTCAAGAGGTCCTTTGTTTGAATCCTATTTGCACCAAAGGAAGCATTTTATTTCCATTGATTTTGTTTAACCAATCAGAATATGACATGTGTCACCTTCTAATTGCGAATAAAAATATTAAAAACTAATATGTGGTATCCTGACTAGGAGAGAAAATGACATGAAAATTTTAAAAAATTAATAAAAAAATCCATGTCATTTTTCCCGTTAAAATTAAACAACGCATGTACCATTTTGTTAAAAATAAATAATTGAGGTATCAAAACAATAATACGGGAATATATGGGTACTATTTATGTAGTTTTTTCATAAAAGTTATAATCCTTTTTCTTAAGGAATTAAGTATCTGGAAGATCACGTTCTGAAAGAGATGTTGAAGACGACAAATCTTGGGGACAAAGATGCATAATCTATGAGCACCGCCACCAATGCACTTAAAATTTCAAATTAACTAGTTAAAATACGTAAAACTAGTTAAATTTTATGCTAATATAAAATGTACCCATTATACAATATATTACTAATTACTAAAATCAATAATCAACCTATTAAGAAATAATATTTTTCTTATTTTCTGCTCTTGTGGCACGTTCTCTCTCTGCTCTTGTGGCACGTCTGTTTCTTCTTCCTTATTATTTTTTTGGTTTCCTTTCTGTCTTGTTTAATGGCTGGTGTTGAGCATGATCTGGCAAATCTTTCAATTGATGGCGCTGAAAATGATGGTCTTCAGATTGATTTAGATCCGATTGACTCTCCTTTGCCTTTTGAGTTCTGTTTTGTGGGATCGTTTCTGACTTCTAGTGTAGTCAACTTTCAGTCCATGCGATCTACTATGGCTTCGGTCTGGCATCCCCCTGGGGGTATTTCGATTTCAGATCTGGGTGAGGGGCGTTTTCTTTTCCGGTTGTACCATATATTGGATGTGGATCGGATCGCGAGCGGAGGGCCTTGGTTTTTTAATAGTCATCTTTTTATCCTCTACCGTTTGCAGGGGGAGGATCCACTTTCAGTTCCCCTTCACTTTGTGGATTTCTGGATTCTTGTGCATGATGTGCCTTTGGGACTTATGTATGAGAAAGTTGCTCGAGTGATTGGTAATTTTATTGGCATGTTTTTAGAGTACGATTCAAAAACGATCGCTTTGGGGTATAAGCGTACTATGAAGATTTGTGCTCGTGTGGATGTGAGGGTACCACTTAAAAGACGAAAAAAGTTAATTCTGTCGAATGGTGAGCACCACTATGTCCGGTTCCAATATGAGAAATTGACTCTCTTTTGCTTCCTTTGTGGTATTTTAGGGCATGGGGAAAATTTCTGCCCTTTAAGATTTGCTGAAGGTGGGATGGATTTGCTTTTGGGCTGGGATGTGTCCCTTCGGGCACCTTCCCGGCGAGCAGCTCCGACGCCGAGCAGATGGCTGGTTGAGGACGGCATGGAACGGTCACAAGCTTTGCGCATGACTCCTGCACAATTACAATCAAAGGAGAATTTTCAGCCGATTCCCAAGCCTACAAATCCTGGTCAATCGAGTAAATTGGCTGTTTCTGGGGCGCCATTAGGGGAATTAAATTTTAATGTTGGACAAAAGTCAAATGAGGGTCTGAATTTGAGTGTTGGGCCTAAGACTCCTTTGGAAGTTGTTTTGGATTTGTCAAAATCTGCATCCCTAAGCACGGGCCCGTTGGTGGGCTCTTATGCGAATGACGGGTTGGATGTTGAGATGGGCCACTTAGAGGAAGATGTCCTCCTAAATAATTGTGATAGCTCCAAGAGGCCATGTTTTCAGTCTTCTTCTCCCGATGTTGCTGTGTTGCAAGACTCACATGGTGACCACTCCTCAATTTTGGCAGGTCCCTCGTCAGGGGCCAGCCATTCCTAATGAAAATCTTAAGTTGGAACGTTCGGGGCCTAGGGATGGACCGAACCGTTCGACGTTTTCGCGTTGTTTTGCGTGATTTATCCCCGTCTGTCTTTTTTATTATGGAAACAAAGTTTTCGGCAGTTAAAATGGAGCGTGTTAGAAGGTTGTGTGGCTACGTTAATGGTGTGGATATTAGTTATGATGGTAGAAGTGGTGGTCTTTGTATTGGGTGGAAGGATGATCTTTGTGTTACGTTGCGTTCTTTTTCCGTACATCACATTGATGTTGTCATTTCGGACGGTAACGGTGCGTGTCGCTGGAGATTGACTGGATTTTATGGTGCACCTGAGGTTGGTAATAGGGTTCACTCGTGGAATCTTCTTTTTCAGTTGAACGATTGTCCGTCATTACCATGGTGTGTTCTTGGAGATTTTAATGAAATATTGTTCCAGCATGAGAAGTCGGGTGAGATTTTACGCCATGACTGGCAGATGCGTGATTTTCAGGAAGCTTTGGAAGATTTTGGCTTATCGGATATGGGTTATAAGGGGAGCTGGTTCACTTGGGAATGGGGCGTACAGCAGCGAATAACATTCGGGAACGTTTGGATCGTGGGGTGATATCCTCCGATTGGGAAGAATTATTTCATAATTATCAGCTTGATCATCTCCCTCATTCGTTTTCGGATCATTGCCCATTACCCCTTAATACTGATCTTAATTTGTATCACGCTGACCAGATATGGCATTTTAAATTTGAAGCGGCTTGGCTTCTTGAGGACTCGTGTGAGGATGAAGGTTCGCCAGCTTTGGGGTAATTCTGTGGGTAGTATCCCTGAGCGATTGTTAGCTGTTAGTTCTGGGTTGGATCGGTGGTTTAGGAAGCTGCGGAAAGAGAAGAAACTCACTGTTCGAGATCTACAACACCGAATTACTGAACTATCGAATCAGCAAGTATCGGATGATACACTTGGCGCTTTGATTTAGTCTAAGCTCGAGTTGAATCTTGAACTTGATAAGGAGGAGATTTATTAGGAACAAAGGGCACGTGCGAATTGGATAAGAAATGGGGACAGAAATACGAGTTTCTTCCACCGCTACGCAAGTCAGAGAAAGCGTCATAAGTACATCAACGAGCTCTTAACTGATGATGGAGCCTTTCATGAGGATTGTGACGAGGTAAAGAATATTGTTGTCGATTATTTTTCTAATCTGTTCACTACTGTGGGTTCTCTAGATCCTTTTAACATTCTGCAAGGTATTAGCACTTGCATTGGTTCGGACATGAATCGATCTCTCCTGAGTTCGTTCTCTAAGGATGATGTTTTTGCTGCGCTTAATTCTATGGGCCCGCTAAAAGCTTCGGGGGCAGATGGGCTGGGAGCTGTGTTCTATCAAAGGTTCTAGGGTATTATTGGGGATGATATTGCTTCGTTTTGTATTGGTGCTCTCCGTGGTGATTTCCCTATTAATGAAATTAACAAGACCCATATTGTCCTCATCCCGAAAGTGAATGATGCTCGATCGATGAATCATTTTCGATCGATTTCCCTTTGTAATGTTCTGTTTAAGATTATCTCTAAGATGTTGGCTAATCACTGATAACGTCATTGCGGCTTATGAGATCCTAGACTCCTTTAAGAAAAGGAGAGTCGGAAAGCGTGGGTCGTTTGCATTAAAGCTGGACATGAGTAAGGTGTATGATCGGGTCGAGTGGGCCTTTGTTGAGCGTGTTATGCTTAAGATGGACTTTGACCCTGCCTTTGTTGCTATCATCATGGGATGTATCACGTCTGTTTCTTATTCTGTAGTTGTGAATGGAAGTACGAGTGCATACTTTTATCCGACGAGGGATTTGCGTCAAGGGGGCCCTATTAGTCCCTATTTGTTCCTTTTATGTGGTGAGGGGTTATCGTCGTTACTACAGACTGCTGTTACATTTGGTGGTCTCCGTGGAGCTCGTATTACTCGTAGTGCTCCGTTGGTGAGCCATCTACTCTTTGCAGATGACTGCATCATCTTTGGGGAGGTGTTGGCAGGTAGTGCGTGTACCCTCAAAGCCCTCCTAAGAGAATATGGTGAGTGTTCAGGACAATTGGTTAATTATGATAAGTCGAGTGTCTTTTTTAGCTCTAATGTTATTGCGGAGAACCGAGCGGATGTTTGTCGTATTTTAAACGTCCCGAAAGTGAATTGTCCTGAGAGGTATTTGGGCTTCCCGGCTATTATTGGGCGAGATAAGAAAAGGGCATTTTGCTATTTGAAAGATAGGCTCGGAGGCAGAGCTTTGTCATTAAGTGCCAAGACGCTATCTCAAGGGGGGTAAGGAGGTATTTATAAAATCAATTCTTCAAATCGTACCTTTATTTGCAATGTCCTGTTTTTTGTTACCTAGCACTTTCTGTAGAGACCTTAAAGCTATTTTAGCGAGATATTGGTGGCAAAAATCCTCGGTTCGGAAGGGCATATACTGGTGTACGTGGAAGGAGTTAAGCAGGCCCAAAGAAGATGGCGGGATGGGATTTCGTGACTTAGGAAAGTTCAATATTGCTTTATTGGCCAAGCAGGGTTGGCGTTTGATATCTAAGCCCAACTCTCGTGTGGCCCGTTTATTAAAGGCTAAGTATTTTCCGCGCGGCTCTTTTCTTGATTCACGTTTGGGCTCTTCACCTTCGATGGTTTGGCGGAGCATTTGGAGCTCGAGAGGGCTGTTGGAAATGGGGCTTGGTTGGACAATCGGGTCTAGGTCCAACGTGTCCATCTGAAACGATTTCTGGCTCCCTGAGCTGCCATCGTGTCGGGTTCAGTCTCCTCGCGTGGATGGTGTTAATTTGGTCTCAGACCTAATTGTGCAGGACACGAACATGTGGGATCAGCACATGGTTCGTACCATATTTCTCAGCTCAGAGGCTGACATTATTCTGAATATCAAACTTCATGTGTTTCATCAAGACGATTTTATTTCATGGAAGGGGGAGGGCTCGGGAATTTATTCGGTTCGAAGTGGATACAGACTTCTTATGGGCTATACTACTTCGACTGACTCTCAGCCATCATGCTTCGATTATATTTGGAAGGTATCGTGCCCATCGAAGATAAAGATTTTGAGCTGGAGAATGGTTAGAGACTTCGTGCCTACTATGCTAAATCTAGTTTTTAAAAAAGTTACTTCTAGCCCAGTGTGCCCTCGATGCCATACCTACATCGAGAGCTCCCTACATGTAATTAGGGACTGTTTCTTTGCATCAGAAGTTTTGCATTTACTTGGTTTCTCTACTAGTAATTGGGGTCAGTATTCATCCGTTCAATTATGGTTACTCTATGTGTTTAATTCGACAACGCAGATGGATCATACTACGATACTTATTGCAATTTGGGTGTTGTGGCATTCAAGAAATATTCTAATATATGAAGGTATGATTCAACGGACGGATGAGGTCTTTACCTTTATTAAGGGATATTGCCAGGGGCTTATCGTTGCTTCTTCGCGTTACAGACATCAACCCCGCCATGCTACTGACCAGTGGTCTCCACCTCCGTTGAGCACCTACAAAGTGAATGTTGATGCAAGTTACAGAGGTTCAGATAGTAAACCAGGTTCCGGTTTTATCATACGGGATAGCTCTTGTAACACCCCCTTCCCGGCCTGGTAGAGAACCGGGTCGGAGAGCGCTACCGGAAAATATAACGGAGATCGGAGACATAAATCCAAAGTTCAAAAAAATCATTTCGGCATATTTTATTAATCTCTTTTAAGACTTAACACTTAACTTATTAACAAGATACTTGAATTGGGGTCAATTTTAAACTTTTTCAAACTCAGGGACTAATTTGTAATTTTTACAAATTAGGGGTCCTTATCTGAAATTCGTGATATTATACTGAAATTAAACTTACTAGTTATTAGCCTGTAAAATCTCATTACTAACAGAGGTCATTTACCTATCTGATTAGACTAGGTAATGTTTAGTGACTATTTTGTAAAGTATTCAAATCTATTTCTTTTTGAATTATCTTACTAAAATTCTTTACATATTTCAATGAGCCTAACAACTCACAAAAATCATAGAGTCCTTTAATCAATGTTTTACTACCAATTATGTCAATTTTATTACTAACTTAATAGTCTATATAGCTTTAAAACCTTATATAAAACATAGGCAAAATTTCACAATAGTAGGCCCACAAGATTAGTATAATTACTTTAACTACTTTGCCACCATACTAGGAGTTCATAAGGACAAAACACATTACTCTTTAATTGTAGTGACTTGCCAACCTTCCAACTAATCTCGATCTCGATCTGTTACTTTCCTTAACCTGAAATGTTATGCAATGAATGCATTAGACTTACATAGTCTAAGTGAGGTAGCCAATGACAATGAATGATCATATTATGTCATGTAACATGCTTCCAAAAATGAATGTCATGCTAATTATGCAATAACATGGCATACTTCATATTCATAACAAAACATAATATCATATCATGATCATAACATAGCATAACGTATCAAACACATAATATTTTGGTACCATTTCTTGATTTGTGCGTGTCATCCTTGCACAGGGGCCATGCTAATCTTGTAACTATTTCAAGTAACCATTGATGCAACATAAACATCATACTTTTATATTCATTTATACAACAAGTATCGATCAAACATTATCATATACAACAACAAGCATCATTTAAAAGCATTAGCATATACAAGACAAGTATGCATATCAATCTCATTTCATTGGTACTTATCATTTAAGTACTTATCCTTCAAGTAATGTAACTTTTAAATGTTTTGCCTTGGATGATTAATGAACAAGGTAATCGAGTCTTCATGTAACATGTAACATTAGATACTCAAAGTATCCATTTCTCATTTCAACATATAACAGGGGATGCATAGGCATCAATGGTGACTTACCACCATTCAATTATCAAGGTGACTAACCACCTTATCAGGTTTATAGGTGACTAACCACCATCCTGTAACAAAGATCAGGGGAGCTCAACGACTCTAAGGCATGCCCTTCTACCTATAGACACTAATCAAACCAAGGACTTTACTTATCTTTCTTTATTAACAAGATCATTCACTTGCCAATCATTCATAATTTCAAAGGCGTTTAACCATTTCAATAGGCATACACATATAATCAATCAAGCATCATGGTAATCTAAAATTCCAGCAAGCACATGAGATCATTTTCATTTTATAATCATCAACAATCAGTAGCAAAGCTTATCATTTAGTCTCATTTCACATAGCTCAAGCAATCAACACATCATAGCAACTAATCATTTTTATGCTAAGCATGCTTATCTAACAAGCAATACACATTTAGGTCAATATTCTTGCCTTTAATCCTTCTTCCTTATCATTTTAAATTTTACCAATCATTATTAAATTCATTACATGTTCCATGATTTTCAGATCATATCATATTAAATAACGAGATGAGCCGTAGCTCCATATCAGGTAGCATTTCATATTATTTTCACATACATGTAGCATATCATAGTCATATTCAAACATATTAAAGTAATGCAAGGCACTTACAAAATTTGCCATTCGAACATAGTTGCTCTACGTGAGCCCTTAACAAATGCAATTATAATCATAAATAATGCAACGGAACGGCACCGAGCCTATCCCTTGACACAACTACACTCACATATCATAACATAAAACAAATATCGGAATGACACCGTGTCACCCGAGACAAATGCATCTACACTCACATATCAGAACATAAAAACAATGATCGGAATGACACCGCGTCACCCGAGACAAATGCATCCACACTCACATATCAGAACATAAAAACAAATATCGGAATGACACCGCGTCACCCGAGACAAATGCATCTACACTCACATATCAGAACATAAAAACAATGATCGGAATGACACCGCGTCACCCGAGACAAATGCATCCACACTCACATATCAGAACATAAAAACAATGATCGGAATGACACCGCGTCACCCGAGACAAATGCATCTACACTCACATATCAGAACATAAAAACAAATATCGGAATGACACCGCGTCACCCGAGACAAATGCATCTATACTCACATATCAGAACATACAAACAAATATCGGAATGACACCGCGTCACCCGAGACAAATGCATCTACACTCACCTCAATCCAAGCTTAGAGACATTTTCCTTATTCTCCAACTTTGTGATTTCCTTCATTTCTACATCTTTTCTAACCAAACATTAAAGAAACATATTATTTAGTATATTAGGCAGCTTGCATTGTCCTTAAAGAAATATTTATATAAAATGTTCTATAACTCAAAATCTGATTTCGTTTGTTTTAAACGAAACTAGACTTAATAAACTTTTAAACCATATAAATTATAGCTTTTAATTCCTCTTATACAATTTATAATGAATTTTTAAAGTCGTTGTTGATGCAGATTTAGGGGCAAACTGTTACCATGTTTTTATGACCTTTACTTACTCAAAAATTCATATCTTTTTACTCACAACTCCAAATAAGGATTTCTTTACCATTCTAGAAAGCTTATAAACACACCTTTACAACCATGTATGGTACATAATTTTATCATTTCTCCATCAATACAGTTTATTACTTGAACATAGGGCATTTTTAGAAACCTAATCTGCATATTCTTAATTTGTGACTTTAGTGCATTTATAATCTATGTTTCACTACACTATTAATCTTGAGCTTTTAACCACATTTACATTAATCTTATAAAATTATTTTTATAATCCAGCAACCTCAAAAATAGGACATGTAAGTCCTCAATTTATCAATTTCTACAAAACAGTCCCCTTTTTATTCTTTAATAATTCTATATGTGATCTAAATGGTTTTAACCTACCAATTGAGACTTAATTCAAGCTTGGCCATTTAATTTAATTCATTTCATGAATCCCCTGTTCTAATCATAAATTTTCAGAATTTATTAACACCATTTGACCCCCTAAACATTTCGAATTTCACAATTTAGCCCAGCAGATTTCCAATTTTATTCAATTTCAGACCCGTCAACTTCTAACAACAATTCAGAGACCTATACTTAACATTTTTGAGCAAATCATACCTCTATTCCATGTAAAATTTTGTCCTCTACAACTTTATAGAAGAACACTTTTTCCATAAATGACTCTAACATGCTCAAAAATGCAGTTTTTCTACAGGACAGTTTATAAATCCGAATTTATTTATCCTTTCTACCCTTATCTTTTACCATCCTTTAATTAATCCAATTTCATGCTTAATATAAATACTAACATCAAATTAAAGGTAGTTGAGACTCTAATCTCAACTCTAATTTATTTCACTCACCTTGATAGACCGGTACTTTATTATTATTTCTTGGGCTTGACGGTTGTTCCGAATCGACCTCGTGTACTATGATAATAAAAATCAATTAAAATCGACAAGACAGTATCAAATAAATATAAAAATATTAATCAACTCGATACCGAAACTTAAACTAACTAGAGATTTGAGCTTACCCCGTCATCGGTAGAAGTTCGATATTACTATATCGAAAATATCGGACTACTAATCGAACATTGGATCGTATGTTTATCCTACTAATTTCTTTCTTCTTCTTCTTGCCGTGTGAATCAACCATTTCTCTTCCCCTATTTATACAAGTTTGGCGTCAACTACACCCCCCACCCTTTATTTTTTTTATTCATTAATTTTAGTGGTTTAATTCTAGCCACATGAAATGGCAATTATTTTGTTTCCCATTTTGCTTAAGTGGGTTTGCTTTTTAAATTGTGCATATCTAAAGCAATTTTGCCACTTTAATTCCCTAATTGCCGAGTGTCCATAGTTGTGGAATTTCTTAACAATTCCACCATCACATATGTTGGAGTGCTGGCACATTTTGGAGGATTGATTTCCCACCCATGTCCACGTGGTGAAGCAAACAAGGCTTATGGCCATTTGTGCCCATGTGTGGTAGGTTTGTGTCTCATCATCCCACTTTCTTTCATTTTTTTTTATATAATAATAATAATAAACTAATAATAAACTAACCGTTTAATCTATTTTGGGTACCAAATCGAACTAACCCTTAATCGAAATAAAAAAAATATTTGTTTGCTAGAACTTGACCTTGATTTATAAATTATCTCGAATAATATTTATTGGTTCAGATAAGGTCGAATAAATTATAAAAATACTCGGTCACCAGAATTTAATTCCAACTAGACCGGTTTTTGGGATGTGACAGCTCTGGTTTTCTAATTGGAGCAGGTCATCGAAATAATTTAGGGATTACCTCTGTTTTTGAAGCGGAGGCCTTGTCTGTGCTCCATGGTGTTCTTTTTGCCCGTGATTTAGGCCTCCGAGATGTTGTGGTCGAAGGCGATAACAAATCGATCTCTCTTAAGCTCAATTCATCGGAACAAGATTTGTCAAAAACTGAGGTTTTGATTTGCGACTCAAAATTACTGGGTAGAGAGTTTACCTCGTATCGTTTTGTCTTCACGGGTCGTGTCGGTAACCGGCCAGCGCACGCGTTGGCCGCGGAGGGTTTGAGACATGCAGAGGACCGTTACTGGATTGAAGATGCTCCAACCCATGTCCGGAATCTTGTGTACTATGACCGGCGTTTTCTCGATCCACCGTAGCTCTTCCCTGACTACTGATTGATCGGAGGGGATATCAATTTTTTTCATCTCTTTGGAGTCTCCCCTTTTCTTTTCTTCTACCATTTTCTTTCTTGTTTTTATCTCATCGGGTAGGGAAATTCTACCGGTCATGTTGCTTTCTTTTATTTTTTCAGACCGTTCAGTGAGGTCTTTATTGACTTTTCAGTTTGTCTTTTCATTATAATAAATAAAACGACCGATTGTTATGATTCAAAAAAAAATAATCAACCTATTAAACTGTTAATATAATTACAATTATAGTTATTTATAAAATAAGCAAAGAGCTTTGACACATGGAAGAATCCTCTGCCACATAATTAGTTAGTTAATTATATATGCTAATTGGTTGATTATGCATTAAACTTTGCTAAGAAATGTTACACTCAACACATGTTATGTTTCCACGTGTTATGCCACCGGCTATTAGCATTTGTTAAGAGTCAACAATAATACAGTAAATCGGATAATTTTCCTTTTAAATTTTTATTAATTAAGGAGTTACGAATAGAAAAGAAAATGTAATCAATACATTAATATTTATTAAATAAAAATATTTTAAGGGGAGTATTAATTAAAAGTGTAAGGCTCATCTCCTTGTATCCTGGTGGCAAAGGTAGTTTATCATCCCTTAAGATTCGGGTTCAAGCACCAGTAATGCTACGGTATTGCTATATTACATTCATTTACATTAAAAATTTATTAAGAGTCAAGATTTCTTGAACTTTTAAAAAAAATTAATTAAGCTTTTAGCACGCAATTATATTCATATACATTAAAATTTTATTAGTTCACATCTTTGATCAATGTTAATCGTTAAATATAATATTTTTTAGAGATCAATCGGTACCACAAGTCATGCTACGGTGTTGCTATATTACATTTCCATAAATTATTATTTTTTATTTATAATTTGAGTAACTTTTTAAAATTCATATGCGCCGTGATAATATTATCTAAAAAAAACCTTTAAGACAAACGGTAAATATTGTTCAAAATGTTTAATTGTTTTAATTTTTCGATCGGAGGTTCGGTTGAGTATAAAATGTTTCAAAGACTTAATTAATTCTTTCTAAAAGCTAAAGGGTTTTAACTACCCTAAATTTTAATTAAATAAAATTTTGAGAAAAATAATTAAATAATTCTTAATTAATTAATTATGGATTAATGGGAAATCACATGGAAAAAATAAAATATGTACTTAATAGATTTTGAATTATGTTATATTTATTTTTTTCTTTAAAATCAGTCTGTCACACACGCAACAAATAAAATAATTATATATACATTTTTAAATTAAATACCATTTTAATAAAAGTTATATTTTGATACATAAGTTTGTTATCTTAATCGGTAATATTATAGTAAAATATTTTTTAATAAAAAAAGTTGTTAAATAAATGATTGATCACACGATACTTTAAAACAAAGAAAAGAATCGATAATCATTAATTATAATTATTTCGTTATTATTAATTAATTAAAAAGAAACCCTAAATCCTTAAGTGATTATTTAGGGTTTAGGCACCATGTCTACAGTCTATGTTGGCATTACAAAGAAAGCCCTCCACGTGCAGGAAATGATAGTATACAATGGTGGGCCTACCTTGGCCCATTAAAGTGGTTTGCCTCTTCGCCCATGTTCTCCATGTGCTCTTAAAGATTAGGTCGCTCTATTTCCATAAATATTATTTTATAAATATAAGTTAAGCTTAAATCTCAGGATTTGAGAAATTTTTTAAGATTTTAAGTTTGAATTTTATTATAATGTAGATATTAATTTAGTTTTTTTTTATTTTGATTTAAGTCTATTAAATTTGAGTTTTGTCCAGACTAAAAGTGTTTATAGATCAGGTAGGGCTAAGTTCAAATGTACATTTTTTCAAGACTGAGGTCTAACTCGGTTTAAATGATGAAAAAAATCCATTTTTATTATTTAAAAAAATAAAATATCAAAAATAAATTTTATATTAATACAAATATTTTTATAATTAAAATTTAATAAATATATAATTTTAATTATTTAATTTTAATTCGGATTGGCTCACAGGTCGGGAAACTAAAACCAAACCGTATCCAAACGGGTTGGGCAATTTGGGCTGGTGGGCTACCTGGCCAATGAACAGGTCTAAATCAGACCTACACGATTATATACTAATTATAAATTTAATTGTGTTCTGTATACATTAATTATGATGAGAATTATTAGATTTTTATTATTTGTAAATAAAATTGTGATTATACTAATAATTTAAAAAATAACATAAATCTCAAAGGTATAAACTTCAGTTTAATGTGTGACAGTTCTGAATTAATGTCATTGTATTAAGGAAAATTTGAGTTCCGTGAATCACAAAGCTTAAATCATAATATTAAAAAGGGATAATATCGTGAATGGCCCTACATTTTAACAAATCTATTAATGTGATATTTCTATAGTAATGGATGGATCATGGATGTTTGAAATCGCATGGTTGACTTGTGTGCAGCGTCCGTCCAAGTGAGATTATATTCTAATACCGAGATTCGAAGTCATATAAAATAAAATAATATAGACATCTTTAACCATTAAATTAATTAATAAATTTTAATTATTTTAATTCCAACTAACCTGATCTGTCCCGAATTCATATTAAGTAACAAAATACATTAATATAAAGAACAATAGAACAAACTGCACAACCAAACCCAAAGTAAGCTTCGTCATGGAAGCTTTTCATGAGTGGCGTCGTGATCCGACCCAACCCATGCATCTAATCGGTTTTATTTTCATTCCAAAGCGTTTCATAAAAACCACACCCATCTAATTTTTAGTGTAATACATAAATAGGATATTAAAAAATAGATGGTTTTTATTTTTTTGGGTGCTCCTATTTATGCCCCACGTTAAAAATTAAGTTTGGATTTTAATCTTAGAGTTTATGATTAGGGTTTAGAGAATTTAGGGTATGGTGTAGGGTTTAAGATTTAGGCTTAAAGCTTAAATTTTTAATATTTTAGTGTTGTGGCATAAAAAGGGCACAAAAAAAAGGTAGAAAATTTTTGTCCGACAATAATAGGATATGGAGTAACCTTCGATGGAACAAAGTATTAGATAGTAAAAAACTCACAGAGAAAAAGGACGTAAAATTTTTGTCCGCCAATGGTAGGATATGGAGTAACCTTGGATGGAACAAAGTATTGGATAATAAAGAACTCACAGGGAAAAGGGTAAAGGATTTTTGTCAATTTTAAATACAAATTCTTTACTCTTTTGAGAATAGAAATAATCTATCTTTTTGGTGCCTTTATTTATGCACTTACACTAAAGTGTAAATAATTTTTGTCCATTTTAAATAGAAATCCTTTACACTAAAAAATTAACGACAAAGATAATGTGTCACAACCTTACTATGAGAAAGAATATTAAAAAAATTGTCACGTCAGCATTGTTATTATACCAAATTAAAAATAAAAATAATAGTTGGGTGGCTAAATTTTAAATATGAATGATTGAATTTATTGAATTACTTCAAATTATGACCAAATTAATAGAATGCATGAGTTTTGGAGACTAAAATTGTTATTATGCCAAGTTTTTGTTTCAATTTTAATGATAGAGTAACTTGTTTGTCACAAAATTTTAATTGGGTGACTGAATTGTTACTTTTAAAAGAAGAGTGACATGTTTGTTACTAAACTTATAACTAACTTTTATTCAAAAAAAACTTATAACTAACTGGCCTCTAGTGTAATTTATCCAAAATTTTTATTATATAAAAACAAATTATTGTCACACATATACACCACCGACAGATAACTCTTACCATTAGAACATGATACTTCAATTTTTATATACAATTCGATACAATGTTTATACTAACTACTCAAACCTCTCTCCATTCATAAATAAAAAAGCTTAATCGTAAAAAAAGCCTAAATTATACTATTTTTTAGGTGTTTAAACTATTTTTTTGGATGTATGTGTCTAACGTTTCATTTCGTAACTCTTTTAAAGTTTTTCCCTCAACAACCATTAAAAAAATTCCATCATCCAGTCATTACTTGACACATAACCTATTTATTAATTTTCATTTATTTTTTGTTTAAAAAATTAAAAAAATTATCAACTTTTTCCAAAAAAAAATTTCCCAAAACTTTATTGTTTTTTAACTCAAATCCCTAAATCTCCCATCTACCGACCGTCAAACACTATGCCGCAATAGCAATAAGGTATCCTTCTCTCGTCGCACGAGTCACAAGATCTAGTTCGTCGCTTGTCCATCTGCCGTTTGTCGTTTAGTTGAAGATTTTACATTCGATGTCCGTGGTTCGTTTGGCTGCTCATTCGTCGATTTCTAACGACATAAGGTTGGGATTATCAGTTGTGCAGAGTCATCGAAAAAATAGGTGGCTGATAGTGGCTGAATCAATGTTCTAAGGAGAAGAATTTAGAGGTTTAAAGTTGTAGGGTTATAGAATAGGGTCAGCGAAGGAAGGGGTATATTTTTTAGAAAATATAAATTTTAGGGGTTTAAAGTTGTAGGGTTAAAGTTCACACTACCTCAGGTTTGAAGAAGTGAGGTTTGATTTGTTCTCGGGTTCGAAGAAGCATATTGCTTTTCAACTCAACGTCCTCAGGTTTGAAGAATCTGAGTTTCTTTCCGCTACCTCGGGTTTAAAGGAGTGAATTTTGATTTGTTCTTCGCTGGAGCGTGGGTGCAGACCCAACAATCAATTTGCAGTTCGGCCAGATAAAATCAGTCCCTTTTGTAAAGAGGGGCAATTGTAGTCACGTATTTTTATCTTACACATTTTATTTCACTTTCATTTTTAGTCTTATTTTTTATTTTCGGTATTACTGCTATTACTATTACTATTACTATTACTATTACTATTACTATTATTATTATTATTATTATTATTATTAATGTATTTTATTTTATTTTACAAATTACAAAGGATCATAATCACGTCAGATATGGAAAGATTGGAAAAGATCTTGTCCAACGAGTATGGAAAGTCAAGCAACGTGCAAGGAATTCTCAATGCGTACTTATTGCGAATTTTCGATAGGATCCGAGCATTTCTAGGTTAGGATGTCTTCTTACGAATTAACCATCTTTCAGTTACTTTTTCAACGCATCTTGAAACACCTCAATCAGACGTTGGAAGCTCAAAATATGTTAACTAGATACGAGTCAATATAAGAATTTATATAATCACGAATTTCAATTATTTCATTGATTATTTGTAATTAAATTTAAACTTGGACTTTCTCTATTTGTTTTAATTAATTTAGGATCATATTGAGCGTAAAGTGATTTGATTCCCAAGTAAATACATTATTTCTTTTTCAAGAATATTTAGCATTGATGTAGAAAATATCATGTTTTTAGAATTTTTACGGTTTCTTAAATCTCCTTTCTTCGGAATAGTGAAGATTCAAAGTGTTATGACGTATGAAAACCTATACAAATTTTTAGCATTGATTATTTGTAATTAAATTTAAACTTGGCTTTATTCTTTTGTAATTTCCAGAATAACATACAAAACAAAGCATTGTAGAGAGAGAAAAAAAAAGTATTGTGAAGAGAAAAAAAACTGAAGTTTTAGCATTTTCTTTGTTTAAGATTTCATCTTTATCCTTTCTTCGGAATAGTGAAGATTCAAAGTGTTATGACGTATGAAAACCCATCCAACACTTTCTCATTTTAAACATCGTTCTTGCAAAACCTTAGTTGAGGCAATAGATTTTTTAAAACCCCTTACGAGGAATTGTTTGTAAGGCAATCTTAAATTCAATTTCATGTGTGTTCCTTTAAATTTTGGCTTCAATATTTCTATTCGAATGAATGTTCTTTTGTTTTGTTTTGTTTCTACATGACATTTGTGTATGTTTTTATATACTATATGTATTTTAATATTTACGATAATAATTATAATGTATTTAATTTTTTAATGTACGTATATACCATATAAGTTGATTTCCCTCTTAATATGTATATGTCATGTGATTATTTTCATTTAATGTGTATAAAATATGTCGTATATTTTTTCATATTTTTTTGTTTATTTTACTATACATTATCTTTATATTAGTTAACATATATGTATATATATATATATATATATATATTACTAAAATAATGTAGATTGATTTATTTTTACTTAATATACATAATATTCTTTAATATATGATTTTTATTATGATATTTTTCAATAATGTCAAATCTCTTTACTAACTGGTATGTTTTCTATATTGTATATAGGTTACCATATATATTAATAAATATACATACCATAGCTTAATATATTATATTTAATATATATATACATTATATTGTGTATAATATGTATAGTGTTTAATTAGATTTTTCCCATTTTTTGGTTATTTTTTTTAGGGTAAACTACCTGAAATACCACTCAATTTTAATGTGTGACTCTAATATGCCATTGAACTAAAATTCGATACTATAATATCATTGAACTTCACTGTGTGATTCAAAGTTAGCACTCCACCGTTACTCCCATTACGGAATTCTGACGTGGACTCTAACTCCCGTTACAGGGATGACGTGGGCGATAAAAAAATAATATCTTTTTTCAGGTATGATCCACCTCATTATATTTTTGTTCCATTTTCTTTCCACACAACAAAACTTAAAGAAACATCAACTCCACATTATCATACCGATGGATTAACCATTTCTCCATTACATGTTTGCTTCCAAGAAACATTTGGGAAAAAAGGATGCAATTACCATGGACGAATATCACTTCCATTTGCTCGCAATATGTTCTCTCGCATAGCCAAGCCAGTGTAAAGGAACAACATTCATGCGTGAAAACAACCCATCATACACTCGATATTAATTCACAAAAACAATAACTTGGCAATAAATCAACAACAGTTGGATTTGACAAAACCACAAAAGAATAATCGGAATAATACCTGGTACAATTGAACTGGAAATGCAGGCAAGCATCCATCCCAAATCCAAGATCTTAAAACAAGCAAAGTTAACGGAAAAAGAAGAAACAGAAAGGCAGTCCTATCCTGTTTAAGGGAAACAGTACTTAACAAGCATAAATACTTAAAATTTCAAACATTCCCAGTTTTCTTTCAAAGAAAAATTCATAAAAAAACATGAATTTGATCAAAGAAAAATACTATTTGGCAGGAAAAAAAAGCAGCGGCGTCTCCTTCGGCTATAATGCAGATGGCTCTCTGTAAATCTTCTTCGTACTGTTCTTCTTTCAGATCCAAATTTCAAAAACAATCATGATTTGATCTAAACAAAGAGATAATGGAAAAAGGAGAAGAGTTGTTGCCTTGCTGGCGAGACTGCGATCCAAAAGCTTTTGAGCGACAAGCGAGCTGATCATAGAACGAATGTGGCGAATGGAAGATTCAAAGGAAATGGCATTTTGGCGCAGCGATTGCTCCTCGTTCGAAACCTTCCATAAAAGTGAAGACCCAAATTCCTGCAACTCTCTGGCTTGCTCCATCACCCTCCGCACTTCTTCTTGCAATCTACGTCGTTTAGGGTTAGAGTCTTTAACAAAACTACGTCGTTTTACAATAAAAATAAAATATAAAATATAATGAGGTGGATCATACCTGGAAAAAAATATTATTTTTTATCGCCCAAGTCATCCCTGTAACGGGAGTTAGAGTCCACGTCAGAATTTCGTAATGGGAGTAACGGTGGAGTGCTAACTTTGAATCACACAGTGAAGTTCAATGGTATTATAGTATCGAATTTTAGTTCAGTGGCATATTAGAGTCACACATTAAAGTTGAGTGGTATTTCAGGTAGTTTACCCATTTTTTTATTTATGTTCAGAACTTTAGATTTAATTCAATTTAGCCCTTAGTCTTAGTTTCTTTAATTCGATTCGCAGTTTAATCGATTTAGATCCATAGCATAAGTTTCTCTTAAAAATGAATTTGAATCCTTAGATTAGATCCTTTATAACTTAGTCTCTTAGCTAGAATCGTTGGTTTAAGATCTTTAATAACTGACATAGTAAATAACCTTGGACTCTCATTCAGTCATTAGTCTTAGAATTATAATAATATTAAGGGTAATCTTCACCAGTGGTCACTTTCGTTTAGGGTGTGTTCTATTTTGGTCACCAGAATTTAAAAAAGATTATTCTGGTCACTTACGTTTAGAATCGTTTCTATTTGGTCCCTTGTCCATTAGTCTCCGTTACTTAAAAAAATTAGTTTCTAATTTAACCCCTTAACTTTCAAAATTTTATTTTTCACCATCTTCCCCAAAAATTATAAAACTAAAACTCCAAAAAATTAAATCAGTGGCTATAACCCAACACTACAACCCATTCCCCCAAGATTAAAAGCGTCAGCTTCCATTGCAAATGGCTATAACCCAACACCACAACCCATTCCCCCAAACTTTTGAATATATCCCCAAGATTAAAATCTTACTACCTTTTCGACGGTTATGCTCATCTTTCCTCTGGTCTTGCTTGTGGCCTCGCCGGTCTCTCTGCCGGGATGGCTATTAGAATCGTTGGTGATGCTGGCGTTAGGTATTGTCATTTAATTTGCTTGGAATTATTTGTTTTCTCTGTTTTTCATTTTAACTCTCTAGAATTGAAGTGTTGATTGCAGGAATTAAATTCATTTGATTCATGTATTTTTTTGAGAAAAATAATTGCACTTAGAGAACGGTAACATATGTAATTTGAGAAAATTAGTGTTTTATCACAATTGATAAACTTTTTGGAGGGGATTTAGTTTATGATTTACCACAATTGATAATTTTTTGTGCAATAATTGTGATCATATGCTTAACTTTTAACTCACATTTTACAAATTATGATAAAACTATAGTGTTGAATCTATTCATGTTGAGTGAATTTAAATTTGGATTTGCTGAAATTTTACTTGGTTCACAAATTTATTTTCAAATCATATGAGACATTTGGAAGTTACTAAGATTAAAACTTTGGAAGAAAACATTCTTGCTGATGCTTGCTGAGAAGCTGAGAAATGTTGTTGATGCATATAGAATATTGATCTGTCATAATTAATTACAAAGCTGAGAATTCGTTTCGAGATTCATTGCAATTTTAAGAATATGCTTGCTTGATATAGTTTTTCTGTGCATTTATTTGTAGAGCCAATGCTCAACAGCCAAAGCTCTTCGTTGGAATGATTCTTATCCTTATTTTCGCCGAGGCTTTGGCTCTGTATGGACTCATCTTAGGTATCATCCTCTCTTCTAGTGATGGTCAATTCCGAGCAGAGTAGAGTGCAAGATTCTGAAACTTGGGATGTTGCTAGTTGGCATTACTTGGTTGTTTTGCATCTGATCGGAGATATATTCGAAAGTTTGGGGGAATGGGTTGCAGTGTTGGGTTATAGCCATTTGCAATGGAAGCTGGCGCTTTTAATCTTGGGGGAATGTGTTGTAGTGTTGGGTTATAGCCATTGATTTAATTTTCTGGGGTTTTAGTTTTATAATATTTGGGGAAGATGATGAAAAATAAAATTTTAAAAGTTTTGGGGTTAAATTAAAAACTAATTTTTTTAAGTAACAGAGACGAACGACCAAGGGACCAAAATAGAAACGATTCTAAACATAAGTGAACAGAATAATCTTTTTTAAATTCTGGTGATCAAAATAGAACACACCCTAAACGAAATAGACCACTGGTGAAGATTACCCTAATATTAAATAGAGCTTGTTAGGAACTTAGGATTTACCTTTCTCTTAGCACGTGCCTTTAGGATTAGAGAACCCATACATTAGATTGTTAGTTTTGAGAATTTTTCTTACGCATGCATACATCCGAATTACGAGAAAAATGTTAGTAATCAAGTAATCGCCCTTTTACGGTCGTTATGGGCGCTAATTCTTTCCCATACGTAACCGTGCCCTTGAACCCAAAATTTTGAATCTTTAATTCTACTTAGATTTTCGATCTACATAAATAAAAGATCGGTGACGACTTCATTTTTTTTCATGTACGTCGAGTCTTGGCTGCTACAAACACTTGTGTAATTTGTAGGAAAACTTTTTTTTAAAGATCTCAGAAGATTATTTGAAGTAAGCGTTGGGAAAGAAATGGAGAGATCACAAGTGTTCACTCAAAAAGAAATATTTCAAGAATAATCATAACCTTTGAAGAGAAGCTGCGAAATGTCTCACCTAAAATGCTCAGGTATCAATGGGAAGATGTAGTCAGGTTTTGGAGTTTAAAGAAAGGAGAGGTATGTTGCACTTTTAAAAATAATACTATGTTATTATAATATTGACTTTATACGTAATACAAATTTCAAATTGTAGGATCAAGAGCGCGTTGGAATTGCTAGAATACAACAACATAAGTTTACTCACATAGCTAAGTTGAAGAGCTTTGCTCGTATAGCTGATGACGAGCTAGGTATTACTTTTTTAATTATTGATTATTCACAAACGATTACAAATTTAACAACGATGTTGACATGAATTTTTTTAGTTTTCATTTTATTTTCTCTTTTTTCATCGACAATTTATAAGTTGTTTTTAAATAATTTTATTTGACCGATACAAAAACGATACATGATATTAATTTATTGATCAAATAAAATCAAAGAAAATACTGTATGTAATACTTGTGCGTTGAAGAAGGGACTCAAACACATGATTTTAAGGCCTACCATCGATCTAAATTAAAATTTCACTGAATTATACTGAGTAACTACCTTAAAATTAGATTTTGACCTGATATGTATTTGATGTCTTTCTCATGCAACCAATCTCGTACCTTCCTTTCTCTCCATTTTTCTCATCTTTTTGGACCCCATTAACGTCCCTTTCTTAAACTTAAGCCACCATTATTGCTCCGACTTGGCTCCAATACACCTTCGATCTCGACTGCACTAGTTGTAGGGCGCTTTATTTAGTTGTCTAACCACTTGCATGGTCCCAAAATTAACCTCACCAACTTCAACTTTACTTTGGCCCCCGGCACCAATAATATTGCCTCCCGGCTTTACCTGGCTTGGGATAACAATCCTATGGTTACCGAGTGACATCAAAGACAACTTGTGCTTGTTCATGGCGGTTTGACTGGTTCGACCATCTTTTGGCTTGGATTGAGCCAAGATTTAAGATTAGGGTAAAATATAAATGTTTGAAAGTGGAGAATAAATTCATAAGTAATTAATTTTTTTTATAAAAAGTTATATTATATATAAGAACAAAGGTTAAAAAAATTGGGGGTGGAAGGGCAAGTGCCACTCCCCGCCACTTGGTAGTTTCGTCCCTACCTATGTTGTTGTTGTTATAGTATCAATGGTGGCGTTTGGTTTGGTTACCGTGTCTTTTATTGTCTTGGCGAAGTTATAGATTTTTTTCTTAAGTGAGAGTTCCACTGGTTCTTGATTTCGTTGTCTGTTTGTTCAGGTAGAACTATCTTGGAAATTTTCGGGACTTTGAACGAATACTAAAAATGGACCCTTACATAACCAAAGCATATCTCATTACGAATAGAAATCTTCAGTCGCTATTTATGTCTCAATAGTAAAAGTTAGGTTTAAAGTTTAGGGTTATGGTTTAAGGTTGTGATCTAAGATTTGGGTTTAAGGTATTGGGTGTAGAGTTTAGGATTTAATATTTAAAAGTTAGGGCTATGACATAGAATTTAATTTTTTAGTATCGGGCATAAAAATGGGCACTGAAAAGGGGCAGAAAATTTTGTTCATTTTATTACTTTGAACAATTAATTTAATATTTCAAACACATTATTCTCATTGTTAAATTAATTAATTTATTTATTTGGGGTACAGAATTATTTTTCTACCATTAAATTAATTTATTTATTTGATAAACTAAAACAAAAAATAAAAAATATGAATAATTAAATTTTAGAGGATGGGGCCTTAAGTTGGTTGGGGGCCTGAGCGGTCGCTCATGATACTCTCCTTACAGCTCCGCGTCTGGGTAATTGTGCAGCAATCAGAGAACATCTAAAATAGTGTCCAAACAATATTTTAATATATAATATCTAAGAAACAACCAGAGAATTTGCTCCACACCACCATATTGATCAAATAAATTTATAAAAAAACAACATGCGAATTGTTCATAAGGACAAAATGATATGTTTTTTTAAATAATCATATTAGTATTGTTGTTGAAATTTTAACCACAACCAATTTATATTATTTACCATATTAAACCATACACCTAAAACACTAGTACTTTAAATTATACCCGTACATGGCCATGAAGGCAGCACATAATTATTTGTAGGTAATACACAATTGGGTCAGGGATGGGTCTTATTTTACGAGCTTACCCACTTTGCATTGGAATATTGTTCCTATTATACAAGCAATGGAATTTAGATGGCCTTAAATGTCTACTAAGATGCTTGGCCATCGAGGTAGTTGAGTGGTATTAGGAGAAGAGGTGTTTTTTTGTTGAGGGTAACGCAGAGACCAGCTTGCTCTTCCATGTTCATGTCTGCCTCTTTCATCCCATCAGGCAAACACCAATCGAAACAATACAAGAGATTTGCGAGTAAAAGCTCCGATGTGACGGTTCCCATGTATATCCCTGGACACCCTCTTCTGCCACCTCCAAATGGCAACAACTCGAAGTTTTGTCCCTTGAAATCTATGCTGTTATCGATAAACCTTTCCGGGGAGAACTCTTCTGGGTTTTTCCAGTAATTCGAGTCCCTTGCAATAGCCCAAGCATTGATTTGGATAAGTGTTCCGGGATAAATGTCGTAGTTGTTGATTTTGAACTGTGAAATGGCTTCTCTGGTGATCAGCAGTGGCGCGGGAGGATGCAGTCTTAGAGTTTCTTTTATAATCAGCTTGTGGTATTGAAGCTGATCAAGATCGGTTTCTTCTACTCTTCCTTTCTTCCCCACAATCCCTCGGACTTCGTCTTGTGCTTTCTTCATCAAGCCTGGGTTTCTCACTAGCTCCGCCATTGCCCAGTTTACAGTAAGCGCACTGGTGTCTATGCCGCCCAAAAACATGTTCTGGAAACCAAGCATTAGTGATTAGTTACAAGTTACAACCTGTCTAACATAACTAAGAAAAATGGCATTTTTTGGGGAAATAACTTACCACGAGAACTGCCTTGATATGATTTTTAGTGAGCCAAGCACGGTGACCAAGTTCCCCGATTTGCTCCTTTTCAATTCCAAGCATGACGTCAATAATGTCTTCTTCATGCTTTGTCCTTCCAGGTTTAAGATGATCATCGATCACCTGTTGAAACAACGCATCCAACTCACGGAAAACTCTCTCCACTCTTCCATTATGGCCATTTAGCCTATCTATAATCCAACCGAATCCCGGAAAGCATTCTTCGTAGGAGAAAGCTGAGGCCACGACCGCAACATCGTGAATCAATTCGTACAACTTAGCACCATCGAACTCGCTTCCGTGGAAACACTTGCCGAAAGCTGTTCTAAATATTATGCTTCCGGATAAAGCAAATACCTTCTCCGTCACATTCATCGGACCAGTGGACGATGACCGAGAGATCGAATCTATTAACGACCCAACCTCATCTTCTCTTACCAACCGAAAAGACTTCACTCTTTTCACACTGAAAATCTCAAGAACACATATTTTCCGTAGCTCTCTCCAACACTCACCGTATGGCGAAAATGCTACGTCTAAATGATCGTACGTAAGCTTCCCGATAGCAGCCAATTTAGGCCTACTGCAACAAGCAAGATCGTTGACCTTCAGCACTTCCTTGGCGGCATCGGCAGACGAAACAATAACGACCGGAATTCGACCTAGATGAAGGAGCATGACCGGACCATATTTGCCAGCAAGTTGGCTAAGAGAACTGTGCGGCAGCTCACCGAGCTGGTGCATGTTACCTAGAATCGGTACCTTGGGTGGGCTCGGAGGGAGGTTGTTATCTTTTTTGTCAGCTTCATCGGTCTTCTTCTTGAAGAGTAGCAATAGGGGAACGAGGAGAAATGGAAGCCAAAAAAGTGAGGTAAACAAACCCATTCTTGCTTTTGTTTTGAGCTTCCTCCACCGTTCTTTTGCTCATATAATTATATAAATAAGGCAGCTATGAGCCTATGACACTGTTTTAGAAGATGACTACTCACCGTTTAGCCTTCTTTGTTTTGGTACAAACCATTTAGCCTTTCTTGGAATGTGTACACGTCTGTGAAAGGATAAAAATCCATAAAAATCCATTCTTGCTTTGGTTTTGAGCTTCGTCCACCGTTCTTTTGCTCATATAATTATATAAATAAGGCAGCTATGAGCCTATGACACTGTTTTAGAAGATGACTACTCACCGTTTAGCCTTCTTTGTTTTGGTACAAACCATTTAGCCTTTCTTGGAATGTGTACACGTCTGTGAAAGGATAAAAATCCATAAAAATCCATTCTTGCTTTTGTTTTGAGCTTCCTCCACCGTTCTTTTGCTCATATAATTATATAAATAAGGCAGCAATGAGCCTATGACACTGTTTTAGAAGATGACCCGTTTAGCCTTCTTTGTTTTGGTACAAACCGTTTAGCCTTTCTTGGAATGTGAAGCTGGGCAATTTTTAAACAATAATCCCTTTTAAATTATTATTTGGGAAAATACTTCTCAAAAACTATTATTTGGCAAAATGACTCCAAACTTGCTACGTCGGTGAATCTCGCGTTGTGTAGAACGCGAGGTCTGATATCGCGTTCTGCATAACGCGATTTTAGTCTACTTGGCCTTGTTGTTTGTGTTAACGGTTTTACAGTACCTCGCGTTCTGTAGAACGTGAGGTCTACGAGAATTTGAAAGGGCGGCTGAATATATCGCACAGACCTCGCATTCTGGGCTAAAGAATAAGGGAAAACAAGTGTGTGTAGGCATGTTCGAGCCCAATTTCGGGCGTGTAAATTGTATATTTTTAGAGATCATCGAGTTCGGGGTCGTAGTACTGAAAATTCTCTATCGTATGATACCAACATGGTTAATTTCCGTCCATTCTACAATGGTTTAAAATGGATTCGAAAACCCTATGCTATCATCTTTTTTTGAATGAAGTTGCCTTTGAACAATTGTCGATAGGCATGTTCGAGCAGAATTTCATACGTAGAAAATTTAAATTTTTAGCTAACATCTAGTTTGGGGTCGTAGTACTGGAAATTCTCTATCGTATGACACTGACACGGTCAATTTCCGTCCATTCTACACTGACTTAAAGTCGCTTCGAAAACACTATCATAACATATTTTTTTGAATGACTGAAAATATAAGATGGCGTACTATATAAATCGAAGTAGACTGACTTTATTGATTCGATTGTCATGGGCGAACTCGCATATACAAATTAAAAATAATTAATTAAGACGAGATGCTGAGCGATTAGGACACTTAGGAGCTGTGTGTCCAGGATTTTTACATACACTACAATGCTTCCTTTGTCTGGTTTTTTCTCGATGTTCGACTATATCCTCGTCACAGTGTATTCTTGTAGAACGTGGACGTCCTTTGGCTCTTAGTAGTGCTGGATCTGGGCGTATGATTGGTTCAGTGTCCACGGCATTCGGATCAACCTCATTTCCGATTGGAGGAAACTCTTTTTCGTAAACCTTAAACACCGTTTCGAGTAAGTATATCGGATCAACCATATGCATGTATTGTATCCGTTGGTTAGTGCAAGCAGCAATGGCGTGTGCGCACGAGTATTTGAATGTTTGGAAATTTCCGCACTCGTAGGTTCTTTCCCTCAGATTTACCATGTACGCGTTGTGCTGAATGCCTTCCAACTGCCTGGAAAATTCTGCAACACGAAACATGTGTCTTTCTCGAGAGAAAAGAGTTGCAGTCATCTGTCTTGATTAGCCCAATTGAGTATGCAGTTTTGTGCAGAAATCCGGATGAACTTTGTGTCCACCTGCCATGTACTCAGTTGCTTGCCTTCCCAAGGTTGCAAAAAGGGTAGCCAAACGATAATAGGTCGCTTTGACAATGGAAGTGATAGGCAACTGCCGCACTCCCTTCAGTGATGAGTTCACTGCCTCAGCCAAGTTCATTGTCATGTGACCATAACGTTTACCCTCGTCATACGATCGAAGCCATTTTTCCTTTGGGATTTTTTCAAGGTATTCTGCGCCATGTTTGTTTCTCGCTCTCAGTTCCTCGAGCAGGTCAGCCACATCTTGTTTGTAGTGCGAGTTGCCTACGGGATGACAGTTGAATAGTTATGGGCGAAAAACACATGCAAAAAGGTCGTAAATGAAAGCGAGTAACAAGTAATATAGTAAATGAAAATGACATAAAGGACGTACCCATATCGAGCACCATTTGACGTTCATCACGGTTCTTGAATTGCAGCAGGTAGTTTGCGGCTATGTGTCGCAAGCAAAAACGGTGGTGAATGTATAGAGGCTTCTAATAGTCACCCAAATTTTCTATCGCCCACAACAGCGCTGTGCCTCTGTCAGAAATAACACAGACCCCTTCATCCCTTCTTCGTATTACAGTATCAAGGACATATTTTCGTAGGTTCTGAAGGAAGAACTTCCAAGACTCCAAATCCTTCTTCTGGACGATTGCGAATGCAACAGGAACGCATTTGCGATTGCCGTCCTGTGCAATAGCTAGAAGTAGGGTCTGTGTATATCTTTCATACAACCATGTGCCGTCGATTTGGACCATCAGTTTGCAGTGCTTGAATGCGTTGATGCACTGGGGGAAAGTCCAAAATAACCGATGGAATTGACAAACACCTCAGACGACACGATCATTTTCGTATGCCTAAACCGTATCAAGTTTGACAACCATTCTGGGGATGTGTTTCCGCAGGAGATTAAGCCACGGGCGCAACTCTTTGTAAGATTCCTCCCATCGGCCATACATTTCCTCTTTGGCCCGCTTCCTTGCATACCATGCTTTGTAATATTGAGGACGGTAGCCGGTGACAGCTAGAGCTGCAGCCTGACATGTGGGAACCGACACAGTGGGATTTGTTTTCACCAGTGTCGAAAAGATGTCCGCGAGGTACTTTGCATCCAGGTTCTTGTGATCCTGGCTGAGGCTAGCAACGATGCATGTATGAGGCTCCTCAAGTTTTGTTATTTTCCAACGGTCTCCTGCCCTCTTCAATTGTGATATACGGATTTTCCATTTACAGCCTTGACTTTTTTGGACGCAATAAGCCTTGTAGTATTTGGATTGGGTTTTATCCACTGTCGTCTCAACATTATGACGAAGGTTGTACTGCTTAACTGCCGCCACCGCAATATCCTTTGTGAAGAACATCATACCAATTCTCAGTTCACCATCAGAACGGTTGACTCGACCATCTATTGTGTCGTCATGCGGAAAATCAGGGATGTCCATTGCATCCATATCAACCGTTGTGAAGTGGGATGGTGGCTGGAACATAGAAATTGGTGTTGCGTCTATAAGAAAGTTGGTGGCAGTCGGTTGTTCATCGAAATCTGGTGGTGGAACGGTATTGTCTTCTGGTAGAACTGTCAAGTCTTCTGGTTCATCATAGAAAGGCCCCAGCTCGTCTCCCTCGGGCTCGAGTTCTCTAATCGGTTCTTCGTCAGAAGCATCCTCCGGGAGCTGGAATAGTAGAGCTTCGTCGATCACTACCCTTGGAGGCGAGGATGGGGGTCGACGATCGGGAGACCTCTCACGAGATCGCTCACGAACCGCATTTCCAAGACCAAAATCAAGATCATCATAAGAAGAATGCCCCCCATAGATGGTTGAACGTACTCCGTGCTAGGGACATACGTTGAGTGTCGTCCATATGAGGAATTATGGTCGTGCATAGCGTAAGAAGACGACGCTCCCTCACCTCCAAAAGAAGAATGTCTCCTCATAGATGGTTGACCGTAGTCGGTGCTAGGGACATACATTGAGTGTCGGCCATATGATGCTTCATGGTCGTGTGCAACGTAAGGAGCCGACGTCCCCCCCCCCCAAAAAAAAAACTATAAGGATTGTATGGATTGTACGATGCATTTGTTGGTTCATTAAATTCATCGTTTGGGGGTTGGTTCAAGTCGAACCTGATACTAGCTACGCACGACCCCCTTGGAGGAGCAGATGACGATGCACCAAACTCGTTGTCTTGGCACAGTAGGTTAAAATCACGTCGTTGACTTGCGGTCGGGCTATCAACGTTGGCATTCGGATCGAATTCGAAATTCGCCCAGTCCTAGCTTGGTATTTGGATAACTGGATTAGACTCGGAGAACGATGCATACAGCTCGAGGGCCCCCCCAATGAATAGTCGAAGTGGGTTTCCAGCATCATGTCCACATCAGCATTTTCCGCAATTTGGCATACAGAGTACCTTAAAGGGGCTATAGATGTTGGCACCCGATACTTCACGTCAGACAAACGGTGGTTATCGAAATGAGGGACATTTACTTCCAGTTCCTTTACCAACTTCTTGAACGATAATCTCCTCGGAATCTTTAGCGTTACCGGATCTTCGCAGTGAAAAATGACGCCGAGTTCGGTATCGTCGAATATCTGCCCATCGTAGTAAACTAGAGTAGTAACGCCTCGTCTCGCAATTTGAATATTTTGTGAAAGACTTCTAAATTTTTAATACTTGAAAAATTTTAGGAATTGTTTTGGCAATTGAAACATATATTTACGTTTTATAGTTCTGCTTCATATATAGGGAAAATTATTGCCACTTGAAATCCCAAAGAATCCGGTTGTGTAAGGCAAATAATGGTACCGAGAGGTAATTTTGCTTGTCCATTTCCTAAAACCGATAAGCAGGCAAATAATGGACAAGTAAGGGATAATGGTACCCGGGAGGCAGTGCCCTAACTTTGGACAAGTAAGGGATAATGGTACCCGGGAGGCAGGCTTTACGAACATCGCGTTCTACACAACGCGATAAGCAGGACCTCACGTTCTACACAACACGAGGTCTTATGAATATCGCGTTGTGTAGAACGCGATGTCCCTTTAATTGCTTTGTCGCAGATATTCCGTCAGAAGTTATAATAATCGTACTGTGTACTCATTGTCTGTTTGTGTAATTGAGAACATGTTTGAATAATTGAGACAATTGTTGTCTAGTAATGTAATTGAATACTACAAGTGCTGCATAACGCGAGGTCCCTTTATATATATTGAGACAGAGATTCCGTCAGAATTAATAAAACTCGTACTATGTACTCGTTTTATGTTTGAATAACTGAGACAATTGTAGTTTGGTAATGTAATTGAATACTAGCAGTTTTACATAACGCGAGGTCCCTTGAACATTAATAAAGGATGAAAAAAGACGTCATATAACATAATTGGACGATAATTTCAGAAGTTTATGGTTAATCCGAATCATCGTAGACAGTGGACACGTCTGAACTTAGGTTTAGTTCTTCGATCAGCTGTTGTTTTCTTTGTCTACGCCTGTACATAAAAAGCTGCAGCTCGTCGGCAGCCGCATCAACATCCGGTGAAGACGGTGCGTGTCCAGTGTTTGGAGCAGGTTGTACGGGTGCAGACGTACTACCTTCGTCGGCGTTGACCTCATCAAACTTAACATTTAAATCGACGTCTCTAGCTCCAATGGAATTGAGCCGGTCATACATGTTACGAACGTCTGTTTCGTTCGTAAGCTTCATAACGTAGTGCATTTCGTTTACTGACGGTGTTGGGATTCGACATTCCAAGGAAGAAATTTGTTTTTCGGTGCATTTACTAACCTCGATTGTTGTCAACTGTATTAAATCTTTCAGTGACATTTTGCCGGTGATTGCTGACTCAAAATAAGTATCGAGAAAATAAAATGCTGCCTGAAATTTTTCCATAAGGGGAGCAAAGATTGGGTGTTTAGAGAGAATTTGGAATGAGTAAATGATGGTGGATTTTGTGGGTATTTATAGTAAAGGAAAAACACCACATAAGTAAATTTAACTTGAATCAAAACTTTAATACGCATTTCATTTAACAAAACTTTCAACTTGCAACAAGTATTTGTTAATAAGTAAATTGAGACAACTGGATACAATATTTACAAAAAGTCAAAACAGTATATGCAAAAAATCCAGGTGGAGAAATATAATCGACACCGCATATTGCGATATGTCGGTGGGCAAATGTGATCGGAGGTCCCGAGTGAAAGAAGCAGAGCGCAATAATCAGATTTCTTCTGAAATGGTAGCAGCTTTGATCCACATTAGCAAATGTAATTGGCACTGGCCGCATCTAAAAAGTAGGGCTGCCACGACGGTATGGTCGATCTGAATCCGCCCTCGCTTCTTTAACTCTGGACTTTTTGCAGATTGTGCGGGCAAGCTGCGTACTTCAGAAAAGAGTCCCCAAGAAGTGCCTCGAACGTTTTACATGAAACTTTCCAGACACTTCCTAAAAGTCGTTTCGTTTCAAAACTGTAGTCACAGATCCTCTCAACGGCGGCTATAGAAGCTTCAATTGAAAGGGACACAGCCGCCAACAACCTCCCGAATATTGCGATATGTCGATAAATATTATTCAATGAACGTATCATGCGGGGGTTTGTACCCCGCGGAACACAAATCTTTAAGTGAACTCCAACTATCATAAAGGAACAATATTTCGGACAAAAAAATTTCAACTGCAAAAAACACAGCATGACACGAACTCATATTCAACTGAGAAAAACTTCAATGGTTACGAACAATATTTCGTGCATATATATATACCAACATCTAAATGACCTCGCGTTCTGTACAACGCGAGGTTCAAAGGACCTCACGTCCTACAGAACGCGAGATTGTCACGTCAGCAGATTCACCTCCCTCTATAAATAGCAAACTCTTGGGGAGGCAAGGAACACCTGCAGAAATTATGTCTAAAAATTTGCAATCGCAGCTACTAATGGCAACATAGCGCGTAATTGGGAAGTTTTTTTCAAACTTAGTTCCCGATTATTGCGCTATGTCGTTATTTGTAGTTGCGTATATACGTCATCATATTCACGTAAGAAGTTTTCGATTGCAGCTACTAATGGCAACGTAGCGCGTATTTGATTCTACTTTTTATTATTATTAGTTATATGATTATTGTTTATTATTATTATTATTATTATTGTTATTATAATTATTATTTTTTTATTTTATTATTATTATTATTATTATTATTATTATTATTATTAAATGACTTTCCCGCCTGGGAAGTCATCTTTTAAAAAATCCCACGACCTCGCGTCCTGTAGAACGCGAGGTCTTTAGAAACTCGTGTTCTATAGGACGCGAGGTCACTTCTGACCATTCAGTTCACACGTCTGTTCCGTGACGCACCTTTTCAATGAACCCCGCGTCTTGTGTAACACTCCCTTCCCGGCTTGGTAGAGAACCGGGTCGGAGAGCGTTACCGGAAATGATGCGGAAAACTTCTTACTTAAAAACCTTTATAAAAACTCAACTTATTAAACTTAATGCACCCTTTTTATCAAGTTAGGCTTAATATCAAATGTTTATCATTCCTTTACACTTGCTGCGCTTACCGGGTTTACATATTAATCCATTTAACTCACAAGTGTCTAAAAGAGGTTGCCCGTATCGAAACATCTTAAGCCGTTTCGATACGTCTTGACCCGTATCGGTACGGGTTGACTGACTTTGACCTGTTTCGAAACCCGTATCGAAACAGGGTCCTCCAATAGCAAAAACATATGGAAACACTGTGACCCGTTTCAAAACGACAGGCCTGAAATGACAGATTTTAACTGGTTTTCACACGTTTTGACAAGGCAAACGTAATCCGATTACAATGAAATTTTACCCACATCTTTCTAAGGTTATAAACTACTGTCATGCCAAGTTATAAAACTATTTGAATCCATTTGCCTTGTTTTACCAAGTTAGCACAAAACATAGTCTTTGAGGCTTAATTCTTAACACACAAAACTCACTTCATTTTATTAATACCATAGGCACTTGAACAACCTAAAGACGTACAAAACAAGCATACTAGACTTAATACATAGACCTTGCCACCATACTAGCACAAAACATAGTCTTTGAGGCTTAATTCTTAACACACAAAACTCACTTTATTTTATTAATACCATAAGCACTTGAACAACCTAAAAGACGTACAAAACAAGCATACTAGACTTAATACATAGACCTTGCCACCATACTAGGAGTTTAAAAGACAAAAACGCTTTACTTGATCTTGATCGTGACTTGCTCAACGCTTTAACTTCTCCGACCCCGATCCCCTCTACTAGCTTACCCTGAAATGGATGCATGAAATGCATTAGGCACACTTGCATAGTGAGGTAGCCACATAACAAATCAAAACATATAACATGACTTAAATATGCTTCACCAATCACATCATCAACATGCATGAACATAGCATATTTCATAATCATAACATAACATAAATCATCATCATGGCCACATAGCACATCGCATTCTTGATTTCATACTTTCCCTTGGATCGATTCTTTGTATACGGATACACAAATTCCACCACTACACCATTTATGATCAATATGGTCCGTACCCTCCACTACACCATTTTGACCATTTCACAACACATCCCTCCACTACACCTGTGACACCCCCAACCCGGGCCGGAAGTTAAGGGCGTCGCCGGAACAGAAAAGGCGGACAAACGAAACATATCAGACAAAAATGCGGAAGCATTTCGGAAAACATGATATTATTTTAATCAGTATTTCTTATTAATGCGCACGCGGAAAAATGGGCTAACAAAAACTTAAACATACTTTCTCTTAATCTTGTTACTAAAATTTCGGGCCAAATTTAAAACTCTTATTTTTATTATCATATTACTATTGCAATTAAGCCATAATGTCGAACTCTTAATTAACCGATTACATGCCATTCGAAAACCCTTAATTAAATGGTCTAGGTGATTTTGAATTTAATCCAAAATTACCAAATATTTAAGCAAGCCAATTTTCATGTAACACATAGAAGATTTCAATTTCATATCATGGCATTTGATTTCCTTTACTTAGGACCTTACAAAATAACATGGCTTATATGCCCCTAAACATGTCAAGCTATCGACTATGGACAACAAAAAGGATCGACACAACCACTAGCTTGACTTACATTTTAATACACAAAATAATGAGGCTATCTACATAGATACAAAACATGATTCTAGCCTCCTAACCAAGCATCACGGAGCATGTAATTTCAAACACCACTTCAAACTTAAGTTACGGCCAAATAAAACAAAACGGATCCTGAGACAGACTTCAAAGCAACCATCTAGGAGTCTAAAGATAAGACTTAGATCGTACATATTTCAGAACCGTGAACTTGAGAACTTGATAACCTTGATCCAACGAAAGCTAGCTTTAGGGTCCGAGCTATCCTGCTAAGGTTGGGAAGAAGAAAACAACGGAGCGGTAAGTACAAAAAGTACTTAGCGAGGTAATGCTAAAACTAATTCATTCTTGAGCTTTAGCGTGATCAAGCATTAAGATTACTTAGCTAGGTTTATTAGCAATTCGGTATTCACCCAACTAAGCTCACACAAAATTCATACATATGGCATCATACAAGTCATATCAATATTCATAGCACATGCTCGAATACATAGCATATCACAATAATTTATTTCATGCTTGTACATAATTTGATCAATAGCATAATTCATTTCACATTCAGCATACTCAATATCATACTTAGCAATTGAACAAATCAAGATCTCATGCTAAACCATACATAGCATTTTTAACTTATCAACCGGATTCACAAATTCACCATAGCGTATCATTCGAATGATCTCAAATTATCATTCAAAAATCAGAATTTCTCATTTCATAATCACATACATTCGAATAGGGTTATTACCCAAATTTCACATAATCAAACTTGTAAGCATTTCATATGCTTCTTATCATAGTCGGATAGGACCATTGTCCACATATCATAGCACTTCATTTCATAACATATTCGGAAAGAATCAATGCCTCATAGCATAGTATTTCATATCATATCATATCATGTTAAGTCACATAATATTTTATCCACTTCATAAGCTTAATTAACTTAACAAGTTCCATTCAAAGCATACACTTCATATCACATAGTAATTCATTTCATTTCTTTAATATGGTTTCATAGCCCAAACATTTTATTTAACGTTTTTGCCCATGGTAGAATAGTCGTAACAGAAATTCGAGCCATCGGAAGGGTAATCACACATATCGGAGTTTTGTTGCCCGCGGCAACGTCATAAATTGCACAAAGCAATATCAAAGGGGATGCCCATAGCATCGTGTGTCTCGAACAGCAATCAAGATCACACATCTTATCAAGAGTACACAAAGTACTATCAAAGATTGCACAAAGCAATATCGGAGGGTGAGCTCAGACTCTAGGCATGTCGTTCTTATCTAGAACGTCCAAACGACCAAGGGCGAAATCTTGTTAAGTGATTAGTCCATTAATTCATTTCATGTACATTTTTCAGAATTCACTTTGCATGCTCGTTCGATCATAACATCATGCATGGCAGCAACATCGTTCATACATAATCATATGCATTTTCAAGCATAGCATAGTCATATCATAGGGCAGTCCACATATTCATTATATCAAATATCATCAAGAATTCATTTCATGCTTTTCAATCATACAATCATTCACATGGGCAGTCCACAATTGCACATACTTAACCAATTATCAAAATCCAAATCAACATGAAATTCATGACATTTAGCATTATATATAACAGTCCACATATCGCATTCAATCAAACATGTATCACAAATTTCAATCATGCATCCAAGTTCCTTTATATCTCCTTCCCTTACTAAACATATTACCGGATAGCATTTAGTCCAATTTCATGCATATAAAATATAAATTACAGAAAATTTAAAGTGGTTCGGACACTAGTCCCAACCCTAAGACAAAATTACACTCACAAAAGTTACACTCACTATCCTTAAGCTTGTTCTCGAATTGAGATGCCCTTGCTCTTTCCTTTCGAACGATCGATCCTAGCTTCCTCCGAAGTTTCTTCGCTATTACGATCTTAACTCTCAACATTAAACAAATACACTATATTAGAAAGCAATTCAACCATAACTACTTCACAATTCAAGCATGAACTCCTAACTTCAATTCTGACTTTTTCATTAAACTAGTTCGAGGACTAGTTGTCGTTTTAATCGTAACTTTTTAATTACTAATCCAAAATTAACATATCATATACCGTTGGAAAGGTATTAAACCCAATTTTTCAGTCACATTAACCTCATATTTTTATCTTATTCGGATTAATACAGTTTATTACTTATTCATACTCATTTCGGCAATTCTAGACAGCATGCACTGCCCGACTTTAAAAATTCATATATTTCGATTTACATACTGAAATTTAGTTCCGTTTTCTCTCAATGACTCTAGACATATCAAAGTTTATACAGTATAAATTTCAGCTTCAAATACCCTATACTCGATTTTTGGTGAATTTCCAAAGTTACTGTTTTTACGTTGAACACCACTGGACAGATTTCTTAATTTATACTTTAGCTTGAACATACACTTAACTACATACTTGAATCTAAATTTCCTTCATGGTATGACTTATTCTACTTTTCCATGGTATTTTTACAGTTCATGTAAACTTCCAATTTCAACATTTAGGCATGCAAATTACCGGTTACCTCAAATCAGTCCCCAATCTTCACAAATTTCGATTTCATGACCATCTTTAGTTCTAATCAACATACCATCTTTCTACTTCATTTTTCCAGCAACCATTAAACTTTTATAACAAAGTATTCATTCCTTAACAAATTTCTCTTAGTAAACATTTTCAGATTTTGATTCTTAGCAAACTTTCCAAAAGTTTCAGATTTTATATTTCTTTCAAAACAGTCCCCTTTTTACTCTATTCATGTGTTCTTGAAAGGTTTTCACATTTTTCCATATTTTATCTTGTTATTACATTCAAAACTCATATATCTTCATGTTCATATAAATCTTAGGTTTGCATGCATGATTTTTAACTCAACCGAAAACTACAAAGAGTAGGAGACTTACTTTCTTTAATCTCTTGACAACATTAGCTACTTTCTTCAATATCCTAGCTTAATCTTCCTTCATGCAACCGAAAATTTCACACATTTTTGCTCTCAAAAATGGCTGACTATTGAGCTTCTCTCCTCCCCCATATTTTCCCTTTCTTCACGGCAAAGAAGAGCAAAAGTGGGAAAGGATGACAAGCTTTCATCATATGGTTGATTTGATGGCTTTTCAATTTACCTATAAGCCCTTTTTACTAATTCATTTATCCTTAATTTACTAAGGGCAGCCCCAAGGATAATTTATCTTTTACATGCAATTTTTACTATTTAAGAGTCTTTTAATTTAATCCCTAAATTGCTTTGTTACAAGCTTTATTAAACTTTATCAATTTCATCCAATTTTTAAGGAGTACAATGTTATTTAATTTCTTTCGTATTCTTTTAATTCCACACTTTAGATCTAAACATCCCTAATTCGATTTCATTAGTTTACCAATCGGCTAGACTAATTAATTCGAATCTAATTTCCTTTCTAATCCGAATTGGTGCACTAATTGCCCAATTAAGGACTTTAGGGACCAAATTGCATAATTCGTAAATTCGCAAGCTCAATTGCTTCTAAGAATAAATAAAATAATTAAATTCTACGGCTTTAAATTCTAGGACGGAAATGTGGGTGTTACAATTCCCTCCTCCTTAAAGAAAGAATTCATCCTCGAATTCTTACCTGAACTGAATAAATGAGGATATTGCTTTCGCATCGTATCCTCGGGTTCCCAAGTTGCTTTTGTAACGTTATGATTCTTCCAAAGAATTTTAACAAGAGGGACACTCTTGTTACGAAGCCTTTTAATTTCTCGATCGAGAATCTGAACAGGTTCTTCTTCATAGGATAGGTCAGGATTAAGTTCAACTTCTTCTGGTTCGAGAATATGAGACGGATCAGATCGATAACACCTTAACATAGAAACATGAAAGACATTATGAATCTTATCGAATTCAGGAGGTAATGCAAGGCGATAAGCTACAGGACCAATTCTCTCAATTACTTCGAACGGTCCAATGAAACGCGGACTAAGCTTTCCTTTCTTGCCAAAACGAAAAACTTTCTTCCACGGAGAAACTTTGAGAAATACTTTATTTCCAATCTCGTATTGGATGTCCCTACGCTTCAGATCAGCGTATGACTTCTGCCTATCAAAAGCTTGTTTCAATCGGGAATGAATGATTTGAACTTGCTCTTCAGTTTCCTGAAGCAGTTGAGGTCCTAAAACCTTATTGTCTCCGAGTTCAGACCAACACAAGGGAGTTCGGCATTTTCTTCCATACAGTGCTTCAAAAGGAGCCATCTGAATAGAAGACTGATAGCTATTGTTATAAGCGAACTCAATTAACGGCAGAGATTTCTCCCAATTCTTACCGAAATCGATGATACAAGCTCTAAGCATATCTTCAAGAATTTGAATTACTCGTTCAGATTGTCCGTCACTTTGAGGATGGAATGCTGTGCTAACATTCAGCTTAGTTCCAAGAGCCTTATGTAGAGCTTTCCAGAATCGAGCTGTAAATCGAGGGTCTCGATCTGAAACAATAGAAGTTGGAACTCCGTGTAAACGGATAACTTCTCGAACATACAGTTCTGCTAAGGTCTCAAGACTATAATTCATTCGCACCGGAATGAAATGTGCTGATTTAGTGAAACGATCAACGATTACCCAGACAGCATCACACTTTCTAGAAGAGTCAGGAAGACCAGTTACAAAATCCATCGTAATTCGTTCCTATTTCCATTGCGGAAATTCAAGAGGCTGAAGTAATCCAGTAGGAGCACGATGTTCAGCTTTGACTCGCTGACAATTCAGACATCTCGATACGAAGTCATTGATAGCCGATTTCATTCCAGACCACCAATACAAGGGCTTGAGATCCTTGTACATTTTAACAGATCCAGGGTGGATTGAAAAAGAACTTTGATGTGCTTCTTGTAGAATTTCAGCTTGTAATTCCTTATTATTAGGAACACAAATCCGATCTTTGAAATATAGAAGACCATTTGACTTGACAGAAAAGTAATCACTAATTTAAAATTTTAACGCCAATATTTCCGACCACCAGAACCTATTTCCGACCAGACCGGTTTTCGGGGTGTTACATCTTGTGGAACGCGAGGTATACGGATATCGCGTTCTACAGAACGCGAGATTCATTAACATCGCATCCCAAAGGGCGTGAGATCTTCTATAAATTGGAGGCCCTACCCCCATATCAACCACAGAACGCGAGTTCTTTAGCTTTTTTACAACAAATTATCGGCAATTCTTATCTTTCATTCGATATAATGGAAAGCTTACTACGCAACGAGGCGACTCACTGCAATCAATATTGGAGAAGAGATCCAACGGTATTACTTTTCCCTATTAATTTTTAAATTTTTTTATTTAATTAAATTTTTTATTTTACTAACTATTTTTTTGAAGGGATACGAACGTAATTTACAATGTTACCTTAACCGTATCAACACCCCACCCGTTGATGCTGTTATGGAGTGGATTGAGCGAGCCGGTTTTGGCCACATAGCACGGTATATAGGGGTGAAGGTAAAACCATCGTTGATCAGCGCGCTGATAGAACGGTGGAGGCCCGAGACGCACACGTTTCATCTTCTAATTGGCGAGGCAACAATCACGCTGGAGGATGTTGCCTACCTTCTGGGGTTGCCTACAGACGGCAGCGTTATTACGGGTGTAGCGTTGGCCCATTGGCCAACTCTATTTGCTGAAGAAATGGGCGTGATGCCCCTTGACGAAGTGTGGGACGGTGGAAAAATCGACATATCATATTTGGAGGCTGAATTTGGAACCCCTCCCCCCAATGCGGATGAAGTTACACTTCAGGTATTTTTTTCTATTTTTTCACTATTTTATATATTTTTAATATATTTCATTTATTTAAAAATTAGGATGTCATTATTAAATATTTAATATGCTTTTATTAAATTTATGATGAAATTACAAATATTTATTTTAACATTACGATGCTTTAAGAAATTTTTAGGATGCCTTTATTAAATATTTAGGATCCTTTTAATAAATTTAGGATGCAATTACAAATATTTACTTGAAAATTAGGATGTATTTATTAAATATTTAGGATGAAGTTACAAATATTTATTTGCAAATTAGGATGCCTTTATTAATTTTTTTGGATGCCTTTATTAAATTTGGGATGAAGTTACAATTTTTTTTAATTATGATGTATTTATTAAATCTTTATTTTCACAGCGGTGTGCGCGTGCCCATATCTTGCGCATTATTGGCGGGATATTAATGCCAGACAAATCCCGCACAAAGGTGCACGTGATGTGGCTTCGTCATCTTACAAATTTAAATGACTCTAGAAGAAAATCTTGGGGATCAACTGTCTTGGCGTTTCTTTACAGAGAGCTTTGCAGAAACGTTGACGCCTCAAGATCATCGATGGGAGGATGTTGTTTACTCCTACAGTCTTGGGTTTGGTTTCAGATGCCTATTTTGAGACCACAGCTTAGACAGCCCACCGCTATGTTATTTCCGCTTCTACGGAGGTACTACGTAATCTACTATATTTTTTATTTTTAAATTATTTTATTTAACGAATTTTTTTCATTATTTATAGGTGGAGCGGCACACTGACCCACATCGGCCTGCCAAAGTCCCAAAAAGAATTCAGGCATGCTTTCGATAGCTTCACGGACAACTAGGTAATTCAAAAATTAATTTGAATTTTTTCATACTATTTTTTCCAATAATATTTCATATAATCGTTACAAACGTTTTCATTTTTTTAGTTCGTGTGGAGGCCCTACGCTTCAGAGGAGATTCAGCAGATTACTCCACCGGATATTCTGCGTGACCAACAGCTCTGGATTTCCGTCGTGCCGCTGCTCAACTACGAAATTGTCGTGTGGCATGCTACGGATAGGGTTCTCCGACAGTTCGAGTTCTTCCAAAATGTTCCAATCGTTCTGCAAAATATGGACCGATTCCATAATCTTACGCGCCAGGGGAAGACGGAGGTTGACTGGTCCGAGTACCACGCTGCCTGGATAGTGGTTTGGGCTAATCGATTTGCCCAACGCCCACCCCTTCTCCAACAAATTATGGAAGGGGCCGATTCGGTCGCTTTCAATTACCGCCAGTAGTATGCGCTCAATGGGATGCTGCATATCCTTACTCAGGCCGAGCGCGATGCAGGGCTTCACCAGCAACCCCAAAACCGCCCACGCGACACCCGTCGAGCCATCCAGAGCCAGAGTCAGAGGCAGTCGACGCAACGCGGTCCGAGATCACGACATGACACTACAGGGGCATCATCTTCTGGCGTAGCATTTCATACTTATAGTGGTCCATCGAGTTTCCAGCAGATGATGCCTCCACCCCAGTTCGGCTCCTCCGATGCCTATCGTCCCCATACGCCGACGACTGACCTTCAGCTTAACGATTATCCACAATTTCCATCTCAGTATGACTTTGGCATTGTGGATAATACGCCGGTGGGTAGCTTGTTTTACTCCCCGCTTGGGCCCAGCACAGATCCACATATTGCACACGATGGTCAGGATGATGGGGACCAGGGACCACCACACGATGATCGGAGGTATCCAGATCGTCATCGTCGTCCACCCAACTGCGGAACGGGTGGACATAGGCATTTTTAGTCTTTTTTCTGATTTGTACTTATGTTTTTAATATTTATATTACACACATTTGATTTTTATAATATCGTATTATAATTTTATTTATCTATTATAATTAAACTTTAAAATGTTTATTTAATTTCAGTTTGGAATAAATTATATGGGATTACTAAACCGAAAATCAACATTTGTTCAAATGCAACTTCATTCAAAAAAGGATGATAACATAGGGTTTTGGAAGCCATTTTAAACTATTGTAGAATGGACGGAAATTAACCATGTTGGTATCATACGATAGAGAATTTCCAGTACTACGACCCCAAACTCGATGAACACTAAAAATATATGATTTACACACCCGAAATTGGGCTCGAAAAGGCCTACCCACACTTGTTTTCCCTTGTTCTTCAGCCCAGAATTGCACAGAACTCGCGTCCTGCAGAACGCGAGGTCTGTGCGATATATTCAGCCGCCCTTTCAAATTCTCGTGGAACGCGAGGTCCTGTAATACCGTTAACACAAACAACAAGGCCACGTAGACTGAACTCGCGTTGTGCAGAACGCGATATCAGACCTCGCTTCCTACATAACGTGAGGTTCACCGATGTGGCAAGTTTGGGGGTCATTTTGCCAAATAATATTTTTTGGGAGCCATTTTCTCAAATAATAATTTAAAGGGATTATTCATTCAAAAATGCCGTGAAGCGGTGTACCACGTCTGTGAAAGGATAAAAATCCAATAATTTTTTTTGGTGTACTTTTTCATGCCTCAATGTTACAATTTTAAATTTTAAAATTTTATCTTTAATTTTAAATTTTGAACCCTAAAAATATATCTTGCTCTTAATTTTTTTAAATTCTAACTCTAAAATTTAACTTCAAACTGTAACCTTAAACTTAAATTTTTGTTTGTGAAAATATACTAAAATCAAAGAAAATGATAAAAAAAAATTTTTGTTCTTTCTTAAAAGTATCCAACCAAGCAAATAATGCAATGAATATGGACACATGAATACGTGTTAATTTATTGTTTCGGATTTCTATTCTTCGTAAAAGTATTCAACCAAGCAAATAATGCAATGAATATGGACACGTGAATACGTGTTGATTTACAGTTTATTTGTCTACCATATAGTCAACCAGGTATTATCTATTTGTCGGTAAGCATGACTAGTAAATATTTTGTTGGTACTTTTTTAGAATATTGTTGCCTGTTTAAAGTGTAACGCAAACGGTGTAAATATACACGTAGCAAGTAATAAAGTGATATGTTAAATATTAAGTATTGTCTACATAGTGATTGGTTTGGGCCATTGCTTAAGTTACTATGTTAAAAAATAAATAGATTCATAGAGATGAATAATAAGTAAAATAAACTAAACGAAATAAAGAAAATAAAAAGGAGTGATCGATTTAAGAGAGTAGGTCGGGTTATTGTGAGTCGTGGAGTGGTAGTTGAATAGATTGTCTTGGTAATTGAGTGTAAGAGCAACTCAATTGCCTTGACAACTGGCAACAGTCGGATTGTTTGGGCAACTGGTGGAGCAATTGCATGAGCAACTGATGGAGCGATTGCTTGGAAAACTGGGCGACAACCTTCAAAGTTCGGCGAAGCGTTCTTCAATGGTTTCTCGTTATCTCTAACTTGAAACACTGGTTAATTTTGCATGCCTTGATAATACGTCACTGCGTTAATCATGGGTGAACAACAATTGATCTTGCGCTCCTCTTAGCTGTTAAAATTCGCAACTTATCCGTAAGTCGAATTAGTCTTCACCGTCGATTGATTGAATAAAGACCACGCTCATTCATTTCTTGAATCTAACTCTCCCGATCTTGCTACATCATTCACAGGCCTCCATCTTGCTACATGTGTATCATTGTTTTGAGCTTGTAGGCGTAGCCATTCAATCATAAGCTTTATTGGATGATGATGATGTCTCTACTTTAAATATGACGTGAGAAGTCGAGAATGAATAAAGCATATTGATCGACATATTCCATCCTTTTGCCACTGGAATTGTTTACATGGAGAAATTTTGCTATGTGCAATAGACGGACAGTGAAGAACGTTCCAAAATATGCTCCGGCACAATTTTACATTGACAATGTGCTTCCTCGGATCAAAGAGAAGAAGATAATGGCCCTAAAGCCTTTTGTTGATAGACTTGGGTAAGCCATGGATGCCTAGATATATGTGATCTCACTTTCAAAATACTTTTCAGAAAGGAAACTTGGTATGCTCCTTTATTTCCTTCCCTATTTTCATGGGTATGATAATGTCCCTCCAGAAATCAACAGGTTAAGATGCAGGGTCAATTATCATGCTCTTAAATTCCTTCCAGAGATGGAGGAAATGTCAGATTTGTTGGTCTCGAGAATGAGGAACCGCACAGGAAGTCCAAATCCTTACATGTATGTATTAATTTAGCTAAGATTCTACTAAAATGTAGAATTCATGCTTTTTTAAATCCGGAATAACTATTTTTTTTTTATCAAAGATAACTTCCATTCATTAAAAGAAAAATAATACAACTGAAGACACAGCAACATATCCCACGTGAGGAAGAACGTAGAGACCCACAGCAAAGGAGAGAAACAATCGAGCAGTACAAAGCATACAGCAAACTAAAAGTGGTCTGAAACCACAGACATGACCAACTAAAGGCATAGAAGCCACAGAAATAAGAAAGAAAAACCAAGGCACAACATGATACATCAGGGTAGGAGACAAGCACCAAAGAGCCGTAACAAAGAACCAACTAACCATCGACCAAGGCATGAACAACAGCTTTAAACATCGGACAGCAGCAGACCACTCGAAAACCAAACAAGCCAGAGCGAAAAGAAAACTGGATCACCCAGATAGACACTTCCAACGGTCAAACCGTGGATCGTGTTTCCTAAAACGATAATACCAGAACGATACTGGAGAAAGCGATAAAACCATAAACTCTTCTCGGGATGAAGGACAATAGTCGTGCCTGAGAGCTCTATCCAGAGGCAGGCTTCCAACGCGAAAACGTTGGTCCTTATCAAGGCATTACCTACTGTATCCCAGATATGAAGAGAATATGGTTTCACCGAGCCTCCTCCCAATCCTGGTTCATCGAAACCTTTGTTGCCAAACAGACCAAAGAAGAAAATCCGATAAAACAGAGGCCACTGATCATCCAAAGACGACAAAATAGCTTTCGTTCGATAGAAAAATGAGAAAAACCAAAGCCTAAATATTTGGTGGGACCCGCCTGGATCCCATCTAAGCCTGATAGGCCTTGCATTCCCGGAGTCATCAGCTTTCCTAGCGCGAAATCCTTCCCCAGATCCGTAAAACACGTTAAAGTACTTCTTCAAATGAAATTTTTTTAGCCAAATCCCACCATATCCGGGAAAACAAAGCTGAAAATGGAAAGTGCTAAAACTGGGACAAGACAACACAAAAGTGCCACGTTTTGTCAAGGAAGAAAAAAACCATACTGCCCTTGTCGGCAATCTCCTTACCCCGTAGACATCGTGCCTCAACTCCATCACGCCGGAAACGTCAAGGAAGACTTTTGGGCCTCAAAGACACCGGTAAAAGCAACGCCGTTCGACGGTGGCAGCTCCCAGCACCCTTAGAAAAACTAGCTCAGATCTGTAGACTAAGCCTCGGCCGAAAAGTTTCAACAAGAGCACCCAGAGCAGATCCGATTTCCTTCGCACCTGTGAGTCGAAAACGGCCAAGAGTCACCAGGGGAAAACAGTCTGGCGGTAACCCTGCAGTGCTTAGAGAGCGACAGAAACAGTGGAACCGGCCTTTCACGATTTACAGAACCAGCAACACCACGACGGTAGCTCGTTCCGGCGCCGGTGAGGATAGATCGGCGACCCACGAGCCTCACAACTCCAAAACTCAAGAGATCCAAACCAACCTCGAACTTTAGCCACCGGGAAACCACCACCAAGGGGAGCGAGCACGGACCCAGCACCGTCGGACGAGAACCGGTGAGACAACCCCAGCCGGAATCCGTCCAAGAACCGATTGCCGGCCGTGAAAGCAAAGCCGGCCTAGGAGGAGCCTTGGGACGCTCGGGAGGGAAAACTTGAGTTGGCGCGTGTTCCTTATTTTTAAAAACAGTGTTGAGGGTTGATCTTGTACTTGTCTAAATCCGGAATAACTAATAGTCCATTTCGTTCAGGGCTTTACATCTTAGGTTTGAGAAAGGGATGGTGGGCCTATCATTCTGTGATTTTGTTGGAACAAGGGAGGAGAAAGCTAGAATGGCAGAATACAGACAAAAAGAATGGCCTCGACGGTATAAGGTGATTTATAACAACTTGCCTTTTCTGATTGTTTATTTTTGAAGAACAATAAGTTGGTTTGGATACACTTGTCTATGTAATGACTGTGATGGCAGAATGGAACCCATCTCTGGCACCTGGCTCTGCAGAAGAGGAAAGAAGGAAGGTATCCTCTTGAACCTGGGGAAGTGGCAGTGATTCTTCGAGCAATGGGCTATCCAAAGGAAACACAGATTTATGTTGCTTCCGGTCAGAATCGGATGGCACCCTTAAGGAACATGTTTCCAAATCTGGTGCGTTCTCTTCTTAATATATACTTTCTATGAATGCTAGAAAATCTTCTTGTCCGGAATCATTTTTCTATGTCCAAAGACTATGTTACTAGGAACTTTTTCCGTGATCCAAGTATTTGGGGAGTTTCTCTTCCTGTGCCACTGCCCTTATTATATATGGAAGCCTTAGAGTTATACTCATCCAGGTCTGCTAGTTAAACAAGCAGGACTATATAAGGGACTGCAATGCAAGTAGTTGACGTGACATACTTGAACTGCAAACGGACCCGTTTTATTTTCCTCTTGTTTTTGTGTGAAAAAAAACCTTATGCTTTTTTGGCAAAGATGACCATTACAATGCTTTCAAACAGGTTACCAAGGAAGAGTTAGCAAATAAGGAGGAGTTGGTTGTTTTCAGGAAGCATGTAACAAGCTTGGCAGCACTTGATTTCTTGGTGTGCCTGAAGTCTGATGTGTTCGTGATGGCTAAATTGATAATCGGAGCAAGTAAGGAGCAGTTTTGCTTTAGCCTCCAAAACTAAAAATTAACAGATTGATTCTTTTTAACATGTTACCCCCATTCTTTTATCTATTGTTTTTAATTTGTATCTTCAAGCATCAGGATTCAGGACGTGTAAAATATTAGTGAAACTACCAAACTAGTTTCTGACCATTTTACTTATTTATGTGCTTAATTATAAAATTTTTAAAACTTTATATCTATTTAATGCCATAAGAAAATTGAAAATTACTATTATGGTGGTTATCAATGTTTTCAAAATTTTTGAGAAAAAAAATATTCTAGAAATATGTTATAAATATTTATTATTTGTAGATATCTATTATGATTAGAACTTTATGTATTAAATAGGATTTTAATGTATTTTATTATTTGAACTTTCATGTCCATTAAAATTAGAGTTCTATATGACATTTTTAAGGGTAATTTACACCGGAGGTCCTTTTTGTTTGGGTCTTATTTTATTTTGGTCTCTCGATTTGAAGAAAAAAATTAAAATGACCACTTATATTTTCGATCATTACTGTTTTGGTCACATGACTGTTATTCTCCATTAATAAAAAATTTTAATTTTAATTTTTTTCACCCCTTTCAAACAAAAACTTAAAAAACTCTTCATCTTCTCTAACTCAAACAGTACACTTTTAGGGGTGCTCAATCGGTCGGTTCAGTTAATTGATCGAACCAAACTACCAAAATTTCATTAATCGAATTTTTTTCCTGTTAACTAAACCAAATTTTTTTCGAAAATTTTTAACCGATTCGAAAAAATTTTGGTTAATTCAGTTGGTTTTTGAATTAACCGAAATTTTTTATAAAATTTTGGGTAAATTACACAAATCATCACTAAACTATGTTAAAATATCTTTTTAGTCACTGAACTTTCAGAAGTTAATAAAACAACCATTAAACTTATCGAACTATTAAAAAATGGTCATTGATTCATTGCACGTTATAAATTATTGATAAATATTGAAAATTTTAATGATCATTTTGTGCTAATTTGATAAAGTTCAATGACCATTTTGTAATATATCAAAAAATTTAATGATCGTTTTATAATTTTTAAAAGTTCAATGACTAAAAATAAATATATGTAATATATATAAAACATAACATATAAACTTTCGGTTAATTAACCGATTTCGAACCGAATTAAACGATAACCAAAGTTTGAAAAAAATTATTAATCGTTAACCGACCGAACTTAAAATTAACCGACCGATTAACAAAAAAAAAATCAGTTTAGTCGGTTAATTCAGTTAACCAAAGTTTGAACACCCTATACACTTATTATCGATGTTTTCGTTTGTCTTGCCGATGGCTTTAAACAACGCTTAGACGTCGCCCACCCTTTTCCGACGAACCAAAACCAACGAACGAAAGCTTTCTTTCTCCATTTCATCTTCATGATTTGGATTCCTTGAAAACCCCTTAAAAACTCCAATATCCCAAATGTAAATCCACACCCAAATCGTTCGATTTGTCGTCGTTAGTCGTTCGATGGAGTTCGTTTTAGAGCACGTTGTGTTCGAGTTTGTGTCGAGAGGAACAAGGGTGGTTCAATTTAGGCAGTCGATGGTCGTGAATCTTGTGGTTGGCTGGTGATTTTTAATTGTGTCTAGGGGGAACAATTAGGGGAAAGGTTGGGTTTGGGCAATGATTTCAACTATGCAGATGGCGACAAAGAAGATTGGGGTTAGGGTTTGGACAAGAGGTTGACAGCGTCGGCGGGGCAACGACTAACGATGACAACAATAGGCGACAACTGGTGGTGGTTGAAGGTGGCGACATTTGTGGATGAAAGGTTAGGATTTTTAAGTTTTTGGTTGAAAATGGTGGAAAATAAAATTTAAAAAGTTTAGGGTTCAAAATTAAAATTAAAATTTATTATTAATGGTCGGTGACTAAAACAGTAATGATCAAAAAAATTAGTGGTCATCTTAATTTTTTTTCAAATCGAGTGACGAAAAAAGAACATGCTCCAAACAAAAGGGACCTCTAGTGTAAATTACCCTTTTTTAATAGAAATTGTTAGTCATATTAAATAAGAAAATATTCAAAATTAAAATAAAAGTTTACAACTATCATCGTAAACTAAATACAGAATTTGGACATTTTCCTTGTAACGACTTAGAAATTTGGGTTAATTGTTCGAAATTTAAATATGGGTCAAGAATTTTTTTTTGAATTACATGAATGAGAAATAAAATCAGCTTGGTGCCGCAGAATCAAGCACATCCCTTTCAAGATAAGGGTCTAAAAACGAAGGAGGTTGCTCAAAAATGACCAAAGCATGCGAGGAACCGTCTTGAGACTTGGCTAATTTATCTGCTGGTGCGTTTCCTTTTTGGGGAATCCATTTAATGTCAGCGATCCAACAACGCTCACGCCATGCAGCAATTGCTCGAACGAGGGACGTAGTGCTTAGGGAAGCATGTCGATCCATGATCATATCAACGGTTGTGCGACAGTCAGAATGCACTTGTACTAGCTTAAAACCATTCTCACATGCAAGCTGAAGACCCGTGAAGATCGCCCACAACTCTGCATTTAAAACCGTGGAGACACCTATTGTTTGCTGAAAGCCCATGATCTAGCTGCCATTACTATCCCGAATCAAACCTCCAATCATTCCCAAACCAGAGGGAAGTCGCAGAGCTCCATCTACATTGACACACACATACCCCTGCGGCGGCCGATTCCACACATGAGTCTCCGAAAAAGTAAGCACTTTCGGATTATCAACTCGTCGAGAGTTGCAGAAAGCCTCTGCATAATAGCGAGCCCAGGTTAGACTACGGTGCAACAGGGAAGAAGGCGATCCTATGGTGTCTGCAAAAACCAGATCATTACGGCTCTTCCATAAGTGACATGCGAGCGAAGCAAATACTACCCCCAAGGTAAGTTCATAATGGTAGATATATCGCGAAGATTATGGTACACCCACGCACGAGCATCTAGCAAGAAAAAATTAGCCTGTGTATCGACTGGCAGTAACGACTTCCATATAACAGAAGAGAACTCACAGTCACGAAGTGTATGAAGCATGATCTCTGGCTGTAATCCACAGTGCGGGCACAGATTCGATTGTCCAAAGGACCACCGACAACGCTCCACATTCGTCATTAACTTCTCCTGATATGCACACCAGAGGAACAAACGTATTCTCTATGGGACATGTAGTTTCCAAATAGCAGACCAAGCTGGGTGTTTCTCATTCCAAACATCGCTAGCTACGCAAGAGTATGCTGATGAAATTTCAAAACAGTGTGTCGCGCTCCATCTCCAAACTATAGCATCATTTGCATTATTCGGGTCGGGACATTTAACACCCAAGATGTGAGAGACAGTTTCCTCCGTGAATATGTTAGAGAGTTTCGCTGTATCCCATCCTCCCCCAGGCAAAGTAAACTGATATAACGAAACTGACTCAGGGACATTAACGAGATGCTCACGCAAGGGACCAAGCTGAGGCAACCAGACATCATCAAGTAAACGGATTGAATTACCATTCCCCAAAGACCAAGAAATATTATTTAGCAAGAGCGGCCACGCAGAAGCTAAGGCTTGCCAAAGAGGCGTGCAGGAATTTCTCGAAACAGTAGATGGACATAGCTCAGATAGCTTATATTTCTCACGCAGCAGCTGGACGTACATTAATTGTGGCTTGTTGATAATCTGGAACCTAAGTTTTAGAATGAAAGCTAAATTGAAATTGTGCAACCGTCTAAAGCCAAGGCTCACTCGATCGAACGGTTGACATAGAGCTTCCCAATTAACCAGAGATGCTTTGGGTGCATTCACAAATGATCCCCAAATGAAACGACGAATCAGTTGTTCAATCTTGTTACAAATTCCTTTTAGTGACATGGTAGTTTGCATGAAATAGACATGGATAGCTCCTAACACTGATTTTTCCAGAGCAATCCTCCCTGCCATCGAGAGAGAGCGAGCTGCCCATCCTGACAACTTTGCTTTCACCTTATCTAGAATAAAGTCATAATCAGTGCAACGGTGCCGTTGGTGCAAAATCGGTACTCCCAGGTATTTTCCCAGGGTGTCAACACATTGAAAACCAAGGGAAGTGGTAAGAATATCTTGTAGTAGCAGTGGAGTATTGGGCGAGAAGTAGAGATATGTCTTGTGCTTGTTCACTCGATGGCCAGAATAAGAACCAAATAGCGTAAGTATATCACTGATTACCTTGGCCTGTTTTTCACTTGCCTGGGCATACAGAATCAGGTCGTCGGCGAAGAAGAGATGTGACACCGGTGAGCCGTTCTTTTGAAAACGAAAGGGAACCCAAGAACCCTGGTTTACTGCATCAGATATGAGGTGCCCTAAACGTTCCATGGCTAAAATAAAAATGTATGGTGAGAGGGGATCACCTTGGCGTATCCCACGCTCAGGATTAAAGGGCCGCAATAATTGACCATTCCATTGAACTTGAAGCTTTGAGGAAGTGATGTTATTCATGATAATCCGACGAATGCCCGAGGGGAACCCAGCTGTAGTCAAAGAATCGGAAATGAAGTCCCAACTAAGCTTAACAAAAGCTTTTTCTAAATCCACTTTGATGGCCATCCATCCCTGTTTCCCTTTTCGAGTACGCATGATATGGATCACTTCTTGATTAACAATGATGTTTTCAGCGATTGATCTACCAGCTATAAACCTGGTTTGGTAAGTAGAAATAATATCTGGAAAAAGCGGCTTCAGGCGACGGACCACCACTTTGCTTAACAATTTATATAGCACCGTGCAAAGGCTAATTGGCCTAAAGTCGGAAAAAGTCTCTGGTGATTCTTTCTTAGGGATGAGTACCAGAATTGTAAGATTTAGGTCTGGCTCCATAGAAGCCCCTCAAAAGATATCCTGAATCATAGAGCAAATGGCAGGTCCAACCGTAGCCCAATTATGTTGGAAGAAATGAGCATGGAAGCCATCCCATCCTGGCGATTTAAGAGGAGCCATATCACGTAAAGCTTCATAGATTTCGGAGGCCGTCGGAACGTCATCGAGTCTTTGCAGAAGATCCAACGGTCCCATGGGGTAAGTGACAATCGACGGGAATGGATCAGTAGGATATGTCTCTCCGGAAAATAATGAAGAATAAAACTGGACTGCCTCCTCCTTTAGAACTGATTCCTCCTCACACCAGGTTCCATCAGAGAGCTTAAGCGATGAGATACGATTTTTTTGCTTCCTCCGAACAGCTTTATGGTGGAACTACGTTGTATTTCGATCACCTTGGGTAACCCAATCCGTCCGAGACTTTTGTTTCTATAAGAGCTTCTCTTGGTCAATGAGGTGTTCTAGCTCGTTCAGAAGATCCAACTCGAGGTGTCTCAAGAAAGATGAGTGTCGCGTGCTAAGGGCTCTTTGTATACCCCTCAACCATGCCATGATGTTCCTCTTCTTCACCCCCAATATAACCAAAAACCGTTTTATTCCACGTATCTACATCCTTTGTGAGGTGAGCAATGGTGGTTGTCATTGATCCTTGTGGATTCCAATTATCTTCCACCATTCTCGTAAAATCAGCATGTAATTGCCATCCAGAAAAATACCTGAACATGGTGGGGCGTGATCGACGACAAGCAGCACCAATTGTTAGGAGAATAGGTCGATGATCGGATCGAAGGCGTAGAAGATGCTGAACACAGGATTCAGGGAAATTAGAATCCCAGTAGCTATTGCAAAAAAAACGGTCTAGGCGAACCGAAGCATTTCCCCTAGTCCAAGTAAAATCCGGTCCTGAATACCCCATATCACGGAGGCAGTGATTATGCAAGAGGTTCTGAAAATCTCTACTTGGTTTGCTAGATATGGCACAACCGACCCTTTCATTGTCGAGAAGAGTAGCGTTGAAGTCACCAAAAAGAACTCATGGTGATCAAACATTTGATGCGAGCCGTCTCAAATTTTCCCACAACAACTTCCGTTGGGTTGAATTCGGGCTTGCATAAACTGCTGAGGCGAGAAAGGAAGCCCCAGATCTTTTGACATTAACCCGACAATGTACATATTGAAAGTGGTTGGACAGAACCTCAACAGATACAGTATCCCACCATGCTAGCCAAATACCCCCAGCAAATCCCACTGCCTCGACCCTGTGAGAATTCGGGAATCCTAGAGCTGCTATGACAGCGTTAGCACGAACACCACTCACCCTTGGCTCCACAAAAACAACAATATCAGGCCGATAATCACGAAGAAATTGATTTGCTGCAGGGATGAAGCGCCAATGCCCGAAACCTTGAACATTCCAACTAAATATTTTACAATCCATAAAAAGGAAAAGGAAGGGAGCAGAACCTAACACCAGTTATTCAAGCATGGCCACTGCCTGCTCACCTCCAAGAGCATGGCCTGGCGCAACTTCTTGACCTGGAGTTACAGTGGACATTTCAATCTCATGCGGTCTAGGCGTTATGGGAGGATGATCCGGTGGATCTCCACCAATTCCAGGATCGATATTAACGCCCACTGCCGGTGCAGGAGTCGGATGGGCATTAGGGTCTGAGTTTTCATCCAATACAACTACTGAATGCTTCAATTTGTCGAGCCCAAAAGTATGGTTTGCATGGGAATTCTTCGACGTGCTAGCTCTCAGCGAGCCACGTGGAATAATTGGAAACTCCACAAGAGTGAGAGGTTTACGAACAGTAAGGCTAGGGTTAGACCGTGGGATGCTAGGTTGCTTCCCCTTGGATTTCAACTTTGCTTTCGTAAAAGGGCCAGGAAGGATTGTTTTCTCCTTTGAACTATCCGGGGCAGTACTGTTAGCTGCGACATTGTCCTTTGGTAGCTCATTTTCAGGCTCATAAATAGGATTGAAACGAGAGGCTTTAAAAGCTCCATTCCATTGTTGGGCAGCCGTGTTAGGAGTCTTCTTGGTAGGGCGTCGCTGCCGGCATTCAACCATCATCCAAGGGCCATATTGAGAATTCTCCGATGGTGCAGAAGAGACTGTCTCAGCCACAGCAGGCTGTTGTTTCTCCGTTTGTGCAGCGCCACCACCCTCTGTCCTCACATCTGGGCAAGAGTCCTTGAGATGTCCATAACGTCCGCAGTCGAAGCAGATTATTGGGAGGGCTTCATAATCAACTATTTGGATGTTACCATTAATCAACAGTTTAGAAATAAGAGGCTTCCGAATGTCTATTTGGACGGTCATGCGTGTAAAACGACCCATTTGACCATGCTCAGTCTGATAATCAATCCTTTTAACAGGCCATATGCACTCTCCAATTGTTGTAATGAGACTGCGTTTATACAGAGTCGCCGGCAATCCGGGCAGTCGGATCCACGACCTGATTGTAAAAGGGTGTGGCTGCGATGTGCTAAATGCAGCCGACCAGGGTTCCACCGTCAAGTAGTGCCCAAACACAACCCATGGCCTGGCGGTGAGGACATGTATAAAATCAGAATTCAGCCGGAAAGTGGCGAGAAAGTAATCGTTGTCGATGTCCATGAGTTTGAAAGATTGCTTTGGCTTCCACAGGTCATAAAGCTTATTCCTCAGTGTGGTATAGCCAATTAGACGCCCTAAAAGTTTCAAGAAAACCGTGTGCTCAAAGCTTTTTTCAGTCAGATCTTGGATTCGATCGGAGAAGTCAATGGAAATTAGGCCATCAATTACGGAACGGGTGACGTCGCCCTCCTCGAGTTCAATGTCCTCCTCATCAAGGATTTCTTCTTCTTCACGTGACGACGCTGGAACGACATGCATCAACGAGTCTTTGTAGGAAGGGATGCCCGGATTATCAGTACCATACTCTGCCTCTGATTGGCCCTCAGACCTGACTCCCGGACTGCCTTCGTCCGGTGGTTTCTCTTCAAGCCGACGGTGCTTACGTGGATTAGGAAGGGCGGCGGCGGCAGGCTCAAAAACACCAATCATGCTAGGGTTTTCTATACTAACTTTGCTTTGGGTCAAGAATTTTAATTTAAGTATTTAATTAAGGTGTGAGGTAATAGAAGATTCAGAGGGTTGAAGGTGGGGGACCTATAATGTGATTTCACTAGTTGTTATTTGGATGATGACGTTTTTAAAATAAAGGGGTAAAAAAGGGAGAGAAATCATATTTTTAATTTTTTTCTCTCTCCATTTTTTTCTCTTTTTTTTCTTCCATTTTTTTCTTTCCATTTTCAAACTTCTATCTCTAATCTACAAAAATTTGATCATACATTTTCAACACCTTTACTGTTATTGTGTTCATCTCGTTGAGACGAGTTCATCGGTACTAACGACGTCGCTACTAGAGCCACCGTCAGAGGAGGTGAGGGAAAAAAGTTTTGAATTTTTAAAAAGGAGTAGTTTGAGCGGCCAAAATCAGAAACCGAGGTCACCGTTGAACTTATCGGCGTCAAAATAGTCGGACTGGAGCTTGAACGTAGTCGTTCGACTATCGCACTTGCCGCCGCCTTCGCGTGGGCGTGCCCTGCCAGCTGAACAAGGCCTTGGTCTGGTGAGCCAGGCCGATTGTGTTGGGCAAAACCGAATTGGGCCGAACCGGACCAAACTGCCTTACCCAGACCACACCGCCTTCCCCGATCGCGCTGCCCGACCACACCACCTGACTGCACTATCGTTGACCGGCATTGACTTTTTTTGAGGGTCCTTACCCGGGGATTTTCGACGTTCTGAGTCTGCTGGCTCAATCTCTTTCACCAAATTTTAACTCGGTAAGCTGTTTTTACGTGTTTTATTCCCTAAAATAGTATGGTAATGCGAATTTACTTATGTAGTCGTGTATGTTTTATCCGAGGATTATGCAGACTAAAATATTAGATTAAAGGAGATGATTGGAGGAGCTTGAATTAGGATTTATCGTTATGGCTTGAGGTTAGTAAATCTCGTACTCCAAAATGCTTCATGAGCATAATAAGTGTAATTGTCTTGCATGTTAGTGTCTGCAAAATAGGTAGACGAAAACTAAGCATGTTTAGAGACCAATATTATGAGACTTATATTTATGAGATGCATGGTGATGTTATGAATATGTCGAGACTCGTAGGGACTTTAAAGATCGTTTAGGGTCGTTTGAAATACTCGTATAATTATTTGATGATTGGTTGATTGATTGATAACTTGCGATGCCTTGTATGATAGTTCGAATGGATTGACATGATTTGATGGAAATTATACTTAAAGAATAATACGGATAACTATTCGATTAAATGTTCATAAAGACGATTATTACTATTAAATGATTAAGTACGTTAGCAACAAACTTTAATTACTTCAATAAGCTGTAGAAACCGGTTAAGCCTCGAAACATCATATTTCCTAAAAAATGGTACAAACCCGCAAGTATAGTATTGATACAGGCTTCGGTCGTACCGATACACGATTGAGAGTCGTATCAGTACGGGTCGACCTGTACCGGTACTTGGAAAATTTAAGATTTTCAATAAGTAATTTTAATATCGGTATGCGTGTGAATACTAGTACCAAAGGTACTGTACCAATACTCGTGTTTGAGTACAGACACCCACTAAGCTGAATAATCTATAATGCTAGCTAAAGATGGGAATTGAGGTGCAAGGTTAATGAATTGATTAATACCTTAATTAATATGATAATGTGGATTAATAAAGATACTGAATGAGAATAATTATATACTCTTCCATAATGATTAACAACTCGGTAACGTAAAATATATGATGTGATGACATTTAGCAATGATAGGGAGATCATTGCGATCACATTTCTTGTATGCTAGGTAGCCATTTGATTGGTTGAGTAAATGATTGATGGAAACGGATACCCAGTGAGAGATTGTTGCAACACCATGCTTAGAAATGCTGAATGTAAGTTCTTGATGTTGTATGACCCCAGGCCTCATTCGATGGTACTCGAGGAGAGAATTTCGAGCATGAGTGTGCGTTTTTGAGGCTGTGTGACACCGAGCCTCACTCAAAGAGTGTACGTTTCCGAGGCTGTGTGAAAATTGAGCCTCACTTTTAGTGTACGTTCTCGAGGCTATGTGACACTAGGCCTCACTCCAGTTTTGTGGTTATGACTTTGTGTGTTTTTTCTCGAATGATCTGGTGAGATTCCGGGTATGGTTGGGCCTTGTGTGCCGTGTATGATGACTTGCATGATGAGAGCATGTGTTTAGGTGACTAGTGGTAACGATACATGTTTATTTATCTCTCATTATTGCTCGTACTAGCTTGCATGCTTATATTTATGATTAGCATGAAGTATAGTAGAGTAGATGTGTACCATTGAGCTTTGCAAACTCAACGCTTGTTGTTTCCGTGCATAGGTTGGTAGATTGATCGGGAGCTCGATGAGTACTATTAGTTCGGGATTCCAGTAAGCGGTGATCACCAGAGTATAATACTTATATTTAGTGGGTTGTACATTCATAAGACCTTACGTGGTCGAGTCTGTAACTTTATTTTCAAATATTATTTTGGTATACAACGTATTAACTTGGAGCTTCTAATTTTTAAATTGATTTATGTTATTTTTTAATTAAATAAAGTAATGGATGCTATAATGTTTTGAATAAAGGCTAAATCTTTTGAGTAGGGTTTTTAGGTGACCCAAATGTAGTTAACTTCGAGGCATTTTTTGACAAAATAGAGGTCGGATACGGAATCAGGAGACCGAGACGAAACGACTTGTGAAATTTGAGACCGAACGACCTCCATCTACGGTCGTCGATGGTGAGAATCGACAACAATGATCGGTGGTTGACGTTTAGGGGTGTTTAAATTTGGGTACCCGGACTTTCGGGTACTTGGTTCTCCGGGTAGCATATTTGCATGCCCGTGACTACCAAGTACTCGTTAGTCAAGTACCTGCAAAATCGGGTACCAGATACCCATTCTCATTTTTTATTTTTTAATCCATATTTTTATTATAAAAAATTACATAGGAAACAAAAATTTAAAAATTATAATTCATAATTCAAACACAAAATTTTTTGATTTGAAGTTAGTTTAAAGGGAGAAATATTTTAAATCCAAATTGCTTTGCTGATATCTTTAGCTAAAATGGGTGCTGCTAGATCAAATTTATTTTATGCTTGGTTTTAAACCTGGTTTCTCCTATTTTTTGAGTTTGTGTTTCACTGTTTTGTTGTTTTATGCTTTGTGCTACTGATTTCTTATTTATTATCAGTGTTTCCCTGCTGTTATATGACATTACTTTTAATAAAATCTCTTTTTAATTGAGTAAGTAAATATTAAAGTTTATTACTAAAAGAATATATTAAAAATGTTAATTTCGATCCTAATTATTTTTCTTTGAATTTCATATCGATAAATTAGTATAAATATTTTTAAAAAAATTTAAAACTTAAAAATACATAATAAAAATATAGATAGAATTTAAGGATTTAAATTTAGTTTTACGTAAAAATATTAAGAACCTAAAATAAAAATGTAATTTAAAGTTAAATATAGATATATATTAAAGGTACCGAGTCGGCTACCCGATTACAAAAAACTTTCGGCCCATACCCGGCCCGATTAACTGGGAAAAATCACGGGCCAGGTACTCGACCCGGTCGAATAATTTTTCTAGAAAAATACTTAGTTTTGAGGGTTCGGGTCGACAAGTCAACATGCCTAGTCACCTAAATTGGGTATTTTTGAACACCACTAACAAGTAACAACGGTCTTGTTAAAACTTATAACGCAGTAAAAAGTTAACGAAAGAGTGACAAAAAAATTCAATGTCTAAACTTCAGTGATTAAATTAAATATTTTAAAACTTAAATAGCTAAAATAAATTTAAAAATAAAATTTAATGATAATTTATATAATTTACTCAATAAATAATTATCAAGATTAAAAATGAATTTATCTATACCGCGGTAGCTGGGGGTCAAAAGTCAAATAGAAAGGAGAATGCTTTCAATTCAAATCAAAACCACACACGATTTTCGGCACAAATCCATTCACACACATCAATATATTGTCGGCGAATCACCCAATGAAATTTCAAAGTAAATTTAAAAAAAAAATTAAATCCCACTCCATTATTTTATATGAACATAAATTCCTTTTTGCTTTTACTCGTATAAAATCATATAATCTTTAGTGTTTGATTCTTTATCTAGAATATAATAGTAAAAAAACAAGGGAAATAACTTTTTTTCCTTACTAAACTTTTTCAAGGATATTGGAATCCATCGTTTCAGTTTCGAGTCTTTTTCCTTTCACGTTTTCTACCATTTTCCGATTAGTAAAGGTGATCACGAAATTAGTTCCGTCAGACAAATATATGCACTCGTTTTCACTTAAAGAGTTGGAGATTGTTCTCTCGCGATTTTAGATTTTTGAAGCGTTTTTAATATACACTTTCAGTTTCCACCAGATCTTGCTCCGTTGTTCGCTGTATCATCTTTCGGTTCAGGCAAGTAAATATTTATAGTTTATTCTTTTTCTTTTATTTATATTTAACGATGAGTGTTCTGTTTGGTTGCCGAGAAAAAAAAATCCTCTACACTCTGTACCAGCATACATGTTTTTTTTTAACTTGCTTCAACTAGATTTGATTATTTGAATGTTCTTTTAGTATTTCAGTTTTTCTGCAGGAACTTGCTATTTTTCATTTCTTTTTATTCAGTCGTTAAACTGTATTGATTGTTTGAAGTATAGTGATATTAAAATAGCCGAAAAGGTGGTTGACATCCAAAAAAAGGAACAAGGCTGGATTTTAAGCTTAAGTTTTAAGTATTGTTTATATTTTTGGTCGTTTTGTTCTGTATCTTTCAACCTAAGCAAGCTCGAATATTATTTTGAACATTTCTAGGTGTTGCTGTTTTTTTTTTTTTTTAATTTTTTTGTTTGAATTCAACAATGTTAGGATTTTAGGTTTTTAGTCCAAAAAGGAAAAAAAAAATGCACATGCTTACTTGATTTTAGAGTTATTGAATCCAGGACTGGATTTTGTTTGGTTATTTCTTTGCCTCGCCACTTTGATTTTTTGTCAAAGCCTCAGCACATGATGGTTGCTTGCTTTGTGTAGTTACTAGTTGACGGTTATTTTGGTTCTTAGTTGGTGCTAATATCTTCTTATGCATGTATATTTACTATATAATACTTAGAGCATGAATGGAAAGGTCTCATAGCTTGTGTTTTGTTGGCTGCTTTCTGTATATTTGGGTAAATTTGATTGAACTAGAGTCTAGAATATTATCTTAGAGTGAATGGCAGCTAAGTTGCTGTTGGATTTCAGTTATTTCTTAATTTATTTTATCTGTAACCATTTTTTTGCTTAATTTTAATACAATGTTCTGGTAATATCAGGTCTTTATGCTGAGGGTTTTCACATCATTTTGTTGTGAGTATACAGTTAGATGAATTTAAATAGCATGGGGATCTTTACACGCAGGTTCAAAACTTATGATGGCCTCTTTATTAGAAAGAATCATGTATTTATGTTTATAATAAAGTTACTTAGACGTAGAAGTTATTTAACTTTTATTCGATCTTTGTGCCTGCAGTGTAGTTAGTAGAAAGCCGAATGAGAGCATGAGGCTTATTGTATCAACATTTGTTGGAGTAGTTTTTGGTTTCTTGATAGGATTAGCTTTCCCAACATTTTCGTTAACAAAGGTATACACAAACTGTTTCCTCAATTTTATATTCACCATTTTGCTTCTATTCAATAGTGATCTTTTTCATCTACATAATGGAACTTCTATATTTGTCTGAATATGGCAGTTCAATCTATCATCCAACATCCTTTCTGCTATTGATTTCAAATACGCCGAGTACACAAAGTTAAGCCCCTCATTTTCGGCTGATGTGCCACCTCCAGTTGGTAATAATGGCAGCTCTACAAATGTCACATTAAATAAGGTATTCCTCCTCTCCTAACCTCAGGATTTCTATAATATATGAGATTGCAGTTTTGCGTGAGTGGTAGAATCTCTTGATGCTTATTAATTTCTGTTGAAGTTTGAGGTGAGTAAATCAAACATGTGTGAAAATGTTCCAGAAACAATCCCTTTTTGTGGTTTCATAGAAGGTTTCAGGCTTTTCATCTGAATTTTTCTCTGTAAAATTTCTGGCGTCTTTTTTTCTTGCCTTACCTGCTTTCTAAAATTTTGTATATCTATTTTTTTTTTTTGGGGGGGGGGGGAGTGGCTGAAATTCGGTGGATAGTTTTTTCTCTACATGTTAGTTTTCTGCACTTCCCACTTTATTTATTCATGTCAACTTGTTTCTCTTCCATTATAGGCTTCATGTACATGTTAAAGGGAATTTGGAGGCTTTCATTGTGAAAACAAGGAAATAGTGTGGTCCATGTGCCACTCAAACTCCTGAATGCAGAGAGGCGTTTTCTATTTCTTTTTGCATTCTGTTTCTTGTTGAATAATCAGTAATTATAGTTCTTGTGGTAATCCATATATTGTTTACTTGGATAACCTGTCGAAAAAGATTATATATCAGTGAAGCTGAATAAAATGGCAAGATTAAATTAAAAATGTCATGCATTGCACACCTAACCTAGCATGCCTTGGTACGTGAATTCATATATACACACATCATCCATAGATGCACACATCTATACCTATGTTTGAGCTGTGTGTGTATTACTTGGTGTATGTTAGAGATTGGCATATTGCTTTACTTTAATATGCTATGTTTTTATTCTTTATCACTCTAATGCAGATTTGGGTCCCATCAAATCCTCGAGGTGCAGAAAGACTACCACCAGGAATAGTTAGAGCTGAGTCAGACTTATACTTGCGCAGATTATGGGGAAAACCTAGTGAGGTGTATTTTCCTGGACCCTACTTTGAACCCTGCATCGTTTTTTTCAAAGATTTTTTAATGCAGGCATGAAGATGTTTAACTCTCATATGTGAAGATGAGTTACTTTCGTATCAATTGAATGATTTTTTATAGACGTAAAATCGCTTTTGGAATTGCTGGAAACATTTCTTTCTACAAAACTTCGTGTTCTTCTTGTTCCATGGCATATACTAACTTATAATGAAAACAGCAGACATTGCTGGAAACCTGGCTTTCTACAAACCTTTTTAAGATGCCTATTAAATTTCAGGATTCCAAAAATGCAGATATTAGTGCCAGCGAGGTTATTTTCATTATCAACTTAATCTACCTCACTTGATCCAGTCCACAGATTTAACAAAGAACAGTATCAGATAAATAGTAAAATATCCTGCAAGTTTTCCTATTACCATATTTGTGTTTGACAATATTGGCATATGCAGGACTTGACCAGCATGCCAAGGTATCTTGTCACATTCACGGTTGGCTATGATCAATGCAAGAATATTGATGCTGCAGTTAAAAAGGTATCATTCTCTCTATTTATATATCTGAGTATGTGTGTGTGAGCATGCCTGTGTATGAATGTTCATCATTGTTCTCATCTTCATGAGGCATTTATGGGGTAGGCAGGATACTGGGATGGGGATGGAAGTTTTCTGTTTCCTATGTGTTTGTTTGTTTCACATTGCAAGTTGTGTGACTAAAAATGATCTTCCAACAGTTTTCAGGGAATTTTACCATCCTTCTCTTTCATTATGACGGTCGAACAACTGAATGGGATGAGTTTGAGTGGTCGAAGGAGGCAATACATGTGAGTGTTCGTAGGCAGACTAAATGGTAAGTATTTGTAATTGGAATATGGATTTATAAACACAAGTCCTGCTTTTACTGACTGGATGCATGCAATGACTGATTATTCTTTTTGTTGCTTTAAGTTCTAAAGATCTAACTCTGAAAGTTTTAACTACCTAGGTGGTATGCCAAGAGGTTTTTGCACCCTGACATAGTAGCACCCTATGATTACATATTTATCTGGGATGAGGACTTGGGGGTTGAGCATTTCAATGCTGAAGAGTGAGTGCTGGACATTCTTAAAAAATGTTTTGTTCATTTTCAACCCTGGCCTTTTCTTTTAAAAGAAAATTTCTGAGCAGCGTTTTACTTATTTCATTTTTTCAGGTATATTAAACTGGTGAGGAAGCATGGACTGGAGATCTCACAGCCTGGTCTGGAACCAAATAAAGGGTTAACCTGGCAAATGACAAAGAGAAGAGGTGATCGTGAAGTTCACAAGTAAGAAAATCAGGGCAATTATACCATTAATTACTGAATCAAGATTTATCAATTGAATGATAAATAACTATTTCCGTGTTCCAATTTTGATTCAGAGAAACAGAAGAGAAACCGGGCTGGTGCAGTGATCCGCATGTTCCTCCTTGTGCAGCGTATGTGTAGCATTGAGCATTGTTGGCTGTAATCATGCCTTGATATTTCATAGATCTAATTATAAGTATTTGATTTCTTCCATATATGTAGGTTCGTTGAGATAATGGCTCCCGTGTTTTCACGAGATGCGTGGCGGTGTGTATGGCATATGATTCAGGTACAAGGGTGTGTTTAGCTCTGCTCATCTTTCTTAACATCAGCTGCATTTCAAATTATTTTCTCGTCATACTCATTTTATTACTTTTCGTGTACAATGTCCAGAATGATTTGGTCCATGGCTGGGGTCTTGATTTTGCCCTCAGAAAATGTGTGGAGGTCAGCATCCTGTTGATCCTTCATTTATGTCCCCTTTCCCCCACTCTTTACCAACGATTTCTTTGCTCGGTGACTGTTTACTAAAGCATGGATATTTTTCTATAAAAACAGCCCGCCCATGAGAAGATAGGCGTCGTGGATTCTCAGTGGATTGTTCATCAATCCGTCCCCTCTCTTGGGAACCAGGTAATCACAGCTTTGATTTTCTCTTCATTTCTATAATTAGGGATAAATATCAAAACTGTACATGAATTCTGGTCGGATGTGCACTGTGATTAATAATATTTGTTTTTTTAGTAATTGTATGCATGAAATTCTGATCTGATTCAATTTTCACAAATTATTAAAACCAGTTTCGACCTAATATTGTTTTATGTTTACATATTGTATACACATTATTTTATTTATTCAATATAAAAATAAACTTCTGATATATTTGAATGAAGCACTTGATATAATTTGGGTTTTGGCAGGGAGAGTCAGAAGATGGGAAGGCTCCATGGAAAGGGGTATGCAAACTTGCTTTCTTATCTCCCTTATGTTATAAATACATTTGAATTAATTTGCTGTTGGGATTCGAATTTTAAATTTAAAAAAAATATCATATTTTAAAAGTTATTAAACCAATAACCCTATATCCCGAGTTTGTTTTACAAGGGAAGGGGGAAAATTATATAAGAACGGACCCATGATATGTTTTCTATACAAGTCCCTTGTCATTGGCCCACGTGTCGGTTAGGATAGCTTTGCTTATTGACATTCATTAAAATTGATAATTTGATTTTGAGTGGTGGCATTGGCAGGTAAGAGAACGATGTAGAAAGGAATGGAGTATGTTTCAAACGCGGTTTTCAGCAGCGGAGAAAGCTTACTTCAAGGCCATAAATACAACTTCTCATTAGGAGGACTAATAGGAAGCAGAAGTGGAAAAATATGACCCAATTTGGCGCATGTTCAGACTCAGAGCCACCCCTCACCGTCCTATCAGGATTTCATCGGATCTTTAAGAATTCAGTCGTAAAAATGCCGAGTGGTGACTAAGAGGGCTTCAGATATTATTTTAGAATATCATCATATTCTTAAATTCACATAAAATTAGTAGAATCCAACATTGTATTTTTTGTTAACCAATGTTTACTTGTAATCACAACTTTTAGGTCCTCATATTATATGACATCGTGGCTTAAATTCCATTTCTTGTACGAAAATTCAGATCCATAGCCTATATTGTTTTTTTATTATTATTGAAGAATTTGATACGGCAGGCACGATCAATATTAATATGATCAAAACCAATGTATTTGCGGCATTTAACTTGAATCATATGAGTGCAACTGGGATGAGGATTTGCTCTATCTTCAAAAACTAGGTGTTTGCTATTTTAAAAATCAGAATAATTGCCTGGAAAATGCCATTATCATACTTGTTATTAAATATCTTATTTGTGACGGAAATATCATCCCACGCTGCTACCCTTCACATTTGTTTTGATTCCAGGAATCATTCCCACAAGTCTCTTTCATTTGTATTGAAGAAATTGCCTGGAAACTTCGACTCGTTTTCTACTACCAATATTTAGAATCAAATTGAGTTATTCCCCAAACAACACCAGTGTCCCTTCAATTTCATTATTCTCATATATATTTAGAATCAAATTAGATCAAACTTAAGAAATTAGATTGTTGATGCCAGTTTTAGGTGACACCAAATAAAAAGGTGGAGATGAAACTTGATGGTTCATTCGTCATGGGACGGGTAGAGAGCCACAGTAAGCAGTGGTTGACTGTAAAATCGGACGGTTCACCCTTGATTGACTTGGGACCGAGAGCCAAAAATAATATAGAATGTGTGATTGGAGTCATGTGGGAGAGGAGAGAAAGAGAGAGAGTGTCTGTGATTATTATAGGGCAGTCGTCCACTTTGTCTTCAGTCTTGGGGGTATTTATATCCCCTTGATGTTGTAGACGAAGTAATGTATGATGAAACCGTGTCATGCCTAGTGATGGCTATTGATGGGCTGACAGATAGTAGCTCGACTGTCAAGCTTCGAGCTCAGTCGATCTTGATGACTGTCTTGTCTCAGCCCAGTAGTTTCTGGAGCTGATGGGTCTAGAGGTGTAGGACCGTCCAAAGGAGGAGTTTCGAGCTTCGTGATGTTTGAAGCGTCTGAGGGAGGAGCTTCGGGCTCCGTGATGCTTGAAGCGTAATATAAAGAAAGGAGCAGCTTTCAGAAGTGTTTGGTGGAGGTACAACATCAGCCCCCTTTAGTCAAGGGAGTGTCATAAAGTGACACTGAATTGAGACATGATTTGACATTTTAGTTCTTCTTTGGAGCGGAAACGTTTCTTGAAAACTGTCGTGACAATTTAGGTTTCAAATGTTGTATTTTTAGTATCTTGTGAATGGTTCGAAGCACAAATTCTAACTTTTGGTGATGACTTCTTTGTTGCGCTATAAATTGTGAAAAACAACTAAGCTGTCAGCTCTGTTTTTGTCTTCTCTTGCTTCAGAGAAAAGTTTTCTTGTGGTTTTTCTTTTTTTCAACTTCTTTATTCGTTTGACGTCGGTTGAAGATGTTTAAACTTAAAAAGGCTGAGGCAAAGAAAGTCGAGGCGGATCGTACCGCAGACGTTGTTGGGGTGGAGGTGGAGTCCAAGGCGGGAAGTGTACCACCCGATCCCAATCTGAATTTAAAGTGCTACATTTAAATCACTCAAAATTCAACCCATCAATTTCCAATTTAAAATCATAAGTTTAGCCTTTATTTAAAAACATTATACCTCCATAATTTCGCATAGTAAAATAAATTCATATAAATCAGTTTACAAAAAATGAGTTCAGAGTTTAAAAAACGGTATACCTAAATAGCAAAACAAATATAGTTACAGAGTCAACATTTGTAAGATCCTATGAATACATAAGTCCAAAACTAAATACTAAACATTGTGCTCTGAAGCAATGCGGTGCTAAGAAATCCCTTCACTATGTTTCCCTCCATCTTTGTATGAATCCCTCATATATGCAACCGAAAGCAAGGGTCAAAAATTGTATGAAAATAAATAAAATGGATGAAGGACAAAAAAAGGGAATTGCAGTAGTAAAAATGCATCAAGACAAAAATTTAGAACCAATGGGATTTTTTTTTTGCATTTTTTGTAAATCAAGATATCAGGGTATATAAGCATAAAACCCTAAACAATGTATTCATTCGAAATTATTCACATGCAGTCAATACAAAAAATGCAAGATTTCAGAGGTATTTTTCTTGACGTTTAAAATAGGAAATATGAGGTAAGGGTTAGGGTTTTTATACCTTGTTTTTAGTCTCAAGCTGTCGTTGTAAGGTTGGTCAAGGTCGTGCCATCGATGATCGTCACTCTTCCAAAATTGTCCCTTTGCTTTCTCGTTTTAGTTTTTCGGCAAGGGTTTTAAAACTTACATCTTTCAAAGTTTTTTTTTAAAAAATGTGTAACAGATGAAATTAAGAATCAAGAAATTTTGAAAGAAAATGAGTATAAAAATCTCTCTGACATTAGAGAGCTGCAATTTTCACATTCATTCATTCGATAACCTCCCTCAAACAGGTTTGGGTGTTTAAAACCCTACAAACAAAACATCAGCGTTTACTTCACAACATCAGAGTCTAAAATGCACCGTATCATTAACACTAAAAATGGTAAATAAACTTAAACATAAATTTAAATTCACTCTCAACGGTCATAACAAAAATGCTCTTTACAATGCCTCCCTCTTCAACAATCCTTGACCTCAAGGATTAAAATCTGAGAATTGTGCCTGAAGTTGGTGAAGAACTTTCCAAGTAGCATCATCTAGAAAAGAATTAGTCCACTCGACCAGCACCTCAATTACTGCTCTATTTCTCCTCTTCCTAATTTTCATCTCTAAGATCTTAAAAGGTTCCTTGCTTATACTTCTATCAGGCCCAATGACTGGTAGATCAGTTTTTGCTATGTCACTTCCAATGTGTTTCTTCAATTGGGACACATAAAAAATAGGATGCACTCTTGAATTGTCTGGTAGTTTCAGCTTGTATGCCACCTTGTCTATCTTCTCCACAATTTTAAAGGGTCCAAACCATTTTGCAGCTAATTTCTGACACAATCTGCTCTTCACTAACTGTTGTCTATAAGGTTAAAGCTTCAGAAATACCAAATTTCCAAGCTAAAATTCACACTCAGTTCTTCTTTTATTTGCATGTTGTTTCATCTTGTCTTGAGCCCTCCTCAAATATAATTTTATCATTTTAATGGCCGCTTCTTTTTTCTGCAAGGTTTTGTTAACTGAATCAACTATAGAATCTCCAACAACGTAAGGAAGATGAATGGGAGGAGGATGTCCATATAAGGCCTGGTATGGTGAAGTTTGAATAGCAGAATGAAAGAAGGTGTTGTACCATCATTCTGCTAAGTGAAGCCATTCAACCCACTCTTTTAGCTTTTCACCTGTCATGCATCTCGGATAACTTTTTAAACACTTATTAAGCCTTTCAGTTTGCCTATCTGTTTTAGGGTGATAGGCAGTAGAGGGTGTTATTGTCACTCCTAGTTTCCTGAACATCTCCTTCCAAAATATACTCATAAAAATTTTATCTCTATCACATACGATGTATCCAGGCATCCCATGTAATGTGAAGATATTCTCTAAGAATACTTGAGCAGCATCTTTAGCTGTAAAGGGGTGAGCCATAGGGATAAAATGATCATATTTGGTTAATCTGTCAATCACCACAAAAATACAATCTTTCTTTTTAGAACTAAGTAACCCTTCAATAAAATCTATGCTTAAACAAGACCAGACCAGTTCAGGAATAAGCAAAGGTTGTAGTAATCCTCTAGGATGCTGAAGACCCTCTTTATTCGCTTGATATATTCCACATTTTCTTACCATGTTTCTCACTTCTCTTTTTAACCCATTTCGGTATAACATACTGGATACTCTTTGACTAGTAACATGAGCTCCAGAATGACCCCCAACTGTGCTACTATGAAAATAATACAAAATTTTCTTCTTCAATTTTGCATTATCCCCTACTACCAGTTTTTTCTTCGTCTTCAATTGTCCACCATCCCAAGAATATTTATCATTTCTTCTAGTGCCTCCTTTCAATTTTTTAATGATTTTCTTCAATCTCTCATCCTATTTTCAAGTAGTTGTTACCCTGTCTAAAGTATCAGTAGTGACACTACTAACATTATGTTTAAAAAACTCATCCCACTAGGTTTTCTTGATAAACAATCAACTACAATGTTATGGGTTCCTTTCTTGTAGCTTACCTCATAGTGGAGTCCCATTATCTTAGCAACCCAATTTTGTTGAACTGGAGTGGTGGTCTGATTTTCGGCTAGAAATTTCAAGTTTTGGTGATCTGTTTTAATCTTGAAATGTCTACCATCCAAATAAGGAAACCACCTCTTCACAGTCATAAGCACTGCCAACATCTCTTTTTCATATACTGACAATTTTAGGTGCTTAGGCCCCAATCCTTTGCTAAAAATGCCAAAACTTTTTTTTTTTTGAATCAAAGCTGCTCCCACTCCTAAATCAAAAGCATTTGCCTCAACTGAAAATTCATCTTTAAAATTGGGTAAAGCTAACACTGGAGCCGGGCAAACAACTTCCTTTAATCTCTGAAATGCTTCAGTTTCCTCCTTTCCTCAACTCCAAGATTCCCTTTTCAGTTGATTAGTCAAAGGTCTAGCAATCAATCCGTAGCTCTTAATGAATCTCTTGTATATCCTAAGAGCCCCAAAAATCCCCTTAGTTCTTTGAGGAAAGTAGGAACATGCCACTGTAAAATACTCTCCACTTTAGTTTTGTCCATAGCTATCACCTCATTGCATATAACATACCTCAAGTAATCAATCTCTTCTGCCCCAAAACAACGTTTGTTCATTTTGGCAAATAGAATAGACCATGACTTCTTAAGATGCTCAAAACTTCTCTTAAATGCTGCAAATGAGACTCCCAGTCAATTGAATAAACTAGGATGTCATCAAAGAACACTAACACTATTTTTCTCAACTGCTCCTTGAACATCTTATTCATCAACCCTTGGAATGTGGCAGGGGCATTAGTAAGCCCAAAGGGCATTACTAGAAACTCATAGTGCCCCTCATGAATTCTAAATGCAGTTTTGTGAATTTCTTCTTTTCACATTTTGATTTGGTGGTAACTAGACCTTAAATCTAGTTTTGAAAATACTCTCGCCTTTCCCGATTCATCTAACAGTTCCTCAATTACTACATTGAAAATTTATCCTTGACAGTGGCTTGGTTTAATCTTCTGTAATCTACACACATACTCTAAGAATTATCTTTCTTCTTCACCATAACCACAGGAGAAGAGAAAACACTATTTCTATCCTTGATTACCTCAGATTCCATCATTTCTTTGATTATCTTCTCAATGATATCCTTCTGCCAGGAAGGGTGCCTATATGATTTCATTTTAACTACAACCCTTTTATCCACCAATGCAATGTTGTGATCTTGCCCTATTTTCGGAGGTAATCCTTTAGGTTCATCAAACATATCTCTAGACTCTTGTAACAATACCTGCATTTTCATAGGCAAAGGCTCAATTCTTCCCTTAAACTCCATTTGAGCATTCAAGACCCACAAACAAGCAGTGTACAACTTATTGGTTCCTTTCAGCACCTTAGCACACTCCTTTGAATCAATCTATCTCAAGGGTTTGGACTGAATTCCTTGCAGCTTGATGACATTCCCCTTTTGCTGAAAATCCATTTCCATTGTAGCAAAATTCCACTGAATATCTCCCAAAGAGGTTAACCATTGGATGCCTAAAACAACATCACTCCCCTTTAATGGTATTACTAGCAGATCAGTAACAAATTATTGATTCTGAACCTTCTATGACACTTGTTTACAGATTCCTACAATCTCAAAGGTCTTCCCATCTGCTACAGTAACTTTGAGTCTGTTTTTTCTTTCCATACTCAGCCTCAACCTCTTGACTGCATTGATGCTACAGTAACTTTGAGTCTGTTTCTTCTTTCCATCCTCCCTTCCATTTCAATTTCTAGTTTCATGGTATTACAACTTGTAGCTCCCTACATAGCCTGCAATGAAACCGTTGGTCCTTCAGGTTTCCCTCAATCTTGATTAAACGCTTCACCACTCTGTTCACAGTTCAAAAACTCCTCTTGTTCCCCTTCTTCTTCTAAGCCCTCAACCACAATAAAAAATATCTGTGATTTAGCACATTTGTGCCCAGGAGAGTACTTGGCAACACACCAAAAGTAGAAGCCTTTTTTCCTCATTTCTTCAAATGTTTTTGCCCCTTCCTCTACTCTCATTGTTGCTCACATTCCTTTGATTAGTAGGACTCAGCACAATAGGGAAACTATTCCTAGAAGCAGCAGAGAAATTTGTACCATTACCAGGACTAAATGAACTACGATATGCACTATTGTTTAGTCTAGAAGGAATGGTCAAAATAGATGGAGCTGAAGTTTTGAAAGAGCTACTACTAGAAAGTTTCTTCTGGGTAGGATAAAACATACATTTCACTCTCCTAGCCATATTTAAAGCCTCTAACAAAGACTTAGGTTGCAACAGTACCAAGTATTGATTAATCTCCACTCTCAAATGCATTTTAAACATGCTCAATACATAATTATCAGGAAGTTGTATCTGGTTGAGGAGATCCACGAATTCTTTATAAAATTTCTCAACCGACTCTGTCTGGCTCAAGGCCAGTAACTCAGTAAATGAATCCTGAAACCCTTCCGGAGCGAATCTCTCCGAACCAGCTTCAAGTAATTGTCCCACCCATGTTGATTCAAATCACCGTGAGTTTTGGCTAAGAATTGGTGCCACTGTAAAGCCTTGTCTTCCAAGTGCAACATCACCACTCAAACCTTGGCTCTCTCAAGAACATTTTTTGCCTCAAAGTACTGTTCTAGTTTGAAAATTTATCCCATGAAATCCTCTCCATCAAATCTAGGGCATAACAATTTATAAGCGAAATTGACCGTCTAAACTAAGTTCTCTTGAATTTTGTCCTCATCAAGCTCAACTACCACCGTTGAAGAAGTAGCATTTTTGTTCTCAACGTTTTTGCCACATTCTCATAATTCTGGCCGGCAGGTGTTGCACCGGCGATTCCATCTTGCGGGCTGGGCATATCAGTTGTACTAATCTTCTTTCCCATCGCAATTTTCAACAAGCGATGCAAATCTGTCATCATCGACACCCTCATTTCTTGAAATTGTGTGTCCATCCAAGCTTCCAATCGACCTTCCATTTGGGTTAACTCAGATTGCACCGATGTATTCACATTTTGCCCTTCCGAAACACTCTGCGTTGCCGCCGCCGCTTGCGACGCTAGTGCCGTCTGATGTCGCGTCATGACTCCGTCCACCATATCTGAGGATCAGCCTGGCTCTGATGCCTTTGTAATAGATGAAATCAAGAATCAAGAATTTTTTAAAGAAAAGGAGTATAAAAATCTCTCTAACAGTAGAGAGCCACAATTTTCACATTCATTCATTCGATAACCTCCCTCAAACAGGTTTGGGTGTTTAAAACCCTACAAACAAGACGAAAGTGTTTGCTCCACAACATCATAGTCTAAAACGCACCGTATCATTAACACTAAAAACGGTAAATAAACTTAAACAGAAATTTAAATCCATTCTCAATGGTCATAACGGAAATGCTCTTTACAAAAGGGTTTTCATGGTGGGTTCTGGCTTCAGTTTCTCTTAGATTTTTCTAAATCTGAGTTGATTCTCAAAAATCTAAAGTTAAATTTAGATTCTAAATCTGGAATCTGGGCACAATGGCCGTTTTCTGGGTTTATGAAGAGCCGGTAGAAGACATTTCAAAGCATTCTGCTTTCTTTTTTGAGTATTAAGGGGTTTAAAGGATTTTTTTTAAATTAACTTATATGAATAGGCGTTTTTAAAAGAAAAGGGATTAATTGTTTCATTTAAGTGCTTCCGTGTCTTTCAAATCCTCTCCGCAATCCTATTGTTTTAATGGTTTTCAATTTTGTCTCCGTTTTTAAATCTAATCCGTTTTTCAAATGGCCTAATATCTCTTTTAACCCTTTTATATTCGGTTTTGCTTCCAATTTGTTCCAAGGCTTACGGTATAATTGCAACCTGTACCCATACCCTTCTATTTCATTTAATTCTGGCCCTTTTATTTTGCAATTTGTTTTTCTGTCTCAAAGTTTCATACTGTTTATATTTATTTATTGTTTTTATTAAATAACAGGCATTGCATTCTCATATCGAAATTTGAGCCCATACAAGATAAAATAATATGAGCATTCTTAGTCACTAGGCTAATTACGAAATTTCTATTCATTGCCTTTTTTAATATATTTTTTTGTTATCGTTTTTCTATGTTTGATATGGTTGTTATTATATGTTGCATCGGTTATATATATATTAATATAGGTTTATTGTATGGTTTACATAATATAATTTGGTAAGTATGTATAATATATCGTACGTGTGTCTATATATATATATTGGTATTGCCTGCTATAGCAGTGCGTTATTATGCATAGTTTATATATACCTATATATTAATAAATGCCGTATGTATGTATGTATGTATGTATGTATGTATGTATGTATGTATGTATGTATGTATGTATGTATGTATGTATGTATGTATGTATGTAGTATGGTCCTCTATATATTGATTCGTGTGTTCATTTCTTGCTTGGTATTTTTATCATTTTGTTATCCTTATTTTTCCTATATTTATGTTCTTGCTTCATGCTTTTATTTATATTTATTCATGTCTTATATTACATACTTAAATTGTCCATGCATTTATTTGTTGCATTAGTTTAGTTCTCAAGATTTCGATACCTTATTGGGAGTGTAGTCCTGAATTTTCGGGCGTCATCTTCTTTAGGTACTACAAATTGAGAGATTGCTGTTTATATTAGAATCGTATGTTTATGCATTCATGCATTTTTAGGGGTTAGTAATTAAATTAGATCGAACTTTAATTTTTTATAGTAAAAACGATACAAATGGTAGAAAGCTTCATTGACACGAGGGAAGCAATATATTGAGAAACGAGCTCGATCTGACGGCGGAGGAGGGGATCAACAAGAGAGAAACTGAAAAGTTTTTGTCTGTTTCGTGAACTTCAGGGCACTTGTCGACGAAATGGAGGTCAGATACGGACTCAGTGAGCGAGACGAATCGACTGGTGAAATTTAGAATCAAACAACCACCATCTACGGTGCGCGTCCAACAAAGGTGGACGGTAGAGTAACAAAAAAACGTTCATTATCTAAACTTAAGTGAATAAATTAAAAATTTTAAAACTACAAATAAAAAGAATGTTGCTTATGGATAGATAACATTGAAGAGAAAGGAAGCGACAAAAAAGGATTTCAGTTTCAACTAGAGAGATCAGAACACAAAGGCAAAGTCGAATCGCACGTATTTTGTGGGATCATCTCTCATCTCAATTCAGCTCATTCGATCTGATCTTTTATTTAACCCACCACCACAACAGATAAAGAGTTCACATTTATCCACCCACCTTTATTAAAGTTGATATCAACTCGCACCACACACTCAGAACATGTGTCGAACTCAGTTTACTTTATTTAGAGCTATGCTTACTTGGCTCACGAATCATCTTTTTCGATCCACATAAATGAGTAAAATGGATGAACAATCCCCAAAACAGCAGAAAAGCTTGAATCTGAAGCCCAATAAACAGTGAAAAAGTATGATAGTGTGTATATCTTTCGAGACCTTATGAAAATGAAGGCACCTTAATGATTGCATTATTACTAATCATTCATTCTTGTCTTATCTCTTTCTTCTGGGGTTTTACTTCTTACTACCAAAAACTAATATAAAAGAACCAATATTTATTAGATTAGGAGTTTAGTATTTAACAATTAATACAGAAAATAGATTCTACGAGGACTTCTTCCCCTTCTTTATTTATGTTTAATCCAGTTGAATTTTAAAAAAAATGGGACCTAATGTAATTATAAAAGTTTTAGGAAAAGAAACGATAAGGTCGAAATGTATTTGTGGCGTCATCGTCATCCTCGCCTTTGCCATGCGCGTTGCATGCGAATGTTTGACAAAAATCGGAAGCTGGTTGGGGGACAAAAGAGTTCGCTACATTCCATCATTTAACAACACCTACTATTATTATTTCTCAAACTTTGTCTTTAATTCACTTAATGTGGTTTTTATTTTGTAATAGGGAAGAGATTATATGTATATTCGTCTTACGATCCATATTTAGAGTGCGAAGGTGTCACTCCCAACAATGTCGTCTATAAAGTTCGAACTTACGTCCTCTCCTAGACATGGGCGGAGCCACTTGGCCCCGTGGTGTTCAAATGACATCCAAAGTTTGTTAGGAATTTTTTTCCCTATATAATTTATATCTATAAATATTTTAAAAAATAAATAAATGACACTCATTTATAAATAATTGACGCCCCTTAATTACAATACAAGAAAAATGACACTCCTTAAATAATTTTCTGACTCCGCCCTTGCTCCTAGAGAGTGCAATGTGCCTTACCAATGCACCAAACACTTGTTGGTCACGTTTTAGTATATTTTGTAAGTAAATAACATGAAGATAAGTAATAATTAAGATAAAAAAGAGCATTTTATAGTTTTATACAATTTTATTAAACCTATTTACTCAATTCATCTCCATCCTTTGATTTCTAAATTCAAAACCTATTTCCTCCTCTCATCTGAATTCGAAGATGTAGAAGATATGTTTGCACGTTTGGCAATATGGATGTTTTTATCAAGTTATTCAATAGGGTTTAGTGTGGAGGAGCAAATGAGTTTTGAATTTAGGGATTACATTATGAGGATAAATTGGATAAATAGGTAATATTTTAAATAAAATTAAATAAAATCATTTAGGGTAAACTACGACGGTAGTCACTCAATTATAATTAAGGTTATATTTGGATCACCCAATTATTGAAAGTTACATTTGAGCCACTCAATTATGAGTAAGTTTATATTTGGGTCACTCAATTATTAAAAGTTATACTTTGGTCACTCAATTATGGGTAAGATTACATTTGGGTCACTCTTCATATTATATATATATATATATATATATATATATATATATATATATATATATATATATATATATATATATATATCAATTTGTGTATTAGATTAATTGATGATTTCAAATGATGTGCTTTAGTGTTAACAAGGGTATACAAATGATTTGGAAGAAAAAATAACTAAATTGATATATTTTTTAAATATGAAAGATGACCCAAATATAACCTTACCCATAATTGAGTGACCTAAGTGTAACTTTTAATAATTGGGTAACCCAAATGTAACCTTGAATAATTGGGCAACCCAATTGTAACCTTACCCATAATTGAGTGACCCAAGTGTAATTTTTAAAAATTAGGTGACCAAAATGCAACCTTACACATAATTGAGTTGCCTTTGTTGTAGTTTACCCAATCATTTGTAATCCTAATAGTTAGAGGTGACAAACAAGTTGTTAGGATTAGATTATTTCAGTTCCAGATTGTAATTAGTTTAGATAAATTTGTGTCGTATTAAATTTGATTCTGATTTAATTCATATCTATGGTGAGTTAATTAGTGTTGGGTAGGCATTATCAATTCAGGTTATTTGTGGGTCGAGTTAATATCAAATCGATCAATTTTTGTGTCGGGTCAATATCAGATCGATCAATTTTCGGGTCAGGTTAATATCAAATTATTCGGTATTTGGGTCGGGTCAATATTAGATCAGTTAGTTTTTTAGTCGGGTCATCCTTTGAATCTTTGGGTCAACTCAGGTTGAGTTGGGTATGAGTCCAATCATATATATATATATATATATATATATATTGATATATTCTAGTAAAAACGCGTCGTTTTGTTTGTCAATCTTATCCTGAGATGGTTCTGGACATGTTCAATAGGTGTGACCTCACAAGGCCCTCGGAAAAAGAAGGCTCCAAATGAGTTCTCAAACTTAAAAGCTCATAAGGAACACTTTAACTCAAAACACCAACAAGCCAAAACACATGGCATTTAACCAAAAGCCAAAGCAAGCCTCAACATAGCATGGTTTCAACATTTAAAACATGTAGCAACATCATCAAACTCATCGGAGTTTACAACCACCTCCCTAACCACAAAAGCAAGTATTTCCATTGCTAAATTATTATTACAACTTAAAGTCCATACTTGAGCTTAAGCTATGATTACCGGAGTCTTTTTCTCGCCTTCCTTTTCTTCTCGGATCGCTAACGATCTGCATTGTTGGAAAGGAGTGCGTAAGCATAAAACTTAGTGAGTGGTGCTCAAAATCATAACAACAACAATGCAGTTTTAATAAAACCGTTTATAATTTAAAAACAAAACCACAAACATAAATTCTATCAACATGATTATAAATAATCTTACATGTGCTTGGCATCTTACATCAAGCAATGCATCAACATATAACAACATAGCATAGCTCTCAACCACCAACATGATAACATTCAATCTTTTAACACAATGAGTAAATTGGTAACTATGGTTACATTATTCGGATACGCAGATTGGATTTGATGACATCTCACATCACCGAATCTATAAGAACAACAAGACTCACGATGGCATCTTACATCACCGAGGTCTAACAATAAAATTTCTGGTGGCATCTTACATCACTGTACTCCTCCCTAATGGCATCTTACATCACTAAGGCCATGCGCGAATTTTACAAGTGCACTTTAACCATATAGTCGACCAATTATACCCAGTAAGACTCTCATATTTGCCAATACTCAACCATCATGTAAATCAACATAGGATACCACACTCATTAATCAATTACACACATTCATCTTACCTCATATCAACAATGCATAGCAAGATTGAAGTAAAGAATTCCAGAAAAGTAAAACGTAAACATTTAATACTTACTCTCGAGCTTAGGTTGGCCTTTCAAGCTCAATCTAAACTCTTAAAATATTTCCACTCACCGATAGAACCCAACGATAGCCAAAACACTCATTTCAAGCCTTCGCAACACCGGGTATTGTGTCCGAAGTATCCAAATCTCTATCCACTGCTTCTACCGAAATCAAAACAAGGAGTTAACACACTTTTCAACAATCAAACCCACTGAAATCAACCCTATCACAATTCGACAACAACCATTTCCCGATCCTACCCGAAACTAATCAAAACCATTCTCATCTCCACTCTAACTAAAAACCAGCCAAAAATTCATCAATTTTACATCCAAAACATACCTGAAAGCTTAAAAATCATCAACACACATCCACAAACCCCTTAGGAACCATTTCCAACCATAAACAACCCAAAACACATATTTCTCCAATTTAAAATTTTCCTATTTATTCAATTTCAGAATTTCTTGATAAACCCATCATCTTAACCTTATTTTATACTCAAAACATGATTTAAAACTCACCCAAATCACTGTTTTCACTAAATTGCTTAAACCCTTCAAAAACCCATTTTACCCAAAATGAGAGAACTTGAGAAATCCTCAAGTTTTTGGAAAAGAAATGTTACAAGCAAGTTTGAAATAAAGAGAAAAGTGAAAATCAAGTTTTTTATCTCCTTGAAACCTTCAAAATGGTGATAATTGGTGAAAATGGATGGTGGCTAGGCTTAGGACATTTTCAACGTGAAAAGGGATTGGGAAGGGAATAAGAAAGAAAGTGGATATCTTTTTTTTTCTTTTTTTCTTTTTGAAATATTTTATTTTATTTTTCTCTTATCTTAAAAACTCTCTTTTTAACAAAAATCCCCTCTTGCCTTATTTTAGTTGTATTTATCCTTAAAAACTCAATTAAATTTTAAAACTCTTTTATGAAACCCTTTTCATTTAAAGTCAACCCGAAACTCAAAACTCGATTTACAAATCTTTCTCGGGTCTCGTTTCGAACTCTCAGACCCTAAACTCGGGGCGTTACAAAACTATTACCAAAGATAGTAGTTAACTAGTAGTATAATTCAAAAGCAAAATAAAACATATATCGTTTTATTATTTATCACATTGCTAAACAATAGATAATAATAAAAATAAATTATTCATTCACACCGGTTCAATTATCGAGTTAAAATCGACTCGATGTTCATTTCGAATCAGAGTTGGGCAAATTAAATTTAGGTTAGTTTTGGTTCAGATTACTTTCGATTCAAATTATTTTCGGTCCCGATTGCTTTCGATATGGGTTTATATCGATTTGGGTCAAATTGGATACGAGTCCACATCGATCTAACAAAAATTTGATTAGTTTTGGTTCGGTTTAGTTTTTTTCGAGTTTCGAGTCCAGTTTAGGCAATAATGTTTGGATCTATATTAGGTATCGCGTCGAATAATCGGGTTCGAAACAAATTTTTCAGATCTACTAATAATAACTTATTTCAATGTCATCTACACAAAAATATATACGAAAATATCACTTTAATATTTAGGCTTTGTTTTATAGAGTAGAAAGAAAATTGAAAAGATAAAAAATTAAAGGATAGAAAACTGAAAGTATGAAAAAATAATTTTTTTATTTCTATTAGTGAAAATATGAAAAATTCATTATTTAGTAGAATTGGGAAAATAAGATGGAATAAAATTAAAGATTAAAAGTAATATTTTGTACTAATTTACACCTCCCTCTTTATTTTCTCTCAACTTTTCATCAGGTTGTAAATGATTTCTTTCTTACATTTTCTTATCCTTATCATCTCTAAGGATTTGTTTTGTTACCACTTTTCCCCTTTCTTTTTTCATCTTTCATTTTTCTATCCAATCAAACAAAAAGCCTTATGATAAGATTAGGTGAAAAATTTAATAGACGACTTTTTTACTTGGACCAATTTAAATAATCAATCGAAAAATTAAAATTTACAATCTAAATTATAATATAAAGGAAAATTTTACAACGTGCGACGAACACTACTGAACACCACTAATGTTGAATACTGCTAAACAACATTAAATTAATTAATAAAAATTTAAAATTTCAAGGACCCATCATACAATTAATAATTATTTTAAAAAATTCAATTAAATTATTTTTATATATTAAAATTTTAATTTTTAATAAGGGTAAACTATATATTTAGTACCTCACCTATTTTCGTATTTCTATCAAACCCTTATTATTTAAATATTATTTTAATTTGACCATATTCTTTATAAAAAAACAAGTTAAACCTTAACCCTCAACCTAAAACCCTAAACTATTAAACTTTAAATCTTTAAACATATAAAAAAATATCAAATTTTATTAATAATATCAAGAAAATCATAAAACATAATTATTTATCATTTTTTTAAATAAGCATGCCATGTTAATGAAACAACATATCAAAACAAATAAAAATATTGAAAATTCGGTTGCACACGTTTTTTATAAAGACAATTGGTTGGTTGATGGAATGTTCAAGATTTTAAGAAGAGGAGATCTTCTTTGTTATTGTTTCTTCTTTCCACCGGATAAGGTTTTAGTTTCTTCTTTGTTAATGAAATAATATTTAAATTTATATTTATTTTCATGTAAATTTAAAAGTTTAAGGGTTTAAGGTTTAATAGTTTAGGGTTTTAGGTTGAGGGTTAAGGGTTAAATTATTTTTTATAAAGAATATGGTCAAATTGAAATAATATTTAAATAATGAGGGTGTAATAGAAATACGGAAATAGGTGATGTACTAAATATATAGTTTACCCTTATTAAAAAAAATAAAATTTTAATATATATATATAAAATAATTTAATTAAAATTTTAAAGTAATTTTATTTGATGGGTCTTTAAAATTTTAAATTTTTATTAATTAATTTAATAGTGTTTAGAAGTATTCAGCATTAATAGTGTCCAGCGATGTTCGTCGCACGTGATAGACTCATCCTAATATAAATCATCATGATACTTGTATCATTGTATTTGACGAGCTCTCTTATTATAGCTAAATTCCGTAAGTTCTCTGTCTACTCGACTAAATTAATAATTAGATAGAGTCGATCAAAATCAATGCTGCCTGCTAACCAACTTTTCATAAATCATAATACATGACGCACCAATTGATCTAATATGTCTTTCTCAACTACTGATGAAGCATTTCATCTGAATCAACTTCCAACACATTAACATAAATCTTGTCAACTACTGTCAGTTCCTCACAAAAACCCACTTAATAAAATGGTCAAAAGTAACCAACCTACTCATCATTAAAATTTGTTCCAACTGATGGCTCATTTTGGTCTCATTCAATGTTTCACTATATTACTTGCTCCTCCCTTCACATGCAAAACAAACCCCTCAAAAATCTCCACTTTTACAAGTTATATATCTATATTTATGTCATTAATTAAGATTTTGATTGAGTTAATATCATCGTTTAATCTGTATAGCTGGAGTATAATTCAGGATTAGAAATTAGGGATAAACATAAATGTCTGAAAGTAGGTGACAAATTCATAATTAATTCACTGTCTATAAGGCTTCGTCCCTGTTTATGCTCCATATTTAAAACATTTGGACCGTAGAGTAATTATAGGTATATACATATATAATATTGCAGCAACTAATGGGTGGGACGTAGTTGAGGTACGTGCGACGTTAGAGTTAGGAGATTTCCTCCATTGGTAATTTTTGTCTGTTTAGAAACACAGAAACCCCACCAGTAAACGAGCATTGGGAAAAGCCGAAAGCGACATTATTCGGATCCATGCAGGGCCGGCGGCACGGGCACTGCCCACTGGATGGGAGTATAGAGGTCCCCTGTAACCCTGAAGGCCACAATTCACAAGTCTCACTTAACAGTAACACCACCAAGATAAGCGTGCGGTTTTTTTTTGTCAAAATCGCAAGCTCTAAATAACAGACAGACGACGATGACACGAACTTGAAACAATTTGCTGGGTAGATAATTAGCAGACCTGACAACATTTTTCGTGGCGTCACTTCAATGTTTTCAGGGCCCTATGTTGCTTAATTTGTATGTTGTTAGGTAAAATATCAGACTCGAATGGTGTCTTGTTTTATGATTTTGTATTATTAACGAATAAACTCATGGTTTCGTATACTAATGAAAATTGAACAGAGAAAGATAGAGTTGGGAACACCTACATTCTGCGTTGATTTTCATTGATTTCCCAAAGCAATATTGCCCGTCAACTTCTGCCCACCACCATGCATCAATAATAAGATTCTCTTTTTAATTTTTTTTTTGTCCGAGTCTTTCGATGTTCGGAAGTTACATAAGCTCCGATTATATCTAAATTTGAGTCAAATCAAACCTTTAAATAAGGGGACTTTTTTCATTCAAAAGACTCAAACTTAAAATCTTACCTAATAGACAAATTCAGATCTCTCTTCGAAATTACTTAAAATACATTATTTATCCCCTTTCATTTAGTCCAGTCCTTCTGAATCCCTCTTTTATTTCATGCACTTGAAGATTTTCAACAAGAATTTAATAAGATCCAAGTTTTCTTCGGCTGACTCGAGGCAATATGGTCCAAACTATAAAGGTTTCCAATAGTGGAAATGGAGGTACAAAGGTCCCACACAATGGACCCGAAATGGTCCCACTAAAGGAGATGTTGTCGGCTGGCCGACCCCTTAGGTAGCACTGAGAAGGACCATTACAGGAATTTGTGGATTACCCTTTCCTCCTACGTTAGGTTGACATCAAATTATACCCCACAAAAGACTTCCCCCTGTATCCAACTCCACTCAATTTTATCACATATTATCCTTAGCCTACACCAAGAAAAAATATCAAGATCACCAAAGTTGCCTGGCCTTAAGGCAGGCATTGACGAGCCAAGACAAAGACAGTCCCGGTCTTTAGTGGACAATGATCGAGCCTAAACGGAGACTGGGGTCTTAGTCTCCCTTGTGATGATGCCTCCGTTCTCCACAACATTTAGGTAGACCAACATGGCCTCTTTCACAAAACCAAGTTGTTTAATGTTACATTTTTTAACCTATTTATTGATTGGATTTGCAAATGATCCTTGTTCTGTCTTAATTTTTATACCCTTTCTGGTTTCCATATGAAGTAAAAAGCTTCAAGGATTTTCAGCACAAGGAAGTCAAGTTCCCCTCGAAACCAGGTGAGCATGAAAACTATTTCCTTATTGCAACAGATTCTGGATTTCCCTGTGATTTTGATCTGGGTTTTTGTTTTTGCATTGGTTAATTAATATCTTTTCTTAAGTTCTGTGAATCTCAGCCATTAGAAAAAGATATTATATTATATCAACAACAGAAAAGAAATGCAAAGAACAAAGCTTGAAAGCTGACCTTCAACTGCATTAATGAAAGAAATCACTTTCCCTTATCTCATCATACTAATAACGTTCACATCAATAATCTGTTCAATTTCAAGATGATTGGACCATTTTGGATTAAATTCGAGGAAAGGGCAGTTCAGCTCCAGATTTTTTTAGTTGTGGTGCAGATTGCAGACCCCAATTATTAAAATATATGATCTGCATTCTGCAATCTGCAATGTTTAAAAGCCGTCGGTGACCATGGTTAAAGGCAACTATGATAGCCATACACACACACATATATATATTCTATTCCTTCTTTTAGCTTTTTTTCTTCTTTACTTTTCTTTGTGTACTACATTTTCCCCTTTTCTTAAAAGATATACGAAATGGCAATCGAGTGGTGTACGATGTTGCGTATAAACTAGCTCTTGGCCTAAAAATAAACTTGGGGACGTACAGGTGAAAAAGTAAAACATTTTGGTGTTAGCAATGATGAGAAAGGTCACAAGTGGGCGCAGCCTTAGCACGTGGCATGGAAAAATGCCCTTCCTTTAAACCATATATACTTTTAGATATCACAAAAGGGTTAATATGTATATGTATACAGGTTTAATTTTTCCGATGAACGGTTAGCAGTTGGTGTCAGATTCTGGTGTTGTTGTCTCAAGAAACATTCTTTCTTTCTTTCTAATTAGAGTAACATAGTGAAACTCAACATTTATGTCTGCTGTTTGAAGAGGACTGCAATGTCTTTGATTCTTTGTTTTGCATGTCCAAATTTGGATTATTTGATCTTCTTGGTTTCCTTCACTTGACAGTTTGGGTAGATTTTGGACCAGGAAATTGGTGGTCTGGTTTGGTGCACCAAGAAAGGGGCTTTATCAGTTCCATGATGTTAATTTGTAGCTGGTGAAAACACAATTGAAGAAGAAGGAAAAAAAAAACACAACACAAAATCCAGACATGAAGTTTATGAAACTTGGATCCCGACCAGACACTTTCTACAGTGTCGAGGCTGTAAGGTCTGTCTCTTCTGATGTCTCTAGTGACCTTGTAATTCAAGTGAAAGGAAGTAGATATATGCTTCACAAGGTAAATTCTTTTTCACATTGTTGTGATTCAATTCAATCTCATTTTTCTTATACCGATTCTTTAATTCATTGTGCAAGCAGTTTCCTTTGTTGTCAAAGTGTTTGAGGCTGCAAAGGATATGTTCTGAATCTCCTGAAACATTACAACGCCAAATAATCCAATTACCTGATTTCCCCGGTGGAATCGAGGCTTTCGAGCTTTGTGCTAAGTTCTGTTATGGCATCACAATCACCCTCAGCGCCTATAACATCGTCGAGGTCCGATGTGCTGCTGAATATTTGCAGATGACGGATGATGTTGAGAAAGGGAACTTGGTTTACAAAGTTGAAGTTTTTTTCAATTCCTGCATCCTACATGGTTGGAAAGACACTATTGTGACCCTGCAAAGCACCAAGGCCTTTCCTTTATGGTCCAAAGACCTTGGTATCACGAGCAGATGCATAGAATCAATTGCGTCCAAAGTTTCGATGCACCCTTCAAAGGTAAGCTTGTCGCATAGTCATTCGAGAAGGGTTCGGGATGATACATCATGTAATGGAGCCGAGATCCAGCGGCACCGACCAACAATCAAAGGTTGGTGGGCTGAGGATATTGCTGAGTTGAGTATTGACCTCTACTGGAGAACCATGATAGCTATTAAATCCAGTGGAAAAATACCTTCTAATCTTATTGGTGAAGCACTGCATGTTTATGCATCTCGATGGCTACCGAAAATATCGGCAAAGGTAAAAGCTAACAAAGAAGCAACAGCGTCAAGCTCAGATTCAGACTCTGCTAGTGAGGTTACTTCGAAGCACAGACTGCTGCTGGAATCTATAGTAAGCTTACTCCCATCGGAGAAAGGCGCCGCTTCTTGCAGTTTTCTACTTAAGCTCTTGAAAGCCGCCAACATTCTTAATGCTTCATCGTCTTCGAAGATGGAATTGGCTCGAAGAATAGCACTTCAATTAGAGGAGGCAAGAGTCAGTGATCTGTTAATACCTTGTTTATCACACTTGAGCGATACCCTCTATGATGTCGACATGGTTCAGACCATTTTGGAGCAATTCATGTCACAAGGACAAAGCCCTCCGACGAGTCCTCCAAGATCCAAGCTGGGGGTTCAGAGGAGAAGAAGGTCACGTTCGGCCGAGATTGTCAATATCGAGTTTCAGGAAGCCAGGAGATCCTCTTCTGCATCACACAGTTCCAAACTAAAAGTAGCAAGAATTGTAGATGGATATCTCCAAGAGATTGCCAAAGACCGAAATCTGCCTCTGTCAAAATTCATTGCAATAGCTGAGATGATCCCAAATTTCTCGCGGCCTGACCACGACGATCTCTACCAAGCCATTGACATTTATCTCAAGGTAAATGCAAACTGGTTTTCTGGCCTCATTAGTTTACCAATGAAGGATTCAATTAGTTGTTGTTTATGTACATCCAGGCACACCCGGACCTAAACAAGAGCGAACGAAAAAAGTTATGCCGAATCCTCGACTGCAAAAAGCTGTCGGTAGAGGCCTGCATGCATGCTGCTCAGAATGAAAAACTTCCACTTAGAGTGGTGGTACAAGTTCTATTCTTTGAGCAAGCTCGAGCAGCAGCTGCCGGAGGCAAAGTGGCCGAGCTCCCTAGCAACATCAAGGCACTTTTAGCCTCTCATAACATTGATCCATCTAAGCCTCCAGGGCCTTTAAGCACTACTACTAGCAACATTGCAGCAGATGACCAATGGAGCATGTCTGGCATTAAATCCCCAAAGTCCAGAATTTCAACATTAAAGCCGAAGGCGGCTCGAGATGATGATTTGGACGAAAACAACATGAACCCTGATGGAATGGGAAGACCTTCTAAGTTTAAGGCTTTTTGTGCTCTTCCTACCCGACCCAGAAGAATGTTCAATAAGTTGTTGTCCATCAATAGAAGTGGCAGTGAAAAGAATTGATTTAAATTCTGTTTATTTTCAAGCTAGGATGCTAATTTTTAAGGGAAAACCATATATACTCTTTCTTTTTTGTTGTCTTTTAATTTTTAGTGAAGAATCAAGATCAAATTTAAGCATTGATATTTCTGGCTTACACATTTGTTTCAGGCTAAATATATTGATCTCTATTATATTTGAAATTGAGCCAGATCAAACTTCAGTAGGACCATAAATGTGTAAAGCAAAAACAGATGATTTTATCAAACTTGCAATGGTCAAAAGTACATACTAAGTCGCAGAAATGGAATGGAATGCTTCTTAATATCCTTGCAGAATTGAACTATAATTTCAGAGATTTGTACAACTAAAAACGCATTAGAATTCCACGGCAATAAACATCATTTCAAAGATTTCCAGGTATAAAACGGCAATCAATCAAATACCTACTGAGCAGCATCTTCTAGGAATCTAGCATCGAAAGGAGCCGATGCAGTTCCCGAACCATGCTGCAACTCAATCACAAGCCACCGCACAGCTTTACTCATCTGCTCCAAACGAACAGCACTTATGGGAGGAAGGCCGGTCGACTGCTGGCCCGACTTCCCGGTGGCTTCATCGACAAGGCACTCGGATCCGATCCTTTGTTTGACAGACTCAACGAGCTCCTCGGCTTGATCACAAGCCACTCTGAATAGTTCCCATTTCTGCTTGAAGCTCTCCAGAGCAGCATCGGTGGCTGCCGTCTTTAGGGAAGCCGAAGATTCCTTAGTTTCGAGAACAGTAGCTGCCGCAACGACGAATTCTTGGTAGGCATTGTTTAAAGAATCTACTATGTTGTCCATTCAACCGTCGCTTGCGGCGGCGCAACAACAAGGGAGAGGGTTTTGGTTTTCTTGAATGATAAGAACAAAGTAGGTTTTTCCCCCTTTAATTAAAACGCACAGTCGTATTTCAATACCAATCCCTTTTTTCCCTTTGACAATAGCTTCGCCTATTTTAAACAAGCTCCTCATCTCAACCCTTGATAATGAAGCGTAAATTTTTCTTTTTTAATTTGGATTATGGGAAATTTTGTGTTTTATCAACCAATTAATATAAACCTAATTTGATTTAAAATAAATAATAATGGGTTTAATTAAATTTATTTTTAAATATATTAATTATCAAGGAAAGGTTTATATTTTTTTAGAAACTTGGAAATGTGGATGATGGTATTGGATAATTTTGAATGTTTTGACTTTTAATTTTGAATTAATTGTCGCACCTTCCTAAATTATGATTAATTTTAAATGATTTCTTAAATTTTTAAATTATTTTATTTTTAACTTATAGCTCTCATTTCAAATTAGTCTTTAAATTTTTGAACACCTTAATTTTATTTCCACACTATGACCTCCATTTTAAATTCGCTTCAATTTCAACCTCAAATTTCAATATATGTTAATCATGTCTTATGTTAATAAAAAGCATTATAAAATTGTTAACTGACATGTAAATACCAATGTGTATTGTGCAATACTATAATGTGACATAAATAATAATTAATGTTGTATCATGTCTCTGAAATCATTATTTAGAATGAAATTAAAATACTTAAAAGTAGGGACGGAGCCACCGCTCCAATGGGAGGGGCTGTGGCCCCCCGGGTAGGGGGAATTTTTTTTTACCCTTTGATTCCTTATATTTTTCCTGAAAAAATTAAGATAATTGTGAATTTGCCCCTCCCACCTTTCAAAATTTATGTTTTGCCCCCCAACTTCAAATCCTAGCTCCGTCCCTGCTTAAAAGGAACAATTGATCATGCAAGCTCCATTAGATAAACATTGGCAAGTAGTTATGAGAATCTTGAAATACTTGAAAGAAACAATTGATCATGGTTTATATTTTAGTGTTGCGCCTACTCTTACAACCTTGGTTGGGTATTCGGAGCTAGTTTTGATGATAGGAGATCGACTAGTGGTCATTGTATTTTTTAGGGGGCAATCTTGTTGTTTGGAGTTCAAAGAAACAAAGAGTTGTTTTAAGATCTTCCACTGAGGCAGAATTTCGAGATATAGCTAATGCTATGTGTGAAGTCACGTGGATAAAATCTATGCTAACAGAACTTGGTGTGAGCCTTACATCTATTCTAAACTCAATCATATTCTAACAAAGTCTTTATCTGCTTTATATTTTGTCAGGCTACGACAGAAGTTAAAAAAAAAATTCTGCTGATGAACTAAGATTACAAAATCTCGTGTAAAGACAAGGTTGAAGGCAAATAGTCAAAGTGTAAAAAGCAGCACACAAGAGAAGTAGACAAGAGAAGTGGGAAGTATGATAAGGTGTATATGTTCTAGTCGTTTTCAATATTTGTATTGAGCTGTTGACAGCTGTTAATTACAGTTAATTAGTTTCAAATCTGTTATGCTTAACAGATTCCCGTTGTGGCTTGTATCTCAGTGTATAAATACAGACCATTGTAGTTCATAATAATATAAGGTTGTTTTCTGAGGTTCATCATATTCTTCTCAGTTCATTGTATAGTTCTACATAGTGGTGCTTAAAAAAACTGGTCGAAAATCACTAATGGCGCCATCAAAAACAGGCGTCGAACTACTTCTGTTTCAAATACATAATATAGATTTGGGGTTTTATTGTTTTCTTCTTTAAAGGCTTCTGCTTGTTCTTCGCCAATGCAAAGCGTTTCTAACATCGCCATTGCAAGTGTTTCCTTGTCGGAATAAGGTTAATCTGAATATGGTTGGGATGGTGAACTTGGTAACCGTGGCAAGCAATGTTGCTCACCACAGATGTTTTCGAGCTCGAGCAACGATGGGGAACGACGGAGGGAGACCTCGGGATCATCTGACGTACGCACGACAACTTGGGGCTGATGGATGAATTCGAAGACGAAGTGCTCGACGAAGATGATGACGGAGAAGGTTGAGAAGTTGATTTTCTCGCTGATTTCGGTGACGAAAGGAAAGCTTTGATCTTCACAAGAGATTCGGGAGAAGACGCCGAACGATCGTATTCCTCGATGATATATCTGAGCTCCTCATCGGTACTGATCGAAACCAGCACGTCTAAATCATGTGTCGGCAACTGGCAACGTAAATTCACCGACGTCCCACACATTGCTCCCATCTTCCACGACAACTCTGCACCACATCACACAAGATTATATAAAAGAATAAACAAAAAACTTGAAAGAATAAAAAAAAAGAATACTAACCGGAGAAGGAAATGGAGCGGTTAACGGCGAGAACACGAGTTTCGCCGCCGTGATAACGGAGTTTACCGTCGGGATAACGAGGAAGGATTTGACCGCGGTAACTGCAGAGGAATTTGATGGTTGTGGAGTTAGGTCCGGCCATGGTTGATAATAACATTTCCAAGAGGGTGGAGGAAAGGAAAACTTTTTAGTTTTGTTGGGTGCTGTATGGTTTACGGCTACGTGTGTGTATATATATATATTTATATATGAAAAGGAATTTCAGGGGGGAAACTAAAAACAGTATGGAATGGTGATGGCAGTTTATTGTTGAAGGAAGTGACAGCGGGATAATGCATGGAAGTTCTATTTATGGTTTATTTTTTAGAAGGGGGTTGACAAAAATGGAGATTTGCTGACCTAGACGGTTAATAGAGTAATATTGGTAAAATGGAGTTAAACTTACGGGTAAGACTAAACCGGTAAGCTAAATTAAAATTTTGTTTACCAAAAATATATTTGAATTTCTAATAAATAAATAAAAATTATTTGCTCTTTTCAAAGGTAAAACTACACATGAGGTCACCAAACTATCACCATTTTTCCTGTTTTAGTCGCTCAACTAATTTTTCATCAAAATCATCTCTAACGTTAGATATTTTTTTTTGTTTTGGTCACCGACCGTTAAAATATTAATGGCAATGCTGACTTGGCAATTTTTTTATTTTCCAAGTCATCACATCTCTCCTTGTCAGCATGTTATATAATATTTTTTATTCGACCAACCAGGAGGTGACACATACCTCCGAATTTTGAACAATTCAAAAAAAATTCCTTTGAAGTGTCTAGATGGATTCAAAATTGAGACCCATGCATAAAGGGTCCAACGCCTAGCCATTGACCTAGGATTAGAATTTGGCTAAGTCTTATCCAAACTAATATTTAACTTATACTCTCTCAAATTCAAAAATAAGCAAAATTACCTCCATTGAGGTTTAAACCAGGAACACCTTGCACCAAAAGCAAGGTATTTAACCACTAAGCTGGGTTGAGAAAATATTATATATTCAAAAAAATCATCTTTAATTTAAGATGTATTATCACCTCAAAATTAAATTAAAATACTACTAAAATCAATCTAAAATTATTTTTTCAATTCTTGGGAATAAAAATTATTTATTTTTTAAAACAAGTGTATTAGATCATTATAAAAATAATTTTGATATTATAGTAAAATTTTATAAAAATAAATAATTAATTTTTTATTCCCAAAGAATTGGGAAAATGATTTTAGATTGATTTTAGTAGTATTTTAATTTAATTGGAGGTCATAATATATTTTAAGTTAAAGATTAAATTTTGTAGATATATAATAAAATTTTAACCTATCTTAAATTAAAGAGTAAATTTTACTTATTTTTAAGGTTAAGAAAATATAAATTAAATATAGTTTGGATAAAACTAAACCAAATCCTAAGCCTAGCTTAGTGGTTAGGCGTTTAACCCCTCAAGGGGTCCTAGGATCAAATCCATCTAGGTGCTCCAAAGGAAATGTTTTCTTTGATTTGTTCAAAATCAAGAGGTGGTACCTGGTTGGTCGAACAAAAAAATACTATGCAACCTTTTGATGTCTTTATGTATGTTATAATATTAAAAAATTAGGTTTATGATTTAGAGTTGAGATTTAAGTATTGTTTAGAGTTTAAAGTGTAGGACTTAAGATTAAGGTTAGAGTGTAAATTTTAATTTTTTTAGTGTTGCAACATGCATAAAGACAAAGAAAGAGCAGAAATTTTTTATTCAAATTAAATACATGTGGCAATAAGCAACCTCCTAAGTAGGGGTAGCAATAGGGCAGCTCGAGGACGGTTTGCATTACCCATTAAGGGCACACACTTTTGTGCCAGAGCTGTTGACTAAGGACAAAAAGAATAAGTAGATCCTTATGTTCAAACCCGTTTTTTAGATTTTAATGGTCTAAGGGTGAACTTAAAAATTAGGTTCCTATTAATAAATATTGGGAGAAAATTGAATTTTAAACGTAAGCCCCTAATAATAAGTATTAGAAAAAAAAATCAAGACTCTAATAACAAGTATTAAAAAAAAATTGGACCCTAATAATAAGTATTGCAAAAATTTGAACCCATAATAACATATATTGAAAAATATTGAGGTCTTTAATAACAAATATTAGAAAAATAAATTCATAACAAAAAGTATTGAAAAAATTAAAAATTAATAATAAACTCTAATAATAAATATTAAAAAATAAAACTCTACTATAAATATTAAAAAATTTAATTATTATTAAAATTAGACACTTCTAATTATGAGTGATGGACCTTAAACATGGACGGGCCTTAGTCCATCGCACTTATAACCCACCCTTGGGATGGTCATGCTTATGCTTCCTTAAATTTTTCCAAAGTACTTATCTACACCAAATTTTTTTTCTTCTTTCTTTCAAATTTTAACTCAATCGTCTGAGAGTGTCTTATATTGTAGGTCACATAATTATTAGTAAAATTATAAATAGTAGGGATGATAATGAGGTAGGTCAAGTTTTTGGCCGTCCCACCCACCCTGACCTAAAATTTAGACACTCCGACTCAAAGCAATTTTTTTATTTAACCCGACTCGACATAATAGAAGTATAAACCGACTTTGAGCGGACTTCAAAGTTTTAACAAAAGATCTGGCTTAACCTGACAAGATGCGAAAAATTAATAAAAATATTAAATATAATATATAAAAAATTATAAAAATAATAAAAGGGTATTTTAGTAAATATGTTGGGGTAGGTATCACCTAAACCCGACCCGATCCCCGATTAAAAAATAATTTTTTTGAATTGAAACGAGGTTTTTGGATGGTTTATGGTTCACAAGTTTACGAACTGAATTTAATTTTTTTAATTTATAATTATTTTTGTAATTTAAAAAAAGTATTGACATACCAAAAATACTATAGTTGCCTTATTAATTATTATTTTCAACTTAATTCTTTTAATAATATTTATGAAAAATACTTTAAAACTTTACCATTTAATGTTTAAAAATTATAAAATAAAGCTATTTTGTCAAAATAAAATAATTTTTTTTCAAAAACCAACGTTAATATAGAAAAACTAAAAATTGAGGTTATCCAAACAAAAAATTGGTATTTAGATTACCGAATTAAATTGAATTGTATACATCCCTACCGACCATCATCACCGCCACTACTACCACTATATATTTGGGAGAAGAAGAATGACTAAATTGATATATATTTTTTAAAATGTGAATGGTTAAATTTATTGAACTATTTTGAATTGTGACTAAACTAATAGAATATATATAAGTTTCGAGACTAAAATTATTATTATACCAAGCTTTGTTAGATATCCGTTGTATTTTAACGGAAAAATAACTTGATTGTAACTAAATTTTAATTGAATGGCTCAATTATATATTTTAATAACTGAGTGAAAATTTTATAATTTCGCTAACAATGGAGTGACATCCAATTTAATTTACACTAAATTTATTCCCCATAAATTTCGAAATGTTTGAATAGACTGGTCCTTAACGTCTGAAACATAGCGATCAAGCAAGCTAGCCCATCTCAGACAAAGCCCAAAAAACTCGCTCTTTACCAAAAACATAACTCGATTTTAATATTGGGTTAACTACTGGGATAGTCACTTTTGTTTTCCCCCAGTATAAAGTTGGTCACCGATTTTGAAAAACGACCAGTAAGGTCACTTACGTTTTCGGGACGTAAACTTTTGGTCACTTATCCGTTTGGTGCCATTAATCTTTGACGGCTTGCTGACCTGGCAGCGAAAAAAATAAGGGTAAACTACTGCAATGGTCACTAACGTTTATCTCATGTATATTTTTGGTGCCGGATTTTAAAAAATAAACATTATGGTCGCTACTGAAAAAGATTCTTTCTAATTTCACCCTTGAATTTTTAAAAATTCATTTTTCAACCCTAAAACTTTGCAATCAATTAGTACAATATTATTATAAAGGCTTAAATGAAAAATAGGTGCCCAAAGTATACCTTTTTTTTTTAATTTTAGGTGCCCAAAGTATACAATTTTTTTTAATTTTAGGTGCCCAAAGTATTTTTTTGGTAAAAATAGATGTCCGAAGTTTCAAAAGTTAGAATTTTAGGTGCCTAACCGTTAATGGATGTTAAAAAAATATACTTAACCAATCAATGCTTGACACGTGGCACTAATTTGATTTTTAAAAAAAAGAAAAACACCTCAAAATTTTAGTTTTTTTATAAAATCCCAAAATTTTAAAAATTTCACAAAACAGTCCTCAAATCCTTAAAATTACCCAAACCCCCAAATCCCTGCTGCTTCTGCCAACGATTGCCGCATCTGAGCACACCCCTTTGGTCGCCGGATCAAGGCGATCATTTCCCCCAACACGGTGTCGCCAGAAACGACGAACGACGTGCAGCCGAACGTCGAACGTGAAATCGACGTTTGGCTGGCACACCGTTCGTCGTTTCCGACGACGCCGTGTTTGGAGAAATGACTGACTTGGTCCGGCGACCAAAGGGGTGTGCTCAGGGGCGGCGATCGGCAGAGATTTGGGGGGTTTGAGTTTGGGTGACTTTAGGGATTTGAGGACTGTTTTTGTAAAAATTGTAAAATTAGGGAATTTATGAAAAATTCTGAGTTTTTTTCATTAAATTGATTTTTAAAAAAATAGTGCCACATGTCGAGAATTGATTGGTTGATAATTTTTTTAACATCCCTTCAATGGTCTAGCACCTAAAATTATAACTGTTGAAACATTGGGCACCTATTTTTACAAAAAAAAAAGTACCTTAGGCACCTAAAGTTCAAAAAGGTATACTTTAGGCACCTATATTCATTTAAGCCTTTCGGATATGCTATGTAAACATTGTTGCACGTAAATTGGACATTATTTTGTACTGAACCATATTAAGAATTGCAAACATTATTTGAAACATGGATGTATACGGTGATGGATTATAATATACGGTGTGAATTAAGGATTAATATAATAGAAAATTAGAGATTGAGTTAGATGAAGAAGAATATGAAAGATGGCGAGGGCTAGAAGAAATAAAAAAATTGTAAATGTGGATGATTAAATGTATAATTATACAAATTATTTTTATTTTAGTGGTCAAAATAGGAGTGAAGTAATAGTTTAGGGATTGTCTAGGTAATTTATCCTTTTTATTATTATTTCAGATCAACCTCCCGTTAAAGGTTAATGGCACCAAACGGCTAAGTGACCAGAAGTTTACGTCCCGAAAACGTAAGTAACCTTACTGGTCGTTTTTCAAAATCGGTGACTAACTTTGTACTGGAAAAAAACAAAAGTGAATATCCCAATAGTTAACCCTTTAATATTTTTGGGTTAATATGCTATTTGTCTATTTCCTGACATTGCATTTCTTCGGCTTTCAATCTCTTGATCACTAACATCCTATAAAAACAATCAAAATAAATCTTAGACTAATTCCTTTTGTTTTCACTAATAGATAAAGAGCTAACCATAAAATGGTATCCATTTCTATTAGCATGAATCGAATTCCTAACCTCATGATTAAAAGACAAAGTACCACATCTCATAATTACATCGTTTTCCAATATTTTAACAAAATAACTAATCTTCTATATATAATCTTTTAGCATTCCCTCACAAACAAGAAGGCATATTAGAACAACGATGGGTAACGGCGATGGTGAAAGAACAATGAAGGAGATAATGCTGAAAATGGTTTAGAAGAGAGATTAAATTAATATAATTTTAAAATATTATTTAAATTTAAGATTAGATTATAATAATATGTAAAGGTTGATAAATAAATTTTTATTATATCAATTTTATTAACTGTTACAATATTCATCACGAAACTTCTAATAAAAAAGATTAATATATTATTTTATTTAACTCGAGTGAATATTTATATTTGTTATAATTAATCGATTTAATAAAAATATTATATAGCCAGAAAATTATTTGAATATTTTACCCCAAAATTGAATAGATAAGATAAGAGTGATGAGTTATCGTTTTGTTAGATCATGCCATAATGGAGGTAGGTATGGCAGTGTGGGGACCGGAAAGCAACTTGTGGTGAATATGATATTGATTTGATAGCTTCATCGATGTGTTACTTTCTACATGGTTCCCATTTTTGGATTTTTGCACTTGGCAAAGACAATTCATACCTTGAGATATAGCTAATAATCTACAGATAATTATTTTATGCATAAATATTTATAAAAATTTTATTTATATAAACGCTTTAGTTTCAAAATTTAGAGACTCAATTAAAGATTTAAATTTTAAAATTTTAAGTGTAGTAATTTTAAATTTAAAAGATTTCGATAGAATTTTAAGTTATCAAATGTGGTAGATGGATAGTCGAATGGCAAGGTTTTAGCGGCAACAACAGTACAGTTGGTATTTCTCGACCTTTTGCAACATATTCCTAGCTTGTATAAACCTTAAGCAATAACCATTACGATGATTCTTCATATGAACAGGTTGTTCCACCGTTTCTGTGCTGATATTTGTAAGAAGCTGCCTGGGAATGAATTCCTAAATGGGTAAAATCGACTCGCATTTTATTTAAAGGAAGGGTTAGGGTTTGAGTTAGATAATTTTTAGAGAAATGAATGTTTTTTTGTGTGTGTGAAGATGGTGAAAATATAAAATCTTAAAAGTTTGAGAGTCAAATTAAAAATTAATTAACAGAGTTAACGGTTGGGTGACCAAAACGGTAATGATCGAAATATAAGTGACAGGAATAATATTTGTTCAAATTGGGTGACCAAAATAGAACAAGCTCTAAACAAAAGGACCTCCGGTGAAGTTAAAAAAAACATCTAAATAAATATTTAGAAAGGGTAATTATTTGATATACTGGTTGTGGAAACTAAAAGTTTCTACAAGCGCTTTAGTTTTAGGGTCTAGGGACTTAGTTTATGTGGTATGGTTTAGGGGTTTAGGTGTATGAGTTTTGAATTTAGGGATAATTGTTGAAATTTACAATTTAGGGTTATAATTTAGGATCTATAGATTAAAACCTAAATCCTCACTATATTACCATAAAAACTAAACCCTAAACCTTAAATTCTAACCATTATCCCTAAATTCTAAATCCCTACGCCTAAACCTCTAAACTTTACACCCTAAACTAAACTCATAAACCCTAAATCTAAGTCGATCGTAAAAACTTTTAGTTTCCACCGCCAGTGTACATGATAATAATTCATTTAGAAATATATATTTTTAAGTGTAAAAAATTTATTTTTATTCATATTGTGTGTAACACTAACAATAATAAATCTACGAAAAATGGGGGTAAGGCGAGAGGGAATTGGGAACCGAGTATGGACATTGTTCGTCTCGAATCTGCCGAATCAGCTACACTGGCAGGGTGTTTGGCAGGTATTTGATCGCCATGGGGTGGTGGTCGACGTGTTTGTTCCCCGGAAACGAGCGAGAGACGGTTCCCGATTTGGCTTTGTGAGAATGGCCTCCGCAATTGACGCGGATAGAGTGATTGAACGGCTTGATGGTTTCTGGCTTTATGGATCCAAGATTAGAATATCTATGGCATATGATGGGGGGAGGGATTTTCGTTATAGGAAGAAGGCTGCATCCCAATCAAATTTAGATAGAGAGCAGCGGCCGATGGAGCCAAAACCAAAACCTAAGGAATTCGTCGATCGCCAGGTTTTGGCAGGAGATAGAGGAGGCAAGGGAAGTATCCCAATTTCGCACGATACTCCATTAGAAGAGGAAAAACAGGGCATGACTCCTCGTAAAAAAGCAGTAGGGGTAATTGATGCGGAAAAATCAGAAATCCTCCAAACATGTGCTATTGGATTCTGCCGAAGACCATATCAAATTGCGAAATTAGCGAAAGAATTGCAAAGCGCAGGTTTAAAAGATCTATCCGTAATGCGTGTAGCGGGGGCAGTAGTGTTGTTGATGTTCGACACAGTGGAAAATAGGGAAGCAATTTTACAATCAAATCAGCTTGATCAATGGCTGGAGAGTGTTTCACCATGGTCGCCAACGACAGTCATCCCAAGTCGAAGAATTTGGCTCTCAATTGGGAACATGCCGATACATGCCTGGTCAGAGGAAACATTCAAAAACATCGCGGCGCTTTGGGGTGTATTGACGCGGATCGACATTGAAACATTAGCGCCTTCATCGTTTGAAAGAGCGCGAATCCAAGTCGAAACGGACTGGACCTTCCACATTGATGAGATAATTGAATTAGAAGTGGGGAAGGAGATATATCAGGTTCGTGTGATGGAATTTGAGGAAGCAATAGCCCCCAAATGCGATTGCAATTGCGAGGTCGATCCAAGCGAGAGTAATGCAGCGGAGGGGGACAATGAGGTAAATTGGAAAACTAATTCAGCTTACAATGATAGTGAGTCAATAGGGGACACGATAGTACCAAATTCCATCTCTATACATGATACGAAGGCATTGGAAGACATCATAGTTGACCGGAGTTACCTCGATCGCATTTGGAAGGACAATCAACGAGAGGAATGGGGGGTAGTTGAGACATCAAGCTGGATGAACGATGAAATGGTGGGTGTGGTTAGTAGAGATGAGGGCGAACGTAGTAGTGGTGAGGTGTTAGGCGCAGTACAGGAAATTGATAGAATAGGTGTTAATCAATCGCAAGAGTGCCGGAAAGAATTGAGCCCAGTGTTAAATGGCCCACGGGTAGAAATTCCAAGAGCAAATAAAGCAACAGTAGTTGAAATAAATGGGGAACAGAAACGTATCAGACAATTAGAGGAAATAGAAGCTTGCTTGGCGAAGGGTGGGAATCATCCCACAACTGATCAACAAACGAAAAGGGGGCGTGGTAGACCGCGGAAAAAGAAGGATTTGCCTGCTGAAAATGAGGTAATTGTGAACGGGTCTCTCTCCGATTCTGATTTTGTTATTCGTAAACAAGGATTGTTGCGAGAGGCTAGGGAGACAATTGATCTGGGAAATTTAATTGGGGCTGTAACGGAGGGACGTGAAGACAAAATTATCAGTGATATTGCGTGCCTAATTGAAGCGTGCAAACAAAAACTCTAGTAAACAATGAAAATGTTGTCGTGGAATGTCCGGGGGATAGGAGCGTTGTCGAAAAGGAGATCGATCCAACGCGTTCTACGTCAACATAGGTGTATTTTGGCTCTTCTACAAGAGACCAAAATGGAAAATGTAACAGTGGAGGTGGTTCGACAAATGTGGTATGAAGACGTTGTGGAATTTTGTTATGTACCTTCGGATGGGAGAGCAGGGGGGTGATCGCAATTTGGGATCCAAAGGGATTTCATTTAGAGTCGAAGGATAGGCGAGAGAACATGATTATTCTAATTGGACGGTGGATACATGATGATTGAGAGGCAGGTTTGATTAGGGTGTATGCGTCGTGTACAAGTTTGGAGCAAAATTGCTATTGGGAGGAAATTAAAAACGTGGTGAAAGAGCATCGCATCGAATGGTGCATCTGTGGCGATTTCAATATGGTAACTAAAGAGGAGGAACGTACAGGCTTGACACACAATGCTAGAGGTACGAGTATTTTTTGTGATTTCATAGAACATATTGGGGTAATTGACGTGCCAATGCAGGGGAAGAAATATACTTGGTTCGGTCCGGGGGGTAAGGGAAGTCGATTGGACCGATTCCTTGTGACACAAGGCTGGGTGAACAGGTTCGAGGGGTTGACAGTCGTTAATTTGCCGAAGGAGTTGTCCGACCACTCGCCAATTTTAATGGTGGGGGATGTATTGGATAGCGGACCAAAACCATTCCGTTTCTACAATATATGGCTGAAAGATATAGCAACAATTGAGGAGGAATGGAAACGATTAACCAGGGATGATGAGGGTGCGGGTATATCACAGAAACTAAAAGGATTAAAAAGGATGTTGAAAGGTTGGAATAGGGGGTTGCGGATATAGAAAATCAGTATAAAAAGGTGGTTGCGGAGTTGGATGAGTTGGATGCAAAATTAGGGAATATGGGGCAGTCGAGGGATGATGTATTACGGTCAAGGGAGTTATATCAGCGGCTATGGAAGGTATCGAAATTGCGTGACTCCATTTGGCGACAAAAATCACGCATGATTTGGTTAGCGGAGGGTGATCGTAATACGAGCTTTTATCACAAAATGGTGAAGATTAGACAGTTACATAATCACATTGCGGGCATACAAGTCGAGGACCGATGGGAAACTACTCCGGAAAGAATGAAGATCATGTTCCGAAAGGAATTCCAGCGGCACTTTGATAAGCCCAAATCAGCGGGTTTCATGGTTCCAAATGTGACGTTTGGCAGATTATCGAGTGACCAACAGCGGGGCCTTGAAGTGGCGTTCTCGGAAACGGAGGTATGGGCAGCGATTGGGAGTTGTGAGGGGGAAAAGGCACCAGGCCCGGATGGCTTCCCCTTCGAATTTTTTAAGCGAGGTTGGCCCTTTCTCAAGGAAGATGTGATGTGCTTTATGAATGAGTTTCATGCTTCCAGTCGATTACCTCCAGGTATTAACTCAACATTCGTTGTGCTGATTGCGAAGAAAGATTGTCCGCGCATGATTGGGGACTATCGCCCTATATGCTTATTGAATTCAGTTTATAAAATTTTGGCGAAATGTTTGGCGAAACGACTACAGAAGGTGCTGCCTTCTCTGATTACTGATGTGCAATCAGCGTTCATCCGTGGGAGACAAATATTGGATGGTATATTATTAGCTAATGAGGTAATCCATTCCATGAGAAAGGCTAATTGGGCGAATGGCGGTTTAATTCTAAAATTAGACTTCACGAAAGCCTACGATTGTATAGATTGGGGATGCCTAAGTAGAATTATGTGTTGTATGGGATTTGGGGAGAGGTGGCGGGATTGGATAATGGAGTGTGTGAGTTCAGCCCGTCTATCGATTTTAATCAATGGGATTCCATCGAAGGAATTTCCGATGCGGAGGGGAATTAGGCAAGGTGATCCATTGTCACCTCTCTTGTTTGTGATTGTCGCTGAGTTATTCCATTAATTCATGGTCAATGCGGAGCGAGTGGGGATGGTCAAAGGAGTTCGAGTGGTGGGGGAGGTTATGGTGTCGCATTTACAATTTGCCGACGACACTATAGTATTTTTAGCAGGAGATGTAGAGGGGGCGAGGAATCTAAAACGAGTTTTGATTTGCTTTGAGTATGCATCAGGCTTACAAATTAATTTTGATAAGTCTTGTTTGTATGGAATTGGGGTAGACAATGAGGTGACGATGGAATTTGCTTCGATACTCGGTTGCTCCATTGGTGAGTTGCCGATATCATATTTGGGTGCAAAGCTGGGAGTGCATCTGCGGGGGGAGGTAATATGGGAACCTTTGATCCGTAATGTGCGGAGAAAACTTGCTGGATGGAAGCGAAAGTCACTTTCCTTTGCGGGCAGATTGCTATTGATCAACTCTGTGCTATCGGCACTTCCCGTTTATTATATGGGAATTTTTTTGGTACCTAAAAAGGTGATAAGGCGTATTGATTGCATTCGACGAAATTTCCTGTGGGGTGGATCGGAAGAGAGATCGAAGATGAGTCGGATTAGATGGGATGTAGTGTGTAAACCGAAAAGGATGGGTGGACTTGGGGGTAGTGAATTTACATACCAGAAATTTGGCCCTATTGGCCAAATGGGTTTGGCGATATGCACACTCGGATGGGTCTTTGTGGAAAGAGGTGATAACGGTGAAGTATGGTACGACGGTTCAACAATGGAAAATCCAGAATAAAGGTAAACGACATATGTCGGCAATGTGGAAACAAATTGTCGAGGTGCAAGAAGATGAATACGTGGCTGCTTTTACAAATGGAGATCAATTTATATGGCTTGTGGGGGAGGGGAATAAGGTGCTGTTTTGGTGGGACTGTTGGGCGATCGATGCTCCGTTGAAGAACTTATATCCAAGGTTATTTGGCTTGGCAATTAATAAAATGTGTTTTGTTAGTGAGATGTTGAACTGCCCAAGCGGAGATTGGGTGACATGTTTTCGAAGAGATTTGCGGGTGTTCGAAACAAAACAACTTGATGAGTTGAAAGCATGCGTGGCAGCCGTGAAATTACATGTGGGTGTATCAGATAGATTGATCTGGAAACATGATGTTTCGGGAGTGTTCTCGGTGGGTAAATTACATGATTTGATGTGTGCTGTTGGTCTACCCGATACAAAGAATGTGGGGATGGTGTGGAACATGCCAATTGTGCCAAAAATTCAATGTTTTTTATGGTTCATTATGGTTGATCGTCTACCGACTTTGAGGATGCTAAGTGATCGTGGAATTCCAGTTCTATTAGAGTCTCTCGGTTGTCGTTGGTGTGCGGACGGTGAAGACAGCAGCGACCACATTCTATGGTCATGTAGGTTTGCTGCCGAGGTATGGTCTTTTTTCTTCGCGTGGTGGGACGTTGCTGTGGTGAGGTCGCGAACGGTGAGTGAGTTCATTGAGCAGTGTTGGATGAGTTGGTTTAAGGGGAAGGTCCGAGCGTGGTGGGTGATTGGTTGTGCTAGTGTGTTATGGTCTTTATGGTTGGCACGGAATGAACTTATATTCCAAGATCGCCGAGCATCGAGTCGAGTAGTTTTCTTTTTGGCCCAACTCCGGGCGTTGTACTGGACTCGTGCGTTCATGCAAGAGTCTTGTGTGAATGAGGCAAGTTGGTGGGGTTGCCCGCGGATTAGCTGGTCGGTGCAGCAGGTAGTAAATTCTGACCGTTTGCGCAGTGTATGGATGCCTCCGGTGGAGGGTGTGTGGAAATTCAATGTCGATGGCGCTGCAAGGGGGAAACCGGGGAGGGCAGGGTGTGGTGGAGTGTTACGGGACTGCCATAGCCGTATTTTGGCAATTTTTTCAGGGTCGATAGGCATTGCGGATTCAAATGTGGCTGAGATTCAAGCGATAGCTTATGCATTGCGATTGTTATGCGAAATGCATTTGGGAAAGGTGTCATCGATTGTGGTGGAATCGGATTCAATGGTGGCGACATCATGGATGCATCAGAATCGTCCATGGCAGCTTTGGCGATGGTTCCAGCAGATTGATGAAGACATTTCCGTATTGCCTTGCGTATGCTTCAACCATATCTATCGAGAAGCAAATGGGTTGGCGGATTCTTTGGCCAAGAGTGGAATTGTTAGGGGTAAATGGGTATGATTGTATAGCAATTAACGTGATTGATTATCCTTTGGCACATGCACAGCGGTACTCTTTTCCTCTACTTAGGACTAGAGAGGTTTTTAATGAGGCCGTTGTGTAATTTGATTATGTATGATTTTGGCTAATAAAATCATACATGCTGTTCAAAAAAAATATTGTGAGTGTAAGTAGCTTAATATAAAATAAAAGTGACTCCTGTAGTATGGGCAGAGGTATATGCAAAATATATGGTACAATATTTTCAAAAAAATATATATATGGTACAATTGATCCCACTAAGAAGTATCCACAATATGAAAATATTATATTTCTCAATAAAAAAATTTAGAATCGATCCCACTTGATATTTGTTGGGTTATGATATCATCAATACTTATTGTAGTGATAAGAGAATTTTCTCTATACTATCCCACTCTGATCTCATTATAAAAAATCTTAACTCCACCGCTATCATGCAATAACGACAGCGAAATAAAAGTCGCCTATACTATGAATACAAGATTGTGAGAGAGCAACAAAAGTGTTGTGCTACTGGATAAAATCTACGGAACGTGCATCCACACTTTTGTAGGTCGAGTGTCTTTTAAGACACAAAAATATGAGAATACTGACGCCCTTATATAAAATCACGATGTCAAAGCATCAAGCGGGCGGAGATATCGAGTCACTTATTTTTTTGAGGTGGAAACATACATGAGTATACAGAGATCGAGATAGATATCATCAACAGTTTCATGTATTTGTATATTTTTCAAATAATCAATTATCAAGACAATGCATTTATGCATTTATACAAAAATTACACCATTCAGCCATCCATCACTCAAAGATATACATGCGCTCATCTATAGCAGTTCAAGAAAATCTCTATAAGATGTACATTAGTTTCCTAAGGTGCTTGCAGAAACGAGTATATCTTCTTAGAGCTTGCATTAACTTCTTATGATACTCTGAGTAATTAGTAAAATTTTCTATAGCATGTCAACTTCTTAGAGAGTATGCTAGTTTCCTATGGTTCTTTAAATTATAAGTTTTTTTTTTTCTAATATCCGGAGGCTTTTCGGAGAAAGCGCTTTGCGAAATAAGTGTTACGAAAAGTTCAGGTAGTGACCATACCTTTATTTGTTTGGGTATCGCGGAGCTTTAATACCTCATTTAATACCTTCATCTGGTGTGCTAGGAGTGCCACAAGAGAGTCATCGTCACTAATTTTCTCGGTCATGAAGATTTCTATGTTCACCGTACCAATTGTTGATGCAAAAAATAAGAAGGCGCTGAATAAGGGAGGTGAAGATCAGGGCCGTCTCGGAGATTTTCAGGGCCCTGAGCGAAAATTAGAAAATTGACCTTTATATAACAAAAGCATATCTTATTAGTTTGAACAATCAAAGTAATATTTTTTGAGTCTTAATTACAAAATAAGTGTCCAAACTATACACGTTTTTTTTTGCTTTAGGTACCTAAAGTTTATTTTGTTATCATTTTACGGTATCGATATTTTTTTTATATAAAAAATGAAACTTTAGACACCTAAAACAAAAAAAAAGCGACATAATTTGGGCACTAATTTTTTTAAAAACAGACACCTAAAACAAAAGGCAGCATAATTTGAGCACTTGTTTTTAATTTTTTAACGGTCGTTATCTAGAAATGGCCACAGAGTAAACTTCAGACACTTATTTTGACCCAAAAAACATTTTAGTGTCTAAAAATAAAAAAAGAGTATAGTTTGTACATTTATTTTGTAGTTAAGCTTTTCTTTAATAAATCATAAAAATATGATTAAATTTTTATCAAACACATTTTTTTCATTGTTAGATTAATTAATTTATTTATCTAAAAAAATTAATTTTTACAATTAAATTAATTATTTGATAAATTAAAAATATAAAAAAAAATTAAAATTTAAGGGCCCTAGGCTGGTTGGGGGCCCTGAGCGGTCGCTCGAGGTGCTCCCCCTTACAGCCGGCTCTGGTGAAGATGATGGATCAAGATGGTTGTGGCAGAATTAGAAGGTTCACCCCCTTATAGACTTGGGGCGGAAAGTTGTAAACAATACAATGATTAGAGCTAAGAAGATGAGAGTAGAAGGAGAGGGATACAACCCTCTCAGTTTAGTCTTGCCCTGATACATGATGTATCTCCTGCCTCCCCTCTTTCATAGGGAATTTGGGTATTTATAGCCCCTTAGCGGTATAGATGATTGGATAATGTCAGACCCTGTGACAACCTATGGATGGATCGACAGAATTAGGCTCAACTCCCAAATTTTAGGCTTTGCATGATAATCACGCGACTGTCGTGTAGTGGTATATGGTTGTATATGTTTTCAGGGTGGCCTGATGGGTCCGATTACGCTAGTCTACGAAGAATTAGCCTTCGAAGGAGTTATTGTTTTGAACTACCTATAGAGTCTGCCAAATATGGATGTGTTGAGGAATATTTCCAAAGTCATTCGAAAACAAAAAATTTAGGTGTAACAGAAATCAAAAGAAATATGAAAGAAAAAAATCAATGGAAAAAAGAGATTATAGAAGCTGGAATTGAGTCTTGTAAGAAAATTGGGAAAAAAGATGCCCTAAATTCCTCTCTACTCAAAGAAAAAAGCAAATAAGATAATTATAGGACTCTAACCAATCTTTTAAGGTAAACGAAGCTTAGCAAATCTGAGTGTGAATAAAAACACCACAAACTTTAGTTGTTGCCAAATCTAGAAGAAAACTCAATATGAAGTAATCCTATTAAAAGAAAATATTTAAGATGACAACCTAATGGCCAGCCACCATAATTATAGGCAAGATGCTAAAAATCCACTGAAAGGTATTTTTTTATCGCTTATCTAGTTATACACCCTTTAAATTTTATAATTTTGCATTCAATAAATATTTTAATATAATATTTTAAATGTTCACACTTTAACGTAAAATCTTGTGGCTCTCCTTGTAGTCATCTACACAAAAATTTTAATAAATATTTTTAATTAATAAAAGTTTTCTTCTAGACAATTTCCATGAACAATAATTATATTTTCTTTTGTCATATATTTTATTTTCAAAACATTTTTTATAAATACATGTTAAATATTTCACTTAATTTTAATTTAATTATATGTATTAACTTTTTAATAAAATCCTTTTTACTATTTATTTGATTTTATATTTTAACCAATTTTGCATTAAAATTTTCTAAAAATATTATTTAACTAATTTTTAAAATATATAATTTAATAAATTTATCCCAATATTATTATATAGTGGGATTAAACATGAGTTTTAAATACTTGATTTTAATTTTAATTTAATATAATCTAATTAGAATATAATTTTACAGTACTTAATATAGTTTTAAAGTAATAAATTTTATATCACAATTAAAAAACAGTAGAAAATAAATGAACTAGATGGAAAATAAATGATAAATAATAACAATGATGTAGTTATCTTTTTATTTAAAATTTACTATTTTCTTCAACCTAGTAATAAATTAGAATTTTATTGAATTTTTTATTTAAAGAAAGGAGAAAGTGTTCTTAATGAAAAAATAAATGATGTTTATCCTAAAAGACCGGTGTCTAAAACTCTTTGTCTGCAAGGCGTGTACTATCAAAGATTTAAGAATATGCATGAACAAATACTACCTTGTAATCACCTTAAGACTATTTAAAAAAAGAAAGGAGGAAGTGATTGTCCAAGATAAAATTCACATGGACGGACCATAATAGTGCCAGAGAGGCCCTGAAACCCTATAATTTTAAAAATTGACATTTAATCCTTTAAATTTAGGGTGAAATTTATATGGTCACTAAACTAATTCAAAATGAATGTTTTCGTTACTAAAATTTTAAAAAGTAATAAAATAAGCATTAAACTTTTAATTTTATTACATAATGAGCATTGAGCCGTTATATGTTGTTAACAATCTAACAACGGGCTGACTGAGCAATTAAAGTAATATATTAGTTATTATAAAATGGTCACTGGATTTTATAAATGTTACATAATAGTCATTGAACTATTTAATTATTACATAATGATACATTTACTATTTAATTGTTACAAAATGGTCATTCAACAATTCAATTGTTACAAAATAGTTGATTATTACATGTTATACTGTAAATTTTTTTCAATTGATTTCAAGAGACTTCGTTTCCGAAAATATTTCAAATGAACGAATGAAAGGGCTTTTTGTTTCCAGAAATGTTTCAAGTGAATGGAATTAAGAGCTTATCAATTTCCATAAATCTTTTAAATTAAAGAAATCAGAGTTAAAAAAAACCTTTCAAATAGAAAAATTGAATATTTTTTCAAGAAGAATTTCACGAAACCAAAAACAATTTCATTCTTTCATTTAAAATGTTTATAGAAGAAAAGTCTCTTGAGATCAATGACAAAAAATACAATATAATATGTAATAACCAGCCATTTTTATTTTGTAACAATTAAATAGTTGAATGATCATTATGTAACAATTAAATAGTTGAAATGACTATTTTAAAATAATTAAATAGCTTATTAACCATTTGTAACATTTAAATAGTTTAATTATCATTATGCAACATTTACAAATTTCAATGATCATTTTGTAACAGCTAATATATTACTTTAATTATCCAGTCAATCGGTCATTAGATTGTTAATAAGATCTACCAACTCAGTGCCTATTTTGTAAAAAAAAAACCAAAGCTTAATGCCTTTTTTAAATTTAGTTACCAAAATAATCATTTTGGGATAGTGTGAAACTAAAATTGATTTTGATATAACACTTTGACTTATGGACTAAATTGCAAAACAATAAATTTTTAAGTACTTTTCAAAGTCTCACTTTTTGACAAGCCTTTTTGAACCAAACTATATTTCAAGACAAAACACACTTAAAGGTTCAAAATCCACTAAGTCTTTTTATGTATTTTCAAGCCTAACTTCAACAAAACGCCAGGCGTATCGATACCCTTTTTCAGCACTGGAATTTTAATAGATCATAGCGTACCGATACGATATTACCCTGTATCGATATGATATTCATCTGGGAAAGATTTTAAGGTATACCGTACCGATATGCATTGTAACCGTATCGATACAATTTGATTATCTTTGCAGAATCTTTGTATTTAATTTTTGACCGTTGGCTTGTCAGTTAGTCGGTATCCCAAAATTTAAATGACCGTTAACCCATACCGATACGCTAAGTGAGCGTACTGATACGCTTTTTTATCAAAACCAAAGTTAGGATTCCAGTGAGCAAAATCCGTACCGATACGCCCTTCTGTATCGATACGCGTAGTTTTTCAGTCATAACAGCTCTTTCTTGTTTGAGACAGGTACCGATACGCACCCGAGCCGTACCAATACAGTAGGTAGCTGAGCATCATTTATTGCGGGAAATTGCATCCCAACGGCTCTATTGATGATTCCAACTACTCAAATGGCTAGAATTCAATACAAGGGTATAAAAACAAGTCTCAAATGCACCAGCAACAACTATTGAACCTATAAGCAACATCAAAGCACTCAAATCCAAACTTTGTACCTTTAGAGTCATATCCTTGTACCCAACTCTTGTGTCTTCATTGTAATCTTTTATTATGAGTTTGGGGAGTGTGAAATTGTAATTGAGTAAATAATTATCCTTTGAGAGGAATTTGTAGAGTTTACCAAATACTTCTCTTTGTAAAAGTGAGTGGATTAAGCTTTGGGTAGAAAGCTTAATCAAATTGTAAGGTTTCCTCCTCATCCAAGAAAAGAGGAAGAATTCAAGTAGTGAATTGGTTGAAAATCCTTAGTGGGAGCTAAGGTAGTGGATGCAGAGTTCGTTTGGATAACTTGAATGTAACACCCACATTTTCATCCTAGAATTTAAAGCCGTAGAATTTAATTATTTTATTTATTCTTAGAAGCAATTGAGCTTGCGAATTCGTAAATTATGCAATTTGGTCCCTAAAGTCCTTAATTGGGCAATTAGTGCACCAATTCGGATTAGGAAGGAAATTAGAATCGAATTAATTAGTCTAGCCGATTGGTAAACTAATGAAATCGAATTAGTGATGTTTAGATCTAAAGTGTGGAATTAAAAGAATATGAAAGAAATTAAATAACATTGTACTCCTTAAAAATTGGATGAAATTGATAAAATTTAATAAAGCTTGTAACAAAGCAATTTAGTGATTAAATTAAAAGATTCTTAAATAGTAAAAATTGCATGTCAAAGATAAATTATCCTTGGGGCTGCCCTTAGTAAATTAAGAATAAATGAATTAGTAAAAAGGGCTTATAGGTAAATTGAAGAGCCATCAAATCAACCATATGATGAAAGCTTGTCATCCTTCCTCATTTTGCTCTTCTTTGCCGTGAAGAAAGGAAAAATATGGGGGAGGAGAGAAGCTCAATAGTCAGCCATATTGAGAGCAAAAATTTGTGAAATTTTCGGTTGCATGAAGGAAAATTAAGCTAGGATATTGAAGAAAGTAGCTAATGTTGTCAAGAGATTAAAGAAAGTAAGTCTCCTACTCTTTGTAGTTTTCGGTTGAGTTAAAAATCATGCATGCAAACTTAAGATTTATATGAACATGAAGATATATGAGTTTTCAATGAAATAACAAGATAAAATATGGAAAAATGTGAAAACTTTTCAAGAACACATGAATAGAGTAAAAAGGGGACTGTTTTGAAAGGAATATAAAATCTTGAGCTTTTGGAAAGTTTGCTAAGAATCAAAATCTGAAAATGTTTACTAGGAGAAATTTGTCAAGGAATTAATATTTTGTTATAAAAGTTTAATGGTTGCTGGAAAAATGAATTAGAAAGATGATATTTTTGATTAGGACTGAAGATGGCCATGAAATCGAAATTTGTGAAGATTGGGGACTGGTTTGAAGAAATCGGTAATTTACATGCCTAAATGTTGAAATTGGAAGTTTACATGAACTGTAAAAATACCATAGAAAAGTAGAATAAGTCATACCATGAAGGAAATTTAGATTCAAGTATGTAGTTAAGTGTATGTTCAAGCTAAAGTATAAATTAAGAAATCTGTCCAGTGGTGTTCAACGTAAAAACAGTAACTTTGGAAATTCACCAAAAATCGAATATAGGGTATTTGAAACTGATATTTATACTGTATAAACCTTGATATGTCTAGAATCATTGAGAGAAAACGGAACTAAATTTCAGTATGTAAATCGAAAGATATGAATTTTTAAAGTCGGGCAGTGCATGCTGTCCAGAATTGCCGAAATGAGTATAAATAAGTAATAAACTGTATTAATCAGAATAAGATAAAAATATGAGGTTAATGTGACTGAAAAATTGGGTTTAATACCTTTCCAACGGTATATGATATGTTAATTTTGGATTAGTAATTAAAAAGTTATGATTAAAACGATAACTAGTCCCCGAACTAGTTTAATGAAAAAGTCAGAATTGAAATTAGGAGTTCATGCTTGAATTATGAAGTAGTTATGGTTGAATTGCTTCCTAATATAGTGTATTTGTTTAATGTTGAGAGTTAAGATCGTAATAGCGAAGAAACTTCGGAGGAAGCTAGGATCGATCGTTCGAAAGGAAGAAGCAAAGGCATCTCAATTCGAGATCAAGCTTAAGGATCGTGAGTGTAATTTTGCCTTAGGGTTGGGACTAGTGTCCGAACCACTTTAATTTTCTGTAATTTATGTTTTATATGCATGAAATTGGACTAAATGATATCCGGTAATGTGTTTAGTAAGGGAAGGAGATATAAAGGAAATTGGATGCATGATTGAAACTTGTGAAATATGTTTGATTGTGTGCGATATGTGGGCTGTTTTATATGATGTTAAATGCCATGAATTTTATGTCGATTTGGATTTTGATAATCGATTAAGTATGTGCAAATGTGGACTGCCCATGTGAATGATTGTATGATAGAAAAGCATGAAATGGATTCTTGATCATATTTGATAAAATGAATATGTGGACTGCCCTATGATATGATTATGCTATGCTTGAAAATGCATATGATTATGTATGAATGATGTTGCTGCCATGCATGATGATACGATCGAATGAGCATCCAAAAGTAAATTCTGAAAAATGTACATGAAATGAATTAATGGACTAATCACTTAACAAGATTTCGCCCTTGGTCGTTTGGACGTTCTAGATAAGAACGGCATGCCTAGAGTCTGAGCTCACCCTCCGATATTGCTTTGTACAATCTTTGATAGTACTTTGTGTACTCTTGATAAGATGTGTGATCTTGATTGATGTTCGAGACACACGATGCTATGGGCATCCCCTTTGATATTGCTTTGTGCAATTTATGACGTTGTCGCGGGCAACAAAACTCCGATATGTGTGATTACCCTTCCGATGGCTCGAATTTCTGTTACGACTATTCTACCATGGGCAAAATGTTAAATTAAATGTTTGAACTATGAAGCCATATTAAAGAAATGAAATGAATTTCCATGTGATATGATGTGTATGAATTGAATGGAACTTGCTAAGTTAATTAAGCTTATGAAGCGGATAAAAGATAATGAGACTTAACATGATATGATATGATATGAAATGCTATGCTATGTGGGCATTGATCCTTTCCGAACATGTTATGAAATGAAGTGCTATGATATGTGGACAATGGTCCTATCCGACTATGATATGAAGCATATGAAATGCTTACAAGTTCGATTATGTGAAATTTGGGTAATAACCCTATTCGAATATATGTGATTAAAAAAATGAGAAATTCTGATTTTTGAATGATAATTTGAGATCATTCGAATGATATGCTATGGTGAATTTGTGAATCCGATTGATAAGTTAAAAATGCTATGTATGGTTTAGCATGAGATCTTGATTTATTCAATTGCTAAGTATGATATTGAGTATGCTGAAATTGGATTGAATTGTGCTATTGATCGAATTATGTGCAAGCATGTGATAAATTATTGTGATATGCTATGTATTCGAGCATGTGCTATGAATGTTGATATGACATGTATGATGCCATGTGTATGAATTTTATGTGAGCTTAGTTGGGTGAATACCGAATTGCTAATAAACCTAGCTAAGTAATCTCAATGCTTGAAAACGCTAAAGCTCAAGAATGAATTAGTTTTAGCATTACCTCGCTAAGTACTTTTTGTACTTACCGCTCTGTTGTTTTCTTCTTCCCAACCTTAGCATGATAGCTCAGACCCTAAAGCTAGCTTTCGTTGGATCAAAGTTCTCAAGTTCACAGTTCTGAAATATGTACGATCTAAGTCTTATCTTTAGACTCCTAGATGGTGGCTTTGAAGTCTGTCTCAGGATCCGTTTTGTTTTATTTGGTCGTAACTTAAGTTTGAAATTACATGCTCCGTGATGCTTGGTTAGGAGGCTAGAATCATGTTTTGTATCTAAGTAGATAGCCTCATTATTTTGTGTATAAAATGTAAGTCAAGCTAGTGGTTGTGTCGATCCTTTTTGTTGTCCATAGTCGAATAGCTTGACATGTTTAGGGGCATATAAACTATGTTATTTTGTAAGTCCTAAGTAAAGGAAAATCAAATGCCATGGTATGAAATTGAAATCTATTATGTGTTGCATGAAAATTGGCTCGCTTAAATATTTGGTAATTTTGGATTAATTCGAAATCACCTAGACCATTTAATTAAGGGTTTTCGAATGGCATGTAATCGGTTAACTAAGTGTTCGACATTATGGCTTAATTGCAATAGTAATATGATTATAAAAATAAAAGTTTTAAATTGGCCCGAAAATTAGTAACAAGATTAAGGGAAAGTATGTTTAAGTTTTTGTTAGCCCATCTTCCGCGTGCGCATTAATATGAAATACTGATTAAAAATAATATCATGTTTTCCGAAATGCTTCCGCAATTGTCTGATATGTTTCGTTTGTCCGCCTTTTCTGTTCCGGTGACGCCCTTAACTTCCGGCCCGGGTTGGGGTGTCACATTGAATCACTCTAATTGTCTTGTGTCACATTCTTATTCTTCCAAAATTTTCACCCTCCAAATTTTTATCGCCAATTCACCCCCTCTTGGCCATTTGCAATTGTGTGATCAACTCAACAATTGGCATCAGAGCTACACTAATTGGAAAGATTACAACCCTCTTGAGTTAATTCTAGGAGAGTTTGATCAACAACTAGTCAAGCAATGACATCCACCTCCACTTCCAACCTCTACGAGTCTCAATCTACCACTAAGCCACCATTCTTCAATGAAGATAACTACCCATATTGGAATAATATGATGGGGCTCTTCATCAAGTCTACCGACTACATGGTGTGGGATGTGGTTGAAGAAGAGCCATACATACCGATGAAGAGAGACGGTGAAGGAAGACTTGTCCCAAAGGTCAAAGCCGAAATGACCGAAGATGATCGACGAAGGATGCAAGTAAATGATAAAGCTCTACATGTCATCTTTTTTGCACTTGGTCTGGATATCTACTCCAAGGTGTCTTCGATCGAGAATGCCAAGGAAGTTTGGGACACCTTCGAGACAACATATGAGGGAAATAGCGACGTCAAAGAAACAAAAATCGGGCTACTCAATCTAAGCTACGAAAATTTCAAAATGGATCCCGATGAGAGTTTTTCCAAGATGTTTGATCGATTCTCGGTCATCGTCAATGGATTGAAGGGCTTCGGTGAGATCATCCCCGAAGACAAGCTAGTGAGGAAGTTGTTGTACTCTCTTCCGAAATCATGGGATAGCAAGAGAACGACCATTATTGAAGCTCGAGATTTGAAGACTCTCAAGCTAGATGCTCTTGTTGGATCTCTACTCACCCATGAGATCATGAAGAAGGAAAGAGAAAAAGAAAAGAAAATGGAGGAGAAGAAGGTGGAGAAGAAAGATGTTGAGAAGAAGAAGATTGGAATCGCTCTTGAAACTTCATATCATGAAAGCAATTCTAATGAAGATGAAGATGAGGAAATGGCCATGTTGGCCAAACGATTCACTCGCTTCATGAAGTCCAACCATGGAAGAAAGTTCTATAGAAAAGGGGACTTCAAGAGCAAGAGTAAAGAAGAGGAGAATGACCAAATCATTTTCTACGAGTGAAAAAAATCCAGCCACATTCGTTTCGAGTGCCATCAATTGATGAGGAAGAGTTTTGGGAAGAAGAACAATCTCAAAGCTCAAGTAGCAAGTTGGAGTGACGAGGAGTCATCCGAGGAGTAGGAGGAAGTGGCTAACCTTTGTCTCATGGCCATTGATGATGATCCAAAGGTAAACCTTAACTCATCTAATTTTGATTTTACCTATGATGAACTTTAAGATACATATAATGAATTGCAAGAGGTTTATGATGAGTTAGTTGAAAAATATAAGGAGTCAATTTTGAGAAATAAGAAAAATATTTCCGATTTAAAAATTCAAAATGAGTCTCTTTCAAAAACTAGCTCGGAATTGGAAAATAAGGTTTTATACTTAATAAATCTTTCAAATGGTCTTAAGAAGAAAAATCTTGATCTTGAAAAACTTCTTTCAAATTTTCAAGATTATCACACAAAGGAAGTGGATAATCTTAAAACTTCTATTACTATTGGGAGAAATAATTTTGAAAAAGGAAATTCTTCTAAAACCCAATATGTAAAAAGAAAACATTTTCATCCTAAACAAAGAAATTTTTCTAAGCAATCTAAAAGTCAAAGAATTATGAGTGTTTGGGTTCCTAAGGAACTCATTGTTTCTAATAACATGAATATTATTGCTTCTTGGATTCCTAAGGGAACCAAGGTTTTGAGGGCTAACACTCATGGACCCAAAATGATTTGGGTACCAAAAACCAAAGCCTAATTTCTTTGTTTGTAGGGGGAGCATTGCTACAAGGCCAAAGCTTCATGTCAAAACTCATGGTACCTTGATAGTGGATGCTCAAGACACATGACCAGTGACAAGAGTAGATTCTTGGAACTAAAGCCAAAGAGTGGTGGAGTGGTAACTTTCGGTGACAACTCCAAAGGCCACATTGAAGAAATAGGCTCCATTGGTAATCACTCTTCTATTTTCATTGAAAATGTCTTATATGTCAACGGTCTTAAACACAATTTGTTGAGCATTAGTCAATTGTGTGATAAATGTTTTAATGTTTTATTTGATAAAAATGGTTACAAAATTGTGAACATTAAAACAAATCAATTGATTCTCATGTGGCATAGAATAGGAAATATTACATGGTGCATTTAGATGACATCCATACATCTCATGCATGTTTAGTTGTACATGATGAACATGACTCATGGCTTTGGCATAGAAAATTAGGACATGCTAGCATGAGTGTTTTAGAAAAATTAATTTCCCTTGATCTAGTTAGAGGTTTACCCAAACTTAAATCTCTAATGATAAAATATGTGATGCATGCTCTAAGGGAAAACAACATAGAACCTCATTTAAATCCATTAATGATGTCTCTACTAGTAGATGTTTACAATTGATTCATATGGATCTTTTTGGGCCTATTAGGACTATGAGCTTGGGTGGTAAATATATGTTTTTGTACTTGTTGATGACTATTCTAGGTTTACTTGGCTTCTATTCTTAAGTACAAAAGATGGGGCTTTAGAAACATTCATCACATTTTCTAAAATAACTCAAAATGATCTTGAGCTTAAAATTTCTCACATTAGAAGTGATCATGGAACCGAGTTTCAAAATCTAGGTTTTGAAGAGTTTTTAAATGAAAATGGGATTAGCCATAATTTTTTCGCACCTCTCACCCCTCAACAAAATGGGGTAGTTGAGAGGAAAAATCGAACCTTAGAAGAAATAGCTAGAACCATGCTTTGTGAAAATAATTTACCTAAATATTTTTTTGCGGAAGCCACACATACCGCTTGCTACATTATAAATCGAATAATGATTAGGCCAATTTTGAAGAAAACACCATATGGGATTTTAAAATCTAAAAAGCCTAACATTAGCTATTTTCATCCATTTGGTTGCAAGTGATTTGTTTTAAATAATGGAAAAGACAACTTAGGTAAATTTGATGCTAAAAGTGATGAAGCTATTTTCTTATGGTATTCTTTAAACTCTAAAACCTATCGTGTATTTAATAAAAGAACTTTAGTAGTAGAAGAGTCTATACATGTTGTTTTCGATGATAACCTCATTTCGAGGAAGGACTCTTGTGATGATGATGATGATGATGTAGGGATCATTGATGCCATTGATGGAGGACAAACGTCAAAGGTGGATGAGATTCTAACTAAAGAAGAAGATGCACAAGATTCACCTCTTGAAGCCTTGAAGGACTTGGCTCTTAAGGAAAATGAGGTATCTTACCCAAGGGAGTTCAACTATGTCAAATGTGGTAAAATATTGGGTGATCCATCCAAGGGGGTAACTACTAGATCCTGTCTCAAATTAATGAACCATGTTGCATTTCTTTCATGCATTGAGCCTAAAAATATCAAAGAAGCATTAAAAGATGATTTTTGGATTTTTGCCATGCAAGAGGAATTAAACCAATTTGAGAGAAGTAAAGTATGAACATTAGTTGAAAGGCCTAGTAATCAATCTACTATAGGAACTAAATGGGTCTTTAGGAATAAACTAGATGAGAGTGGTAACATAGTGAGATACAAGGCTAGGCTTGTTGCTCAAGGTTACACTCAAGAATAGGGAATTAATTTTGATGAAACATATGCACCCGTAGCTAGGATGGAAGCTATTAGGATGCTTCTAGCATTTGCATGTTACCATGATTTCAAGCTTTTTCAAATGGATGTAAAATCTGCTTTTCTAAACGGTTTTATAAATGAAGAAGTGTATGTTGAACAACCACCGGGTTTTGAGGACTCAAAATTTCCAAATTATGTGTTTAAACTAACTAAAGCCCTTTATGGCTTAAAACAAGCTCCTAGAGCTTGGTATGAAAGACTTTCAAACTTTTTAATTGAAAAGGGTTTTGAAAAAGGTAAGGTGGACACTACACTTTTCATAAAAAAAATATAGTAATGACATCTTAGTAGTACAAATTTATGTTGATGATATCATTTTTGGTTCTACTAATGAATGATATTGCAAAGAATTTTCTAAGCTAATGCAAGGTGAGTTCGAGATGAGCATGATCGGGGAGCTCTCATTCTTTTTGGGACTCCAAATCAAACAAAAGAAGGATGACACCTTCATAAATCAAGCTAAGTACGTGAACAATATGCTCAAAAAGTTCGGCTTGGAGAATCGAAAGCCTCAAGCCACACCTATGAGCTCTTCCATAAAGCTTGACAAAGATGAAGGAGGTAAGTGTGTTGATTCTAAGCTTTATAGATCCATGATAGGTTCTTTGCTTTACCTTACCGCAAGTAGACCGGATATCATGTTTAGTGTTTGCTTGTGTACTAGGTTTCATGCTAGTCTTAGAGAATCACACTTAGTTTCCATTAAGAGAATTTTTAAATACCTTAGAGACACACCTAACTTAGGCCTTTGGTATCCTAAGGATTCTTCCTTTAGCCTTCATGCTTATTCGGATGCGGATTATGGGGATGTAAGATAGATAGAAAAAGTACCTCCAGGACATGCCAATTCTTAGGTAGTATGCTCGTATCTTGGTTCTCTAAGAAATAAAATAGCGTAGCCTTATCTACCACCGAAGCGGAGTACATATCCTTAGGGAGTTGTTGTGCTCAAGTCCTTTGGATGAAGCAACGACTCTTAGATTATGGTGTTCAAGTAGAAACCATACCCCTTAGGTGTGACAACACTAGTGCCATTTGTCTCATTAAGAATCTCATCCAACACTATAGAACCAAACATATAGAAATTAGACATCATTTCATTAGAGATCATGTGTTGAAAAATGATGTTGTTCTAGAATATGTTGATACCTTGAACCAATTAGCGGATATATTCACAAAACCCTTAGATAAAGAGCGTTTTTGGACCCTTAGGAGAGAGTTAGATTTAACTAGCCTTTCTTGACCCTTTTAGGTCCCAAATGGTCAAAATTTGCCTGAAATTGATTGATATTCATGCTTATGTTAATTTACCTCTTTTTGCTTCTATGCATGTTGCTAGGGGGAGTATGCATTAATTATAGCCATTAAAACTTGTTCATATGTCATACACATGCATTTAGGAACGTTTAAAGTTGGATTTTTAAACTTAAATCTGTCAAAAATGCCTCATATGGTAAAGGCATATCGATACTGCTGAAAGCGTATCGATACGGATTCATCAAGGGAAATGATAAAAGTCAAAAGGTATCGATACGGTCCGACGTATCGATACAGATCAGTCAAGGGAAGTGATACATGTCAAACCGTACCGATACGGTCCCGCGTATCGATACGGTATTAACATTGAATTAAAAATCAGGGCAAACGCGTATCGATACGCTCTAAAAGCGTACCGATATGGTCTCGACGGAAAGTTAAAATAGGGCTATTTTAACAAAATTCTTCAAAATTTCAAAACCCCTATTTTCTTTCTACAAACCCTAGCCGCACTTTACTATAAACCCCCCCTCAATCCTTCAATTTTTTCCATCAATCTTAAAAATTAGTTGAGGGTTTTTGATCTATACATCAAAGCAAAGTTTTGTCAACAATCTAGTGCATTCACACCAACCCATTCATTCATTCTAACAAATCAAGTTATAAACTTTTTCTCTTCTATTTTTTTCGTTTGATTTTAATTGTTGTTTCAACTTATTTTTGTACAAAACATATATATGTGATATGGGTTTTCAAATTTTTACCAAAAATTTTCAAAATCAAATTTTTTTTCATTCGAATATATTTTTGCATCGTATATTTTCGTAATCTGTTTTTATAATTTTTTTAACCAATCTTTTCTATTATATGTGTATATATTTTTAACATTAAAATTGACTTTCAAAAATACCTTGAATTATTAGAATTTATTGGATTGAATGAGATGTTAATAGCATATATATTCGAATCGTTTTGATGTTTTTCAAGGTTATGGCACCGAAAAAGAGAGGTAGATGTCACCTTGCCACTTCCGATCCTATAGATGATGAAGAGGGTAACCCTAAACCAAATCTTCTTTATATTCTCCAATGTAGTTTTCCTACCCCTTCGGATATGTCACGTTATAAGCTCTTTCAAGATTACACTCTTAGGGAAGAACGTGTCGTGTCTATTCCGTTTTTAAACTGACCGATTTAAATTTTAATACCTCCTTTTGATTCGACAATGGAAATTTATTAACTTTTTAAACCTTCCTCCCATTGTCTATAGGAACTTGGTCACAATCTTCTTTTCTAATGCTATATGTGTTCATGATGAAGATAGAGAACATGTTGCAATTGAATCACATATAATGGGCAAAACCTTTCAAATTGATCAAGATGTTCTTTGCAAAACATTTTGTTTTGAAAACGTAGGGATTGATGATGAAAAGTCCTTAGGTCAAGGTCCTTTAGGTTCCGTACAAGTTTTAAATGTTCATGACCGAATTCTCCATCTTATCATTACTTGGTTTTTCGTCCACCGGGAGGGAAATTTTCCACAATCCGTCAAGTAGATGATTTTTGGCTTAGGTGTTTTAGAGAGGGTCAACATCCTAACCTTTGTCAAATTATGTTTGCCGACCTTGTCTATCTTGTTCAACACCGTCACATCGACCAAGTAAAATCCTTTTACTACTCTACGGCGATGAGTTCCCTATTCCATTCCCTTGAAATTGATTGATCACATGATTTTCCCGAACCCCTTGGCCAACCTATTGGTGAACGTTCCCTCTCTCGTGCTCATTTATCTTATGTTAACAATGAATGGGTTCGTGTCCCTCGTGCTCCTCAACAAGATGATTCGGTTGATGCTCCACATGCTCCTTCAAGCTCTCAACGTGCTCCAATTGCTTCTTCCTCCATGGACAATCTAATGACATTCCTCAATGAGAAGTTCACAAACATGGAAGTCAGATTTGCAACCACTGACACTCGATTCACATCCTTGGAAGATCGAGTCAATGGTCTTGACACTCGCTTCACATCGTTGGAGGATCAAGTGAAAGCCATCGCTCTTCAACAAAAATCCATTGATGTCTCTCTCACCGCTTTTCATAGTGCTTGGCTTAACCAATCTAGGAGGAATCAACCTACTCAAGACGATGAGGATGAAGAGGGCGAAGATGATGATGATGGGGATGAGTAGTTTTTTTTCATGTCATTTAGTTTCATTCGTTTTGCACCTATGTTTAGTACTTTATGCTTTTTATCTATGTTTTAGGATCTAAGTTTGAATTTATAACTTTGAACTATTGTGTTGCTTTCAATTTGAAGTTTGCTTTGAATTACATAATATTATTGTTGATTTATCCTTGTGCTTATGTTTGATCTAACAAAAAGGGGAAAAAGGATTATAGAGCCATTTTTGAAAACTTAAAATTTAATTTTGAAAACCCATCTTAAATTAAGGGGGAGTAAGCTTTTCAAAAGTTTCAAAACATAAAATTTTATATGTGGTTTTGTTATATCAAAAAGGGGAGATTGTGAAACTAAAATTGATTTTGATATAACACTTAGACTTATGGACTAAATTGCAAAACAATAAAATTTTAAGTACTTTTCAAAGTCTTACTTTTTGACAAGCCTTTTTGAACCAAACTATATTTCAAGACAAAACACACTTAAAGGTTCAAAATCCACTAAGTCTTTTTATGTATTTTCAAGTCTAACTTCAACAAAACGCCCAGGCGTATCGATATCCTTTTTCAGCACTGGAATTTTAATAGATCATAGCGTACCGATACGGTATTACCTTGTATCGATACGATATTCATCTGAGAAAGATTTTAAGGTATACCGTACCGATACGCATTGTAATCGTATCGATACAATTTGATTATTTTTGCAAAATCTTTGCATTTAATTTTTGACCGTTGGCTTGTCAGTTAGTTGGTATCCCAAAATTTAAATGACCGTTAACCCGTACCGATACGCTACGTGAGCGTACCGATACGCTTTTTTTATCAAAACCAAAGTTGGGATTCCAGTGAGCAAAATCCGTACCGATACGCCCTTCCGTATCGATACGCATAGTTTTTCAGTCACAACGGCTCTTTCTTGTTTGAGACAGGTACCGATACGCCCCCGAACCGTACCGATACGGTAGGTAGCTGAGCAGCATTTATTGCGGGAAATTGCATCCCAACGACTCTATTGATGATTCCAACTACCCAAATGGCTAGAATTCAATACAAGGGTATAAAAACAAGTCTCAAATGCACCAGCAACAACTATTAAACCTATAAGCAACATCAAAGCACTCAAATCCAAACTTTGTACCTTTAGAGACATATCCTTGTACCCAACTCTTGTGTCTTCATTGTAATCTTTTATTGTGAGTTTGAGGAGTGTGAATTTGCAATTTACCCAATTATCATTTGAGAGGAATTTGTAGAGTTTACCAAATACTTCTCTTTGCAAAAGTGAGTGGATTAAGCTTTGGTAGAAAGCTTAATCAAATTGTAAGGTTTTCTCCTCATCCAAGAAAATGGGAAGAATTCAAATAGTGAATTGGCTGAAAATCCTTAGTGGGAGCTAAGGTAGTGGATGTAGAGTTCGTTTGGAGAACTTGAACCACTCTAATTTCCTTGTGTCACATTCTTATTCTTCCAAAATTTTCACCTTCCAAATTTTTATCGCCAATTCACTCCTTCTTGGCCATTTGCAATTGTGTGATTAACTCAACAGATAGTTTAGTAGTCGATTGTAAACTTTGCCCAAAAATATAATTAGATTTCTTCAAAAAAAAATTTAAAATTCTTATTATATTTAATTTTTTTAATATTTTAAATCAAGGCACCTCCTGATTTTTAAAAAAAAATTCTCATTAAGTCTCACAATTTTTTTTAAAAATAATTTAGGTTTTTTTGTATTTTTTTAAAAGTCTAAAGTACGGGCAGAGCCACACTCATGAACAAACACCCCAAAAAATTTGAAAAATTATATTTTTCTATATAATTTGTATATAAAAAATTAAAAATATATACAATTGAAACCACTTTATAAATAAATTGACACACATTTATAAATAATTAACTTATCTTAAATATCTTTTAAGAAAATGACACCCCTAAGATAAATTTCTGGCTCCACCCTTGGTCTAAAGTAATTACAAGATAGTATATGTTCATACATATTTTTTTACAAGGATAAACATCATCCGCTTTTCCACTGAGACTTTTTTGTCAATGCGTACACACCTTGTAAACATAGCGATTGAACTCGGGTCTCTTAAGATAAACACCATCCGCTTTTCCACTTTGATTTTTTTGTTTTCAAATAACCTCAGGGACGGACGCAAGACTTTAGGTTAGGGGGCGAACCTATAAATTTCTAGAAATGGCGAACTTATAAGAGTTTCAATAGAAAATACATAAAAAAAATTAAAAAAAAATAAGTCGTATAGGAGTTTCAAAATTTTAGGGGTAACCGCCCCCGCCAGCCCCTCGGACCATTCATGAATAACCCTAAACTGTAGTGTCAATATTCGCCCCTTACAAATCTAAAATTTTATGTCAACCGTAACTTTAGTTCAGTAGAAGCTTTATTTTCATTATACCACAAAAATTATGAAGTATATTTTCACAAAAAATTAAGAATTGTACTACGTACTATTTAGGCGTGAACAAATTGGCTATGGTATTTTCATATCAACAATCAAGAATGAATTTGTACCACAACAATCTTGACTAAAAGGATAAACTTTGATTTTTGGACAAACATTTCCAACACGTGTTATTATAGTGCTTTTAGCATCTCTTTCTAGTTTCTATATATTGTTCTTGTCCACACTAAATTTGTAACTGAAAAAAGGAAAAGCTTGCATCACACGTGATTAAGAAAAATATTGAAGTAATAAGATACCCTAATTATATAACTTACTATTAAGTTTCTAGCCTATAATACATCAGCAATGACTATAAATTTTTAGTTGGTAAAGCGTCATCGTTTTTCTCTCTAATAATTTGTTTTCTTTTTCCTTTCCAAAGTTGCATTCTAAGCACGAAACTAAAGAATCCACACATTATTTATATGAACAAAACTCGAACTTGAACTATCAACTTTTTCACCTAAGCCAAAGTTTCAGAGATTGTTTTATTTAAGTATATGAATTGTCGGTTGATAAATATTAAAAATAATTAAACATTTTTATTCTAAAATGTATTTTTATTAACATTATTAAATAATAAAAATATTATTAAAATACTTTTTTGTTGATACATTATAATTTTGGGTTGATTAGTGAAATTTCATCAAAGACTTATAATCACTTATAATTTGAGTATGATTTATGAGATGATTGTGCGGCCTCAAGAGTAATTTCTTGGTTTCGTGATTTTTATGTTGTTGGGTTTGGATACTTGTTGATTGTGTTGCAATATCGAGATGGGTAATTTATAGGATGTACGTTCTCGATGTTATATAACAATGAAATTTATTTATACATGGTTCTAGCCGAATACAATAAGTTAGTTGAGTGTACGTTTCTGACGTTATGTGACACTGATCTCACTCATGATTTATTTTTGTTTGGATTTATACTTATTCGGTGAATATTATGTAGATACAATGTTATTGTTTATGTGACTTAAAACTTGGTTTGTATAGACAGCTAATGTAGCACCCCATAAATGATGATATTATGTCTTTAACATGTATCGTGCCCATTTAATTTTTGAACGAAATTGAGCAAGCGTTGATGGTCGGTTGGTCAGAGCTGCTCATCTGCTCCATTCCCCTTTCTTTAAGTTCCGAGTTCAAGACCCAGCAGGAGCATTCCTTCACCTAGAGTCTTCCCCTCCCCCTCTAGGTAGAAGTAGAATTAATATTTGTCAAAAAAAATTGGACAAAATTTACATATTTTTTTTCTTGTTTACGTTTTTAGTCGACCAAATCTCACTAGACCCAGGGCCGTCCATGGCCAGGGCAATAAGGGCGACGGCACATGGCCCCACTTTACATAGGGCCCACATCTAAATATGTTAAGTTTAAAGAAATTTGAGGCCCGTAACAATAATTATATATATATATATATATATATATATATATATATATATATAAATGCTGGAATGAAATTTTACATGATGCGAGCCCACACCACCATTATAGGTAAAGGCTGCACGACAAAATTAAAAAATGACTGTATGGCGGGCCCACATTATCATTAGTTTTTTTTTGGGGATTATTCATTATTATTAGTTTTTAGAACCGTTTGATTCTTGAACTTGTTTTTTTTAGTTACGACGAGTTTAACTAAAAAGCAAATCTCAAATAACCAATCTAATACCATCACTATGTATTGTACCGATAACTTTTCTTCTGAAAAAAAGTACCGTTAGTTTATTGTAAATTATAATTAGTATAGGTTTTAGGATAATTATTAAGCTTTTAATAATAATTTATTTTTCAATAAGAATAAAAACTTTAAACACACCTATAAATAATTTTTGTATTGTTCTTGTTCTTCACATCTCAATTTCTCCTCAATTTTTTCTCTTTCTTACGTTATTTTCTCACAATTTATTTTAGTTTTTATATATAATTTTTATTTGATATTTTAATAGGGCAAAAATTCATATACTCAAGGAGGTTGTATCTAAAAATGCTCGTAGAAATTGTTTTGTATGAATAGTTGGATGTTTAATAAAATTTAGGGTAAACTATCTGTTTGACCACCAATCTATTGGGAAAGTTTTAAAATGACCACCAAAGAAAAAAACGCGTCATTTGACTACCCAAACTATTAAAATGGGATCAATTTGGCCACCTGCCGTTAAGAGGCTAACGGAAGGTGACGTGGCAGTTAAAAAATTAAAGGTATAATTACACATTTCGTCCTTACTATTTACACATTCTTTCAATTTAGTCCTAATTTTAATCTAATAAAATAAATTAATTAGGTGGTGACACGTGTCAACACCTTATTGGAGAAATTTAATTATTTATATTTAATTAATAAATTATTTTCCTCCTCCAATCAGGTGGTGACATGTGTCACCACCTATTTAGAGGAGGAAAACGAAATTAAACGCAAATGCCACCCAAGGGAATCGAACCTGGGTGGTGTGGGTGGAAAGGCAGTGGTTAAGCCACTGCACCAAGCCCAACATTGTGCTTTAAAACACCCAACTTAATATATAACTCTTATTGGTTTCTACATTTATAACCCAAAAGCTCAAACCCTAAACCCTAATTTCACATATATAACCTTAAGCCTTAAACCCTAAATATTTCAAATTAATTTTACACTCAACATTTCAAATTAATTTTACATATATAAATCCTAAACCCAAACCCTAAACTCTAAAGCCCAATTTAAAATATTTGGTGTGAAATTAATTTGAAATATTTAGTGATTAGGTTTTAAGGTTTATATATGTGAAATTAATTGAAATTAATTGAAATTAAGCTTGAAATATTTAGGGTTTGGGTTTAGGGTTTATATATGTGAAATTAATTTGAAATGTTTAGTGTAAAATTAAGTTGAAATATTTAGGGTTTAAGGTTTAGGGTTTATATATGTGAATTTAATTTGAAATTTTTAGTGTAAAATTAATTTGAAATATTTAGAGTTTAAGGTTTAGGGTTATATATGTGAAATTAATTTCACACCAAATATTTTAAATTGGGCTTTAGAGTTTAGGGTTTGGGTTTAGGATTTATATATGTAAAATTAATTTGAAATGTTGAGTGTAAAATTAATTTGAAATATTTAGGGTTTAAGGCTTAAGGTTATATATGTGAAATTAGTATTTAGGGTTTGAGCTTTTGGGTTATAAATGTAGAAACCAATAAGAGTTATATATTAAGTTGGGTGTTTTAAAGCACAATGTTGGGCTTGGTGCAGTGGCTTAACCACTGCCTTTCCACCCACACCACCCAGGTTCGATTCCCCTGGGTGGCATTTGTGCTTAATTTTGTTTTCCTCCTCCAATCAGGTGGTGACACGTGTCACCACCTAATTAATTTATTTTATTAGATTAAAATTAGGACTAAATTCAAAGAATGTGTAAATAGTAAGGACGAAATGTGTAATTATACCTTTAATTTTTTAACTGCCACGTCACCTTCCGTTAGCCTCTTAAAGGCAGGTGGCCAAATTGATCCCATTTTAATAGTTTGGGTAGTCAAATGACGCGTTTTTTTCTTTGGTGATCATTTTAAAACTTTCTCAATAGATTGGTGGTCAAACAGATAGTTTACCCTAAAATTTAATAATATTTTTCATTTAAAATTTGATGTATTTATTGGATAGTTTTTTTATTGTAATAAAAAAATATAATTTACAACTAAATTAATTTATTTTTGCAAGCTTTTATAATGATTATTTTTTAATTAATTGTTATTAGGACCCAAAATTTTAATTCGCCCAAAAATCTCATAAACAAAGTCATCTTCAGTTGCCGACGACTTCACTGTATATACTATAGGGGAAGACTTTTAACAATTTCAGTGCAAAAAGTCGTCCACAACCATTGACGATTTTAATTTTACTATAAATTTCACCCAACATATTTAAAATTTAAATAATCCAAAAATCTCTCTATCTCTTAAATTATAAAAATTTTAAATAGAAATCTACTAATTAGCCTAGTCAGTAACGGAAGTATGTGAGGGTGGCCGGGTGGGGAGCGCCCAAGATTTTTTTTAGCTTTGTCCTCCTAAATAATTTTTTTTATAAATTGGTTTGTTTTTAAATTTATCATCAATCTCAAATTCTGACTCTGTCTCTGGGCCTGGTGACTAATAATACTCATCGTATCTTATTTTGTATGAATTTAAATCTCGATATAAGAATATAATATCACACGGTTTAATAAAAAAAATTATGAATGGATTATATTTTATACCATATCACCTGCCAATACACGTATATTTGTCTTTTTTCACGGTGTCTCTTGGTATGTGCATTTTCCCTTAAAAAACAAGCCAACCAAACCACCGCAAAACTGAAGTCCCACTTCTCCTCTCTTTTCGTCCTTCACTGAAAAACAATTAAACTCTATTTGTGTTTTCGTGTGAAAGCAAGCAAATCAATCCTTCATTTCCAAATCTGGGTTTGCGGGGGAAGCCATTTGAAGCCAAAGGTTAGGAACTCATAACCCAAAACAAAAAAGGAAAACGGTACACACAGAAATACAGTATTGTGCTGTATGTCAATAGAGTACTACAGTGGTAAATGCTACGGTGGATACGGTGAGGTTGCTAACCCCTTGCAATGGCCTCAACTCAGGAAAAAACGTCGCCTTGTTGCATTCCCAAAACCAACAACAGCAAGGTCCCTCCTTCTTCATCTGCCGGGGTGCTGCGTCTTGCCGTCGTTTCTGGATCTGATCCGTCTGAGGATACCGTCCCCAAAAGAGCTCCCATGGCGACCCTGATCCGACCCGTTGAACCCATCTCGGATCCTCCTGCTACTAAGACCACTGCCAGTGCCACCACCAAAGGTTTCAAACTTCTCTTTTTGCTCATCATTTGTTGGATAATCCTTTTGGCTGGCATTATTATAGTATATGTTTCTTGTACAAATTGGTGATTATGTTGCATAGGTGTTTCAATCATGCTAAGGGCTCAAACCAGACACCCATTGGATCCATTGTCTGCTGCTGAAATCTCTGTTGCAGTGGCAACTGTAAGGGCAGCTGGAGCAACCCCTGAGGTAAAAAAGAAATTTAATCTATATTGCTGCTTCAATTTTGCTGCTTTCATTTTACTAACTGTTTTTTCTCATATGAATGAATTGATGCTTATATTTTCTTAGTTTAACTTGTATTGCTGCTTCAATTTTGGTGCTATCATTGCAGTAGCTGTTTATGATATGTGTATTTTCTTTCTTTAGGTGAGAGATAGCATGCGCTTTATTGAGGTGGTTTTGGTGGAACCAGAGAAGCAGGTTATCGCCTTGGCAGATGCATATTTTTTCCCTCCCTTCCAGCCTTCATTACTTCCCAGGACAAAGGGTGGACCTTTGATTCCTACTAAACTTCCTCCGCGCCAAGCAAGACTCGTCGTTTACAACAAAAGGTCCAATGAGACTAGTGTATGGATGGTTGAATTGTCAGAAGTTCATGCTGCAACTCGAGGAGGCCACCACAGGGGCAAAGTCGTTTCATCTAAAGTTGTTCCGGATGTGCAACCTCCCATGGTAAATCTGTTTTCTCTTCTAAAAATATGAAAGTATTTCTATTGGTATAGTTTAAACTAGACTGACTGTCATCTAAAGTTCAGTGTTTAAACTACAGTTTTACCGATGTCCACAAAATACTATTAGAACACTTTTAATTAGTGACTTTATTACTTATTATGTGGATTGGACGGGTAATGTTTTATGAATAGCTGTTCATCTATGTTCTGTTTGTCCTCTGTTTGGATTTTTGTACCCAGCATATGTGACATATCTGTAATCAGCATGTTTTCCATCAATTTTCTTATTCTTGAACTATAGGATGCTATGGAATATGCTGAATGCGAGGCTGTTGTTAAGGACTTTCCTCCATTTCAAGAGGCAATGAAAAAGAGGGGCATTGAGGATATGGATCTTGTGATGGTTGATCCTTGGTAAGTGATCATTCTTGGATTCATATACCTGGGTGTTCTACAAAATCATTTCTCTATTGCAGGTGTCTTACCCTTTGATATTCTGGTGCCTTGCTTTTTTCTATAGGTGTGTGGGATATCACAGCGATGCTGATGCTCCTAGCCGAAGACTTGCTAAACCACTTATCTTCTGCAGAACTGAGAGTGACTGCCCCATAGAAAATGGTTATGCTCGTCCAGTTGAGGGAATACATGTCCTTGTTGACATGCAAAATATGGTGGTGATTGAATTTGAAGACCGAAAACTTGTTCCCCTTCCACCAGCTGATCCTTTAAGAAATTACACTCCTGGTGAAACACGAGGAGGTGTTGATCGGAGTGATGTGAAGCCACTACAAATTATTCAACCTGAAGGTCCCAGTTTCCGTGTTAGTGGGAATTTTGTTGAATGGCAAAAGGTGCTTGGTACTGAAACTTTAGTTATAACTTTTATCAGTTCAAGATGTACTAATTTATTTTATTTGTAATTCTGGTTTCAGTGGAATTTCCGAGTCGGTTTCACTCCTAGGGAGGGTCTTGTAATCTATTCTGTTGCTTATGTTGATGGTAGTCGTGGTCGGAGGCCTATAGCCCATAGATTAAGTTTTGTTGAAATGGTAGTTCCTTACGGAGATCCAAATGATCCACATTATCGGAAGAATGCATTTGATGCTGGAGAAGATGGGCTGGGTAAAAATGCACATTCACTTAAGAAGGTTTGTCTCTTCTTTTGTGTTCTTGTTTCATGTTGAGTTTCATTTTGATCTTCCATATCATTAATTTAAGTTGTTATTTCCCCTTATATGCCCTTTATCTTTTGTAGGGTTGTGATTGTTTGGGATATATCAAGTACTTTGATGCTCATTTTACAAATTTCACCGGAGGTGTTGAAACAATTGAGAATTGTGTGTGTTTGCATGAGGAGGATCATGGAATCTTATGGAAGCATCAAGACTGGAGAACAGGTTTAGCAGAAGTCCGACGCTCGAGAAGATTAACAGTGTCATTTATATGCACTGTGGCTAACTATGAATATGGGTTTTTCTGGCATTTCTATCAGGCAAGTTGGTGTCTGTTGAGATTGTATTTGCTTAGTTTGGATGAATATACTTAATTCCTGATAAACTAATTCCTCCTTGTAACTAATTGTTATGCCGTTATACACTAGTTATATTTATCTTCCTTTTTTCATTGTATCTAATGGTCCGTTGTCGCCATCTTCAGTTTTTAATGGTGAATTTCCCTTTATTTGAAAGTTGTGTTACTTAAAATTTGAATGATGGGTGCATGTTATAGGACGGTAAAATTGAAGCTGAGGTTAAACTCACTGGAATTCTCAGCTTAGGAGCATTGCAGCCTGGTGAAATACGGAAATATGGCACTACCATTGCTCCTGGATTATATGCCCCCGTCCATCAACACTTTTTCGTGGCTCGCATGGACATGGCAGTTGATTGTAAACCTGGTGAAGCATTTAATCAAGTAATTGTCTGGTTATCCCTTTATAATGCTTTGGCTCCTTCACCACAGTAATATTTGTTCTGCTGTCTATAATGCATCCTATTATATCTATTATTTTTCCATAAAATGTATGCCCAGCGGCTTAGCTTGTAATCTTGATAATGGCCATGTCTTTTCACCGCTGTTTGCTCTTATAAAACATTTATACATTCTTACAGGTAGTTGAGGTGAATCTTAAAGTTGAAGAACCAGGGGAGAATAATGTTCATAACAATGCATTCTATGCTGAAGAGGAAATACTACGATCCGAACTACAAGCAATGCGTGACTGTGATCCGTTGTCTGCACGCCACTGGATTGTAAGTACTTTTCTAACATTTCTTTGCCGAAATTGCACTACCATTTACATGTAAGAGCTCTCTTTTACGCTTCTTTTTCATATGAAAGTTAAAAGAAATCTTGGAATTTCATGCTATCTCATTGAGGTTTAATAATATTTTCAGCAATATATATCTATTTTGGAAAATGCTTTAATCTTCTGCACTGTTCAAGAGATTGATCCCTCAATTGTACTTGCAATTTTTGAGGTTTTAGGTTAGAAACACACGAAATGTCAACAGGACTGGGCAGCTGACAGGCTTCAAACTGGTACCTGGTTCAAATTGTTTACCACTGGCTGGCTCTGAGGCAAAATTTCTGAGAAGAGCAGCTTTCTTGAAACACAATCTTTGGGTCACGCCTTATTCGCGTGAAGAAATGTATCCTGGAGGGGAGTTTCCCAATCAAAATCCTCGTGTCGGGGAGGGATTAGCTACCTGGGTTAAAAAGAATAGATCTTTGGAAGAAGCTGATATAGTTCTATGGTTTGTGTTCGACATGTGTTTTTCTTAAGAATGATAGTGATACTTTATTTTGGTATATATCATCTATGTTTGCTTTTGGTATAAAACTATGGCGTCTATTGTTTCTCATTCATAAAAACTGGGTAATTTAGACTGAACAAATCTGTTATGAACTTATGAGATCGGATTATGTTTGCAATTATGTGCAGGTATGTCTTTGGAGTGACGCACGTTCCTCGGCTGGAAGACTGGCCTGTCATGCCAGTGGAACGCATTGGTTTCATGCTCATGGTAAGCATAAATTGTTTGACAGGCGTTTTTCTTTTCTGGTAATTCATAAATTTTTTTCCGAAATTTAAAATTTACCCTTTGCTATTCATAATGCAGCCACATGGTTTCTTTAATTGCTCACCAGCGGTTGACGTTCCTCCTAGTGCAGCCGATCTGGAGCTCAAGGACGACATTGCAACCAAGCCTGTCCAAAACGGGATAATCGCTAAGCTTTGAATTCATCTTCAATTCGGATTTTAGTAAGATGGTGTTTTGCAGTTAATATATCCATCAAATATTAAATAGTTGAGACATTGGGCTTGAAGCTCAAACTTTAACTATTAGGTACTGAATTAAGCACAAAAGACTTGTATGGATTACCCTTATATTTGTCATAACTTTAACTGTTAAAGAATCATTATGGACTTAATGTTGGTTGGTGTTCATGAAGATAGAAGAAGGGTTAGGGTCGGTCCGGGTCGCGATTTGATGCTCAAGCCAGTATTTGGTCAAGGTAAGGCACATGTATGGTACGGGGGCATTTTTGATTTTGACCCCAGATGTTTACATGTTTGCCGCTCAACATTGTCGGCCTTGGCTTTGCTCTGCTAGCTGCCATGCCCTTCAGGTCCAGCCTGTCCCCCACATCATGTTTTTAGGACGTAAACGTCCCACAATATTTGTTGGGTCATACACTCATACATACCCCATGTCATGTCCATGGACTCCACACAAACAAACTCGAATTCAAATTTCTTAAAATGAACATACAAAGAATGTTATTTAAACATGCAATATTCCCTTATTTACAAGTAGATAGAGATTTTGTCGGTTTGAACATTGTACAAGATTTACTAAATTTGGATATTAATATTTTTTAAAATAATTTTTAAATAAAGGTTTAATGGCCCGTTTGGTCCCTAAAGTATATACAAAATATCGAACTGTCCTCTAAAGTATTTTTTTGGGGACGTTTTGCTCCTTGAACTAAAAATCGTGACCTTCGTTGGTCCCTCTTATCTAACATCCGTTTAATTTTTTTTGGCCCAATCAGATCATGCCAAAAAAATTGACTGAGTTTAATAAAAATAGATAAATGACATAAAAAAATTTCAAATTCTATATTTATTCAATCTAGCCCCTAAAATTGTTCATCTCCTTCCTCCAATACATTTTTAGTCGCCGCTTCCAAAATCTTCACCAGACAAAACATGTACTTTTCCTCTACCTCTTCTTATGGTACAAATTAACCACTTTACAGAGACAATTTTGAACAACTTAACAAGGCTTCTGCAAAGACAAAAACACAAAATTCAATAACCAACTACAACAATTAGAGCCTAGAGGAAAACTCCAAATCCATACATAAGCCTTAATTTCAAAGCTTTCATCTTATTGTGATCAAAGATTGAGTAAAGCAAACGTTTACTATAATTACACCACCAAACAGAGCATTAACTCCACTTAAAGCGATTCACCCATAAAAAAAAAGGGTTATGCTATTGACAGCCCTATGGGCTGTCAATAAGAACACTATAAATTTTTGTAATTAATATTTTTTTGCTTTTTTTAAAGGAATAGAGTAGAATGTAATTAATTACACAAATTCCTAAAAAAGTTTATTTTATTAATTTAAATTTTTTAATTTAATTAAACAATAAAACCCCAAACCCCAAACTTAAACCTTAAATCATAAACCTCAAATCTCAAACCCTAAACCATAAACATCAAACCCTAAAACATAAACCATACACCATAAACCATAAACCCTAAACAATAAAAACCCAAACCTCAAACTTAAACATCAAATCATAAACCCCAAATCCCAAATCCCAAACCTCAAACCCAAACCATAACACTAAACATCAAACCCTAAAACTTAAACCATACAACATACATCATAAACACTAAACCAGAAACTCCTAAACCATAAACCCTAAACAATAAAAATTCAACCCTCAAACTTAAACCTCAAATCTCAAATCCTAAACTCTAAACTCAAACCACAACACTAAACATCAAACCCTAAACACTAAACCATACACCATAAACACTAAACCATAAACCCTAAACCCTAAACAATAAACCGTTTTAAGTGGGTATTAATTACATTAAACAACCTAAAATTAATTAAACATGATTTTTTAGGAATGTATTTAATTACATTTTACTAGATTTCATTACAAAGTAAAACAAGCATTAATTACAAAATAAACTAAGCATTAATTATAAAAATTTATAGAGTTTTTGTTGACAGCCCTGGCTGTCAATAGCAAAATCCTAAGAAAAATGAAGCTGACCTCGAAACACATATCAATATTTTTGCATCCCTAAACCCTAAACCCATTTTTCAAAATCTCATTGTGCAAATCCTACAAGACAAAAGTTGGGCTTTTGCTTTTGTTTATGCTTCTTTCGATGGTGAAAACCGGTAAAAAAATACAAAGGTAATATCTTCTTTTTTTCCTATTGGAACTAACTATGATCTGAATGTGAAGCAAAGGAAAACAAACCCAGGTCAGGTTCTATGGCGTAAGCTAAAAGGGAAACATGATCGATGAGTTTTTCAAGAGAAATGCTAAGAACAATTGGCAAGATTTTACAAAAAAAAAGAAGCTAAAATCAGTGGCTTTGCTTACTGCTAAGAAGAATTTGTGAATTTGTGTGCTTTTTTTCAGATCATTTATCTCAAGATTAACTGTGGGTTTTGGGAGTAAAGTTGGAGAAGATGTGCATGACTAAAATGAACAAAATATAAAATTTGACATATCTAATGTGCAATTTAACCCTTTAATTTAAATTAGCTTTTTTTAATAAAATAACATGTGGCGCATTCTAGTTGGCCCATAAAAAAAATTTAATGGCGTTAAATGGAGGGGCCAAACGAGGTAACGATTTTTAGTTCAGGAATAAAATGTCCCAAAAATATTTTAGAGGACAGTTCGGTATTTTGTGTATACTTTAGGAGTCAAACGAGCCATTAAGCACAGTGATATTAAAGTTCAGTGCTAGTTTTAAAGAGTTTTAAAGTTTGGTGGTACTTTCAACTAAGGGGCTATAGTTTAGTGGTATTTTCAACTAAAAGACTATAATTTAGTGGTATATGATGTAGTTAACCCAACTTTTTAATACAGCTAAGTACTCAAATCTTGTTTTTAAACAATGATATTTTACATCATCATCTCGTTTATCACTTATTCCTATACTTTGACAAAAACAAAAATTCTTGTTTACTATTGACCACAGTGATCGTGTCCTTTGCTTCTTCGAATACTAATTCCACATTGACTTCCGTGTCCTTTGCTTTTATAAACTTCTCCGAGCACGGCGACCTTCATGGTTTATGATTCAAAAGCAATGAAAGTACCTTCATTTTCTTCGCGTCGAGGTCCAAAGTGAGTGTATCCAAGGTTGGTGAGCTAAGATTGTGAAATTTGGAGGCAAAAACGTCGTCGTTGAAGGGAAAAGTATTTTTGATTTGTTTGGAAATGGAGGGAAATCGAGGAGTTTGAGCAATTTCGGGTGGCTTTGCTCGCCTGATTGTGAAGGATTTCACTCTGAACTGGCCCTCAAACCTTAGACCCTTTAATTTCTGGAATTGGAATTGGTTTGCAGCCTCAAATTAAAAAATCATTTCCCTATATCTTAAACCTAAAATCTACAATTAGCTTTAAAAAACGCTCTTTCAACCGCAACTTTACAACCATATTTACAAAACACTTCAAGAACATAACCCACATCATTTGAAAAGAATATCAAATCATATAAAAAATAAATTTAATATTGTTTTAGAAGAATTTTATATCACTTTTTAAAATTTTGATCCTGTAATTTAAATTTAATATTATATATATATATTAGCTTTAATTTCTTAGCAATAATTATCAAATTATTGGCTTTATTCATCATCTATCCTTCATCTTTTTTTGAGTCATATTTCTGTTTATTCTATTATTTTCTTTTCCAATTCTCTTCTTAACCAATTTATTCTTAGAGATTCTATTATCTCTATTTCATTTCATAAAATTATATTTTATTTTTTGGACGGATTTTTGTTAACTTCACTTGTTACTCGGAGGATTTAACTTGCATTGGGTGAACTATCTGTGTCAATTCAAAAAAGTAAATTGATGAGGGATAAAATTAGAATTTATCTTTCAAAACAACTTCTTAATCTCAAAACGCTAAAAATTCTCTTTAATTTTTAAATAATTTTTTCCTGGGAAAGGAAAAGAAAAATTTGCTGATATTGGGATTTCAAACCCATAACTTAGGAGAGAGGAGAAAAAAAAGAGTGCAAATATAAAATTTTAATCACTTGCTTTAAGAGATTATTAACATTATATTTCTTGATTTGAGTTGATAATCAGTTTTCAAACATAATTATTTAACCAAAAATCATCAGTTTGACAGTATTTCTCTACAACTAAATACTTTTGGGTTGCGAAATACAATCCCGAAATGTGTCTTTAACCTCACTCTATATTAGATTTGAGGTTTCAGACATAATTTGATGCACAAAGTGCGCTGCATGTCCCTATACCAACATATAAAATTTCCATTGACCTGCAACTCTTAGCCAAATTATTCCAGAATTGTATTAACATAACATCTAATAATTGGCTCGACTCACACACATGATAAAAATAAGGAAAATTCTACAACGGGCGACGAGCATTGATGAACACCGATGAACACCATTAAATTAATTAATAAAGATTTAAAATTTTAAGGACCCATCATACAATTAATAATTATTTAAAAAAAATCAATTAAATTATTTTTATATATTAAAATTTTATTTTTTTAATAAGGGTAAACTATATATTTAGTACCTCACCTATTTTCATATTTCTATTGAACCCTCATTATTTAAATATTATTTTAATTTAACCCTATTCTTTATAAAAAAATAACTTAACCCTCAACCTAAAACCCTAAACTATTAAATCTTAAACCCTTAAACTCTTAAACCTATACCCTAAACCATATACCAATAAAAATAGAAGGTTGTCGAGCATTGCTTACTTATACGATGAATCCGAGATTGAAGATGATAAGACAGGCAATTCCCTTACTGCAAGAGAAAATCCGGATAGCAAATCATTGTTTGACATGGAGCAACTTGAACAATTAGAGTCATCCATGGTGTTTTGGGAAAATGCCATACACGATTCCGATCGAACTAACATTCGACTTACTTCAAACCCAGATGAATCAACAAGTTGTCCAGAAAGCTTATCAACAAGTTGTCCAGAAAGCTTATCTGTATCTTGCATACAACTTAACGTTCATGCTCGAGCTAAATCCCCTCGGATCGACATGAATGCTGAGCCTGCCATTGTGGTTGCCTCTGAACCTGTTACAGCAAAGGAACAACCTGCTCCTGCACCAGCTGGGGTCAACGATGGATTCTGGGAACAATTTTTGACCGAAAATCAGGCCCGGCTCATAGCAGGAGCAGGCTGAGCGGACGCTCAGGGCCCCCACTTTCACGGGACCTCATAAAGTGGCAAAAGACTTACTTTGCCTCTTTTTTTTTGCCTAAACCGTCTAAAACAAATGTGTATGTTTTAGACAATTTGAAATTATATGTGGCCCACTTTATTTAACTGACTCCATCACTCATGCTCCTACCGTTTCTACTGCTTCTAATATTAGATGGGAAATAATCAATTCAAGCGGTATGATATTGAATATTTGGAAAAAAATTTAATTCAAATTCTCTTAAAAAAATAAATAAACGAAAATATAATTTATGCTTAAAAAATTTTAAATTTCAAAACTTTAAAATTTTCGCTCAAGGCCCCGAAAATATCCAAGACGACACTGTCGAAAATCTAGGTTCAACCGATACTCGGGATGTTCAGTCCGAAAGAAAAGATTCCGATCATGACAGATTTTGGTGGAGCATGAAGAATGTAAATAACCTTACGGAAAAGATTCCGATCATTGAAGAGTTTAAGGGTTAATAGTTTAGTGTTTTAATTAGATTGAGGGTTAAGTTATTTTTTTATAAAGAATATGGTCAAATTAAATAATATTTAAATAATGAGGGTTCAATTAGAAATACAGAAATAGGTGAGGTACTAAATATATAGTTTACCTTTATTAAAAAAATAAAATTTTAATATATATAAAAATAATTTAATTGAATTTTTTAAAATAATTATTAATTGTATGATGAATCTTTAAAATTTTAAATCTTTATTAATTAATTTAATGATGTTCATCGGTGTTCATCATTAGTGGTGTTCATCGATGTTCGTCGCACGTGGTAGACTCTTCCTAAAAATAAAAATAAATTTTGTCCCATTTTAGATGAGTTTGAATTTCAAAATAGGAATGTAATATCTTTCTGTTTAATAAAAAAAGAGTAGAGAATGAACAAACATGTTTATGATCCAAGGAAAAAAAATAATTCAAATTCGAATGTAAAAAGTTCAACATCTTCAAAAAAAAAATAATTTAAATTTGCATCTATAATATAATCAATCAGCATAAATCTCAATGATGAATATCGCTCTTATTTAAACCTCTAAAAAAACAACTCCAAAGTCAGCTTCTATTTGCAAAATTGGCAACTTGAATTTTGCTTCTTTAAATAATTCACAGCTTGGAGCTTGGCATAAATGTCAACTGATCTTGGTATAACAGCAACCTTGTTCAACATCAAAAAGAAAAAGAAAAAAAAAAAAACAGGCAATTCGTGCACGACAGTGAATCGACTATGTTGCTATGGTCAGATTCATCTATATGATCGTAGCAATTTTCTTCATGTTATTATTTCTCATGAACAACGTTTCCTTCTCACCGTCAGCTGCAAATTTTCCTGGTACGTACTTAAAGTTTCTAAAGAAATATACAGGTGCAAAGATATATATTTTGACACTGTCTCTTGTATTCTTCTCTTCATTCATTGCAAATTTGGGAACGTGACAGTTATGGCGAGGAGAGGCGATTTGGTTCGAATCCGAAGCCTAAGAGGCATGAAAGTACCGAAGAAGCCGCCGTCACCTTCCCGAGGCGCATCGAGGATTCCTTAGCATGAATGAATATTGGCCAACACCTACATCACCATATCTTTAGACTGGTGATTAATTCATAGGAAGTGATAGAATGTTGAAGTGAAGGGATGTTTTGGCAGAGCAAGAATAGGGAGCTTGGTGGTTGTAGGAGAGTCTCATTTTGTGCATGTGTGATTGGTTGGAGCTGTCGCCCTTTGTGTAACAATCTCAAATGGGGCTAGTAAAATTTTAAGAATTTTTGGGAGATTTAATCTTCTTTTTCCCTAAAAAGAATAATAGGTTTTGGGACTTAATTGAATGAATTCAGGTTTGGGAAGCTTGATTTATAAGGATTGATGACCAATTTGAAAATGGAATAAAGTTTGGAGACAAAAGTGTGAACTCCCCAAAAATTAAATGGCTAAGAGTGTAATTTGACTTTTTTTCTTTGAAGGATAATATATCTGCCAAGTTTAAGCGTTGGCAGAGGGAAAAAGGAAAGAAAAATGAAAGTGAGAAAAAAAGAAATAGGTAGAGATTCAATCTCAGATCTACCGAGATCCGACCGTTCATTTTCGACACCTCCACCACCATTTCGTTCATCATGTCGAGTCGAGTTCACCGGTACCAACGACATCATCATCGGAGTCACCGTTGGAGGGGGTGTTTGTTTATCGTCGGAAAACTTAAAAGGTTAGTATTCGAACTTTGAGTTTGAATTTTGAAAATCCGAGGCCACCACCGTGTTCAGAAGGTCGAAAACTATCGGCCTGTAAAATTTGGTGGCCAACGGCCGCCCACAGCCGCCGCACGCGCCCCACGCGCCGCCGGTCGCGAGTGGGCTTCGTTTGGGTTGACCGAGCTGGTTGACCGAGCCACCAAGCCGGTTGACCGAGCCGGTTGACCGAGCCGCCGAGCCGTTTGACCGAGCCGGTTGACCGAGCCGCCGAGCCGTTTGACCGAGCCGGTTGACCGAGCCGTCGAGCCGTTGACCGAGCCGGTTGACCGAGCCGTCGAGCCGTTTGACCGAGCCGTTGCCCCGACCCGTTGACCCGACCCGACCCGTTGAGTCAACTCGGTCAACCAGTGACATCAGCATGACGTCAGCATTGACTTTGTCTGCTGACGTCAGCGTTGACTGTTGACTGTTGACCGTTGACCGTTGACTTTGACCAAAAAGTCAACTTTTTCCGAAAAGCCCTATTTTATGTTTTTCGACGTCCTGAGTCCGATTTTGAAGCCCGTTTTGTGAAATTCTGACCCGAAGACCTCCGAATCTGACCTTGAACACGAAAGTGTTTAATTCTGTTAAGAGCTCTATGGATAAGAACTGAATTGTTAATTTGTGTATTTGAAGGTATGCTAATATCTCGGTATTTGAAATGTCATGGGACATCCAGTCCGGATTCGAATGCGATCGAATGTAGTATCGGGAGTTAACCGGTATAACTCGGAATTAAGGTAATACATTACTACCCCTTGTATGCTTTATGTACATGTTGATACCTGGTTAAAGCATGCATGCTTATGATAAGTGTTTTGTGAAATCTGCTTAAGCTGAATTCGATACGAAAAATAAGTATGAGATGTTGGATATGAAATTACGAAAATGCCCTTGGAGCATAAGTATGACTAAACTACCCATCTGATAAAGGGAATGACCTAAAATCTGCATTCGACCTGATTATGCAATTTACACTACCCCAGATGTATGTTTTAATGGTAAGACTTCAGTATCATTATGCAATACATGTGATACAAACTCGGATAATCCCTCAAACTCTGTATAACACTTGAATGAGAATTCTCTGGAAATATTGTTGAAATTATAAGTCGATCCTTATGACAGTGATGCGTGAATTAAATGAGAATGATCGTAATGACCAAAAAGACGGTAATGCCCTCGAGCACCGTAATGTCTGATTAATTTGAATGACGTTATACCCTCAAGTTCTGTATTGAATGAATCGTCTGTAAAGGGGCGGAGAGTTATGACGACTTAGTCTCGTTTGAATATGTGAATGATGAAGGTACTGAATGGTAATTCAGAAAGAAATGGTGGATTTATTCCAATTTCCAAAATGGCTGAAAGGCCCTCTTGAGCTAAATATGCAGATATGCATTTGATGAAATTCTGAGATTTTAATAAGACTTTAAGGGCTAAAGCGCCCCTAAGTGTTAGGAATCACACTCATGTACGATAATCACTCCTGATATTAAAATAAGGTTGGAAGTTTTCTGCACAGAATATGAGTTCGACTACACTGCGGCAAGTCTAGTGGTGAAATACGAAAGCAACCGTTCAGATATACTTTACAGCCAGATACATTAGAAGGGTTGGTTAGAAATGCAAGGTTGAGGTATGATAGTTCGAATGATTTTGGAGGCTCGATAAACTTCTGGAAACATTAAATATTGTGAATCGTCATATCCTCATTAATGGGCTAAATTACGAAAATCATCCCTGATAGTTAAATGACCAAGATGCCCTCGTTGGCCCAAGTAATCAAAATAGCCTTCAGTGTATCTGATACCGTGAATAATCTTGACATAGAAATCTCTGAATGCCTGGTTGGAAATTTGATGAGCAAACAAAATTCCCGAGCCACTGTTTATGCCTTGTTGGTATAAATTACTAAAATGTCCGGGTATGATAAAATGACCATAATACCCTTGTAAGCCTAAATGGCTGAATCACTCAAGATATGCCAAAGCTCTGAAAGATCTTGATATATCATCTCCTGAATATCTGGGTTAAGCAGTTAGTATGAACCCCTTCTAATAGGGGCCACGTTTCAGAAATCCGTTCAAATCGTCACAAGTTCAATATGTCTTATTCCGTATATGCTAAACATCTCTGAAAAATGATCTGTTCCATCTAGTGTGTTCCATGTTTGTACTATATTCTGTTGGATGAACTGCATGACATTCTCTGCCTACTTGATAGTATGATATGTTAGCTTGATATATGATGGAACAATCTGTTTGCATAATGTATACTGAAATGTCTGCTCTGCTTAATAGTATGCCCATTTATCTGTCATATATGTTCTGTTAATCATGTCTGGAATCTGAACTCTAATTTCTGTCTGGGGTATACTGTTGGGTTATGATATGAAGTCTCTGTCGGTACAGCCCTGATCCAGCTGGTAAATCCTTATGGACTCAAGGTCTCCCCTTGAGTGGCACCTACGCCCATCGGGCCTAGGGTAAGTCCTTATGGACCTAAGGCACCCCCTTAGGTGGCACCTACGCCCATCGGGCCTAGGGTAAGTCCTTATGGACTCAAGGTCTCCCCTTGAGTGGCACCTATGCCCATCGGGCTTAGGGTAAGTCCTTATGGACCTAAGGCACCCCCTTAGGTGGCACCTACGCCCATCGGGCCTAGGGTAAGTCCTTATGGATGCAGTTCTGGGGGACTGCATATTGGTGTAAGGTTGGAGGGTATTTCTTGTAAACTTCAGTATGAACATTGGACATTTGCATTTAATCTGTTACGTGCTCATATGATATAATGTTAGATACTTATGTATGTTAATCTGTACTTATTGGAATACACTAGACGCCAAACTCTCTGATTCCTACCTCGTATATTATCAGCCTATATAATTTTCGTTTAATCCTCAAGGTCTGATTAAAGAACACATTAGGTGTTAAACTCCTTGTTCTCATCTTCTCAATCTGCAAGATTGTAATATTCTCGTCTGTTACTCGATGGGTGAATAAAGAACAAGTGTCGTTATTCTCAAGTATAATGTTACCCTGAAATAATGTAAAGAGAAAAGAGAACTGTCACTTCTTGGATCATCATGAAAATGTTATGCTTACCATATGTCTGCATGAACGTATAACATCTTTTGGTAGTTCTGTATTACTGAGCTTTCCCAAGCTCATGTTGTTTTTATCATCTCAGGATAAAAGATCAGATAAGTTGCACCTATCAACGTCGGTATGGGAGTTTCTTCGGCTCGTCAGGGAGTATGATATCTGTGTAACTAGGGGGCATGTGTGTTGTGTTTGTATTATACAAATGAGTCTGAAACTATTTTCTGCAACTGGTATTATGATTGTTTTATCGTTTTGAACGATTTCTGAAATTGTATTTTAAATCAGATATTTATTTTACGGTTTGAAAGGTTTAAATATATGTTTATTTGAAATTTTTCTGTGGGTCGCTCTTGTGACCCTAATGTGACTTCCTAGGATCCGTGGAACGCATAGGCGGGTCTAGGGGGTTACATTTAGTGGTATCAGAGCTTAGAGTTGCGTCATTCTGGGTAGATCGGCCGATCGTCTGTCATAGGGTGTCTGGTATGTGCATGCCCCTAGGTCCTGACCGTACTCCACCGAGCCGAAACTCTGATGCTGAATCATTTCTCTTGAAATAACCAAATCTGAATATTCTGCCTTCCATAGCTCAACATCTGCTTACAGGAAATGTCTATAACGTTTGTCTGTGTTTTGAATTAAATGGTTGAATATGAATCTGGATAAGGAACTTGAGATGGTTCGTACTTATGAATCAGATTAAGAATAATGTTTGATGCGGGATAACTGATGTAAGATTTCATGAAAGGCTATTCGGTGATAACGTTTGTGTCTGAAAATACCCTACTGAAAAAAAAAAACCCTATGAACTTCAGAGTTAAGTGTTTGCAATTGTGCAGAAAGTGTATAATCTGTGGTGCCTCTGTTAAATACAAAAGAAATAATTTTCCGGATATTACGTTGAAGGAAAGTGATATCCATTAATGACCTTAGATGTGTTCGATCAGTATGAAGAAAGGCATCTCCTTCAAGGTGCGGCTTGGTATATCCTTAAATATCATCCCTGACTGAAATTTGATGTTTACATCCTGATTTTTGGGAGTAGATGTTGGACTCCTAGAGTGTTTGTCTGAATTGTAGTTGTAGTTTTTCATCTAAAAATTGATGGTCAACCTAGAAGAGTAATTCGGATTCTGGAAGATATACCTTTGGGTGGTATGATTAGCTTATGTGGTAGATCGAAATGTCTCTTATCCTTGACTGAGGCCATTTATAATAAAAGTTATGAGACAAATATTTTCTTGGCACCGTACAAGATTCCGTATGGGTGCAATTACCGTATTCTGATAAACAGGTCTGAGATGAATTTGAATATAAAGTTACTTCGCGTGATTAAGGATATAACCGTCTGTGAGACACGAGGAATAACCATAATCTGATGGACAAGTTTCAGCAGGTAAATAAACGGAATTACAGTTTTGCTTTGATCCAACTCTGGTAAATTTCGAGGACGAAATTTCTTTTAAGGGGGAGAGAATTGTAACAATCTCAAATGGGGCTAGTAAAATTTTAAGAATTTTTGGGAGATTTAATCTTCTTTTTCCCTAAAAAGAATAATAGGTTTTGGGACTTAATTGAATGAATTCAGGTTTGGGAAGCTTGATTTATAAGGATTGATGACCAATTTGAAAATGGAATAAAGTTTGGAGACAAAAGTGTGAACTCCCCAAAAATTAAATGGCTAAGAGTGTAATTTGACCTTTTTTCTTTGAAGGATAATATATCTGCCAAGTTTAAGCGTTGGCAGAGGGAAAAAGGAAAGAAAAATGAAAGTGAGAAAAAAAGAAATAGGTAGAGATTCAATCTCAGATCTACCGAGATCCGACCGTTCATTTTCGACACCTCCACCACCATTTCGTTCATCATGTCGAGTCGAGTTCACCGGTACCAACGACATCATCATCGGAGTCACCGTTGGAGGGGGTGTTTGTTTATCGTCGGAAAACTTAAAAGGTTAGTATTCGAACTTTGAGTTTGAATTTTGAAAATCCGAGGCCACCACCGTGTTCAGAAGGTCGAAAACTATCGGCCTGTAAAATTTGGTGGCCAACGGCCGCCCACAGCCGCCGCACGCGCCCCACGCGCCGCCGGTCGCGAGTGGGCTTCGTTTGGGTTGACCGAGCTGGTTGACCGAGCCACCAAGCCGGTTGACCGAGCCGGTTGACCGAGCCGCCGAGCCGTTTGACCGAGCCGGTTGACCGAGCCGCCGAGCCGTTTGACCGAGCCGGTTGACCGAGCCGTCGAGCCGTTGACCGAGCCGGTTGACCGAGCCGTCGAGCCGTTTGACCGAGCCGTTGCCCCGACCCGTTGACCCGACCCGACCCGTTGAGTCAACTCGGTCAACCAGTGACATCAGCATGACGTCAGCATTGACTTTGTCTGCTGACGTCAGCGTTGACTGTTGACTGTTGACCGTTGACCGTTGACTTTGACCAAAAAGTCAACTTTTTCCGAAAAGCCCTATTTTATGTTTTTCGACGTCCTGAGTCCGATTTTGAAGCCCGTTTTGTGAAATTCTGACCCGAAGACCTCCGAATCTGACCTTGAACACGAAAGTGTTTAATTCTGTTAAGAGCTCTATGGATAAGAACTGAATTGTTAATTTGTGTATTTGAAGGTATGCTAATATCTCGGTATTTGAAATGTCATGGGACATCCAGTCCGGATTCGAATGCGATCGAATGTAGTATCGGGAGTTAACCGGTATAACTCGGAATTAAGGTAATACATTACTACCCCTTGTATGCTTTATGTACATGTTGATACCTGGTTAAAGCATGCATGCTTATGATAAGTGTTTTGTGAAATCTGCTTAAGCTGAATTCGATACGAAAAATAAGTATGAGATGTTGGATATGAAATTACGAAAATGCCCTTGGAGCATAAGTATGACTAAACTACCCATCTGATAAAGGGAATGACCTAAAATCTGCATTCGACCTGATTATGCAATTTACACTACCCCAGATGTATGTTTTAATGGTAAGACTTCAGTATCATTATGCAATACATGTGATACAAACTCGGATAATCCCTCAAACTCTGTATAACACTTGAATGAGAATTCTCTGGAAATATTGTTGAAATTATAAGTCGATCCTTATGACAGTGATGCGTGAATTAAATGAGAATGATCGTAATGACCAAAAAGACGGTAATGCCCTCGAGCACCGTAATGTCTGATTAATTTGAATGACGTTATACCCTCAAGTTCTGTATTGAATGAATCGTCTGTAAAGGGGCGGAGAGTTATGACGACTTAGTCTCGTTTGAATATGTGAATGATGAAGGTACTGAATGGTAATTCAGAAAGAAATGGTGGATTTATTCCAATTTCCAAAATGGCTGAAAGGCCCTCTTGAGCTAAATATGCAGATATGCATTTGATGAAATTCTGAGATTTTAATAAGACTTTAAGGGCTAAAGCGCCCCTAAGTGTTAGGAATCACACTCATGTACGATAATCACTCCTGATATTAAAATAAGGTTGGAAGTTTTCTGCACAGAATATGAGTTCGACTACACTGCGGCAAGTCTAGTGGTGAAATACGAAAGCAACCGTTCAGATATACTTTACAGCCAGATACATTAGAAGGGTTGGTTAGAAATGCAAGGTTGAGGTATGATAGTTCGAATGATTTTGGAGGCTCGATAAACTTCTGGAAACATTAAATATTGTGAATCGTCATATCCTCATTAATGGGCTAAATTACGAAAATCATCCCTGATAGTTAAATGACCAAGATGCCCTCGTTGGCCCAAGTAATCAAAATAGCCTTCAGTGTATCTGATACCGTGAATAATCTTGACATAGAAATCTCTGAATGCCTGGTTGGAAATTTGATGAGCAAACAAAATTCCCGAGCCACTGTTTATGCCTTGTTGGTATAAATTACTAAAATGTCCGGGTATGATAAAATGACCATAATACCCTTGTAAGCCTAAATGGCTGAATCACTCAAGATATGCCAAAGCTCTGAAAGATCTTGATATATCATCTCCTGAATATCTGGGTTAAGCAGTTAGTATGAACCCCTTCTAATAGGGGCCACGTTTCAGAAATCCGTTCAAATCGTCACAAGTTCAATATGTCTTATTCCGTATATGCTAAACATCTCTGAAAAATGATCTGTTCCATCTAGTGTGTTCCATGTTTGTACTATATTCTGTTGGATGAACTGCATGACATTCTCTGCCTACTTGATAGTATGATATGTTAGCTTGATATATGATGGAACAATCTGTTTGCATAATGTATACTGAAATGTCTGCTCTGCTTAATAGTATGCCCATTTATCTGTCATATATGTTCTGTTAATCATGTCTGGAATCTGAACTCTAATTTCTGTCTGGGGTATACTGTTGGGTTATGATATGAAGTCTCTGTCGGTACAGCCCTGATCCAGCTGGTAAATCCTTATGGACTCAAGGTCTCCCCTTGAGTGGCACCTACGCCCATCGGGCCTAGGGTAAGTCCTTATGGACCTAAGGCACCCCCTTAGGTGGCACCTACGCCCATCGGGCCTAGGGTAAGTCCTTATGGACTCAAGGTCTCCCCTTGAGTGGCACCTATGCCCATCGGGCTTAGGGTAAGTCCTTATGGACCTAAGGCACCCCCTTAGGTGGCACCTACGCCCATCGGGCCTAGGGTAAGTCCTTATGGATGCAGTTCTGGGGGACTGCATATTGGTGTAAGGTTGGAGGGTATTTCTTGTAAACTTCAGTATGAACATTGGACATTTGCATTTAATCTGTTACGTGCTCATATGATATAATGTTAGATACTTATGTATGTTAATCTGTACTTATTGGAATACACTAGACGCCAAACTCTCTGATTCCTACCTCGTATATTATCAGCCTATATAATTTTCGTTTAATCCTCAAGGTCTGATTAAAGAACACATTAGGTGTTAAACTCCTTGTTCTCATCTTCTCAATCTGCAAGATTGTAATATTCTCGTCTGTTACTCGATGGGTGAATAAAGAACAAGTGTCGTTATTCTCAAGTATAATGTTACCCTGAAATAATGTAAAGAGAAAAGAGAACTGTCACTTCTTGGATCATCATGAAAATGTTATGCTTACCATATGTCTGCATGAACGTATAGCATCTTTTGGTAGTTCTGTATTACTGAGCTTTCCAAGCTCATGTTGTTTTTATCATCTCAGGATAAAAGATCAGATAAGTTGCACCTATCAACGTCGGTATGGGAGTTTCTTCGGCTCGTCAGGGAGTATGATATCTGTGTAACTAGGGGGCATGTGTGTTGTGTTTGTATTATACAAATGAGTCTGAAACTATTTTCTGCAACTGGTATTATGATTGTTTTATCGTTTTGAACGATTTCTGAAATTGTATTTTAAATCAGATATTTATTTTACGGTTTGAAAGGTTTAAATATATGTTTATTTGAAATTTTTCTGTGGGTCGCTCTTGTGACCCTAATGTGACTTCCTAGGATCCGTGGAACGCATAGGCGGGTCTAGGGGGTTACACTTTGTGTCCGGAACAAGTATGCTTCCAGTTCCAATCATTTTGTTGGTCTCGGCGACCGAACAATGGTAAGTTATGTTGTGGGATTGTCCAAATACCGTTTGCCATGCCAGCCGCTTTGGATACGAAACTCCTTCGCTTGAGTCTTAAATCTGTGTTTCTTGGACTGCTATGATAACTAAGTTGCCTCCGTAAAATCCCAAACAACAATGTCCACTCTTTTATCCATAAAATTTTATTACACTATGTAATTTTTAAAACACTCTTAATTTTTTTAAATGGATGATTAGAATTTCTTTTTCAACGAAGTACAATTTAAATTTATATAGATTTGATTTTTTAAGTAAAAAAATACAGGTATAGTAGAAGCATGGTTTAAAGTAAAATGAAATTTAGATGCGCTACGATATGAAAGTTGAACATATGTATTAAAATTTAAAAGAGTTTATTTTTCTCTACCATTTTGGAAAGTTAGAACTTTGACTCGAATTGAAGTGAAAACGGTAAGAAACAAAAGTAAAAATAAAAAGGTCATTGGTGTTATGGGCGGATTGACGTGTAGTTTATTAGGGGTAAATTAACTGCACTTAGGTTTAGAAAATCATTGGAAAAAGTAGGAAATTAGTTTGGGAGAAAGAAAATTAAATGGATTTGATTCTTTAATATTTCAAATTATTTTGGTTCAAAAATATAGTATTTCAAATTATTTTAAAGTCTTACTTTTTTCTAAGGATTAATATCCTATATATACACGGTGGAAATTTTTCGTTACCACAAGCGCCTTAGTTTTAGGGTATAAGAAGTTAGTTTAAGGTATATTGTTCAAGGGTTTAGGTGTAGAAGTTTAAAATTTAGGAATAATTGTTTCAATTTAAGGTTTAGGATTATAATTTAGGGTTTATATGCTAGGGTTTAATTTTTAGGGTAATATGGTGAGGATTTAGGTTTTAACCTATAAACCCTAAATTATAACCATAAACCTTAACTTGAAACAACAATCCCTAAATTCTAACCCCTACACCTAAACCCCTAAATCCTATACCCTAAACTAATTCCCTATACCCTAAAACTAAGGCGCTTGTGGAAACTTTCAATTTCCACCGCCTGTGTATACAATATTTATTTTTTTAATTGATAAATTCATTCATTGTTAAAAGTAAATGAAGAGTCCAGAGTTTTGAGATAAATTTAAATTGTAAATTCTAACCAAATGGCTTTTAATTTTTTTAATATGAGTTCCAATAAATAATTTATTGAGCTAAAGGGAATAAGTGATCTTTCTTCTAAGATAGTGGAGACAAAAAGCATAATGTGTATCTATTAGTCTTTTTATTATTAAAGTTAATTTTAATTTTATCTGTTCCGATTGCAAGTGCTGAAACTATTTTTTTTCTATAAATTATGTCAGAAATAAGTTTCGAAATCGAATGAATGATCAATGGTTGAATGATTTTTTAATGACACTCATAAAATATAAGATGTTTAAGAGTGTTATGATAAAAAATATTCTGCAATTTTTTCAAAAAATAAAATCTCGTCAAAGACCGTTATCGAAAAAAAGAGAAAATAATTTTTATATTCTTGTTAATTTATTATTATTATTATTATTAATTTTTGAGAGATTATTAGGTTGTTTGATAAATTTAAATAGATTTGATAACTTTTTATTCTTATAGTATAAAATTTTAGTTCGTTTAATTTTAATTTTTCTTAACATACTCATTATGATGTTTAGATCCGCTTGTGCATCAGAGAATTCACCAGTGAAAAAAGATTGCGAGAGTGGCCACGTTTTGCGAAATGTATAATAATAATAATAATAATAATAATAATAGGGTAAAGTTTACAAATGATCACTAAATTTTGGTCAATTATTCAATTTAGTAACAAAACTTTCAATTGCTTTTAATGTTACCATTAAACTTTTGATTTTGCTTTAATTTGGCCACTAAACAATTAACTGTAGTTAAGTATGTGATGTGGCAGTTAAGAAAGATGATATAATAATAAATTTAATCCTCCACATTTACACATGTAATCAATTTAGTCATAATTCAAAAAAATAATAAGTTTAGCATCAATATTTACAAATCATTTCAATTTGATCCTAATTTGAATTAGAAATAATTTAATATTTAATAATTTAATGGACCAAATTGAAATGATTTGTAAATATTGATGTTAAACTTATTATTTTTTTTGAATTATGACTAAATTGATTACATGTATAAATGTGGAGGATTAAATGTATTAATATACCATTTTTCTAACTATCATGTCACCTATTTGACGGCATAAAGGTTTAGTAGTCAAATTGAAACAAAATTAAAAGTTTAATGGTAATATTGAAGCAATTGAAAGTTTAATTACAAAATTAAATAATTGACCAAAGTGTAATGACCATTTGTTAACTTTACCCATAATAATAATAATTGACGAAGAAGGGAGAGCAATTGCAATTGCAATTGCATTTGCAGGCAGGAAGAAAGGTGAAGTCACCGTTCTCCCAATTCCCATGATACCATGATTCAGCTTCAGCAAGAAGCTCCCCTATCTTTACACTTACCTTCATTTGATCTTTGCTCTCGCATCGATCCTCGGATCTGATTCAATCAGATCTTCAACAAAATCACTAGGGGTTTGTCGGATAATTCAAATCATTTAATAACCAAAAAATAATAAGGAAATGGCGGGGGCCGTATCGGCACTATTTCTTCTAGATATAAAAGGCCGTGTCCTCGTGTGTCGTGACTACCGTGGCGACGTCTCCGCTGCACAGGCTGAACGCTTCTTCACCAAACTCATCGAAAAAGAGGTTCCTCTTTTCTTCTCTTGTATATTTATATTCTCGGAATCTCAATTATAATAAATCTTATATTATTCTGCTAATTGATTTAATTGTTTTCTTTTAAAATGTTTGAATTTGCCTATTTGCAGTTCGAATTTGCTTTAAGTTTTAATGAGGCTGAAATTTGTTAGCTTATTGTTGAATTTCTTTATTTTGGGTTTGATTCTCAGGGAGATCCACAGTCTCAAGATCCAGTGGTGTACGATAATGGAGTAACTTACATGTTTATACAGCACAACAACGTCTACTTGTTGACCGCCACGAGGCAGAATTGCAATGCCGCCAGTCTTCTTTTCTTCCTGCACCGTGTAGTTGATGTAAGCGCAATTCGGTAATTGTAGTTTCCTGCCTTTTCTATGATCAAAATTTTCAATTGAATTGAGCTGTTTACCTTTGCTGTTTGGTCCTTTACACGGATCTGAATTATTATTCCAGGTTTTTAAGCATTATTTTGAGGAGTTAGAAGAGGAGTCGCTTAGGGATAACTTTGTTGTAGTGGTATGTGGGAATCAAACACTTTCCCTTTTAGGTTAAATTGTTCCAGCACTGGTTGTTTGATGGTAGTGGTTTGTAATTCATACTAATATAGTTTGCAATTGGCTATATTTGTTATGCCTTTGGCAGTACGAGTTACTTGATGAGATTATGGATTTCGGCTATCCTCAATACACAGAAGCAAAAATACTTAGTGAATTTATTAAGACTGATGCATATAGGATGGAAGTTACGCAGAGGCCTCCGATGGCTGTTACAAATGCAGTCTCTTGGCGGAGTGAGGGAATAAACTACAAGAAGAATGAAGTATGTGGCTGTTTTTTATGGTTATTCTTTTGAGTCATTTATCAATGTCTTCAGACACTAGATTATGAAGATTTATTCTCCATTTCAGGTTTTCTTGGATGTGGTTGAAAGCGTGAACATGCTTGTCAACAGCAATGGACAAATAATTAGGTCCGATGTTGTTGGAGCATTGAAGATGAGAACTTATTTGAGGTCTGTTTCTGATAGTCTGGAATTTTATGGTTTGTCTAAAAGGGATATACTTTATCTCAAATCTCAGTTCTCTCTTTATTTAAGAATGTACATGGTTATTTTTGTTAACAGATTAATTGTGTGTCACTGTGTCTAATAAAGTGGCGATACTAAATAGTGTGACTAGTGTAGCAAAACTCATAGTCAACAACTTCGTAATTTGCAAGTTGAAACCAATAGATTGATGCATGTAAAATTTATATGCCAGTGTGTGTGTGTGTGGGGGGGGGGGGGGGGGGGGAGAAAGGAGGTGATATATAGGATTGAGGGAAGTACAACTTCCTACAATTTGGATAATGCCTCCAATACCACATTGAGAAATTGTGAATATCCATTATGGTCCATGTCTAGAGGTTTAAATCAATAATAAAGAGACCCTCACAAGTGTGGGTTTAAGCATATTTATATGTACACCATAATAGATCTCATAATTCTCAATGTAGGATTGAGGGAAGTACAAAGTTAGAAGTGAGAATTGAGACCATTCATTTGAAAATTCTGTTTGCAATGCCATTCATGCGTGGCACAGTTGAAGCTCTGAAAATTCTAGCGTGTTCATGCATGCCTTTTCTGTCTATTCCATGTTATAGGCAGCTGAAACCTTCATGCATACAGACATGGTCCAAACAATTAATTTTCTTGATATTTATGGCATAACAAAATATCTTTTAATTTTGGAAGTTCTTATTTGAGCTATCTATTCATTTATTTGGTTTCAATTTATGTGTTTCAGTGGTATGCCCGAGTGTAAGCTTGGTCTAAATGATAGAGTTTTGCTCGAGGCACAAGGCCGTGCGACAAAGGGAAAGGCAATTGATTTGGAGGATATAAAGTTTCATCAGTATGTAGCCTAACATTCTTTTCTACTTGAGTTCTGATTGTTCTTTTTAGCTTTTGGTTGCAACAGCTACTGAATCTGATATGTTGCAAATTTTCCTCCCATGAATGGTTTGCTCTAGGTGTGTACGTCTGGCCCGGTTTGAAAATGACAGGACTATCTCTTTCATACCTCCTGATGGGTCCTTTGATCTCATGACATATAGACTAAGTACTCAGGTGGATGTTTGGCATCTGAATTCTCATTCTACCTTCATTCTTTCTTTCTGCCGGACAGTGATTTCTTGACACAGCAATGGTGATTATTTCTGCTTTTTATTTTTTCAGGTAAAGCCTCTTATATGGGTGGAAGCTCAAGTTGAAAAACATTCAAGAAGTCGTGTGGAGATTATGGTAAAGGCTAGAAGTCAGTACAAGGAGCGTAGGTACTGGGTTTTTGTTCGTATTGCTATGTACTAGTCTCTTTATTTAATTTCTAGGGTATGTAGGTGAGCTTATCTCATGGTTAGATTAGTAAGTGCTCACAAAGACGTAACAATTCTTTACAGTACTGCTACAAATGTTGAGATTGCGGTGCCTGTGCCTGCTGATGCTTCCAGTCCAAATATTCGGACATCAATGGGATCTGCAGCATATGCACCTGAAAATGATGCACTGATGTGGAAAATAAGGTCTTTTCCTGGGGGCAAGGTATCATCTACCTACTACAGACTTATTGAAAGCTCTCTGTCTAGCCATGGTTACTCATACTTTTGAAATTCATAACATTAGGAGTATATGTTGAGGGCCGAGTTTACTCTTCCTAGCATAACAGATGAAGAGGCAACTCCAGAGAGAAAAGCTCCTATACGTGTGAAGTTTGAAATTCCGTATTTTACTGTTTCTGGGATACAGGTATGCCCTTCAAATGCATTTTATTTATTTTAATATTTATTCTTGTCTTCATTTTTATTCTCTTATCAATCTTTTTTCTTTTACACGCGATCTTGCTCAAAGGGATATAAAAAAAATACAAAATTGTTTGCTCTCCCTTGTCTGTCTTCCATGATGTTATTGTCATTTCAGTACAGTTCAATTGAAACAATGGTTAACCCCCCTGGAATTTGCAATGTTTGCATTTGTTTTGGTAATTTTTCTGACCCACACATATCCGGGTTTTGTAGGTTCGCTATCTGAAGATTATTGAGAAAAGTGGTTACCAGGCACTTCCATGGGTACGGTACATTACAATGGCTGGCGAGTATGAACTAAGACTTATTTAATAGCCATCATTCTTTTGTATCAAGATTTCCAGTTCACTGCGTTTTAGGCAAGTTAGATGAAGGGACATAACGATTGAAGGAAAGCTGTTGATATAAACAAAGGCCTTGTGAAGAGCATGAAAGAGCGGTTGGTCGTAGAAAACATTTTCTGTTTCATATTTTATAGAGTCTGCATTATAATTGGTTTTATTATCTGATTAGGTGTGTGAAGAGCAACAGCAAATTTTTCCCTTATCAAACAACAAATTGTATACTGTGATTTATTTTGTCGATGATTTTTTTGTTTGAATTTATTGGCGAAGCGAAGGGAGTTGGAAAGCTAATACAGCATGAAGCTAGATATAGATTAAGAAAATGTGAGTCAGTTGAAATACTTTTTAGGAGTAAAAGTAATGAGAAACAAGAAGGAAGTGTGTTCTCAACTTACAGGAAGTGAAAAATTAGTAGTATTTTATATAGTAATCATAGGCATACTTGTATTGAGTGTTTCGTCCATGTTTATTGCCTGGAACCAAGGCTGATAGGAGATATTCTATCAGGTATTGTGGATTTGCTGGTGGAAACCGATATCTTAGGAAAAGTAAAAATCAAATATATATATATATATATATATTCATTTGCCTTTCTGGTTCCCTAAGGTTTTACCATGACTAATTTGAATCGACTTGTATTGCACACCTAGAGTTGAGAAGCACGGATACAACAACTTCAAATCGTTTCAAGTACTAAAAGTGTCACAACATAGGTACAACTGGAGTACGTACTAAAGATGTCTCACATTGATGAGATACGACTAAAAGTGATCAGAGAAGGTTGAGATATGTACCGTAGACGTCCCACGTTGATGGGGTACGACTGAAAGTAATTGAAGTCGATTAAAATATTTTTGGAGATGTTTTAGGGACCACACATGACATTCACTTGCGTTCCCGGAGTTATTATTGTCATGTAACGGACCGGTTCTGCCTGGCTGGTCGATTATGGGTGTTGGTGGGTTTAGATATTTGGGTGGGTGGATGGATCATGATTCATGAATATAGTTATTTGTTTTATTCGGGCTTTGGTTTATTTGTTTTAGGTTTTTGGGTGTAAAAACAGTCTTTTAATTTAGGGTAAAGTACACAGACGGTCACTGAACTTTTGTAAAAATAAAATAAAATGGTAACCAAACTTTCAAAAATCACAAAATAGCAATTAAACTTTATGTTTTATAACAAAATAGTAACAGACGTCAAATGTCGTTAAGTGGCTGTTATAAAATTTGGTATAATAACACATTTAGTCCTTCATATTTATACATTCAATCAATTTAGTCCTAATTCGAAATAATTCACTAAATTTAGCCCTCATTATTTACACATTCTTTCAATTTGGTCCTTAAAGCAAATATCCAAAGTATGGTAACATGATAAATAATTACAATTAAATTTTTATAGGAACTCGAAAACTCGAATAAAAAAATTCAAATAAAGTTTGAGTTGTAAAATATGACGCGTCAACTCGAATAACTCGAAATTTTTTGACTCGACTCGATCGAACGCTCATCTCTATCTTAAGATATGACGCGTCAACTCGAATAACTCAAAATATTCCAATATTTTAAATCATTTTTTCTTTTAAGTCGAATATTTTTTAAAATATAACATTTAATATTTTCATATTTAAATCACATTGATTATTTAATAACAACTTTAAATATTCGATTTAAAAGAAAAAAAATTGATTTAAAATATTCGAATATTTAATAAAAATTTTATAGGAACTCGAAAACTTGACTCGACTTGAACCGAAAAAATTTTAAATAAAGTTTGAGTTGTAAAATATGACGCGTAAACTCGAATAACTCGAAATTTTTTGACTCGACTCGATCGAACGCTCACCTCTATCTTAAGATATGACGTGTCAACTCGAATAACTCGAAATATTCGAATATTTTAAATAATTTTTTCTTTTAAATTGAATACTTTTTAAAATAGAATGTTTAATATTTTCATATTTAAATCACATCGAATATTTAATAGCTACTTTAAATATTTGATTTAATTTAAAAATATTTGATTTAAAAGAAAAAAATTAATTTAAAATATTCAAATATTTAATTAAATTTTTATAGGAACTTGAATCGAAAAAATTTCAAATAAAGTTTGAGTTGTAAAATATGATGCGTCAACTCGAATAACTCGACTCGATCGAACGCTCACATCTATCTTAAGATATGACGTGTCAACTCGAATAACTCGAAATATTTGAATATTTTAAATCATTTTTTCTTTTAAATCACATCAAATATTTAATAACTACTTTAAATATTTGATTTAATTTAAAAATATTTGATTTACAAGAAAAAAATTGATTTAAAATATTCGAATATTTAAAGTAGTTATTAAATATTCGAATATTTAAAAGAAAACTATTTAAAATAGTTATTAAATATTAGAATATTTTAAATCATTTTTTTCTTTTAAATCGAATATTTTTAAGTTAAATTGAATATTTAAAGTAGTTATTAAATATTCGATGTGATTTAAATATGAAAATATTAAATATTCTATTTTAAAAATATTCGATTTAAAAGGAAAAATGATTTAAAATATTCGAATATTTCGAGTTATTCGAGTTGACGCGTCATATCTTAAGATAGAGATGAGCGTTCGATCGAGTCGAGTCAAAAATTTTCGAGTTATTCGAGTTGACGCGTCATATTTTACAACTCAAATTTTATTTGATTTTTTTCGATTTGAGTCGAGTCGAGTTTTCGAGTTCCTATAAAAATTTAATTGTAATTATTTATCATGTTATCATACTTTGGAATTTTGTTTTAAGGACCAAATTGGAAGAATGCGTAAATAATGAGGGCTAAATTTTGTGAATTGTTTCAAATTATGACTAAATTGATTGAATGTATAAATATGAATGACTAAATATGTTATTATACCAAATTTTATAACAATCACTTAACGATATTTAACGTCTAGTTACCATTTTGTTATAAAACATAAAGTTTAATTGCCGATTTTTGAAAGTTTGGTTACCATTTGTTTTTTTTACCAAAGTTCAGTGACCGTCTATGTACTTTACCCTTTATGTAACCCCCTCGTCCTGGTCTGGCCGGATGACCAGTCCGAGTGAGTCACACGGGGAAAACCGAGTGAAAACTCCCTAAGGAATTCCCCCTCGGTTAGCAACCCTATTTTTTTTCATTTTAAATCTTGTCTAGATGATTATTAGATCCTAAGTGGTCATACAGCGGAACAACATTCACAAAAACACACAAACGAACTCAATTAAAACTTGTACTGCAGGCGGTATCGATACACCTAAGGGGTGTATCGATACCCCTTGACTAGGTCAACTGGTCAGAGTCAACCAGAGGAGACCGTATCGATACGCTAGGGACCCGTATTGATACCAAGATGGACAGTAGCTCCAGTGACCAAAATGGTATCGGTACACCAGAGGCCCGTATCGATACCAAGATGGACAGTAACTCCAGTGGCCAAAATGGTATCGATACACCCCTTCGTGTATCGATACACGAGGCCTGCAACAAGAAGGCGGTATCGATACCGAACCAGCCGTATCGATACCCCTGCACAGCAAAGACCTCCAAACTCAACTAAAACGAACAAGACTCGAACCTAGATGCATTTTAGAACTTCCCTAGACCCAATCAAGCACTCATACAACATTTACATACCACTATATAGCCATACAAGCACCCAACAAGTATAACAACAAGGAACTCAGGCAAAGAACTCAAGATGGCATTTTAACATTCAAAGATCATACAAGGAACTCAAAGCCTTTAAGGCTCAAAACAAGCATATAAGAGGTTTACACCCACATCAAGGCAACCTAACACATCCTAAAGCATGCCATCATACACACCAATATTCATCAAAGTATAGCATGCTTACAACCATAATCAATCCGAAACAACATCATTTGAAAGAGTCATACAAAGCTCATACAAACACCCCCTATTGCCACATTGCTTAATTACTACAAAATTAACCATACTTGAGCAACAACTTGGAAAACCCTTCTTGCCTTGCTCCGAGCTAACACCACGCTAATGATCTGTATTGTTGAACATTGAGAGCGTAAGCTATAAGCTTAGTGAGGGTGCTCTAAAACGAAAAACATCAACAATGCAGGGTTCAAGCATGTTAAATCCTAATCTCACATATATCAAGCATTGACATGAAATCAAGTAGACCTAGCTAGTCTTTCAAGTGGCATATATGGTCTCTCAATCCTAACAAGTTTAAACATCAACATCCACATCATGCATCAATACTATATACCACGATCACATATCACCATCATATATCACAATACATGAACAAGTTTAATTGGCCACTTTAATTACCCCGATTGTGCGGATTTATAACTTAACAACACTTTACCTCGGTGGGATTACACTCATCACCGGACCTTGCGTGTGCGGGATTCCACTCATCGCCACACGCCCTACGGATGGGATTCCACTCATCATCCCGTAGAAACATATAAAAAGCTTCCGGTGGAATGTTACATCACCGTACTCCTCCTTGATGACTTAACGCCATCAAGACCACGTACGTTTTGACTCAATTTGTGTGCACACTATCCTAATGATAGATCATTTACAACCGATAATAATTTAGTGCCAATTATCATTATCAAACACATATCATCAACCACACTCATGCTCATCACATATATCCACATCATGATATAATATACATGCACTATATAATCACAAGTACAAGAGCATAGCTAAGCAAGCACAATAGCATTTAAGGATATCAAAGGCTAAGCTATCAACTTGAATTAAATGGAAGTGGTCTACCAAGCACACTTTACACACACACTACACATACTCGAACCAAACTTAAAAACAAGTTGAACCACTCACCGCCCTTCCTTAGCAATTCGAACCAATCCTCTTACGAACCCGGATTCGGTCCCAAAGCCTCTTCAACGCTTCCTCTTGTTTCTAGCCAAACAAAACATACACATTACACCACAATTCAATGCTAAACTCAACCATCAACTGACTTCACAAACCCAACCCCAATTTCCACAAATTCCCAAACCACATAATATCTCAACAATCTCATTTTCGTACTCCAACAACCCATGGCTGAAACACCCATTTCCAAACACCCAAATGACTTCCAAAACATCCCAAAACACCCTCATATCATAGGTAGACCAACAACCCTTCAATTTCAACATTAAACCTCCCAAAAACTCAAGTTTTACAACCTTAAAACTTGCTCTAAGACCACACTACGAATTTTCATCAAAACTCAACCAAATTAATATATATTGTGTATTTAATTATGCTTAAACAAAACCCCAACATGATTTATCAAAACGAATTGAAAAACCCCTTTAAAAACCCAAACTTTAACATAAACCCTAATTTCCAAAACTCCATATTTTTGAAATCTAAGACAATGGTTGGATAGGGGATAAAGAGGAGAGTTGGAAAACATATTTACCTTTCAAAAACACCTTGAATCGAAGTAGCAATCCAATGGAATAGTAACTAAGGTTGGAAAGGGTTTGAAAAGGGTGGGGAGAGTTTCCAACGTGAAAGGGAGATGGGGAAAAGGGGGAAGACAACTTTTTCTATAAAGTGGTCTAGCTTTTTAAAAGTTTTTGGTAAAATTGCAACATAGGTCCCTTCCCTTTCATTAAAGCTCAATTTGGTCATTATCTGAAGTTGGTTTATTTTAATTAAATTTTATTTGACTCGAACTATAACCCGGCTAACTCCTAGGCCCAAAACACGGGTGTTACAACTCTCTCCCACTTAAGGAATTTCGTCCCCGAAATTACCTGACTGAAAGAGATACGGAAACTGCTTTTCCATATCATCTTTCCTCTCCCAAGTGGCCTCGTCCACACCTCTACGTTGCCACCGCACCTTCACTAACTCAATCGATCTACTCCTCAACACCTTACTGTCAGAAGCTAAGATCTCCACGGGCTCTTCCTCATAAGTCAAATCCGGATTCAATTCAATTTCTTCCACGGGCATAACATGTGACGGATCGGACCTATACTTACGAAGCATCGAAACATGGAACACATCATGTATCTTCTCAAGCTCGGACGGCAAACGCAACTGATAAGCAACGAGACCAACCCTCTTCACAATCTCATACGGTCCTATGTACCTCGGACTCAACTTCCCTTTTCGGCCAAATCTCATCACATTTTTCCACGGAGACACCTTCAAGAATACCTTCTCACCCACTGAGAACTCAACTTCCTTCCTCTTCAAATCGGCATAGGACTTCTGCCTATCCGAAGCAGCCTTCAAACGATCACAAATCAATTTTACCTTGTCGGTCGTCCCTTTTAGCAAATCCGGCATAGGTAACAATTTCTGTCCTACCTCGGCCCAACATACTGGAGTCCTACACTTCCGGTCATACAAGGCCTCATACGGAGCCATCTGAATGCTCGGCTGAAAGCTGTTATTGTACGCAAACTCTACTAGAGGCAAATGTTTCTCCCAAGTACCTTGAAAGTCAATGATGCAACAACGTAACATATCCTCTAAGATCTGAATAACCCTCTCCGACTGACCATCTGACTGAGGATGATAAGAAGTGCTGAAGTTCAAACGAGTACCCAAGGCTGTATGCAGACACTCCCAAAATCTAGAAGTAAACCGCGGATCTCTATCCGATACAATGGACTTCGGTACACCATGTAGCCTCACAATCTCACCAATGTACAAGTCGGCTAATCTATCTAGAGTGTAAGTAGTGTTGACTGCCAAGAAGTGAGCACACTTCGTAAAACGATCTACTATCACCCAAACTGAGTTCTTCTTCGTAGGAGTCAAAGGCAAACCCGAAACAAAATCCATGGTGATGTTCTCCCATTTCCATTCCGGAATTCTCAACGGCTGCAACAAACCTGAGGGATCCTGATGTTCCGCCTTCACTCTCTGACACACTAAGCACTTACTCACAAAGTCGGCTACATCTCTCTTCAAGCCAACCCAAAAGTACTCATTCTTCAAGTCGCGGTACATCTTCGTACTTCCCGGATGCATAGCAAACGAACTACTGTGGGCTTCAGTCAAGATCGTACGTCTCAAATCACTGTCTTCTGGCACAACTATCCTGTCTTTGAAACATAAAACCCCATCAGTGCTGAAACTGTAGTCTGAAGATCTACCCTCGGCTATATCTTGCACGTGAGGTGCCAAAGATCTATCTAAAAGCTGTTTCTCTCGAATCAACTGACCTAGAGTAGGTCTAACCTGAAGCTCGGCTATCAAGCCACCATCTCCAGACAAACTCAATCTAGTAAACATAGCTCTCAAGTCTACGACCATCTTCATACTCAAAGCATCGGCCACTACATTGGCCTTACCCGGATGGTACTCAATAGTAAGATCGTAGTCCTTTAGTAGCTCTAACCACCTACGCTGTCTGAGATTCAAATCTCGCTAAGTCATAATGTACTTCAAACTCTTGTGGTCGGTGTATACTGTGCATTTCTCCCCATACAAATAATGTCTCCAAATCTTCAGAGCAAACGCAACTGCAGCTAACTCTATGTCATGGGTCGGATAGTTGCGCTCATGGGTCTTCAACTGTCTTGAGGCATAAGCCACTACTCTTTTGTCTTGCATCAGAACACATCCTAGCCCTACATAAGAAGCATCACTATAGACTACATAGTCCTTCCCGGACTCAGGCTGAATCAAAATCGGAGCTTGGGTCAAAGCTTCTTTCAATTTCTCAAAGGCTTTCTGTCTTGCATCTGTCCACTCAAACTGAACACTCTTCTGAAGTAACTGTGTCAACGGAGCGGCTAACTTAGAGAAGCCCTCTACAAATCTCCTATAGTATCCGGCTAAGCCTAGGAAGCTACGTACCTCTGTCACAGACTTCGGTTGCTTCCACTCAACAATGGCTTCAATCTTCTTCGGATCAACTCTAATGCCTTCAGCTGACACTACATGTCCTAAGAAGACTACCTCACGGATCCAGAACTCACACTTGCTGAGCTTCGCATACAACTGATGATCTAGCAAAGTCTTCAAAACAAGTCTCAAATGTCGGTCATGGTCTTCTTCAGTTCTAGAATACACCAAGATGTCATCAATAAATACAACTACAAACTGATCTAGATACTGATGAAAGATCCTATTCATCATGTCCATGAAAGCTGCCGGTGCATTAGTCAACCCAAATGGCATGACTAAAAACTCATAATGACCGTATCTAGTCCTAAAGCCTGTCTTCGGTACATCAACCTCTCTAACCTTTAGCTGGTAGTAACCTGACCTCAAATAAATCTTCGAAAAGACAGATGCTCCTCTCAACTGATCAAACAAGTCATCAATTCTAGGCAACGAATATTTATTCTTCACTGTCAACTGATTTAACTGCCTGTAATCTATACACATTCTCATACTTCCATCTTTCTTCTTCACAAACAACACTGGTGCACCCCAAGGTGAAGAACTAGGCCTAATAAAACTTCTATCTGTCAATTCTTGCAACTGAGTCTTCAACTCTTTCAATTCTTTCGGTGCCATACGATACGGAGCAATCGAAACAGGAGCTGAATCAGAATAAGTCTCAATGCTGAACTCTACCTCTCTGTCTGGTGGTAGCCCTGGCAATTCTTCCGGAAACACACTAGGAAAATCACATACTGTCCGGATGTCCTGAGGTCTAACCTCACTCATGTTAGGGTTCATCACATACGTTAAGTATGATTCACACCCCAACTCAACTAATCTCTTAGCCTCTAACACTGAAACCACATTGGACAAGAACTTCACGTTCTCGCCCACCACCACAATCTCATAATCATCTGTGAGCTTCAAAGAAATCCGCTTAGTTTCAAAATCTATCCTAGCTCTATGCTCCGTGAGCCAATCCATACCCAGAATCACATCGAAACCATAGAAAGGAAGCTCCATCACATCCACTGGAAACACATGCCCCTGAACCATCAACGGACACCTTCGGTACATCTTCCTAACTACTACCGTGTCCCCAAAGGAACTAGTAACACTAACTCCTACCTCTAGCAATTCACAAGGCAAATTCAAAGACTGTGCATACTCACTCAATATGTACGAATGTGTAGACCCAGAGTCAATCAAAGAAAGCAAACCCAAAGACTGTATCGAGAAGTTACCTGCGATCACATCGGTGTCATGCTGCTCCCCGCGCTGAGCGTAAACCCTAGCCTGTCCTCCGCCCTCCGGCTGGACTGCAACTACATGAGCTAAATTTCTCTGATCATCGTTCCTCGGCTGGAAATTACCTCTACCGCGCCCGCGGCCTCTCTGAAAGTCGTTGGCTCTAGCAGGAGCCTGAGCTGGTGCCTGTCCCACCTGATGTGGACAGTCACGTCTAATATGGTCTCTAGCACCACAACTCCAACAAGAATGGTAGTTCCCCCAACACTCACCGGTGTGGTTCCTCCCGCAAGTAGCACATGTGGGCAACTTCCCACCAGCTCTCTGACCCTGATGGCCCTTACCGTGGTTACCGCCACGACGCCTATGATCATACTGATGTCTGTTGTCTTGATGCCTCTTGGCATCACCTCTATCAAAGTTGCTGGACCTCTTACCCGAACTAGATCCACCTGACCGCCTGGTCAAACTCAAGTTGTGCTCTAAGTCCTTGGCCCTCGAGACCAAGACATCAAAATCTGTGTAATCTGAAGCTAGTGTATAAGTCTTGATTTCTTCATTCAGCCCATAACGGAAGCGGTTACAACGCTCCACCTCAGTAGGTACAAGCTCGGGTGCATACTGACTCAATCTAACAAATCTGATCTCGTAATCGGTCACAGACATACTCCCCTGAAGCAATGCCATAAACTCTCTCTTCCTCTCATCGAGGTATCGCGGACCCAAATACTTCTTCCGGAATGTCGTCTCAAAGAACTCCCATGTAATCTCGGCCTCATACATCCATGAGGTAACGGTGACCCACCAGGTGTAGGCATCACCCTGAAGCAAAGACTCAACGCATCCCAACTTGCGCTCACCAGTACATCCCATCTGAGCAAGAATACGGACAGTCTTCTCAAACCATAACTCTGATCGCTCTGGAGTAGCACCTCTGAACTCTTCGGCCCCAAGGTCTCGAAGTCTCTCTAATGGCAATCCGGTGCCCTCACCCTGATGATGAGCTGCCTGACCCCCGGCTACTGCAGCCTGAAATGCCCCAGCAATTGCCTGAACCAACGGAGCTAAGTCTATCCCGGCCGGTCCTTGGCCACCTTGGCCACCTTGACCTCCTTGTGGTCCATCTCCTTCGGCCCCGGCCTCACCCCCCGCTCCCGGTGGAGGAGGTGGTGGTGGTGGAGGTGGTGGAGGAGCTCCAACTCCAACCACAGGCTCTCCCACTTGAGCCTCAACTCTCACTACTGGCTCTACTCCTGGAGCCTTTGCCCGTGGTTCCGGTCGAACCATCTTAGGCCTCCCACGTGGTCTCATGGTTCAACTAGCAAGGTATAAACTACAACAAGAAACAGATAAGGATTACGTTAGTCAAAGCAAGGGTCCAATAGTGCTCAAGTACTCCTCTTTCCAAAAATCTTTTTAAATTAAGTAATAGTAGCAATGGGCACACACTCACACCAGACACGATAATTCATGCTTCAAAACATCATACGATCAATCAAGCATCAAGGATTCATGGCAAAATATGCATCGAACAACATAAGCATTTAACACATCAAGCTTACCTCACTTACCTGCCCGAGGTCTCGGTAACCTCAGGCTCTGATACCAACAAATGTAACCCCCTCGTCCCGGTCTGGCCGGATGACCGGTCCGAGTGAGTCACACGGGGAAAACCGAGTGAAAACTCCCTAAGGAATTCCCCCTCGGTTAGCAACCCTATTTTTTTTTCATTTTAAATATTGTCTAGATGATTATTAGATCCTAAGTGGTCATACAGCGGAACAACATTCACGAAAACACACAAACGAACTCAATTAAAACTTGTACTGCAGGCGGTATCGATACACCTAAGGGGTGTATCGATACCCCTTGACTAGGTCAACTGGTCAGAGTCAACCAGAGGAGACCGTATCGATACGCCAGGGACCCGTATCGATACCAAGATGGACAGTAGCTCCAGTGACCAAAATGGTATCGGTACACCAGAGGCCCGTATCGATACCAAGATGGACAGTAACTCCAGTGGCCAAAATGGTATCGATACGCCCCTTCGTGTATCGATACACGAGGCCTGCAACAAGAAGGCGGTATCGATACCGAACCAGCCGTATCGATACCCCTGCACAGCAAAGACCTCCAAACTCAACTAAAACGAACAAGACTCGAACCTAGACGCATTTTAGGACTTCCCTAGACCCAATCAAGCACTCATACAACATTTACATACCACTATATAGCCATACAAGCACCCAACAAGTATAACAACAAGGAACTCATGCAAAGAACTCAAGATGGCATTTTAACATTCAAAGATCATACAAGGAACTCAAAGCCTTTAAGGCTCAAAACAAGCATATAAGAGGTTTACACCCACATCAAGGCAACCTAACACATCCTAAAGCATGCCATCATACACACCAATATTCATCAAAGTATAGCATGCTTACAACCATAATCAATCCGAAACAACATCATTTGAAAGAGTCATACAAGGCTCATACAAACACCCCCTATTGCCACATTGCTTAACTACTACAAAATTAACCATACTTAAGCAACAACTTGGAAAACCCTTCTTGCCTTGCTCCGAGCTAACACCACGCTAATGATCTGCATTGTTAAACATTGAGAGCGTAAGCTATAAGCTTAGTGAGGGTGCTCTAAAACGAAAAACATCAACAATGCAGGGTTCAAGCATGTTAAATCCTAATCTCACATATATCAAGCATTGACATGAAATCAAGTAGACCTAGCTAGTCTTTCAAGTGGCATATATGGTCTCTCAATCCTAACAAGTTTAAACATCAACATCCACATCATGCATCAATACCATATACCACGATCACATATCACCATCATATATCACAATACATGAACAAGTTTAATTGGCCACTTTAATTACCCCGATTGTGCGGATTTATAACTCAACAACACTTTACCTCGGTGGGATTACACTCATCACCGGACCTTGCGTGTGCGGGATTCCACTCATCGCCACACGCCCTACGGATGGGATTCCACTCATCATCCCGTAGAAATATATAAAAAGCTTCCGGTGGAATGTTACATCACCGTACTCCTCCTTGATGACTTAACGCCATCAAGGCCACGTACGTTTTGACTCAATTTGTGTGCACACTATCCTAATGATCGATCATTTACAACCGGTAATCATTTAGTGCCAATTATCATTATCAAACACATATCATCAACCACACTCATGCTCATCACATATATCCACATCATGATATAATATACATGCACCATATAATCACAAGTACAAGAGCATAGCTAAGCAAGCACAATAGCATTTAAGGATATCAAAGGCTAAGCTATCAACTTGAATTAAATGGAAGTGGCCTACCAAGCACACTTTACACACACACTACACATACTCGAACCAAACTTAAAAACAAGTTGAACCACTCACCGCCCTTCCTTAGCAATTCGAACCAATCCTCTTACGAACCCGGATTCGGTCCCAAAGCCTCTTCAACGCTTCCTCTTGTTTCTAGCCAAACAAAACATACACATTACACCACAATTCAATGCTAAACTCAACCATCAACTGACTTCACAAACTCAACCCCAATTTCCACAAATTCTCAAACCACATAATATCTCAACAATCTCATTTTCGTACTCCAACAACCCATGGCTGAAACACCCATTTCCAAACACCCAAATGACTTCCAAAACATCCCAAAACACCCTCATATCATAGGTAGACCAACAGCCCTTCAATTTCAACATTAAACCTCCCAAAAACTCAAGTTTTACAACCTTAAAACTTGCCCTAAGACCATACTACGAATTTTCATCAAAACTCAACCAAATTAATATATATTGTGTATTTCATTATGCTTAAACAAAACCCCAACATGATTTATCAAAACGAATTGAAAAACCCCTTTAAAAACCCAAACTTTAACATAAACCCTAATTTCTAAAACTCCATAATTTTGAAATCTAAGACAATGGTTGGATAGGGGATAAAGAGGAGAGTTGGAAAACATATTTACCTTTCAAAAACACCTTGAATCGAAGTAGCAATCCAATGGAATAGTAACTAAGGTTGGAAAGGGTTTGAAAAGGGTGGGGAGAGTTTCCAACGTGAAAGGGAGATGGGGAAAAGGGGGAAGACAACTTTTTCTATAAAGTGGTCTAGCTTTTTAAAAGTTTTTGGTAAAATTGCAACATAGGTCCCTCCCCTTTCATTAAAGCTCAATCTGGTCATTATCTGAAGTTGGTTTATTTTAATTAAATTTTATTTGACTCGAACTATAACCCGGCTAACTCCTAGGCCCAAAACACGGGTGTTACACTTTAATTTAATAATTTGTTTTAAATATAATATAATATAATTATTATAAATATTTTGATGTTATCAAGGTTTGATCTTTGGTCCTTGAACTCTGCCAATAGATCACAGTACTTCCAGCAATATAATAATTTATTTATTTTGGATTCATGCAATGTAATTATTCATCTATTTGTGAGAGTGCTAATGGGAGTAAGTCTGTTTCATCAACATAAAATGAGGAATTTATCTTTATCGTGGGATTATGTGATAAAGATTGAAAATGGGATTGTTAGGAGAACTTGAAATTGCCGTAGGATAAATATTGTTTTAGACATAATTTATTGTTTGAATCTTGAAATTTCACACATTAATATTGTGCTTTGTTTATAGATTTTATTTTCTTATTCACTATGAAGTATGAACTATGAATATTTATGACTTTTTTTACATCTATTTAGAATTTTAAAACTTATTTTATATGTCGTACTCGTACCTTGCAATTTTAAAAATTGTTATTTTTCGTCTTCGTCTCTATATCAGTACACCATAGTTGGTAGGTGAGTCTTCCAACGAAGATTTTTTTACAAATACAAGACTTCAAATTCAAGACATCTTTAAATGATATTAAGTTGTTTATTACTTGAACCAACCCTAATAAAAATCATAATGTTGATTGTCGCTTTATTTGTGAAAAATGTTACAAAACATAATTTTAATTGATTAAGTGAAAATAAGAAAGTAGATTGTCTCTGTTTATAAAAGCATTGAACTACGATCAAGTTATTTGTTTTCTTAATAAATTGGACATCAATAATATCTACAACTTGGAAAGAGTGTTGTAGAGTGTAATTATTTAAGGTTAGGGTTAGAATTTAGTGTTTAGAAGTTAGGGTTTAGTTTTTAGGGTAATATGGTGAGAATTTAAGTTTTAATTTATAAACCTTAAATTATAACCCTAAACTATAAATTCAACCACTATTTATAAATTTAAAACCCATACACTAAAACCCTTAAATCATACACCCCAAACCACGTCTCTAAATCATAAAATTAAGGCGATTGTGAAAATTTTTAGTTTCTACCGCCAGTGTAACAAATAATTACCTATTATTTAATGGTACGTATTTGATGCAATGCATTAAGAATGGAAAAAAAAATTCCCACAAGCATGCATATTTAACTTTTTAAAAAATAAATTATAAAACCTAATTTATTAAAAGTCTAAACTCTAAATCTTAAATTCAAAATACTAAACTTTAAACATTAGCCCTTAAAATAAACTTGTTTATGTAAACTAAAGTTTGCACACTTACACTGCATCAAATATTTTCTATTATTTAATACATACTTTTGTAGATGTAATTTAGTCTTGAGTGAGAAGTTTTAATCCCATTATTGAGTAGATCCATTCATACATTGTAAAAGTTTTAAAATTTTAAATTAATTTAAATCATTGGATGAGTGAATTTATGGTTGAAATTATCTTTTTCTCCTAAAATTCTCATTATTTTTAACTTTTAATTTCAACTATCAATTTACATTTAACAAATAATTCAAAGTAACATAAAACTAAAAGAAAATTTACATTGTAAAAAGGAAACATGTCTCTATCTCTCTCTATATGTATTATGTTTTTCTTGGTAAATAAAACTAAGCAAAATTTTAAATTATTATTCCTCCTTATGGTGTGGATTCTAGGTTCATTAGAGTAAAATTTTTCTTTCCTCCTCCTCTAAATAAAAATTATTCTAACAAATATTTTGTTCACACAACTCAAATTTAACCTATATGTACCAAACTTAATTAAAAAAATACTATTCAACTCCATGTATAAATAATGTTTTAAGGAGATTCACTAATTGGCCTAGTGGCTAAGGATATTTATATTGCCCCACTTGTATGGATTCGATTTTGACATGGGAACATAATATCTCTCTATTTAGTAAAAGAAATATAATATTTTAAGTCTAAACTAATCTTAACCCTTGAAGAACATCTTATATAGATTTGAATCTTGACATCAATTTTAAAAATATAATTATTTCTTTACTTGATAAAAAACTATTTGACAAAAGCACTCGCAAAATCTCCTGACGTACACATAGCAAAAACTCTCTTAAAAGGTATATTCGAACAAAAATCATTTGCTCCTAATTATGCCCATTTCTATGTCTCACACTAAAAACATTAAAAAATTAAATTATAAACTATAACTTTAAATTTTACATCTTAAACCATAAACTCTGCACTCTAGAAAATATACCCTACTTTTAATTCCCTAAATTCTAAACTATAAAGCCTAAATTCACTTTTTAAAGTGAGACACACAAAAAAAAAAGTTTCGAGACAGACGATTTTCTTTCAATTCTATATAGGCTCATGTAGTAGTCTACGTCTGCTAAGGTGACGAAAAAATTGCAACATGGGATCATTATCAAGTTTATCTTCATTTTGTTCGCCATAAAGAAAAACGGGCAATATCACATTTCATGTATATAGGTGATCTTATTTATTTTAAAAAAACTGAGTTACATTTTTGTCTAAGGTGCGATGGTGCATGAAGAAGATAAACAAAAATATTTAAATAAATATAACAGAAAAAATATCTCAAGCACCGATAATTTAAACGTAAAGTTTCTACACATGTCTTAGTTTTAGGGTTTAACTTAAAGGTTAAGAGTTTAAATGTAAAGTTTATATTTTAGAGTTTATTGTAAAAATTTAAAATTCAGAGGTTATAGTTTAAATTTTAATTTATAAATCTTATATTTTAACCTTAAAGCTTAAATTCTAACCACATCCCCTAAATTCAAGATTTCTACACTCAAACCCATAAACCCTAAAATTAAAACACTGAAAACTTTTTATATCTATCGCTTGTGCATATAATAATTACTCAATATAAAATAGAAAAATCTTTATTATTTCACTTAACAAGTAATCAATTATCGTAATACAAATTACAGAGAAGTGAGCACTGAATCGGCCACCCTGCAAGATACAACTTATTATACATATTTACCAACTTTTCCTTTTATTATTTTCTCTCTTTTCTTATACCTCATTTTACGAGGAGTACTTTCAGAAAAGAGTAATTAATACAAAAAATTAATAAATAAAGAATAAAAAGGATCACATCTGGGGTCTTGTCTGGACAACATAAACCTTGCCATCCCTAATCACACCTTCAATGTCTTGTGGCGACCCATACAGTCGCTCTATAGCATTTCCTGCACCAGCAATGCTCGACAGGATCGATTGTTGGAACTTGCCGTCATTTATCAACGAGTCAGTCGAGTAATCGACCACTACTTCCTCCTCTTTGTCCATCGGCACACTGCATTTAAAATCAACAAAGCTTTGTTCGGTAAGTTCAAAGCTTACACCGAATCTCCGAATAATAAAATGTCAAGACATTGACCAAGAGTACCTGTCATAAAGGCCGGCGCCAGCATAACCTTCTAGATCTTCACCGTTTGAATCAGAGCGGAAGATAATCGAACGCCTTATGAAGAGAGCAATCGGTTTGCTTGGATATCCCAACACCTAAAATGTTTTGGAAGTTGTTAGTGGATATGATAGCTAGTGGCAGTGTGATCAAATGTAATATTATTTTATCATGCTGTGGTATCAAGTTTATGTAAAATCTACTATGAAACCTGCAGGCATGGTTTACCTTAGGGGAGTTGAGATTGTTTTTCTTGCAAACAAAACTCAAAGCACGACCCGGATAAGCTCCAACCAGAGTTTCTCCAAGACCCTTCACCACCTATGTCCAACAGAATACAAATAATTCCATTTTCTTTCACCGAGGTGAAAAAAAATTAAACGAGCATGATAGAAAGATGATAACCGGGTGATACATACCTCGGCGTAGATCTCTGATGAATCCCCTGAAGAAGGATTAGTCGTATGGATAACAAACGCATAATCAGCATTGATTATTTCCTGAACCAGGACAGCCATACAAAGGTAGTCGTGGTCTAGCTTGACTTTCCTGGTGCTGAAATACGCTCTCTCGTTCCATTTCGAAGCCCAGACCTTCTTTATAGCAGTCCATGCTTGCTCCCATCGATGTTCACCTTCATCTCCGGGCCAAGGCATTCCGGAACTATGCATCTTGGTCTTCAGCTCTTTCACCTGAAGGTAATAAGAAATTGACATCAGTCTGACTAATTCTCCCAATGAAATATCTGATTCGATGTCTCAAGCTATTGTGAAACATCTTAAGCTCAACAGATAAAATGCATACCAATTCGGGTGGCGGTGCCAGCTGCAGAACTGTCTGACGAATCTCCCCAAGTGCATCGAAGTCTTCTTCTCCTAACTTTTTCTTCAAAATTTGCAACTTCTGAAGCACCCCCTGAGAAATAAAGCAAAGAGAATAAGATAAACTTTAACCCATGAATCAGCTCATTGTAAACAAATTGCATCTACACAAGCATTAAGAAAGCTGAAGATATTATCCGAGTTCAGAAATGTGAATAACCTGGTTTAATTTATCGGCGAGAACCTTCTCAAACACTCCAAATGGCAGGGCAACTGATGTGGGAATTCCGATCCAAGATGGTACTTTTCCTTTTAGATATGAGATATTGCGCGATTTAGCACCAACCTAGGATAGAGAAAATGTCCTCATGCGTAATTTAGACATAAACCAGTTCGAACATAGTTCAGAGCTATATCATGCAAAGAATAAGTTTTTGCAAGTCTAACCATTTCAGGTGTAAATTCCTCTGCTGATATGGCATATTTACCGCCAAACTGCTTTTTGACCAAAGTGATAGATGATGAACCATCACCTCCCTTCAAGTTACGTGAATCGGCTAGGTAACCCTCCTTCACCTCACTAACTCGATGCATGAAAAAGAGAACAAAATTCAAATAACCTATTGCTTATATAAAAACAAGAGATTTTCTTTTTGATAAATTTGATTAAACAAGAGATTTGTTTCGTTCCGTATCATGATTTTTGATGTATTAGACATTCAGAACCAAGTTAGAGATAACACTACCTATAAACTACGTCTGCAGAAGACGGTTTTAGGCGGAACAATTTCCCTTTTTTTGCTTGGAGGTCAGCCAGAACATTAGGATCAAAGCATGTAGCGAAGCAAACCTGCAGTTGGTATTAGCCCGTCATTTCTTACATGGTCAGTTATCAGCTATGGATAAATAACAATGAACGTGGAAATCACCTTGCAATTTCTTGCTCGGACGGAAACATGTGATAGAACATCAGGCATGTCAGGTGTCAATACAGCAACCGTGCCATCCGGAATTTCTTCTTCTCCTTTTACCCTTTTTGCCACTAAAATAGTTGGCCGGGCGTAAGATTTGTTCTGTACAGCAAGCAGCTCTTCTACAACATCAACGTATCCAACAACTTCAACTGGGCTGATAACCTGCCAACTGTAGCAAGACATGAAAGCTTGCATTAGTAAGTTCCAGGAAGCGACAGACACATCTTTCTTTAATCCTAGGCCAAAATCTTCATATATGAATCAAGCCTAGGCATAGTTATATACAAGATTGTTTCACTCCTAATATTTTCTAATTATTGAGCCAGTTAGCAGACTGATGTTTATATACCCACCTGCCAAGATTAGCAGTCTTCCTAAGGACAGGATCAAGTCGATTAATAAGCGAGGATAAAGAAGCAGCTGAACCAGCACGGATAATTTCTTCAGTAAATATGTTGATCTGGAAGAAAATTCAAAGACTGCACTTTACCTTCCATTTTTGGTAAACGGGATCGACGTAGAGAGCGATGGAAAAGTTAAAGTGATCAATCAGTATTGAGATTTAATGAAATAATAACATACAGCCCACGTATCTACTCCAAGCAATGTTCCAAGATATTCTGCTGATGGTTGCAAAATACGCTGGTACGACTCAGCCTTGCTAGTCAGTCCAAGGCGAGTTCTGTCTAGTACTGATTTTGCATACAGTGCCCAGTGACCACTTCGACTCCTGCACATGCTTATGGCATGTTGCCATCCCTGCATGAGTAATGAAGTAGAAGCTATTATCCATGTTGTAAACATACAGAGAGAATTTGTATGATGACAGAGTATTTTACCTTCAAACAATAGATCAGATCCTCATTGTCATCTGATGAAAGTACAAGGTTTTCTAGGACGAGAGTGATGAAGTACATGATCTTCTGCAGGATGCACAAGAACCTAATTAGGATTTCGTTTACAAAATTATATAACTAAGATCATCCACCACATCATACGATAGAGATACCAATAAGTCAAGAGCATTGTACAAAAATATTAAATATTTGAAACAGATGACAGGATTTACTTCTGGTCCAGCATTATTCAGCTCCTCGTAACTTCTTTCAATGGCCGTCCTAACCGCAGAGTCAAGAGCAAGGTCTAAAAACAATAGGTCCTTCAAACGGTCACGAGACTTCAACAACAATGGTCGAAGCTCTTGACGAGCCTCAAGCAAGCTCTGTAGAAAAAGGGGTAGAAAGACGGTATATCAGAGAAAATAAAAAGGGATGGTGATTCCAGATTTCTGATCTAATGCCACAAACCTCAACCAAGGCTTCTACATTTCTGTCTTCAATGTGTCCAAGAATAAACCGAAGCAATTCCTGTTATAAGTGGAACTCTAATTTATGATCACCTTTGGGGAGAAAAAACCCTCAAAACATTTGAAAGAAAACCGAAGATAAACTTACTGGAAATCCTGAGGGCAAGCCAGGTACAGGGTTTATTTGCACCCCAACCATGAAACCTTTACCCTGAACACGGAGAAATTTTTTTCAAATGCTGACGATAATAATCTGTTCACATAATTTTACCTTACTTCTGATATTACCTCTGCTTGGTATCCCATGCAATTAGAAATCGCAGATTCGAGATCTGCACCAGAATGAACGGCCTAGGCATATACACCACAATTAGAAAGAAATTATCAATATAGTGAAACATCATATATATGGCAAAGGACAAAAGAATTGAAGAAAATTAATACAGCATGAGGCAGCTGATAAACATAAACTTATGCTTCAAAAGCGAAATTAAGAATCTTTATGATAGTGAGATAAAAGTAAAGCCAAGGAACTTATGACCAACGTGTGAGGGGTGCCTATTATAGTATCCTCCTCCTTCATGTATAATGGCACTGATGACAAATCAAGAACATTATAACAAAGGCAACTATAAAGGTTTAAGAAGACAGACCTTCAAGGTTCTCATATAATCTCCAAGATCACGCAGAAGACCGTCCTTCTGATCTCTTGTAAAACTTGGTTCAGAATGGATAGCACGGTCATAACTTAAGAGACGCTGCTTTGTTATTCCATTCTCGTTTAGAGTCTTCCAGTAGACGTTAATATCAAAGTCACTTTTGATATGGTCGATCAGTGCCTGCAAGCATATGTTCCGTTAGCTAATGGAAACCTCTTATGAATTTTTCACTAAATACACATCTGATACCTGACAGATTATAACATCATCTGGACTAGTATTGTTATGTAACTTTTGGTGCCATTCCTCCATCATCCCTCCCCCGCATCGATTGTTTCTCTGAAATAGATAGATAAAAGCCCCATGTAAATATATAATAAGAAAAGTTGAAAAAAGAGTAACTTGTTCTTTAAGATTGACCTGGATGACCAGTATTTCATCCCTAATTCTCTGTCCCAAGTCCCCTTCACCTCCACGACCAACAGTAGACATAATCATGCGCAAAAGCTCACGATACTGTGGATGAGTGATGTAAGTACTCTGGAGCAAGTCAGTGAGTCTATCCTGTGCCTTACTTATCTCCCTGAACAATATACAAATAACAACCACATTTGCATTACTATAATCGTCATGCATGATAGCACAAAATTTGTACAATAAAGTTGACTAATAATCTCAAGTCAATTAATCTAATCTGTACGCACCGTGGTTTCACGTTGTAGTTTTTGTTCCATATAAGCTGCCTCGTAGCCATAAACCTCATCCATACCAAGATCCCGGCAAGGCCCAATTCACCAGTATCTTTGGCTTGACCCATTAAATCTGACGCAATATTAAACCTAAAAGGGAAACAGGAAAGATTTATTCCTTGAAGGACAAAGGACATCTGAACTTAATTAATATAACACAGAACTCAGCAAGGTCACATGTGAAGAAAAATATGAGTACATTAACAGATATTCAAAGATTTATAAATTTCAACCTCTATTTCGAGAATGAATATGAAGGATCCAAAAAGAGACACACTGCAACAACTTGTGAGTTCCCAAGAGAGAGAAAAAGGGATTTCAAGAGCTCTATCATCAGAGCAAAGGGTGGAAGGTGTCATAGTAATGTTCCTTAATCATTACATTGCAAGAGAAGGGAATATATATATATATATATATGTATGCATGTATATATGGATTTGCATGCATTTTGAGAAAGTTATAGTTGTTCCTTCATAGACATCCAGAAGCTAACTGCGAACCTATCTTGGTATTGCATGCTACAAGGATAACTAAATTTCTGACAACTCTGCGATATCATTAACCAGAAACAGTAAAATCAAAATGAAGTCTACATCCCAGAAGTTCACTGACCTGTGCATAAAAGACTTTTGCGCCTCACTCTCCAATTCTGCTATTCTATCCAACAAAAACCTTGAAGTACCTTTGCCATCACCAGCATCCTTAAATATTCAAGAAAAGTTCAGTTAATCATAGAGGAACGCACATCAAACTGAAAAAATAACATATGCAAAATATGATAAACCAAAAGTTTCATGGTTGAATTCATGAACAGGAATTTGAACCTGCTTGAATTTCTGACTGAACTCCACATAGAAGTCGGAACCATTATTTTTTATCCACTTATCTCCAGACAGCAGAACAAATGGCAACCCTTTAAAATTACCATCCTTGATCTCCAACTCGATGCATTGCACCTAAAGATGATTTCAGGATATGAGTACAGGAAAATAATTTTATAACTTGTTATATTTTAAATCTTGGTTATAGAACTTCATTCTCAAAGCACACATGATCAGATTGAAATCTACTTAGTGGACCTGTTTAGGAAGATCATCAGTAGAGCTTGTTGAAAATTTTGATTCAGCAGCTCCACCCAAAGAAACTGAACCTGGAGGGAGAACAGCGCGAGGTGGTGGCTGAAAATGTTTGCATAAACTAGTTTCAGATTTACATAAAAGAAAGAGCGAATCAAGTCCAAACTCTACCCGAGGAGCTTAACAGTTTAAGGGATCTTACCTGCCAGTCTCCAGCTTTTTCAGATAGAGCCCAGTGAAGGGTAAGCGGTTCTTGAAAATCACTAGCTATGTGAATCTTTGTCTTGTCCGAAGCTTTGGTGACAAGCACCTGAAATATTTGGAAGGAGTCAAAAACTTAAAAAAGGTTTTCCATGCGAACATCCTTAAAGAGAGAAGGCAGAGTCAGAGGAACATAGTTATCTTACCAAAACCTCCATCTCACCAAATTTGTAAATTTTCTTGCTCATAACAGGGCTGCCATCCATTTCCAATTTCTTAGCAAAGCTTTCGACCGCTGTTGGTGGTTTTGGTTCAACAGAGGTACTTCCCAGTACAGATTGCACTGGATGCTTATTAAGAAGCACCATCAGGTCCCTCTGCTTGCGCTGAATCCGTTCTGCACTAAAACGTCTTTGGTTCTGCGGTTGCTTTGAAACCTTATTGTTTGTTTTCTCATTATTAGCTGTGTCCTTAAATTCTTGTCCACCTTTTTTTGTTAGTTTTGTCCGGATGTCATCCACAGAAGCACCCCTAGCAATTTCCTCCAACAGCTCACCACGAGCTGCTTCATATTCTTCCTGTGACAAGGGAAAGTTATTTCAGACAAGCGAAAAAATTGAACAACCGGACAAGAAGAAAGGACCTTATTACTTGCCTTCTCTTTATCTGGGGAGTACATCTGTCTACCCTTTCGCTCCCACCTCAAATATGCTTGAACCTGAACAAGATCTTCAGGCACTGAAATATTTGAAATCGTTGTCTCCTTCTGAGGTAACTTGGCGTGAAAGTTCTGACCATTATTTTTTATCCTACAAATGGAAAGAGGAGGGGGAAAACAGTAAATTCATTTTAAGTAACCTTCTAGTTTTTAAATGTCATGAACATGGTAAACAACAACAGATACTTGCCATCTATTTCGGGCTTCATCAAATATGAGAAACTCTATAGCTTGTGTTCTTGGGTCATCAATTTCCAACTTCAAATAGGAACCGGAGCCAGACTACAGAAAAACAATTAGTAGACAAAAGGAATATATTAGGATCGGTCAAAAGAGAACTTTTGTGACAGTCTTTATTGATGCTAACCTTCACAAACGGAGATCGTAGGGCTCTATGCTTGTAGTTTATGGTCCCTTCTGGTTGACGTGACGGAAGTACCCAATTTCTGCCAAAGAAGAAAGAAAGAAAGAAAAGAAACACATGAGACCACGATCAATGTAATGTTCATAGACCACTAACAGGTGCAAGAGAACTTACTCGTTTCCAACGCATTTCACACCCCAATGCAATAGCAAAGAATCACTATGATACATGATTCTAATATTTACTTGTGTAATAGACCCCGATATAGGAGCACTAGCATCAACCTGCAATAACTTACCAAGCTAAGGTCAATTGAACTGGTGGCTTATGCAGAGTATAGTTAAAAATATTTAAAACCAAGCAATAATTTACCTGCAATTCAATCCCATCAACGTTGAATCTCGCAAGTTGCTGCGGCAAAGTAAGAATTCGTCAAAATTTTTAGATAAAACAACATGCTAATAAACCTACTAGCACATGCAAATTTCTGAAAAAAGGAAATCACTTCAGATATAATTTGTTTTCCTTCAAATGTATGAACAGAACATCTTTTAGCAAAGGTACACTACTTTTTATGCTTTTCAGGTTTAATACTCTCGTGTGTGTCTATAAATGTATAAAATTTTATTTAATTATATAGAGATCCATTGTTTAACAGATTAACAACCATAATTGTCATGCAGATGTAAATCTAAAATTCAAAAAATGAAAAAGACGCACGCATGAGCTAAGCAACAAGTAGAAATGGCAAATTTATCTTAAAATATGAATACATATTATCTGCAAATTATCCGAATATTACTATTCGGATCTGAATTAAATATTATTATCAACTAGATATTTTAAAATTTAAATTATACGCTCAAATATTTGAATCCGGTAAAATTTAAATACCAAAGTTCAAACATTTAGAAGATCGGAATATCTGAGTCTGTAAACGCATAAATACGAAGGATTCAGATAATGGATATTCAAAGTGAATCCACTCCAAGTCTGATAATATTTTTTATTGCTCGAATAAACCATCTGAATTGTCATCCCTAGCGACAAGAGTAGAAAAGATTTTTACCTGGGAACCCGGATTAGCAGCTAATGCGGCTCGAGGGCTGAACGTAAAAGCCCGGTGGCTCCCCGTGGCTAATTTCTGTTTCCTCTTACAGATCAATCTGTTGCCATAAAACTTAGTAGATATCTGAAACTTGCGCTGCTGAGCATAGGATTTCTTGAGGGAAGCAGCGGCACAGAAGGAACTTTTAGGGGCGCCAGAAGAACTTTTGAGTTTGTTTTGACGCGCTAAAACAGCAGGACCGAGGAAATAATGCTGCTGCATCAAATTCTGGCCAACGCTATTACTCATCTTCCTTGTTAAGACTTGGAATCTCTGAGGAAATCGGATTCCAACAGTTACTTAAAAAACTACTCTATATATGTATATAAATTAACAAGCATTTTCTTTTTTTTCAGAATGATACAAATCCAAAGCTACTACTTCATTTTTCCAAATCATGATGATAACAGGACAAAAAGCGAAACTTACGATCCAAGAAAAGCGTAATAATAATTATTCGATAAATTTTGCAAAAAGAAAACAGAAACAAATAAAATTTTATATAATGCTAGTAAGAATCTGGAATTATTAAGAAGGATAATTGAATTTACGAAAGAAGAAACACCTTGAAAGAGTTGATTCTTTTAGATAATAATATTTTGTTATTCTCTCTTGAGATTAGCAAATGGAGTGTTTATAAATGAATTGAGGCTTTTGCTCTCCGGCGAGTGAAAAGTGGGGGACTGTCGAAATTAGGCATCCGTGAGTTGCGTGAGGCGATTGTTCCTCGCCGATGAACACGTGGAGGGTTAGGCTAAGGACACGTACCAAAAAGTTCGGCGTCGGGATTTGTCATTTTGTCACGTTCGAGAATGAATGGAGGGAAGGAAGCACGTGGGGTGCTCCGTCAACGGTGGCCTTTTTAATTCTTGGTTTTCAATCGTCCTTGTCAAGGAATTTACGGTAATTGACCCTTTTCTTTTTATATTTCTTGGATTTTTTTCAACGAAAAAACAAAATGCATATGAATTTCAGAAACAAAAGAGGAAAATAAAGTTCCGATGATGTTCATGATTTGGGATGTGTCACGTTTGGAAAATAGACTAATATATTTTTGGGTAATTATTCTTCGAAAATTTTATTTACGCAGGCGTCTTAGTTCTAAGGGTTAAAGATTTCGTTTAGAGTTTAAGGTTTAGTAGTTTAAGTATAATTAGTGATGGCAAAAAAATTCGAATCCGACGAGGTCCGACCCGATCTGATCTGATAGGGTCGGATGTTGTTTTTGAATTTTCTATTTTCATATCGTGTCGGATTTTTATGAAGTTTGAGTCAGGTTCGGTTTGTGGTGAAAATTCTCCGACCGACCCTGCCTTGTTAATTTATAAATATATATATTTATATTTATTATATTTTTATACATTGTATTTAATATTTTTATTAAATTTTTTCGGTTCGTGTCAGGTTGAAGCTTTAAATTTTCGGGGCGGCTAAAACCCGCCCCTAAGTGTAGCAGTTTTGAATTTATGAGTTGTCGATAGAATTTCTAGTTTAGAGTTAAAAGTTAAAGTTTATAGGTTAAAACTTAAATTCCCAGCCATATTACTCTAAAACTTAACCCTAGATTCTAACCATAAACCTTAAATTTTAACCATAAACCCTAAATTCTAAACACATGTACTAAAAACTATAAATCATAAACTCTAAATTGAAACTGTTGAGTGGATCGAATGATCGAAATAAATCAAGAAGGGGGTGAATTGGATTTTTAAAGTTCTTAGTGGTGGAATTTGCAAATAAAAATGGTAGAGAAGGAATTTTAGAGTGGTTCAAGTTCCAAATGAACTCTACATCCACTACCTTAGCTTCACTAAGGATTTGCAGCAATTCCACTAATTGCTCTTCCCCTTTTCTAGGTTAAGAAGGTAACCCTTATAATTTTCGGTCAAATTTTCTACCCAAAATTTGACCCAATCCTCACACAATTGAAACAAAGAAGTTGTTGGCTAAAACAAGTATCTCTCAATACACAATATAGCCCAATTACAGGCACTCAACCCAATTGAAATGATAAGAATGAAAAATACAATTAAGATTTCTAGACAATAATGGGATTTAGGCACAAATGATTGGATTTGATGTTTGGATGTTTGCTTTAGGATCAATAGTTGTTGCTGAAGCTTTTAGAGGTCCCTTTTATACATTCTCATTGAATTCTAGCCGTTGTGGTTGTTGCATTCATCAATAGAGCTGTTGGAGATGTTATCTTGCCTCCATAAATGCAGTCTGCAACCAACCGTTTCGAAACGCCCGACCCTGTTTCGAAACAGACCAAAATAGAAAGAGCCGTTGGGGTGCATTAAAGAGCCCGTATCGAAATGGTTAAGAGTGTTTCGATACGCTAAGAGCCGTTTCGAAACCCGTTTCGAAACATTTTGCCACTACCGTATCGAAACGAGATGAGATCGTTTCGATACACCTTAACGATTTGTTTAAAATTAGTTAAAAACATTCCACGGTCATAATTTTCAAATCAGATTGACTACCGTTTCGAAACATTGGATGTCGTTTCGATACGGTGTTTCAATGTTCTTAAGCCGTTTCGAAACTTGTTTCGAAACACGGGTTGACAGTGTTGAAAAATCGTTTCGATACCCGTTCCGAAACAAGGACTCACAGTTTCAAAACTGTTTCGAAACGCCTTAGGCCGTTTCGAAACGGTGACTCGAAAATCACTGTTTAGGCTTTGAGAACACTTAGAAAACATTTGATAAATTTAGTTTTTAACTTAGGCAAATTGTTTAAAACATATAGAGAGGTTTGAGGACTTAAAAATTCATTTTCACATTTTCAATTTAGTCCTTAGGTTCTTTAGTTATATCAAAATTAAAATATAGGTTTCACAATCTCCCCCTTTTTAATATAACAAAACCAAAGTTAGAATTTTTAAGAGTTTTGAAAATTTTGAATACATTCTAACTCCCCCTCAATTTAAGATGGGTTTTTTAAGTTTTAAAAAGATTTAAGAATTTAAATTCAAGGTTTAAAACTTAAAAACATTTAAAACGAAGTTTTGGCTCTTAGATTACTTCTCACCCTTTTTGTTAGATCAAAAATAAGAAACAAGGCTCAAAGAGAAAAGATAGGGTTAAAAGCAATAATCAATAAGCAATAAACAACATAATATTAAATTCATAAAATTCAAATATCCAAAACATAAATCTTAAACAATAAGTTCAAAGCATAATCCCAAATAAAATCAAAGCATAGGTTCATAAAGCATAATGGAAATAAAGATGCAAACTTAATCCTAATATGCATAGCTAATATGAGATGACATGAGAATCCTAAGCCTCGTCGTCGTCACCATCATCATCCACGGAATCATCATCATCCTTAGCTTGAGAGCGACGAAAATTCATCCATTGGCCATAAAAGGTGGAGAAGGACATGTCCATAGCCTTTTGTTGATTCTCAAGGGATGTGAGGCGATTCTCATTTGCAAGGAGACGATCCTCCACGGATTGCAAGCGAGTATTGATAGCACCAAACCCTCTAGACATGTTAGTGTCCAAAGAGTTGAACCGCTCGGTAAGGAAAGCAGTGAGAGCTTCATTGTTTGCGACCGGAGCTTGTGGTTGAGGTTCAACTTGAGGTGGAGGTGCTTCCCTATCAACACGTTCCCATTGCCCATTGATGTAATGAAAGCCGGACCTACGGAGAGAAGACTCACCAATTTTTGACTTGCGGGGTTCCGGAGAGTCATAGGTGCAATCAAGATTAAGCTTTCCAAAGATGTAACTTAAAACAGTCCCATAAGTGAATGATTTTAGTGCATCGGTGTCACGAAGTTTAACATTATTGACTATCTCGGAAAATATGATCTTAACAAGATTAGGGCGCTCACCACGACGAAAACACTCAAGCCAAAAATAATCTACTTGACGAATGTGAGAAAATTTACCTCCGGAGGGGCGAAGAAACCACGAGACTATCAAGTGGAGGAACCTATTGTGAGCATCCAAGGTAAGCACCGAACCGGTGTGAGAACCAAAGTGACTCTCATTCTCGATTCCTTCGTTCTTAAGCCCAAAAGTGGTCTCCAAGTAGGGGATGTCAATGACAATCTTCTTTCCCAAGATAGAAGACGCAAGGCCAACAACTTCGGAGTTGTCTTCACTATTAATAAATTGGGCATTGGAGTAAAAGAGAAGTACCATGTGCTTGTAGAAAATATCTGGGATACTCAAGAGACCAAGGAATCTCCATTCTCTTAAACGGGAGAGGTAACGGAAGAGAAAGCGCACGGAGTCAAGAAACGTAAGATCAATAACACGCTCAAGACGAACTTCATACTCCTTGACATAATTGAAACGCTCTCTCATCTCCGGAGTCCGAAGACTTTTTTGAAACAGCTGGGTAAGATTAGGACGAATACTCGATTCACTTGTTTGACCGGTCTTACGCTTTTTGTTAACGTTCTCCGTAGACATCCTAAAAGCATAAAGCAAGCAATTTAAAAACAAGTTTAAGTGTATGCATGAGATTTCTTAATTCAATCCAATGGTAAATCTCACTTAGGTTTAAAAACAAAGAAACAAAACAAACAAAAAAATTAAGAGAAAAAAACAATAAAAAGACAGTAAAGAAAAATATGAATGAAAATTTATATATTCGAATAAAAAAATTGAAGATTTTGAAAAAAATTTACAAGATTTGAAAAACCTAAGTATCAAAATACATAAACTATACAAAATTAAAATTTTCTTGTAACCCCCAATTTTGATCTAGGGTTTTGAAATAAATTGAATTTGGCGAATTGAAAACTTTCCCCTCAAGTAAGGTCATTTATGAAAAACTGTACCGAAACTATTATTCAATTATAATAGTTATCGTTTACTGTTTCATTTTAAAACAAGCATACTCAAAATAGTTATCAAATCCCAATAGTAATAAATGTCCAAAGTCCACGTTTACAACCAAATACTGAAAATACTTAAATCATTTAATAAGTCCGGAAACGAAACATACTGATAGACAATATCAAATATTGATCGTATGTAGTCCTCCAAGTACCGAAACCTAAATCTGGAAATCTGAAACAGATACTAAGGGGGAGTCAGCTATAAAGCTCAGTGTGTCTCTAAAGTGCAACTGAAAACAAAACAGAACTGTATTTTATTTTCTGATAAAAACTTTTCTGAAAACACAATAAAAACCGGATCATAATGATATGATGTCTGATGCACATGAATCATAATACCCATTTCCGATACACCGAAAAGTAAGGTTCCCCAGAACCTACTTTCTCCATCGTCACCATCCGAAGTGGAACTCAGCCCGAAGGGTGGAACCACTAATCCGAAGCGGAATTCAGCCCGAAGGGTGAAACCACTGATCCGAAGCGAAGTTCAACCCGAAGGATGAAGTCGCTGAGCTTCCTCCGTACAATATACCAACCCAATGATATGACATGTAATCCGATTTCAAAGTCCGAATGCAATCTTGTTATATAACTAAGATGCATGTACATAATAATCCGATTCCGATGTGTTACATAACATGATCATAAAATCCGAGTATACATTATTTATCAAATAACAAAGCAGGATGACATACCAATGAGTCATGCAATATTTATCATACAATTCACAAAATCATGTAACACATAAATGTAGCACAAACAGAGAACACACCTTAGGCAGCTAAATAGTCAACGTCGATAGTGACGTCTCCCACGCTCAGCTCTAGCGGAAGGTCGGATAGAATCAGCTCCTAAAAATACAGGACACTATGTGAGATTTCCTACTATGCCACATCCGAATAAATTACGCTTAATAAATATCTTACTAGCAGATCTAGAAGATTGTGCCATCGGAGGTCTGCCTGGCGGTGGAGGAGGTAAAATCTCGGGGTCAGAGTCCACGTCACCTGAACACGAAATTATCTGAGTCAAATTCCGATTTAACACTTTACTGAAAATCTGAGCTCAATATATAAAATTGATCCAAAACGGCACTTCGGGTTCGAATTTGAAGAAACGGACAGCGCCAATGGAACCGGAACGTCGAAAAACATAAAGGTGGACTCGACCGAAAAAGTCAACCCAAAGTCAACGCTGACGTCATCGCTGACGTCAGCATGACTGTGATGACGTCATCGCTGACGTCAGCATGACGTCAGCAGCATAACAGCCTACAGACCGGTTCGGCTCAACTCTCCAACCCGGTTCACTCCTTAGACTGGTTCAGACCCAAACCCGGTTCGGTTCAAATCAAAAATCCCCCAAATTAAAACCCTAACCCTAACCCTAACGACCACCCCTCCTACCGACGGCGCCCGAAACCCCGACGCAACCCAGCTCCCAACGGCGGCCACGGTCTGACAACGGCCACGACTCACCCCACTCGAGACAGCAACGACGTTCACTGAAGAAGACGACGGCGGCGTGAGAAGATCCAACGTATTCGAACTCTCCTCCTCTTCGACGGCACGGCTACGCCGATGGAGAGCCCGGCGGCGCGCGTGGAGGGCTGGAGCTTGGTCGGGATGATGCGGCGTCTCTGCTGGTACCGGCGGTGTTGCCTACGCCGCGGCGGTGGAGAAACACAATGGTGGCCGGGGAGGAGGAAAAATAGGGAAAATAATTGAAGGTGTTTCTGCAGATGGAAAAGGGAATAATTGGTCTCTTTTAATCATATTCGATAGTGGAGTGGTTGAGATATTTTTATTATTTAATTAATATATTATTTCGGATCTCTATAAAAATTATTTGGGCTGATTCTAGACCAAGAGCTTACCTAGCTCAATTGGCTGGGCACCCAGCTGAAATACAAGAGGTTGTGGGTTCGATTCCCACAACTCTCAATTCATCCTTATTTTTTTTTTCTCATCATTTTAGGGGTGTTACAATTCTCCCTCCCTTAAAAGAAATTTCGTCCTCGAAATTTACCTGGAGTAAACAAATGCGGATACTGAGCTTTGATGACATCTTTGGGCTCCCAAGTAGCCTTGTCATGACTGCGACCACTCCACAAGACTTTGACCATCTTAATGATCTTCCTTCTGAGAACTTTCTTATCCTGAGCAAGAATTTCAATAGGCTCCTCCTTAAAGCGCAGATCAGGACGAATCTCTTCCACAGGTAAAACATGAGACGAATTTCAACATGGAAAATATCATGAATACGCTGAAGTTCTGGTGGTAATTCGAGTTGATAAGCAACAGGTCCAACTCGACGAAGAATCCGATAAGGACCAATATAACGAGGACTCAATTTGCCCTTCCGACCAAACCGAAGTACCTTCCTCTACGGAGATACTTTCAGGAAACCTCATCACCAACCTCAAACTCAAGATTTCAATGTTTCAAGTCGGCGTAAGATTTTTATCTATCAAAAGCAACTTTAAGCCGATCTCGAATCAATCTGACTGTCTGTTCGACCTCACAGACTAGGTTCGGTCCCAACAATCTATGTTCATTAAGTTCAGTCCACCCAATCGGTGACCTACACTTACGCCCATACAGAGCCTCATACGGTGCCATTTTGATACTGGACTGGTAACTGTTATTATATGCAAACTCTGCAAGCGGCAAGAAATCCTCCCAACTACCACTATAATCCAGAACACAACCTCTCAACATGTCCTCAAGAATTTGAATCACACGTTCCGACTGCCCATCAGTTTGCGGATGGTAAGATGTACTGAAGTTCAACCGGGTACCCAAAGAAGAGTGAAGTGCCTTCCAAAACTTCGCTGTAAACCTCGGGTCACGATCAGAAACAATCAATAGTGGTACTCCATGAAGTCGAACGATCTCAGATATATAAAGTCGAGCCAACTTATTCAAAGGATAATTGACTCGAACCGGGATGAAATGAGAAGACTTAGTCAAACGGTCCACTATGACCCATACGGAGTCCTTCTTGGACGAAGTCATCGAAAGACCACTGACAAAATCCATAGTCACTCGTTCCCATTTCCACTGAGGAGTCTCGATGTGCTGAAGCAATCCAGATGGACGCTGATGCTCTGCTTTGACTCTCTGACAAGTCATACACTTAGACACAAATCCGACAACATCCCGCTTAAGACCTTTCCACCAGTACCTCTGGCGAAGGTTCTTGTACATCTTATCACTGCCAGGATGCATAGAATAAGGGCTATCATGGGCCTCACGAAGAATAACCTGTTTCAACCCAGATTTTCTCGGAATACAATACCGGCCTCGAAAACACAAAACACCATCCTGATCAATAGTATAATCTACAGATGTACCCTCAGAAACCTCTCTAATACGATGCATAAGAAAAAGATCTGCAGGCTACTCAGCTCGAATATCAGATATCAGCGTCGGAATGACCCGAAGTCTGCCATCAAACTACCATTCTCAAACAAACTCAGCCGAGCAAACAAGGTCCTCAAATCCGAGATGGCGTTACGACTCAAGGCGTCGGCAACCACGTTCGCCATTCCCGGGTGATACTCTATCTCGCAATCATAATCCTTGAGAAGTTCCAACCATCGATGTTGTCTCAAATTCAACTTTTTCTGCGTAAAGAGGTATTTTTAGACTCTTGTGATCTGTGAAGATATATCACTTCTCTCCGTAGAGGTAGTTGCATCCAAAACCATTCGAACTAACATATCCCAACCTTCCATTACTAATCAACCCTTTGAATGTATTCGATTATATCGTATATCTGAACGATTGCTTTCATATTTCATCACTGGACTTGCCGCGAAGTAGTCAAACTTATATTCTGTACGGAAAAACTTTCATCCTCATATTAATATCATGAGAGATTGATATACCAGAGTCATGCTTCACCCTTGAGGGTATTTCAGTCATTTCCAACTTTATTGGCATTTCCAAAATTTTATCAGAGGTAATTTACTTATTCTAATCATGGGGGTATTTCGGTCATTTCAATGTTCGAGATATCCATCATTACTGTCAATTAAACCATTTGTAGAATTTCAATCATTTAAATACTCATGGGTGTTTCAGCCATTTCAGAAATTTCGGTACCTCCAACCACTTCATTCATTTCAGAACTCAAGGTTTTATCCATCTTTCCAGATAATTCGCAAGTCTCGATGTCCGAGGATACTTCAGCCATTTTTATCAATACGATCATTCTGATTAATTTAACCATGACAGTATTTCCAATACTTTTAGTCATTACGATCAATTCAATATTTGAGCCACTTGATTAATTCAGAGGTATGAGTAGTTTCCCGTAACTCTATACTCGGAGATTCATTCCAAATTCAAGAAAACCTAACACCTTACAATCTCGAAGGTTTAAATATTATTACCATAACTTTCCAAGTAGATCGAGGTTTTCAGATGAATCGGGTTGTTTTACCATATCTAGTGCAGATTTCTAGACTGCTTTCAAATCCAAGGGTATTTTAGTCATTCTCATACCATAGAGCATTTTCGTAATTTCATATCAAAATATTTTTAGCATTGATCATTTGACACTGATGATCAAATTTGGAGATTAGTTGCCTTATTACTTAATTGATTGAACTCCAGATCCTTACATTTGTTAACTTTCTCGGTCGAGCATTTCAATCATATCTAGGTTATCATACTCGATTTCATATCTGGTTTGACTTGAGCAGGACTAACAACACTCCTTATCATATTCATGCATGCATTAACCGAATATCAACATGTTCATAAGGCATACTACAGGTAGTAGTGTATTACCTTTAATACTTGTTATATCAATTGACCATGATACTCTGTTCGATTACTCTCGAACTCAAATGTGACATTCTCAACATCCTGAATACAAGGAACTTTGAATACCTTCAATCGCGCACATTCCAATTTCAGTCCTTATTCACATTGCCATAGAGACAGGAGCTGTACCCGGATATACATCTATGCCAAACTCAACCTCGTCACGTTTTGGCGGTACCCCTGGCAATTCCTCCGGAAAAACATCTAGAAAAATTCCTAACCACCCGGATCTTATCCAAAACAGAATTTGACTACCTCGAGTCAAAAAATATAAGCAAGATAGGCAGTAGCTCCATGTCGAATCATCTTTTCTGTTTTGAGAACCGAACAACATTGGACAAGTAACCTCTACGCTCTCCCACCATAATCACCTCGTACCCATCTGAGGTTTTCAGAGTCGCCCTTTTTTTTCACAATCCAAACAAACTCAATGAGCGGATAACTAATCTATTCCGAAAATAAGTTTGAACTCTCTGAAAGGTAACTCCATCAAATCAACAGAGAATATTTTCCCTTGCATTTCCGAAGGGAAATTCTTATACATCTTAGAAATCTTGACATGATCACCCACTCGGAGCATGTCTACCTTTACTAGTAGTACTAGAAGCAACTGACCTGAACTGCCTTCTACCTCGGTAAGGTGTCTGAATTGATGCATGACTCTGAACGGATGAACCAGTAGCTGAACATGGTCAATTCTTTAAGTAGTGATCCTGAGAACCACATCTGAGACACGTTCTGCTCATCAACCTGCATTCCTCGTTACACTTTTTGTTGTAAAAACCACATACAGAAATAGGCCGACAGACTTTTGTATTACCCTGACTGTCAGACAGAACTGTCGATACTGCAAGTCTTACATTCTGATACTCTGAGGAACAAACTCATCCTAGATCTCTTTCCCAACTAGTTGACAAAACCTTGTTGTACAAATGTGTCTGGTTGCTTTCCGACTTGGTCAAATTCTGAAGTTTTTTTTTTATAAGAATTTTCTCAACAGTTTTAGCTCGATAAACCATGTCGTTGAATACTTTATCATGATGTGTTGCAACATTTCTTTGAATCGGTAGATGAAGTTTTTAAAAAAATTATACTTATTTTTCTCAGTCACAATTAACTCAGTAGCATACTTGACCAACCTCCGAAACTATATCTCGTAATCATTCATTGTCTTGCTATTCTGATTCAAATTTATAAAATAATCTTAACACTTCGATACGAGCTCGGCTCCTACATATCGGTCAGTGTTCACAATATCAAGTGAGTTATCACTTCCGATCTGATATCCTCCTAACAAATGGTTCTCATCAACATGTAACTTATTCTGAATTTCTGCTTGCCCAACAGAAGGCGAGTGACCACTACTAGAAGTAGTAGTACGGGCCTCGGTCACGACATCGAACAAACAATAGATTAAAACTCCTACACAGTGGCATAATAGTCTATCTACAAAAGAAGAGTCCTAGAGTCAAGATTGGTACTTGGAGACTTTAATTAAAACATATATATATATATATATATATATATATATTTTTTTTTGGACATTTATCTGAAAATCTCATAATTTCCGAAAACATTTATGATGCTTGCAATTTTTCGAAAACTTTAAAATCAAATTTCCATCGAGTCTCACAGGCCGAGGGGTGTAACCTAGGCTCTGATACCACTAAATGTAACCCCCAATTTTGATCTAGGGTTTTGAAATAAATTGAATTTGGCGAATTGAAAACTTTCCCCTCAAGTAAGGTCATTTATGAAAAACTGTACCGAAACTATTATTCAATTATAATAGTTATCGTTTACTGTTTCATTTTAAAACAAGCATACTCAAAATAGTTATCAAATCCCAATAGTAATAAATGTCCAAAGTCCACGTTTACAACCAAATACTGAAAATACTTAAATCATTTAATAAGTCCGGAAACGAAACATACTGATAGACAATATCAAATATTGATCGTATGTAGTCCTCCAAGTACCGAAACCTAAATCTGGAAATCTGAAACAGATACTAAGGGGGAGTCAGCTATAAAGCTCAGTGTGTCTCTAAAGTGCAACTGAAAACAAAACAGAACTGTATTTTATTTTCTGATAAAAACTTTTCTGAAAACACAATAAAAACCGGATCATAATGATATGATGTCTGATGCACATGAATCATAATACCCATCTCCGATACACCGAAAAGTAAGGTTCCCCAGAACCTACTTTCTCCATCGTCACCATCCGAAGTGGAACTCAGCCCGAAGGGTGGAACCACTAATCCGAAGCGGAATTCAGCCCGAAGGGTGAAACCACTGATCCGAAGCGAAGTTCAACCCGAAGGATGAAGTCGCTGAGCTTCCTCCGTACAATATACCAACCCAATGATATGACATGTAATCCGATTTCAAAGTCCGAATGCAATCTTGTTATATAACTAAGATGCATGTACATAATAATCCGATTCCGATGTGTTACATAACATGATCATAAAATCCGAGTATACATTATTTATCAAATAACAAAGCAGGATGACATACCAATGAGTCATGCAATATTTATCATACAATTCACAAAATCATGTAACACATAAATGTAGCACAAACAGAGAACACACCTTAGGCAGCTAAATAGTCAACGTCGATAGTGACGTCTCCCACGCTCAGCTCTAGCGGAAGGTCGGATAGAATCAGCTCCTAAAAATACAGGACACTATGTGAGATTTCCTACTATGCCACATCCGAATAAATTACGCTTAATAAATATCTTACTAGCAGATCTAGAAGATTGTGCCATCGGAGGTCTGCCTGGCGGTGGAGGAGGTAAAATCTCGGGGTCAGAGTCCACGTCACCTGAACACGAAATTATCTGAGTCAAATTCCGATTTAACACTTTACTGAAAATCTGAGCTCAATATATAAAATTGATCCAAAACGGCACTTCGGGTTCGAATTTGAAGAAACGGACAGCGCCAATGGAACCGGAACGTCGAAAAACATAAAGGTGGACTCGACCGAAAAAGTCAACCCAAAGTCAACGCTGACGTCATCGCTGACGTCAGCATGACTGTGATGACGTCATCGCTGACGTCAGCATGACGTCAGCAGCATAACAGCCTACAGACCGGTTCGGCTCAACTCTCCAACCCGGTTCACTCCTTAGACTGGTTCAGACCCAAACCCGGTTCGGTTCAAATCAAAAATCCCCCAAATTAAAACCCTAACCCTAACCCTAACGACCACCCCTCCTACCGACGGCGCCCGAAACCCCGACGCAACCCAGCTCCCAACGGCGGCCACGGTCTGACAACGGCCACGACTCACCCCACTCGAGACAGCAACGACGTTCACTGAAGAAGACGACGGCGGCGTGAGAAGATCCAACGTATTCGAACTCTCCTCCTCTTCGACGGCACGGCTACGCCGATGGAGAGCCCGGCGGCGCGCGTGGAGGGCTGGAGCTTGGTCGGGATGATGCGGCGTCTCTGCTGGTACCGGCGGTGTTGCCTACGCCGCGGCGGTGGAGAAACACAGTGGTGGCCGGGGAGGAGGAAAAATAGGGAAAATAATTGAAGGTGTTTCTGCAGATGGAAAAGGGAATAATTGGTCTCTTTTAATCATATTCGATAGTGGAGTGGTTGAGATATTTTTATTATTTAATTAATATATTATTTCGGATCTCTATAAAAATTATTTGGGCTGATTCTAGACCAAGAGCTTACCTAGCTCAATTGGCTGGGCACCCAGCTGAAATACAAGAGGTTGTGGGTTCGATTCCCACAACTCTCAATTCATCCTTATTTTTTTTTTCTCATCATTTTAGGGGTGTTACATTTCTAACCTAAGATTCGAATACAAATTTAAGGAAAAAAAAAAGATGAAAATATACCTTAAATTGGGATTTTGGATGAATAGATGAAAACTCTTGCACAAGATTGTTGATGCTTGCTTAGACTTGTGTTTAAGAGTAAAAGCCCTCAAGATTTGGTGAAAAACAATGAGGTTTAGAGGGTTTTTATAGGAGAAAATCGTTTTAGGGTTTTTAGGGTTTTTGGGAGAGTTTTAATTTAAGTTAAACTTTAACATTAAAGCCTCTTTAAAGCAGTCCGCAAACCCATTTCGGAACGGTGTCGACCGTTTCGAAACGCAGGCACGAAAGTTTGACCGATTCTTCAACACCAACTGATCATTTTGATACGGGTTTGACCGTATCGAATTCCCGTTGACTCGTATCGAAACTCGTTTCGATACACCCCTTTGCAGTAGCAAAAACGTTTCGAAACCCTTGGAAGGCGTTTCGAAACACCTTTCTCTCAGATAGAAATTTAAAGCGTCCGTATCAAAATAGGTGGACCCGTTTCAATACACTTGGGCCTGGAAGTGCAGATGAGGCTCTAAAAGTGCAGAAAAATGAAATTTTCTAAGGCCTATCTTGCATGAATGACATGAATGAGTAGGAAAAACATATGCAAACATAAACATACTCCCCCTAGCTATATGCATGGATGAAATTAAAAGTAAAAACACATAAACATGGCATTGCACAAGATCAAGCAATTTTAAGCACAAAAGAGGTCCTAAAAGGTCAAGATAGGCTAGTTAGACCTAACTCTCTCCTAAGGGACCAAAAACGCTCTTTGTCTAAAGGTTTTGTAAATATGTCTGCTAATTGATTTAAGGTGTCAACATACTCTATAGCAACATCTTCTTTAAGGACGTGATCTCTAATGAAATGATGCCTTATTTCTATATGTTTGGTTCTAGAGTGTTGGATGAGATTTTTTGTAAAACATATGACACTAGTGTTATCACACTTAAGGGGTATGGTTTCAATTGTAATACCATAATCTAAGAGTTGTTGCTTCATCCAAAGGATTTGAGCACAACAACTCCCTAAGGATATGTACTCGGCTTCAGTGGTAGATAAGGCTACACTATTTTGTTTCTTAGAGAACCAAGATATGAGCATACTACCTAGGAATTGACAAGTTCCCGAAGTACTCTTCCTATCGATTTTACATCCCCCATAATCCGCATCCGAATAAGCATGAAGGTTGAAGGTGGAGTCTCTAGGGTACCAAAGACCTAAACAAGGAGTATCTCTAAGGTACCTAAAGATTCTCTTAACGGCTATAAGGTGAGACTCTCTAAGACTAGCTTGAAACCTAGCACACAAGCAAACACTAAACAAGATATCTGGTCTACTTGCGGTAAGGTAAAGTAATGATCCAATCATAGAACGGTAAAGCTTAGAGTCAACACACTTACCTCCTTCATCTTTATCAAACTTTGTAGATGAGCTCATAGGTGTGGCTTGAGGCTTTGCATTCTCCAAGCCAAACTTCTTGAGCATATCCTTTATGTACTTTGCTTGATTGATGAAGGTGTCATCCTTCTTTTGCTTGATTTGGAGTCCCAAAAAGAATGAGAGCTCCCTCATCATGCTCATCTCGAATTCACCTTGCATTAGCTTAGCAAACTCTTTGCAATGACATTCGTTAGTAGAACCAAAAATAATGTCATCAACATAAATTTGTACTACTAAGATGTCATTTTTATACCTTTTTATAAAAAGTGTAGTGTCCACCTTACCTTTTTCAATTAAAAAGTTTGAAAGTCTTTCATACCAAGCTCTAGGAGCTTGTTTTAAACAATAAAGAGCTTTAGTGAGTTTGAAAACATGATTTGGAAATTTTGAGTCTTCAAAACCCGGTGGTTGTTCCACATACACTTCCTCATTTATAAAACCATTTAAATACGTGCTTTTAACATCCATTTGAAAAAGCTTGAAATCATGATAACATGCATATGCAAGTAACATCCTAATGGCTTCCATTCTAGCTACGGGTGCATAGGTTTCATCAAAATCTATTCCCTCTTCTTGAGTGTAACCTTGTGCTACTAGTCTAGCTTTATTTCTCACAATGTTACCACTCTCATCTAGTTTGTTCCTAAAGACCCATTTAGTTCCTATGGTAGATTGATTACTAGGCCTATCAACTAATGTCCAAACGTTACTTCTCTCAAATTGATTTAACTCTTCTTGCATAGCCATAATCCAAAAATCATCTTTTAATGCTTCTTTTATATTCTTAGGCTCTATGCATGAGATAAATGCAACATGATTCATTAATCTAAGAGAAGATCGAGTGGTTACCCCCTTGGATGAATCACCCAAGATTTCACCATCTTTGACATAGTTGAGCTCCCTTGGGTAGCTCATTTCCTTTTCCTCAAGAGCCAAGTCCTTTAAGGCTTCAAGAGGTGGATCTTGTGTGTCCTCTTCTTTTGTTGGAATCTCATCCTCCTTTGAAGTTTGTCATCCATCAAAGGCATTTATGATTCCTACATCATCATCATCACAAGAATCCTTCCTTGGAAGGAGGTTATCATTGAATACAACATGTATAGATTCTTCTACTACTAAAGTTCTCTTGTTAAATACACGATAGGCTTTAGAGGTTAAAGAATATCCTATGAAAATAGCTTAATAACTTTTTGCATCAAATTTACCTAAGTTGTCTTTTCCATTATTTAAAACAAAACACTTGCAACCAAATGGATGAAAATAGCTAATGTTAGGCTTTTTAGATTTCAAAATCTCATAAGGCGTTTTCTTTAAAATTGGCCTAATCATTACTCGGTTCACAATGTAGCAAGCGGTGTTTGTGGCTTCCGCCCAAAAATATTTAGGTAAATTGTTTTCACGAAGCATGGTTCTAGCCATTTCTTGTAAAGTTCTATTTTTCCTCTCAACTACCCCATTTTGTTGAGGAGTTTGAGGAGCCGAAAAATTGTGGCTAATACCATTTTCATTTAGAAAATCTTCAAACCCTAAATTTTGAAACTCGGTTCCATGATCACTTCTAATATGAGAAATTCTAAGTTCAAGATCATTTTGGGTTAGTTTTGAAAATGTGATGAATTTTTCTAAAGCCTCATCTTTAGTACTTAAAAGTAGAACCCAAGTAAATCTAGAAAAATCATCAACAAGAACAAATGCATAAGATTTACCACCCAAGCTCATAGTCCTAATTGGCCCAAATAAATCCATATGGATAAGTTGTAAACACCTACTTGTAGAAACATCATTAATGGATTTAAAGGATGACTTATGTTGTTTACCCTTAGAGCATGCATCACAAATTTTATCTTTTGAGAACTTAATCTTGGGTAAACCTCTAACTAGATCAAGGGAAACTAGTTTTTCTAAAACACTAATGCTAGCATGTCCTAGTTTCTTATGCCACGACCATGCATCATTTTCATTTTGAGCTACTAAACATGCATGAGATGTATGTATGTCATCTAGATGCACCATGTAAATGTTACCTATCCGATGACCTATGAGCATAATATTATTAGATTTAATGTCAACAATTTTTCACCCATTTTTATCAAATAAAACATTAAATCCTTTATCACACAATTGACTTATGTTCAACAAGTTATGTTTAAGACCATCGACATACAAGACATTTTCAATAAGAATAGTAGAGTGATTACCTATGGAGCCAATACCTTTAATGTGGCCTTTGGAGTTGTCACCAAACGTGTAACCCCCTTAACCCGGCCTAGATGATTGACCCGAATTAAGAAGTTTACACGGGGAAAACCAAAGTCAACCCGAAAGTCAACCTTGATTAACGACCCTTTTTTTTTTCTTTTTAATCTTATCTAAATGCACATTAACCCTAGATATGTTCATAACAACAGCATGTTTAAAGATCACAGCAATCAGAACGCATTTAGGGACTCGATTGCACAAAACATGAATCTAGGGACCAAAATGTAAATTCTGGAAATTATAAGGACTTAACCCACTTTTAAGTTACCATTATGAAATTAGTCATATTTCTTGCTTCTCTGTCAAATTTCAACTCAAATGGACATCTCAAACTCATTCAATTGCATAAACAAGATTCAGGACCAAAACGCAAAGATTTCAAAACATATAACCATCAATTTCAGTGCCCAACGGTCGGGTGTTCCGAAACAGGGAGGACTTGTTCCGAAACGCGGGACCGTTCCGAAACACGTTTCGATACAGGGCTCGGCAGTAGCATTATCGTTCCGGAACGGTTCCTCCCGTTTCGAAACGTCTAGGCCATTTCAGGCCCCCGTTCTGAAACGGTAGCACCCGTTCCGATACGGCCTGCCCAGATTTGCAGAATTTCGCTGGTTTATCACACAATTGACCCATCAAACATGCTCCAAAGGCAACCAAATTATATCAACAAGACATTACATGCATAAGGAACATAATTGCATCAACCATACTCAAACATGGCATCAATTAAGCAAATCCCCAATTCTATAGACATGCATCCTATTTAGAAAACCATTCAAGCATCACAATACCCAAGCAACTTCACAAAGGCCAATTACATGTTCCATCATCAACAACAACATAAAACCAACTTAGGAAGTCCAAAACATCTCCCAAAACAACAACATAGGTTCCCCATTGCCAAATGCCAAAAGCTAATAGTGATAAGAAACTTTCACCATACATGAGCTTAGTTCTTCACTTGGATTCTTGACATCTTGCTGCCCTTATAAGCACTTCAATGCTCTGCATTATTGGTTTAAGAAAAGAGAGAGAGCGTAAGCTAATAGCTTAGTGAGGAATGCTCATTTAAAACAACTCAATAATGCATTATTAAACACTTTTATAAACCTTAGTTCAAAACAACATTTATTCATGCACATAAGCATTTAAAACAAGCATTTCATGCTTCAAATTATTAACATATCATATTGGCCACAAGTGATAATCATAATCTTTCCATTTCACAATACAATCAACATAAGATCCACACATGGACTTTTAACCACCATTGTGATCTTACAATTCACAAGGACCACACATGGACTTTTAACCACCATTGTGTCCTTAGCACAAGAATCACCCATGGACTTTTAACCACCATGGTGTTCTTACAATACACAAGGTCCACACAAGGACTTTTAACCACCTTGTGACCTTAACACAAGAATCACCCATGGACTTTTAACCACCATGGTGTTCTTAAAATACACAAGGCTCACACAAGGACTTTTAACCACCTTTGTGACCTTAGCACAAGAACCAATCATGGACTTTTAACCACCATGTTGTTCTTAACACAAGAACCACCTATGGACTTTTAACCACCAAAAACTTAAACAAAACTTAGGAAAATCAACCTATTCGGGATTGCATTGATTAAACCTCAATTTCTCATCAATTATACATCCATTTTACATCAAAAACACATCTCAAAACAATGCCCACTCAGATCATACGAATTTCATCAAAATTAAAGCAAATCTTGCATTTTAAAGCCAAGATCAAGAACTCAATTGCAAAACCTTTAATAAAACATAATTCAAGGATTGAGAACTTGGGAATTTCAGTAAAGAACTGAGAATTTAGAGGAGAAGGACGTTCATACCTCTAAACTTGAGTTTCTCCCTTTTTGGAACCAAGATTCTTGAAAATCCAATAAGCAAATGCTAAGGTTTTGTTGTATAATTGATTAGAGATCAAATGAGGATTGAAATCTAATCTTTAGTTGTCAAAATCAGAGAGAATTTTGCTGGAGAAATGTGTTTGGGTTGAGAGAAAAGTTGAGAGAAAAGAAAATGGAAATTTAGAGAAAAGTTAGTTAAAATGCCAAAATATCTTTTCCCTCCTTTTGCACTTAATTAAAAACCATTAATTAAATTGATTAATATTCAGAAAAATCTGGAGAAACTCTTTTGGGTAATTAGCTCCTTAAAGATTCAAAGTTTCAATCCTTTTTAAAACAGTCACCCAGTTTTCAAAAATTACATTTTGGTCACTAACCCAAAATGTCACTCTTCCAAACCTCATTTTGTAAAATTGATTTCACCTTTCTCTTATATATATTAAAAGAGGATTTTAAGAAATTTTTCCATATTTTTAATGCAACCCGAACTAGGCTTTCTTAAATTCACCCTTTTATATTCGAACCGCAACCCGACCGGTCCGGTCCAAACCCAAAACTTCTAAGCCCAAAATTGGGGTGTTACAAAATGTCACCACTCCTCCACCTTTTGGCTTTAGATCCATGAATCTACTCTTGTCCCTGGTCATATGCCTCGAGCATCCACTATCAATGTACCATGAGTTTTGACTTTGTGCTTTGGCCTTGTAGCAATGCTCCCCCTACAAACAAAGATATTAAACTTTTGTTTTTGGTACCCAAATCATTGTGGGTCCAAGAGTGTTAGCTCCCATTAACTTGGTTCCCTTAGGAATCCAAGGTGACATAACAACAATATTATTAGATTTTACAAGTTCCTTAGGAACCCATACACTTCTAATCCTTTTAGTTATACTATGTCTAGGAAGGCTACCTTGTTTGTAGTTATTGGTCCTTTTCTTAGGTTGGTTTGTTTTAGAAGATTCACCTATTTCATGCTTCACACTACCAACATTTTTAAAGGACTCTTTGAGCTTGTTAAGCTCATCTAACACCTTTTGGTGTTCACTATTAAATTGAGAAAGAAGATTATTAAGGTCAACATTTTCATCTTGGAAGAATTTTAGTTCATCTTTCAACCCTAAAATCTTTTTCTCAAATTTTAAATTAGCTTGAGAAAGTGAGTCATTTTTATCATTTAATTCCGAAATAATTTTCTTATTCCTAATGACCGACTCCTTATATTTCTCAACTAATTCATCATAGACCTCTTACAACTCATCATTTGCATCATTTAATTCATCATAAGTAAAATCAAAAGATGATGAGTTAGAGGTTACCATGGAGGAATCCTCCTCAAGTGCCATGAGGAAAAGGTTGGTCACTTCTTGTTTGTCATCCTCGGATGACTCCTCATCACTCCAAGTAGCAAGCTTGGCTTTGAGCTTCTTCTTCTTCTCAAAGCCCTTCTTCTTGAGTTGAGGGCACTCCGAACGAATGTGACTAGGCTTATTGCACTCAAAGCAAATGATTTGATCCCTTGCTTCTTCTTTGTTTTTACCTTTAAAGTCCATCTTTCTTTGAATTTTTCTTCCCCGGTTGAACCTCATGAAACGTGAGAATCGTTTGGCTATCATAGCCAATTCTTCTAGCTCATCCTCCTCGCTAGAAGAGCTCTCCTCAAGTAATGAAGCTTTGAGAGCTATTCTCATCTTCTTCTTCTTTTCCACCTCTAGCTTTTCTACTCTTTTCTCTTCCTTCTTCTTCTCTTCTTTCCTTCCTTGCTTCATAATCTCATGAGTAAGGAGAGAACCCACTAGCTCATCAAGCTTTAAAGTCTTCAAATTTTTTGCTTCTATGATGGCGGTTCTCTTCCCATCCCAAGATTCGGGAAGTGAGTAAAGTAGCTTCCGGACAAGCTTGTCTTCCGGTATAGTCTCTCCAAATCCTTTGAGCCCATTGACTATGGTTGAGAAGCGATCAAACATCTTGGACACCGTCTCATCGGTCTCCATCTTGAAATTCTCATAACTAAGATTGAGAATTCCAATCTTAGTTTCCTTGACATCGTTGGTTCCCTCATAGGTGGTCTCAAGAGTATCCCACACTTCTTTGGCACTCTCAATGGATGAAACTTTGGAGTAGATGTCCAGACCGAAAGAGCAAAAGAGCATGTGAAGAGCTTTGTCATTGATTTGGATCTTCTTCCTCTCTTCTTCACTCATCTCCATCTTTTTCTTCAAAACCATCTTCCATTCACTATCTTGCTTCAATGGAATGTAGGAGCCATCTTCAATGACATCCCAAACCAAGTAATCATTGGACTTGATGAAGAGGCACATCCGATTCTTCCAAAATGGATAGTTATCACCATTGAAGAAAGGCGGTTTTGTAGTGGATTGAGACTCATACATGCTCGAACCGGGGGTAGATGCCATCTCTTGATTTTTGGATGATCACACTCTTCCTAGGAACTCCTCTTGTGGTTGTTAATCCTCAAAGAGGTAGGCTCTGATACCAATTGTTGAGTGGATCGAATGATCGAAATAAACCAAGAGGGGGTAAATTGGATTTTTAAAGTTCTTGGTGGTGGAATTTGCAAATAAAAATGGTAGACAAGGAATTTTAGAGTGGTTCAAGTTCCAAATGAACTCTACATCCACTACCTTAGCTTCACTAAGGATTTGCAACAATTCCACTAATTGTTCTTCCCCTTTTCTAGGCTAAGGAGGTAACCCTTAAAATTTTCGATCAAATTTTCTACCCAAAATTTGACTCAATCCTCACACAATTGAAACAAAGAAGTTGTTGGCTAAAACAAGTATCTCTCAATACATAATATAGCCCAATTACAAGCACTCAACCCAATTAAAATGATAAGAATGAAAAATACAATTGGGGTTTCTAGATAATAATAGGATTTAGGCACAAATGCTTGGATTTGATGTTTGGATGTTTGCTTTATGATCAATAGTTGTTGCTGAAGCTTTTAGAGGTCCCTTTTATACCTTCTCATTGAATTCTAGCCGTTGTGGTTGTTGCATTCATCAATAGAGCCGTTGGAGATGTTATCTTGCCTCTATAAATACAGTCTGCAACCAACCGTTTCGAAACGCCCAACCCTGTTTCGAAACAGATCAAAATAGAAAGAGCCGTTGGGGTGCATTAAAGAGCCCGTATCGAAACGGTTAAGAGTGTTTCGATACGCTAAGAGCCATTTCGAAACCCGTTTCGAAACATTTTACCACTGTCAAGTACCGTATCGAAACGGGATGAGATCGTTTCGATACGCCTTAACGATTTGTTTAAAATTAGTTAAAAATATTCCACGGTCATAATTTTCAAATCAGATTGACTACCGTTTCGAAACACTGGATGTCGTTTCGATACGGTGTCTCAATGTTCTTAAGTCGTTTCGAAACCTGTTTCGAAACACATGTTGGCAGTGTTGAAATCGTTTCGATACCCGTTCCGAAACAATGACTCACAGTTTCAAAACTGTTTCGAAACGCCTTAGGCCGTTTCGAAACGGTGACTCGAAAATCACTATTTAGGCTTTGAGAACACTTAGAAAACATTTGATAAATTTAGTTTTTAACTTAGGCAAATTGTTTAAAACATATAGAGAGGTTTGAGGACTTAAAAATTCATTTTCACATTTTCAATTTAGTCCTTAGGTTCTTTAGTTATATCAAAATTAAAATATCGGTTTCACAGAAACCCTGAACCTTAAAATTAAGACACTTGTGGAAACAAAAATGTTTTCACCTCCCCTATGAATATGATAATAATCCATTTGTTTTTACTTTAATCTCAAATTTAATGATTAATTTGAGTTTGTTTTGGTCTTCTCATATTATTTTTAATTTTCTAGATTATTTTTAATTTAATATTTGATAGTTACATATATATTATTTTATGAAAATTTATTTTTACTCTTTTATAATTAAATAATTCAATAATTTTTAGTTTACATTATATTGTTATATAATAATGTTGTGTGTAGAAAACTGACCCGACCTGTAAATCTGACTGAAACCAACTCAGAAATTCAACTCGAGTCTGAACTGGTTGTGACCCGGCGTGATGATGACCCAAACTCAATTGAGTTTGTCCTGATGTTAACCTGAACCTGAATTGGACCTAGGGATGTAAAAACATGTAATCGGATGGGTTTCAGGTCGGGTACTGTCAGGTCGGGTAAAATCGGGTACATGTCATTTCAGGTCGTTTTTTTTTATTTTGACTCGACTCGGGTCGGGTGCGGGTCCATTTCAGGTCGGGTCCATTTCAGATCGGGTCCATTTCAGGTCGGGTTCATTTCAGGTCGGGTCAAAACGGGTCGGGTCCGAAGCAGATAATTGACAGGTTAATTCGGGTTCGGATACACTTCAGGTCGGGTCCATTTCAGGTCGGGTCCATTTCAGGTCGGGTCCATTTCAGGTCGGGTCCGTTTCAGGTCGGGTCCATTTCAGGTCGGGTTCATTTCAGGTCGGTTGCATTTCAGGTCGGGTGCATTTCAGGTCGGGTAATTTTAGGTCGGGTAGTTTCAGGTCGGGTAATTCAGGTCGGTGTATTTTTAGGATTGAAATTCGTATTGAGTTTGAGGTTGGTACAACCGTATAAGTAGTCGATAGACTTTAGGTTGACCTTCATCAATCGTCATTGATTTGGAATTAATTATTTAAAGTCATATCAAATTAAAATTATAAAACATTGGAGTAATTAAAAAATAATGAAAATGGGTCAATTTGGACTGAAAAGGGGTCAATTTGGATTAAAAATAAAGTTTCACGGATTATAATGAACAAAAATATCAAATTAATATTATAAAACATTAAACAAATTTAAAAGAAAACAATGAAAATAGGTCAATTTGGAATAAAAATAAAATTTTGGAGACTGTAATGAACAAAAAATATCAAATTAAAAGTATAAAAATTAGAGTAATTAAAAAAAATAAGTAGATGTCAATTTAGAATAAAAATAAAGTTTTAGGATCTAGAATGAACAAAATTTCAAATTAAAATTATAAAACATGATGAATTAAAATATATATATAAGGGTCAATATGGAATTAAAATAAAGTTAAGGGACTAGAATGAAGAAAATATCAAATTAAAATAATAAAACATTGGACAAATTAAAAAAAATAAATGTGGGTCAATTTGGAATAATAAATGTGGACAAATTAAAATAAAGTTAAGAGACTAGAATGAAGAAAATACTAAAACACACATGTATACATACATACTAAAACACATATATATGCATGTATTTAAATTTTAGTATATACATACATGTATGTATGTATATAAGTTTTAATATATATATATATTGTTATAATTATATATATACATATATATATATGTATGCATATATTGTTTTATATATATATATATATACTAGAACATACATATTTGTATGTATATATGTATACCCCTAAACAATACCCATAAACCTCAACCCTTAAATCTTATGATCACTAATAATTAGAGTACAAGCCTAATCCCTTAATTCTTAAACTAATCTCATAACCCCAAATAATTAAGTTGGCACATTTACCCCTAAACCCCAAACATGAATATCTAAATCTTACGGACACTATTCACTAATAATTAGAGTGCAAGCCTAATCACATAAGGGTTTTATTTTGATGCCCAAGCTGTGTAATTTTTTTTTACACAATCCTTTTATAAAATTTAAAATCTAAATCACAAACCCTAGCAACCTAAACCCTAAACCCTAAGCCCTAAACCCTAAACTCTAAATTCTAACCATAAACCTTAAATTATATACCCTACATACTAAACCCCTAAACCCTAACATAAAACCCTAAACCCTAAACCCTAAAATTAAAGGGCTTGTGTAAACTAAAGTTTACACAGCTTGTGCATCAAAGTATTTTCCATCACATAATCCCTAAACTAATCTTATAGTCCCAAACAATCAACTTGACACACTTACCCTTAAACCCTAAACATAAACTCATAAATCTAACAAACAAAATAAATTGAAACATAAAAAGGACAAATCTAAAAATAAATTATTAATTAGAGCCCAAATCACAAATGAATAAAATTATTAAACCTAATTACTTACCAAATCTTTATACGAGGACCAAATTAAATTTAAAGCAAACCAAAAAGCTTAATAATTAATTAATTAATTTATGAAGCATGACCTAATTAAATAAAATTTAAAAAAACTAAACCAAAAGTTAAGACTAAAAAAATAAACTAAAACCTAAAAAACCTAAACTCTAACAATCTAATTAAAGAAGGATCTAAAGGATAATTAACCCCTAAATAAAAAAAAAATCCCCCTCCACTCTCAATTTATTTCATATGCGGCAAAATTCCCTCCCCCTCCAATTTTGTTTCTGGCGGCAAAATTCCCTCCCTCCCCCCACCCCATTTTGTTTTTGTTTTATATGGTGCCAAAATCCCTCCATTTTGTTTAATATGGTGCCAAAATTCCTCCATAATTTCTTATCAATCAAAAAAATTTTCTCCCCATTAATTCAAAAAAAAAACTACCCTTAAACTAAAAAAATATTTTTTTAATATTTTAATAGTTATAATTAAATTTTTTAATAAAATATTTCTTAATGATCACAATTAATAAATTGATTTAAATTTTAAATAATTTGTTTTAAATTCATCCATCACAACTTATTAATTTAATAAAACTTTTAAATTTTAAATATTTTTAATAAAATAAATTTAAGTATGTTAATTCTTATTAAACTTCACAAATAATTTATATTGAACGAGTTAGTATTAAATTAATTTAATAAATTAATACTTTACATTTATCAACACTTTAAATTTATCAAATCGTAGACTTCTTCAACTATATATCAGGTAAATATCAAGTCAGATCAATATCAGTTCAGGTTAAAAATAGGTCAGGTTCAAAGCAGGTCGGGTCCAAAACAGGTCGGGTCCAAAACAGGTCGGGTTCAAAACAGGTCGGGTCCAAAACAGGTCGGGTTCAAAAACAGGTCGGGTAATATCGGATCTCGGGTCAATTCAGTCGGGTAAAATCGGTTATTTGCCAGGTCCGCTTAGGGTTCGGGTTCGTTTCAGTCGGGCGCAGGTCGGGTTTCAGGTCCACAGTAACAGGTCCAATTCGGGTTCGGGTCGTTTTCAGTCGGACGCAGGTCGGGTTCGGTCACTACAGTAACAGGTCGAATTCAGGTTCGGGTCAACAACAATCGGTTACAGATAGGGTTCGGGTCATTAAATTTTCAGGTCAAATCAGGTTCTGACTCGAGCAGGTTTCAGTCGGGTTTTCAGGTCGGGTCAGCTTTTTACATCCCTAATTGGACCTGATAATTTTGGATCCAAATCGGACCTGTACCCGAATTGAATCTGATAATTTAATAACCCGACCTGATATGAACTCGAACCCAGAATTAACCTGACAAATATTTGATATAACCCGACTTGAAACGACTTGTGATTCGATTTGACCCAACTATAACAGACCCGACTTGTTACAAACTCGACCTATTACAAACCCAACCAATAATAAATTTTAAACAAAAATAACTATAACATATAAAACTAAAAGTTAATAGACCAACTAATAAATTTTGAAAACCAAACAAGAAATCCATTAAGAAGCAATCAAACATATTAGTGAACAAACAATATTAATAAATATTGAACTAAATATATAAAAAGAACACATACAAAACTATTAACAATTAAACTAGAAGTGATTTTTCTTCTAAATCAGAAAATGAAGTATCTTTAACCACACGAAGATATTGTCTATCCCTTTTCTTCAGTTCAAAATCATACAACCAATTACGATGATGTAATGTACATTAAGCGGAACTTCTACTATGGAACGTCTAATTTGTAAGAAAATGAAAAAATAGGTTTAAATACTTCGTTCTTCCCCTGTGAGAAAGGGTGGTTGTAGAAAAAAGTTTTGAAAGAAAAAGGGTATTGTGTTTAATCAAATATAATTATATATATACCCATTGAATTAAGATTTTAGATTTTAAAATTTTAAAGACTATTCAGATAATTTTTAAAGATTTGTAATTTTATTTAATAATTTTTAAAGATTATTCATATAATTTTTAAATTTTTTAAATATAAATGTTTATATATAAATATATACTCAAAGAATTAATATTTAAAATTTTAAAATTTTTATTAATATAATTTTTAAAGATTTGTACTGTTATTATCTATATATATACTCATAAAATTAAAGTTTTAAATTTTAAAATTATAAAGATTACTCATATTTTTAAAAATTTTAATTAGTAACATACTTTTTTATATATATTCATTGAATTAAAATTTTAAATTTTAATGTTTTACATTTTAAAGATTATTCATATAATTTTTTTTAAAAATTTGTAATGTTATTTAATAATTTTTAAAGATTATTTTTATATATACTATTTGAATTAAGATTTTAAAATTTATTTTTTTATAAATAGGAGAATATTATCGCGTGCTTCGTTAAAAATCTATCTACACCTAAATAGAATAAAAGAATACACACGGTAATATTAACAAAAGAATCCGGGATAACAATCGACAAAACAAAATAGAAAAACCTAGGTTACTCCCAACATGGCACCCTGTTTGAGCAACTATACAATCACACTAAAAGGCTCAGAAAAATAATGAACCATAAAAGAATCAGAAGAACACAATTTAGCTAAACCATCCACAACCTGATTATTCGTATGGTTTTTAAAATTTTAAATTTTAATAGAATTATATATTTATTGTATTGCGATTTTTAAAATTTTAAAGATTATATAATTTATAATGTTTTTTAATAATTTTTAAAGATTATCCTTATATATATACCCATTGAATTAAGATTTTGAATTTTCAATATAATTTTATATATATACCCATTGAATTTTATTCGAAACTGATGTGTATTAACCCGACTCGAATTCCATCTGAAACCAAATTAACCCGACCCAAATTTTATCAGAAACCGATGTGACTCAACCTCAATTTGGCCTGATATCTGGATGACCCGACCGAATTCCATCAGAACCCGAATTAACCGCTTGGACCTGAACCATTTGAACCGAACTTAGTATTGACCCGACTTCAAAATTGACCCAACTCGAACCCGAACCGAGTCTGAGTTGGCATCAACCCAACATTGACCCGTGCTCGAGTCAATCCAGACTCGACCCGATTCGAACCATTAACTTGACCCGACATAACCCGAATTTGATTAGATCCGACCTGAAACCCAAACGAGTACTCGATTTTACATCTCTAAGGGTTAAATACTTGTTTGCTACATTTACCATATTTGATTCTTTCGTGTTATACAGTAATTTATTTCATTTTCAAACTTATACATGATTTTTTTTATTGTTAACGGATTTATTTATTTTTGTGAAGAAATCTAACGTGAATCTTTTAGACTAATTAAAATAAACATGTAACATTTTTTTCGATTTTTTTTCATTTACTTAAGACATTCGATCCTTAAATAAATCTGTTTAAACATTTCTTTTCTTAAGCTCTTCTCGCAGGTCCAACTCGAGCGTTCCTCGCTTGCAGTTCAACTCTATTTTTCCAAAGACCCAATTATAGGTGTCATGAAAAATTAATTGAAAAAAAATTCTAATTTTTATTTATATTACTCAGAATATTAAACTTGGAAGAACGAGATTCACTAATTGGCTGAGTGGTCAAAGATATTCAAGTTATTTTATTTTGCATAAGGTCGAATCTCGACATTTGTTTTGAAAATATAATCTCTTTATTTAATAAAAAATAATAATTAACACCATTAATTCAGATTGTAGCTCTTAGTTTTGTATATGTTGGACTGTAACAAAATTTTGCTTCTTCTGATAATAAAACAACACATTTATTAAAAAAAATTGGATGAAAAAGGTATTTTTTCATAATTAATTGAGTTCATAAAATCATAAGTGGTTGTTAATAAATATTTTGTGGCAAAAAGTTAATAAATAATTAAATTCATATAATTAGATTAGGCTGAGTCGATAAGATTATGAGCATCGACTTTGGAAAAACAATGAAAGCATACAGAAAAAGAAGAGAAATATATTGTATAAATCTGAATCTCGGATATTTACTTCAGAGAATATAATGTCACTCCATTTAATAAAAAGAATGAGAGGAAGATATAACGAACACGGGAATGAATAGGGATGATGGGTTGGGTTTTTGGCCCTCCGGATTCGATTCGAAAATAAACACTATAAATTTATACCCGACCTGGCTCGAACACATTCTTTAAAAAATTTGACTTGAACCGAAAATAAATATACAGAATCCAACCCCGACCCCACTCGACCTATATAAAATAAATTAATTTTAGGGACCTAATTGTAAAAAAATAATTATAAGGGACTTAATTGTAAAAAATTATAATTTAAAAGATTAAATTATAAATAAATATTCAATTTTAGGGACTTAATTATTAATATCCCTAAAAAATTTGGAGAAAAATTACAGTATTAGTCTCGAGTCAAGTCGGATCGGATATTTTCCAACTTAAATTAGAACCCGACCCAACCTAAATTTACCTTTAACAAAAATCCGACCCAAATTTAATTTTTTCATTAAAAAATTCAACCCGATCAGATTGAGTCGGGTCAAAACCCGTCGGGTCCGAGTAAAATGTCTACCCCTAGTTTTGAAAGATGCACACATGTTCGTCGGAAACTTTCTGATCAATCACCAAAAGGCCTCGTTTATGAGTTCGCAAGTTAATATTTTTGCTTATTTTATCATATTATAATAAAGACAAGAGTATAAACTCTTGAATTTTTGAAAAAAATATATTAAGTTTTTGAATTTTATTTGCACGTTATATTCTAAAATTTCATCAATTCACTCATTTGATTAATCTTACTGTTAACTCTAACAATTTATTTGGATCAGTCGGTATAAATTATAATATGTCGTATTACAGAATTGTCTGTTGGAATTTTTAATTTTTAATTTTATTTAAAAATATTCTTTAAAAGTTCTAAATTTTTTTTTATAAAAATTATTTGTAATTGTTCTAGCTTACATTCCAGAATGGTTAAGAGCTGTTATAATTTGTTATAGATATAAGCTGTTATATTTGGGCCAAGACCAAACCAATAATGATCCCCAAACCTTTAGTCCCACAAGTATAAGTGAACTCTAATGGGCCAGTCATTGTTCAGATCCAAGACGCAAAAACAAACTCAAAAATTGAGTCGTTACAATAACTTTTTTGAGTACTCATATTGTTTTTAAAAAAAATTCTGAAATGACCAAACTTTAAATTTTTTGTAAACTCAAAAACTTACAAAAATTACCCACTTTCATACTAACATTTAATATTTTGATTAATTATTTTTTAAGTAATTACACATTCCGTTACGAGTATTGTAATTTTTTAAAGTAATTACTCAAAATGTTACAAAATCACTTATTTTTTTACGAACATGTAATAATTTGAGTAATTATATAAAATGATATGAGAATTACACATTTTGTTATGAATGTTGTAACATTTAAGTAATTACTTGTAATATTACAAAAATTATTGAAATATCCAAATTTATTTTTTAAAACTCTGAATAATTAACCAAAATGTTGTAAAATTACTATTTTTTCTTACGAACATATAATAATCTGAGTATTTATTTAAAATGTTACAAGAATTTTACATTTTGTTAGGAATATTGTAAGCATTTGACTAGTTACTCATAATACTATACCTTATTTTGTAATTAGAAGATAGTGGATTACGTTAGCTAATAGGAGATAGTTGATAACATTAGCTGATTATATAAAAGTGTTTGATAAAATTAACTGATAGTTGATAGTTGTTTGATTATTTGAAAAAAAATACATATAAGTACATGATTATATTTAATATTTGTTTGAATGGTTGTTTGTTTTGTATCTCATTCCTAGTTGTGTTGTACTCTTTTCCTCTATTTAGGTTTAGAGAGGTTTTTAATGAGGCTCACAACTTAGGTTAAGCTTGTTTGAAGCTTTATTAATAAAATTAAATCCATCTTTCAAAAAAAAAATATTTGTTTGAATAATTTATTAGTTATTAATATTTTGTATCTATAAATATTAGTTAGATTATTAAAAATATTTTTTTAACATCATTACTAAGCATATATGAAAGATCTATATATTAATTTATTATTTGTGAAATTATCTTTTAAATATAATTTTAATAATTACTAAATTAAGATGTATATTTTAATTTCTTATTTATGAAATTATATTTCGAATATACTTTTATTAATTATTAAATTTAGATGTATATATATTAATTTTTTATTTATGAAATTATATTTTTAATTTTATTAGTTATTTAAATTTGTGTTATTTAGATATTTTTTTGTAATTGTTTAGGATAAGAGGGTCTTTACAATTCCATTATCCAAAACATCTAACTTAAAAAGCTCCTATAAAGGAGTTTTTTCAAATTGAGAGGTTTCACCCCAATTCGCTATTAGAATCACCTATTTACTAAACATCTAAATTAACGGATTTAACTGGTTAAACCTCTAAAAATAATTCAAACCTCTAATTTTAACTCAAAAAGATGTTTACCGAATAAAGCCTATAAAAATTTACTCAAATATTCAACCTTAAATTTTTTGTATCTTTTGAATAATTACCCAAAAAAGTCATAATACTCGTAACAAGATGCGTAATTCTCAAATTTTTTACGTAAAATTTCAAAATATTATATATTCGTAAGAAAAAATGACTAATATTATAATAGTTTGAATATATTTTGACATTTTAAAACCCTAGATAATTAAATTTAAATTTTTCCATGATTTATGATCATTAAATTCATTAGCAGAACCTATAATTATATGCCCTAAGGGCATCATATACAACGTTTGCGAGCGGGGCTTAGGTGCCGGGTGCGGCAATGTTAGGGGTGGCTAAACAGCCGCAAACATAAATTCTTGGGTAAACTATGCTAGATACCACCTAACTATAAGAAGTGGCCCGTTTTTATCACTAACCTTTGAATTGGTCCAATTATACCATCAAACTTTGATTTTAGTTTCAATCATACCACCCCGCCGTTAAAATATAGACGACGTGATGACATATACACACAATCCAGTTACGGTGCTGACGATATTTATTAAATATGACTTTTTTCCATGTAATTATTATTTAAAATAAAATAATATTAAATGGTGATAACAAAACGACGTAGTAACCCATCAACTAATTCACATGTCTCATCTGCCCCCTCTAAACCCTAAACAAAGAAAGCCAAAAATCTGAAAAGGCGAAAGGGATGAGACTTGGGTTATTGGAATCGAGTGACAGTCTGAGTTCGTCGTGTTCATGGCCTGAAGATTAAGAAGATGTAAGGGATAATCTCGATGAAGACATCGAAACCGATTTCAAATATGAGTTTTTCAACAATGGAAGACTCAATTAAGAATCCAAGAAAGTAGGTTTCGAGCTTCTATGGAGAAAATGCTTGAAAGATTTTGGGTTATTATTAGATAATAACAAGATTTTGCTGATTTGAGAATCAAATTTCGAATCGAATTTTGAAGAAGAAGGTTGTAGTTTACTCAGATTTCTTGAACAAGTAACCAAACAACAGTCATCGACACTCGGGTCGTAGCTGTAAATTCTGAGATTTTCATTCAATCCACTTCCAATCTTCGTAAACCATTGAGTTCTCCGAAATCTGATGAAATCAAAGATGCCTCGTCATTTTGAACCACTCTTCCATTTGATTTGAGTCTCAGAACCACATTATCAATGACCCAGTATTCAGATGAATTGAAAATCAGGCTTTTGTTGTCATGGAAGATGAATTTATTGTTCTTTGAATGAATCGACGTCCTATTTGCTTTCATTGTTTGGTTGCGCAAAATCGTATCGGTTGGATAGTCAAAACTCTGCCAATTCCCATAAACAAAATTTTCCATGTCTTCTAATTTCAGCCTCGTTGAATTCGAATCGCCAGCTGTAGACGGTGCTCCCGGCAACAAGTTTTGACCTGAAGTGTTGAGTAAACGAAGCTCGCCATTGTTGTCGACAGCAAGTGATGAATTTTCAGACATCGGAGAGTCATCATTAGTCGACCAAACGACTGTGTTGTTTTTAGATATGTCGTGAAACCAAACAAAAAATGTAGAGATTTGTCGAAGAACTAATTGGCTTAAACCCAGCAGCAAAGACTTCGTTTATCTAGACAAGAAACTTGTTTTGAGATGGAATCCATGGAAAATCCGAGAAATTAAAGGATGTGTTTTACTGGGTCAAGAATGAAGGAAGGTTTGAGAGGAAGAAGAAGGAGAATAAGAAGAGAAAAGACATGGCATTTCAATGGTTGCCCCGTTAATAATAATATTTTATTTTAAAAATTAATTACGTAGAAAAATAATAATATTTAATACACACAATCAGCACTATAACCTAATTGTGTGTACATGTCATCACTCAGCCCATATTTTAACGGTGGGGTGGTATGGTTGAAACTGAAATCAAAGTTTGATGGTATGATTGGACCAATTCAAAGGTTGGTGGTAAAAACGGATCACCTCCTATAATTGGGTGGTACCTGACATAGTTTACCCTAAATTCTTATTATTTTACTAAAAACTTAGATTAGACTGAGTAATAATTTAGGTGAAATCAAAATAATGATCAACTAAGTAAGTATTTATATAATAATTTAAATTTTTATAAAATGAGTAATAATTTATGTAGGATTAAATTTTTTTACCAATTAAGTAAAAATTTATGTTATAACTTAAACTTTTAATAACTTGATAAGAATTTACATTAGATTTCATTTTAGGTAACAAATTTTTAGCAACGAAATAAACATTTGTGTTGGAGGTGGCTTAATTTAGCGGCAGTGAGGGTGCCGCACGTGTCACATCGGTAGACTCTCGCTAACTCGATCATGCGGCCTTAGCTCGCTTTCTCAAACTTTCGCGACTAAGTAAGCCTGAAATGATTAAGCACGAAGGCTTAAATCCTTGCGGAAATGAAAATGAACAATGGAAAGGAAATGACAACACAAAGAGAAGCAAATGTTGGGAATGATGGTTGTATTCTACAATGATGAAGTGAGTAAATGAGGAGGGGCCAACCTCTATTTATACATGAAGCCCCATACATCTAACGGTCTAAATTGAATTACACGAACGGCTAGGATCGCCTCAAAATCTCAAAATCCCTAAAAACAAGGGGAGCCATGAAATTATTGAAATAATGAATCAAAAATAAATTACATGGCTAAAAATAACCAAGACTTATTCCAAATTCGGACTGGACCCTCCTGGGCTCGATCAGGCAGACCCATGGTGCGGAAACAAGCCCCCTAGGGGCCTTGGGGCGTGCTGACTGCACCCTGGTGCGGGCAGAATGCACCCTGGGGTGCGCTGGACGAACCCCAGTGCTGAACTAGCTCGGTCGCTGGCTCGCGGTCTGTGACATTCTCCCCCACTTGAGCTAGCGACGCCCTCGTCGCGCGGTCGGCATGATACTGCTCCACTTGATTCTTGAATTGCCAAAGGTCCTCAGCTAGTTCTCAACTCCCCTCACTACCGGGAAGTCCCTTCCATCGAACAAAATACTCATGCCTTGGTCGGTGACCTGGTCGACGGATGACTCTCTCGGCTTGTACCTCCTCGATCTGGTTCTCGTAAGAGACTTTCACTCCGACTGGTGCTCGGTGTGACTTGCCTCGATCTGGATCCTCCTTATCCTGATGGAATGGCTTAAGTAGGCTGACGTGAAATACCGGATGAGCTCGGATGGATGATGGTAGCTCTATTTTGTAGGCCATGGTGCCTACTCTCTTCAACACTTTGAACGGACCCTCATATCTTCGCACAAGCCCCTTCTGCACGGTTGGGTTGCGCAAAATCCCAATCAACTTGGCTAGGACAAGGTCACCAACTCGAAAGTTCACATCTCTGCGCTTTCGATCCGCCCAATTCTTAGTCCTCTTCCTCGCCTTGTGCAAGCAAGCTCGGGCTAACTCATGATGTTCTTGCCACTCCTTGGCATACTCATGTGTTGCTGGATTAGGCCCATCATACTTGGTAACAACCGCGTTGGGTGTGAGCGGTTGCTGCCCCATCACTATCTCGAACAGACTCTTATTTGTGGCTTCGCTCCGTTGCAAGTTATAAGAGAACTGAGCCACGTCTAACATCTTGGGCCAATTCCGCTGCGTAGCACTCACATAGTGCCTCAAATAAATCTCCACGAGTGCATTCACCCTCTCGGTCTGTCTGTCTGTCTGTAGGTGAACACTCGTCGAAAAGTTCAAGCTCGATCCCATAAGCTTGAACAATTCGGTCCAAAAACGGCCTGTGAACCGTGTGTCCCGGTCACTGATGATGGTCTTTGGCACGCCCCAATATTTCACCACGTGCTTAAAGAAAAGTTTGGCTGCTTCCTAGGCTGGGCATACCTTGAAAGCTGGGATGAATGTCCCATACTTTGAAAACCTGTCAACGACCACCATAATACTCGACAACCCGTTAGTACAAGGTAAACCGACAATGAAATCTAAGGAAACACTTTCCCATGGTCGGTCGGGTATCGGCAAAGGCTGCAATAGTCCCGCATGCTTCTTCATCTCTATCTTGTCTTGTTGGCACACAAGGCAAGTTTTCACATAGGCTTCAATGTCTGCACTTATGTGTGGCCAGTAGTAGTCTCGGGCAATGAGGGCTATGGTCCGAGTAATACATGGATGTCCCGCCCACATTGAATCATGACACTCCTTCATGATCTCCTTGCGCAACTCACCAAACTGGGGCAAATAAAGGCGGCAGCCTCGAGCATATAGCAAGTCCCCATCGAGCCAAAACTTCCTTGTTCTGCCCTCATTGGCATGATCGATCAACATTTAGGTTGTTGGGTCATGAGGTAACCCGTCTTTGATGCGCTCTAACAAGCTTCCCATAGGCAAGCTAACTGTCTCGATGTTGTCCCTCCTGCTTAATGCATCAGCAACGGAATTCGCCTTCCCTGGTTTGTACTCCAAGGAAAAATCAAACTCTACCAAAAATTCCTGCCAACGGACCTGCTTGGAAGAAAGTTTCTTCTGGGTCAAAAAATAACTATTAGCGACATTGTCTATAAATACAACAAACCTCGAACCCAGAAGATAGTGTCGCCAAATGCGCAAGCAATGTACTACTGCCGTCATCTCCTTCTCATGGACCGTGTACTTCCTCTCAGTCTCATTGAGCTTCCGGCTTTCAAAGGCAACCGGATGTCCCTCTTGCATCAAGACCCCTCCAATGGCAACGTTTGATGCATCTGTGTAAACTTCAAACGGCTTGGTGTAATCAGGAAACACCAAAACCGGTTCACTCACCATGGCCTTCTTCAATTCTGCAAAGGCATTCTGACACTCGATGCCCCAAACCCACGCCTTGTCCTTCTTCAATAGCTCGGTCAAGGGTGCAGCAATCTTCGAATAACTCTTCACGAATCGTCTGTAATAATTCGCGAGTCCAAGGAATGACCGCAACTCGGTCACTCTAGTTGGTGGCTTCCACTTATCAATTGCTCGGACCTTGGCTCTATCCATTTGGATTTTGCCCCCACCAACGATATGGCCAAGGAAAGGAACTTCTTTCTGAGCAAACGAGCACTTCTCTTCTTTCACATAAAGCTCGTTCTGTCGCAATACTTCGAACACCTGTCTCAAGTGCTCAACATGCTCCACAAGAGATTTGCTATAGATATCAATATCATCAAGGTAAACCACAACAAACTGATCTAGAAATGGTTGTAGTACCTTGTTCATAAGTGTGCAAAAAGTGGCTGGAGCATTCGTGAGGCCGAACGACATCACTAGGAACTCAAATGAATCGTAACGGGTAACACAAGCGGTCTTCGGCTCATCCCCTGCGGCTATTCTGACTTGGTAATACCCGGACCTCAAGTCCAACTTGGTGAACCACCTTGTACCACCAAGCTGGTCGAAGAAGTCTGCGATAAGCGGGATCGGATACTTGTTCTTCACGGTGAGCTTGTTCAAAGCTCGGTAGTCAATGTATATTTTGAGGGACCCATCATGCTTTTTTTGAAATAACACCGGAGTACCGTAGGGTGCCTTCGAAGGTCGGATATACCCTGCCTCTAGGAGTTCTCTCAACTGTCTACGTAACTCCTCTAACTCGGGCAAAGCCATTTGGTAAGGGGCCTAGGCTGGTGGCTCCGTATTGGGCACAAGCTCAATTCTGTGGTCTACTTCCCTCTTTGGCGGTAGACTCTTAGGCAATTCTGCTGGCATTACATCACGAAAATCTGCCAACAATTGTCCCACCTCCTCGGGGACCTTCTCGGTCAAGACAGGCTCATCTTCCACCAATGCTGCTAGAAAGGTGGGTTCCTCCTTGCGCACCCCTTGGAAAATTGAATGGCTGAAAGCAATTTGGCCCCAACTCCGGCCTCTCGGCTTACCGAAACAACGCATTGGTGCTTCGGATCCGGGATGCACAAACAATCGGCAAACGGGACGGGAAACACATTAATCTTGTCAAGGAAGCTAAGCCCAATAACGAATTCAAAATCATCAAGTTGAATTACCTTGATGGCTTCCTTACCCGTCCAACCTCCAATGTCGAGCTTGACTCCTTTTGCTATGCCGGCCATCGGAGCCTCTTTAGAATTAACTGTCTTGATGAACCCACTCGCCTTTTCAACACAAAGGCTGAGTCTCTTTGCTGCTTGTTCGGACAAGAACAACTCTGAGGCACCTGTATCAACTAATGCACTCATCTTTCGGCCAGCAACAGTGATGTCTACAAACATCAGCCCCTTCTTCTTGTTGCCTTTCTTGGAATCCATGCAACTGAGGATGGATCCAAGCTTTAGAGTCTATTTCTCATCGGCATCTTTCTCTTGCACGACGACAACCTTTACATTCTGCGGACAAAACCTTTGCAAGTGCTTACCCCCGCAAGTGTTGTAGCGGCTAATTTTTTGAAAATACTAGTATGTATATATATATAGGTGTATGTGTAAGTATGGTGGGAAATTTTAGAAATCTTGAAAAAGGGTTAAAAAGGGTGAATTTTTGGTAATTGAGGGGTGAAGACGGATTTTAGAAAATTATTGGGAAATTGGGGGTTTAAAAAAAGATTTGAAAAAAAAGAAGGAGTCGCCACCGGCCACTTTAAGTGGTAGACCGGACACCGGAAATAGAAACCAGAGATTCAAAAAGGGTTCGGGAGTCGGTTACACGCGAGGAAGGGCTAGCACCCTCGACATGCCCAAAAATTGGTACCAAAACTTTACCGCTTAATTAAAATCAAATTTTGCGAATTTAAGTGACAAATTTAACCGAGATTTGGTTATATACGCGAATAAATTTCGAAAATCCTAATATTCTAATACGAACGTCCGAACCACCACCACTACGACTGGTACTGGCCTCGTTCGTCCCCGAATAAAAGGACATCGCACTTTTGAAAACAATTTCAATTTTTTTTTGGAAAAATAAAAAAACAAATGCATTAGTACAAAATTAAATCTAATCTAAAGTCCTACGGCTCTAAAGGAGTCGATACCCGAGCTTTCGGAATATCGTTCCCACGCGGAAACCGGGACCGTGCGTGCTATAATTATAATTACAAGTTAAGAAAATGCATGCTAAAATATATTCAAACGACACAAAAAAACTAAGCTATATGTATATTTAAACCAAGAATTTACACATAATGAAATCACATGTTAAAATAATAATAAAAAAACAAGACTAGTATTAAAAAAGCATACGAACCCATATAAAAAAACATACACCACAAATAATATATTCACATTGAACAAATGTAAATAAAATTACAAAAGCCTAAAAAAAACATGAATATAACAACAACAAAAAAAGAATGCAAAGTCAAAGATTAAAAATATGTACTGACAGGGACCAATATGGTAATAAATCCATTTAAAAAAACTAATTAAAACACGAAATAGGGGTTAAATTATAAGAACACAGAAAGCCAGGGGGACTAAAACCATGATTTTACCATCCGAAAATCAATTTAAACAAGAGCGGTGACGAAATTGAAAACGTTTGAAAAATGACGAGGACTGCGGGGAGGGTTTTAAAAAGCGGAAGTCCTCCCCCGCGTAATTAAAAGGATGCGGATGCCCTTAAAATGCGATTAACCCAAAATAAAAATAAAAAAGGCTATAAAACAAACTCTGAAAACATTTTAGCCCCCTTTTTGCCATTTTTTTTAACCCCAAAACCGAGATAGCCTCCACCCTTTTTGCTTTCTCTCCGGCGCCGCAAGGGTTCTGGTCGCCGTTGCCGGCGCCGGAACCCTTAAAACCTTTCTTTTTTTTTTCTTTTTGAAACCAAAACAGAGACCAGAAGCCCCTCTTTTTTACAGATTCAAAACCAGAATCGAAATCTTTTTTGTAAAACCCGAAAAACGAAACCCGAAAACCATTTTGAAAATAAAACCTTTTAGCGCTTTCCCCTCTCCGATTCACCGCATGTAGTCTCGGAGGAGACTTGAGGGTTTGTCACCGGCAAGGGAAACGGAGCGGAGACGACGAATCGTCGCGAAGGTAAAAAAGGAATTTCTCGCCTTTCGAATGTGTTTTTTATGCATGCAAATAAAAAGAAGAAGATCAGATACCTTCTGAAAAAATTTGGTTTTTGTATTGATTTTTTTTATATAATTGCCAGGGGTTACAACGTTTTTTGGGTTCGGTTTTTATAACCGAATGTTACAAAGAGACCATAAAAAAAACCAAAAAGGTTGACTTGTGTTCTGTTCTTGTTTCTGATCGTGTTTTCGCTCTCTGATATTTTGGCCTCTTCATTAATTTTGTCTCTGTTGCACTGTTGTTTGCACATGGCTTCTGAAGATTCACGTGGTTTGTTGTTTTTTTCTTTTCCGTTTTGGGTCGACTGACTTTCTTTTTTCTTTGTGTTGCATGTCGGTCTTGCCGATTTGGGGAGGGGCGTGCTGGTGGCAGGACGGGGAGGAGACAAGCCTCTGAAACGGCAGACGCGTGAAGGCTGCAGGCGAAGCGTCAGGCGCGTGGACGCGTGGGGTACTGAAACGTCGCGCGTGGCTTCTTGACCGTGGTTGTGAGCTGTTAGATCGAGATTCGATCTAACGGCTGAGATTTCATGGCGGCGCGAGACGGGGGGGAAACCCTTAGGGTTTCCGGATGAAGGGATCTGGACCGTTGGATCACGCCTAGATCCAACGGTGCGGGGCTTGCGGCGCTGGGCTTGCTGATGCCTTGCTAGGGTTTTTCCTCGGGTTCAATCTGGACCCTTGGATCATCTTCTGATCCTACGGCCACTAGACGGCTGCGCAAGAGAAGACAAAGATTAGGGTTTTTTTGCTCAATTCCGGATCGGGCCCGAAAAGGGCCTTGTAACATTTTACCCTTGTAAATGGACAATTATTTGTTTAATAGATGGGCTTCATTGGGTTTATTTATATAGATTAGTCTTTTTCTAATAATAATAATAAACATAATACTAATATTAGTAATAATATTAAATAATAATAATAAATAGATAATAGTAATATAAATAATAATAATAAATAATAACAAAAACAAAAACAATAGTAATTATATTAATAGTGATGATAGTAATGAATAATGATAATGATGATAATAATAATAATAATAATAATAGTATTAAATGATAATAATAATAAGATAATATGTATACAGTAATAATATTAATAGTAAGGCTACTATTACCAGCAATACAATGATAATGTTTTAAGTCCCTCTTTTCCCTCCTTTTTTTTGTCCTTTTTATTTTTATTATTTTTTATTTCATTTTTAGCCCAATACAAGCCCAAAAACATAAACAAAAACGAGTTTAAGTTTCGGGACAAAATTAGTGATTACAGTTGCCCCTCTTTGCTTATGCTTGTGGAACAAGGATAAAGCAAAGACCATAAGCACTAATTTTGTCCCACTTCCCTGTTGGTTGTGGGTGATCCGCTACGGCACCGACGATAGGCAAGATCGGGAGATTAGATTGGATCAAGCTACGACTCCGACGAAGAGGCATGACCCGGTGATTATGTAGAACTAAGTTTTGATATAATATTTGAAAAATGTTTTGGACTAAATTGCAAAGAATTTAAAATGAGTTTTTAGTCAAAAACAACTTGAAAATATGTTTAAGGGTTTTAAAGGCTTTGGAATGGACTTAAAAGTACATTTAAAGTAGTCAAAACCAGGCTTTTAAAGTGACCGTACCGATACGGTATTGAACCGTACCGATACGCCTTAGGGTTTACAAACTACCAGAATTCCAGTAGCCAAAACCCGTACCGATACGCTTAGCCGTATCGATACGGTGAGCTTTGAAATAACCCAACGGCTAGTCGCATACCGATACGGTTGTATCGCGTACCGATACGCCTAACTACCCCAACAGTCACTTTCCCAACGGTCTTTTAAATTGCAGGACCGTACCGATACGCTAGGTAAGCGTATCGATACGCATCAGCTGAAGAAGCCCAACGGCTCTTTCCTCATTGAGACCGTATCGATACGGTTGGACAAGTATCGATACGCCAAGCTGCAGAACTGCATTTATGGTGGGAAATAAAGACTCAAACGGCTCCAAATTGATCCCAACGGCTAGCAACGGCTACAAACTCAATTGGGAGTATAAAAGGGACCTCCTAGCATCTTGTAATAGAAAATGCTTCAATTGTTACAACATTATGATGTCAAAATTTGTCTAGAGCTTAAATTGTTTATTTCTTGCTTAGACAACACTTGTGAGCTTACATTGTTAAATTTGCTCAAGTGTCTAGGTTTTGGGTGAGTGCTTAGAATTGCAAACAAACACCTTTTAGAGGGATTCCTAGTTTGCTAAGTCTTTCTTTGTAGAGAGAGTGTTCCTTCAAGCTTTGGGTAGAAAGCTTTGAGGGTTGTAACGGTTTCCTCCTAATCCGAGAAAAGGGGACGAAATTCTTAGTGAATTTGTTGGAAATCCTTAGTGGGGAGCTAAGGTAGTGGATGTAGACCTTGGTTAGAAGGTTGAACCACTATAAATCCTTGTGTCAAATTGCAAATTTTTCACCTCCCACTAAAACACCCAATTATCCAACTTCTCCACACTTGGCGAGCAATAACGGTTGATCGAATCGAGCACCCTAAATCTCAACAATTGGTATCAGAGCTTGGCTCAATCGAAGGGGATTCACATCCTATTGAGAAGATCCGGCAAGCTCGATCAACATTTCACCAACCGGCTCAAATGGCGCAATCCATCGACAAACCGCCTTTCTTCAACGGAGATCACTATGCCCATTGGAAGACAAAGATGAAATTCTTCTTGAAGTCAAGAGATTACAAGCTATGGGACATAGTTGAAGATGGTCCGTTCGTGCCTCAAGGAAGCAAAGCGGAATGGAGTGCCGACGATCGCAAGAAGATGGAGCTAAATTGCAAAGCCTTGCACATGCTCTTTTGTTCATTTGGTCCATCCATCTATGAGAAGATGTCTTCTTGTGAGAGTGCCAAGGAAGTATGGGACAAGCTTGAAGTCACATACGAGGGAACAAATGAAGTCAAGGAGACCAAGATTGGGCTCCTAACTCTTGAGTATGAAAACTTCAAAATGGATCCGGAAGAGAACATCGAGAAGATGTTTGATAGGTTCTCCACCATCACCAATGGTCTCAAAGGCTATGGAGAAGCCATCCCGGAGGAAAAGCTTGTTCGAAAGCTCATCTACTCACTTCCCGAGTTATGGGACTCAAAGAGGACCGCCATCATCGAAGCCAAAAATTTGAAGACTTTGAAGCTTGATGAACTCATGGGGTCACTTCTCACTCACCAAATAATGAAGAAAAACAAAGAAGAGGAGAAGAAGAAGGAAGAGATTAGAGCGATAGGGAAGAAGAAGATCATGGAGCTAGGCATCAATGCAAGTGTCGTAGCTCTCAAATCCTCCACTTGCCATCACGAAGATTCTAGTGAGGAGGATAGTGAAGATGAAGAGATGGCCTATCTCTTCAACAAGTTCGCCCGGTTCATGAAGAGCAAAATGGAAAAATCCAAGCATGAATCGATGAAGAAGATGAAGGACTCCCACAAATCCAAAAAGAAGGGATCATCTTCTAAACAAGCATATGTGGCCACATGGAGTGATGAAGACTCCACCGATGATGAAGTAGCCCACCTATGCTTGATGGCCCTCAATGAGGGGGAGGTAACTTCTAACTCATCTATTTCAAATTCTTATACATTTGATGAGTTACAAGATGCCTATGATGATTTGCTTTTGGAATTCAAGGCATCATTTTCTAAAAACAAAAAGTTGATTTCAAAAATAAAAATTGAAAATGATTTGCTTTCCAAAACAAATCTTGAACTTGAAGCAAGATTAAAAAATTTTGAACAAAAATGTTTTGATTTACAAAATTTGCTTCTCAAAGTTCAAAAAGAAAAAGAATTGATTTCCAATGAACTTGAAAAGAAAAATAGTTTTGGAAAATCAAACTTTTATGTAAGACAATCTAGTGCCCCTAGATTTGTGAATGGAAAATGTTTTAGAAGTGTTTGGGTCCCAAAAGGACTAACCACTTCAACTAAAAAGGATGAAATTGAAAAATGGATTCCTAAGGGGACTAAATTTTGTGCTACTAATGTCTATGGATCCAAAGCAATTTGGATACCAAAAATTACTTGATTGTCTTTTGCTAGGTGTGGTGGAGAGTGATCAACTAGTCAAAATTGAGGGGGAGCTCCATGCACACAAAGGAAGAACACTTGAAGAAGGAAGGCTTCACATCCTCCCTTGAGTTCAAGTGTGGTAAAATCTAGTTGCTTTAGTATTTATTTGATTTATTTTCTTTTATGTCAACTAGATATTCATATATGTTGAACTAACATTCTCATGATGCTTTGAGTAAGGGGGAGCCAATTTTTAAAACCAAAATTTTAAGTGTGTCAAAAATTTTCTTTGCCTCCTATGTTATCTTGAACTTAAATGTCATTTTAAATTCTTTTTGATATAACAAAAAGGGGGAGAAATGGTTTGAAAAATTGAAATTTTCAAATGAATAAGGGGGAGCTTTACTTGTTTTCATTTGTAATCTCTTATTCACAATTTTAAAGTCAAAGGGGGAGAATTCCAAACAATTTTTCAAGTTGGTTTTATTATATCAAAAAGGGGGAGATTGTAGAACTAAGTTTTGATATAATATTTGAAAAATGTTTTGGACTAAATTGCAAAGAATTTAAAATGAGTTTTTAGTCAAAAACAACTTGAAAATATGTTTAAGGGTTTTAAAGGCTTTGGAATGGACTTAAAAGTACATTTAAAGTAGTCAAAACCAGGCTTTTAAAGTGACCGTACCGATACGGTATTGAACCGTACCGATACGCCTTAGGGTTTACAAACTACCAGAATTCCAGTAGCCAAAACCCGTACCGATACGCTTAGCCGTATCGATACGGTGAGCTTTGAAATAACCAAACGGCTAGTCGCGTACCGATACGGTTGTATCGCGTACCGATACGCCTAACTACCCCAACGGTCACTTTCCCAACGGTCTTTTAAATTGCAGGACCGTACCGATACGCTAGGTAAGCGTATCGATACGCATCAGCTGAAGAAGCCCAACGGCTCTTTCCTCATTGAGACCGTATCGATACGGTTGGACGAGTATCGATACGCCAAGCTGCAGAACTGCATTTATGGTGGGAAATAAAGACTCAAACGGCTCCAAATTGATCCCAACGGCTAGCAACGGCTACAAACTCAATTGGGAGTATAAAAGGGACCTCCTAGCATCTTGTAATGGAAAATGCTTCAATTGTTACAACATTATGATGTCAAAATTTGTCTAGAGCTTAAATTGTTTATTTCTTGCTTAGACAACACTTGTGAGCTTACATTGTTAAATTTGCTCAAGTGTCTAGGTTTTGGGTGAGTGCTTAGAATTGCAAACAAACACCTTTTAGAGGGATTCCTAGTTTGCTAAGTCTTTCTTTGTAGAGAGAGTGTTCCTTCAAGCTTTGGGTAGAAAGCTTTGAGGGTTGCAACGGTTTCCTCCTAATCCGAGAAAAGGGGACGAAATTCTTAGTGAATTTGTTGGAAATCCTTAGTGGGGAGCTAAGGTAGTGGATGTAGACCTTGGTTAGAAGGTTGAACCACTATAAATCCTTGTGTCAAATTGCAAATTTTTCACCTCCCACTAAAACACCCAATTATCCAACTTCTCCACACTTGGCGAGCAAGAACGGTTGATCGAATCGAGCACCCTAAATCTCAACAGATTAAATTGAGATCGAGTTACAACTCTGACGAAGAGACACGATCTGAAGAAGTTAGGGGTGATCAAGCTACGACCTTGATGAAGAGGCATGATCTGATGAGTTAGTGAGGATCAAGCTACGACATGATCCGATTAGATTCGAGACCAAGCTACGACTTGGATGAAGAGGCATGGTTTGAAGGAGTATATTGAAGATCAAGCTACAACTCTGACGAAGAGGCATGATCCGAAGGAGTATATTGGAGATCAAGCTACAACTCTGACGAAGAGGCATGATCCGAAGGAGTATATTGGAGATCAAGCTACAACTCTGACGAAGAGGCATGATCCGAATGAGTATATTGGAGATCAAGCTACAACTCTGACGAAGAGGCATGATCCGAAGGAGTATATTGGAGATCAAGCTACAACTCTGACGAAGAGGCATGATCCGAAGGAGTATATTGGAGATCAAGCTACAACTCTGACGAAGAGGCATGATCCGAAGGAGTATATTGGAGATCAAGCTACAACTCTGACGAAGAGGCATGATCCGAAGGAGTATATTGGAGATCAAGCTACAACTCTGACGAAGAGGCATGATCCGAAGGAGTATATTGGAGATCAAGCTGCAACTCTGACGAAAAGGCATGATCCGAAGGAGTATATTGGAGATCAAGCTGCAACTCTGACGAAGAGGCATGATCCGAAGGAGTATATTGGAGATCAAGCTACAACTCTGACGAAGAGGCATGATCCGAATGAGTATATTGGAGATCAAGCTACAACTCTGACGAAGAGGCATGATCCGAAGGAGTATATTGGAGATCAAGCTGCAACTCTGACGAAGAGGCATGATCCGAAGGAGTATATTGGAGATCAAGCTGCAACTCTGACGAAGAGGCATGATCCGAAGGAGTATATTGGAGATCAAGCTACAACTCTGACGAAGAGTGATACAAGGGTGTTGTTGAAGAAATCAACTTTCCTCGTTCATTCACGGATCTAGGATAATAGCACGTATTTTCTCTGCAATAGAAACAAACATAGATTTTTATATAGATGTCAAAAATAAAGAAAAATAAGAAAATAATTCAGAAATGAGGAAAAGAAGAAAATTGCTGAAATAATTTAAGGATGAAGATGATATCTTCAAACATTCAACAATAGCAGCAACGTTCTTGGTCTTGACACGATGAACTCGAAAGAACCTGCATAATCTGTTATGCAAACCCGAATCGAATCTGTTCTTCGTAATCGATAGGTGAACAAATTCCAAGGAAGAACTCGAACAATCTGTTGAACGAACCCGAACCTTATCTTGAATTTATTCGAATAAAGTACTTGGACCCGTCAATTATCTAACAATTGGGAACCCGAAGTATCAAGGAAAATAGTTCTAAAAAGAACTAAAATTGAGATATAATCTCACAAAGTTTTTATTCATCAAATGTCTTGTGTTTTCTTCAAATGAACATGCATTACATATTTATAGTAGATGAAAATAAAAAAAATAATAATAAAAAAAACACTAAATTCAGCATGGGCGGCATCTTGATCCCATTTCCAGCCGTGTATTTGGAATTTGGTGCCTTTGAATTTCAAAAGAAATTGGCACATGTTAATTGTACTTGGCTGTTTTGTTTGAAATTCAAAGTTGAACCAAATATATCACATTTCCAGCCGTGTATTTGGACTTTTGAGGGAGGGGAGAATTGTGCTTGGCTGCTTTTTGATTTGGAGATTCAAATTGCTGCATGAAATTCAAATGCCATGGCTGCTCTAAATTCCACGTGCAAGGGCTGCAAACATATATAAAAAACATTATAAAAACATTATTAGAAATGCCATGGCTGCACAGTCCTTAAGAGATATACGTATTCTAATATACTTAATAAATTATAAAACCTAACCATGTCACATATCAATATGAAACATATTAAAAGGCTTACTATCTAAAACACAAACATTATCAAATGATTCTGAAATGTTAGCACAAGTAAGGAAAAGAGCTTCCCTGAAACGTAGCGCCCTAGATCGCGTAATTGGTCCTAACGGTAAGACTTCCGGATCAGCATCAAGTGTAGGTGAAGATGTGCTCACATCATCCCCCCCTTCTTGAAAAGGATTTGTCCTCAAATCTGTAGAATCATAATGGTTTAAGTCAGAAACATTAAATGTGGCACTTACATTGTATTCTCCGGGTAGATCTAAGTTGTAGGCATTGTCATTCACTTTCTCCAACACCTGAAAAGGACCATCTCCTCGCGGTAACAGCTTGGACCGCCTTTGGGCTGGAAATCTTTCCTTTCGAAAATGAACCCAAACCCAGTCTCCAACTTTGAAGGTGACTCGCTTTCTTCCCTTGTTTGCTTGCTTTTCATATTGCTGAGTCCTTCGCTCAAGATTCTCCTTCACTTGCTGATGCAACTTCTTGACATATTCTGCTTTCGCTTGACCGTCCCTGTTCGTCATCTGTTCCTGTGGCAGAGGTAACAAATCTAGAGGCGTAATGGGGTTAAAACCATAAACAACCTCAAATGGTGACATCTTAGTAGCAGAATGAATGGCATGATTATATGCAAATTCAACATGTGGCAAACAATCCTCCCAAGTTCTAATGTTCTTTTTAATGATGGAACGAAGTAAAGTAGATAAAACACGATTAACAACCTCAGTTTGTCCATCAGTTTGGGGATGGCAAGTAGTAGAAAACATAAGTTTCGTACCTAGTTTGCTCCAAAGAGTCCTCCAGAAGTGACTCAAAAACTTTACATCCCTGTCAGAAACAATTGATCTAGGAATACCATGCAAACGAACAATTTCTCTAAAGAACAAGTTAGCCACATTAACAGCATCATCAGTCTTATGGCATGCAATGAAATGTGCCATCTTAGAGAACCTATCAACCACAACAAATACACTATCTCTACCATTTCTAGTTCGAGGCAATCCCAAAACAAAATCCATCGAAATATCAGTCCAAGGGGAATCAGGAATAGGTAGAGGTAAGTACATACCATGTGGTGAAACATTCGACTTTGCCTTCCTACATGTCACACAACGTTCACAATACCTTTCAACGTCCCTGCGCATCTTTGGCCAAAACAGATGCTCTTTTAATGTATGTAATGTTTTAGTGACACCAAAATGGCCCATTAATCCACCTTCATGTGCCTCACGAATTAGAATTTCACGCATCGAACCCTGTGGAATGCAAATCCTGTTTTCCTTGAAAAGATAGCCATCATGCCTGTAAAACTTTCCATCTGCACCTTTCGAACAAGCATTAAACTTATCTCTAAAATCAAGATCATCAGGGTATAAATCACGAATATATGCAAAACCAATCAGATGTGAATCAAGATAACTCAAAAGTGCATACCTACGTGATAATGCATCAGCAACGACATTTTCTTTCCCTTTCTTGTAATGAATAACATAAGGAAAAGATTCTAAGAATTCAACCCACTTAGCATGTCGTTTATTCAATTTATGCTGACATGTGATGTAACGTAAAGCCTCATGGTCGGTGTGGATCACAAACTCCTTAGGCAACAAATAATGCTGCCATGTCTCCAATGACCGAATCAGTGCATACATCTCTTTATCATAAACTGGATAATTTAATGTAGCACCACTCAATTTCTCGCTAAAGTAAGCAACGGGTTTCTTTTCCTGCATCAAAACAGCACCTATACCAATTCCAGAAGCATCACATTCGATTTCAAACATTTTATCAAAATTAGGTAATGCTAACACAGGTGCTCTAGTCAAACAATCTTTAATTTTCAAAAAGGCATCTTTTTGTTCCTTACCCCAAGAGAAGCTAGAGTTCTTCTTAATAATACCAGTTAAGGGGGCGGTAATGGAACTAAAATTAGGAACAAACCGTCGATAAAAACTCGCTAAACCATGAAACGATCTAACTTGAGTAATCGAAGTCGGTCGTGGCCATTCCTGAATTGCCTTTATCTTCTCAGGATCAACTTCAACTCCCTGAGAACTAACAATGTAACCAAGGAATGTGAGTTTGTTAGTACAAAATACACACTTCTCCATGTTACCAAACAATCTTTCTTCTCGCAAAACCTGCAAAACAGCTTGTAAATGTCCTACATGATCCTGTAAAGACTTGCTATAGATCAAGATATCATCAAAGTATACAACACAAAATTTACCAATGAATGATCGCAGAACATGATTCATCAAACGCATAAAAGTACTAGGTGCATTAGTTAAACCAAAAGGCATTACTAACCATTCGTACAAACCTAGCTTTGTCTTGAAGGCTGTTTTCCACTCATCGCCTTCTCGCATGCGGATCTGATGATAGCCGCTCCTTAAGTCAATTTTGGAGAAGATGACGGCTCCGCAAAGCTCGTCCAACATGTCATCAAGTCTTGGAATGGGATGACGATACTTAATTGTGATCTGGTTCACAGCTCGACAATCTACGCACATCCTCCAAGAACCATCTTTCTTCGGTACTAACAGCACCGGAACAGCACACGGACTTAAGCTCTCTCGAATGTAACCCTTGTCCATCAACTCAGTAACTTGGCGTTGAAGCTCTTTAGTCTCTTCAGGGTTGGTTCGATAAGCTGGCCTGTTCGGAATAGTAGCACCTGGAATGAAATCAATCTGGTGCTCTATGCCACGAAGAGGGGGCAATCCCTTCGGTGTTTCAGCTGGAAACACGTCCTCAAACTCCTGCAAAAGTGTCAAAATCGGTGAAGGTAGATCAGTAGGAAAATCTGTCAATAAACAATAATCTTTAAACATCAAAATAAGAACAGATTGTTGAGAGGAAAGACATTTCCTGATTTCACTACTGCTCGCATACACGGACATCTTCTTCTTCTCTTTTGCAGTCTCTTTACTCTTTTTCAAGCTTGCCTGATCTTCAAACACTTGACTCGGTGTCAAAGGAGCCAAAGTGATCTTCTTACCTGCATGCATAAAAGAGTAACGGTTTGTATAACCATCATGCATTACCTTCTTGTCATATTGCCAAGGGCGTCCCAAAAGAAGGTGAGTAGCATCCATCGTCACAACATCACAAAGTACATCGTCCTTGTAGTTTCCAATTGAAAATGGTACAATAGCCTGTCTGGTCACTTTAAGCTCGCCACCATCATTCAACCATTGTAACTTATATGGATGAGGATGCTTTGTCGTCTTCAGACCTAACTTGTCAACCATCACTGAACTGGCAACATTAGTACAACTACCGCTATAAATAATCACAACACATACCTTGTCTTGCACCTTGCATCGTGTGTGAAAGATATTCTCGCGCTGTAGATCATCTGGTACCTGTTGCACATTCAGACTTCTTTTAATAACCAAAAGTTCCATTACCTTACCAGATTCAGGAACCTCTAGGTCGGTCTCGTCTTCCTCTTCAGTAGGGACATCATGCACTTCCTCCTCGGAATCTGATTCTATCTCACCATCATCTCGCATCAACATAACCCTCCGGTTAGGGCATTGACTAGCAACATGTCCTCTTCCAAGGCACTTGAAACACTGGATATCTCGCGATTGTTCTTTTACCACCACTTGCTGTTTGCCACGCCCATTATCAGCAACGGGAGGCTTTGGTGTGCTGGATTCGCCTTGCTCTCGAATCCGAAGTGGTTGTTGTGGTGCTTGCTTCCTGGAATTGTTAGGAGTGTAAAATGGATTTGAAAAGGATTTAAAAGAAGGGTTACCTCGATTTGAAGGCTTCCTGCGCTGCTGTCGTTCAATCTTTATTGCCATCTGCACCATGTCATCAACCTCGACATAATGCTGTAACTCAACAGCGTTGGCAATCTCGATGTTCAACCCTGCTAGAAAACGTGCCATGGTAGCTTCTCGATCTTCCTCGATATTTGCACGCATCATAGCCATTTCCATATCCTTGAAATAATCCTCAACGCTCCTATTTCCCTGTTTCAAATTTTGCAACTTTTGAAACAAATCACGATGATAGTGAATAGGAACAAACCTTTTACGCATTAGTCGCTTCATCTCGATCCATGTTGCAACTGGATCATCACCAGTACGTCTACGACTAAATAGTAACTGGTCCCACCATATCAAGGCATAATCAACAAACTCTGTTGCTACTAATCGAACCTTCTTTTGCTCCGAATAATTATAACACTCAAAAATGTGCTCCACTTTGCTTTCCCAAGCCAAGTATGCATCAGGATCTGAGCGTCCCTGAAAAGAAGGAATAGCAATCTTAATGTTAGTCAAATTATCGTCTACCTGTTGCACACGTCCTTGTCTAGGAATATGTTGCCTCGGTGACCGTTCGTCTTCATTTTCGTTCAATACATCGTTAACAGAGTTGGATCCTCCGTCAAACCTATCCATCCTCGACTGTAATGGCTCTAAGGCGGTAGCCACTACTCGTTGCATCATTCTCTCTAAGGCTTGCATTTGAGGAATCAGTGGACCCTGTTCAACCGTGTGGTCGTCGGAACCTGACATAATTAACAAAAAAAAACAAACAAACAAACTGGTTAAAGGTTAAAAAAAAAGTCCTCACCAATCACACAACAAAAATCTTTACTAGTCACTCCAAAGAATTTTCACTCAAGAAAATAAGGAATTAACACTCAGCACTCGTGTTTCACTCGGGAGAATACTTGAATGGCTCTTTTTGTCTCCCCTTCTGTTCTCACACGCTCTGTTTGCCTTTTCCCTCGATCTCTCGTATTTAGTTCTTTAAAGGAACTGATTCCGATGTTCAGATTCTTCAAGTGTTATCAAATTGAAATAACGGGTAACGGGTGAATATTGTTAGAACAAAGATAAGGGTTAGGAGAGAAAAAAAATAAAAAAAAATGAAAGTTGAGAATTTGGGCAAAAAATAAAAAAAATAAAAAAAATAACAATATGAAATGAAAGAAAGGATGCTAAAAGAACAAGAATTTAGCAACTTACGCAGTAGAAATGCTTACCACCATCTTATCTCCGGAACAAACAAGAAAAGTTGATTTCGGGTGATTTCAAAGCATTTCAAGGTAAGATAGATACATCCTTCAACATATAAAAACCTTTCAACAATTTTTTTTTGTTTTTTTTTATTCTTCACAACTCATCACTCTTTTTCTTTTCTTTTTTTTTTGAATTTTCGTATATATATATATAATTCTAAATTTTTTTTGACTTTTTTTTGGATATATATATATATATATATATATATATAAATTTTTTTTTTCTGGTAGTGCAGAAGATGCTATAATCCGACCAAAGCTCTGATTACCATATGATACAAGGGTGTTGTTGAAGAAATCAACTTTCCTCGTTCATTCACGGATCTAGGATAATAGCACGTATTTTCTCTGCAATAGAAACAAACATAGATTTTTATATAGATGTCAAAAATAAAGAAAAATAAGAAAATAATTCAGAAATGAGGAAAAGAAGAAAATTGCTGAAATAATTTAAGGATGAAGATGATATCTTCAAACATTCAACAATAGCAGCAACGTTCTTGGTCTTGACACGATGAACTCGAAAGAACCTGCATAATCTGTTATGCAAACCCGAATCGAATCTGTTCTTCGTAATCGATAGGTGAACAAATTCCAAGGAAGAACTCGAACAATCTGTTGAACGAACCCGAACCTTATCTTGAATTTATTCGAATAAAGTACTTGGACCCGTCAATTATCTAACAATTGGGAACCCGAAGTATCAAGGAAAATAGTTCTAAAAAGAACTAAAATTGAGATATAATCTCACAAAGTTTTTATTCATCAAATGTCTTGTGTTTTCTTCAAATGAACATGCATTACATATTTATAGTAGATGAAAATAAAAAAAATAATAATAAAAAAAACACTAAATTCAGCATGGGCGGCATCTTGATCCCATTTCCAGCCGTGTATTTGGAATTTGGTGCCTTTGAATTTCAAAAGAAATTGGCACATGTTAATTGTACTTGGCTGTTTTGTTTGAAATTCAAAGTTGAACCAAATATATCACATTTCCAGCCGTGTATTTGGACTTTTGAGGGAGGGGAGAATTGTGCTTGGCTGCTTTTTGATTTGGAGATTCAAATTGCTGCATGAAATTCAAATGCCATGGCTGCTCTAAATTCCACGTGCAAGGGCTGCAAACATATATAAAAAACATTATAAAAACATTATTAGAAATGCCATGGCTGCACAGTCCTTAAGAGATATACGTATTCTAATATACTTAATAAATTATAAAACCTAACCATGTCACATATCAATATGAAACATATTAAAAGGCTTACTATCTAAAACACAAACATTATCAAATGATTCTGAAATGTTAGCACAAGTAAGGAAAAGAGCTTCCCTGAAACGTAGCGCCCTAGATCGCGTAATTGGTCCTAACGGTAAGACTTTCGGATCAGCATCAAGTGTAGGTGAAGATGTGCTCACATCAAAGAGGCATGATCCGAAGGAGTGGAGATCTGGCACACCATTAATGACATAACAAGATTGATGTTGAATGAAATCTGCTACACCATCAACGGCATGACGAGATCTGAAAGGAGAAGAGTTTGTAGTTGCCCCTCTTGGTGGGTTCAACTTCTTTGTTGATCCGGTTTTTTGTTGATGTGGCTTTTCTTTGAGGGTTCACCATCTTTGCTTTTGACCTGTTTGTATGAATGAGGTACGCGTGCTTAGTATGGATGTATGTAACTTGATGCATGGTGTAAATGCTTGACGTGAGTGTATGATGAATGTACTAATAGTCTAATGTTGATGCGGATGATATGTAATGCATTTGATCCTAATGTTTGACGTTCAAAGGGATGCCCCATGATTTCATAGTCATACTGGCCCGATCCTGTCTGTTTTAGTTCTGTCTTATGGCCTTAGTGCTGCCTTGTGTGATGATGCCTTTTGACTTCTCGTGGTTTTGACCATATTCTTGTGAAATGTCTCATCCTTGGGGGGAAGACCAACTTATGGGTGTCTCTCTGGCTAAGGTTCGTTCTTTGCGTAAGTGCTTTGCACATTTATCGTTAGTCCCTGTACTTTTAGACCTCTTTGTAAAGTAATGCAGAGAAATCTTTTGTTTTACTACAAAACTCAGACCGCATGCTTTTTTACTCCAATGCGAGATGCTTGTTAGAGAAAACAAAATTTTCTTTTTTGAATTATGGATAGCCCAAGCTAGATTAGATACCTTGAATGTCAAGTGTAGGAGGGACAGTTAAATGACTTACCGGGGATGCCCCAAGCATCTCTTGTGTCTAGAAGACCTCGTAAGTTGGGTGGATATCCAAAATGTGAAGTACATCTTAACTTATTTTGGTTTTTTTTTATATTATTATTATTATTATTATTTTTTATTTTTTTTGTAGCACCATTTGCTGATTTTGGCGTTATTTGCTTTAATAGAGTTTTGGGGAAATCAAATCATCACATTCCTTTGGCGTGAAGTTAAAAATGGAGCAAACACTGAAACCCCTAGTTACTCGGCATTGTCATGATTTGAAAATATTACCATCACTCGTGAAGCTAAGGTTCTTGAATTTAAATGGTGCAATGCAACCTTATTGGCCCTTTTGCTACAGCGGAGTGCCCCAAAATTGCCACACTCTTATCCGAAATGCCTATTACCAGGCTTCGAACATTGGAGTGCTTTTTTATTTTATTTTGTTCCTTTTCCCTTTTTCGGGTGATTTGTTTTTTTTTTTTGACCTTGGTCTCAATTCAGACCTTTTTTTTTTAAAAGATGCATTAATGCCCTACATGCTTAAACAAATGACCAACTTAAGTCGGGATGTCAGTCACAAATTAGTTATCTTCGCAATTTCCGATTTCTAGTAGACACAAACTGCTCGAGTCCAACCTTCGGGTCACAATTGATGTCCCTCGCACAATTGATATACGAGGGTCCGATAAGCAGATATACATGAAAAGAAGAGATAATTGAGACGCAAAATGCGATGCATCCTTTCATTGAAAATAAAAAACATGGAGTCATAGGCCCTTACAAAAGATCATCACCGCCTTCGGGCTTAAGCGGGTGAGTTTGATTCAATGCACTACTCCAAAAGAGATTAAAAGCAACAGGGAAACCTACGAGAGTTTAGACCGGTAAGCATGGGTAAGCTTGGATAGATCCTACCCTTAGGCTTCCTTTTCTAGGAATGTCAGATAAATGCTCAAATTTTCTAAGAGTTCCTCGATTGTTGGTTCCTCGGCACTACCTTCATCTGCTTCCTCGATGACATCCCCAAATGGTGTTTCAAGTTGCCCGATTGGACCAGAGAATCCTCCCGGCAAAAAGATCTGATCTAGAGGAGGAAAAAGCACGGGCTCCACCTCTCCTTGGTCTTTTGTTTCCTCTCCTTCCTTAGGCTCGTAGCCTAATCCGAAGCGGTCTATCTTAGCAACCATGCTTGCCCCAAACTCAGATATCGGGGACTTTCCCTTGGCAGAAGCAGTTATAAGCCCCGAGGTTGGCTCTTCAACAATCTCTTTGACTTTCTCGAAGAATTCGATCTCTTTGTTATCCATTAGCCCCTGAACTATAGTTGTGAACTCACAACAGTCCTGAATAGAGTGTCCGCTTTTTGCGTGGAATTCGCAATAAGGACCAACATGTCCCTCGGGCTTCATTGCCCCTTGGCTGACTAGTCCTGCTTTGTAGAGCTCCTTCCATACCCAATTGAAAGGTGACTTGACTTCTGATATACTTGTCTTGGTCTTCCGATTACCTTCATCAGAAATGGCATTCACTCCCTTTGCATGATTTGGTAGGGGGTTTGTGTTTGTAGCTGGTCCACCTGATTTCTTGAAGCTTATGACCTCGAGCTGAATGAGCCTCTCTACATTCTTCTTGAAACCGAAACAATTCTCGATCGAGTGCCCCACTTGCTCGCCATGGTATACGCATTTGGCATTGGCGTCATACCATTTCGGGAATGGGGGCTGCAAAGGAGGTTGGTAGTAAGGTGCCACAACGTGGATCTCGGAGAGCTGCTTGTATAAATCTCCATATGATATCGGTAACGGAGTAAACTCAATTCTTTCATTGCTCTTCTGCTGGTTGAAGTTTTGGCCTGAAGCACCCTGGGCATTTGAGGCCGCTTTGGGTTGTACAACCGCCACTGGCTTAACATTGTAGACGTCCGAAACATTCACTTCGTTGTCTTTCCTCCCGTGAGGTGGCCTCTTGTGAGACGAGCTTCCTCCTACCTCAATCTTGCCACTCTTAACGACATTTTCAATGAGCTCTCCGGACAGCACTAGGTCGGCGAAGTTGGTGGTTGCGTTTCCTATGAGGCGATCCAAGATTGGTCCCTCCAAAGTCTGGATAAATATGACCACCGTCTCTTTCTCACTGAGTGGGGGTTGCACTTGGGCTGCCACTTCTCTCCACCGTTGTGCATACTGCCTAAAACTCTCATTTGACTTTTGTTTCATGTGCTGCAGGGCCCATCGGTCCGGAACCATGTCACTGACATGATGGTACTGTGCTAGGAAAGCCTTGGCTAAATCCTTCAACGTCTTGATCTGATGACGGCTTAGCTGATTGTACCACCGGATGGCGGATCCCGAGAGACTGTCTTGAAAGCAATGAATCAACAGTTTGTCATCTCCACCATGTCCGGTCATCCTCCGGCAAAACATGGTGAGATGAGTGCGGGGACAACTTGTTCCATCATACTTCTCGAACTCCGGAGCCTTGAATTTAGGGGGTAGCACTAGATCTGGGACAAGACTGAGTTCGGTGGCATCAAAACCGGTGAAAGCATCGACCACCTCCATGGCTTCCAACTTTTCCTCGAGTCGCTTACAACGGTCCGCGATCTCTTTAGAGGCTTCAAATCTTGGCTTTTCGATTTCCATTAACTGATCAAGGTCTGAGATGAAATTCTCGGCTTGGTTTCCTCCGGGTCTCTCTTCCGGTGCAGAGGGAGCATTAGCGGGGAAAGGGGTATCAGTCTGATGAATTGGCATTTTTCCTTGATCGAGTATCACCTGAGGGGTAGCTTGGACCCTAACATGAGTGGGGGTAAATCCTGGGGGATATGGGAGATCTTCATTCGCAACGGTGGGCCTCGTCGCTGGATTACCGTTCGAGGCTTCTCCTCGTACGGGAGGTCGGGTTCCTAGCATCTGGCCTATCTGTGCTAGTATATCTTCCTGAGATTTCCTGAGCTGCTCCCTCATCTCCTCTTGGGCCCTAGCTAACCGGTCCTCCAACTTCTTGGTCAAATCCGCTTGCATGTCCCTTTAAGTTTGTTCAATTTGGTCTAATCGGTCTTCGTTCACCATCTTGGTTCTTCGTCGGGTTCCGTAAAGGTGCTGAATCGACTGACCTTTTTCCTTACCCAGTATCACTCCTAAGGAACATCCCGATGATTAGTCACAACATCTCGGAAGTGAATGCATGAAAAACGCATGATGAATGTCATGATGTGATGATGCAATTATGAATGGATGAGTGATGAGCTTATGATGATGCTAATGATATGAAAAAAGAAGAAAAAAAATGTTGTGTATGAAAGTAGCAAAACAATCGGGTTAGTGTAAAACAAAATAGAGATAAACAAGCACAAATACACCTATTTTGTCTAGCACCTAGATTTTCCGCATGGCTCTAAAGGGGTAGGCTTTCTAGTTCGCTACATGCAGTTTTGGTTCTAGGAGGTACTCGAATTGTCCTTGCTGTCCCCTACTAAGGGTAGCAAGGCCCCCGGTCATCACCCATTATAGGCTCATTTCAACCGAGTTCAATCCGAGGGGACCCTTTAGCTATATCTGCACGGGGAAACGATATTCCCACGAAGATATAGGGTAGTCGAGCCCCGAAGGTACTTACTAGGCCTACACGGAGGAACAATATCCCCACGAAAGCACTAGCGTTTTCCCCCCACTTAAACGAACGAGTGTATATGCAAAAAATGAATGCGTTCGAAATAGACTCGCGTTTATAAACAAATATCGGTTAAATTTGTCACTTTAGCTCGCAACCTTTGAGATTAATTAAATGGTAAAATTTTCTTGGCCTGACTCTCTTTTTTTGTTTTTTTTTTAAAAACAAAAATTGGTCCCCAGCGGAGTCGCCATCTGTAGCGACTAATTTTTTGAAAATACTAGTATGTATATATATAGGTGTATGTGTAAGTATGGTGGGAAATTTTAGAAATCTTGAAAAAGGGTTAAAAAGGGTGAATTTTTGGAAATTGAGGGGTGAAGACGGATTTTAGAAAATTATTGGGAAATTGGGGGTTTAAAAAAAGATTTGGAAAAAAAAGAAGGAGTCGCCACCGGCCACTTTAAGTGGTAGACCGGACACCGGAAATAGAAACCAGAGATTCAAAAAGGGTTCGGGAGTCGGTTACACGCAAGGAAGGGCTAGCACCCTCGACATGCCCAAAAATTGGTACCAAAACTTTACCGCTTAATTAAAATCAAATTTTGCGAATTTAAGTGACAAATTTAACCGAGATTTGGTTATATACGCAAGTAAATTTCGAAAATCCTAATATTCGAATACGAACGTCCGAACCACCACCACTACGACTGGTACTGGCCTCGTTCGTCCCCGAATAAAAGGACATCGCACTTTTGAAAACAATTTCAAATTTTTTTTGGAAAAATAAAAAAAAACAAATGCATTAGTACAAAATTAAATCTAATCTAAAGTCCTACGGCTCTAAAGGAGTCGATACCCGAGCTTTCGGAATATCGTTCCCACGCGGAAACTGGGACCGTGCATGCTATAATTATAATTACAAGTTAAGAAAATGCATGCTAAAATATATTCGAACGACACAAAAAAACTAAGCTATATGTATATTTAAACCAAGAATTTACACATAATGAAATCACATGTTAAAATAATAATAAAAAAACAAGACTAGTATTAAAAAAGCATACGAACCCATATAAAAAAAAACATACACCACAAATAATATATTCACATTGAACAAATGTAAATAAAATGACAAAAGCCTAAAAAAAACATGAATATAACAACAACAACAAAAAGAATGCAAAGTCAAAGATTAAAAACATGTACTGACAGGGACCAATATGGTAATAAATCCATTTAAAAAAACTAATTAAAATACGTAATAGGGGTTAAATTATAAGAACACAGAAAGCCAAGGGGACTAAAACTATGATTTTACCATCCGAAAATCAATTTAAACAAGAGCGGTGGCGAAATTGAAAACGTTTGAAAAATGACGAAGACTGCGGGGAGGGTTTTAAAAAGCGGAAGTCCTCCCCCGCGTAATTAAAAGGATGCGGAGGCCCTTAAAATGCGATTAACCCAAAATAAAAATAAAAAAAAGGCTATAAAACCAACTCTGAAAACATTTTAGCCCCCTTTTTACCATTTTTTTTAACCCCAAAACCGAGATAGCCTCCCCCCTTTTTGCTTTCTCTCCGGCGCCGCAAGGGTTCCGGTCGCCGTTGCCGGCGCCGGAACCCTAAAAACCTTTCTTTCTTTTTTTCTTTTTGAAACCAAAACAGAGACCAGAAGCCCCTCTTTTTTACAGATTCAAAACCAGAATCGAAATCTTTTTTGTAAAACCTGAAAAACGAAACCCGAAAACCATTTTGAAAATAAAACCTTTTAGCGCTTTCCCCTCTCCGATTCACCGCATGTAGTCTCGGAGGAGACTTGAGGGTTTGTCACCGGCAAGGGAAACGGAGCGGAGACGACGAATCGTCGCGAAGGTAAAAAAGGAATTTCTCGCCTTTCGAATGTGTTTTTTATGCATGCAAATAAAAAGAAGAAGATCAGATACCTTCTGAAAAAATTTGGTTTTTGTATTGATTTTTTTTTATAATTGCCAGGGGTTACAACGTTTTTTGGGTTCGGTTTTTATAACCGAATGTTACAAAGAGACCATAAAAAAAACTAAAAAGGTTGACTTGTGTTCTGTTCTTGTTTCTGATCGTGTTTTCGCTCTCTGATATTTTGGCCTCTTCATTAATTTTGTCTCTGTTGCACTGTTGTTTGCACATGGCTTCTGAAGATTCACGTGGTTTGTTGTTTTTTTTTCTTTTCCGTTTTGGGTCGACTGACTTTCTTTTTTCTTTCTGTTGCACGTCGGTCTTGCCGATTTGGGGAGGGGCGTGCTGGTGGCAGGACGGGGAGGAGACAAGCCTCTGAAACGGCAGACGCGTGAAGGCTGCAGGCGAAGCGTCAGGCGCGTGGACGCGTGGGGTACTGAAACGCCGCGCGTGGCTTCTTGACCGTGGTTGTGAGCTGTTAGATCGAGATTCGATCTAACGGCTGAGATTTCATGGCGGCGCGAGACGGGGGGAAACCCTTAGGGTTTCCGGATGAAGGGATCTGGACCGTTGGATCACGCCTAGATCCAACGGTGCGGGGCTTGCGGCGCTGGGCTTGCTGATGCCTTGCTAGGGTTTTTCCTCGGGTTCAATCTGGACCCTTGGATCATCTTTTGATCCTACGGCCACTAGACGGTTGCGCAAGAGAAGACAAAAATTAGGGTTTTTTTTGCTCAATTCCGGACCGGGCCCAAAACGGGCCTTGTAACATTTTACCCTTGTAAATGGACAATTATTTGTTTAATAGATGGGCTTCATTGGGTTTATTTATATAGATTAGTCTTTTTCTAATAATAATAATAATAAATAGATAATAGTAATATAAATAATAATAATAAATAATAACAAAAACAAAAATAATAGTAATTATATTAATAGTGATGATAGTAATGAATAATGATAATGATGATAATTATAATAATAATAATAATAGACTTGATCAGATCGGAACGTGACTCCTCGTCACCTCAGGTCTCCTCGACTTCTCTCACGAAATCGTCAGGACTTGCGACCCTCTTATCCAAAGCTACACCTTTGTCCTTGGAACCTCCTCGCTTCTTGTCGCCATTGCGACCGGTAACTCCCTCACCTGTTTGACTTCACTGGAGTTCTGTGGTGCCATTTCTCCCGATCAAACTCGCTCTGATACCACTTGTCACGTCGGTAGACACTCGCTAACTCGATCATGCGGCCTTAGCTCGCTTTCTCAAACTTTCGCGACTAAGTAAGCGTGAAACGATTAAGCACAAAGGCTTAAATCCTTGCGGAAATGAAAATGAACAACGTAAAGGAAATGACAACACAAAGAGAAGCAAGTGTTGGGAATGCTAGTTGTATTCCACAATGATGAAGTGAGTAAATGAGGAGGGGCTAACCTTTATTTATACATGAAGCCCCGTACATCTAACGGTCTAAATTGAATTACACGAACGACTAGGATCGCATCAAAATCTCTAAATCCCTAAAAACAAGGGAGCCATGAAATTATTGAAATAACGAATAAAAAATAAATTACATGGCTAAAAATAACCAAAAACTTATTTCAAATTCGGACTGGACCCTCCTGGGTTCGATCGGGCAGACCCATGGTGCGAAAACAAGCCCCCTTTGGGCCTTGGGGCGTGTTGACTGCACCCTGGTGCGGGCAGAATACACCCTGAGGTGCGCTGGACGAACCCCAGTGCTGAACTGGCTCGGTCGCTGGCTCGCGGTACGTGACACACGGCACAACCTTCAAGCGTTTGCAGTGCATAGATCTGAATGAAATGTTGAGATAACAAACGAACAGGACAAAATCTCAAAAGTTAAAGTCAAGACTCAAGAGTCATCGAACAACTTTGTCCGAAGGTTGGCCATGTAAAATTTCATAACTGAAAATCTGAAACAAACAAGGAAAGGTCAAAGGTGGTACCTCACCTACACTTTCCTGGTTTTGTGTCTTCACTCTTCCCCTTTAGTTTTTAGACGCGTCAATTCACGCGGTTTTCCCTTCCCAATTTCCTCCGGTTGTGCCACGACGCCATTGAAGCTCTATGTCAAGCTTTCTTCATCAACTCATCTTCCACTTTTCACTCTCTCATCAACAAATGAATCATCAGCTCTTATTCTTCTTCTTTCTCTTCTCTTTGTTTTCAAAGCTTTCTCTCTCTGATCCCCGAGCTACCGAGGCAGCTCTGGTATGCTCCAACACAACCGCTTCAATAGCGAAGCGCCAAACCTTTGCGGCCAACTTCTTGGCCGCGATGAACACATTCGCGCCGCTCATCGTCCGGCAGAGGTACGCCGCCTTCGTCAACGGAAGCGGCGACACCAAAGTTTACGCCTTCGGCGAGTGCATGAAAGACCTCGATCAAAGCGACTGTAACGTCTGTTTCGCTCAATGCAAGGCGCAGATACTGAGATGTCTTCCGTTTCAGTCAGGCACACGCGGAGGCAGGCTTTACTATGACGGCTGCTATTTAAGGTACGATGATTATAACTTCTTCGGCGAAAGCTTGAGTCAAGGAGACAGAACTGTCTGTGCTACAAAGGATGTTGTCGGTTCCAGTAACCGGACAGGTTTTAGAGCTAATGTGATGGAGTTGGTGAGAAATTTGAGCCTCGAAGCTCCAAAAAACGATGGCTTCTTTGTTGGGTCTATGGGTAAAGAGGATAATGTGTCGGCTTATGGATTGGCTCAGTGTTGGGAACTGGTGAATGCGAGTGCTTGTGGAAGTTGCTTGGCTAATGCAGTTTCTAGGGTTAGTTCTTGTCTTCCTAAGGAAGAAGGAAGAGTGTTGAATGCGGGTTGTTACTTGAGATATTCGACTCGTAAGTTTTATTACAATTCAACTGCTCCACCAGTTGCTGGAAATCCAAGTGAGTTCAGATTTTTTCTTATGCTTTTTGTCGCAATCTGATTCGATTCAGCCAACGGCGAGTCGTATCGTGTCGGGAGAACATAATCTAGGACTTATGTTTCCACGACACGATACGACTCACACCAACGGGCTAAATCTGTTTAGGTTTAAAACTTATAATTGCTCTGCTATGAATGTTACAATGTTTGTCAGGAAGGAGAAGATTAGCTATTATCCTGGCAACAACATTCTCCGCAATGGCTTTAACACTGATCATTGCAACAGCCGTTTTCTTTGTGCATAAGAAGATTGTGAAGAAAAGGGAAGGTATGGATCCTTGTTCTTAAACATCTTGAAATGTTTTGTTTGGTTACCCGGAAAATGAAACTGATTTGTTTTGCTTTGGCATAGAGAGTAAACAACTTGGAGCTTTAATACCCCTCCTGAACAAGTCCAAGTTGAATTTCTCTTACGAATCTCTCGAAAAGGCCACGGATTACTTCAACGACTCGAACAAACTCGGACAAGGTGGATCTGGTTCCGTGTATAAAGTACGTTGTTATTGGACAATTTAGTTGTCTTAGCAGATAATCAAGGCCATTCAAGGACTAACAAGGTTTTTTAAATTTGCTCTGTCAAATAGGGAACTTTATCTGATGGCAAAGTTGTTGCAATAAAGAGGCTTTTCTTTAATACAAGGCAATGGGTGGATCATTTCTTCAATGAAGTCAATTTAATCAGTGGCATACATCACAAAAACCTTGTAAAGCTGTTGGGATGCAGCATTACCGGCCCGGAAAGCCTTCTTGTATACGAATACGTGTCTAACCAGAGCCTCCATGATTACCTCTTCGGTCCATATTTACAAACTCTTGTTTAGTCTCCAGTAATTTTAATAACTGGTGTTTTTCACTTACCAGTTTATCAATTTGATACAGTTAGAAAAGATGTTGAGCCATTAAAATGGGAGGCGCGGTACAAGATTGCGATGGGTACGGCTGAGGGCTTGGCCTATCTGCACGAGGAATCGAAGTTGAGGATCATACATAGAGACATAAAACCTAGCAATGTTTTGCTTGATGAAGACCTCACCCCGAAAATTGCTGATTTTGGCCTTGTTAGACTTTTTCCGGAAGATAAGTCTCACATCAGCACTGCCATCGCCGGCACATTGTAAGTTCAAGAGTATTTGAAACATATCTCATATTTAAACATGTTGCACATGGACTCTACATTGTCTTCTAAACTTTCGAACGGATTGCTAATCTTTCGAAAATCATAGGCTTTTCCTTTGGTTGATAGAATTTTTGATCATGTTAGTCGTTTTAACTTTCAACTTGTATATCACTAACTTAGAGTTCAATTACTCTGCATCTCTAGAGGTTACATGGCTCCGGAATATGCTGTCCGTGGCAACTTGTCTGAAAAGGCCGATGTTTATAGTTTCGGTGTTTTCGTTATTGAAATTACTTGCGGGAGAAGGAATAAGTGCTTTTCTCCCGATCTGGTCTGTATCCTACACATGGTAATCTACTTTGCAGAGCTTATCAAATACGTAAAGCTTTCTGTCTCTAATTCTAAGGTCTTAAACTGATCGAAGATCTTTTTTCGGAATTGAAAGGTCTGGAATCATTATGAAGCAGATAAATTGAGGGAAGCTGTTGATCCTGTTATAGAGTATCATTTTCAAGAAAAGGCCTCTAGGTTGCTTCAGATTGGCCTACTCTGTGTTCAAGCCTCGGCAGAAATTCGACCATCAATGTCAACAATCGTGCAAATGCTTACTGACGATACTCTCGAAATTCCTCGGCCGACGCAGCCTCCTCCTTTCTATAGTCTTAGTAGCCCGGCAGTTAGCCAAAACATTACAACTGCAACTTGTAATTCTCAACCCGAGTCTTACATCCTGTCTCCGGGGAATAGCACGCCACAAAGTACGATTGAGCCTAGCTGGATTGCTTTTCCGAACAGGATTCACGACGATAGACTCGACAGGTTCTGATGATCTTGATCGGCTCCGCCTTAGCTTACTGTTTTTATGTGTTTCCGGTAGCACTGAGAGAGATGACAGAATAAGATGTAGCAGTTTCAAATGACTTTATGCACTACTTGAGAGGCATAGATTGATGTGTATATATCATAGAATAGTAATGCTTTAGATTAGTTACGTCCAATAGTGAATATAACACCGATTAATGCTTCATTATTCCGGTAAGCTTAGTTATAGATCAGTGACATTATTTGTACAAAATTAGAAATGCTTTTATTATTATTATTATTAGGTTAAACTACCTGGAATACCACTCAACTTTAATGTGTGACTCTAATATGCCACTGAACTAAAATTCGATACTATAATACCATTGAACTTCACTGTGTGATTCAAAGTTAGCACTCCACCGTTACTTCCGTTACAGAATTCTGACGTGGACTCTAACTCCCATTACAGGGGTGACGTGGTATAAGACTTAAAGAAAGAATAAAAGAAATACAACTTATACCGGTATAAGACTATAACCCTAAACCATTTCTCTTCCCAAACCTTGTCTCTTTAGCCCTCACACTAACCTTAAACTCCCCACTTCCTTCATTAGCCATCCATTCTCTCAACTCTCTATCTTCCCCTCAAGCCCCTCCCACCACCACCCCTTTTACTGAATCCAAGTTCTTGCAGCTTGGACTTGAAGATGGGTCTGTCTTAAAAACCATACCTTTTTGTATTTCTTTACTTTTGTTTCAATTAAGCCAATGTATGTATGTATGTATGTATGTATGTATGTATGTATGGTTAGTGTTTAGTTGTTTTTCTTGATGGTGATGAGTGTTGTGACAAGAAAATTAGGCCTTGCCCATCAACAAATCCGGGTTGTATTTCAACAAATGCAAAGTCATCATCTTTTGCTTTCCCATGGATTGTTCCTAAGAGTTCTAAAGAGAATGTAGTTCAGGTTTGACAAATTTATTCTTTGAGCAATTTGCAGTTCAGGTTTGGTTTTTTTGAGAGCTTGTTTCATTGCAGGAACTACAAGAAGCAATTCTCAAAACTCAGAAGAATCCCAAGATTGTGCTTGTTGAAGATACCCCAAATGGTATGTAAAGACTAAACCAGCTGCATTGTTCTGTGTTTTCATATTTCTCGAATTGCTCTCGTTTTCGGATACGGTTTCGAATATATATGATGTTGCAAATTGGGGTTTAGGCCTTTTGATGTTTGAGATTTAATGATATGGGACTGAAACAAATCAGGGAAATATATGCAAGCTGAGGTGGATGGAAGGTTTGGTCCTGATGTGATGGAGTTTTTAGTGAAAGGGGATGCTGTTACTTACGGGTCCATGGCCATGAAAGTGACTTATACCATGAAGACAAACACGTGTAAAGTGACTTATAACAAATCAGGGAAATATATGATGTTGCAAATTGGGGTTTAGGCCTTTTGATGTTTGAGATTTAATGATATGGGACTGAAACAAATCAGGGAAATATATGCAAGCTGAGGTGGATGGAAGGTTTGGTCCTGATGTGATGGAGTTTTTAGTGAAAGGGGATGCTATAGTCTTATACCGGTATAAGTTGTATTTCTTTTATTCTTTCTTTAAGTCTTATACCACGTCATCCCTGTAATGGGAGTTAGAGTCCACGTCAGAATTATGTAACAGAAGTAACGGTGGAGTGCTAACTTTGAATCACACAGCGAAGTTCAATGGTATTATAGTATCGAATTTTAGTTCAGTGGCATATTAGAGTCACACATTAAAGTTGAGTGGTATTTCAGGTAGTTTACCCTTATTATTATTATTATTATTATTATTATTATTATTATTATTATTATTATTATTATTATTTGTAGAACTAATTTTTTGATATAATAATTGAAAAATATTTTGGACTGATTTAAAAAGAATTCAAAATTATTTTCAAAGTCCAAATAACTTGAAACTATATTTAAGGATGTTTTAAAAAAGGGTTTAACATGTTTTTCAAAGCCAAACTTTACAAAACCGTCCAAGTGTATCGAAACACCCTTAAGCGTTTCGATACGGTGTCTTCCAGTAGCAAAAACGTTTCAATACGGGTATCGAAATAGGTCTTTCCTGGATGAAGATTTTGCCCAGCGTTTCGATACGGGCTATGCCGTTTCGATACGCTTACGTGGCATCGACCACAACGGTCATAAACCCCAACGACTATTTTCCAACTAATATTTAAATACAAAGCGTTTCGATACGGTGCTTAGCGTTTCGATACGGCCCATGGCGTTTCGATACGGATGCTCATAAGACTGCAACGGCTCTTTCTACTTGAAGAGCGTATCGAAACGGGTTCGAGCGTTTCGATACGGATAGCAGCAGAACTGCATTTATGGTGAGAAATAAAGTCCTCAACGGCTCTAATTCAACCCCAACGGCTAGTAACAGCTATAAACTCATCAAGGAGTATAAAAGGGACCTCCAAGCATCAAGATATGGTTAATGCTTCAATTGTCAATCAACAAATGATCAAAAATGTCTTGTACTTAAATTGTCAATTCTTGTATAGACAAACACTAGTGAGCCAAAATTGTCAAGTTTGCTCAAGTGTTTTAGGTTTTGGGTGAGTGCAAATTGTGCAAACAAATACCTATTAGAGAGATTTAAGTTTGCTTATCTTTTCTCTTTTGTAAAGAGGGTTTGATCAAGGCTTTAGGTAGAAAGCTTGATCGGTGTATAAGGGTTTCCTCTTAAGCCTAGAAAAGGGGACGAATCAATAGTGGATTGATTGGAAATCCTTAGTGGGAAGCTAAGGTAGTGGATGTAGACCTTGGTTAGAAGGTTGAACCACTCTAAATCTTTGTGTCACCATTCTTTTTAGCTTCCACAACCCTTACACTCAAAATTCCACTTCTCCACCACTTGGTAAGCAAGAGGGGTTGAACAAATCGAGCACCTCACAAGGTAGTGGATGTAGACCTTGGTTAGAAGGTTGAACCACTCTAAATCTTTGTGTCACCATTCTTTTTAGCTTCCACAACTCTTACACTCAAAATTCCACTTCTCCACCACTTGGTAAGCAAGAGCGGTTGAACAAATCGAGCACCTCACAACTCAACATTATTATTATTATTATTATTATTATTATTATTATTATTATTTGTCGAAGTGATGTTAATCTCCCAATAATTAATTAATTAATTTAAAACACGAAAAAAATATTTTTAAAGTTTTTTGTTTAAAAAATTTTGAAAAATGAATTCTTTTATTGAAACTCGTCGTACATTCAAGACGAGTTCATTGTAAAAGGTGCTATCCTGAAAAATATAGAACTCATGTTTTTTTGGTAAATATAAAATATAATGGTGCTACTTTTGTGTAACCCCCTCGTCCCGGTCTGGCCGTATGACCGGTCCGAGTAGGCTACACGGGGAAAACCGAAGCGAAATCCGTTAAGGTTCCCCCTCGGTTAGCAACCCTAAAAATTTTCTTTCATTTTAATCTTGTCTAAAGGCATGTTAATTCCTAAGTGATCACGACAGCGGAAAACAACAAGAAGGAAACACATTCGAACCTAAAACCACACATTAAACAGTCCATTTTAAGCCACAGGGCAGGCCGTATCGATACACCAATCAAGGGTATCGATACGCCTAGACTAGGTCAACCCAAACAGTCAACTCAGGGAAGACCGTATCGATACAGCCCTTGAGCGTATCGATACGCCCTTCTCGGTTAACATCTCGTGGTCAACGAGACACAACCATACCGATACGCCTCAACACCGTATCGATACGCCCTTAACTCGCCAAAATCTCAGAATTTTAGTGAGTAAAGACCGTATCGATACACCCCCGTGTATCGATACGCCAAGCCAAAACTGAGGCCTGCAGGCAAGACCGTATCGATACGGCCCTTAGGCGTACCGATACGCCCTGCACTGCAAGTCTCCTAAAACAACAAAAATCATACAAGGCCCAACTCTAGATGCATTTTGGGACTTTCCCAAGCTCATACAACCATTCATACAACATACAACAACCATGAATTAACAGGTAAAGCCATTAGGATGAACAAATACACATATACATCATGGCATTCACATAAGGGATGTATTTTGCATAAATGAGCATACTTAAGAGTTCAAAAAGGCCAAATGGCACAAGTTAACACATATGAAGTTTACATGCCAACCAAAAGCAACTTAAAACATCCAAAGGCATATCCAACCATCACAAGCATTCAAAGGACATAACAAGGTTTACAAAATCCAAGCAAAGCATAAACATCATCAACATCTATGAGTCATACAACGCTCATACAAACACATAATAGCCACATTGCTTAACTACTACTTTAATTACTAAATCATACTTGAGCAACTACAACTTGGAAAGCCCCTTCGCCTTGCTCCTTGCTAACACCACGCTAATGATCTGCATTGTTAAAAATGAGAGCGTAAGCTAGAAGCTTATTGAGGATGCTCTAAAATTCAAAAAAACAACAACAATGCAGAGTTCAATCATGCAATCCTCAACATCACACACAACATTCATAGGCATCATCAAAGCAACCTAGCTAGTGTCTCAAGAGTCATAAATATGGCATCTTATATCATATTAAGCTCAACAACATAAATCATATTTCAAAACGTCATAATCGTAAGAACAAGTACATTGGCCACTATTAGTTTACTCGAATGTGCGAATTTACTCTCAACAACAACATTACCTCGGTGGGATTACACTCATCACTGGACCTTGCATGGGTGGGATTCCACTCATCACCACATGCCCTACGGATGGGATTCCACTCATCATCACGTATAATATAAATAAATTTCCGGTGGAATATTACATCACCGTACTCCTCCTTGATGACTCAACGCCATCAAGGCCACGTGCGTTTTGACTCAAACAAGTACAAACTAATCCTAATGATCGATCATTTACACCCGGTAAGTTAACTAGTGTCAATTTCTTTAAACCACATCACATTAACCATCATTCATATCATTCAACCATCATCACACACAACAATGTATACACATACAAAGCCAATTCATACTTTGCAAGATCAAGATAGGCATAAGAAATCGAAGCTCATTAACAAACAAGAAGTCAAACTACCAATTTAACTTCTACCTTGGAATGGTCTACCAAACTCATTTCAATACATTCACTACACACTTGAACCAACTTTAAAACAATTTAAAGTTTTACTTACCACCCTTCCTTAGCAAACCAAGAAAGCAAATCAAGCCTCTTCGATTCTCGAATTTGGTCCCGATACTTCTCTGATGTCTCCTCTTGCTTCTAACCAATCAAAACACAATCATTACTCACCAATTCAATGCTAAATTCAGTCACAAACTCCAACCCATAAACACAAGCCAAACTTCACCAATTTCAAACTCAACTAATCACAAAATTCCCATTTTCGTGCTCCCCCAAATACCCAGCTGAAAACCATGATTTCTAACACCCAAATGACATTTAAAAGGTCCCAAAACACTTCCATAATACCCTTATACCATCAGCCCTTCAACTCAACCCTAAAACACACTAAAAACCTAATTTTAGACACTTCAAAAAATGCCCCAAAGACCCATTTCGGGTTTTCACCCAAATCCACCATTTCAAGATATTAAGTGTATTTAGGTGAGATTAAATCAAAACCCAACTCAACAAATCAAAACCAAATGAAAAACCCATTAAAAATCCAAACTTTCTTTAAACTTGAAAATTACAAAAATGGATACTTTTGAAATCTAGGACTATGTAAATGAAGAGGATGATGAGGAGAGTTGAGAAATAGGTTTACCTTTGAAAATACCCTTGAATCAATGGAGAGATTGAATGGAATAGTAAATTTTGGGGTTTGGGAGGAGTTTAGTTGGGTTTCACGTTGGAATGAATAAAAGGGGGAAAGATGAAGTCTTTTTTTGTTCTTTTAATTTCAAAAAGGTTGTCATCCCTTTTTCCACATATTTACAAAAACGCCACCCTTTTTATTTTAAACCTCAATTAAATCAAAACAAAGATTAATTTAATTAAAATCGATTTCACCGACTCGAACCAACTCACGCGTCTAACTCCTAACCCCAAAACACGAGCGTTACATTTTGAGTTAAGGCCTTCGCCTTACACCTAAGCTGCGCACAAAAAGTCGAAAGCCAATCCCAGGTAAAAATAAAACTTCATATGGTCGGTGCTAACAAAAATATGGTTTTCTTTTTTTTCTTAGCAATAATATTTTTATTGATGTTTCTTTATTTTATTACTTTAACCTAATAGTCTTTCGAGTTTATCAAGTAATTGACTTTGTGTCTTTACTTATACCCAACGAGAAGTGGTGTAATTTTTAAGTAATAAATATAAGCTATAATCTCAGTTACAAATAATATTATCCAAACATATTAAAATAATAATTTTACTAAATTTTTAAAAATATATACTCATTTATCTATATAATCTTAATAAAATTTAATAAAAAAACTCATATAAATCATCTTGGGGATCTCAAAATATATATATTTTAAAAATTAAATATTAATATTATATTTTATATTTTATATATTACCGGTATACAAATTTATATTTTGAAGCAAATTATGTAAAGCGAAACTATTCAAAAAAATAATTATTTGTTTTTATTTCTCAAACGGAATTGAAGTAAGATTTTAGAAAAGAATTTCGAACCCGGTTTTCCTGACTCAGCCAAATTACTAACTTTTCTATTAATAAAATATTTAAAATATAGTTTTATATTAATTTGTGTAAATTACAGGGTAATTATAGCATATACCGGCGGTAATTTTTTGTTTTTATATGTGTTTTAGTTTTAGGGTTTAGAGATTTAATTTATGGTTTAAGGGTTTAGAATATAGGGATTATGAGTAGAATTTAGGATTTATGGTTAGAATTTAGTGTTTATAGGTTAAAACTTAAATCCCTAAAATATTACCCTAAAACCTAAATCCTAACCTCTAAGCACTAAATTCTAACCAAAATTCATAAATTTTAAATCTCTAACCACAAACCGGATCTCTAAACCCCAAATTTAGGACGTTTGTGAAAACAAAAAGCTTTCACCGCTAGTGCGAAAAATATTTTCCCGTAATTGTATATATTATATAGGATTTACATCTTATACACTGACGGTGAAAACTGAAAGCGCCTTAGTTTTAGAGTTTAAGGTCTTGGTTTAGGGTGTAAGGTTTAGGGGTTTAGATGTAGGGGTTTAGAATTTAGGGATGGTGGTTAGAATTTAGGGTTTAGGTTTAAAATTTAGGGTTTAGATGTTGGAGTTTTGTTTTTAGGGTAATATGGTTATGGTTTAGGTTCTAACTTATAAACTCTGCATTATAACCCTAAACTTTAAATTTTTATCATTATCCCTAAATTCTAAACCCCTACACTTAGACCCCCTAAACCTTACACCATAAACTAAGACCCTAAATCCTAAAACTAAGGCTCTTGTGAAAACTTCTCGTTTCCACCGCCCGTGTATAGAATAATAATCCTATTATATATATATATTCCCTAGATTCAATATATACAAATGACGTACTAATTTCTATATAATCGTATATATTACGTAAATCGTAAAGTAATTAAATTATATTGAAGTAATTAAAACCCTGATCTATTTCGACCCTGATTGAACCACCAAGTCTACGTATATGTACAAGTTTTTATATTAAATATACGAATACGATGGTACTGTTCTCACTAACTTCTGCCACGTGGATAGGCCGCTTGACAGCATGGTGAATCCTTCGTTTATTAACAATGGTTTGGTTTCTGGGAGCATGTTTATGGGCTTGTAGGTTGTTGAAGATCAGATGGCATGGTTTGTTTTTAGTGCATGGTGCTGCTTGTGTTTAGTTGTCGGTGTCAATGCTACGTTTATGAGAAAAGTTAAGGAGTTGTATACCTAGTTGGATCTATTTTTTTTTTTTTTTCGTTTAGGTTTAGAGAAGTTTTTAACGAGGCATTCAACTTAAATATTAGATTATAATTTTAATCTTTTAATAAAATCTCATTTGTCGAACAAAAAAATAATGGTTTGGTTCGAGTCCCTGCTGCATTCATAAATTCAGATACCGATATCAGTTCTACAACATGGAGCAATGGGTTCAATTCTTTTGAATTGAGTGGAAAAAAGTATTCATTTATAATTTTAAACATCTATTAAAAGAAAACTCGGACGACTAACCTTAACTAAGGTTTGACTTACGATAAGAAAAAAAATTAACTAAATCGGACTATTTTAAAAAAATTAATTGAGTCATACATTTTTTTGGGGTTTTGATCGCCACTATCTCAAAAAAATTTCCTCTGCAATATTTTTTATGTAGCTGATAGCGACGCTATTTTTAGTACTGGTTGTTGACGGTCGGTAATTTTTTTTGTTTTTTAATTTTTAAATTCAATAACTTTATTTTTTGACACATTTTCTCTACCTTTTGGCACATTTTTCTTCTCTTAATCGATCGTTTGACTGCTTTTTTTAATTTTCTAACAGGGTTGAATCTGATGTCGATACAATTGATCAAGATGGCTCTCTTTTGATTATCCTGTTGATCTCCCTGTTTTGGACCTCGAGCTGGATCTGGATACGAGCTCATAGTCACCGCTTTTGTTTGCGATTGAGTTGCGGTAATGACAGTGTTGTCAACGTGACTTATTATTGTAATATGCATTTTTAATGTTGTTGGTTTTTACCTTTCATTGTCGAGCTTTGGTGATGTTTGTATCCATTTTGTTTCTTGTCTGAGTTAGGGTTTTTACTTATAATCTAGAGACGTTAGTTTTCATGCTTTTAGAAATATATCCAGATCAAGTTTGTTGCGGAATACGATCGTCGGATAGAGCAAAAACGCAACTGATAATTTGAGAAAATAACAATGAAGATAAAGGAGACACAGATTTTACGTGGAAAACCCCTAAATAATATAGGGTAAAAACCACGGACAAAGGTAGAAGAATTTCACTATGAGAAAATAGGAATTACAACTTCTCTCAATCTAACAAGGAGAAAACAATGACAATTCTCTCTTGATAAAAAGGAGAAAACAAATCTATGAAAACTCTCTAATTTCTCTAGTATTGGGAGGAGGTTAGAATGATTTGGGATGTGTTAGAATGGCAAATGGCTAGGCTATTTATAGTTGAGTTTTAGGGACTAACTTATAAATAACCTAAAGTTTAGGGACCAAAAAATAATTTGCCCATTTCACATTTTCTACTTTGGCTGCATCATTTTTCTCCATTTGCTGCACCTACCAAAATTTCCCATTTTCAATTTTGGCTGCCACCACATTGCTTGACTTTCTACAATCTCCCACTTGAAGATTTGATTGGAACAATCATATCTTCACACCATTCTTTCTACCTCGTACTTTCCATGTTGCTTACGTCTCTAACAAGCCACAAGAGGATCGACACCAAGTAAACTTATCAGTGTTGATTGCTTTTGTCATGAAATCTGCTATGTTGTCATCGGTATGGATCTTCTGCATATCTATCGTCCCTTCTTCCACTTTCTCACGAATGAAGTGATATTGGACCCGAATGTGTTTTGTTCTTGAGTGAAAAGCAGGATTCCTTGCAAGATGCAAGGCGCTCTGACTGTCACAAAACAAAGAGACATTCTCTTGTTTGTGCCCGAGCTCCTCCAATAGCATTTTCAACCATATTGCTTCTTTACTGGCTTGTGTAGCTGCTACATATTCTGCCTCCGTTGTTGACGTAGCCACAACCGATTGCAGTTTTGAAACCCAGCTTACAGCTCCACCAGCAACTGTAAACACATACCCTGTTGTAGATTTGCTTTTATCCAAATCTCCTGCATAGTCAGAATCGACATACCCGCTGATAAGAAAGTCTGATCCCCCGTAACATAATGCAACATTTAAGGTCCCTTTGATGTATCTCAGGATCCTTTTCACAGCATTCCAATGCTCTCTGCCTGGATTCGCCATGTACCGACTAACCACTCCCACTGCTTGTGCAATGTCTGGTCTTGTACAAATCATAGCGAACATTAAACTTCCCACTGCTGATGCATACGGTACTCGAGACATCTCCATCCTCTCTTCTTCACTGCTAGGACTCATACTGGAGGATAATTTAAAGTTAATAGGAAGAGGGGTAGAAATTGGCTTACAATCTTGCATGCTGAATCGTGACAAGATCTTTTTCAAGTAATTCTTTTGTGAAAGCCAAATCTTCCTACTACTTCTGTCTCGGTGAATTTGCATCCCTAGAATCTTGTTTGCTGGTCCCAAGTCCTTCATTTCAAATTCCCTAGCCAGTCGTGCCTTTAATTCTTCAATATGATCTTTGTTGGGGCCTGCAACCAACATGTCATCTACATACAACAGCAATATAACAAATTCGTTTTCACCAAACCTCTTGAAGTAAGCACAAGGGTCTGCATTAAGTCTGTTGTATCCAAGGCTCATGATGAAGGAGTCAAATCTCTTGTACCAACACCTCGGCGCCTGCTTTAAACCGTACAGAGATTTGTTCAACCTACAAACCAAGTTCTTCTTTTCTTTTTCTTCAAAACCTTCAGGCTGGAGCATGTAAATCTCTTCTTCAAGATCTCCATGAAGAAAAGCTGTTTTAACATCTAGCTGCTCTAGATGTAAATTCAATGTAGCACACATTGCCAGGACAACTCGAACCGTTGTTAGTCGAACCACAGGAGAAAAGATTTCATTGAAATCAATACCTTCTTTCTGAGCATATCCTTTGACCACCAGTCTTGCACGATACCTCTCCACTTGATCGTCACCATTTCTCTTGATTTTGAAGACCCATTTGTTACCAATTGGCTTCCTTCCTTGTGGTAGTGGCACAAGTTCCCATGTATTATTTTTATGAAGGGCTTCGATTTCTTCTTGCATTGCCGCCATCCACTGCGAAGCATATGAGTTGTTCATTGCCTCCTCGAATGTTGATGGCTCACCGTCCTCCGTTAAAAGGCAGTATGCAACATTACCTTCTATAACATAATCTGAGTGCCAATTGGGGCGTCTTCTCACACGATCTGATTGACGAGTTGTTGGAGCTTCAGAATTCTCTGGTTCTGGTTCCTCGAGCTCTGGTTCTGCTTCAGAACAATCTCTCTGTTCAAACTCATTTTCAACATGTATCTGTGTAGTCTCTGGCTTTTCTTTATCAGTGCTATCATCTTCTTCTTTTCTTTGTAGCTTATCTTCTACAAAGATAACATCCCTGCTGATAATCACTTTGCGGGCAGTGGGATCCCACAAGCGATACCCCTTTACTCCATCAGCATACCCCAAGAATTTACATTTTCTGGATTTTGGATCCAACTTTGAAATTTCTTGGGCATTGTACATCACGTACACAATACTTCCAAATATATGGAGGTTTGAATAATCAACTGGTTTACCAGTCCACATTTCCATCGGTGTCTTCAACTCAATTGCAGTTGATGGAGCCCGATTCACCAAATAACAGGCGGTATTGACTGCTTCTGCCCAGAAAGCTTTTTCTAGCCCTGCAGCTCTCAACATTGCTCGTGTTCTTTCTAACAGAGTTCTGTTCATCCGCTCTGCCACTCCATTTTGTTGAGGAGTGTATATGGTTGTGAACTGTCTTTTGATGCCTTCTTTTCTGCAGAAGTCATCAAATTCATCACTTGTATATTCACCTCCATTATCTGATCTGAAACACTTGATCTTATTTCCAGAATCAAGTTCCACCCGCGCTTTGAAAACTTTGAAGGTTGAAAACACATCTGCCTTCCTCTTGATAGGATACACCCAACATCTCCTAGAGTAGTCATCAATGAAGGAGACAAAATACTTTGCTCCGCCTAGGGATGTAACCGGTGCTTGCCATACATCAGAATGAACCAATTCTAGAACAACATTGCCTCTAGAATTTGATGTGTTGAATTTTAATCGATGCTGCTTACTTGTAATACAATGTTCACACAAAGGAAGTGATACCTTTGTTAAACCCGGAAGTAGCTTTTGCTCCACAAGGACTTTCATTCCCTGTTCTGACATGTGTCCAAGTTTCTGATGCCATAACATGGTAGAATCTGAACTACATGAGGCAACAGAGGCTTCAGCCTCTAGCAAGGTCTCTCCCTTCAGCATGTACAAATTTGCCGCTATCTTTTCACCTTTCATCACCACAAGCGCTCCATGGAACACCTTCATGATTCATTTCTGTGTTTCAATCTTGCTTGCATTATTATCCAACAATCCGTAGGATAATAAGTTTTTCTTCAAGCCTTTCACGTGTCGCACATCTCGAACAACTTTGGTTGTCCCGTCATACATCTTCAATTTGATGGTTCCAACGCCAACAATTTCCAAGGCATGATTATTGCAGCTGTACACAGATCCTCCTGAGATAGGTTCATAATTATAGAACCATTCTCTTCTTGAGGTCATGTGATATGTGGCTCCCGAGTCAATAAGCCATATGTCTGCAAATCTTTTTCTGCCTTCCATGGCTGTTGTTGCTTCACAACAGAGAGCATCTCCATCATCTGAAGTGTTTGCCATATTTCCTTGAGGATTGGAGTTTTTAGGTAAACTTCAACAATCCTTCTTCAAGTGACCCTTCTTTCCGCAGTTGTAGCACTTTAAATTCTTCTTACTCCTTGACTTTGATCTACCATGATTGTGACTGCTACTTTGGCCACGTTCTGTTGATCTTCCTCTCATCACCGTTAAGGCCTCTGCTTGTTGCAGATTTCCTTGTCTGTCTTCCTTGTTCTTGCGCCGATTTTCTTCTTCCAGAACAGCAGCTGCAACGTCATCGAAGACTAGATCACTTGTAAGATTGTTGTTTGTCAAGTTGATGATGAGTTGATCATACGAATCAGGTAGACTTTGAAGCAGAAGTTCAGCACGTTCTTGTGACTCTATTTTATAGCTTAGGGATGTAAGCTGAGAAAATAGAGTATTCAACGTGTTTAAGTGCTCTGTCACTGAAGTAGATTCTGACATCCGAAGAGTGTACAATTTCCTCTTAAGGAAAATTTTATTGTGCAACGATTTGACCTCGTATAATTTTGCGAGGTGATCCCAAATCTCCTTGGCTGTCTTCTTCTCCTCGATGCTTGATAGTACTTCATCTGCTAATGCTAAATGAAGGTCTGCAATAGCATTCTCGTCCATCTCATTCCATTTCTTGTTATCCGTAAAATCTGCCGGCCTTTCGCTGATAGCCGCTAGACATCCGTTTTTTCTTAGGATGGCCTTTATCTTCAATTTCCACAGTGAGAAATTTCTCCCATTGAACTTTTCAATATCAAATTTCGTTGCCATAGCTTCTATTTCAGATAGCTCCCACTATTTCACCTTTTTGACGTGAATAGTGCCCACCACCTTCAATGAATGAGTAATATCTAACTTACTTTCTTATGATGGAGGATCCACTTTTCAGTGGCAACCAACAGAGAATACGGTAAGTAGATATACGCACCCAAATCTGGCTCTGATGCCAATTGTTGCGGAATACGATCGTCGGATAGAGCAAAAACGCAACTGATAATTTGAGAAAATAACAATGAAGATAAAGGAGACACAGATTTTACGTGGAAAACCCCTAAATAATATAGGGTAAAAACCACGGACAAAGGTAGAAGAATTTCACTATGAGAAAATAGGAATTACAACTTCTCTCAATCTAACAAGGAGAAAACAATGACAATTCTCTCTTGATAAAAAGGAGAAAACAAATCTATGAAAACTCTCTAATTTCTCTAGTATTGGGAGGAGGTTAGAATGATTTGGGATGTGTTAGAATGGCAAATGGCTAGGCTATTTATAGTTGAGTTTTAGGGACTAACTTATAAATAACCTAAAGTTTAGGGACCAAAAAATAATTTGCCCATTTCACATTTTCTACTTTGGCTGCATCATTTTTTCTCCATTTGCTGCACCTACCAAAATTTCCCATTTTCAATTTTGGCTGCCACCACATTGCTTGACTTTCTACAAAGTTTGTTTATATGAGTTGTAAACTCTAATTGTATTTTTAGATTTTTTCTCTTTTAATAAAACTAGCGTACACATATTCAAAAAAAAAATAATTAAGTCAAACCTAACGAGTGATTTCATTAGACAAGAGGATGATGTTCATCCTAGTAGATTCAGGTCCGAACACCTGTGTATGCAAAATGTGCGTCTTGTCAAAGAATTTAAAAAATATATAAATAGATATTACCATGTAATCACACTATTATATTTATAAAATTAATTAAACCATCATATATAAATACATCATTTGTACTATGAAGAAAACTACCTCAAGTCCTCAACTCAATTTAGTGTTTTAAAAATAATAATTAAATTCGAGTTGGTCTCCATCGAATTACATTTTAAAGTTTTTTCTTTAAAGGTTAGCATATATGAATAGAATGGATCAAATAATTCAAACCATAGAAAACTCTATACAACGTAACACTAATGTTGATGCGGAAATAAGGAGGCACCGAACAAGATAAATCAAATGGTTGTAGCAGATTTAGGCGATTCACCTTATAAATTTTGGGTGGAAAGTCACATACAAGACGGTGGTTAGAGTGAAGAAGATGAGAGGAGGAAGAGAGAGGTACAACCCTGTAATTAGTTTAGCCTTATTTAGGCACATTGTATCTATTCCGAGTCCTGGCCTCTCTCACGGGGGTGTAGGTATTTATATCTCATTAATCAAATAACATTATCATAATAATATCATAATTAAAAGATAATATCTTATCATATATTTTTAACTTTTGATCATTTATCCTTTTATTTGAGATATTAAAAATATTATATTTAAGAAAAAATTATCTCGTAACGGGTTAAAATATCTACAAGCTTATAAAAAGCCCTACCAGCCCAAACATTTAAATCATCCATATCATATCATCTTGTTATTAAATAACCACCCAATAAAACATCCATATCATATCATCATATGTTATTCAATAACTACCCAATAGTGTCTTGTATATAAACATATCCCACGCTTGGTAACCCATCAATATGGGATATAAGCTTTTTCTTTTCCCTTAACTCATTCACAATTAGCCTACTTTGAGCATCAATTTCTCATTCATCGCTCACTCGTTTTGAGCGTATGAGATATCATTGTAAAGGTATCATGCAGTATAATATGAAGTCATAATTTTATTATTCGAATCTCCACCTTTACCCATATAAAATATGCCTCAAAATTTCTACTTTATCATATTTTTTTGCAACAACTGGTACCGATACACTACGTTTTATAATTTTTCAGTGAACACTTTTCATACCGGTATTGACTGTCAGTACCGATAAACAAGGCACCGTACCGATTTCAAGGTATCGCGTACCAGTATGCCATGTGCATTTGCAACAATTATTTCCTCTTATGGTAGGTACCAATACGATTGTGCGCGTTCCGATACTGACATGCCTAGAAGTGCATTTATGGCTGAAAATAAAGTTCCCAACGGTTCTTAACAACCCCTAACGACCACAAACTCATTAAAGGATTTAAAAGACACCTTCAAGCATCCATAGAAGAACAAGAAGCACATTACCGACATTCATGTATAGAAAAAGTGATTTTTGTACTTAAAAGTTTATTTTTTTCATTAGAAAAACTTAGTGAGCTTTATTGTTAATATTACTCAAGTGTTTAAGGTTTGAGTGAGTACTTAAATTTGCAAACACATTTGCCTAGAGAGGTTTTCCTTTGTTTGCTCAAATTTGTATTTTCACTTTTGAAGAGAATGTCTCAAAGCTTTGGGGTATAAGCTTTGAGGGATTTGTAAGGTTATCTCCTTTTTCTTAGAAGAAAGATAAATTTGGTGAATTTTTGAAAAATCCTTAGTGGTGAAACTAAAGTAGTGGATGTAGACTTAGTTTAGAAGTTAAACCACTATAAATCTTTGTGTCTAATTTTTATTTTCTATTGTTTCTACTATTTTCATTCAAAGTCCAATTCACCTCCTTTTGGTTATTTCGATTGAAGTATTAGAGCCCAACAAATTTTCATTTTCTAAGTTAAATGTGTTGTTTAGTGCTTATACTTTTTAACTATAATTCCATTGTAAACTTTGAAAGATCATAGCTTTGTATTCAAATGTCCGATTGAGGTGAATATTTTTTATTCTACGTAAGTTTTTCAAGATCTACACGCTGGTAAAATGATGTAGTCGTTGTTCATCCAAAAAATATTATTTGACCCTTCAATTTTTAATTTTTCGATCTTTATCAAAATTTTAAATCTTTGACTTGGATTTTTTTAATTTGTCGATCTTAAAAAATTGTATTTCTCTCTCTCTATATATATATCATTATTCATTATGATTCAATACATATAATTTTATTGCATTCTGAACTTTTCATTTTGGTCCACTTAATTTTAATTTCATTTCAATTGGAACTAAAATAAAAATTTTCATAATGTAACAAAAAAACACATATTATATCATTACTAATATATATATATATATTTGTACGGAAAATCAGTCTTTTAAGACTGACATATTAAAAAAATCGAAGTTGGAGATTTAAAATGTATGGGAATTTTTACGCAAATATTATTTTTGGGTTTTTTTATTTCTAAACTAGGAAACTTGGAATTTTATTTCTCAATCTAGTGAATTTTACTGTTCACTTTTTGAAGATCAGTAGACCATAACTTGAGTTGGAACAGTGTTTTTCTCATACAAGGTACTCTTCAAAGTCAGATTATAAACCACCCTTTTCAAAGACACTACACTGTCACAGGGCAAAAGATGGGGATGTTTGGCACTGTTCAAAGTCGGGCTGCCCTCCCCCGTCTTTGAACATTGCATCGATGTGGGGTCAGATGAAATTATGGTTCATTTTTTTAAGTTTGATTGGTAATAAACAAGGTACTCTTCGAAGTTGGATTATAAACCCCCCTTTTCAAAGACACTACACTGCCACCAAGGGCGGTGCCACCCTTTGAATTAGGGTGTCTCATGACACCCCAAAATTTTTGAGAAACCTATTTTTCCTATATAATTTGTATATAAAAATTAAAAATATAGACAAATGGCACCCTTTTATGAATAAAATGACACCCCTTTATAAATAATTAGCCCTCTTTAAATATCGTTGAAAAAATGACACCCCTTAAATATATTTCTAGCTCCGCCCCTAGCTGTCACGTGGCGAAAGACGGGGTTGTCTGGCACTGTTCAAAGTCGGGTTGTCCTCCTCCCGTCTTTGAACAGTATCGGTATAGGAAAAACATTGTTCAAATTCGGGTTATGGTCTACTGGTCTTCAAAAAGTGAACAGTAAAATTCACTAGATTGAGAAATAAAATTTTAAGTTTTCTATTTGGAAATAAAAAAAACTCAAAAGTAATATTTGGGTAAAAATTCCAAATGTATGATAATAACGGAAAATTCAAAAATAAAAGGCACAATTTTACAATAGAATTTTAGTTCCAAAATGTGAGCATTAAAAATAAACGGTGCCTTTAACTTAAAGTGACATTCGTTGAAAAATTTCATGTTAGTCCCTATCTTTTTTTCATTTTAATCCCAAAATTAAAAACAAAAAATTTGGTGCAAAGCCATCGGCATCTTTTGGCGACTCCTACCTCAACCATGGACGTCGACAACAGCCGTTGACGAATCTTCTTTGTTATTGTAATTTTTGACCCTTTTGCTGAATAATTTTCTATATATACCATTTTTTCTATTTTTTTAAAAAATTTGGTTTCCCCCCAAATTAACTAAAAAACAGTCCATACAAATTATCATTCAGAATATAGCTTTTTCATTATCAATTTGAATTTTTTTCTTCAAAGTATGAACTTGTATCTTTCTTCAAAGTAGGAAACAAAGAAAATGAGAAAGAAGGTGGTTTTCCTTAGCCATATAAACTCCGTCTAAAACTAGGCAGAAAAGAGAAGAGAAAAGTTAACCAATCTGGTTTTGCAATTGAAATTACTAAACTACCCCTTAATATTTTTCAGCCCGACTTGATTATAGCTTTTTCGTTTTCTTTAGCTTTTATACACTCTTCTATCTTTGATGAGCTTTTATAAGCGAAATGGGTTCATAATTCTTTAAATTTACTTTATTTATACAATTTTTTATTTGTTTATCCATTAAAAACATTTATTATAATTTAATATAATTAATTTTTTAAATTTAATTATAATTTGAAAAATATCTTCATATGTATATATATATATATATCAATATTTTATAAATACATTTTGTTTTAAATATTTTAATAAACTTGTTAATTTAAAAAAGTAAAGATTTTTAATTATTTTAAATAAGTATCATCCTAATAAAAATAAAATTTATCGATAAAAGAAATATAAGTACAAAGGTATAATAGGAAAATGAATTTTCTTTCCTTCTACATTTTTATTGTAGCAAGCAATGAAGAGAAAAAAAAATAATTTTTTTTTAATTTTTTATTCCTTCAACCAAGCACACGAATAAAAAGGAAATGTATATCTTTTATCATTTCATTTGTCTACTCATTCTATTTTTCATCTTTTCAGTTTTTTTTTTCATCTCTTCCAAATAAAACTTAAAAAATATATATAAAACAATAAAGATAAACAACTTAGCCAACCGATACAATATACTCGCTCAACAGTTGTTTGTTAGTAATAAAGGGAAATGGAATAAAAGCATGAGTGGATAATTGGGTGCATTTCTGATAGGGTGGTGGCTGTCCTTTTGCATAAAATCTATGTGGGATAGTCCAAAGACACAAATAAAAAGGGGAAATCATAGAATCAATCAACACTTTTCCACTTCAAAACAGATTAACCACATAGGCAGTGACACGACTCCATTGCTTCTGTTTAATGGGAACACTCTGGAAATCCTCCACAAGATTACATATTGAGTAAAGGATCAGCAGAATTTGATTAAATTTAGGTTAATTAAATTATAATTCGATTTAATTAGTTAAAACTTGTGTTCAATATTTAAATTCTGTAAATATTTTAAATTTTCGTACGAAATTTAGATATTTAAAGTGTTTTTGAATGTATGAACTTTTCGATGACTCTGAATAATTTTTTTTTAAAAATCTCGATACAAGATAATACCGAATAAAAGAAATGGAATGAGTGGAGAATTAGGAGGGAGTTGGAAAAATTGAGTAGATGAGCATGAGTTAGTGGAGGATATTCTGATGCAACCCAAAAAGAAAGTAGTGTCCAATAATCCAAATCATATCAGCACCAAGGAAAAGCACTCACTATTCATCCTTTTACCTTAATCCTCTTTGTCATATGGGATTAATCTAATAATTAAAATATATCCAAAGATGAGTTGAGATTTAATTAGAATGAAATTTAGAGATAATGTACGTATAGTATAGAGGTAAATATTAAATCTAAAATCTCAAAATCATCAACATTTCATCATTACAATTAAATTAAAACTTCATTGGTAAGTTATCTTTAACATGATGGTAGGGTTATGTAGGGAAAAGGGAAGTTAGTTCAGGTGGTAAACAGTTTGGTATCGCTTAAGCAAGATCTTGAGTTCGACGTTGTGTATACAGAAAATTTCTGCTGGGAGACTCATTCACCAAAGTCAAATGTGCGACGCGAGTCAGTCCGAATTAGTCAGGGCGACGCCTTGAAAACTAGAAGTGCAAAAAAAAAAAGAGCTAAGGGAGTGCTTCGCATGATGAATTGGGGTCACCACTCCTCTCAAATCATCACCTATTTAAAGGGCACTAGCAAGAGCCAAGTCTCCCCCACTAGCTTTTGAGACACCCCATTGGATATATGTATATCATACACATCAAAACCAACCTCTCAGTTCCTTGGAACTGATAGGATCCATCCATGGGATCTTCATAAAAGCATATTGAGGAGGTTTCAGATTCCATCGATCTGATCCCTCCGCCACCACAAACTGTTCGTCAGTGCTCCAACCAATAGCTCGGCGCTGAACAGTAAACACCACACGCACGGGGACCGATCCTATAGAGGTAGCTAGCTATCTTACCCGGAGGATTTTTGGCTAATGCACTGGCGAATCGGCAAGTCACGAGAAGGGCGATGAACTCATGTCTATGAGTGTTTTTATCTGGCTAGATATAATATACATACATATCGTGTTTTGTTGTATGGTATTAATTGTTTTCAATTATTGTCGTTGAAATGTAATAGAAAAAAGCTGTGTGTTTAGGGCAATAAACTCAGTTTGTTTGTTTCGAAATTTGCAGTCAGCTGCTGCAAATGGGTGGAACAATAAATAAATTGTATGCGTGATTTTGAAGGAGTTTGAGTTGCAGAGTCTCTTGCATTGTGTATTTAAAATAATTATATGAATCAAATTTTGGGTTAAGATATTTCAAGCTAATAAATCCTATGTGTTACAGCTAATAACAGCCTCGGTGAGTTATTTCAGTTATTAGGGTTTGTTAGTTTAAACCTATCTTTGTATTATCTATATAAGTGTAAGTTAAGGTTTCTTTAATTCTGATTTTCAGTTGAATAAAAGTCGATTTACTTCTTTTACACTTCAATATGGTATCAGATAATTTTTCTTCTTGATTCTTCAAGAATCAGTTTCTGCGTTTCTGCTCGTGCTTCTCTTGCACTTTTCTTTTTTCTGTTTTTTGCTTTCAAGCTTCAATGGTTTTTCAGCCATGATTGATCTTAACGATCAGTTTCAAGAGGGTAACAACCCTTATTATCTTCATCAGTCGGATAATCCAGGAATGGTTTTGGTGACTCAACCCTTAACCAATGACAATTACAATACCTGGAAGCGTTCGATGTTAATGGCTTTGTTAGCCAAGAATAAGTTGGGGTTTGTCGATGGTGGTGTTGGGCATGAAATCAGTTCTCCTCCTACATCTCTTAACCATCCTTCTGCAACAAGTCACAACACTCCTGAAATTGATGTTTCTCATGACATTCCCGAAGTTTCTCAACCTCTTCAGCCTGTTATACTTCAGGAAAATTTCTCCACCACCTTGCATCCTGATCAGTCCATGTCTGTTCAACCTATTCAACCAATTCAGCATGTACAAGAAATTATTCCTCCTGCACCAATTTATGTTGCTCCTGCACCAATTTCTGTTCCACCTGCACCCTAGGGTGTTGTTCATGAGCCACCACGTGCAGTTTCTGTTCCCCGTGCAGAGTTGGTTCGTAGGTCTTCTCGTATTTCTCAGAAACCTACTTACCTACAGCATTATCAATGCAATAGTGCATCTGATTGCTTTTATCCTCTTCAGCATCATGTATCATCTTGCCACCTTTTAGCTGACTATGATGCTTTTAACAACAATGTCTCTTTTGTGTATGAACCTACATAATATCATCAGGCTGTTAAATATCCTGAGTGGAGGCAGGCCATGCAGGATGAATTACAAGCCATGGAAGACTTGAAAACATGGACAGTTGTTCCTCTCTCTGAAGGTAAACAACCTATCGATTACAAGTGGGTTTATAGAGTAAAATATAAGGCTGATGGCACAATGGATGGGTTCAAAGCTCGGTTAGTTGCTAAGGGTTTCACTTAAATTGAAGGGGTCGATTACATAGATACATTCTCACCTGTTGCAAAGATGACTTCTTTTAAAGTTTTACTTGCTTTAGCTGCTTCCAATGATTGGCATTTGTTGCAATTGGATGTCAACAATGCCTTTCTAAATGGGCAGCTCGATGAAGAAGTTTATATGAAACTTCCTTTAGGATACAATCTGAAAGATTCAACAAGCTGTGTGAACCTAGATGAGTCTTCTAATCTGGTTTGCAAATTGAACAAATCGATTTATGGTCTTAAACAAGCCTCTAGGCAGTGGTTTCATGCTTTTTCTCAGGTTATTCTCAAGTGTGGTTTTGTTCAATCTCCTTCAGAACACTCCCTTTTCACTAAAGGCACATGTGATGATTTCATAGCTTTGTTAGTATATGCGGACGATGTGGTACTTGCTGGTAAAAATCTACATCTTTTAGAAGTTGTGCAAGACTTTCTTCAGTTACATTTTAAACTTAAGCTCTTAGGTTCATTGAAGTATTTTCTTGAATTCGAGATTGCAATGAATGACACTGGTATTTTCTTTTCTCAACGACATTATACTTTACAACTCTTAGAGGATACTGGTTGTCTTGGAAAGAAGCCTGCTGATACTCATATCATTGCTTCACATAAATTGAGTGTTCATGAAGGGGAATTGTTGTCTGATCCACAGATTTACAGAAGGCTTGTTGGACGTCTGTTATACCTCACACATACACGTCCAGATATTACCTTTGCTGTCCATCTCCTAAGTCAGTTTGTTTCTTCTCCACGCCAACCACATTTGTAAGCTGTTTATCATCTTATGTCCTATATTAAAAAATCACCTGGACAAGGATTGTTTTTTCTAAACACAACAATCTTCAATTGCGTGCTTTTGTAGATGTTGATTATGGTTCATGTCCTGATACTCGAAGATCTACTACAGGTTATTGTACCTATTTAGAAGATAGTCTCATCTATTGAAAATCCAAGAAACAGAATACTGTAAGTAGGTCCTCTTGCGAAGCAGAATATCGTGCAATGGCTTCTGCAACTTGCGAACTTACTTGGCTCACTGCTCTCCTTTCTTCTTTTGGGATTACAATCTCTCAAACTTCTTTGTTCTGCGACAATCAATCTGCTGTTCACCTTGCATCGAATCAAGTGTTTCATGAGCGTAGCAAGCACATTGAAGTGGATTGTCACTTCATACGAGAGAAGGTTGCTGTAGGATTTTTGAAGCTTTTCCACATTCGATCAATAAACCAACTTGCTGACATGTTTACCAAAGCTCTCCCAAGTTTTTTATTTAACCATTTCGTTTTCAAGCTGGGCTTGCTGAATATTCATCAACCTCCAGCTTGAGGGGGGGCTGTTACAGCTAATAACAACCTCGGTTAGTTATTTCAGTTATTAGGGTTTGTTAGTTTAAACCTATCTTTGTATTATCTATATAAGTGTAAGTTAAGATTTCTGTAATTCTGATTTTCAGTTGAATAAAAGTCGATTTACTTCTTTTACACTTCAATACTATGCATGTCAGTCATATTGTAATATTCTAAATTTGTTAATATATCTAAGTTTTATAAGAAAAAGACAATCTTTCTTATTGGTACAGGGAAAGTCGAAGAACATCGGAAGCAGATCTTAACACAATTTGAAGAAGTTCATTTAAAATTTTCAAAAAAAAATTATTTTATTTTATTTTATTTCTAAAATATTGGGGTCTAATTAAATTTTTTAATAATTTTAGACTCAATGAAAGTTCTTTAAACAATTTAGAATTGGACTTTATTAAAATAAGGTAAACTATATAAATGACCACTATACTATTGGTAAGGTCGCGATTTGACCACCTTACTTTTTTTTCTAAGCAATTAAACTACTATACTATTAAATTGGATGTAGTGTGACCACCAGCTGTTAGAGCCTAACGGAGGGAGCGACGTGCCAGTTAGTAAAAATGTGTATAATTACATATTTATTCCTCATTACTTATACATTCTATCAATTTGGTCCTAATTTTAATTTAATAAACTAAACTAAACATTTATTTAGGTATAATTATGCATTTGGTGCTCTTTACTTATACATTCTATCAATTTGGTCCTAATTTTAATTTAATAAACTAAACTAAACATTTAATTAGGTGGTGACATGTGTCAACATCTAATTGAATGTTTAGTTTACTTTATTAAATTAAAATTAGGACCAAATTGATAGAATGTATAAGAAATGAGGACCAAATGTGTAATTATATACATTTTTAGTAACTGTCACGCCACTCCCTCCGTTAGCCTCTAACGGCTGGTGGTCACAATGCATCCAATTTAATAGTATGGTGGTTTAATTGCTTAGAAAAAAATAAGGTGGTCAAATCGCGACCTTACCAATAGTATGGTGGTCATTTATGTAGTTTACCCTTAAAAATATTTATTAATTTAAAATATAATAAGAATTTCTAAATATTTTGAAAGAAATAAACTAAGATTTTAATTTTTTTTTTAAAATTAAATGTTAATTTTTCAAAAAATTTCGCAGTCCCACTACTAGGGCTGTAAATGAGACGAGACAGATCGCGAGCTACTCGAGTTCGACTCGGTCAAAGCTCGACTCGATTGGACTCGACTCGAACTCGGCTTGAGTTCTTGACGAGCCGAGCCGAGCTACGGGATACCCGACTCGAAAAGCTCACGAGCTACTCGAAAATATAATATAGTAATTTTTTTTATTTTTTATAATTTAAAATCTAAATTCTTAAACTTAAAACCCTAAATATAAACCCTAAACATAAGTATTAAACCCTAAAAATTTAAATCATAAATTCCAAACCCAACAATCTAAAACTCTAAACCCTAAGCTAACACCCTAAACCCTAAAATTAACAAGCTTGAGTTTACAAAATATGTGTATCAAAGTTCTTTTCTTCATAGGACTTTAAATGAGACATGATAGATGAAGAGTTACTTGAGTCCAATGCGATCAAAGATCGGTCAACACTTGACTCGATTGGACTCGAATCAAGCTCGAACACGACTCGAGTTCTAAACGAGCCGAATCGAGCTCAGATTTCTCAGGCTCGTTAGAAATTACTCAAGCTCGAACTCGACTTGAAATCTTAACGAGCCGAGCCGAACTTAGCACTACTCGAGCTCGACTCGGCTCGTTTACACCCATACCCACTACCATCCTCCCTTGAAGCGGATGCAAACTTAGAAACAAAAGACAAGCAATTAATTCTAAAAATAAATAGAATATGTATTATCTTTTTCAGGGTTTTTTTTTTCTAAGCAAATATTTTATGAAAAGATTAGAAAGCCACTATAAAGTGGATACAAAGTCATTTGAAAAAGAAAACAACACCAAGAACAACATTGCACACTATTCAGATTTCAGACCAAATAAAATAACAATGAGAAGCACAAAATATTCAAAGCTAAAATAACTTTCGCTCCCTATAAAACATAATAGGTGATTCTAGGACGAGGCATGCTAAAATGAGGCTATACAAAAATACTTATAAAATTAGTAAAAATTTGTGTATCAATTTTTATGTACCTACAGAAATGTTTACAAAATGGTAAGATTTTCGGTATATACATAAATGCTTACCGATTTTTATATACCTACAGAAATTCTTACCAGTCAATACATAAATTCTTACCATTTTTTTAAGCACATTGGTTTTCCAAGAAGAGAACCCGGCATCGAACTTTAAAAAAGACATTGTTGAGAGGGAGAGCCATAAATCCTGAACATGAACTATAAAATGTACATGTAACTAACATAAAAAAAACAACTTCGCAATGCAAACTTCTACACCTTCAGAAAGAAACGCCTTAGAGATAAAAAAAGTTATGATAACTAAGAGAGAACCGATCTCACAATGGATCCATCCCTATTCACACTAAACACCCAATAAAAATAGTGTCTGTAATAACTAACCATCTAAAGACTACTCCTAAGTGGCTCAAACAGAAGAAGCTGTTTTCACCACAACGCGCAAGTCAACCAATCAAATGAAGCGACACCAAATAGCCACCAGCTTAACATACTTGAAGAAATTAGACCCCTGAAACCAGACCCTTTTACAACCTAAATATGTTCATTATTTTGCAACTTCATCCTCGTTGCCAATAATCTTAACACCCAAACTTTTACCTAACTCTAATGTTTTCCTTGTTGATTTTATCAATATTAATTTCCTAAGAATATCAGAGTTCTTTGGAGAAAAGTACGAGTATTTTTCCTTCTTCGTCTTCTTGCTCTTTTTGATTACCCGATCCCTCCGTTTCTTCTCCTTGTCCGATAAAAATTTATCTTGAAGCTCGATATTTTTTCTTAGCCCGAGACCTTTGAAGCTCTCGGAACATTCTTGTGCTCCGGAAATTTATAAAAAATTATTAAAAAATTTAAAGGCTAAACATGCAACTAATCATATTTCAAAATAAAATTAAAAAAAATCATCCCATTGATCATTCTCGCAATATCATCCATAGTCCTACCATATTAAATAAACAAGCATCATCTTTATTTTTTACGTAATATTTTTTATAAATAAAAATTTACAAATCATCATCTTCTTTCTCATACCTCATATATTTATTCTATATGTTAATGAATGAAATCAAATACCGACTTTCGCGGCCATAACATTGATGTCGCTTTGCATCAAGAGCTTCCCACTATAGGAAAGATCCAATCATCTTCTTGCAAGATTGCTATTTATTAAAATGTGGCCCCTAATTTATAATCGATAAGAGATATAAGTTTGTTTTTTTAAAAAAATGTCGTATTACAAAAAATATTATTAGATTATCCTCTCAAGCAACAAAAAATTGACTTATAAACATCTAAAAATCAAATATTTTTACTTAAAAAATGTTATTTCTTTTTCATGTTTTGAAGGAAAATCATCTATAACGCTTTCAATATCAACTTCGTCTAAAGGATCACTTTCAATTGCCATCAAAGTACGTTCATTTAGTTTTTTTGAGTGACATAGTTGTTCGTCAGTATAACTTCAACATATTCAATTTTGAAAACTTCGTTCTGTAATAGCAACAGTAATAAAAATAATCAATAAAATTCAAGTCTATTTTTTCTTGCAACATTGATTTTTCCCTTTCATGTTAAATCCATTATCATATCTTTGACCTCTCACATAATCTATATCTAGATCATAATATTTTAATACATTTTCTAAACACTTGAAAAAGTTCTTCTTCAGCTGTATCATTAACTTGTAAGTATTCAATAAAAAAAAACTCTTAAAAGAGTTTGAAGAGCCATCAACACACCTAAAAATTAATGATATTTGTTCTTGATACTAGCATCAGGAGTAGAATACATCACAGAAAAAAATATTTTGCTTCTTTAATTTTTTAGTATAATGTCAAAAATATCCTTAATGTTTCATGTAATAGTCATTTTGATCCTTATTTTTTTGATCCACTTTCACCCATAACGTTTTATTTTGGTATGATGTCACGCATGGTCTAGTTGCTCAAAGTGTTGGTGATTTGTTCATACTAAAATTGAAAGTTACGTAGATGTTTGGATTTTGCGTATTGAGTTTAAGCTGGGTTCATCACATCATGTCAAATCCTGCTTTGCACTCTTCTAGTCATGCTGATTGTGATAGATATTTGTTGTTCAACCCCACTGCTGATGTGAACTGTAACACCCGGGTTTAGGGGTTAGGTGAAAATAATATTTTAATATTATTTGGGCTCGGTTTTATACTCTAAATAATATTCCGAGTTTGTTTTCAAAATTAATTAATTTTGGGTGGGCCATGTTTTAAGATTAAAACTCCAATTAAACATGGATTACCCCTCCTTGTGAATAGCCAAATTCAATAAGGGTAAATGAGTCTTTTGATCTTTAAAGAAATAAAACAAAACAATTAAAATACCAAAATTTCACTCATCTTCTCCCTCTCTCAACAAAAACCCACGACAAACTCTCCCCTCCATTGTAGTGCACTATTCCATCACATTTCCTCCTCATTTCAACTCCGTTTTGAAAGGTAATGGTATTTTTGACTTCCCCTCACCTCCCTCTCCATGAAAGTACCTTTTATTTTCGTTTTCATGAAGTTTTTAGAAAATGGAAGTTTTGAATATTTTGATTAAAAATGAGATCTTTATGTTGATAAATGAAATGTTTTGATTTGATATGCTTAGTTATGGTATATAGAGGTCAAATGGTATAGCATATGTGAATTTCAAATGATTTTGGGCAATTTTCGAAATTGGGTTTCAAGGGGGGTTTTGGAGGGTTTTAAAGTGGTTTTTGGGGTGGTTTAGTGTTGGCTTTTGAGGGCTGGTGCTAGTATGATATATGAGGGTTACTTTGGGTGTATTTGATGGTCGATTGGATGCTTGAAATGGAGGATTTCAGTGGGTTTTAGGGGCTACTCGAAAATTCTGTTTTGGGCTTGTTTTTGAGTGTTGGATGTTTGAAAATGTTGATCCGAGTTAGTTTCGATGATGAGATATTGATTGTGAATGTTTTTTTTGTGTTTGGGAATGACTAGAATCGGGTTTGGACATTGGTGAAGCATCGGAAGTAAATCCGGGAAATTGAAGGTGGTTGCGTGCTTGGCCTTTGAGCTTGGAAGCTTAGGTGAGTGGTTAATTGTTTTTAAATGGTTTTAAAATAGTTGGTTCGAGTATATAGACTAGGTTGGGCTTGGTAGACCCACCTAGAGTTAGGATTAGGGTGGTAGCCTAATCCTAAGCTTGATCTAGAGCCTTTGGATGAACTCATTTATGTGGTTGTGTATGTCTCGTATGAAATGTGATGTGAATGCTTATGTATATTGTATTATACATGTGAGATGAGATATGACTTGTGATGCTTGAGACATGCATGATGATGGTTGTTGGTGAGTACGTGCTAAGCACGGAACTGATTGAAATGAGTAATGTGAAATGAGTAAATGTTGGCACTAGTATACTTGAATACAAATGATCGATCATTAGGATGTTAGTGTGTACACATGAGTCAAAAGTCGCGCGTGACCTTGGTGGCGTTGAGTCACCAAGGAGGAGTACGGGTTCGCCCGGAAATTGTATTTAAATATAGTCGGTGATGAGTGGAATCCCATCGACGGGGCGTGAGGATGAGTGGAATCCCCTCCGCGAGACCGGTGATGAGTGTAATCCCACCGTGAGGTAATGTGGTTGTTGGATGTAAGTTCCATCATGTCTATCCGCGTATTCGGGTCATAGCTAGGTGCCAATGTTGTTGGATATGTGCATCAATGTGTTGAGGTTTATGATTCTTAGTGGGATACTTGAATGTGAATACATGTATCGCGGATTTGAGCTTATGATCATGGCATTTATATTGTCTATTGCTCATGCATCCTTACTTTGTGGCTTTTGTGGATCCTTGGTAAATTGTGTTTTACCTTGGCTAGATCGTGCTCGGACCCTGCAATGTTGAGGTTTGTTTTTAGAGCTTACCCCCACTAAGTATCATTGCTTACGCTCTCCTTGTTCAACATTGCAGATCCATAGTTCGCGGGTTGCTCGAGCAAGTGGAGGGCCTCCAAGTGTGGTTGTTGACTTGAGTACATCAAGTATGACTTTTAAATGTTGAACATGTAATAGTTTGAGCAATGAGACATGTGTTATTTTGATGGATGGTTGTTAGTCGTTTAGGAGCTTGTTTAGACTCCTTGATATCTTGCTTTTGTATGGTTTGTATTGCCATGATGAATTGTAAACCATGCCTAAATTGCTTAGTTTGGATGTTAGCCATGTGCCTTAGAGGTTGCCTTTATGTTCGAATGATGTGGTATGAATGCATGATTTGTGACGTCTTGCCTTAATGTTTAGACTCGTCTTAATCTTGTTGAAGCATGCTATTATAGATGGGTTGCCTTAGGTTTAAGTGTTTTGTTGTTGAAGTGTGTTTGGTGGTGTTTTGGGGCACCCTAGTGCCTTAAAACAGCCAAAACGAGTCTGCAGACAGGGGGCATTTCGGAACGGGCCATCCTGTTTCGGAACGGTCCCTTTGCATTTGGCCTGCCGTTTCGAAACGGATAGGGGTCGTTTCGGAACATTTTTGCTACTGGAATTTTGAGAAATTGGCGAGATGAAGGCGTTTCGAAACGGGCCTTTGACGTTTCGAAACGGTCAAATCTCGTTGACCACGAGAAGTTGACCGTTAGGGCCGTTTCGATACGGGTCACCCCTGTTTCGAAACGGTCACCCTATGGTTGACCCTGGCCTGTTGACTAAGTCAAGGCGTTTCGGAACACCCTAAGGGAGTTTCGAAACGACCTGCTGTAAAGGACTAAAATGAGCTGTTTAATATTTTGGTTGGTCGGAGTATGTTACTTTGTTTGTATCTTCCGCTACTGTACTTCACATAGGGTTTAATTATGCCTATAGACAAGATAAAATAAAAAGAAATTTTCTGGGTCGTTAACCGAGGGGAAGCCTTAACGGGTTTCGCTTCGGTTTTCCCCGTGTGGCCCACTCGGATCGGTCATCCGACCAGACCGGGACGAGGGGGTTACATGAACTTTGTGGAAGTTGAATATATGTCATTGCTTCATTGTGTGCATATTGGATTCAAATTGTTTTTTATTCTGGAAGCTAGTTTTTTGTTGTTGGGTGTCAGTCATTGTTACTACAAATTTTGTGTTGTTAGATTAGTTGATTTGTGACTTGAAGTTGGTATGAATTTGAGCTATGATTTTGGTATGCTGGTTGAAGAACAACTAGTTGTTGATGTTGTTGGAAGCTGGATCCTTCTAATACATTCTTGCTTTTCATTGATGTTGGTAACTGTTGGTGATTTGCTTCTGCTTGTTCAGTGATGTAAGGGGGTTTTTAATTGAGAATATTAAATTTTGAAACTTCTGAGTTTCTTGATGTTGTGCACATTAGTTTTAGTTGAAGTTAAAGTTTCTTTTTGATTATTGCTGAAGTTGGTGTATTGATAACTGATAGAAGCTGGTTAAAGTTAATTATATCTAAATCGATTGCTGCTAGAATAGGATGAATGTTGTGATCTTGTTCAAGAATAGGTTGGGGTTTTATTTCTTCGTTTGATTGCTGCTTCTTCACCAAGATGGACCAGGAACTTGATGCCTAACAGCCAAGTATTCGTGGACGAAAATATCTTGGGAGAGTTTAGGAGTTTAACAGCCTTGCCTTCCTTAATCAGACAAAATACGATATTTTTTTGCCCAAAAGAGACTCAGATTACATCTAAAAACGTGTAACTTGACCGCCTTGTTTTCAACAAAAAGAAAGTCATAATAAGTGTAGAAGAAGTGCAGTGAAGATGAAAGAAAATTAGTTTAAAGACTGAAGAAGAAAGGAAGAAAGCAAAGCTAAAGAAAGCAAAGCTTTTTTCAAATACACTGAAAAAAATTCAGATGTACGTAGCTAATCAGCTCACTGAACCAGTTCACTTTCATTGGAACAGTTCACTACTAAACTGTTAATTCTATAAACTCACTGAAGAAGATAGAAGAAATTAAGAAGATCAATGAAGCAAGGTGAATGTTAAAATATAATCATTAATTATAATTAGTTGGAAATTAAGTGTAATTAGTCAATTCAATGGTTTGTTAGGGTTGTTGGACTTGTTGGGTTAGTTACAATTTACTAATATTGGGCTATAAAAATCACAAGTATAATGAGCCATGTATCCCTGATCACCGATCCTCTTCCTAATTTCTCCACCTCCGTTCACTTATCACCGGCCACCATGCCCCGTTCTCACATCCTCTATATTTAAAAATTTTATCAATTTAATTATTCTTACGATATTGTCAAATAAAGCAATTCTATCAAATGAAAACATTAGTTGGGTAATCAAATTATCCTATAAAAAAGTTACTGTTAGTCTTTTATTATACCAAAAAATTAGTATAATATTTGTGGGGAAAAAAACTAACAATGTAAGAGAATAACAAAGAGTAAATTTCTGATAACATATTTATTGTTCACAAATGGCATCTGTGTCTGCCTCAGATATCATGTTTCATCTCTCAGGAAACAACTCCACATGGTTCAGTAATATGAGCTAAACTTTACTTAATGAGGTTTCTACCACCAACAAACTTATGCAACTGCAGTGATATATTGGATGGCCTCCTGGCATATACCAGTCATTGTAGCTTCAGGACCATAAACCTGTCAGACAAACATCCAAACATAAATCTTATACGTATAAATAAACCCTCACGTGTCTCATTAATTTATTTTTAAATATTGATTAATGACGTGTCAGTTTTTAATCCTGTTTGTATAATTAAATAAACTCCACCGCTGTATTAATTCTGAATAATTTATACGTTTTCTCCCCCCCCCCCCCCCTTTTTTTTTGATATTTGATAGTGTATAGGATATGGATACCTCAATGGGGATGCCAATTTCATCTCCAAGTGCCCGCATTTTTGCAAGCCCCTTCTGGTAATTGGGACCTCCTCTCCTCACATATATGTGCATGTTGGCTGCTTTCAGCTTTGATTCCTGTATAATTTATATACCATAGCAATATCCACTTACTCTTCAATATATAGTATAAAGGAAGACTGAATAAAGCAGACACAAATCTAGTTGAGCTCACCTTCTCCTTCAAGGCTCGGATGATGCCAGTGAATGTAGCACCCACATCTGTAAAGTTGGCTATTCCTCCACCGATTACAAGGGCTCTTTCGCGACCATCAGGCTCAGCAGTTGCACACTGTAGAAGAACAATTAAATTATTTGTACACCCAAAACCATATAACCCAGTTTTACTCGAGTGTGAGTGGTATGTGTCTGACATGGGTATGATTATATTTTCTTTTAACTTCTTTTCATGTTTTAAAGACGAATCCTTTGGAGGTTATGTCACACACAGGTAATTCAAGAAAATGAAGAATATGAGCAACATAGACTGATGTTTCAGAGCATCTGGCATTAGTTGGTCAAGTACAAGGACACGGCTTCTACTCTAACAACATTAATATGTGAAAAAAATGCCTACATTCTTACATCAATTACGACTCTGGCATACTGCAACACTTCCTCCTCGTTGGGTGCTCCACTATATTCGGCATAATTTCCAAGCTCAGAAGCGAATCCGAGATCTCCAACCTGATGAGGCATAAATTATACGAGTAAAATAAAGCATGACCAATAGTTCAAAATCACTGGGCTTTATTCCTATACTGAAAACTCTTAATGCGGAAAGCAAAGAACCAACCGTATCGGCGTAGATGACACTTGCACCTCCTCCAGCAACCATCGTCCAAATGCGTCCCTTAGGGTTCAGCACAGTAAATTTCAAAGATGCACTTGTCTGCAAGATTTTATTTAAAAGTTTATACCATACTCGCAGATGAAGCTACTAAATGAACAACAATGTACATCTAACATCACACAACTTCATCAGAGAAGAATTCTTAGATTGTAAATTATATAGTAAACCAATCATTAAGACCGAACTGAACATTCAGGTTTTCTTTGAGATAACATATATGACAAGCTGGCTAGTAAAAAGGTCGTATCTGCCATATCAGATAAGGTCAAATTTCTACTGCAACTAGGTGATTAGCAAGAAAATGATTTTGCTGTCTATTACATATAGTATACCTTCTCATCTAGCCCATGAATATAGCTTTCAGTTGCACTCATAACTCTTCCAAACGGCATTGGGAATTCAATATCACCCCACCTACAGAGAAAAAATTGTATCAGATGATGTTTTCCCTTCTCCATTACATTGAATAGATCAAATAAAGAAAACTATTGGGAAAAGGGGATGTACTTCTTGAAGTTCTTGAAAGAAGCAGTGTCATCAAGCTCTCCCCTCATATCCAAAGGATAAGGCTTTCCATCAACCAGTGTGAATGGGTTCATCTCAAGGAAAGTGAAGTCAAGATCTAACATTTTGGCAGTTTGAAATTTGAAAAAGTAACTGATAAGATCCAAATGTTAATAGGAGTAGTATTAGATTCAAAACTGATACATGGCATACCTTGAAATAGAGTAAAAATCACTTTGATGAACTCCTCAATTTCTCCTTTGATCTAATTAAAGAACATAGAATTTGTCAAAGATTCAGAGTGGATTTTACAGTAAGCGTATATATAAATTTTCTGATGTATTTGGTAAATCCGTCTAAAGTTGTCTGATAGACACGGAAGGAATGTGCTCACAGGAAACGAATGACCTTAAAGTACTAGTGTACAATCAAGATGCAGAACCAGCTCACAAAATCATTATGTATTTGGTAAATCCATCTAAAGTTGTCTGATAGACAAGGACGGAATGTTCTCACAAGAAACCGACACAGGAAACTAATGACCTTAAAATACTAGTGTACAATCAAGATGCAGAACCAGCTCACAAAATCATTAAGTATTTGGGAAAATTACCTCCAAGGGAAGGGTTGCAACAAGTGGAGCACAAACTTCTGATGTGAAAGATGAATCGGTTGGGATAAATATGGTCTTCACCTGTATTAAGGTATCGAAGTGAGAAATAGAAGAAATAAAGACGAAGGCATGAAGAATTCTAGTTTATCTTACAGTACCTTGCCCCAGTTCTCTTCAATCTCAATTCCTCCACACTCTGAAAAGCTAATGCTGTTACCGAGTCGCTCCGACACAATATTAAGGTAGAACTCTTCATCGTGAGGAATGAAAGGTTCAACAATGAATGTTGTGACAGGTCCTTTACATCCACCCATTTCGACCTGCAAGTGTTTGATAGGTTAACACAAAACCTAACCTCAAACCTTACTGGTAATGTCAAATTAAAGGCAGTAACCTCTTTGCCAAGGCGCTCTTTCACAAAAGCAATAACTTGAGCAAAATCAAGATTTAAGCCAACCAAACCACTCTTCCCACGCTTTCCAAACAACATATCAGGTTTAACAACCAGCTTTTGCGACAAAAGCCATGGCTCCTTCTCTGCTAGCTCATTGAAATCAGTGGACTCCGTCACCTAAACTCGGCAGCACGACCAAACAAACAATTTGAAATTCAATACTTGCAGTAATCAGTAATCAATAAATTAAGGAAAGATAAACATTCTCCAAATTATCAAAACTTCCTGATCCGGAAAACTAAGTAATAAAAAACAGAGTTAATAAAGGAAACCGAACATTCGTATATCTTAATTTTGTTTTGAAATCAGTTGAAATTTGCTCAGCAAACAAAATACTAATCAAATCAAACTAAAAACGCGGAATACTGAAGGGAAAAAAAGGATTCTGGAGAAATTGAACTGACTTGTGCAGATTTGATTGGCAAATCATTGCCGGAAAGCCTCTTGAAATGCTGCTTCAACAATCTCTTGGAATCGTACTCTCTGATCTTCTTGCGTGCCATTTCTTCCTCCTTCTTTTCTCTGCAAAATCAAGGGCGTAAACCTTTGTAATTGTAATTCAGATCTGGAAAAGAAATCTAATGAAAATGAAAGTGGAGAAAATACCGTTGAAAGACAGGCGGTGGTAGTTAGAGTTAGAGCTACTGCGTTTGAAACTCTGTTTTTGTTTGGTGTATTTATAGTTGAGGATTTGGGTATTTTTCCTTTTACTTATTGTTTTATTTCAGTTCATCGCTGAAATCCAACCCATGCAGTACACCTAACCGCTCCATACCAAATTTTCAACAAATAATAAATAATAGTTTAATACATTTTTTTAACCAAATAATTTAAAACAGTTAGTAAAATGTTCTTGTAGTTATCGATTAATGAGATTGATCAAAATGGATCTCCCGCTAATTAATATCTAGGGTAAGTTACATGAATGGTCCTTCGATTATGCTCCAATTATTTTTTGCGTCCTCTAACTATTAAATGTTACAAACTGGTCTCTAACTAAATTTTACATACAAACTGGTCTCGTTCTGTTAAAAAATTGACGGATAGCTTATCTGGACGTTAACATGCTGACTAGGTTTAGATAAAATTATTTTTTATTAGACCACATTTCCATGTCATTAAAAATCAATAAAAAAATTTCCTTTAAAAAGCCTTAATCAGAGGACCAAATCCCACAAAACTCGTCTTCTTCTAAATTTCATCTTCAAATTTTTCAAAGGAAAGAAGGAAACCAACCTGAAAGATGGACTCAGGAAGAGAGATTTTAAAATGTGATTGTGAAGTGGACGCTGATCTCAGAACATCATGAAGTAATGCTAACTCGGGTAGGAGATTTTTCGGCTGCTTCAAGTAGGTGTCGGTCGTAATTGTAGTTTTTTATGTGGTGTGATCCAGAAATTAGAAATCGAGAAAGAATTGTTCTTGTTGGATTGTTGAAGAAAATCAAAAAAATAAAAGGGGGAAAAAGAACGAATGTTTTGGATTGCTTGTTTGGCTATGTGTGTGCTGATATTATGGTTTTTTATGTAGTTTTGCTAGGGTTCTAAATTTTGATTTGGGGATTTTGAGAATTTTCTATGGGTTATAAAATTTTGTGAGAAAACTTATTGTGGGAATCTTCTAGGAAAATTTTCTGTAATTGAAACTTCTGTTAAAGTAATGGTAATGTAAGGGTTTGACTCCATCATGAAATTTTTTTGTACTTGGATTTAGATATCACCAAAGCATAATTTCCAATTAATGGTAATTTCAATCCAGAACTGAATAATTACAAAAAATAAAAATAATATAAAAGAGTAATGATAATTTAGAACTGAACATCTATAAAAAACATAATTTCAGTCAAAAATAATGCTCTGGTGATATCCATTTGTATTTGTATTTGGAGACTTCTATTAAAGTAATAATAATTTAGAACTGAACATCCATAAGAAACATAATTTTCAGCATCTTCATTTTTATATAATGCTTGTAAAAAATAGTAAAGCATCAATGTTCATAAAAAATAGTAAAGCATTAATATTTTCACAAAATGAGATGTGCCCATACAAAAGAGATTTGTGCCAATACAAAAAAGTTAGTTGGTCATTCACACTAATACTTGACATTTTTTTATAGTTAAACACCCTATGCATTTACTGACAACTCCTGCAACATTTTGGGTGGCCGAGATGGCTTGGGATGAGACCTATTTGATGGCTGAAGGGACAAAATTATCAATCTTAGCCAGAGATTCGCCAACTTGCAAAAAACACATATAATTCTTGAATCTCCTCTCATTGTCTAGATATCATCAGTCTTAGAATACTCTATGCTAATCAAACAATTGAGTTAAACAGAATATAAAATAATTATTTAACTAAAGCAAATTCTTATGTTATGAACACTGTGAGAAATAGAAGATATGAAAGGGAGAAGAAGATAAGTTAGGAAATGAGATAATTCTCAGATTTTGCATAATGTTTCCAGCTCACAGGCGAGCTATTTAATACTAAAAACAACAATTGTTTAACTATGGACAAAATCTGTTAGTGCATGTGGAGCTTTTCTCTCCCTGGACCCCTACGTAAAACCTGTGTGTTCTCTGTGGCCTGGTTCACGTTGTTCTCATGGGCCGTAAGTGGTGATGTATCCATGGCGTTTGCGACATTGGCTCCCCCTAAAGAATCAACCATGTCCCTTGCATTGCTTCAATTGGGAAATGTGAAACATCGGATGGATACAAGTGGTATCTTGAAGGTGCAGTTTGTAAGCTACTGGTCCGATTCGCTAAGTGACTTGGTAAGGGCCAAAGAATCTTTGGCCTAAGTTTTTGGTGGCGGTGCAGGCGGAGAGAGAGCTGTCGGTATGGTTGAAGACGAACAAAGGCCTAATCCCCCACCGATAACTCGACTTCCCTGCGTTTTTTATCGGCCTGATTTTTCATTTTCAACTGAGCTTGGGACAGATTATGCTTTAATTCTCGCAGCAAAGCATCGCGATCCTGTAGAGCTCGATCCACCTGAGGATTGAGGGAACCTCCTTCAACATACGAAACTATTGTGGGAGGGTCTCGACCATAAAGCGCACGAAACGATGTCATACCAACTGACGCCTAAAACGCAGTGTTGTACCAGTATTCCACCCACGAAAAATAGGTTTCCCATTTACTGGGTTCATCCCCGGTCATGCAATGAAGGTACATCTCCAAGCAACGGTTCAACGCCTCGGTTTGGCCGTCAGACTGTGGGTGGTAAGCGGAGCTAAGGCACAAGTCGGTACCTTGCAAACGAGCAATTTAAGTCCAGATTTCACTGGCAAAAATAGGGTCCCTATCACTAACCATTGATCACAGAATGCCGTGCAACTTGATAATACCTTGGACCATGATTTTTGCGATGTTAGGGGCATCATAGTGTCGGGGTAAAGCAAAGAAGTGGCCATACTTGGTTAGGCGATCGACAACTACAAGTAGTGTTTCTTTTCCATTGGACTTAGGCAAGCCGGTGATGAAATCCAAGGAGATATCCTCGAATACTTTCTGTGGAATCAGCAAGGGTTGAAGAAGGTCTGCCGGTGCCAGGTTGTCGCTCTTCATACATTGGCAAATGAGGCATTCCGAGACAAACTTGCGAACATCTCTATGCATCTAGGGCCAATGAAAATTCGAGGATAGACGTCAAAAAGTTCTGGAAATACCAGCATGGCCACCCACGGTGGAGCAGTGAAACTCTTGAAGAAGACGAGAGCGTAGGGCACTTTCAGAAGGTACCATGACACGGTTATGGAGTAGGATTAAACCATTAACTTCGTTGTAGCCTTGAGCTTCCAATGCTCCTGAGCGAATGTTGGTAAGTAATTGGGACAATTCCATATCAAGCTGAGTGGCAGTGTGAATATCCTCAAAGACTCCAAACGTTGGGCGTGTGAAAGCCATCAACTGTGCGCCAACGTCTCGGGAAAGGGCGTCGGCAACTGTGTTCAACTTGCCTGGACGATACTTGATCTCGAAATCATAACCTATCAACTTGGCTAACCATTGTTGTTGATCTAGAGTCTGAATAGTTTGTTGGGTTAACTCGTGAAGCGGTCTTTGGTCGGTGATAATAATAAAACGACGACTAATGAGGTATTATCTCCACTTTGCCACCGCCTGGGTGATGGCGTACATCTCTCGTTGGTAGGTAGATGTTGCCTGCATTTTTGTGCTCAGTTTTTTGCTGTAAAAAGCCAAAGGACGATTGTCCTGAGTTAATACGGCCCCAATGCCTACGCCGGAGGCATCCGTTTCAACCACAAATTCCTTTTCGAAATTCGGTAAACTCAAGATCGGAGTAGAACAAAGACAAATTTTCAAGTTTTCGAAAGCCTCGTGTGCAGCCCCATTCAACTGAAATTGTTTATCTTTCTTCAATAGATCGGTAATCGGAGCCGCGATTGTTGCGTAGCCCTTAATAAAGCGGCGATAGTAGCCCGTGATGCCCAAAAATGCACGGACATCTCTGAGTGTAGAAGGCATGGGCCATGCACGAATTGCTGCGACTTTGGCTGAGTCAAATTCCAAACCCTTGCATGAAACCACATGGTCGAGATACTCCACAATGTCCTGCCCGAAATAACATTTGGATAATTTAGCCACCACCCCATGCTTCTTCAACAGTTGTAACACAGTGCGTAGGTGAAGAAGATGATCCTGCCAAGTGCGGTTGAATACTAAAATATCATCAAAAAAATCAGCACAAATTGTTGTAGATGGGGCCGGAAGATATCATTCATTATCGTTTGGAATGTCGACGGAGCATTTGTTAACCCAAACGACATGACAAGGAACTCGTAATGGTCGTCATGTGTGAGGAATGTCGTTTTAGGAACATCTTCCTTACGAACTCTAATCTGGTGATAACCTGCCAAGAGATCGAGCTTTGAAAAAAATTGAACTGCCCAACTCATCAAATAATTCATCAGCGGTAGGAATAGGGAACTTATCGCGGATGGTAATCGCATTGAGAGCACGGTAGTCGACACAAAATCGCCAAGTCCCATCTTTTTTTCGGACGAGTAGTACCGAAGAAGAGAATGGACTAGTGCTTTGTTGAATGTGGCCCTTCTCCAACATTTGAAGAACTTGTTTCTCAATTTTTGCTTTCTGAAAATGAGGATAGCGATATGGGCGAACGTTGACAGGTTTACTCGTCGCGTCCAAGTGAATGGAATGATCGGTGGCTCGAAGAGGTGGTAAGCCTTGCGCCGGTTCAAACACGCTGTGAAACTCTGTTGGGTTTTGTAGCACGCTCGAATCGACTACCGAAACCGTCAAGAAGGGTTGTAAATGTTTGGTGGTTGAATTGGCTAAAATCGAAATAAAGGTAGACAAGTGACACAATGATTTTAGAGTGTTTCGGCCTTCTAACAAGCACCTACATCCACTACCTTAACACACCACTAAGGATTTCCCAATTCACTCAACAATGAATTTGTCCCCTTTTCTCGGTTTAAGAGGAAACTGTTACAACCCTATCTTTTAGACTTGGCTAAGATAGAACCAACTCTAGTTTTTCTCTCAAGGCTAAACTAGAACCTCTCCTTTTAAAAGGGATTTGTTTGGTAAACTTAATACCTCACAAGGTGGGTGTTTACACAAATTTAAGCTTACAAGAGTACAAGGATTTACAATTAAGCACTCTCTCTAAAGACTATGTACAAGAGAATAGTAAATAAGGATTTAGACTCTAATTCTCTTGATCATGTTGCTTGGATGTAGTCTCTAACCACCTTCAAGTGTTCTAGCCTTCAATTTATAGTCCCAATTGAGTTTGTAGCCGTTACTAGCCGTTGGGGATGTTTTGGATCTGTTGGGGTCTTTATTTCCCATATTAATTGCAGTTCTTGTGCCTATCGTATCGGTACACGGGGAACCGTATCGGTACGCTCTTCTTCAAAATCAGCCTAAGCATATCGATACGCTAGGGAGCGTACCGGTACGGTCTGCATTTTAAAAGGCTGTTGGGAAATAGCTGTTGTGGTTAGTTAAAATAGGGATCGGTACGCTTAAAGGCGTATTGGTACGACCCCTATCCGTATCGATACGGGCAAGCTTGTATCGGTACGGGTTTTGGCAGAATCAAAACTGGAGAAAATGGTATCGATACGGGGTTTATCGTATCGGTACGGTAGAGCTGAAAAGCTAGTTTTGAGTAATTTAAAACATTCCAAACTTGGCCAAAAACCTTTTTTAAATACCTCAAACATATTTTCAAGTTGTTTAGACTTAAAGACATGTTTTAAATTCTTTTCAAATTTTTCCAAAACATTTTTCAATTATTAAATCAAAACACTTAGTTCTTCAAACTCATCAAGCAAGGCGCGAAGATCAGCCGTGTCTTCCCCCAAAGTCGACCCTTGAGAGTCTTCCAAATGCAATATGAAAAACTCAGCAATGGCTCCCGTTTCGTACAATCGGCGAAGTGATTGGAGCTAGATCGGTTGAGGAGCCAACTCAGTATCCCCTTGCCAACAATATGTAGTATTGCCTTGTTTGAATTCAAATGTCAACTTGAGAAAGTCCATCGTGAATGGCCCGAGGGTGGCCATCCATGCAACCCCCAACACAATGTCGGCACCTTCAAGAGGAAGAAATTAAAAGTCTGTGGCGAACTCGGTGCCCTGAACGCAGACCTTGACCTCTCGAACACAACCATCATTTTGCAAACGTTGTCAATTGCCCACAAGAACTTTAAAGTTAGGAATTGCTGTTACTTGCAAACCCAGATGCTTCGCCACCCTAGACTGTATAAAATTGTGAGTGATGCCGCCGTCGATTAATATCCGGACGGGTTTCCCATGAATCAGTCTATGAACACGCAAGGTATTCGGAGTCTGACGGCAAGGGCATTGAATGAGATTGTCGAGTGCTCAATGATTGGGGCAAGTTGAGTGTCAGATGCCTCAAGCAATGGTGGCTGCTTGTCGAGGTGCTGCTGCTGCTGCTCGTCCTCTTCACATTCATCATCGAGCAGAAAAAACTGGGAGTCTTTGCATTTATGCCCAAGAACATAACGCTCATCACAATAATAGCAAAGCCTTTTCAAACGGCGAGCTTGTACCTCGGCAGAGGAAATACGTCGAACAGTAAGTGGTGGAGGAGATGGCTGAAGGCTCTGGTCTGGGGGAGGGCGGCCTAGTTAAAACTTGGGACCCTGGGAAGGTGAAGTAGGCGTTGGCAGCAAATGTGGAAGTTTGGAGCCAGAGGGACGAATCGAGGATCGACGATCATGTAGGCGGGGTTCATGAAACCTGGCCAAAGCTTGCACCTCAGTCATGGAGGTAGAACGATGGCCTAAAACCTCGAGTTTAATGTTGGTGCGGAGCCCTGAAGTAAAATAATCCAACAAAGTCTCGTCAGACAAATTGGAAGTGCGAAGGGCTAAGTCTTCGAAACGGGACTGGTAATCGGCGACCGTTGTTGTCTGCATGAGTTTCGCCAGTTGCCCTACCGGGGACTCGATTTCCATGGTTGTGAAGCGCTTTCGAATCCCGTCGACCAAGTGGTTCCAACCTGCCAACTGTCGTTGGCGTTGCATCCACCAGAACCATTTCTTCGCCGTGCCGGTCATGCGGAAGGAAGCCATCGTGACTCGGTGGTGGTCATTCGTACCATAAAACTAAAAAAAATCCTGAGCAGAGGAAATCCATTCCTCTGGGTCATTGCCAGTGAAGAGAGTAAGCTCGACTTGAACTGGTTTGGGGGGAAATGGAAAGCTGTCATCTGAGTTCGCTCGGAGCTTTGTCTTTCCTCGATTCATTGTGCTATCAGCTGTGAGCTCTCCACCTGCAGAAGTTGCCGCTGATAAACCCAACTGAGTGGAAATGTTTTGGAGTTGATGGGCCATGTCTTGAAGGGTGGATTGAGTAGCGGCGTTCAATTTTTCCTGATTGGCTACGTGGTTTTCTAGCGTGGTGAGAGTTTATTCATGGCAGGTCGATGTATTTTGAAGTGTGCGAATGGATTCAGTGTTGTTAACCATAGTGACAGGCTCTATGAAGGCACCAAATTATTATGAACACAATGAGAAATAGAAGATAGGAAAGGGAGAAGAAGATAGATTAGGAAAAGGAAATAATTCTCAGATTTTGCATAATATTTACAGCTCACAGGCGAGCTATTTAATACCAAAAACAACAATTATTTAACTAAGGACAAAATCCGTTAGTGCATGTGGAGCCTTTCTCTCCCTGGTCCCCTACGTAAAATCTGCATGTTCTCTGTGACCCTGGTTCACGTTGTTCCCCTGGACCGTAGGTGGTGATGTATCCATGGCGTCTGCGACATCTTCATAGGTACTGAAATCACAAGTTTTCAACGGCATTTTCAATTTCTCAGTTTTATACTATTTTTAGTTTGTAACCGCGAGAAACAAAAGGAATTGTAAAGAAAGTAATTATAGAGCTAGGACTCACCGCTCCAGTTTGCTGGACCTCAGTAGCATGACAGTTGGGCGTTGAACCTGATCCATATTGACTTCCCTTAGAGAAGTGCGTGATTGCAGATTGCGCGAGAAATTGTTGGACTCTGTAAATATCAAAAGAGCACAGAACTTTTGATCCGCAAGTTACCCTTCAGGCGCTTTGATCGTGAAATTGCCCAAGATTTCAAGACGGATTTGAGGTTCCAAAGCCATGCGGTTCTGGCATTGCAGGAGGAATTTGGGGGTTAAATTAAAAAGTTTTTAAGTATATAAAATATATAATTTTTGGGGAAGATGATCAAAATAAAGTTTTAAAAGTTTGAGGATAAAATTAGAAATTAATTTTTTTATTAACAGATGTTAACGGTCCAGTGACCAAAACAGAAACATTTTCGAACGTAAGTGACAAAAAATAATATTTTTTTAAATTTAAGTGACCAAAATAGAATAAAATCTAAATAAAAGAAACAAGGAGTGAAGATTACCCATTTTAAAAAGGGTTTGGAAGGTGAGTCAAGAAGATTTGTGGCATGGGAAGTTAAATAATTGCTGGAGTCAACACTGACGGCACTTGAAAGCAAACTTGGTACTTTTAATTTTGGGTAAACTACACAGTTGACCACCGAACTATGAGGTTGGTATCAATCTTACCACTATTTTTTTTCGTCTCAAATACACCACACAACTATTTAAATGGTGCCACGTTTGCCATACGCCGTTAAAAAAAACGAAAAAGTTGACGGAACTATTAAAAAAATTGGTATAATTACACATTTGGTCCTCTATATTTTATACAATATATCAATTTAGTCATAATTTTAATCTAACAAAAACGCCCCTGCCATGATTCGAACTCAAGACCTCTGGGTAGAGAGGCTATGTGCTTGCCACTGAACCAAGCAGACTTTCATGTTATGGGTCATTAATATATGTATATAATGATTGTTAATGCCCAGAAAATAAAAGAGAAGAAAATGCAATTGCAAGAATTTGAACCAAAGACCTCATGGTTGAAAGGACATGTGCTTACCACTGCACCAAGTGTATTTTTTGTGATATAAAGTACAACATTTAATATATGGTTGTCATTAATATATGTGGAATGAAATGTGGTTTTAAGAAATTCGAATGTAATATTTTTATGATCCATAAAAAAATCTAACCCAATTAAATAAATCTAATAACTAAATTAATATTAAAATTATTATTTTCACGATGTGCTTGCCCTCGAATTCGGTTAATATTATTTTCACGATTAAATTTTTAATAAATATTAAAATTATTAATTAAGTAAAAAAAACTCAATTCAACGATTATATACGTGGAATTATAAAAATAAATCTAAAATTGAAAAATATATTAAATATATTTTAAAATATAAAAATTTTAAAATAATATTAATTTAGTTATTAGATTTATTTAATTGGGTTAGATTTTTTTATGGATCATAAAAATATTACATTCGAATTTCTTAAAACTACATTTCATTCTTTTTCTCAAGCATTAAAATCTATATAAGACATATATTAAATGGTGTACTTTATATCACAAGAAATACACTTAGTGTAGGGGCAAGCACATTTATTTTCAACCATGAGGTCCTTGGTTCGAATCCTTGCATTTGCATTTTCTTCTCTTTTATTTTCTGGGCATTAACAATCATTAAATACATATATTAATGACCCCATAGCACGAAAGTGTGCTTGGTTCAGTGGCAAGCACACAGCCTCTCTACCCAGAGGTCTTGAGTTCGAATCATGGCATGGGCGTTTTTGTTCCTTTCAATTTTCCACCTCCAATTGGGTGACACGTGTCACCACCTGATTGGAGGTGGAAAATTAATTAAATAAAAATAATTAAAGACTTCCAATAAGGTGGTGACACGTGTCACCATCTTATTGAATAATTAATTTATTTTATTAGATTAAAATTAGGACTAAATTGATATATTGTATAAAATATAGAGGACCAAATGTGTAATTATACCAATTTTTTTAACAGTTCCGTCAACTTTTTCGTTTTTTTTAACGGCGTGTGGCAAACGTGACACCATTTAAATAGTTGTGTGGTGTATTTGAGACGAAAAAAAATAGTGGTAAGATTGACACCAACCCCATAGTTCGGTGGTCAACTGTGTAGTTTACCCTTTAATTTTCATGGAAAATATACTCCGTCAATTAGCCGGAGCTGTAAAAATAAATAAATTAATGATGATGATTTTAAATGAAAATGAGGGGTTTAGCTTAGGTAGCACTCCACTTATTAGTCACAATTGCTTTTGTAATTCTTACATACGTAAGATGGACACGAGTAGGGTTAAATTTTTGGGTAAACTATCTGTTTGACCACCAAACTATTGTGAAAGTTTTAAAATGACCACCATAGAAAAAAACGCGTCATTTCACTACCCAAACTATTAAAATGGGATCATTTTGACCACCAGCCGTTAATGGGCTAACGGAAGGTGACGTGGCAGTTAAAAATTAAAGGTATAATCACACATTTGGTCCTTATTATTTACACATTCTTTCAATTTAGTCCCTCTGAAGAAAAATCACCCAAATCCTACATAAAAAGACTCTCCCATTCATCTTCTTCCCCACAACACCCAAAGCTTCATTACAATTTTAAGCATACATACCGAACAGAGTTTCATTGTACAAATTAAGTAGGATAGCAGATATAAACATCCATAATTGAACAGTCTCTTACAACAAAAAGTTACAGACATGATAGAAACCAGAACTTGGAAGCTTAAAAACCGGTTACCGACATTGCTTAGGCGGTGAATCGAGCGCTCCACGATCACATAATCCACGACAAAGATGGTCAGCACGGTAGCAACAGACCATGTATAACGTGAGTGAAAGCCACGACGTCGAAGAGCTTAGCCAAAAGCTTGGCGTCGTTCAAATCACCTTCAACGACCAAAACACCATGGCCGTTAAGCAGCGATTTCATGGCTCTCTTCAACGAAGGGTCGTAATAGTTATTGAAGTTGTCAAGCCCGACGACCCCGTCTCCGCGTTTTTTGAGGGCGAGCGAAACGTGTGTGCCCACGAAACCAGCCGCTCCGGTCACCAGAACGGACATCCCACCGGAACGATGGATCTGGGCGGAGTTCCTGACTTGTTTTTCCCATTGGATACCGCCCCACGAAGCACTGAAATACCGGCTACCGAAATCAACGAAACTCTGGAAACTCAAATACGACGCCGTCAATGCGATCAAGAAAAGCGCCCATAGAAACATGGTGCTGGTGGAAGCGAAACAACGATGGAATTGACGGTTCATATTGTGCCCTCTGTCGATCTTGAACTTCCCCGGCGTCGACAGGAACAACTCCTCCTCCAGGGACGACATTGTTGTACTAATTTCAATTTCTAAAACTTTCTCATTTTTTTCAAAAAGCAGAAATTGATCGAAATTACTTGATTGTTACAGATAAGAAAGAGAATGGGATTTTGTTTTTATTTGTAAATTGAAGTTTTTTTTTTTGGAATTGAAAAGAAAATTAGAAAAACAGATGCAGAAAAAACAAGGGATTTAGAGTTCGAATTTTCCCTGCACCTGCAAATCGAGGGAAGATGGTGAAGGGATTTATATATAGTGGTAACCGGTTTTTAAGCTTCCAAGTTCTGGTTTCTATCATGTCTGTAACTTTTTGTTGTAAGAGACTGTTCAATTATGGATGTTTATATCTGCTATCCTACTTAATTTGTACAATGAAACTCTGTTCGGTATGTATGCTTAAAATTGTAATGAAGCTTTGGGTGTTGTGGGGAAGAAGATGAATGGGAGAGTCTTTTTATGTAGGATTTGGGTGATTTTTCTTCAGAGGGACTAAATTGAAAGAATGTGTAAATAATAAGGACCAAATGTGTGATTATACCTTTAATTTTTTAACTGCCACGTCACCTTCCGTTAGCCCATTAACGGCTGGTGGTCAAAATGATCCCATTTTAATAGTTTGGGTAGTGAAATGGCGCGTTTTTTTCTATGATGGTCATTTTAAAACTTTCACAATAGTTTGGTGGTCAAACAGATAGTTTACCCTAATTTTTTTATCAATCTAAACCCAATCCAATCTAACATTTAATAACGTTTCACTCAATTCAAATTCTAGAATTAAAACCTGAAATAAATAATATATATTATTAAAAATAAAGGGAGTAATAAAAAAGGCATAAAGCCAAAAAAAACTCCTAATGCTTGACTGAATATTTATTTTGCCCCTTTATTTTTTTAGAATTAATTTAGCTTTCACTGTTTTATTTTGAGTCAAAATAATTCATCTGATACAACTTGAAATGACTTGACAGAATGACGAAATATAAGAAAAAAATATAAATGTGTCATTATGTAAAGTCAGCATATTTGTCTATATGATACAACTATTGCGGCGTGCACTACCGTGTAGGTTTGTCACGCCATTTCAAGTTGTTTATCGTTAGTTGACTAATCGTTTTTATCCGCAAAAAGACTATTTTAACCCAAAATGAAACGTTGAAGGTTAAATCGATTCAAAAAAATGGGCCAAAATAACATTTCAATTAAACCTTAAGGACATTTTTTTTAGTATTATGCCTAAAAAAATATAAAGCGGATATTTTTTTTTTTGCATAATTTAATCCAACCAAGTTTACACATGCATGTTATATTGTTATATATGTTTGGAAGGTAGTTTGCTTCTGGGTGCAGACAGTATTGACCCCTTGTTCCACAATAACTGCAATTCAGTCCAGTCTGGACCTCCTTTTTGTTTTATTCGTTTTATCTTTTTGTTTTTCATATTTTTTTTCCTTTTTGGTATTATTAAATATTAACCTTGGTTGGGTCTAAGTGCCCATATTCATATTTGTACAGCAAAATGTGTATATTGAAATGGATGTCAGCTACTTTTAATGACCCATCTATGGCTGCATATAAATTATATATAATTCTTTTCACATAAAGTCTAATTCTAAGGTTGGATCACGTAAGAAATATATATATAATATTGCCATGTTAATTGATTAAATATTTTTGTCAATTTGTAAGTGCACTTCGATTGTTATTTTTTTAAAGAAAAAGATGTAGAAATTATACAAAGATGAACTTTGAAACGCAAATTTCTAATTACTTCATCTGTTGATCAGCCTACCACTTTTGAAGACAGACTTACCAACACACTAAATTGATGTAAAAAAATGAACGTAAAAGATCTTCATGAAACCATTAAACGAAAATCAAAATTTAAGGACACGTAGGGCTGTGAAATATACATTGCCGAATTTATCAAGATACAACCGTTTTAATTAATTATTTGGCCAATATTATCTTCAAATTCTGGATTTATTTAACAATAATGCAACTCAATAGCTATTCCAGTAAATAATAATAATCTTCTTTGATAATTCTGTCATATTTTGTGCTTTTCTCATGTTATTAATCTAAAAGCAAGCTCAATATAATTATTAAGTAACTAAAATTTTAAATGCAAATGTCATATATATTAAATATTTAGGGGAAAATACAATTATTAAATAAATATTTTTTTATTTTCTTATTGATACTAAAATTACCGGACTCAGAACTAGGAACGTTGGAGATATTAGTTGGAACTTGGAAGAAGGGGTGGGAAATGGGAATCGGGTGGGGACGATTTTGTATTTCTCACACTGTCTTCAACACTTGTGGTTTTCGTTTGAGGAATCTCCATTAAATATTTCAGGAATTTTTCGTCCTCATATCCTCTCCGCGCGGATCCTCGCGGTTTTTGAAGAATTTTCATCTCAAAAAATTAAACAAAATTACTATTTCACTGACCAAAATAAATGGTCAATTCAGTTCAAAATATAAAGTTTGAATACTTCAATTGGAAGCAGTTATGAAATGATGAAGATTGAAAGGGTGTTGTGTTGGGAAAGGTTTAGATGAGGGTTTTAGCTTATATGTAAAAATTAAGATAGAAGAATGTTGAGAAACTTGAGTATTGCTAAGTTTGAGAGAAAGTTGAAGCGATAATAATATAGTTAGAGTTTTTTATTACGATATATATTAGGGGTATATAGACAAATAAGTATATATATTTAATTTTTTTTTTGTAAAATATCAGGATCCTTGCGGATATTTTTGGGATCCCCACGATTATTTATACGGTTATGGTTCGGTTATGTCACGGTTTGGATATAACAATTCCCGTCTTCATCCCCATTTGAGCTTCGGTGATAAAACTTCCTAATCCCTTTCTCCGCGGGTGAAGATTTTGGTTATTCTCTTTACCCGTTGCTTCGAATCTCCACAATTGTGGATATTTCCCACCCAATTCTCACCCCTAATTGTTTGGATAAAACCGAATTAACGAACCAAACTGAAATTTAGTTCGGTTAATCGGTCGATTAACTAGATGTTAGATCGATTAATAGTTATTTTTTTATTTTAATTATCGGTTAATTCGGTTTAAAAACGGTTAACTAATCAAAAATATTAAATATATATATATATATATATATATATATATATATATATATATATATATATATAAGCTTAATCCAACTAAATTAGATGCCTACTGTTATTTTTTTAATAGCCTATTGCCTACTGTTATTTTATATATCATCTATTATTTTGATATTTATAATAGATGCAAACTATTTTATATGTAATTTTTATTGTTATTTCGCTGCTTAATAATTAGATTCAAAATGTATTTAGGCACTTTTTATTTTTATTTTGTTGGGTTTTATGGTGGCTCGATTTCCTACAACCGACGTGTTTGCTAAATTTGGAGAAGATTGGATTTTTGGGTGATAGAGGTGTGGAAGCTAAAATGAAAATGACAAGATGATTTATAGTGGTTCAACCTTCTAACCAAGGTCTACATCCACTACCTTAGCTCCCCACTAAGGATTTTCAATCAATCCACTATTGATTCGTCCCCTTTTCTAGGCTTAGGAGGAAACCCTTATAAAACCGATCAAGCTTTCTACCCAAAGCTTGATCAAACACTCTTTTACAAAGAGATAAAAAAATAAGCAAACTAAAATCCCTCTAATAGGTATTTGTTTGCACAATTAAGCTCTCACCCAATCCTAAAACACTTGAGCAAATATAACAATTTTGGCTCACTAGTGTTTGTCTATACAAGAAATTGACAATTAGGTTCTAAGACATAGCTTTGATCATATGGTGTTTGACAATTGAAGCATTAGCATTCTCTTGATGCTTGAAGGTCCCTTTTATACTCCTAATTGAGTTTGTAGTCGTTACTAGCCGTTAGGGTTGAATTGGAGCCGTTGGAGACTTTATTTCCCACCATAAATACAGTTCTGTAGCCTACCGTATCGGTACACGTGGAGGCGTATCGGTACGCCATTCTTCAGAACTAGTTGTTAGGCTCTTTGTCAGCCTATGCGTATCGATACGCTTGAGAGCGTATCGCTACAATCTGCAATTTAAAAGATCGTTGGGAAATAATTGTTGGGGGTTGTTGAAGCAGAGATCGGTACGCTTAAGAGGCGTATCGAAACGACCCCTATCCGTATCGATACGGGTAAGCCTGTATCGGTACGGGTTTTGGCAGATTCAAAACTTGGGTAAAAAGGCATCGATACAGGGTATACCGTATCGGTACGGGCTTGTTGAAAAGTCAAGTTTGATTACTTTAAAGTATTAAAAAAATTTGTCAAAAACCTTTTTAAATACCTCAAACATATTTTCAAGTTGTTTGGACTTAAAAATAAGTTTTAAATTCTTTTCAAATTTGTTCAAAACATTTTTCAATTATTATATCAAAACACTTAGTTCTACAATCTCTCTCTTTTTGATATAATAAAACCAACTTGAAAAATTGTTTAGGGTTTCTTCCCCTTTGTGAAATAAATTTTGAATAAGAGAATTAAGATTCAAAATAAATAAAAGCTCCCCTTATTAATTTGAAAAATCAATTTTTCAAACAATTTATCCCCTTTTTGTTATATCAAAAAGAATTTAAAACACTCTTAGGCTCAAAATAACAATGGAGGTTTAAATTTTGAAACCACTAAAAATGTTTGGTTTTAAAAATGGCTCCCCCTTACTTAAAGCATCATCAAAGAATGTTAGTCCAACATATATGATTAAACTAATTGAATTAAAAAAGAAAACTAAATAAAAAGAATTCAACTAATTTTACCAACACTTGAATTCAAGGGAGGATGTGAAGCCTTTCTCTTCAAGTGTTCTTCCTTGTGTGCATGGAGCTCCCCCTCAATATTTGACTTGTTGATCAATCTCCAACACACCTATCATAAGACAATCAAGTAATATTTGGTATCCAAATTACTTTGGATCCATAGACGTTAGTAGCACAAAATTTAGTCCCCTTAGGAATCCATTTTTCAATTTCATCCTTTTTAGTTGAAGTACTTAGTCCTTTTGGGACCCAAATACTTCTAAACATTTTACCATTTATAAATCTAGGGGCACTAGACTTTCTTACATAAAAATTTGATTTTCTAAAATTATTTTTCTTTTCAAACTCTTTGGAAATCAAATCTTTTTCTTCTTGAACTTTGTGAAGCGAATTTTGTAAATCAAAACATTTTTGTTCAAAATCTTCGAGTTTTGCTTCAAGTTCAATTTTGGTTTTAGAAATCAAATCATTTTGAATTTTCAAATTTGAAATCACTTTCTTGTTTTTCAAAATGTGATTTGTAAATTCTAAAACTAAATCGTCATAGGCATCTTGTAATTCATCGAATGAATATGAACATGAAGTAGATGAATTAGAAGTTACCCTTGAATCTTCTTCGATGACTATAAGGCAAAGGTTGGCTTGTTCATCGTCGGTGGAGTCATCATCACTCCAAGTAACCACATATGCCTTCTTCTTATGGCTTGAAGTGTTTGCCCTCTTCTTCTTCATGTATTCTCGTTCAAGTTCTTTCAAGGCTTTCTTCATGAAAGGGGCACACTTCTTGAAGAGATGAACTGTCTTTTCTTCTTCATCCTCCTCTTCACTTGAGTCTACATGATGGCATGTGGAGGATTTGAGAGCAATGTCATTTGTGTTGATGTCAAGCCCTTTGAGTTTCTTATCCCCCATAGCTCTAATCTCTTCCTTCTTCTTCTCTTCTTCTTTATTTTTCTTCATAATTTGGTGAGTGAAAAGTGGCCCCATGAGCTCATCAAGCTTCAAAGTCTTGAGATTCTTGGCTTCGATGATGGCGGTCCTTTTTTAGTCCCATGACTCAAGAAGGGAGTAAATGAGCTTTCGGATAAGCCACTCTTCCGGAATGGCTTCTCCATAGCCTTTGAGTCCATTAGTGATGGTGGAGAATCGATGGAACATCTTTTCAAAGTCCTCTTCCGGGTCCATCTTGAAGTTTTCATACTCTAGGTTGAGGAGGCCGATCTTGGTCTCCTTTACTTCGTGTGTCCCCTCGTATGTAACTTCGAGTTTATCCCAAACTTCCTTGGCACTCTCGCAAGAAGACATCTTCTCGCAGATGTTGAGGCTAAGTGCACAAAAGATGAAGTGCAAAGCCTTGTAATTTAGCTTCATCTTCTTACGATCGTCGGCACTCCACTCCGTCTTGCTTCCTTGTGGTACGAACGGGTCATCTTCTATGATATCCCAAAGCTTGTAGTCTTTGAATTTGACAAAGAACATCATCATCGTCTTCCAATAAGCATAATTGGTTCCGTCGAAGAAGGGCGGCTTGTCGATGGATTGCGCCATTGAACCAGTTGTTGAAATGTTGTACGAGCTTGTCGGATCGACTCAATAGGATGTTAAACCTCTTCAATTGAGCCAAGCTCTGATACCAATTGTTGAGTTTTATGGTGGCTCGATTTCCTACAACCGATGTATTTGCCAAATTTGGAGAAGATTGGATTTTTGGGTGATAGAGGTGTGGAAGCTAAAATGAAAATGACAAGATGATTTATAGTGGTTCAACCTTCTAATCAAGGCCTACATCCACTACCTTAGCTCCTCCACTAAGAATTTCCAATCAATCAACTATTGATTCGTCCTATTTTCTAGGCTTAGGAGGAAACCCTTACAAAACCGATCAAGCTTTCTACCCAAAGCTTGATCAAACCCTCTTTTACAAAAAGATAAAAAAAATAAGCAAACTCAAATCCATCTAATAGGTATTTGTTTGCACAATTAAACTCTCACCCAATCCTAAAACACTTGAGCAAATATAACAATTTTAGCTCACTAGTGTTTGTCTATACAAGAAATTGACAATTAGGCTCTAAGACATAGCTTTGATCATATGGTGTTTGACAATTGAAGCATTAGCCTTCTCTTGATGTTTGGAGGTCCCTTTTATACTCCTAATTGAGTTTGTAGCCGTTACTACCCGTTAGGATTGAATTGGAGCCGTTGGAGACTTTATTTCTCACCATAAATACAGTTCTGCAACCTACCGTATCGGTACACGTGGAGGCGTATTGGTACGCCCTTCTTCAGAACTAGCCGTTGGGCTCTTTGTCAGCCTATGCGTATCGATACGCTTGAGAGCGTATCGATACGGTCTGCAATTTAAAAGACTATTGGGAAATAGCCGTTGGGGGTTGTTGAAGCAGGGATCAGTACACTTAAGAGGCGTATCGAAACGACCCCTATCCGTATCAATACGGGTAAGCCTGTATCGGTACGGGTTTTGGCAGATTCAAAACTTGGATAAAAAGGTATCGATACGGGGTATACCGTATCGGTACGGGCTTGCTGAAAAGTCAAGTTTGATTACTTTAAAGCATTAAAAACTTTGCCAAAAACCTTTTTAAATACCTCAAACATATTTTCAAGTTGTTTGGACTTAAAGATAAGTTTTAAATTCTTTTCAAATTTGTCCAATTAAAGCTTATCCAAAACATGTTTCAATTATTATATCAAAACAATTAGTTCTACATATTTCAATTAATTCAAAAACTAACAGAATTAACCAAACAAAGTTCGGTTTGATTAATTTTTTCAAAAAAATTAGTTCAATTAACGGTTAAAGAGAAAAAATTCGATTAATAAATTTTAACTAATTTGGTTCGATCGGTTAATCAAATTAACCGTTTGAACACACCTAGTCGGAAGAGCCAGATCAGCAGCGATACAACGGACAGACAATTAAATGCTTAGGTTTGGTAATTACTTTGATTTGCTTGAGAAATATTTTTTAGAAAACAACTTTGAAACTTGATCAAATAAAGTCAAAACCCGTAAAACAAACATTTTGTGAAAAAAATGAGAAAAAACAAAACTCAAAATTAGTATAAAAAACCAAGTGGAATTAAAATGGACGAAACTGATCTGAACAATAAATGCAGACCTAGAGTTTTGAAAGGGCAAGCTGGCTAACAGCCAACACAAGCAGAAAGAAAAGAATAATTCAAATGATTGGTTTGCTTCCCTCCAAATGACACTAGCAGACTAGCAGTACTTAGCTTGTAACCTAATGGCTAATGCAAACTCAAAACAACTAGCCTAGTACAAAAGTGATCTCATTGTTAAGGTTCCCATTAATATACTAATTACTACACGGTAGCCATGCAACTAACAAAACTCAAAGTTGTTCCCTGCTCCTTGTCCTACATGTTTCCTCAACTGGTCTCTGACTTCTCCAATGTTGCCCAAAAGAAAAGCAGAGTCAGGAAAAGGGAATGCAAAAGAAAAACCACATGAGTCATAAGCATTCTCCTGCAGCAACATCGAACTAATCCCAAAGCATCTCTGCAGGTCTAGGATTCATAAATTTGATCATGATCCACATCAACTTGCAACATAATACTATCAAAGACATGCTTGGTCCCTTTGATACATTTCCTTAAACCTATAAAAGAAAATACGCAACGCCAATGAGTTTGAATTTGGGGTAACAGGTAAAACTCCATCAGTAGTTCCGCCACTCAACTTTGGGAGGATAAAACTTGACGTTTCAATGTTTACCTTCAACCTCCTTTCAATAATGAGAGTGTGCCATTTACTGATGTTCAATTCAGCAAATGGTACATGTACAAAAGAAGTCGATGGAAATGATTCTGGAACGATGCAGATTTTAAATTGCTAAAAAGCAATGAGGATCGACTTTTATGAAGCTAAAGCAGTTCTTTCTTTACCAATATATCCCTCCACTTCCAGAACGCTCAATCAAGCAGGCAGCCTCGTTTCCAGGTATTTCCTGCTAAATTCATCCCGTTCCATATCATATCCTTGTCAGAGTTATGCCTACGAGTTACTTTTTGAAAAAAAAAACCAGTACCTTTTTTTTAAACCATACTCTTGCTACAGAAAGTTCCTAATTTGAGTGTTTCTGGATCCAAATTATTCTTGGAGAAAGGCTCTCGGTTTAGCTCAAAGGCAGCTCCTAGTGTATGAATCTTTGAGTGAGATAAGCAGAACTCTAATTTAGAACGTGATGAGAACATTTACTGTTGGTTTTTCTAGACTGATTTCAGAAGGCAAACAAGCAGGGCCGGTTTCCATTAAACAGAATGAACAAATTAATTGAAGACGTGTATCAAATTCTACGCAGCCGATAGTTTGAAATGTTCGACTCTTAAGATTTTAGTAGAAGTATAAATATTCCTGAAAAGTGCTCCTAAAGAATATCGATCAAGCAGCCAGCAGCTAAAAACAACAAACACAAACTAGAGATTATTCATCAAAGAAGAGAGTTAATTTCTTCAAAAGCATTAAAAAGAGAGAGAGGCTGAGGTTGTGACAAACCCTTCGGTATAGTCCGCCTGGAGAAGATCAAGATAAGTGTCCCATTTGTTGCCAATGACCTACAAAATAACCAAAACAAAATTGCAACTTAGGAAACCCTAAAATCCAGTTGAAAAGGAAGAAAACCTTTCCGAAGGTGAAGCAACCAACTGGGATGATCATCTTGCTCCGCTACTTGCTGGTCTCGACTCTGAACTTTGCCCAACCTCAGACCTCTCTCAATTACTCGCCTTCCCTTCTACTCTACTATTCGCACTACAACCCTTTGTTGCTAATCAGATGCGGATCATGTTAATAGCCAAGGGAGCCTCGTGTCACGCCCCACCAGTGCGCGCCACAATCAACCGAGGAGTGCCTCTAGGTGCGCCAAGGCCGACCGAAGAGCCCCACCTAGGTGCATTCGGGCCAACCAAGGCAAGGTGAAGTGCCTTGGTCATTTTCAAGCCAAGCATGAATCAAGGAAGGTTCTAAAACGGCCTCACAATCATCTTGAACGTTTCCACAAGGATCTAGGAGGTTCTCCAAAAGTCTAGACTCGTCCGAAAAACCTTAGAAGATTCTAGAACACTCTGGAAGGTTCTAGAACATTCTAGAAGAACCTGGAAGCATCTAAAACATTCTAAAAGAATCTAGAATGTTGAAGAAGACCCTAGAAAGTTCGAGACTAATCTAGAAGTCTCTTGAACTTTCTAGAAGCTTTTGGATAGTTAATGACATAACTAGATAGTTGTAGAATATTCTAGAATACTTTATAGTATTGGAGATATATGTAGATAAGTATGGACTTATCTAGAATAGTTTAGGCCTTTAAATATTTTGAGAGGCAAAATAAGGATCGTTGGATCAAATCAATCTCCACCGTCCATTGAGGAGGTGAGAGCCTATAAATAGGCTAGCCGTGCACATTTGTAAACCATCCTAGAAATCCTTCAAAACTCTCTTGTAAAGCTTTCTCCTAGCTTAATAAAGCTTTATTTTCTTAAGTTTTTGTGTGTTTGTCATATCGTTGCGCGTGTAAGGCTTACTAACATTGTGTCGGGAGTGCTAGTGCCGCACGGATTGAGTCTGAGAGAAATAAGTCCATGCCACTCGGCTCTCTTAAACTAAATTTTTTAAGGGTAAATTATATCATTCATCACTAAACTATCTTCTCACTCTTATTTTAGTCACTTAACTTTTAAAACTTTCAATTTAATAACTCAACTTTTTACATTAATTTTTTTATCACTCTACCGTCAACTATTTAACAATATTATGACCTGGCTCAATTAACGGCGCCTGACCTAGACTTTTCACGTTTTTCCCATTTTTTCCCTTTCTCTTCATCCAAACAAATCCATCTATCTCAACCAAGCTAAAAAATTAAAAATAAATATTTTTCTCTCAAATAGATTTACGATGGTCGTGGCACTCATGGCTGAAATCAATTTTTTTTGCCGCCTCATTAAAGATTTCACTTTTCGTCGTCAAATGCATGTCATTGACAGTTTTTTTGAAGCTTACGGTACTCCTTTAAGAGCCTCTCATTTGTTTCAAGTGTGGTATTATTTTGAACCCCTACGCCTTTGTTTGACCTCTCCACTCCCCTCTATAATATATCTTCTTCTTCATTCTTATATTCATCAAATCTATTAAAATAAAAAATTACATTATTTTGCACCGAAGAAGATGAAAACATGATTATGAGCGTGATGAAAAAGAAAAGGCGAAGATCATGCAAGGAAATTTGGGTTAATTTGGGCATTAGAGAAGATGAAGAAGAAATAAGAAAAAAGGGAAAATTGAAAGAAATATTAATTTTTAGACTTTTATATGGATTCAAAACTACGTCGTTTTAGTGATTTTAATAAGGGCTCAAAACGGCGTCGTTTTAGTGAGTCATCAGTCTATTTGTCATGTCATCACATTGTTTGTGATTTAACGGTCGAGTGACCAAAAACAATGTAATGTCAAAGTTTAGTAATTAAATTGAAATTTTTTAAAGTTGAGTGACCAAAATAAGATTAAAAAAAAGCTGAGTGATAAACAGTATAATTTACGCAATTTTTAATTAGTATATAAATTAATAAACCGAATAAATTAAGTTGATACCCCAATGACTTTTTAAATTTATTATTTATATATTAAAATAAATTAAATTCCAGAAGATTTTAAAAAAAATCTTAAATTAGTATATAATAATACGTCAAATCAATAAAAATCAATACCAACAATTATAGAAAACCATAATTTTGGAGAAAGAAAACAATTTCATTCATTCGATAAGAACTCTTCTTTCTAAGACTTAGACTTTACTAGCCCTACTCCCATAAAACAATTGAGTTTTACAAAGTTGTAAACAAATTGTTTCATTACACTTAAAACAGAAAAACAAACTTAATTAAAAGAAAGCTCTTTTACTTAGGCCTGTTACAATACTTCATTCTAAAAAAATACAAATTAAATTAATAGTTTGAAACAAGCTGCAAATACTCGTTGGGGTTCTCATTTTCATTCTATATGCAGTCTTTTAATTATGTTTAATGCAACTTGTTTTATCATTCGACTGAATAGTCATTTTTGTTTCTATTTTTTAAGCAATTAAACTTTAGGATTAGTGTACCAATTAAACTGTCCTTAATGAGTACTGATACTAGGAGTCAAAGAAAGGTACATGTAGGCCTAACAGAATTCAATCTTTTTCTTCTTGTATAGCTGGAATCAAGATTAAGTATCTTGGTTAGTATAAATAAGATAGTTAGTATTAGTGTTAAGGAATTTTTGTAAAAACGCTAACTGTTGTAGTCGTTTTATTCTTTTTAGTAAAACGGTGCGTTTCTCTTTCTTTTTCTCTCGTCCGAGTCTTAACCTCGATTCCCAAATCTAAACGCTGAAAACCCTAAAATCCCAAAAGTTAACATGGTATCAGTTGATTCTTCCGCCTCCCGTTCTTCTTTGCCCTCCGATGATTCTTGATTTCGTAATCTTGATTCTTCTGATGAATTCTTCATTCATCCCAGTGAAAACCCCTCTCTTGTTCTCACCTCTGTTTTACTCTCCGGTTCCAATTATCATTCGTGGGCACGGTCGATGAGAATGGCCCTTATTTCCAAAAACAAATTCCAATTCGTCAATGGTTCGTTGAAAGAGCCCGATGAGAATGATGCTAGCTACGTCTCCTGGGTTAAGTGTAATAACTTAGTTCTGTCTTGGCTTCAACGTGCAATCAGTCCTGAGATTGCACAGAGCGTCTTGTGGTTCGACACGGCTCATGAACTATGGACGGATTTGCGTAATTGTTTCAGTCAAGGTGACCTGATTCGGGTGTCCGATCTTCAACAAGAGTTTTATTCTCTTGTTCAAGGTATAAATTCCGTTTCCACTTTTTATACTCAGTTGAAAATCTTGTGGGATGAATTGTCTGTTTTGCGTCCCTTTGCGTCTTGTTCTGCCATTAAGTTTAGAAATCAAGATTTTGCCCTAAGGTTTCTTCGTGGTCTTAATGACAATTTTGCAATCCCTAAGTCTCAGATTCTTATGGTCAAGCCTTTTCCTGAAATACATGAATTTTTTTCTATTCTTGTTCAACATGAACGGTCTGTAACCCCCTCGTCCCGGTCTGGCCGGATGACCGGTCCGAGTAAGCTACACGGGGAAAACCGAGTGAAAACTCCCTAAGGAATTCCCCCTCGGTTAGCAACCCTATTTTTTTTCCATTTTAAATCTTGTCTAGATGAGTATTTAATCCTATGTGATCACACAGCGGAACAAAATTCACGAGGCAAACAAACAAACTCAGCCCAACATCTTACAGCCCAATTTTAAGCTTTAACTACAGGCGGTATCGATACCCTTAAGGGGTGTATCGATACCCCTTTGACTAGGTCAACTGGTCAAAGTCAACCCGTAGAGACCGTATCGATACACCCAAGGAGTGTATCGATACCCTCCCCAACGGTTGACTTCCTACGGTCAACGCTAAGATGACGGTATCGATACACCAGAGGCCGGTATCGATACCGAAATGGACAGTAGCTCCAGTGACCAAAATGGTATCGATACACCCCAAGTGTATCGATACACGAGGCCTGAAACAAGAAGGTGGTATCGATACCGTACCAACCGTATCGATACCCCTGCCACGAACTTACAGGTTTGAGCTGATTTAAGGCACAAGGAGGCCCTTAAATCACTCTAAAACCCCAACCAACACACTAACATCAATTCTAAGGCAAATCAAACATAAAAGCATGCTTTAACTTGAAATCAAAGGCACAATCCAACGCTAGATGATACACAAACCATACAAGCAACATAAGCTTTCAAGCATAGCATTCCAACAAATGGCATTTCAACATTTAAGGTCATACATGGTGCTCAAAGGCCTTAAAAGGCACATGATAAGCATAAAGGGGTTTACGCTATAACAAGGCAACCTAAACGTCTATAGACATGCCACCATACACAAGCATACATCAAAGCATAACATGTTTTACAAACCAAGGCCAAATCAAAACATCAACATACACCCAAACTCAAACAACAATACCTATCCCATTGCTTAACTATTACATTCTATCATTTAAAATTCATACATTGAGCTCACCAAAGCAACACTTGGAGGCCTTTCCTCGCCCTTGCTACCCACAAGCTATTGATCTGCATTGTCGAACAAAAGAGAGCGTAAGCATAAAAGCTTAGTGAGGGTAAGCTCGTAAAACAAACCTTCGACAATGCAGGGTCCAAACACGAGTTATTTCCATGATGATATGCGTGGTCTTACCTCCGGTCCGCCAAGCCAAAATGAACATGATGCATGAACATATAGTCAACATTATGCCATGCTCTACAACTCTTAAGTTCAACTTACCAAGATACATATAGCAATGTATTAATAACAAAATATCTCAAAGCATAGGGAAATCACATCTCATATCATAATGGCAACACATCTCTATTCATAAAAGCGCATATAAACTTATATTGATATGTACATACAATCTCATATTGGCATACACGTACAACCTCATATTGGCACCTAGCTATGACTCGAATACGCGGATAACCCGTTGGAACGCATTTCCAACAACAACATTACCTCGGTGGGATTCCACTCATCACTGGTCCTTGCATGGGCGGGATTCCACTCATCACCACATGCCCTGCGGATGGGATTCCACTCATCATCACGTAGAAATATATAAAAGCTTCCGGTGGAATATTACATCACCGTACTCCTCCTTGGTGCCTTAACGGCACCAAGGCCACGTACATTTTGACTCAATTTGTGTGCACACTCATCCTAATGATCGATCATTGTACCCAAGCATACTAGTGCCAACATTAAACGCAATCCATTTTTCATAGCTACATGCATATAACAATGCATCAAATATCATGTCTCACATACATGTATTTCACAACCCAATACCATGCCTAGCATGTACCCACCATGATCATCATCATGCACAATTCACAATCCAAACCACATGCATAGCAATGCATCAAACCATGCCTCAACAACATGTATAACACAATATACATAACTACCGTAAACACATATAATTAAGAGGCATAACAAACAATTAGAAGTTCAACCAAAGTTTCCTAAACTTAAGCTTGAGATTAGGCTACCACCCTAACCTCAACTCTAGGTGGGTTTACCAAGCCCAACCTAGGTCCATATGCTTGAACCAATGTTTAAAACCATTTAAAAACAATAACCACTCACCTCTACTCCAAGCTCAACTACCAAGCAAGCATCACCTTCAAGTTTCCGGATTTCTTCCCAAAGCTTCTCCAACGCAAGCTCTCGCTTCTAAACAACCTCAATACAATTCAAATAATCCTCAAATCAGCCCAACATCAAAATATCAACCCGGAACACAATTTCAAATATCAAACCCAACATTTCAAGTATTGACCAAACCCCATACTTAGCAATTTCGGACAGCCCCAATACCTCTTCCAAAAACCTTGTTTCCAACATCCAATGCACCCACAAATGATCCCAAATCAATCCCTACCCATAGTACTACCATTGGGCTATCAATTCCCACCTAAAACAACCCCCAAAACTCACCCAAAACCCTCCAAAACTCCATTTTCGTACTCATATTTTACCCAGCAGAAAATCATGTTTTTAAACACCCAAATGACATCTAAATGGTCCCAAATCATCCCCTTAGCATACATATACCATCAGCCCTCTAATTACACCCTAAAACCCACCAAAAATCAACTTTTTGACACCTTAAAAATGGGTCTAAGAACCCACTTCGGGTTTTTACCAAAATTCAACCAAATTGATATATGTTACACCTTTTAACATGATTAACTAAAGCCCCAACTCAATTTATCAAAACCAATTGGAAAACCCCCTTAAATCCAAACTTGATATAAACCCTAATTTTCAAAAGTTCATGGTTTTAAAATCAAGGACCATGGATAGATAGGAAATGGAAAGGAGAGTTCAAATATGTGATTACCTTTCAAAAACCCCTTGAATCGAAGTTGAAATCGAATGAAATATAAGCTTGAAATTTGAGAGAGTTTGGGGAATGGGGGAGGTGTTTCACGTGGGGGATAATGGGAAAAGGGGAAGAAGATGACAACTTTGAAAGTTGTCATCCTTTTTAAAAGTTTTTGGGCAAATTACAACATAAGTCCTTCCCTTTTTACTAAAGTTCAATTAGGCCACATTTTAGGTTGGATTTATTTTAATTTAATTTTATTGACTCGAACTATAAACCCGGATAACTCCTAACCCCAAAACACGGGTGTTACACGGTCTGTGTCGAATAGTTCTTGTGAAAATAATGTTTTACTTGTCGATCGTACTTCTTCTAATGTTTCTGGGAAATTTCAAAGAAAGCCAAATGTGTCTAATGTCAATGGTCGAAGACCTCTATGTTCTTTTTTTGGTTTGTATGGTCATCTGGTAGAAAAGTGTTATAAAAAAACACGGGTACCCTCCTGGTTATAAATATTAATCTCCTGTCAATTCTAGCAAAGTCAATCTTGTTGAAAATTTAGGATCTGAGGGTTTTGAGAGCCAGTCCAGTTTGGTTAATTCTGTGGAAAGTTGTTCTTTTACTAAAGAACAGTATGAAGGCCTTCTCTCCTTGCTTCAACAAAAAGATGTCTCTGTCCAAGACATATCTCAGTCACATGTTAATGTATTAACATCAGACTTTGCTTCTGGAGCCAGTGAAGATTCAGGTATAGTTCTTAATTGTGTTGATTTTGTTCTATATAGTTCTTGCAGTGATTTTGTGAGCAGTTATTCCTGAATTATTGATTCAGGAGCAACTGATCATATTACAAATGATCTTTCTTTGTTTTCTTCTTATTCTATTATTTCTAATAAGCATGTTAAATTGCCTAATGGAAACCTTGTAGCAGTCTTGCATATAGGTAATGTTCAGCTTACTGAAGATTTAGTATTACAAAATGTTTTACATATTCCCCATTTTGGTTTTAATCTTATCTCCATTAGGCAATTAATGTTGCATTCGAATATTTCTGTGTCCTTTACTAATAAGGGTTGTTTTTTACAGGATCTCCAATCCTTGAAGATGATTGGTACAGCTAAAGCTATAAGAGGATTGTATCATTTCTCAAAGCCTGTTAATTCTTCTATTTTTAATTCTATTTCTAATAATACTTCTGTTTCTAATAGTGTTTCTGGTTCTGATAGTTTGCATACTTGGCATGCTAGACTAGGACATACATCTAGTCCTAGGATGCATTATTTTTCTAGAGTGTGTAGTGACATTCTTTCTGGTCAAATTTTTCAATGTGACATATGCCATTTAGCTAAGCATAAAAGATTGTCATTTCCTACAAGTATGACTGTTTCTGATTCTATTTTTGATATAATTCATGTAGATATATGAGGTCTTTTTCCTATAAAAAGCATCTATGGTCACAGATACTTCTTAATTGTAGTAGATGACAAGAGTAGGTTTGTATGGATTTTCCCTTTGTCTGCTAAGTCTGAAGCTAGGAAAATATTAGTTGATTTTTATGCTTTGGTTCATACTCAGTTTTCTGTCAAAATAAAATGTATAAGGTCTGACAATGCACAAGAGTTTCAAATGGATACCTTTTTCGAAGAAAAAAGAATAATTCATCAAACTTCTTGTGTTTACACCCCTCAACAAAACAGTTTAGTTGAAAGAAAGCATCAGCATTTACTTGTTGTTGCTAGAGCTCTTAGGTTGCATGCTAATATGCCCTTGCATTTTTGGATAGATTGTGTTTTGCAGTCCTGTTTTTTAATAAATATGACACCTACACCTATTTTAAATAACAAAACTCCCTATGAAGTTTTTTATGCTAAAGTCCCTCAGCTTAGTAATCTAAAAATCTTTGTTTGTTTAGCATATGCTTCTGAATTGCCTAAGTCTGTTACAAAAATGCATGCTAGAGCTGTGAGGTGTGTTTTTCTTGGTTTTCCTAAGCATGTTAAAGGATACAAGCTATATAATTTAGAAACCAAATCTATTTTTATTTCAAGGGATGTTATTTTTAATGAAAATGTTTTTCCAGTTTTTAAATCATCTTCTTCTGATTTAGTTTTACCTAGTTGTGAAGGTTCAACCTGTTTAGATGATTTTGTTTTGCCTAATAATGCTAAAATCATATCTTTCCAAGATCCAAGTTCTTCTCTTACAGATTTGCATATTCCATCTGTTTCTTTCAAGTAATCATCTCATCTCTTTTGATAACACTGACATTCCTCCTTCTGTTAAGATTGTTCTTCCCTCTGTTATACCTTCTTCTGTTAGACCTTCTAGGTCTATCAAACTCCCTCAGAAACTTCATGATTTTCAGGTAACATTACCTAAATCTCGAACTTCTAAGCATTCTGTCAATAGTGTTCTATCTTATGATAATATTTCTGATAAACATACATCTTTTGTTAATAAGATAGATGTCTTAACAGAACCTAAAACTTATAAACAAGCAGTAAAGCATGAATGTTGGAGGAATGCTTTGCAAGAGGAAATATCAGCCTTAGAATCTAACAACACTTGAGATTTGGTTCCTTTACCTCCTAATAAGAAAATTATAGGTTGTAAGTGGGTTTTTAGGACAAAATTTAAATATGATGGAAGTTTGGATAGATATAAGGCAAGATTAATGGCTAAAGGTTATACTCAACAACTAGGAGTTGATTTTTTAAGTATCTTCAGTCCTGTTGCAAAAATGACTACTATTAGAACTCTAATTGTTGTTGTTGCTTCTAAAAATTGGAAATTACAGCAATTAGATGTCAATAATGCATTTCTTCATGGTTCATTGCATGAAGAAGTGTATATGGATTTGCCTTTAGGTTTTAATAATGAACATAATTCTGGTCTTGTTTACAAATTACAGAAAAGTCTTTATGGTTTAAAGCAAGCAAGCAGACAGTGAAATGAAAAATTAACCTTGACTTTATTAGAAAAAGATTTTAGGCAGTCTTCTGTTGATAATACCTTGTTCACTAAGGGATTAGGAAATGAATTTATAGCTTTAACTGTCTATGTTGATGACATAATGCTTACTAGTCCCAGTTCAGAACAAATTACTGAAATTAAATTTTTTTGCATAATAAGTTTAAGATTAAAGATTTAGGAGATTTAAAATATTTTCTAGGTCTTGAAATTGCTAGGTCTGCTTCTGGTATTCATGTTTGTCAAAGAAAGTATACTCTTGAATTACTTAGTGATACTGATTTTTTGGATTCTAAGCCTGTGTCAACACCTAGTTGTTACTAGAGGAGTCTAACGTCTTTCAAAAACTGATGGCAAGCTTTTAGAGGACATTACTGATTATAGAAGACTAATTGGAAAGTTGTTGTATTTAACTAATACACGACCTGATATATCATTCTCTGTGCAACAGTTATCTCAATTTTTAGCCTGTCCTACTATTTCACATTTAAATGCTGCTCATAGAATCTTAAGGTACCTAAAAGGTACACCTGGTCAATGGTTATTTTTTGCAGCGAACAATGAATTGCATCTAAATAGTTTTTCTGATTCTGACTGGGCTTCATGCCCTGATTCTAAGAAATTTATAACTGGATATTGTGTATTTTTAGGATCTTCATTAATTTCCTGGAAATTTAAGAAACAAACTACTTTTTCTCGTTCATCTAGTGAAGCCGAGTATAGAGCCTTAGCTTCTGTTACTTGTGAAATACAATAGCTTTTTTATTTATTGAAAGATTTTCATGTTTCTTTTCAGCCTGCTAATCTTTACTGTGATAATTCTTCTGCTATTTAGATTGTAGAGAATCCAGTACACCATGAGAGGACTAAGCACATCGAGATCGATTGCCATCTTATAAGAGATAAGATTCATCAAGGTTTTATCAAGTTGCTGTCAGTTTCAACACATAACCAGATTGTTGACTGTTTGACTAAGGCTTTACCAAGTTTTCCTTTTATCTCTTTAGTCTCCAAGTTGGGCATGCACAACATTTATGCTCCAACTTGAGGGGGCTAACAGAATTCAATCTTTTTCTTCTTGTATAGCTGGAATCAAAATTAAGTATCTTGGTTAGTATAAATAAGATAGTTAGTATTAGTGTTAAGGAATTTTTGTAAAAAACGTTAACTGTTGTAGTCGTTTTATTCTTTTTAGTAAAACGGTGTGTTTCTTTCTCTCGTCCGAGTCTTAACCTCGATTCCTAAATCTAAACGCTGAAAATCCTAAAATCTCAAAAGTTAACAAGACCTGAGGGAACTTGATTGTCTGGTACGTTCCCCTTATCACCCCTAAGATTTCTATTGTTTGCATAAACATCCACAAGCATAGATGATAAAAAATTGATGAAATAGATAAGTATTCAAATGTCACAGATATTTATGATGAACTGAAACTTGAAAAAGAGAAAAGAAAAAGAAGCTAACCCGAAAAAATCGACTGGTGGAGCAACCAATTAAAGTCCCGATAGAGGAGCAAAATCCACAAAGGCTTTGCATACCCGATGCCAACAATCGGACCTTGATTGTCCCTAACAATCGATATGTTTGTGGGTCTTTAATGGTAATTTTGATAATGATGGTGAAGGGGATAATGATGTGTAAAAATTGAGGCCTAAATTTTAATTATGTCGATTGTATTAATTGTCACATCATCCTCTTTAACGGTAGCTGATGGCGGAGTTAAAGCTTGTTAACAAAATAGAAAGTTTCGTCGACCTGTAACTTTTGAAAGTTTAGTTACTAATTTTTTTTATTTAATACTAATTCACGGGATACAATTTTCTTTTTATTTAAAATTAGGATGTCATACATAACAAGTACTAAGTAGTAAAATTGATGAAATTAGGAAATTATACATTCTTGCAATGTCTATAGCTATAGCTATATAATCAAGAAGTTAAGGTTTCAGTATCTGCGTTGGCGGAGATTATACTTTCTTGTGCTGGAAGAAGTCGAAAACGAAGTCTCTCCGATTTCTTCTGGAATGACAAAGTCGGGGTCTTCAAGTCTGTCCACATCCTCGGGCAACTCTACATCAACCCAAGAAGACCACTCCACCTCACTATCATCCGTTTCCCATGTCAATGCTTTGTTCTTCTGCATGTTATCCACTTTCTCCATCAATGTTAACAGCATCTGATGGTTCAAAAACTCATAGTCCCTGCACATTATCACCAACTCCTTTAATCTTTAATCCTGCCACCAAGCAAGTAAGCATCCACATATACTTGCATAAATTGGGCATACCTGTAGGTGCATACGGCGTATAGAATCTGAATACAAGCACCGAGCACATAGAGTGACCTAACCAGATTTATCATCCATGTTTGTTGTTCGATATCATCGTTTGCCGTGAAGCGAAGGATGGTGACTTCTATTGAGAACGTAGCACATAGTCCTGCAACCAAAAGAGAGTGAATTTTACAAGCTTTTTTTTTTGGTGTCGAAGTAAAGCAAAATGTGTGTAAACGCACCGATATATAGCCTCGTTCTAACGGGATATGTTTGCTTTGTGCTGGTGAACATGTAGATGATGAAGGTTGACATAGAGTAGATAATGAAAGCTTTAATTAGTCTTGATTCAAGCAGCATGGCATTATGCAGAGCAAATATCTTGTCTAGTGCAACGAACATGCTTGCTTGCTTTGATTCAAAAGCCTCCTGAGCTGCCAATATTGATTTGGAATTCTCCACCAAATGATCATGGACTTGTTGAAGCTGTTCTTGTCGTTTAAGAAGCTCCTCCTGTTGTTTTCGGCCATACTCGGCTAACCGCTGCAGAGTATTCCTATAAATCATAAAAAAGAATTAAGCAAAATCATTGAAGTTACCGAGTTTGATATTGTATTTTTTATTGTTTTAGTTTTACCTGCTCTCTTCCAGAGCCTCGGATTGAAATCTAGTAAGAAACCGGAGACCATCGAGCGCAGTCGACTGCCCTTCTAGAAGTTGCTGCTGCTTGTCTAGCGAGGCTCCTGCCTTATCTCTAATATCATCTGCTGTTGTTTTCAGATTGTTTATGCTTGAAGACATTGAATTTCCAACTTTGTTAATCTCATTCTCTATTGCAATGGCCTCGTTTCTCAGGCTATCCACTTGATACCCCAAATTCTTGTAAGCACCATCAAGCATCGATATTCCTTCCTTGAGTTGATCACTCATCATTGCCTGGCCGTCACGCAACTCTCTTTGCGAATCCACGATATCCGAAGCTTGCTTATAAACCGTCTGCGTATGCTGAATCAAACTCTCCATGTAACCTTCTAAACCCTGAGTCGTCTGATCTATGTTATGGATTCGAACATCGATCGCATTCAAGGAATCACCAATCTCATTCGAATTCCGCAGCACGACATTGGTTGTTTCCTCTATAGAATCTAGTTTGTCCTGTGTATACTGCGCTGAGTTTTTGAGTTCATTGACGAGTCTCTCTGTTTCAATCTTGAACGCCTGGTTCCTGATCAAACAACACAAAGGACAGACCCAAATTCCTGTCAGCATTCTAAAACATTAAAAAAACACAAAATTGGGTTTTGTAAGAGAAGGGTTTACTCAACTGTAACTGATAGCAGATTGAATTGGTCTCAAGCCAGAAGTCAAGATAAACCTTGTGTTCCAAGTCGTTTAACTTTTTCAGGCAATCAACCATGGCAGAATCCGTGTGACAAAACGGGAAAGGTGGTCTCCCGGAATCCTTTTGGAAACAATCGCTTAAATGCCAAGCAAATCTGGAACGTTTCTCGGATGTAGCAACGATGTCTTTGCAGCCGGAAAGGAGATGTCCGTAGGCATTTCTCCAGCAAGAATTTGCTCCGACCAACCTGTTTTGAGCATCTTGGAGCAACTTCAACCCCTTCTCATCGGCTACGCCATCCATCGAGAATTCGCCACGGGAGACTTGTTCAGGACTGTGAGATGGTTTGGAGGAGGAAGAGAAAAAACTCCAGGACTGGCATGTTGAAACTGAGAGCAATATGAACAGAACCAGAAGAGTTCGGGTTGATGGCTTCATGGTCTCGGAACCCTGGATTCAAAGAAAACAGAAAACCCTGACTCAGTTGTGTTTATATACACCGGGGTGGACAAACTTGGAGGGCAAGGAACGTTAAACACAAAAGTTGGTTTTAGTATTATTTTAATTGTTAATCCGAGCTTTTTCTGAAAAAGTAACATCAAACCAAAAGATTTGTTTAATGGACTAAGAAAAAGATTTGATGATGTTGACTGCCGAATACTCACCCCAGAAATTGATGTTGGGAAATATGAGAACAGGGGAGTAATGCAAATGGAAACAAATAGCAACCAACCGAATGTGAAACGATGGGTTTCCTTCTTTCTGTAAAGAGCTAATGTTTTATGAAAGGGTTTGGGGTTTTATTAATTAATTAATTTATTTATTTATTTATTACTTGATCTAAGAATATTGTTTTTTATTGTGCATTTCTTTTATGTATCATTAATTACTAATAAATGACATAATGTTTTATTATTCGATTTTGGGTTTTACATTTAAGATTTAAGTTTGTTTTACTATTCTATCAATTTTTTAAAATAATAATAATCTATTCCCGTATCTATGTAAAAAAGATTAAAAAGGAAATAATATATATGTTTCGTTGGCAATTTTTAACCACAGCACATCATTATATCCATTAAGTGCTATATATATCAGTTTAATTTAGTTCATTGTGTGACGGTGTTAAGCAAGGGGAGAACAGTTCAATGAATTTCATATCGATTCACTGAATCATAACAAATTTTCTGAAAATATAACAGGTAAATTTGTAAAATATTCTCCACATGATTTTTTTAATGATTATATTACCTTATAATATATATTTCTATATTTAGTGTACATTAAATATTCATTGAATGTTATTTCAAAAAAAATATTCATTGAATGTTTTTTTTATCAAACATTGAATGTTAGTATATAAAAAATGAAATATGGAAATCTTTTATATATACATTTAATACAAATCATTACCGGCTTGTGTTGTTTGGAGGGAATCGCGTAATTATCAACTTCCAATAATAGTAATCTATAAGAGTTGGGATATAGGATCGAAAAAAAAGAATGAAGACAATATTATCGAATAAAGATGTAAAAAAAATTATATTTTGATATACAAGTCGTGTAAAAAAAATTACACAATCATTCTCTAAAATCTAAAACTTTAATACTCTAAAATAAACCTTTAACACTCTAAACTAAACCCTTAACACTTAAATTTGATGAACACCTGTGAACTGTGTATCAAAGTTTTTCTTTAAAAAATCATCCTCTAACTTTCCAAGCCTCTACTTGAAAACCACTTTTCTTAGCATTGCCAACACTTCAATAGACAGAAACATCAAGACATGGATGGGCAACATCTAGCATTGTGACATACAACCAACAGACAAAAAGTAAGATTGGGGACTGAACAAAGGATGCTTTTTGCAAACTCCATTTCAAGAAAATGGTCTACTTTTTCATACATTGTCTCAGCTTAGGAGAAAAGGGGGAAATTGCTGGATGTCACACACAATGGAAGGGGTATATATTTTTCATCTTTTTCCCAAGAATTTTGCTTTCACACTTCACAGTTCTAGGATAAGTACACTTGGACACCAGCAGTTTTCATTACCTGGCATACAGGGCAAACATTGATTGATAAATCACAGTCTTTACATAAGCAGAGATGCCTACATGGCATCAACAAAATGGATACCTCCTTTGCCTTGCATGCTCTGCAAATGACCTGTTCCTTTGTGCCCCTGGAAACACCTTTTGCAGCACCCAGAAAGTTGTTCGGATCGATATACGAGGCGGCATCATCGACTTCGCTGTCTCCGAAACCTTCCTTCCCCTGTTGAGCACCCTGCGAGATTACTTGCTGAAGGTTGCTTTTCAACAAGTTAACAACCGACTCGTTGTATTTTGCTCTGTAATGCCAATTTTGGGCTTCTGCAGTCACCTGCTTTATTCTCTCAACCAGTTCCCTATTTTTGTTACTCACAGTCTCTAGTTCTATGTCTTTCTCCCTAAGCTTCTTGCTGATACCTTTCTCGATAGCAGCAAGAAAAGAAGCCGTGTGCTTCTGCTTCAGGTCTCTTATTCCCTTTGTCATGTGCTCTTCCTGTTAAGAGAATAAAATGAACCACAAGTTACAAAATCATGTCAACAGATTTAAACCGATATCCAATTACATAGTTCTATTAAAAACCTTTTTATTAGAATAATGTGACAGAAAATCGATGAGACATAATAAATCGCAATAAACTGATTAAGCTTCCTAAGCATCTTAACATAAGCATAACACAAACAGCCATGAGCATATAAATATTGACCACAAAATGCAAATACTATGTCATTGTCACGACAGAAGTTTGGATCTTAGAAGTGAATAAATCCAAACAGAAGATTCATCTGAAATAATGCAAACAAGGAAAATATCAAGTGCCTTTGGTCCAGCCAATAGCAAATGCAGCAACATATATACGTGTTATTAGGTAACACTATGTGACGTATCAGTAAACCACAACCTAGAAGACCAGCAACCTATGGTTTGGACTTTCTAAAAAGCGAGAGCATCTGATTGTATTTAAAGTAATTCGAATCAGTAATTAAACCCCTGAGAAATTTTATTTCCATTGGTGTAGCACAATAATACCTGAATTTTGATGTACTGATCAAACTCCTCTTTCTGGCGATCAAGTTCACTTCTAACATGGTCACCAAGCGACAAGATCATTGATGGTCCTTGTGTCAAGCTTCCACTACCAGAAGTCACTGTTGAATTTCGCTCATCATCATCATACGATAGCCGTAAGCCAGTTGAAACGGCAATAGGATTTGGAATGCCAGCTGAACCGTCAGCTTCCTCTTTACAAACATTATAATTCAAGGAAATTTGTAGCTTTTGCTGCCTTTGAATATCTTCGATTTCTCTGCCTCTTTTATTGGTTCGAATCATGGGAGTGAGATGTTCATTTCCAAAATAATTCACAGGATCAACATGGCACCCAACAGGCACTGCAGGTTTAGAAAAGTATGAATCAGTTTCCAATGAAAATTTAAGAGGAGGATACCAAAATAGGGAAGTGAAAGAAATATTTAAAGAAAATATCTAATTGCAAAAATAAAGTGAAAAAAATAACATACAGCTTCCAAATAACTGCAGTTGGTTTGATGCATTAGTCTGATTCTGATATTGAAGATGATTCTCATCAAGGAAAATAGGAAGCACAGGATTACTGTTGTTGCCTCCTAACATTTCCCTATATAAAACCTAAATTACTGTGATTTGGCTCTCTGAGGAATACCCACAACTGAGAATTTGCCTGCCAAAAAAAGGAAAATACAGTTAAACTCCAATTATAAATAATGAATCATTGATGTGCAAATACAGCACAATGAGTCTAAGATAAGGGTTCATTGTCTAGGTCCTCAATACTGCCATAACGCAATGTCCAATTATACTCAGCATTTATGAGAAATACGATCCCAGACGAATTTTTTATCACCAAAAAATACACAACTAATACATGTCCAATCTATATATTCAGGGAAAAAGAAACAAACTGATCTTGCACTTGTCTTCCGAATACGAGGTTCAAAATAAATGGAATTCTAATCCCAATGTTCTAACAAACACCACAATGACCCTCACATGGTTAATCACTCAAAAGCTCAAACACAATGACCTCGCATGGTTAATCACTCGAAAGTTCAAGCACATGAATGTGTGCAAACCCCATATTCTATTAAAAAAATCTTTAGAAATTCAAATACAAAAGGTGTCAAACAAACACCTTAGAGGAGGGAAATCACTTTTGTAAAGTTCTTCTACATCAGTAAAGTTCTTCTACACAGTGGAAAGGGTAAATAAAAGATCACGCCAATGCTTTGGTGATGGTCTCAAGAATCAAGTTTCAAAAGAAATAAGACTGAAACCATGGATATTCCTTCCAAGAAAATTACTGATGTCTCAAAGAGAAATAAGGGTTCCTTCGTTTACAAAGAAACCCCATGATATTCAAATATAGATAAACAAAGGTAAAACCCGGATGAAAAAGAAGCCTGGGAATTGATTGGGGGAAAGGAAAATATTAAGTCAAAAAAAAGAGAGAAAATATTATGAAAACCAGAGATACGAATCCAGCTTTGAACTTGTTTAAACGGGTAATAATCTTTACACAAACAGAGAGATTAAAATCTCTTCGACGATTCCGATGAATCTCCCTACATAATAAAACGAAAGAGAAAAAACTTTTTTCTTAAAAAAATCAAAACAAAGCATCATCAAAGGCATGAAAGACTCAAACAATCAAGAAACAAATTACCTGCGCGAGATGAAAGCACTACCGATTCCAAATCCAACAAAAAGCAACAACCCAGATCCTGAAATTTCAAAACCAATCTTAAAATACCCAGAAAAGAAAAAGGGAAGCCATAAAGAAAAAATAAAAACGTACCTCAAAATATAACGCTTACGGAGAAGAAATCAAGGAGGAGAAGCGATCGTTTAGGATCTGAAAGAATTGGGCTAAAAAAAAGATGAAAGATAACAAAAGAAAACAAAGAAAAGAGAAGGGGAAAGAGAGAGAAAGGGCATAGAATTATTGAAAATAATAAAATAAATAAATAAATAATGGGTGGTAGAAACAATGGAGAGTGAGGAAGCAAAGTAGTTTTGTTTTTGTTTTTTAAAGTAATAGTTAGTAATAAAGTTTTGAAGTTACCGAAGAAAACAGTAACAGTTTTAAAAGTTTTTAATTTATTTGTGTAAATTTATTTAAACGGTTGTTTCGTTAGGTCAGCCAATTTCGCAACTTAAATGGATATTCAATTTTTTAAAAGTTTAAAAATACATGATTATAACTTTAATACTTAATATTTATTTATGGTAGTTATTTATGTATTAAATTTTTTTAATATATTTTATTATTATTATCTAATATTTATTTTTTTAATATGCATGTGTGATGTAAAGGTAACATCTATTCAAATTTTATTAATTTTTTAAGAAGGCATATACAATATGATAACACTGGTGCTCGAACTCGGGTCATCAAAATGATGAACATCATTATTTTACTAAGACACAAAGGTTGAGCTACTATCTAATATTTATTAAAATTAAAAAAATTCAATTATACATATAAATATAAAGTTTGGAGAAAATATTATACATAACTTCACATTTAAAATATAATATAAGTTTTTCTTTTTGGTCTTTAATATTTTTTACTTTATTTACAATATATTATCAACATGATTTCGCCCAACTATTATATATTCAAATTATATTAAAATTTTTGATATATTTTTTTTAATCATTCTTAAATTAAGGTAAGATGTAATTAAGGTCATACATCTTGATATATTATTTAGTTATTGTCTGGTTCTAATTATTTTTTACTATAGGTTTGCCAATTTTTTATTGAAGTTAATACTAACAACATTAAAAATAATAAAACTAAAAGATAAAAACACTAAAAACATAGTCAGAAAGAGTTAATGGCCGAGAACTTATTATTAGGGGTGGTCGGAGTCATTCTGAGAGCGATGGTAAAGTCGAAAAAGCTCGATTTCGGGGTAGAATTTTAGTTTTGGAGGGAAGAAGGGAAAACCAGTCGGATCGGGACTAGATCTAGGTTAAAACGGTGAAAATAAGATTTTTTTTAAGATTTTTAAGTTTGAAAAGTGATGGCCGGAAATCGCTCACGGCAGCCGAAAATCGTTGCACGGTCGTCGGAGCTTAGGTGAGAGTGGTCGGTGTTAGGTTATAGATAACCGGAGTTAGCTTGGAGTGGTTGGAGCATGACCGAGTAAATTAAAGTGACAGAGAACGTGGCAGAAGGTCGTCGGTGTTCTTCGTGTTCTTCAAGTTCTTGAAGAACACCATCTGAAAAAGGGTGTTTTGATCCATTTGGGTTGAATTTTTTGAAAATTGGCTGTTTATAATGAAAGAGTCGGATGGTATATCGGGACGAGGAGTGAGGATAAAAAAATGAAAGAAGTAAAGCAAATTTTGGCCTAAATGGCCTTTTTATAGGTCAAGTGAAACGCACCGTTTTGGTGCTGGCCGGATCCTAAGATCTGCGTCCTTCTTTTCGGATTTTTATGGATCCGGCCCTCGGTTTTGAATGTATGTAATTTGGTCCTTATTTTGAATAAAATAAAAAATTAACTATTAATTTGTGCAATTTAGTCCTTAATTTTAAATTGTTTGTTTGATTTCATTCAATTTAGTCATGTATTCTTTAATTTAATTTAATTGCTTAGTTTAATTGCAATTTAAATTCCAATTATTTGCTATATGGTTTAATTTAAGCATGCAGAATTACTTTGTTTAGATTAAAAAATCTAGTTTTAACTAATATGATAGCGCCTTAGTTAAGTTTCTTTAATTGGGAAATCAAATAAAGTGATTACTACTAAGATAATTGTAGTAAATTAAATGAATGCTATTTAGGAAATTTAGGAGTTTAAATTTGAATGGAGTGACATTATTTAACATAAACTTTTAAATTGAATAAATAATATTCCTTAAAACCTTAAAAATGTTAAATAATTTAGATAAATAAAATAGAGTCTTATATAGGATTAGATACTTTAACGAATAGAATAATTAATTTGTAAGGGAGTATTATCGATAATTTTAGAATTTAATTAGGGATGGAATCCTAAAGCAATTAGGTATTATCCTAATTGATTAACATGATTGCTTCGGGCCATTTTGCGTACATAAATTAAATAAGTATTCAGCATTAACCTTAGTTCCTTTGAACGTTACATCATTTCTGTATAGCCAACTAGTCCAAATGAAGCAAAAGAAACATAGATTCCATACCGTATATTGAATTTGCAATGGAGAGGAAGAGAACCAAAGTTGAATCAAACCATGGACTATAGCAAGGATGATGAGCTGAATCTTCTAAATCGGACACTATTTTTGCCAGTTACTCCACACAATAAAGCAATGACAAAGCAAATGATTAAGCGTTTCTGGTGCAGAGTTGCAAAGAGGACATAGCAGGGCACCAAACTAACTTCCAGATTGTTTGATTATGTTCATCGGTTTTGAAAAGTTGCATTGTTTTTGACAAATCCTCAATTTAATCCTAATCTTACTTAGAGGGGAGGGGAAGGGAGACTCTAGGGGAAGGAATGAGGTGTTTCTAACGAGTCTAGAACCATGACCTGAAGGAATATGAAGGAATAAAGACGAGCAGCTTGGTCAACCGACCAAATGTGCTTGCTTGAAAATATTACGTTTTAGTTACATACGTTATCTATTAATAACATTTTTTGTCACTGGGTCGATAACTATGATTAGTGTGATGATGTGACATATTAGTTAAAAGAGTTTATTTTTAATTTGACTCATGAACTACAAATAAAATATCAATTTGACACATAAAATTAGATAATTATCAATTTGACCCTAAAGGTTAGCTAAATCACACTGCCACCGGTCACCGCTCACCCCACCCACGGCTACTGCTCACCTGACCGTCCATATTTTGACCCCCTGAATGCGAATCAATGTCTGTTTCATCGAAAAATGTCCTAAAGTCCACAAATCTATTTAGATTCATCAAATTTAAATTTGACACTTTATTTTTTTATTATAAAATTTTACCATTAATATTTTTATTTTTAGTTGTATTTGTAAGTCAACTTTAATTTTAAATGATTTAAAATAAGATATTACTTTGACCTCTAAATTTTAAATAAATCTCAAAACAACTCGAAGATCAAATTATTCATGGGCATGATTTTGCTAACTCAAAACATCTAATTGGGACGAGCATGATTTTCCTACTGGTTTTGTTTTCAATATGTTTTGATTTTTCACATTTTCTAGGTACCCTTATCATCGTCTCGCATTGTTTTGATGCCAAGTGTGCAGTCTTGTGCAAATGCTTAAATATGCTGAAGTGTGCAAATTTATGATTATGACTTAATTGGATAACATTACAGGCACTCTGCTCCAACAAAAGCTCGTGTGAATGTGATCTCAACGTTTAACCGAAAACAAATCTTTTAAGTTGTCTAAAAAATACATGTAAAAATTATCTTTTCATTCATCATCTAAATTTTATTTGAAATTTTTGTGTTGTTGAATCGCATTTCAAATCAGCATTTTTAGATTGTTAAATAACATTTTTGTTTTGATTTATTCAAAATTAAAATTGAGTTCCAAATGCAACTGAAATAAGAAGTTAAAAGTAAAATTTAATTAAACAAAAAAGAAGTGTTGAATTTAATATTAAGCTAAAATATAACGTTAACTCTTTTGAATTGATGAATCTAGATAGATTTGTAGACTTTAGGGCATTTTTTATGAAATGAAAACTGAATTTTCATTCAGGAGGTAAAAAAAATGAGTGAATTGAAAAATTTTGAGTTGAATAATCGTGTCGACAACGGTCGACAATGGCCGGTGATAGGGGTGAGTGGTGGCTGACGACAGAGGGGTTTAGTTAAAGTTTAAAGTCAATTTGATCATTGTCTAGAACTTATTGGTTAAATTGATATTTTTTCTAAGTTTTAGGAACAAATTAATATTTTATCTAAAATTTAGGATCAAATTAAATTTTATCTAAAATTTAAAATCAAATTAATATTTTATCTAAAATTTATGAATCAAATTAATTAATATTATATCTAAAATTTATGAGTCAAATTAAAAATAAAACATTTTGATTAACTGTAATATCATTATAACGGGAGTTAACGCTCAATACTAAAATGATATATATTTACAATGTAAGTGACCAAAATGTAAGTTTTCTAAATTGGGGTAGCAAAATCAAACGAACAAAAAATAAAAGGAACCAACCATCCCGTACCCAATTTGTAATAGTCAATGAATAAAAACATCGGAATAAAACTAAAAAGTAGGGGCGGGCAAAAATACCTATTGAGTGCCTAAAAGTTCTATATTTTACCCCTTATTTATCCTTAATATTTGCTACACTCAAGCATGTTTAACTGCATTTTAGGTTAAGTTTTGCATTTACATCACAAATAGATAAAATTGCACAGATGCTGCTGATTTCGGTCACTTTTTGCAGATATCTGCCGTGGCAGCATCAAGGGCAGCAGAGGAACAGAAGCTAACTGTCGTGGCAGAATCTAGGGCAGCAGAGGAACAGAAGTTAACTGTCGTGGCAGAATCCATGTAACCCCCTAGACCCGCCTATGCATTACGACGGATCCTAGGAAGTCACATTAGGGTCGCAAGAGCGACCCACAGTAAGATTTCAAATAAACATATGGTTAAACATTTAAAACCATAAAATAAATATCTGATTTAAAATACAATTTCAGAAATCGTTCAAAACGGTAAAACAATCATAATACCAGTTGCGGAAAATAGTTTCAGACTCATTTGTATAATACAAACACGACACACATGCCCTCTAGTTACACAGATACCATACTCCCTGACGAGCCGAAGAAACTCCCATACCGACGTTGATAGGTGCAACATGTCTGATCTTTTATCCTGAGATGGTAAAAACAACATGAGCTCGGAAAAGCTCAGTAATACAGAACTACCAAAAGATGTTATACGTTCATGCAGACATATGGTAAGCATAACATTTTCATGATGATTCAAGAAGTGACAGTTCTCTTTTCCCTTTCCTTTATTTCAGGGTAACATTATACTTGAGAATAACGACACTTGTTCTTTATTCACTCATCGAGTAACAGATGAGAATATTACAATCTGATAGATTGAGAAGATGAAAACAAGGAGTTTAACGCCTAGTGTGTTCTTTAATCAGACCTTAAGAATTAAACGGGAATTATATAGGTTGGTAACATACGAGGTAGGAATCAGAGAGTTTGGCGTCTAGTGTGTTCCAATAAGTACAGATCAACATACATAAGTACATATCAACATGCATAAGTACAGATCAACATACATAAGTATAGATCAACATACATAAGTACCTAACATTATATCACATGAGCACATAACAGATTAATGCAAATGTCCAATGTTCATACTGAAGTTTACAAGAAATACCCTCCAACCTTACACCAATATGCAGTCCCCCAGAACTGCATCCATAAGGACTTACCCTAGGCCCGATGGGCGTAGGTGCCACCTAAGGGGGTGCCTTAGGTCCATAAGGACTTACCCTAAGCCCGATGGGCATAGGTGCCACCTAAGGGGGTGCCTTAGGTCCATAAGGACTTACCCTAGGCCCGATGGGCGTAGGTGCCACTCAAGGGGAGACCTTGAGTCCATAAGGATTTACCAGCTTGATCAGGGCTGTACCGACAGAGACTTCATATCATAACCCAACAGTATACCCCAGACAGAATTCAGTGTTCAGATTCCAGACATGGTTAACAGAATATATATATGACAGATATTTTATTTATAACATCAGAAACGAAATAATTCATAGTTTTGACAGATAAATGGGCATACTATTGAGCAGAGCAGACATTTCAGTATTCATTATGCAAACAGATTGTTCCATCATATATCAAGCTAACATATCATACTATCAAGTAGGTAGAGAATGTCATGCAGTTCATTCAACAGAATATAAGTACACACATGGAACACACTAGATGAGACAGATCATTTCTTAGAGATGTTTGGCATTTACGGAATGAGACATATTGAACTTGTGACGATTTGAATGGATTTCTGAAACGTGGCCCCTATTAGAAGGGGTTCATACTAACGGTTTAACCCAGATATTCAGGAGATGATATATCAAGATCTTTCAGAGCTTTGGCATATCCTGTGTGATTCAGCCATTTAGGCTTACAAGGGCATTATGGTCATTTTATCATACCCGGACATTTTGGTAATTTTATACCAACAAGGCGTAACCGATGGCTCAAAACTTCTATTTGCCCATCAGGTATCCAAACAGGCGTTCAGAGATTTCTACGTCAAGATCTTTCACGATATCAGTTATATTCGGGGCTATTTTGATTACTTGGGCCAACGAGGGCATCTTGGTCATTTAACTATCAGGGGTGATTTTCGTAATTTAGCCCATTAATGATGATATGACGATTCACAATATTTAATATTTCCTGAAGTTTATCGAGCCTCCAAAACCATTCGAACTAACATACCTCAACCTTGCATTTCTAATCAACCCTTCTAATGTATCTGGCTGTATAGTATATCTGAACGGTTGCTTTCGTATTTCACCACCAGACTTGCCGCAGAGTAGTCGAACTTATATTCTGTGCAGAAAATCTTCCAACCTTATTTTAATATCTGGAGTGATTATCGTACATGAGTGTGCTTCCTAACACTTAGGGGCGCTTTAGCCCTTAAAGTTTTATTAGAAATCTCAGAATTTCATCAAATGCATAAATGCATATTTAGCTCAAGAGGACTTTTCAGTCATTTTGGAAATTGGGGTAAATCCACCATTTCTTTCTGAATTACCATTCGGTACCTCCATCATTCACGTACTCAAACGAGATTAAGTCGTCATAACTCTCCGCCCCTTTACAGGCGATTCATTCAATACTGAACTTGAGGGTATAACGTCAATCAAATTAATCAGACATTACTGTGCTCGAGGGCATTACCGTCTTTTTGTCATTACGATCATTCTCATTTAATTCACGCATTACTGTCATAAGGATCGACTTATAATTTCAACATTATTTCCAGAGAATTCTCATTCAAGTGTAATACAGAGTTTGAGGGATTATCCGAGTTTGTATCACATGTATTGCATAATCAGGTCGAATGCAGATTTTAGGTCATTTCCTTTATCAGGGGGGTAGTTTAGTCATACTTATACTCCAAGGGCATTTTCGTAAATTTCATATCCAACATCTCATACTTATTTTTCGTATCGAATTCAGCTTAAGCAGATTTCACAAAACACTTATCATAAGCATGCATGCTTTAACCAGGTATCATCATGTACATAAAGCATACAAGGGGTAGTAATGTATTACCTTAATTCCGAGTTATACCGGTTGACTCCCGATACTACATTCGATCGCATTCGAATCCAGACTGGATGTCCCATGACATTTCGAATACCGAGATACTTGCATACCTTCAAATACACAAATTTAACATTTTAGTTCTTATTCATAGAGCTCTTAACAAAATTAAACACTTTCGGGTTCAAGGTCAGATGCAGAGGCCTTCGGGTCAGAATTTTGCAAAACGGGCTTCAAAATCGGACTCGGGACGTTGAAAAACATAAAATATGGCTTTTCGGAAAATTTGACTTTTTGGTCAACGGTCAAAGTCAACGCTGACGTCAGCAAGTCAACGCTGACGTCAGCAGGTCAACGGTCAACGGGGTCAGAGTCAACTGGTCAAAGTCAATGCTGACGTCAGCAGTCAACAGGGTCAACTGAGTTGACTCGGACTAACTCGGGCGAGTTGACTCGGCTGACTCGGACGAGTTGACTCGGGTTGACGGGTCGGGTCGGACGGGTTGGATCGGGTCGGACCGGTTTAACCAGTCCAGCCGGTTCAGACCAGTTTCACTCACCCGAAATACTCCGGTCGCCGGACGGTGGTCGGAAAACTCGCTAGAGAGCTCAATGGACGCGATTCTGCCGGAAAAACGTAGATCATTAGGCCACAAATCCAACCCATGCATTTATAATCTGAAATAGGCCGGAAAATAGGTCGGATCTTACCTTTAAAGATCAAAACGGTCGAAATGTTCGAAGCTCCGACGAAACCCTTCTCGGTGTCGGAATGCCAATCGGCCGGGTGGGTTTTGATCAGCTCGCCGAGGGGAGCCGAGAACCGGTGGCCGTTCCTCGAACGAACGTCGAGGACGGTCGGAATCGGGGGAAAAATAGAAGCGATGGAGTTGGGTCTTCGACCAACTTTCGAACCCAGCTTGCGACGGACGGGGGCTCAAAAACGCGCGTGGGTGCCATGGGTATGATCGGGACTCGACGGGGAACGTCTCGACACCGACGGTGAGCAGCACGGTACGGTGGTGGAGGCGGATCGAACGGTGGTCGAAAGGGGTAGGTAGGAGAAGACGGATGGTTTTTATTTGAGATTTGGGTCTGAAACATTTAATTTGGGTAGATGGGGAGTCATTTTTATTTATTATTGGATTACACAGATAAACTATATCTTAAATAAAAACTAGAGTAAACTAAAGCCATAAATTGCCTTAGCTCAGACGGTTAAAGCTTGGGCTTACCAAGCATAAGTTACAGGTTCGAGTTCCCTTGGTTGCAAATCAATTTTTTTTTAACCAATACTTAGGGTGTTACAATCCAGGGCAGCAGAGGAACATATGCTAACTGTCGTGGCAGCATTCAGGGCAGCAGAGGAACATAAGAGCTGGAGTGAAGAAAACTGCCTTATACATCACTGCCGTGGCAGATACCGTGACAGAAGTGGCGACAGTAGAGAAGCAGACGTTGGGCAGTGAAGAAGCAGAGCTAGAACTGGACTACAGACGAGAAGGACGATGCTGCCATGGCCGCTGCCGTGGCAGCCAAGGACGACAACGATAGTGAAGGGAAGAAGTGAAGTGGGCCTCGACAGAAAGAGGAAATTAAGTCGGTCTGTCGTGGCATACTTTTATATTTTTCTGAGCCCTTGATCAGAATGAAGGCCAAGCCCAAAGTTCAAGGAAGAAACTCCAAGCAAGAAAGAAAGACGAATTAAAGACTTAAACTCTGAAGATTTAGTTTTTAATAGAGTTGTACTTTAGTTTAAACTTGTATTCTTGCCATATTAGAAAATTTAAACCCAAGGTCTATATAAAGGCATGTAATTCGACCTAGAGGAAGATATCATCATATTCTCTAGCCTTTTTCCCAAAACCCTAGCTGTTTTCCCTTCCTCAACATGTTCTAAACTTCCCCTAGGGCTAAGGGTTGAGTTGTAAAGTAGTTGCAAGGATTGCATTTGTTTTAGGAATTTTTCTGTTCAATAAAATAACTTCAAGTTTGCTTATTTTGGTTTTCAACATCTTGCAAGAGTATCGGGAGAGCATTGTGAGATTACACATTTACTTAATATCGGGAGAGTTAAGTATACGAAAGGAATAAGTACGGGTTCTTCAGCTTATGGTTGAACTATCTCGGACCTAGGGATAGGACGAGGTTAAGTGGCTAAGGAAGAATTCAACAACTTCGGTGTTCATCCTTCGATTCACGCCGGGAGGTATCATCAAAGACGTGTTCATCGACAGACTTGGACCTAGGGATAGGCCAAGGCACATCAGGGATTCTTGCCAAGCTTGAAGTACAGAGTTGTGTGATCGCTGCCGCGACAGGTGCTGCCGCGACAGGCGCAACGACAGAATATATATTCCTAGACTTTGCAACACCTACACTACTGAGCAATTCAATATCGACCCATTCTCTCTATCTTGAATTCTTTACTTTTTAATTATCAGTATTCTTTATTATCTCGTGACAACCCTTTTAAACTATTTCTTTTTCCTCTCGTGCAGTAATTCCAGGTTGAAGCTATTAGCCCAGTCCCTGTGAATATGATATCCGATACTTGCGTATCACTTTACTACTTGCGTCGTGTACACTTGCACTACATTGCGATAGACACTTTTACATGCAACAATACCCGACCCGAAAACCCGACGACCCGAACCTAAAATGTCGAGTTATTCCCGGAAAAAAATTACCCGACCCGACAAATTTATCGGGACACGGGCCGGAAGTTTTCCCTTGCCGGGCACCTGACCCGACCCGATAAAATTAATATATATTTTTTATATTTAAAATTATATTTTTATTTTATGTTTCTTAATATTTTTACTCTAAAATTAAGTTTAAATCCTTACATTTTTTCTATGTTTGTATTATATTCTTTTAAGTTTTAAGTTTAATTTTTTTAAAAATATTTTTGTGTTTAACATGTGATTTTTTTAATTTTAGAATAAAAAAATAAAAACCGGGTAGTAAAAAGGGCCATTTTCCTGGTTTGGTCATCCTAATTCTTTTGGTCAAAATTGTCCCTTCCGGTAGATTTTTTTTCTGTTTTAGTCCCCTCTATTAAAAATCTAACAAAATTGCGAAGTTGGCAATTTTTTATGTCAGCCTTTCTCTCTTTGTCAGCAGGTTAAATAATGTTTGGGTTAACTACTGGAATAGTCACTTATGTTTTCCCTCAGTACAGAGTTGGTCACCGATTTTGAAAAACGACCAGTAAGGTCACTTACATTTTCGAGGCGTAAACTTTTGGTCACCCAGCCGTTTGTTGCCGCTAAACACTGACGGATTGCTGACCTAGCAACGAAAAATAAGGGTAAATTACTGCAATGGCCATTAAAGTTTATCTCATGTACATTTTTACTCCCCAATTTAAAAAATAAACATTATAGTCACTAATAAAAATGTTTCTTTATAATCTCACCCTTAAATTTTTAAAAATTCATTTTTCAACCCTAAAACTTTACAATCAATTAGTACAATAATATTATAAATGCTTAGATGAAAAATATGTGCCCAAAGTATTCCTTTTTAAACTTAGGTGCCCAAATTGCTCCTATTTAATAACTAAACTTTCAAGTCGCTCCTATTTTTTCACTCTGAATTATTATTATTATTATTATTATAACATGTCATATCATTTTTTATTATTTTTAAATTAAAAATAATTTTAAAATATTTTTATTATTATTAAATTTAAAATATTTTAAAAAAATATTAGTTTTTAAAATAATTTAGGTGTCTAAAGTATTTTTTGTAAAAATTGGTGCCCAAAATTTCTATAGGTACAATTTTAGGTGCCCGGTTGTTAAATGGGTGTTAAAAAAATTGTCAACCAATCGGTGCTTGACACATGACATTAATTTTATTTTTTAAATTTTTTTTAATGAAAAATACTCAGAATTTTCAAATTATTATAAAATCTCAAAATTACCCAAGCTTCACAAAACAATCCTTAAATCCCTAAAAATTCCCAAACTTTCGTCGTCGACTACCGCCGCTTTCGCCGCCAGTTGTCATCGCTGACCGCACCCACTTGGTCGTCGGGCCAAGGCGACAATTTTCCATAACACGACGTCGCTGGAAACGCCTAACGGTGTGCAGCCGAACGTCAAACGCGAAAGTTGATTTCGTGTTTGACGTTTGGCTGCACGCCGTTAGGCGTTTCTGACGACGTTGTGTTGGAAAAAATGATCGCCTTGGTCCGACGACCAAGTGGGTGTGGTCAGCAACGACAACTAGCGGCGGAAGCGGCGGCAATCGACGACGGAAGTTTGAGAATTTTTAGGGATTTAGAGACTGTTTTGTGAAACTTGTCAAATTTTGAGATTTTATAATAATTTGAAAGTTCTAAGTATTTTCCATTAAAAATTAATAAAATTAATGCCACGTGTCAAGTACCAATTGGTTGACAATTTTTCGAACACTCATTTAACAGCCGGACTCCTAAAATTGTAACTATGGTAATTTAGGCACCTATTTTTACAAAAAAAATACTTTAAACACGTAAAATATTTGAAGAAGTAATATTTTAAAAAAATATATTTTAAATTTAATAATAAAAAGGATTTTATTTTATTTTAAAATTATTTTTAATTTAACAATGATAAAAATGACATGTCATGTTACAATAATATTAAAAACAATTCATAGTGAAAAAAATAGGAGCAATTTGAAAGTTTAGTTATTAAATAGGAGCAATTTGAGCACCTAAATTTAGAAAGGGTATACTTTGGGCACCTATTTTTCATTTAAGCCTTTATAATATTATTATTCTAATTGATTGTAAAGTTTAGAGTTGAAAAATTAATTTTTAAAAATTCAAGGGTGAAATTATAAAGAAATATTTTCATTTGTGACTATAATGTTTATTTTTTAAAATTAGAGAGTAAAAATGTACATGAGATAAATTTTAATGGCCATTGTAGTTAACCCATAATGTACATGAGATAAATTTTAATGGTCGTTTTTCAAAATCGATGACCAACTCTGTACTGGGGGAAAACATAAGTGACTATTCCAGTAGTTAACCCATAATGTTTTTTATTCGAAGAGACCATTTGATGACCAAAACAGAAAAAGAGTGATACTTTGTTGACCACCAGTGTAGTTTTCCCAATTAAAAAAGACACGGTGATGCAAACAGCAAAAGGGAACGGCCATGGATGAAACTTGAAAGGTTGAAGAAGGTCAAAGATAAGCTCTTTGACTGATGGATTCAACGAATCATATCCGTTATTGTTTTCCCAAGAAATAGAGACAAAAAGAAAGAAAGAAAGAAAGAAAATTCAACGCCACCAGTACTGTAGGTGGTGCCTGGTGGAATAATAATCACGTCGATTTTGACAATTGAATAAAACATATTTATTACGGGTGTGATGATCTCATCAGCGACAATATTCTTGTTTCTATATATTTTCTTCCAATAAGATGCCAGTTGGGTATCGAAATCTCTTCCTACTTTTTTTTTTCTGGGTTTTTTAAGCTCAAACTTGTGAAGGTAAAGAATGGATCATATACCCGATGTGTCTAACCAACGAAATTCTCAACCCCAAACTCAAGTATCTCATTTGGCCCTCGACATTGGAGGTTTGTTTTCTGTCCTTTGATTTTCCTACTGCGTTGAATTTCGTTGGTTTGCTTGCTGAATTGCCTTCAAAACTACTCTGCTTCCACTTTATCTACTTTTTTGTTAGTATTGCTCCAAGTATTTTTTAAAATTCTTCCTTAGGCTTGTTAAGAGAGTTTGACCTTTAAGGTCTAATGGTTCCAATAATTTTACATACAAACTGAAAAGAAAGGACTGGTACATTTAAAGTAATGTCTTTACTTTACATTCCGTTTAGAGTATTCAACAATTTAATTTCAGAGGCACAGTCACACAACTTATTACAATAATCTATGTTGGTTGTCAGGTTCTTTGATCAAATTGGTGTATTTCTGTAGATATGATGATAGTTGTAGAGATGATGATGATGAGCTAAGGTCCCAAAATGATAGTCTTTGTTCCAAGAGTGATAAGGGTCAACCTGTTCTTGAAGGAAGGCTTCATTTCGCAAAGTTCGAAACGAACAAGATAAATGATTGCTTGGAGTTCCTTAGCTCCATGAAACTTTGCCTCAGTGGTATGCTTGCTTTCATTTGTACTTTGTTGTATTCATCATTCCACAGACAGGGTTTTCTTTGAATATCATAATTTTTGGTCGTCTTTGAGTAGCTTTTTAAGAAACATGTTTCTTAAATTCTAAGAGGCAGTATGATAGCCAACGGCAATAGTGTGTAATTTAGCCACATGACCTAAATAATAGGGATCACAAGATCTTATTTGAGTTTAGATGATGATTGATTTGCTTAGTTTAATTTTACACACAGGCTTACTTAGCACAATGAAAGTTAATTCCGGATCCAGATATATTTGGTTAAGCTTTGGCTTGTTCATGACTAAACCCTAGTTATACTTCAGCATCATGCACTGTTAAGATAAGTGATAGGATGTTCTTAGTTGGCTACTACTTGTAGTTAACTACTATATGGAGAAGATTGGTGTTGTAATCATCATTCCTTAGACGGCGTTGTCCTTGAATATCATTAATTGAATATGCTTTTGCAGCTTGATGTTGCTTAAGTTTATTTTCTCATCAACAAATGTGAATTCAGGTTTCCATGGTTGCACTGCTCCTTTGAGTGACAAGATGTTTATAAAGGTAAAACTTTCATTAGTATTTCTCTGGTTTTCAAAGGAGTTCAATGTTTGTAGATATTCTGTTTTATAAACTGATAGGAGCTACCCATTCTTAATAATTGATAAATTTTGTTACTATCATGTAGCCATTGTTATTTTTCTTCACACCCCTCAGCCCCTCTCATTTCTGACTGTTTTGTCAATGCTATAACTATTTACTGCTTTGAGTGCTTGTTCCTCTCAACCTGCTTGTATCAGTCATGTGTTTAGGACTTTTTGCAGTATAAAGATACCTTAAACCGCTAATATCTGTTTGCAGGCAACAGGTGGTGGTGCTTTCAAGTTTGCTGACCTTTTCAAAGAAAAGCTCGGTCTCAGTCTTGACAAGGAAGACGAAATGGAGTGCCTTGTGACTGGTGCTAATTTTTTGCTTAAGGTGGGATTCTAATACTGCATAAATGTTGCTGGTATGCACAAATTACAGTTTTTCTTAATGCTTTCAAGTAGTACTTTATGTCAGATTATCATAAAGCCGATCCTATCTGTTGTCCTCTTGAGTCTTGAATATATGTGTGTGCTAATATGTTTTCCCTCATGCTTGTTAAATATATTGTATTGATTTTGGCTTTGTCATGATTATGATATTCTCAACAACACTGCAGATCATATGATGTAAATGGAGAATTTAACACGATGTCCCTCGCCTTTAGATAATCTATCCATATTCAGCAGCATGTCTAACTGGTTAACTATTTACAATCTGAACTATGGACAACTTAAGTGTGAGTGAGAGAATGGAAAGATATTGGCACTGCTATTTGATGGCAGAGTTATTTTATCTATGAGACTATTCTAGTTGGCTTTCTTAGGAGGTTTGACACCTTAGTGTAAAACTTCCTGTAGTCTCTTTTCCCTTTAGGGTTGAGGAATATATTTATCAATACGAAATATGCATGCCAGTGAAATACATTTCTAATTTTCCATATTCGGCGACATTGTTCTATGGGAGTAAGCACGTTACTTCTACGTTTTTTTGATACTATCTATTTGCACATTGTTCTTTGATAGGCAGTTCACCAAGAAGCTTTTACATACTTGGATGGTCAGAAGGAATTTGTTCAGATTGATCCTAATGATTTATATCCTTATCTTCTTGTTAACATCGGCTCTGGTGTTAGCATGATAAAGGTATTCTTGTCATCTAAATTACTTTGGTAATATTTAAAGTTTTTGATATGTATAGTTGATTGCCATTATTTTGGTATATAGGTGGATGGAGATGGCAAGTTTGAGAGAGTTAGTGGAACTAGCCTTGGAGGTGGCACCTATTGGGGTTTGGGAAGGCTTTTGACAAAGTGCAAGAAGTAATTATTATGTCCTGATTGTTTACCCTAATCTTTGATTTTCTTTGATGTTGTGTTTTATTGTGTGTAAACAAATATCTTTTCTGTCACAGTTTTGATGAGTTACTGGAGCTAAGTCATCAGGGAAATAATAGAGTTATAGATATGCTTGTTGGTGATATCTATGGTGGAACCGAATATGCAAAGGTACGGAGATGTCTTTATTCTAACTTGGACTATGTTAACCTCCATTCTCCAAAACGATGTATGTATATTGGAGTTTTCTTATAATAGGACCTCAGTTTGATTCAACATATATATAAAAGTCTCTAAATTACCATCTTTGACTTTTTGACATTTAGCCAATTAAACTGCTTCACAACTGTTTTACTAATGATAGATTGGTCTCTCGTCAACAACAATTGCTTCCAGCTTTGGCAAGGCCATATCTGATAATAAAGAGGTGGAAGAATACAAACCCGAAGACATCTCCCGCTCCCTTTTAAGAATGATTTCAAATAATATTGGTCAGGTTAGTTTATATAATGGTTTTGTGGCTATGGTAAATCAAATGTTTATCCTAAAACGGTGAAAGCCTTGACGCTTGCCGACCAAAGTGGAAAACTTGTATCACTATATGGATTTTGGCCTCAATGTTGAAATATATTACTTCTCTTGCCTGATCTATCCTTCTACAATCATTCCATGTATTAGTGACTCATTTGGTGGATAAGAATTCCAGATTCCTGTTTTGCCTAATTGATTTTGTTGCAGAATCAATATTTTAGCTATTCTCCGACTTAATGTTAGTATTTGATACATATATCATGCCTAATAGTTGTGCTGTTGGCTTCATTTTCCTTTCTTGTCCCAGATATCATACTTGAACGCACTTCGATTTGGCCTGAAGCGGATATTTTTTGCCGGATTTTTCATTCAGGGTCATGCCTATACTATGGACACTATTTCAGTCGCTGTTAATTTCTGGTAACTATCGAAGTGTTAGTTATTTATATGTAGTCTTCATCGCATTTATATTTCCCTTCCATGAAACTCAAATGATAATTCTTCAACACTTGATGCTGATAGCTGAAAATGATTTAATTTTCTCAAGTGAAAATTAAAAAGTGAGGGCTTTCCTTTGAGAGCAACTTGTTACTATGCTAGAATTGAAAATGTTTATTAAGAAAAGGAGGAACAAAGAGCTTCCTTGAAATCCTAACAGTGATCCTCTGCCTGCAAAAAAGGATTAGATTTGGTATTTTGTGATAATAAAAAAAAAAAGTGATGGCCATCTTATTCTTCACTTGCTGCATATTTCCATCTGTAGACTTGAGGTCCGGTTCAATTAATTTTCTTTCTTTCATCCCTGGAATGCAATGTTACAGGTCCAAAGGTGAGGCCAAAGCAATGTTTCTACGGCATGAAGGTTTTCTCGGGGCACTAGGTGCATTCATGAGCTATGAGAAGCAATGTCTGGAGGTCTATAAAATGCAGCAAAAGTTCCCCTTCGGCGTATCTTCTGCTGGGGATAAAATTTACTGCTCACTGAACAGTAATTCAGACGAGAATGGAAGTATTGAATGTACCGTATATGGAACATAGAGATACAACTTACAAGACAAAGTGATTCTTGTGGAAGAACATTCATGCGTTGCAGGACCAGAAACCTATAAGAAGAAACAATAAAGAGAGTTAGAATTCAGAATTAGACAAGTTTGTGTTGCTTCTCCCAACATTGTAGTGCCTTTTTCTAATGAAATTATTCACTTCAAACTGTTTTTCTTCTGAATATCTGATGACACATTTTGGACTTGGTATATCATCTTCCAGGGGTCGATGTATAGATGGTCCTATGACCGCCAATCCGCCATTTTCCCATGACTGCCCTGGTTAAAGCAACATGTTATCATTTGGCTAAGCTATTTGGACGAGCCACAATTGGATGAATAAGGACCACAATCTCCATCTAGAGAAGAAAGTTGTGACCTCAAAAGATATGTTGATTTTAAATTTTTTTCATGTAGAAACATGTTTTGTAATAAAATGGTAACTCTGCCGTCAAAAGGGTAAAGTTGTAATTATAAAAATTTGAATAATAACACATTTAGTCATCTATATTTATATATTCAATCAATTTAGTCTTAATTTAAAAACAATAAAATGGATAATAACACATTTAGTCCTCGTAATGAGATGTCCTGGATTTATCTTTGTTTTGCTGCCAAAAGTAACGAGATTTTCGATGTTAATCTGGCCTCATTAAAAACCTTATCAGGAAAACTTATTAGCACAAAACCTCGGTTGAGAGAAAAAGAGTGCAACGCATATTTACTCCCATTATAAAAACATTACACAAGATCTTTGAATCTTCATAATTCAATCTTGAATACTATTTTTTTAAAGATTGTGAGGGATGAAAGTTTGGAATAATATGTTTCAATTTTTCATCTTTGATGTATCACCTTTTGACTTGACTCGAAATTTCATAAACTCGACTCAATCGAATACTCACCCTATATCAATCATATGGATCCTCCCCCAAGCGAAACAAAAACGAAGTTAGAGTTAGAAGTTGAAAGGGCAAGACATAAATATAAGTGAGAGGACAAATTTAAGTTAATTCATTATTTGAAAAAAAATATATAAATAAAAGGGTAAAAAAATAGTGCCTTCTTAGATGCAAGAACCCTTCTAACCTTCCAAAAAGCTTCGTTTCTGAGCAAGAAAAACAAAGACATCATAAATCAGAGGGGAGAGAAAGACAAAACTGAAATGGTAAAGAGAGAAGATATATGCAGAGACATATTTGTAAATATGTTAAATAATATAAATTAATTTTTTTAGGTTGCGTCAGAGACTTTTTACTCTAAATTTGAACCCACTCCAAAAATAAATTTAGAATATGACTAAAATTTTTGATTAAATTAGAATGGATGGTCTATGTTTTAGATTTGTTTTTTTAAATATGGAGTACATTCATTTTATTTTTAGCTCAATTTTAGCTTTTTTAACATATTTTTCCCTCCAAATTTCTAATTTTTTAAATTAGTATTAATATGTATGAATTGATTCGATTTTTAGAAAATTTCTAACGTATTCTACTGCAATGAGCATGATAAAAATCGAATTGAAATTCATATATGACTATAAAATCTTATATTGATATATTTCTAAAAGAGGGGAAAACAAATCAACTAGAAAATGAGATTCTTCATTCAACTTGGGAATTAAAGAAACAAGATCAATCCTGTTTATTGGCTAACACATCAACTTAATTTCCTGAATTAAATCTAAGGTCGTAGGCTTTGATCCCATCAAGTCCAAATATCCCAAAATGTTTCTCACATTCATCTCCGCTTTTACCATTCTCATCAAACAAATCGAACAAGTAAACCTCAATTCCCACTCCAGGCCTCTTCGGTGTCCCCGCATTCCCCACTACTCTTCTCACCACATTCTCGTTGTACGCCAATGCGTTTTCCACACCGGCTGCCTCGCCTCCGCCTTTCGGCCACCCCGTCTCCGACACTACCACCCCGACTTCTGCGAACCCCTCCTTCTCCATTGCATGAACAATTGCATCTATGGTTGCTTCAAAGAGATTGCCGTACATCAACGTACCGTCTTGAACCATGTCGTTGCTTCTAAACAATGCGTAGTCCAAGGACACGTGATTCGAAGTGCTGCTTGTGTAGCTGAAGTACGGATACACATTGACCATGAATGGTGATTCCGTCTCGCGCAAGAAATTCAGTAAAGGAAGCAAAACGGATCGAAGAGAAGGATTGAACGCACCGAGCGACGGAGGGTACGATTTCGAGAGCACGGATGCTGCTTGTGGGGAGGATAATTTGATAGAATTATCAAGGTTGAGTGTTTTAAGTGCTTGGTAAATGTTAGCCATGGCGGGTACTACATGGGGAGCATAGAATGGATCTTTGAGTAAGACCTCGTTTCCGACCGCAATATATCGGATCTGGCTCGGAACAATGTGGGCGAATATGTTGGTTTGGAGCCATTGGAGTGCCGATGCAGGCGTGCCTGAGGCAAGTGAAGGGAGGACTTCGTTAGGAACACCGGTCATTAGATTGATCCCGGTCCCTGAGAATGACTGTAAGGTAACGGGGTCGGGATCGAAGATTCGGACATTCGAAATTCCATTGTTTTTGAGAATGTTGAGCACTTCAGAGGTTGGTGGGAGGTTGTTGGCAACACGACCGTAGCAGATTCCAAGTGTTGCAGCAACTGCAAACAAAAATGGAAATTAAAAGTGGATGGATGTGTAAATTGGAAGGGATAAGAGATAGGCACCTGCTTGGGATGGAAGAAGCAAGAGAAGTGAAACTGGAATAAGAAGACCCTGAATCAGCATTGTTTGTTCCCAAGCTCAACGAGTTTAATTTTCTGTGGATTTGCTCAGAAATGATGCCCAACTTACCAAGTGATGTTTGGTGTAGTGAATGAACAAAAGAGGTGGTTGTTTGTTGAATATATAGTGTCACCGGTTAGAATGATTGCACACTTGGTTTAAATTAGGTTTAATTTTGGTTTGAAATGCTTCATGCACTTTGCCATTTTCTATTATCTCAGTTCTACCCTTCATTGTTAGAAATCTTTATTTTCTTTAAATCAAGGGTAAAGTACCTCAATGGTCATCAAACTTATACAAACAAGAGTTCTGCCTTAGTTTTAGAGTTTAGGGGTAGTTATTTAGAATTTAATTATTGTGAATAAAATTTAGGATTTAGGGTTTATAGGTTAAAAATCTAAACCCTTAATATATTACCCTAAAATATAAACTCTAACCTTCGAACCCTAAATACTAACATTAAATTCTAAACCCCTAAACAAACACCCTAAATTGAGTCCTTAAACCCTAAAACTAAGGCCCTTGTGGAAACTAAAAGTTTCCACCGCCAATGTATTGGATGTAAATCCTATATATATTTATATAATTACTCGGATCTTAACATCCTCGTATTTAACACTTATATCTTAATTCAAGTTAAATTAGGGATGATCATAGGTTGGGTTGGGTAGATTTTTTTGGCCGACCCACATTCGACCCGAAAATTTAATACCTTCATTGATCGGAATTTTAGAGTAAAAATACTAACTCAATCCGACCCAGACCAACAAATAAAAAATTATTTTTTATTATTATTCTATAAAATAGGGAGCTAATTGAAAAAAATACAAATCGTTATAATAAGGGTAAATTACATAACTCATCATTGAACTTTCATCTCACTTCTATTTTGAACATTGAAGTTTAAAAAATTTCAAATTGCTCACTGAATTTTCGAATTACTCCTATTTTGGTCACTTCACCATTAAATAGTTACCAGTGTTATGGCATAACACACGAAACCAAAACGATGTTGTTTTGAAAAAACCTAATTTACATCAAAACGACATCGTTTTGTATCCCTATGAAACTTTTCTTTTCATTTTCTCTTTTCTTTTCCCTTCTTCCTCCTTTCATTTTTCCCTCCATATGCTTAGATTTCGGCCACCATCACCACAGTTGACCACTGCGTCGACCATCATCGGTGACGGGTGATGTGCCTCAAAATTTCCTTCCGAACCCATTTCCCCCTTCTTAACTCGAATTAGATGTCCGTTTAACAAGAAAACATCTTAAACTCTATGAATCTAACGTTGAACAACTCGATTTTTTTCTTTGATCTACATCATTCGTCGTCGGATGGAACCCAAGCGGAGATATATTTCTCTTCACTCTAAAAGGGTCCTCTCCACCGTTGAGATTTAAAATAATGGCATTTCATTCAGTTTTTGTTCTCAATTTTTTTCAGTTTTTTTCTGTAATTTTTATTTTTATATGTTTTATAAATAGTTTAATTTATTGTCTCACCGGTTCATTTGTTGCCATATATTTTGTTTTGGGTTTTGGGATGGGTGGGATAGTAAGGATTGTTTGGGGTTTTGGGAAGGTAAGGGTGGGGCGGTGAGGGTTTGGGGAAGGGAGAAGGTGAAGCTTTGGAGAGGGGAGAGTGATGTTGGTGAGATTTGGGGGTTGGATATGAATTTGAGGTTTAAGATTAGAGTTTGAAGATAGAATTTAGGGATTTTATTTTAAATCCTACATGTCAACTAAATATTAGTATAAAATTCAAGTCACAAACTAAATATTAATAAAATAAGTCATGTCATCGGGCTGGTAATGAAAAAACGGATGAGAGACCATAAATGTTCAATGTTTCAAGTTTAGTGAGTAAATTGAAATTTTTTAAATTTCAATGACCAAAATAAGAGTGAGAAGAAAGTTCAGTGATAATTTATGTAATTTAACCTTATAATAATTATATTTCGTTTTTATAAAAAAAAGTGAGATAATTGAAAAAAATATATAAAAGAATAACATTATAGCAATTATATTTAAATATTTAGAAGAATATTAAACTATTATTTCGTGTAAGGTCGGGTAAGTTACTTTTTGCCCCAAATTTGAACTGGACCCGACCTCATCCTAAAAAAACCTAATCCGAACCGAAACTGAAGTTTTTTTTATTTAAAAATAACCTTATAAAATCGGATCGGGTTGAAAACCATCAAGTCTAGGTCAAATGATTATCTCTAGACATATCTTATTGATTTATGGAACGGGATTTGAGATGGATTATAGGGAGTTTTGTTGAAACGAATATGGGTGCATAACCAGAACATATCACTATATCAGTGAAACCCATTAGTGATCAAATTAGATACTTTGTTTAAAATAGAAAAAAAAAATGGAGGAAGGTGTACTCATTTACATGCCATGACTTATTGTCCAGGTTTCCATTTATTGTTAAAATCTCCCACCTTCTGCTAGTCTGTTAGTCCCAATCAATGATTAAAAAGGTTTATGTGTCATTAGGCATCTGTATTTGATACTTTTTCTAGTGTGGAAGTTTAGTTTTTTTGTATGATGTGATGTTTGAATTTAACTTTTTTTATTCTATAGTTGATTTTTTTTCAATATAATTATGTATTTGATAGATGTTATATATTTTAGTATTTGAATTTAATATTTAGAGATGATAAAATTATTCAAATCCGCAATAAGATTCATAAAAAATAGAACGATATCTATACATCATTATAATATTGAGTTAGTTTAATTTCGTTTAGGACAAATGGCGATCGATTTTTATATGTATTTTAAAATATATGAATTTTTGACCGTTGAAAGGTCAGAAAATGTGGCAGTAGAATTCTCACAAAATAGTTTTAGCAGTAATTTTAAAAAATCACTAAAAATTCTACAAGATAAATCAGAAAGTGAGCCTTATATTTCTATAACCGTGCAAAATTTTAGATTCTTTTAAAACAAACGGTGGTCTAATGTGGATGTTTCTTTAAAACAACAATGATTGTAACTTCAAAATTTTGCCATAAATCGTACGAGTTAATTTAAGAGGTAAATTTATATGGTTGGAAAGATTATCGAGTCTAGTTTCTTCTAAAATAAATAAAACATGATTTGGAATTGTAGATTATTAGTTACGTAATTTTCTTTAAAGGTAGTGCATATTGCTATATTTCAATAATTAATATTTTAGTTATATTTTAAGGTTAATTAGTGGTTAAAAATCCCTTAACAATATTAGAAATTTAAAAGGCTTTAAAGGGCTTTATAAAGTGTAAATGACTAAGATATTTGATCAAGCATAATACACTGTCTATTAAGTAAGTTGAAACGAGTACGAAACTCGAATGCCTTTGTTGTATATTTGTGATTATATGTTTAATGTTTCGTTTGCACGCAACTTTCGGGCTTTAATCTAACTAGAGGCCATGTGTGGCACTCGGGATAACACTTCAAACACTCGAGATTATTGACTAGAAGCTATGTGTGGCACTAGAGATAACACTTCAACGAGACACCCGGAATAATTGATTAGTAGCCTGTGTGACGCACGAGACAATACTTCGGACACCCGGGATTTATCTGACTAGCGGCGTGTGTGGCGCAAGACTATCTGGATACTCGATATTTGAGCGCATGTGCAATTTGACAAGTTTGACTATTTAATAAGTTCAATAATTTGACAAGCCTAACAGGTTTAATATGCAAGTAATTTGATTATGTTAATTGTAATGACTCATAATTTGATTATTTGATACTCATGAGTCATGACATGCTTCTATGTATACATTTGATTTCTATGCTTATATTTATGAATTACTTGAAGTATGGTAAATTAGTTGTGTACTACTTAGATCGTAAAGCTTAAGCTTTCGAATTATCTTCTTTTTCATACTAAGATATTTTTGTTCATGTCCGGGGAGCCTCATCGACGAAGGACTTCCAACACCTCGAATACAAAGTACAACACCTTATATGTTTGTTGGCATTGTATTCTTAGAGCTTTATTTGTGTTTTGAGAGTTTGTAATTCAGTTACAACAACAATCTTCAGAGCACTACTCTCCTTACCAGTAACCCCGGTAGAGGAGGATGCCCCATTCTTGGGCTTTCAAATCTTCTGTTTACAGAAATGAGCAACTCCACATCAATAGATGCCATTGATCCATCTCTCAATACATCTTAAATATGCCTACGTATTTTAGAATCTGCAACAATTTCCACACAAACTTTAGCATACTCTAGTTTCTACCTCCCCGCAATAATATTATCCATGTGCAATGGAGGCTATATAACTCAACCCCACACATGTAAATAATTCCAATGATTTTAGATTGGTTTCCATTTACGCAGAATAATTGGATAATTTTGGATATGACAAGTTCCATTCTCCAAAACTCAATCATACCCTCCTGATTGTTATAAACGGGTCATGTTGTTTAAAAAATTACAGTTTAATCACTCAATTAAAATTTTCTTGTAAACATGTCAATCCACCGTTAAAATTGAAACAATTGTCTAACCATGCTTGTTATAATAAAAATTTTAAATTTGATGTTAATTATAAATAATTCAATAAATTAACACTATACATTTAAAATTTACATTAGTGAATTGAATAAATCTATTAGCACGACGTTAGGGTCATAATGTGTTTGTTCTATTAGTTTGTCAATTGTCTAGTAGTGAAATGACTGTGTCTGTCAAGTTACCTCATATGTCAGTTATCGAACTGATAGGCAAAGCAAGGGATGCGACAAGTGGTATAAGGTTGCAATGTCAGAATTTTTAAAGATGTTATTAGATTTATTTAATTATATTTTTTGAATAGAAGTCGTTAGTTTTATTAAAAAAATAAAATATCTAAAATTAAAGTAAGGGTTTAGAACTATCATCGTAAACTAAATACATAATTTGGACATTTTCTTGTAACATTGACACAAGAAACTAGTCACTTTAGATCATACAATGACCACACATGGAAAAGGTTAAAAACTCAACCAGAAGACTCGAACGAAATATAGATACGAACAAATCTGACTGCATCGGCAAACGAACCACAAAAGAGGATCAAGCTACTAAAAGACCACCGAGAATCATAAATCAGAGCTGAGCGTCGTGAGAAAACTATCCACAAACGCAAAGTGCTTATCCACATTTTCTTGATCAATCGCGGCGACGTCAAGTCCAACACTGAGAAAACGTAAAATAAAAAAATGACCAAGAGACCAAGAAAGAAAAAAATGTACCAAAAGATAAAGATAAACGTGTCTTAATGTCAGAGTTATTTTTATTAAAAACTCAAAAAGATAAATAAAAATAAAGATAAAACATAGTAAAAAAAAAGAAAAAGAAAAAGTGAATCGGTAGTCGACAACCATCATCAAAGTCGGTTGAAAGAAAATTTTTGTGACTTTGTATTCGAGAGAAAATGGGTTGCTCCTTATTTGTTTAATTATTTTGAATTATGACCAGATTAATATAATGTATAGATTTTTGGAATAAAAATATTAGTATATTAAGTCATGTACTCATTGTCTCTTTTTCCCTTTACAAAGCAAAGCAACTGCACCTTACTTGGGCATTAATTAAAGAACGGCTTGAGTATCTTTAGTTTGTCTCCTTGATTGTATTTGTATATACATAACAATAACATAACCTCTAGTAACAGCAAAAATGTTCTTACTTGTTTAAAGAGCTTTTACTGTAAAACGTCCCTTTGTCTGCACTCAAAGAACAAGGAGAGCTGCAGATTCATACAAAATCCAACCCCTTTCATTCCTTACTACAAACTCACATAACATAGCTTTATGTTCATCCATCTCTTCATCTTTTGAAATTGAACCATAAAAAATCGATGTCGACTCAAACGCAACAACCCGTTGTGGTTTACCCGAATAATGTGCCGGGTGGGCAAGCGCCGCCATCTCATAGTCACTCTGATGGATCGTTTGGACCAGTTTTTATAGTGCTGGCAGTGATCATTGTTATTTCAGCCATAGCTTGCTTTATCGGAAGAATGTGTAACCGGCGCAGGGATCAAACGAAACCCTCCGACCAAAACCAGAATCATGATTTGGAGCTCGGGATTCCTGGTGCTAAACCACCGGGTGGGAGTGGTGAACCCAGCAAAGGGTTCAAAGTGCCTGGAAATGAGGATCTTGGAGGGCCTAGAATGCCTGAACAAGGGGAACCAATTCCAAGAATCAGAATCCCAGGAAATGGAGATCCTAGAGGACGTAGAGTGCATGCAAATGGGGATCCCACAGGGTTCAGAATGGCTGGACCTAAGCATGTGGACCATGGAGCGCTAAAGCCTAATCCATGATATGTATATATATGATTCAGATTATTTACTTTTTCTTTTTATCTTGAAATTTTCATTCTTCTCCACTTTTTATCTCAATCATTCTTTTTCTCATCCTTTAAACTACGTAGTTTCTTATTGTTATGATATTGCACATGTATTAAGATTTCTTTATATCAAACAATGATTAAAATATTCTGATTTACTCAAAACTATACAAATTTGATTTAGGTAAGTAAAATAATTAAATTTTATGGCCAAATAGTTAAATTATTTACCAATAAAAATGTTTGAAAGTTAGTAAAACAGTTTTAATTTATACTAGTGCAAATAAATTATTCCTATATAAAACTGAGGTTTTTTCTATTATTTTCTCTCCAAACAAAAAAAATCTCGAATTCTCTTTTAAAATCAAAAGGAAATTATATTTTTCAAATGAGAAATGATCCTTAGACGTTTATTCCTTTTTGCATTTTCTAAGTGTTAAATTTTGAAAATAACTTCATCAATATATAATGTGAGAATCCGACATGATGATCGGACAATAACAGGATGGTGAACGGAGGTGAGGAGATAAAGAGTGACGGTTGTTGTAAACCTTAGGATTAAGGTTTCTGTTAAAAGCTTACACAAATAGAAAGAAAATTATATAAAAATTTATTCGAAACGGATAAAAAAGATATATGGCTCATTACACTTGTGGCTTTAAAGCCCAATATAAGTTGTAACTAACCTAATAAGCCTAACAACAACCCTAACAGACTACTAACTAATTACACTTAATTTATTCGAAACGGATAAAAAAGATATATGGCTCTTCTTTTTGTTGAGAGCAAGGCGGTCAAGCTACATGTTCCCAAGTGCAATCTTTAAGCCCTTCTTGAGCAACAAAACACCTTATTTTATCTAGTTAATGGAGAGCAAGGTTGTTAAACACTTAAACTCTCCTTAGAGATATTCTTCCATGACGACTTAGCGGTTAAGCATAAGTTCCATGTTACACTTTGTGAGAGAAGAAGCACCAGATGACAACAATTCCAAAAAACTGATTTCATTCCTAGTATCACAATATTTTTTTACCAAATGATCAGCATTTACCAACGTCCAGTAAATGAAAATCAACAGCAATGCTGCATCTAACAAAATTTGTTCGCAATTCTAGTAGCAAGGAATTGAGCTTACTGCAAACTCTTTCTTGATATAACGAAATCAATAATTTCTTGACACTAGAAGAACCAAGCAGAAAAGGCTCCATTCTTAAAAACAAAATTCAACCAAAAAGAACCAACAAGAATCGTATTCAAGTATCACAAGATAGCTGGAAGGCATACAGAAACAAGAAAAAAAATACTAGCATGCAACAACAAATTCCACCGAAAAAACTAATCAGACCAAGTGAACCACAGTAGCCATTGCTCGTCAATCCGTACTCAACACGTCAAGCAACTTATATCAATTGAAAATGGTAATCCAGTAACTCATACCAGACCTTCAATATAACCATCTATCCTGACACTTAGACATCAATCATAACAAGTAGAACAAAGTGGAGATCGGATTGCAAGAGAATGACTGAAATCGTAGCAAAAGAAAAATGAACAACAAGAAAGAAACCTCGACAGAATTGAAAGATCTCACCAAATCTTCAAGGTCCGTAAAATACATGCAGCAGCGATTATATGAGAACAGAACAATGACCCACAAACATGATGGATCGAAGAACCAGATCTGAAATCGAAAGAAAAACTTGAAACGGCAAAGGAAATGAAGGAGAACAACACGCCAATGAACAATATCTGAACGACAACAACGGAAGGAAAATAAATGGCGTCATGACCGCCGGCGACTGATACCATGTGTGAATTTCGACATGGTGATCGGACGGTGAACAGAGGTGAGGAGATGAAAAGTGACGGTTGTTGTAAACGTTAGGTTTAAGGTTTTTGTTAACAACTTAAACAAATAGAAAGAATCACAATGGATAAAAAAGGATATACGGCTCATTACACTCGTGGCTTTTATAGCCCAATACCAGTAAGTTGTAACTGACCCAACAAGCCCAACAACCTTAACAGACTACTGATTAATTGCTAGGGATATTTAAAATTACTTGACTTGAACTACCTGACTTGACGACCCAATTAAAAGTTACTGGATATTTTTAATGAAAATACTTGATTTTTGGGCCGGGTGCCTAGCCCGTGATTTTTTCCGGGTAGTCGGGCTGAGTCTAGGCCAAATTATTTTAGAATCGAGTGCCCGACCCGGTACTTTAAATATATATTTTTAATTTTAAATTATATTATTATTTTAGGTTCCTTAGTATTTTTACCCTAAAACTAATTTTAATTTTTTAAGTTCATTTAATGTTTGTGTTATGTAAGTTTTAATTTTTTTAAAAAAAATATTTATATCGATTTTTCAATATAAAATTCGAATGAAAAATCATGATCGAAATTTTTTTTTTTTTTTGAATTACAAGAAGCCTACTGGGTAAGCTTAAGAAGGGAAATCCTATGGCTGTGAAGAGCAGCCAAATCCTGATCCAAAATAGGAGCAATGGCAGGAGAGGTTCTGGAAGATCATTGTATCAAAATAGGAGCAATATTGCGATTAATAATTTTAATACATAAACTTTAATATATATATATTCAAATATTTTAAATTTCAAAAAAAATATTTAAATATTTATCTTTTTAAACTTATTTCAATTCACTAATTTTTGTATTTAAATTAAGTATTATAAAATTTTAAATTTTATAAGTTTCTTATGTGATTTTTTTTTTAATTTTTTTTTGGTACAAATTGCTAATTTGTTTTTAGGATTTCTGCGTATATAGTGGATAAGCCGGGTGTGTCGCAGTTCTTTGGTCGCCTTGGCTGGTATGAATTGAAATTCTGCTTATCAAGAAAAAAATGTCTTTGGATGAACTATTTTTCTTGGTTAAATTGCGCTCGTTGTATTGGGTGAAAGCTACGTCGATGGATGTGTCCATTGTGGAGTCCGGGTGGTAGGATAATCTGCGATTATGTTATCAGTCGTGGGGTGATGGTATTAGCCGCGCATATACACATTGTTTGGCAGTCGTTGGTAGCAGAAGTGTTGATGTTCAATGTGGATGGTTCCGCACGAGGTAAGACGGAGAGGGCGGGATGTGGAGGAGTGTTACGTGATGCGTCGAGGTATGTATTGACTATGTTCTCGAGTCCTTTAGGCGTTATAGAGTCGAATGAAGCGGATGTGCGAGCCATTATGGTAGCTTTGGAAATGGTAGTGGAATCGAAATGGGGTGAGGCTTATACGATTGTGATTGAGTATAATTCTCGTGTGGCTGTCACATGGGTTTTGCACGTTGAGTGTCGTCCGTGGCAGTGCTTTCGCGTCATTGATAATGCATGTGCAAGGTTAAAAAATGTGAGTTTTATTAATGTGTAAAAAGAAGCCACCCGCTTAGCAGATGCATTAGCCAAGAGTAGGGTAGAACGTCCATCATAGTTCAAGTAATAAATTAAAGATCGAACATGAGTGGACAGTTACATATCTGTTGATGGCTGCGAGTAGCATTGGCAGAGTTTATGTTTAGCGGTTCTCTGGTCAGGGGAGCTACACGGCTATGAGGATGGTGAGATGCAGGGCTGTTGACTTTATTGTGTCCTTGGCTATCACCTGCTTTGTTGGTTTTGAGGACGTTGTATACAAGTTTAGTATTTTGTTGGTTTGTTTTATAAACATTCAGATATACTCTTTTCCTAATAAGATCATACATATTCAAATAAAAAATAATTCTATTTATGTATTATATAAATTAATTTTTATTACTTATAACTTGTAATTTAGAAAATAATAGTAAAAGATTTTGTCCTAAACACACAATATTGGCGTGACAGTGGTACAATGAACTCAAACTTACTTGGAAAGTATTTTCTTTTTTGCTTTTTTTTTTGGGTTCATTTCTTATTTTCTAATCTAACTTTTAAAATTAATTTCTTTATTTCTAAATATATAATATCTTTTATAAAAATTGGGTAATTTGCACCGGTCATCCCTTTTGTTTGGGACATACTTAATTTTAGTCATTCAATTTAAAAAATTATTACGATCACTTTTGTTTTCGATCGTTATCGTTTCGGTCATCCGAGCGTTAATTTTTTTTATTAAAAATGATAATTTTAATTTTGACCACTAAAATTTTAAAAGTTTGTTTTTTCACATATTTCAAACAAAAAACTATCTTTCTCTCACAAAAAATTTCTAACCCTAACCTTAACCCCCTCCATCTATAGATGTCGTCACTTTCAACCACCATGAGCTATCACCTTGTTATTTTTGTAGAGTTGTTCAAAGCCGACGGCGATGACAATGAGTGTAGGATTTGAGTTAGAAGAGAGGAATGTTTTTTTAAGGATAGGTTTATTTTAGATCTTTTATAGTCCAATATTAATGACCAAAATAATTTTTTTAAATTAAATGACTAAAACAAAATACACTTTAAACAAAATAAACCTTCGATAAGATTACCCATAAAATTCAGAAACGTGGCTACGGATCTTGAGCGACACGACACGACCGTTCACGATTTTTTTTAGCAACGGCGGCACCACAATTGTGTGTTCTAACTTCTATCTTTATTTTTTAATTTTTAAAATAAAAAAAACACATACACACACATGGGTCGGTTAAAATTCAAACCTTTTAAACCTATAAATAGATTACGTAACTGCAGCTTTACTTCCATCTTTGATATTTTCTCTACAGTCTTCCTCCTTTGTGATTAAGAAAAAGATGAATCAAGTTGTTGCAGGAGAAGATCAAGTCTCAGAGATTATGGAGAATGAGGAAATCTCAGATGCTATGTCTGAAAGTAACGAGATTGTTTCAGCTTCGAATTGTTTCCACCACTTTGTTGCCAATGGCTTCTCTAAGCTAGATCAATCTAGCTTAGAAAGTTGCATCATTCAAACGAGCGTATCGCAGAATTTGCATATGGCTAAGAAAACAAGAGTCGTGGCGATTCATAAGAACATGAACACCAGTCGGTCATGGCAAATTCGAGCGCACAGTTTCCGCGTTTCCATAAAGGCGGTGGCTGATAAGTGCGGTGGAGACGCTAACGTTGGGTATGCTTGGTACGGTGCTTCCGGAGATGAGATTTCCGAGATTGTGACGCATGGATTTAGTTGGCGTATTAAGTCCGCCGCCGTTACGCATAACATCTCTCTGTCTCCAGCAAAGCACCTCCTTGACAGGTTAGCTTTTTCAATTGAAAAGTTGTGTAGAGATTTCTGGATCCCCAATTTTGTTTATCTGAAGCCTAATTTACAATTTCCTTTAATTTTTTGCAGTGTATTGTCCTCAACGGTTGATGAAAATGGATTGAGGCATTTGTTGTTATGCCGAGTTATATTGGGGAAGCAAGAAGTGGTGACCGGAGACTCATCCCATCAGTTCCATCCGAGCTCACCGGAGTTTGATTCCGGCGTAGATGATATCTCAGCCCCCACAAAATATATGGTTTGGAATTGTCGCTTGAATTTCAGCATCCTCCCTTGTTACATCGTGAGTTTTGAGGCCCCTTACTTAAGCGGTAAGCACTTTATTGCAAACTTTTGTTTGTGTGTGAATGTGACTCTTAATTTGTTTTTATGCATTAATCTTAGCGATCTTCTCATAATGATTGTGTTTGTTCATCAAGAGTCAAAAATCATCAAGCCTATATCATCATGGATAACGTTTCCCACATTGATTTCCATACTCTCTCGGTTTCTAGATCAATCACGGATGGCTTCCCTCAAAAAGCAATACACAGATTTTAAGGTAATTCTCGAATATGAAAAATACAAGGATACGACTGGATGGAAATCCTCTGTCCCTTTAGCATGTCCTCCTCTATGCCCCACTTTAAAATAATGGTTTAGGGTTCAAAGTTTAAGATTAGGGTATAGAGAATTAAGGGTAGGGTATATTTTTTAGGGTGTACGGTTTAGGATGTCTAAATTAGAGTTAGGATTTAGAATTTAATTTTTAGTGTAGGGCATAAAAGGGACATGATTATGGGGCAGAAGATTTTTGTTCGATACAACTGGTGTGTTAATTATTTATTTCCATATACAGGAAAAAAGGATTACAAGGCCGCAAATGATACAGAGAGTGAAACAAATAGCTGGAAACCAGGGCTTATCTGCCATACTCAAAATGTACACAGACAAGGTTTAGTTCAACTGTTGCACTTTTGCCTTTAACAACTTGCTCTGCAAGCTTTGAGTTCACTGTTGATTTTTTTTTATCATTTCATTAATATAATATCCCTATTTGAAATCAGGTCATACACTTTCCGTGACATGGTAGTTATCTTTTCTAAAGCATTGAGGTCAGAGTGGTCCAGCAAAGTGTTTTGGTTTCTTTAAATAGTTTAGTGTGCAAATCGGGTTAACTTGTTTGCGAAGAAAACACCAGGCCCCAGGGGATTAAGTGGATATCTCAACTTTCTAATTTCAATTTGAAGTTAATTGACCGGGTTTCAGATATGTTTGCATAATTTGTAGGCCAAAAGGTGAGAGAAATAATAAGTAATGTATAATATGCAGGATCTTCAAGTTAGCAGCAGCAGCAGCAGAAGAAGGGCGGTGATGCGAGTAGTTTGATAATAGGAGTGGGTTTGGAAGTGGAATCTTTCAGCCATTGCTATACTTGTAACCTTTCAGTTCTGAGTAAATAATTCTGGGTAATTCTATTTAGTTTATCAGCTTCACATAAGAGTCCACAGGCCATTTGACTTGCCAAACTATTTTTTGAGCTCTTAACTTTGAAAATTACCATGCCTTAACTCTTAAGTTTAAATTAATCTATCAAAAGGCTTTTAGAATGAAATTACACATTCAACTCCATTTGATTTTATTATAAAAAGATGGATATTTGAAATCGTTCAATTAAATTTGAAATTACTTAAATATAAAATAATTTAAACAATTAATTCAAATGATATGAACTTAAAACAAGCCAATTTTTACCTAAATATTACTTTTGAGTTTTTTTTATTCTAAAAATAGAGAAACTTGAATTTTATTTCCCAATCTAGTGAACTTTGCTATTCATTTTGTAAAGACTAGTAGACTACAAGAAAAAGGGGTTTATAGTACTGGTATGAGAAAAATACTGTTCAAAGTAGTGATCTTGGGGTTTCAAAAAGTGAACAGTAAAGTTTACTAAACTGAAAAATAAAATCTAACGTTCTTTATTTTAGGAATAAAAAAATTTAAAAAGTAATATTTGAGTAAAAATTTCACATTACGCAATTATAAATTTATTCTAAAATAATAAATAAATGTATGTTTTATATAGTGATTCTATTACTGAAAAAAATAAAAAATAAAATTGTTTTTAAGTTATATTTTTTATGACAAACAAATTGACAGGAAAAATAATTTCAAATAAAAACGTATGTTTTTTAAGTCTTGGGATAATCCTTTAGTTGAAGGGGTAGGGGACTAGGGCAGTGGCTAAAACACCATTCGATTAACCGAACCACAGTAAATAAACTCTACACCCCGCAACACCGTACCATCTTACGGTCCTTGCAGAGTTGTTGCAACACGAAAATAATGACCTCTAGTACCTTAAGTTGAATGTGAAAACAGTGATTTTGGTACAAGAAAAGTTTCAATTTTTTAAAGTGATATATGTGTTTTTATTCAATTTGACACTTAACATTAATATTTTCTTGTATGATATTTGTGTTTTTTTATCAAATGATGGATTTCATTAAACAAAGACAAGCAAGATAAAAAAAAAGTACCGAAGGCCCAAATCAGCATGCTACAAACCGAGCAATAAAAAGAAAAACAGAACATAGTCTAACAAGGTGATGAGAGATCCTAACTAGAGGAGCTAAAGCAGGTAGCAGGGGCATCAATGGCGAAAGAGCGAAATTGTGTGTTATGACCAACGGTAGGTCAACCAAACAAAAAGTCCTTGGAAACTAGATGCTCCGACAGAGATTAAGGGGTCGAATGACGTTGACGCGAACATAAGAGTGGAGAAACTATCGAAATAGTTAAGGTTTTTGGAGAGGGACAAAGGAGGGATGAAACCTGAGAGTCACAACATACATCTACAACAACTAAAAGGGACCAAAAAGACCAAATATGAGAGTGGAGGGTGGAAGGAGAAAAAATGGGGAAATACTTCTCTAATCCGTTAGCTACCCCTCGAAAAAAGCGCAACCGACTCGGAGACAGAAAACTCACATCGAACGATCAAAGGACTCCACAAAAATGATCAAGTTTGAACCGAAACATAGAAAAAAGACCAAACCTATAAGTGGGAGAGTGAAAGGAGAAGAAAAAAAGGGGAGGTGACAGACGCTCAAGAGCCCCAGCAGCGTCACACAAATGTACGAAAAATGAAGAAAGCCTAGTTTTTTCTGGTTTGAACCAAAGTTATCCACCGTCGATAGCAGCGACTAATCCCCTCGCCGCGGGTGCTCTCATTAAGAGATAAACGAATGGCCATGAAATGTACTCCATTCACATGGTCTTTACCCTCTTCACAAAAGACATATCTGATAGGATGTGCAGCGCCATCGTTTATATATATACAAGACCTCCATTTTCCTTTCCGATATGGGACTAATGTCCCTGCCTCCTCCCAGACGTGACATTTTCCCCACTCAACCTCGTGATGTCTTTGTCACGAGGAAACCACGCTCATGATAAGCCATTATCAAGGTTGTTCACCCAGCCTACCCCACTCATGGGCGCTCGGCGTGAAATTCATAGTCAAATAGTCGTTTTAATACTACTTGTCACGGGACCATTACGCTCTTTCCAAAAGACTGATATTTGTGTTTTTTCATGTGACACTTAAATTTGACTTTATATTTAATTTTTACAAGTTTAACGTATGGTGATATAACATTTTAATAATTAATAAGATTACAACATCACATGTTAAGCTAATAAATTTGAATATCGTATTTAAGAAAGAAAATATTATAAATTAGAGTACTGCTTTAACTCCAAATAAGCACAAATATCATATGAAAAATGTAAAATGTGGATGCCAAATCATATATCAAGTGACTCGGAAAAAGATACATGAAATGGGCGAAATGTGATTGAAATGGAAATTTGGTTGACTAAAGTTCTTTTTCTTTTATCGAATAATAGTAGACTAAATTGAATCTGTTTGTATTGGTTGCGTGTTGTTGGCAGTAAAAATCCTGGTCCTGTCGTACCCTTTCCCCTCTTATACACTGTGTGGTATGTATGATTAATTATTGGCAATTTTGGGTGAAAAACCCCTTTTTAATTATTATCTGCAAAAATGGCTCCCAAGTACTATTATTTGGCAAAATGACCCACTTTCTTGCCAGGTCGACCGACCTCGCGTTTTGTAGGACGCGAGGTACGACATCGCGTTCTGCAGAACGCGATTTTAGTCGACGTGGCGTTGCAGTCCGTGTTAACGGTTTCACAGTGCCTCGCGTTCTGCAGAACGCGAGGTCCCCGAGAAATTGAAAAGGCGGCTGGAATATATCGCACGGACCTCGCGTCCTGTAGGACGCGAGGTCTGTGCATTTCCAGCCTGAACCACAAGCAAAAACATGCGTAAGTAGGCCTGTTCGAACCCAATTTCGAGCGTGTAAATGGTATATTTTTAGCGATCATCGAGTTTGGGGTTGTAGTACTGAAAATTGTCTATCGTATGATACCAACATGGTTAATTTCCGTCCATTCTACAATGGTTTAAAATGGCTTCGAAAACCCTATGCTAGCATACTTTTTTTATTGAAGTTGTATTTCAACTAATGTCGATTTTCGGTTTTTTAATCCTATTAAATTTATTAAAAACAAAAATTAAATAAACATTATAAAGTTTAATTATAATATGCAAACAAAATTATAATTCATAAACAAAATTAGAATACGACATTTTAAAATTTAAAAGTGTTTTACATAAATATTAAAAACATAAGTAGAAAACAACAAAAAAAAAACTAAAAATGCCTATGTCCACCCGTTCCGCAGTCGGGTGGATGACGCTGGCGATCCGGATTCCTCCTCGGTCCATCGTGTGGTGGTCCCTGGTCCCTATCATCCTGACCATCGTGCGCGATCTGCGGATCTGTGCTGGGCCTACGCGGGGAGTAAAACAAACTACCTATCGGCGTATTCTCCACCATCGGAAACTCATACTGAGGTGGATAATCGATAAGCATAAGGTCAGTCGTGGGCGTATGGGGGCGATAGGCATCAGTGGAGCCGTACTGGGGTGGAGGCATCGTCTACTCGAAAGTCGATGGACCGCTATGCAATGGTGGGGCAGAAGATGATGCCCCTGGAGTGTCATATCGTGGTCTCAGACCGCGGTGCGTCGACTACCTCTAGGTCTGCCTCTGGCTCTGTGTCTGGCTCGCTCGCCCGCTCCCGCGTGGGCGGTTTTGGGGTCGCTGGGGAAGCCCTGCTTCGAGCTCGGCCGGAGTAAGGATATGTGGCATCCCATTGTCCCTATACCACTGGTCATAATTGAAAGTGACCAAAGGACCCCCTACCATAATTGGTTGGAGAAACTCTGGGCGTCTGAGAAATCGTTGAGCCCAAAGCGCTATCCAGATAGCATGGTGCTCGGCCCAGTCAATCTCCGTCTTCCCCTGACGCGTAAGATTGTGGAACTCGTCCATATTTTGCAGAGGGCGTGGAACATTTTGGACGTACCCGAACTGTCGGAGTACCCTATCCGCAGAATGCCACACGCAAATTTCGTAGTTCAGCAGCGGCACGACGGAAATCCAGAGGTCTCGCTCTTGCACAATATCTGCTGGAGTAATGATGCGAATCTCTTCTGAATCGTAGGGCCTCCACACGAACTAAAAAGAATGAAAAAGTTAGTAAAATTTATATATGAAATATTATTGGAACAAATAGTATGGAAAAAACCAAAATAATTGTTGAATTACCTTGTCCTCCGTCAAGGCATCGAATGTATGTCTGTATGCTTTCTGGGAGTCCGGCAGGCCGGCGTGGGATAGTCCGGTGGTCCACCTTTAAATAATGAAAAAGATCGTTAAATAAAATAATTGAATAAAAAAAATATAGTAGATTATGTAGTACCTCCGTAGAAGCGGAAATGACAGAGGACTGGGAATCCTAAGCTGTGGTGCCAAAGTAGGGATCCGAAGCCAAACCCAAGCATGCAGGAATAAACAGCATCCTCCCATCGTTGCTTTGGAGGCGTCAACGTTTCTGCAGAGGTCTCTGATAAGAAACGCCAAGACAGCTGACCCCCAAGATTTTCGTCCAGACTCGTCTAAATTTGTCAGATGACGAAGCCACATAACGTGCACTTTGTTGCGAGTTTTGTCGGGCATTAATATCCCGCCAATAATGCGCAAGATGTGGGCTCGCGCACACCGCTGTGAAAATATAAATTAATAAAGGCATCCTAATTAAAAAATTGTAAGTTCATCCTAAATAAAAAAATTGCAAGTATCCTAAATATTTAATGTAGGCAACCTAAATATTTAATAAAGTATCCTAAATAGTTACTGAATTCATCCTAAAAATTTATCCTACATATTTATAATTCATCCTAAATATTTATTAAAAAGATCCTAAATATTGTCTGAATTCATCATAAAAAATTCATAAAGCAGCCTAATGTGCAAATAAATAATTTTAATTTAATAATAAATGTAATAAAAGCATACTAAATATAATAAAAAAATACCTGAAGTGCAACTTCATCCGCATCGGGGGGAGGGTTTCCAAACTGCTCCTCCAAGTACGGTAGAGAAATTTTCCCTCCGTCCCACGCTCTATCAGGGGGCATCACGCCCATTTGTTCAGCAAATAGGATTGGCCAATGCGCCACCGCTATACCAGTAATAACACTGCCATTTATAGGCAACCCCAGAATGTAGGCAACATCCTCCAACGTAATTGTTGCCTCGCCAAATGGAAGATGAAACGTGTGCGTCTCGGGTCTCCACCGTTCTATCAGCGCGCTGATCAACGACGGTCTAACCTTCACCCCCTATATAGCGAGCTATGTGCCCAAAACCAGCCTGCTCAATCAAACGCATAACAGCAGGAACGGGTGCGACGGTGATACGATTAATGTAACATTGTAAGTTACGTTCGTATCCCTGGAAAAAAATAAAATAAAATAGTTAGTAAAAATAAAAAAATTTAATTTAATTACCAAATTTAGAATATAAAAGGGAAAAAAATAATACCTCTTCATTGTTTCGCCAATATTCACTGCAGTGACTCGCTTGGTTGCGTATTAAGGGCTCCATGTGATCGAACGATATATAAAAGTTGCTGACAAATTTTTGTAAAATTTCTATAGAACTCGCGTTCTGTGGAGGATTTTAGAAAAAAAACCTCCAATTTATAGAGGACCTCGCGTCGTTTGGGATGCGAGGTTAATGAACCTCGCGTTCTGTAGAACGCGATATTCATGGACCTCGCGTCCTATAGAACGCGAGGTTCATTGAAAAGGCGCGTCAGTGAACAGACGCGTGAACTGAACGGTCAGAAGGGACCTCGCGTCCTATAGAATGCGAGGTTCTAAAGAAATCGCGTTCTACAGAACGTGAGGTCGTGGGGTTTTTTAAACAGAAAGTTTTAAGGCGGGAAACTCATTTAATATTACAATGTTTATTTATAATAATAACAATAAAAATAATAAAAAAAAAATTAATTAAAATAATAATAATATTATTATTAATAATAACAACAATAATAATAAATGATACTAACAATAAAAATTATTAGTATGATAGTAATAATAATAACAATAATAATAATAACAATAATAATAAGAACAATAATAATAATAACAATAATGAATCATACTAAATACGCGTTATGTTTTCAGTAGTAACTAAAAATAACGACATAGCGCAATATTTTGGAAGTTAAATTAAAACAAAACTTCCAAAATATGCGCTATGTTCCCATTAGTAGCTGCAAGCGAAAACTGCGTACGTGAATACAGAAAAAAATTTATGTTGGTGCTCCTTGCCTCTCCTAGAGTTTGCTATTTATAGAAGGAGGGGAGTATGATGACGTGGAAACCTCGCGTCCTGTAGGACGCGAGGTCTTTCTTACCTCGCGTTGTACAGAACGCGAGGTCTATGAGATGTTTGTATATATATGCAGGGAGATGAATTTTTGTAAGCAGTTCTGTTTAGTTTAGGTGAGTTGAATATGAGTTCGTGTAATGCTGCGTTTTTTGCCGTTGCAATTTTTATGTCCGAAATATTGTTCATTTATGATAGTTTTAGTTCACTTAAAGATTTGTGTGCCGCGGGGGTACATACCTTAATATTTACCGACATATCGCAATATTTTGGAGGTTGTATGCTGCAGTAGTGGCTTCAATGACAGCTTCTGTAGCCGCCGTCGAGAGGATCCCCGGCTACAGTTTTGAAAAGAAATGACTTTTAGGAAGCGGGGGCGGATTCAGATCGACATTTTCAGATGCGGCGGGTGCCGATTACATTTGTTAATGTGGATCAAAGCTGCTACCATTTACTCATTTCAGATGCGGCGTGGCAGCCAACATTTACATCTGGATTTCGCTCTCTGCTTCTTTCAGTCGGGACCTCCGATCAAATTTGCCCGCTAGAGCTGCTGAATATATTGTTTCGAATTTTATAGATAATTTATGTAGTTGTCTTAATTTACTTATTAAATAATACATGTTGAAAGTTTTGTTAAATGAAATGCGACTTAAATTTACTTATGTGGTATTTTTCCTTTCCTATAAATACCCACGAATTCCACCATCATTTACTCATTCCAAATTCTCTCTAAACACCCAATCCTTGCTCACCTTATGGCAAAATTTAAGGCAACATTTTATTTTCTCGATACTTATTTTGAGTCAACAATCACCGGCAAAATGTCACTGAAAGATTTAATACAGTTGACAACAATCGAGGTTAGTAAACACACCGACAAACAAATTGTGGCCATGGAATGTCGAATCCCAACACCGTCAGCTAATGAAACGCACTACGTTATGAAGCTTACGAACGAAACAGACGTTCGTAACATGTATGACCGTCTCAATTCCGTCGGAGCTAGAGACGTCGATTTCAATGTTAAGTTTATCAACGCCGGCGAAGGTAGTACGTCTGCACCCGTAGAACCTGCTCCGAACACTGAACACGCACCGTCTTCACCGGATGTTGATGCGGTTGTGGAGGAGCTGCAACTTTTTATGTACAGGCGTAGACAAAGAAAACAACAGATGATCGAAGAACTAAACCTAAGTTCAGACGTGTCCACTGACTACGATGATTCGGATTAACCATTAACTTATGAAATGATCTTCCAATTATGTTATATGACGTCTTATTTCATCCTTTATTAATGTTAAACGGACTTCAAGTTATGTAAAACTACTAGTACTCAATTACATTATAGGCACCAGTAGTAGTATTCAATTACAAGACTAAAATTGTCTCAAATTCTCGAACATGTTCTCAATTACACAAACAAACAAATAGTAAATAGTACGGTTATTATAACTTCTGACGGAATATCTGAAACAAAGCATTTAAAGTGACATCGCGTTCTATAGAACGCGATGTCTTTAGAACATTGCGTTCTATAGAACGCGAGGTACTAATATCGCGTTCTATAGAACGCGAGGTACTGGTTTACCCTGCCTCCCATCAAATCTATCCCTTACTTGTCGAAAGTTAGGGGACTGCCTCTCAGGCACACACACGCCATTCCTGCCTCCCATCAAATCTATCCTTTACCTGCTTATCGGTTTTAGGTAATGGACAAGCAAAGTTACCTCTCTGAACCATTGTTTGCCTTACACAACCAGATTCTCCTGGATTGCAAGGGTCAATAATTTTGCCTATATATGAAGAAGAACCATAAAACGAAAATATAAGTTTCAATTGGTAATCAATTCCTAGAATTTTCTAAGTATCAAAATTTCAAGTCTTTCATAAAATATTCAAATGGCTGGACGAGGCGTTACTACGCAAGTTTACTACGATGGGCAGATATTCGAGGGTACCGAACTCGGCGTCCTTTTTCACTGCGAAGATCCGGTAACGATAAAGCTTCCGAGGAGATTATCGTTCAAGAAGTTGGTCAAGGAACTGGAGGAAAAAGTTCCTCATTACGATAATCATCGTTTGTCCGACGTGAAGTATCGGGTGCCAATATCTATAGACCCTTTAGAGTACTCTGTATGCCAAATTGCGGAAAATGCTGATGTGCAAATGATGATGGAAGCCCACTTCGAGTATTCAATTGAGGGGCCCCTCGAGCTGTATGTATCGTTCTCCGAGTCTAATCCAGTTGTCGAAATACCAAGCTGGGGCCGGGCAAATTTCGACTTCGATCCGAATGCCAACGTTGATAGCCCGACCGCAGGTCTACGACGTGATTTTGGCCTACTCTGTCGAGACAACGAAGTTGGTGCATCGTCATCTGCTCCTCCAAGGTAGTCCTGCGTAGCTAGTATCGGGTTCGACCTGAACCAACCCCCAAACGATGAATTCGATGCACCAACAAATGCATCGTACAGTCCATACAATCCATACAATCCTTATAGTTTTAGTGGGGAGGGAACGTCGGCTCCTTACGTTACGCAAGACCATGAAGCATCATATGGCCGGCACTCAATGTATGTCCCTGGCACCGACTACGGTCAACCATCTATGGGGAGACATTCTTCTTTTGGGGGTGAGGGAGCGTCGTCTTCTTACGCTATGCACGACCATGATTCATCATATGGACGACACTCAACGTATGTCCCTAGCACAGAGTACGTTCAACCATCAATGGGAATACATTCTTCTTATGGTGATCTTGATTTTGGTCTTGGAAATGAGGTTCCTGAGCGATCTCGTGAGAGGTCTCCCGCTCATCGACCCCAATCCTCGCCTCAAAGGGTAGTGATTCCAGAAGCTCTACTATTCCAGCTCCCGGAGGATGCTTCTGACGAAGAACCGATTAGAGAACCCGGGCCAGACGGAGACGAGCTGGGGCCATTCTATCCCGAACCAGAAGACTTGACAGAGTTACCAGAAGACCCAGAAGACACTGTCGTTCCACCACCAGATTTGGACGAAGAACCGACTGCGACCAACTTTCCTGTAGACGCAAGACCAATTTCTATGTTCCAGCCACCATCCCACTTCACAACGGTTGATATGGATGCAATGGACGTCCCTGATTTTCTCCATGACGACACAATAGATGGCCGAGTCCACCGTTCTGATGGTGAACTAAGAATTGGTATGGCGTTCGCGAAGAAGGAAATTACGGTGGCGGCAGTTAAGCAGTACAACCTTCGTCATAATGTTGAGACGACGGTTAAGAAAACCCAAGCCAAATACTACAAGGCTCACTGCGTCCAAAAGGATCAAGGCTGTAAATGGAAAATCCGTATATCAGAGTTGAAGAGGGCAGGCAACCGTTGGAAAATAACAAAACTTGAGGGGCCCCATACATGCACCGTTTCTAGCCTCAACTAGGATCACAAGAACCTGGATGCAAAGTACCTCGCAGACATCTTTTCCACACTGGTGAAAACAAATCCCACTGTGTCGGTCCCCACATGTCAGGCTGCAGCTCAAGCTGTCACCGGCTTCCGTCCAGGTTATTCGAAAGCATGGTATGCAAGGAAAAAGGCCAAAGAGGAATTGTATGGCCGATGGGAGGAATCTTACATAGAGTTGCGCCCGTGGCTCAATCTCCTGCAGAAACACATCCCCAGAATGGTTGTCAAACTTGATACGATTCTGGCATACGAAAATGATCGTGTCGTCCGAGGTGTTTGTCAATTCCACCGGTTATTTTGGACTTTCCCCCAGTGCATCAACGCATTCAAGCACTGCAAACCGATGGTCCAAATCGACGGCACATGGTTGTACGGAAAATATACACAGATCCTACTTCTAGCTATAGCACAGGACGGCAATCGCAAATGCGTTCCTGTTGCATTCGCAATCGACCCGAAGGAGGATATGGAGTCTTGGACGTTCTTCCTTACGAACCTACGAAAATATGTCCTTGATCCTGTAATACGAAGAAGAAGGGATGAAGGGGTGTGTGTTATTTCTGACAGAAGCACAGCGCTGCTGTGGGCGATACAAAATTTGGGTGACTATTGGAAGCCTCCATACATTCACCACCGTTTCTGCTTGCGGCACATAGCCGCAAACTACCTGCTGCAATACAAGAACCATGATGAACGTCAAATGGTGCTCGATATGGGTACGTCCTTATGGCATTTTCATTTACTATATTATTTCTTACTCCCTTTTATTATTTCTTACTCCCATAACTATTCAACTATCATTCCGTAGGCAACTCGCACTACAAACAAGAGGTGGCTGACCTGCTCGAGGAATTGAGAGCGAGAAACAAAAAAGGCGCATAATACCTTGAAAAAATCCCAAAGGAAAAATGGCTTCGATCGTATGACGAGGGTAAACGTTATGGTCACATGACAACGAACTTGGCTGAGGCAGTGAACTCATCACTGAATGGAGTTCGGCAGTTGCCTATCACTTCCATTGTCAAAGCCACCTATTATCGTTTAGCTACCCTTTTTGCAACCTTGGGCAGGCAAGCAGCTGAGTACATGGCAGGTGGACACAAAGTCCATCCAGATTTCTGCTCAAGACTGCATATTCAATTGGCCCAATCAAGACAAGTGCAAGCAACTTTCTTCTCGCGAGAAGGACACTTGTTTCGTGTTGCGGAATTTTCCAGGCGGATAGAAGGCATTCAGCACAACGCTTACGTTGTAGATCTGAGGGAAAATGCCTGCGAGTGCGGAATATTCCAAACTTTCAAATACCCGTGCGCACACGCCATTGCTGCTTGCACTAACCAACGAATAGAATACATGCATATGGTTGATCTGGTATACTTACTCAAAACGGTGCTTAAAGTTTACGAAAAAGAGTTTCCTCCAATCGGAAATGAGGTTGATCCAAATGCTGTGGACACTGAACCGATCATACGCCCAGATCCAGCACTACTACGAGCCAAAGGACGTCCACCTTCTACAAGAATATATTGTGCCGACGATTTGGTCGAACATCGAGAGAAAACCGGACAAAAGAAGCATTGTTCTATATGTCGAAATACTGGGCACACAGCTCCTAAGTGTCCTAATCGCTCAGCCCCTTGTATTAATTAATTATTTTTAATTTGTATATGTGAGTTCGCACATGACAATCTAATCAATAAAGTCAGTCCACTTCGATTTATACAATCCTTCATCTTATATTTTCAATCATTCAAAAAATATGTTATGATAGTGTTTTCGAACAACTTTAAATCAGCGTACAATGGACGAAAATTGACCGTGTCAGTGTCATACGATAGAGAATTTCCAGTACTACAACCCCAAACTCGATGTTACCTAAAAATTTAAAATTTATACATATGAAATTCTGCTCGAACATGCCTATCGACATTAGTTGAAATACAACTTCAATAAAAAAAAGTATGCTAGCATAGGGTTTTCGAAGCCATTTTAAACCATTGTAAAATGGACGGAAATTAACCATGTTGGTATCATACGATAGACATTTTTCAGTACTACGACCCCAAACTCGATGATCGCTAAAAATATACCATTTACACGCTCGAAATTGGGTTCGAACAGGCCTACTTACGCATGTTTTTGCTTGTGGTTCAGGCTGGAAATGCACAGACCTCGCGTCCTACAGAACGCGAGGTCCGTGCGATATATTCCAGCCGCCTTTTCAATTTCTTGGGGACCTCGCGTTCTGCAGAACGCGAGGTACTTTGAAACCGTTAACACGGACTGCAACGCCACGTCGACTAAAATCGCGTTCTGCAGAACGCGATGTCGTACCTCGCATCCTACAAAACGCGAGGTCGGTCGACCTGGCAAGAAAGGGGGTCATTTTGCCAAATAATAGTACTTGGGAGCCATTTTTGCAGATAATAATTAAAAAGGGGTTTTTCAGCCAAAATTGCCTTAATTATTTGACACATTTTTGTGTTATATTTATAAAATCAAACCTAATTAAAAGGGTTATTAGTTAGATATTTAAGTTTACTGGTAGAGTTTAAAAAAACCACTTACAATATTAATTTATATATTGCAATTTGAATCAAAACTAAAAATTTAATGATAATATTGAAGCAATTGAAAGTTTAGTTACTAAATTAAATAATTGATCAAAGTTTAATGACTATTTATGAACTTTACCCTATATATTAGCCATAAAGTCAAAAAATGTCTCTAATGTTTGATTGAATAGTCACTTTGGTCCCTATTATTTTTAGAGCAATTCAACCCTCAACGTTTTATTTTAGGTCAAAATGACCTCTCTGCGGATGAAAACGGTTAGTCAACTGGCGGTAAATGACTTTAAATGACGGGACAAACCTATATGACAGTGTAAGCTGACATGACAATATCATATAAACAAATGTGTTGACTTGAAAAAAACGTTACATTAGCAAATGTAAATAATTAATAAAATTTGGTGATTTAAAGCACAAAGTTGTGCTTGGTGCAGTGGCTAAGCCACTGCCTTTACTCAAGTATTGCCCAGGTTTGATCCACCCCAAAGCATGTTGAGGTATCACCACCTCATTGGAAGAGAAAAATAAATTAATAAAATTAAATATAAATAATTAAAGTCTTAAAATAAGGTGTTGACACGTGTCACCACCTAATTAAATAATTTATTATTTTATTAATTTAAAATTAAGACTAAACTGAAAGAATGTATAAATAACATGGACCAAATGTGTAATTTAAAAATTTTCCCGTTAATTGCTACGTGGTTGTTTCGTCACTTCACCGTTAGGTTATTAATGGCGGTGGTCAAAATAGGTTAATTTTATGAGTTTGATAGTTTAATTGACGAGTTTATTAGTTCGGTGGTGAAAATAAAAATTCTCAATTAATTCGGTGATAAATGGTTAACCATTCAATTTTTTAGTGTTAAACAAATAAGACATAGAAAGAGCATCCTAAAAGGCTAAAAGAAAAAGGTAGATGGTTTTTGTTGGATGTGTTAAGGAAGCTTCCAGATGAATATGGACTTCAGTCGGTTGGGCTGTTATATTGTTGTAACCGTTTAACAAATATAACTGAGGCCCTAACTGAAATTTAACCATCTGCTCTTTAGCTGATGGTCTATCAGTTGGGCTATATAAACCCTGAATGGGTACTGGCCCAAATATCTTTTGGCCTACACAGTTAATCCAAACCCATTCTTTCTTTCTTTTCTGTTTGGATCAAAATATCAGAGAACCTAGGGCTTCGACTTTCTCTTTTCTTTTCTTTCTCCGTTCACCGTTCTTCTTTTCCGATCTATTCTTCTCATCGGAGTTATCTCAATATGGTATCAGAGCTTCTGATTCTCGTGGCCTGAAAAGATTTCTGATACTCTGCGAGTTGTCTGTTCGTTTATCTGTTTTCTGATTGAGTTCTGTGATTCTCGCGTCGTGTGTGCGTTTGAGTCTACGGTGGTTCATCTTTGTTCTTGAGATCTTGCTTTTGCTTCTACATGGCTCCAGAGGTCATTGATAGCTTGAATCTGGAAGATCAGATTGGTTCGATCCAGATCAGCGCCGACTCCAACAGTCCGACGTTTGCAAACAAGCAAGTCAGTCTCAAGCTCGATGATACGAATTTCCTTTTATGGAAACAGCAAGTCATTCTGATGATTCGAGGTAATGAACTCGAACATTATCTTGATCCTGATACTCTTGTGCCTTCAAAGATTGTTAAGGATTCTTCTGGCAAACTGATTTTGAATCCTGAGTTTCGTCGGTTCAAAAAAGAAGACAATGCACTGGCTTCATGGCTTCTTTCCACCATAAGCCCTCGTGTGTTGCCGCAACTTGTGGGAGCAGAAACTTCTGCTGCTATTTGGTCCACGGTACTGAATTCGTATTCAAAGTTTTCTACCACGAAAGTCATGAATCTCCACTGTCGGTTGAGAGCGTTGAAGAAGGGAACTCTATCTGTTCGTGAGTATACAACACAAATTAAGGAGATTTGTGATCTATTGGCCACCAGTGGAAGTCCAGTGGCTGAAGTCGAGCAGATTGCTACAGTTCTAAATGGCCTAACTCCGGAGTTCGATCCATTTGTGGCAGTTATTACTATGAGTCGTGAACCATATACCTTGGAAGCTGTCGTTTCTGGGCTAATTGATGCTGAGTCTCGTTTGGTTGATACGGTTCGTCTGCCTATTGGTATCAACTTGACACAAGCTGATGATGATCGTTCGCGTGACAACTATGTGGCTGGCAGAGAAGGTAATCGATTGCCGTATGCTTCTAAGCAGTCTCAGCAATCTCTACAGTCACGGAACACTTCTCAGTCAGGAGGGAGGTTTAGAGGTGGCCGTCCCAGACCTCAGTGCCAGCTCTGTGGAAAACTAGGGCATCTAGTTGACCGTTGCTGGCACCGCTTTGATCAGAGCTTTAAAGGTATTTTGTCTCAGCAGTCAAAGGAGACCAATGCTACGCAAGCTAATTTGTGCCGGTATGAAGAGGTTTCTGATGATGTGTGCTATAATCCTTTTGTGGGAGTAGCGTCTGGTGCCAGTGATGAGAAGTTGGAGGATACTACTGACACTGCTCAGGTGAATTCGTTAATTGCCAAAGGTTTGCTTACTCTGGATGACAAGTGATTCCCAGACTCAGGGGCAACACACCATGTCACCAAGAGCTTCAATCTGGCTCAGTCTGGTCAGCAGTACTCAGGCAATGGTAAGGTTTATCTAGGTGATGGTTCTACCCTTCCTATTACTCATGTTGGTGCTTGCTCTATTACTACATCTGCTAGACCTCTAGTTCTTGAAAGACTATTATGTGTGCCTAAAATAACTAGAAATCTGCTCTCTGTCTCTCGGTTCACTAGTGATAATGCTGTTTTTGTTGAGTTTCATGCTGACAGATGTTTTGTCAAGGATGAGGTGACTGGTGCTGTGTTGTTACAAGGTACTTTAGATGAGGGTATTTATAGTTTCTCCTTTACTTCATCCACAACTGCTCAAGATTCTGTTTGCAATAATGTTTCTACTCAAGGTTTGCCTGCTGTTTGCAATAATTCTGCTGCTGTTTGTGATAACTCTGCTGCTGTTTGTAATAGTTCTGTTCCTGTTTGTAATAATTCTTTTGTTCAATCTTCCTATTGGTTGTGGCACCAGAGGCTGGGCCACCCTGCTCAGCATGTTGTTAGTACTATTTTAAATAAAACCTTTACTGTTGATAAGGGCATACTGTGTCATGCTTGTCAGTTAGGAAAGAGTACTAGGTTACCTTTTGCTAAATCTAATATTGTGTACTCTAGGCCTTTTGAGCTTGTTGAGGCAGATGTGTGGGGTCCTTCTCCAGTAAAATCTGTAGGGTATCAATATTATGTTTCTTTTGTTGATATGTATTTCAGAAATTGTTGGTTGTTTTTGTTAAAACATAAGTCTGAGGTGCGTTCTGCTTTTACTATGTTTGCTGCTATTGTTGAGAACCAGTTTTCTGCGAAAATTTTGGCTCTTCAGACTGATGGGGGGTGAATTTGTTGGGTTATCTTCTGAGTTAGCTAAGAGAGGTATTCAGCATCGTTTTACTTGCCCGTATACATCATCACAAAATGGTTCTGTGGAAAGGAAACACAGACATATTATTGATATGACCCTCACTCTGTTAGCCACTGCCTCTGTACCCTTTCAATACTGGTCGTTTGCTGTGTTAAGTGCAGTGTATCTCATTAACAGATTACCTACAGATACTTTAGAGGGTCTATCTCCTCATGAGAAGTTATATGGTAGAAAACCTGACTATAGTACCCTTCGTGTCTTTGGTTCTCAATGTTATCCCTGTTTGAGAGACTATAATAAGCACAAGTTTGATTATAGGTCTAAATCCTGTGTCTTTTTGGGTTACACACCCAAGCACAAGGGTTATCAATGTATGGACTCCACTGGTCGTATCTATGTCTCTCGTCATGTCAAGTTCAATGAACAGATTTTTCCTTTTGCTAATAGATCACCCACTGTTGGCTCAAATGCTTTTGGCACTTCATTTTCTTCTAGCTCTTCTTCAGCTACTTTTCAACCTTCAGCTCCTCTCAATATTCCTTCCTCACATCAGTGTAGTCACCCTTCTTCTTCAAACTTCAATACTACTTCTCCTGGATGTGTTCCTCTTGATACCTCTTCTTTGCCTTCCTCATCTTTTGCTGAGAGGTCTACTGCAGCTGGTTTAGAAAGGGAAGATGCTGCTGTGCCTCTCTCTGATGAACTTCATCCTGGGCCTTCTGCAGCTGGTTTAGAAAGGGAAGGTGTTGCAGGGCCTCACTCTGATGGAATTCATTCTGGGTCACCTGCAGCTGGTTTAGAAAGGGATGATGCTGCAGGACCTCACTTCAATGAAGTTAATCCTGGAACTTCTGTAGCTGGTTTGGAAAGGGAAGATGCTGCAGTGCCTCACACAGTTGGAGTTCATCCTGCAGCTGGTTTAGAAAGAGAAGATGCTGCAGTGTCTCAATCTGATGGAGTTCACCTTGGGCCTTCTACAGCTGATTTAGAGAGTGCACCTGCTACAGTGCCTCAATCTGGTGAGATTGACCCTGGGTCCCCTGCAGCTGGTTTAGAAAGGGAAGATACTGCAGTCTCCCAATCTGATGGAGTACACTATGGGTCCCCTGCAGCTGGTTTAGAAAGGGAAGATGCTGCAGTGGTTCACTCACCATTCTTTCCGAACAGTGATACCACTGTTCCTAGTTTAGATGGTTCTCCTGCTCTGGAAGTTGTGTCTACCAGTGACCCTTCCTTGCATTTTGAGGAAACTTCCAGATATGCACATGAACACAGAACTGAAGAAGCTCTTGGTTGTGCACCTGCTGATCTTATTGATCCTTGCACTTGTTCCTTGCCCTCTACTTCCACCTCTTCTAATACTCATTGTATGACTACTCGCAGCAAGGCAGGTATATTTAAACCAAAAATATACTCTGCTGAGCATCACTTCACCCCCTCAACAGTTTATCAGGCTCTTGATCATCCTCAATGGCGAGAGGCAGTTCATTTTGAATATAATGCTTTGCTGGAAAATCAGACTTGGGACCTGGTTCCCTTGCCTCCTGAACGTAAACCAATTGGTTCAAAGTGGCTCTTCAAGATCAAGCTCAATTCTGATGGAACTATCAGTCGGTACAAAGCTCGACTTGTGGCAAAAGGCTATTCCCAAATACCTGGTTATGACTTTGGGGAAACTTTTAGCCCTGTTGTCAGGTTCTTTACAGTGAATATTCTTTTGTCTTTGGCGGTTTCCAACAGCTGGCATATGCATCAAGTAGATGTCAACAATGCCTTCTTGAAGGGTGACCTTGTAACACCCGGGTTTGGGGGTCGGATGGAAATAATATTAAAATATTGTTTCGGGTTTCGGTTTTAAGATTTAAAATAATAAAATATTTTTTATGGGCCTCGGGATTTCCAAAATATCTACATCTATGTTGGGCCTATCTCTTGGGTCCAAAATCCATGGACTTTAAGAGATGTGGGTTTGGATTTTCATTAAGGGCATAGTGGTAAACATTATTTTGGGTGAATTTAAAATAAAACAAAAGATGAGCATGTGCTCATCTTCTTCCTCATTTTCCAACTCTTCAAAACTAACGACAATGGAGAGTCTTTCTCTCCATTTCACCATTTCATCTCTTCCACCTTCATCTTTGGAGCTTTTTGAAAGGTAAATATATTTTTGACTTGGTCTTGTCTTCCTCTTCATGTTGGTACCAATATTTCTCATTATTGTTCATGATTTTGAAATTTAAAAGTTTTAGGGTTTTGTTTAAAAATGAGAACTTTATGGGTTTTTACTAAAGCTTTTGATTTGTTATTGTTAGATATGATATCTATGAAACAAATGGTCTAATATATGTAATTTTTAAAGTGTTTTCTAAGGATTTCCGAAATTGGGTTTTGGTGGGGTTTTAGGAAGGTTTTTAGTTGAGTTTTGGATATGGTTTGTGTTGGAAATTGAGGGTGGATGTTAGGGTAATGGTTGAGGGCTGTTTTGGGAGCATTTAGATGTGTTAAAAAGGTTGAAATCATGAGTTTTGGTTGGGACTTGAGGGCTGCTCGGGGGCTAGTGTTTTGGAGGTTGTACATAGCTTGAATTAATGTGCTTGTTGCTTGAATTGTATTCCGGGTTGGTCTTTTGATGTTGGGCTGATTTGAGGATTATTTGAATTGTGTTTGAGGTTGTATAGAAGCGGAAATTTGTGTTGGGGAAGCTTCGGGAAGAAATCCAGAAATTTGAGGGAGGTTGCTTGCTTGGCTTGGAGCTTGGAAGCTTAGGTGAGTGGTTAAATATTTTAAATAGTTTTCAAGTGTTGGTTCAAGCATGTGAACTAGGTTGGGATTGGTAGACCCACCTAGAGTTGGGATTAGGGTGGTAGCCTAATCCCAAACTTTAGTTAGAGACCTTGGTTGATCTTTAAAGTGTTGAATTATGCCTCATGTTTAATCATGCTTATGGTGGTTATGCTTATGTTGTTATACATGTATGTGGAGGCATGGCTTAATGCATGGTTACATGCATGTTGATGATAAATGTGATAGAGATATACATATGTATGAAATATGATGTGATGTTTGTGTTAATGAGATGCATGTAGTGTTGACATGTGTAATGATGTTATGAGGTGAATGTATGATCCGAGGATCATGGTGAGTACATGTTAGGCATGGAAATGTGGTTTGTGCATGATACTAAGTCATGGTGAGTACGTGCTAAGCACGGAAGTTGTTAATAAATGGTATGTGGAATGTATTAGTATTGGCACTAGTATGCTTGAGTACAAATGATCGATCATTAGGATGTTAGTGTGTACACATGAGTCAAAAGTCGCGCGTGGCCTTGGTGGCGTTGAGTCACCAAGGAGGAGTACGGGTACGCCCGGAAATTATATTTACATTAGTCGGTGATGAGTGGAATCCCATCGACGGGCGTGAGGATGAGTGGAATCCCCTCCGCGTAGAATGAGGCGTGAGGATGAGTGGAATCCCCTCCGCGTGAATTGAGGCGTGAGGATGAGTGGAATCTCCTCCGCGTGAACGGTGATGAGTGGAATCCCACCGCCAGGTAATGGTTGTGTTGTTGGATGTGAGTTCCAACGGTTATCCGTGTATTCGAGTCATACCTAGGTGCCAAAACGGATTGTGGTTTATGTTGCCAATATGTGATTAATTGTGAGCCAATGTGATTTGGGATGTGTTGCTAACATGGCTTAATATATGTGATTTCATGTATTGTGGTTTTGAACATATTGAGCATGACATGATATTGAGTATATGTTCATGCATCATCTATGATCATGGCTCGTGTGGACCGGAGATATGAACATGCATTTTATCTCAGTTGTAGCTCGTGCTTGGACCCTGCATTGTCGAGGTTTGTTTTTAAAGAGCTTACCCTCACTAAGCTTTTATGCTTACGCTCTCTTTTGTTCGACAATGCAGATAAATAGCTTGAGGGTGGCAAAGGCAAGGAAAGGTCTCCAAGTGTTGCTTTTGGTGAGCTCAATGTATGAATTTTAAGTAATGGAATGTAATAGTTAAGCAATGGGATAGGGATTGTTGATTCGAGTCTTGATGTATGTCTATGGTTGACTTGATTTGTAAGCATGATATATCTTGCCAAATGCTATTACGATGGATGTCTTATGAATGCTTAAGTTGCTTTAAATGGCATGTGAACTCATTTGATATGTATGATGCTTATTGGTTCTCTTTTAATGTCTTCAAGCATGCTTGTATGAAAGGCTCTTAATGTGTAATTTGCCATGTTAGAAAGATTGTCCAAATCCATGCTTATATGTGTTTGAGTATGTTAAATCTAGGATGTATGCCTCTAGACCTTGTTTGATGGTTTTGTGTGCCTTTAGGGGGTCCTATGGGACCTTTAGACTTGTCAAAACACCCCTAAATCTGTATTTCAAAGGTTACAGACTGCCGGCGTTTCGAAACGGGAGGGATCGTTTCGGAACGAGTAGGCTTCAGGGACCCCGTATCGGAACGCGTTTCGATACGGTATGGCCTTTGGGACCCCTGTTCCGAAACGCGTATCGGAACGTTTTGGCTACTGGAATTCTGAGAAATTCACGAGATGAAGGTGTTTCGAAACGGGTGTGAAGGTTTCGAAACGGTCAAAATCTCGTTGACCACGAGATATTGACCGTCGTGGGCGTTTCGAAACGGTTGACCCCCGTTTCGATACGGCCCCTTGTAAAGGCTCTGAGACAGTTGACCTGGTCAAGGCGTTTCGATACGCCTCAAGGGCGTTTCGAAACGGCCTGTTTAAAAGATTAAAAGTGGGCTGTTTAATTGCTGTTTTGGGTTCGAATGTTTGTCTCTTGTATTCTTGTTCCGCTGTTTGACCACATAGGGTTTAATATCCATTTAGACAAGATTTTAAAATGAAAAAAATAGGGTTGCTAACCGAGGGGGAACTTTAACGGGTTTCGCTTCGGTTTTCCCCGTGTGGCCCATTCGGACCGGTCAACCGGCCAGACCGGGTCGAGGGGGTTACATTTGTTGGTATCAGAGCCTAAGGTTTCCGAGACCTTGGGCAGGTAAGTGAGGTAAGTTGTGTTTTATGATTGATATACACGGTGTTTGCTTGCCTTGTAAGTATGATTGCTTGTGTGACAAGTATGTTGATTGTTCGTTTAAAAGCATGTTGCTCGTTACTCGTGCATGTTGTGATGTGTGATTGTTTGATTGAGAATGTAAGTTGTTTGATCGTACGCATGTGTTGCTTGTTTAGCAAGTATGCCTTGTTATATGCTTGGTTAAGCATGTATGTGTGCTGATTTGTTTGAGACATGTTGAGTAGAGTCCCATTGCTTCTATTACATCGGAAAAAGGATTTTAAGTGAGGGAAATCATACTTGAGCCACTTGGACCTTTCCTTTGCTAACCCAACTTGTATGTTAAATTGTTGATTGATTTATTGCTTTTAGTAAGTTTAAGGCCAATGTGTGTGGGCCGTGAATCGGTAAGTGGAAATTGTGGTTTTTGAATGGGGATGATGTAGAAGAAGTTCCTTGCTATAGTTAGGGGAGTATAGTTGTACCGGAGTTGAGGAACAATTTGTTTGCTCGAGTCCGCGTGCACGTGAGTTGATTCTTGTTGGTGGGAGATGACGAGACCGATTCTGGCATTAGTTGGTGAAAAGAAGTGAAGACCTATGAGTGGGAGTTAGGTGGTATCTAGGTTATAGTGGATAAGCCCTTGGTACAGTTTTGAGTTTGTCTCTGCCGATTGGTTCTGAGTTCGTACTTCCGTATGTTGTTACCAAGCATGCAAGTTTGAATGTGCTCGATGAGGTGTCAGAGGTAGGTATGAGTACCTTGTAGAACGTGGCAATCGATCGAACAAAACCAAGAGGGGGGGTGAATTGGATTTTTGAAAATTGCGGCGGAAGCTAATGCAAAGATAAAAATTGCAAAGCGATTTAGAGTGGTTCGACTTTCTAACCAAAGTCTACATCCACTACCTTAGCGTTCACACTAAGGATTTCCCACAAATTCACTAATTTGTCTTTCCTTTAAGGACAAGGAGTAACCTTACACACTTCAATAGACTTATACCCCAAAGTCTATTGAATCCTATCCCAAAGTTGGATACAAATGAGCAAACTAGAAAATCCTCACAAGGAAAGTGTTTGCAAAGTTTAAGCTCTCTCACACACCCGAAAAACACTAGAACAAGAATTACAACGAAGAACACTCTAGTGTTTTTACAAGAAAGATCGAAAAATAAGCTTGAAATAAACTCTTGGAAGCTTGAATGCTTGTATATGATTTCTTGATGTTTCTTCCTCTTTCTTGTTACTTCAATATTGATCTAAGGCTGTATTTATAGTGTTGTTTGAGTCTATAGCCGTTAGGAGCCTTTGGAGAGTCTTTGGAGCCGTTGGGGATGTTTTTCTCAAAACATTTCAGCTTCCAGACGCCTACCGTTTCGGAACGGGGTCACCTGTTTCGGAACGGTTTTCAAATAATATAGCCGTTAGGAGCGTCTACGGGAGCCCGTTTCGAAACGCCTAGGGCCGTTTCGGAACGGCTATGCCACTGCCAAAGGGGTGTTTCGAAACGGCCTAAGCCCGTTTCGGAACGCCCTGTTTAATTTCAAAAATTTGTTTAAAGACCGTTGCCCTTTGTTCTTTTAAATGAAGACCAGTTTCGAAACGAGTCATACCGTTTCGAAACGCCTTGACCCGTTCCGATACCCGTTTCGGAACAGGTGCACATCGAACTGAAAGTGTTTCGAAACGCCTTGGGCCGTTTCGAAACGGGGCTTGAAAAATCACTGTTTCGACTTTTAAAATACTTAAAAAATATTTTGTAAGTCTTTGATTTTAGCTATAAAATGGTCTTTAACAAGATATAGGGAATTTTAAGGACTTTTAAAATTGTTTTGATATTTTTACTTTAGTCCTTAGGTTTTTAGTTATATCAAAATTAAAGCGTATGTTCAACAATCTCCCCCTTTTTGATATAACAAAACCAAAGTTAGAATTTTTAAGAATTTTGAAAGTTTTGAAGATATTCTAACTCCCCCTTAATTTAAGATAGGTTTTGAAATTTAAAACTTGTGACTTTTGAAATCAATGATCAAAACCTTAAGACAAATTTAAAAATTTAAAAATTTTAATAGTTTCAAAAATTTTTGGTGGCATGGCATGGCTATCTTCTCCCCCTTTTTGTTAGATCAAAAAGAAACAAGCTCATAAAGAAGATTAGTACCAATAATCAATAATAAGCAATCATAATTGATATTCAAAGCATAAACAATAAGTTCATAATCAAATTCCAAGATAATCGATCAATATTATAGGTTCCTAAAACCATGATAAAACATGAAGAAACAAACTCAATCCTAAATGCATAGATAATATAATATGATATGATATGACTATCCTAGGCCTCGTCATCATCATCCTCATCATCATCATCGTTCTTGGCTTGTGAACGGTGATATTTTGTCCATTCTCCATAAAGAGTAGAAAAGGAAAGATCAAGGTTGTCATTGGAAGTTTCAAGGGTTTGAAGACGATCCTCGACATTCTTCAAACGATTTCCCATAGTTTCAAAGCCCGAAGAAATACGAGTTTCCATTGTGTCAAAACGAGAATTCAAGGCATTGAACTGCTCGGTAAGAAAACCCGTGAGAGCATCTTGATTTCCCATTTGAACTTGAGGTGGAGGAGCAACGGGAGGAGGAATCTCTTCTCGATCAATTCTTTGCCAAAAACCATTCAAATATGTGAATCCGGATTTTCGAAGAGAGGACTCACCAATTTTGGTCTTGCTAGGTTCCGGGGAATCATAGGTACAGTCAATACCAAGATGATCGAAGAGAAAACTCAAAACAATGCCGTAAGTGAATGAAGTCAACTCATTGGTGTCAATAAGTTTGATATTATTGACGATCTCGGCAAAGATGATTTTGGGCACATTTGGGCGCTCACCTCTTCGGAAACATTCGAGCCAAAAATGATCTTTTTCCCGGATGTGGGAGTATTTTCCTCCGGATGGTCGAATGAACCAAGAAACAATCAAATGAAGCACACGATCGTGCACATCTAAATGAAGAGCTTTTCCGGTAAAGGTGCCAAAGTGGCGTTCTTCTTCTATACCCTCATTCTTGAGTTTAAGGGCCGACTCCAAAAGAGCAATATTAATAACAAACTTTTGCCCTAGTAAAGATGACTCAATTCCTACAATTTCTGTTTTGGTTTCATCATATAGGAAACGAGCATTAGAGTAGAAGAGAAGTACCAAGTTTTTGTAGCAAACATCCTCGATGCTCAAGAAGAAAAGAAGATCCCACTCATCCAAACGATTAAGATAGCGAAAGAGAAATCGCTCGGAATTAAGGAATTCGACATCAATAACTCTTTCTTTACGAACAGCGAGATTTTTGACGTAGGAGAAGCGAGCACGCTGCTGCGGAGTTTTTAGAGTTTTCTGAAAGAGTTGAGTAATATTTGGACGAATGCTTGATTCTCCGGTTTGAACGGCTTTGCGCTTTTTGTTCGCTTGATCCGTCATCTAAAATATTAAGCAAGAGTTTTAAAATTGTATGCATTGATAATTAAAATTAATCCAATAGGAAATCCCACTTAGGTTTTTGAAAAACAAAATTAAAAAAAAATACGATTAAAAAAATTTTATATTCGAATCAAAAATTTTGAGATTTTGAAAAGTTTTTACAAGATTCGAATAACCCACAACTAAAAACATATAATGTATACAAGAATAAATTTTTCTATCCTATGATTCGAACATAATTTGAAAAATAAGAAAAATAAGAAAAATTACCTTAGTTTGGGATTTTGGATGATTTGAGAGAAATCTTTGCACAAGATTGATGAAGCTTGCTTAGATATGTGTTTTAGAGCAAAACCCCTCACAATTTTGTGAAAAACAAAGGGTTTTAGAGGGTATTTATAGAAGGGGGTCGGTTAGGGTTTTTAGGGTTTTAAGGGTTTGATAAAAATTAGATTTTTGAACATTTAGAAACCCTAAATAGGGCTGTCCGCGAGGCCGTTTCGGAACGGTCATGACCGTTTCGGAACGGGGCGGCTAGGGTTTGACCCTTCTTAAAACCTTCGACAGATCGTTTCGAAACGGGTATGACCGTTTCGAAACACGTTTGACCCGTATCGGAACGCGTTCCGATACACCCTTACATCGAACCGAAAACGTTTCGAAACGCCTGGTGCCGTTTCGAAACGCCCTTCTCTCAGGACAAATTTTAAGGCATCCGTATCGGAACGGGTTAACCCGTTTCGATACACCTGGGCCTGGAAGTGCAGATGAGGCTCTAAAATGCAGAGAAAATGATTTTCTAAGAGGCCAAACATGCATATATGATATGATTGAGCAGGAACAGCATAAAAGAAATTAAGCACACATGCAAAACATAACTCCCCCTCACTAAAAGCATTTATACAACATATGGGGAATCTCATACATGTTTTAACACAAAGTATTCATTTAAATCAACATGTAAGAGTAAATTTTGCAACAAACAAAAAAAATGTTACCACTTGAGTCAAGATATGTCGATTTGAACTTCTTCAAGTGTCCTTCCATTTTGTGTGTCTAGAGCTTTCAAGATTCTTCAAATTTGCATATCATGGCTCCAACACACCTACAAAAAGGAACTATGTATGTTTTGGTACCCAAACTCTTTTGGGTCCATAAGAGTTAGTTCCTAGTAATTTGGTCCCTTTGGGTATCCATTTTGACAATAGATCAAAATCTTTGTTAGCAATGAGTCCTTTTGGAACCCAAATGCTCCTAATCTTTTTTCGATTAGGTGATCTTTGTCTATACCCATGATAGTTCTTTCTAACATAGTTGGGTCTTGAATTTTCACATTTTTCAACTAATTTTGTCCCAACTTTGTTGAAAGAAGCTTTAAGATCATCAAGTTCTTTTTGATGATCTTCATGGACCTTTGAAAGTAAATTTTGCAAGTCTTTATTTTTCTTTTCAAAATCGTTTATTTGGACTTGCATTTCTCCAAATTTACTTTCAAATTCCTTATTAGTCTTAGAGAGAGAGTCATTTTCATTTTTCAATTTTGAAGTAATTTTTCTATTTTTCAAAATCAACTTCTCATACTCTAAGGCTAATTCATTATAAACCTCTTGTAATTCATCAAAAGTATAATCAAATGAATAAGATGAATTAGAGGTTACCATTGAGTCATCCTCGAAAGCCATAAGACACAAGTTGGCTACTTCATCCTCGTCCTCGTCGGAAGAGTCATCGCTCCAAGTAGCTACGTGAGCCTTGTGCTTTTTCCTCTCATAGCTATTTTTATTTAGTTGAGGACAATCGATCCTGATATGTCCTGGTTTGTTGCACTCATAGCAAGTTAGAGGGTCTCTCCCTTTGTTGCTTTTGAATCCCTCTTCTCTTTGGAATCTTCTTCCTTTGTTGGTCAACATGAAGTTTTTAAATCTTTTGGCAAACATTGCCATCTCTTTTTCTTCATCTTCTTCACTTGAATCATCATTCTTTTTGGATGCTTTAAGAGCAAGATCAACTTTCTTTTTCTCCACTTCGTTCTTCTTTTCTTCCTTGCCCGTTGACATCATTTCGTGAGTAAGCAAGGAACCAATAAGCTCATCTAATTTGAGAACTTTGAGGTCCTTTGCTTCTATTATGGCCGTTTTCTTTGAATCCCATGTATTGGGAAGAGAGTAGATCATCTTCCTCACAAGTTTATCTTCGGGGATTACTTCGCCATAACCTTTTAAACCATTTACGATCACGGAGAATCGATCGGACATGGTTTTGATGTCTTCCTCGGGGTCCATCTTGAAGTTCTCATAACTTAGATTGAGGAGCCCGATTTTGGTCTCCTTCACTTGATTTGTACCTTCATGTGTAACTTCAAGTTTGTCCCAAATTTCTTTTGCATTGGAACAAGATGACACCCTTCCATACTCGTCCGGGCCAAGGGCACAAAAGATGAGATGCATAGCCTTTGCATTTGTTGAGAATCCCTTGTCTTCTTCAACGCTCCATGATTCAATATTGCTCGTTGGTGCTATGTATCCTCTCATGATGATTTTCCAAGCTTCAAGATCATAAGCTTGGATGAAGAGCTTCATGCGGTTTTTCCAATAGGCATAGTTTACTCCATTGAAGAAGGGAGGCTTGTTGGTGGGTTGAGAATCTCCCCAAGCTACAACATTTGAGGTGGATGCCATGGATGACTTTGTAGATGATTGCACACTTCTTGGATCTTTTTCAAGAGGTTGTAAGACCTTCTAATGAACCAAAGCTCTGATACCAATTGTAGAACGTGGCAATCGATCGAACAAAACCAAGAGGGGGGGTGAATTGGATTTTTGAAAATTGCGGCGGAAGCTAATGCAAAGATAAAAATTGCAAAGCGATTTAGAGTGGTTCGACTTTCTAACCAAAGTCTACATCCACTACCTTAGCGTCCACACTAAGGATTTCCCACAAATTCACTAATTTGTCTTTCCTTTAAGGACAAGGAGTAACCTTACACACTTCAATAGACTTATACCCCAAAGTCTATTGAATCCTATCCCAAAGTTGGATACAAATGAGCAAACTAGAAAATCCTCACAAGGAAAGTGTTTGCAAAGTTTAAGCTCTCTCACACACCCGAAAAACACTAGAACAAGAATTACAACGAAGAACACTCTAGTGTTTTTACAAGAAAGATCGAAAAATAAGCTTGAAATAAACTCTTGGAAGCTTGAATGCTTGTATATGATTTCTTGATGTTTCTTCCTCTTTCTTGTTACTTCAATATTGATCTAAGGCTGTATTTATAGTGTTGTTTGAGTCTATAGCCGTTAGGAGCCTTTGGAGAGTCTTTGGAGCCGTTGGGGATGTTTTTCTCAAAACATTTCAGCTTCCAGACGCCTACCGTTTCGGAACGGGGTCACCTGTTTCGGAACGGTTTTCAAATAATATAGCCGTTAGGAGCGTCTACGGGAGCCCATTTCGAAACGCCTAGGGCCGTTTCGGAACGGCTATGCCACTGCCAAAGGGGTGTTTCGAAACGGCCTAAGCCCGTTTCGGAACGCCCTGTTTAATTTCAAAAATTTGTTTAAAGACCGTTGCCCTTTGTTCTTTTAAATGAAGACCAGTTTCGAAACGAGTCATACCGTTTCGAAACGCCTTGACCCGTTCCGATACCCGTTTCGGAACAGGTGCACATCGAACTGAAAGTGTTTCGAAACGCCTTGGGCCGTTTCGAAACGGGGCTTGAAAAATCACTGTTTCGACTTTTAAAATACTTAAAAAATATTTTGTAAGTCTTTGATTTTAGCTATAAAATGGTCTTTAACAAGATATAGGGAATTTTAAGGACTTTTAAAATTGTTTTGATATTTTTACTTTAGTCCTTAGGTTTTTAGTTATATCAAAATTAAAGCGTATGTTCAACATACCTTAGTTCTTTTGGCGAGATCTAGGTAGGGGTCTCGTGTGAGTAATCTGAATTTCAGAAGTGTTAGTTGGTGACTGTTGGGGTTCAGCCTATGATTTCGATGCAAGACAACCGATCAGTATCCGTGAATGGGAACCGATTTGTGTGTTTGGGGCCCGTGTGCGTCTGGGTGGTTTTCCAGCATGGTTGTCTGTGTGTGCTCAGAACTGCGTTTTTGAAGTTTTGAGATGCTCTACGAACAGTTTAAAAGAGTCAGATATTGTTGAAGAACCAGTCTGAGAACAAGAGGACAAAAGACTATCAGTTGTGTACATGTTAAGTTGCAATTTCTGCGAATACCTCATTTGTGTGAGCATGTAAGAAATTAGATATCCTTGTTGAGACCTTAGATGTAGGGACACATGTGACTAGCCTTTTGAGAGATAGTAGCGATCAGAAATATGTACAGAGGATGTTTGTTGGTGGTTCAGAGTTACTAGTTCTAGCAGATGTGAAATAATCATCTTCCTACGGTTTTGATATACCCTTCGACCAGGTTTGGCTTGAAGAGCATAGAATTAGTGTATACATTGAGACAGAGAAAGAGTTGCCTTGAAGTTACATATTTTTGTGAGACTGTAGTGATAAGTGAGGATGTGAACTCCTTGTCAAATGTTGATCCAGTTTTAGAGGTCAAAGATTGATTGAGTTTAGTTGACAGGCTTGCTTAGTAATTGTGATGAATTTGATTTTGAATGAAGACTAGACCGCAGAATGTTAGGATAGTTTGTGTTTTCTTTTCCTAGAAGTGTTTGGAAGAATTGTCGGCTTATCTCTTGTCTAGAGAAGAAGAGTTTGATATTGAGACCGTCTTCGAGTTTACTCCTGTTTTGATTGCTCTATATCTTATGATTTCCGGAAGAATTGAGAATGTTGAAGAATCAACTTTGAGATTTGTTAGACCTTAGACTCATTAGGCCTAGTGCATCATCTCAGAGTTCTACAGTGCAATTTGTGAAGAAGAAAGAGTGACAGTACGAGAATGTGTTCAGATTACATACAGTCGAAACAAGTGACAGTGGATGATTAGTATCCGTTTTCGAGTGTCAGTGAATTGTTGGTCAGTTAGTGTGTGCTTCAGTCTATTTGAAGATTAGTTTGAGATCCGTTTACTGCTAGTTGAAAGTGAGAAAAGTTGAAGTATCGAAGACAACTTTAAGGGCAAGATGTGATCGCCTTGAGCTCTGAGTTATGTCGTTTTGTTTGACTAGTGTATTAGTTACCTTCATAGAGATGTTGAGCAGAATATTTTCCTGAGTTCCTTGGTCAGTTTGTAGTAATTCTCATAGATGATACGGGGGTATATTCAAGTACCGAAGAAGAGCATGACAAGCCTGAAGTTAGGGATGTAGATCCTTTTTGAGAATCAGTTGTATACCAAGTTGAGCAAATGTGAACTCCGAGTTAAGGAAGATGTTCTCTCAAGACTTGTAGTTCAGCCGAGTGTGTTAGAGAAAATCCCAAGTAGGCAGAAGAAGATGTGAGTTGGAAGAAATTGAAGACTGTGACAGTTGTGTGATCAGATGCAAGACAATGAGCCCTTGAGAAACTGAAAAGAACTTTGAAGAGAGCTTCGACCTTGAATCAGTCTATATCAAAAACAAAAAAAAAGAGTTTGCGAACCATAGTAATGTGTTACATGTAGAGTTAGGTTGTGTGCTTATGCAAGACAGAAGATTGTGGCTTGTTCATCAAGCTAGTTGGAAGATTGTGAGAAGAGTTATCCGATATGAGACATAGAGTTAATTACAGTTGTATTTGCTTCGAAGACTTAGAGACAAAGCTTGTATAGCAAGAATGCACAGTGAGTATGTACGTATCATCAGAACTTGAAATATTTGAAGACTTAGGAAGGGTGAAAACTTGTACATCATGAAATGTTAGAACCGCTTGAAGATTGTAATATCAAGATTGAGTACCATCCGAAGATAGTCTCCGTAGTGACCGATGTTCCGAGTAGTGATTGTTGTTAGATTGGTAGTTGGGTTGCGAGTTGTATTAGCCGAATGCCAGTATTCTTGTGGCCGTGTTTCATGTTGAGCCTACGCTGAGTCGGAATGTTTGAAGAGAAACCGTTGCAAGACAGATTCTTGGCACCTCACGTGCAAGGCATAGTAGAAGGAAGACCTTCAGAATATAGTTCAGAGATGATAGAGTTTTGTATTTCAGAGACAGAATAGTTGTACAGATTGACATAGTGTTTTAAGACGTATTGTTTTTGCCGAAGCACACAGTAGTTCTTTTGTATTGCATCTGAGTAGTATGAAGACGTAGTGTGGGTTGAAGATGAGTACTTCCAGACTGAGTGGGCGAATAATGTGGTTCAGTATGAGAGTAAGTATGTAAATTTCCAGCGTGTCAAGACCGAGTTCAGTCTCTTCTAGTTCGCCACATATGTGGAAGATTCGTAATGAAAGTGGATAATAGAGATCCGAAATTTCTGCTAGATTATTTTGAAGACGTTTGCATAGTGTCTGGTTGTCCGTTGAAGGCAGATGTTCAGTTAGAGAAGGTTATGATCCAACTGTTCGTACGGTGCTGCCGAGATTGTGAGTCAGAACTAGTTCCGTTGTTTGTTTGTCACGGTTACCACCAGAGTTAGGAAGAGGTTGGTGAGGTGGTTTATGTATCTATGATTCAGAAGTGTGAGTTGGATTTGTCCCGTGCTATGTTGTTGAAGAGATTGAGTTGAGTTTTAAATTGACATGCCTTGAAAGAACCAATGGGAATCTTAGCATTAGATAGCTATTGATGTGGGGTAAGTCCACTGAGATTGGTTAGTATGTTGTGGTGAGAAGGAAGTGTGGAGAGACAGTTTCTGTGATTCTTCCTGTCCGATAAATTTCAGGGACGAAATTTCCTTAAGTGGGGGAGAGTTGTAACACCCGGGTTTGGGGGTCGGATGGAAATAATATTAAAATATTGTTTCGGGTTTCGGTTTTAAGATATAAAATAATAAAATATTTTTTATGGGCCTCGGGATTTCCAAAATATCTACATCTATGTTGGGCCTATCTCTTGGGTCCAAAATCCATGGACTTTAAGAGATGTGGGTTTGGATTTTCATTAAGGGCATAGTGGTAAACATTATTTTGGGTGAATTTAAAATAAAACAAAAGATGAGCATGTGCTCATCTTCTTCCTCATTTTCCAACTCTTCAAAACTAACGACAATGGAGAGTCTTTCTCTCCATTTCACCATTTCATCTCTTCCACCTTCATCTTTGGAGCTTTTTGAAAGGTAAATATATTTTTGACTTGGTCTTGTCTTCCTCTTCATGTTGGTACCAATATTTCTCATTATTGTTCATGATTTTGAAATTTAAAAGTTTTAGGGTTTTGTTTAAAAATGAGAACTTTATGGGTTTTTACTAAAGCTTTTGATTTGTTATTGTTAGATATGATATCTATGAAACAAATGGTCTAATATATGTAATTTTTAAAGTGTTTTCTAAGGATTTCCGAAATTGGGTTTTGGTGGGGTTTTAGGAAGGTTTTTAGTTGAGTTTTGGATATGGTTTGTGTTGGAAATTGAGGGTGGATGTTAGGGTAATGGTTGAGGGCTATTTTGGAAGCATTTAGATGTGTTAAAAAGGTTGAAATCATGAGTTTTGGTTGGGACTTGAGGGCTGCTCGGGGGCTAGTGTTTTGGAGGTTGTACATAGCTTGAATTAATGTGCTTGTTGCTTGAATTGTATTCCGGGTTGGTCTTTTGATGTTGGGCTGATTTGAGGATTATTTGAATTGTGTTTGAGGTTGTATAGAAGCGGAAATTTGTGTTGGGGAAGCTTCGGGAAGAAATCCAGAAATTTGAGGGAGGTTGCTTGCTTGGCTTGGAGCTTGGAAGCTTAGGTGAGTGGTTAAATATTTTAAATAGTTTTCAAGTGTTGGTTCAAGCATGTGAACTAGGTTGGGATTGGTAGACCCACCTAGAGTTGGGATTAGGGTGGTAGCCTAATCCCAAACTTTAGTTAGAGACCTTGGTTGATCTTTAAAGTGTTGAATTATGCCTCATGTTTAATCATGCTTATGGTGGTTATGCTTATGTTGTTATACATGTATGTGGAGGCATGGCTTAATGCATGGTTCCATGCATGTTGATGATAAATGTGATAGAGATATACATATGTATGAAATATGATGTGATGTTTGTGTTAATGAGATGCATGTAGTGTTGACATGTGTAATGATGTTATGAGGTGAATGTATGATCCGAGGATCATGGTGAGTACATGTTAGGCATGTAAATGTGGTTTGTGCATGATAGTAAGTCATGGTGAGTACGTGCTAAGGACGGAAGTTGTTAATAAATGGTATGTGGAATGTATTAGTATTGGCACTAGTATGCTTGGGTACAAATGATCGATCATTAGGATGTTAGTGTGTACACATGAGTCAAAAGTCGCGCGTGGCCTTGGTGGCGTTGAGTCACCAAGGAGGAGTACGGGTACGCCCGGAAATTATATTTACATTAGTCGGTGATGATTGGAATCCCATCGACGGGAGTGAGGATGAGTGGAATCCCCTCCGCGTGGAATGAGGCGTGAGGATGAGTGGAATCCCCTTCGCGTGAAATGAGGCGTGAGGATGAGTGGAATCCCCTCCGCGTGAACGGTGATGAGTGGAATCCCACCGCCAGGTAATGGTTGTGTTGTTGGATGTGAGTTCCAACGGTTATCCGTGTATTCGAGTCATAGCTAGGTACCAATACGGATTGTGGTTTATGTTGCCAATATGTGATTAATTGTGAGCCAATGTAATTTGGGATGTGTTGCTAACATGGCTTAATATATGTGATTTCATGTATTGTGGTTTTGAACATGTTGAGCATGACATGATATTGAGTATATGTTCATGCATCATCTATGATCATGGCTCGTGTGGACCGGAGATATGAACATGCATTTTATCTCAGTTGTAGCTCGTGCTTGGACCCTGCATTGTCGAGGTTTGTTTTTAAAGAGCTTACCCTCACTAAGCTTTTATGCTTACGCTCTCTTTTGTTCGACAATGCAGATAAATAGCTTGAGGGTGGCAAAGGCAAGGAAAGGTCTCCAAGTGTTGCTTTTGGTGAGCTCAATGTATGAATTTTAAGTAATGGAATGTAATAGTTAAGCAATGGGATAGAGATTGTTGATTCGAGTCTTGATGTATGTCTATGGTTGACTTGATTTGTAAGCATGATATATCTTGCCAAATGCTAGTACGATGGATGTCTTATGAATGCTTAAGTTGCTTTGAATGGCATGCGAACTCATTTGATATGTATGATGCTTATTGGTTCTCTTTTAATGTCTTCAAGCATGCTTGTATGAAAGGCTCTTAATGTGTAATTTGCCATGTTAGAAAGATTGTCCAAATCCATGCTTGTATGTGTTTGAGTATGTTAAATCTAGGATGTATGCCTCTAGACCTTGTTTGATGGTTTTGTGTGCCTTTAGGGGGTCCTATGGGACCTTTAGACTTGTCAAAACACCCCTAAATCTGTATTTCAAAGGTTACATACTGCCGGCGTTTCGAAACGGGAGGGATCATTTCGGAACGGGTAGGCTTCAGGGACCCCGTATCGGAACGCGTTTCGATACGGTATGGCCTTTGGGACCCCTGTTCCGAAACGCGTATCGGAACGTTTTGGCTACTGGAATTCTGAGAAATTCACGAGATGAAGGTGTTTCGAAACGGGTGTGAAGGTTTCGAAACGGTCAAAATCTCGTTGACCACGAGATATTGACCGTCGTGGGCGTTTCGAAACGGTTGACCCCCATTTCGATACGGCCCCTTGTAAAGGCTCTGAGACAGTTGACCTGGTCAAGGCGTTTCGATACGCCTCAAGGGCGTTTCGAAACGGCCTGTTTAAAAGATTAAAAGTGGGCTGTTTAATTGTTGTTTTGGGTTCGAATGTTTGTCTCTTGTATTCTTGTTCCGCTGTTTGACCACATAGGGTTTAATATCCATTTAGACAAGATTTTAAAATGAAAAAAATAGGGTTGCTAACCGAGGGGGAACTTTAACGGGTTTCGCTTCGGTTTTCCCCGCGTGGCCCATTCGGACCGGTCTACCGGCCAGACCGGGACGAGGGGGTTACAGACCTTGTGGAAGATGTTTACATGACTCAACCAGATGGTTTTATTCAACCTGGAATAGGACATAGGCCCTTAGTCTGTAAACTCAAGAAGGCACTGTATGGTCTTAGGCAGGCTCCTCGTAATTGGTTCAGTAAACTTAGAGATTTTCTTTGTAGTCTTGGGTTTCACTGTTCTGGTGCTGATAATTCTTTGTTTATTAAACGAGATTCTGCTACTATGACATTTATAATCGTTTATGTTGACGATATTCTTATAACGGGTGCTTCTGAAGAATACATTTGTCATATTAAGCATCAGTTAGACTCGAAATTTTCTCTCAAGGATCTTGGTTTTATTCAGTATTTTCTGGGAATTGAGGCTATTCATTGTGGACAAGGGATCTTTCTTAGACAGAAGAAGTTTATCGAAGAGTTGCTTTACAAGACAAATATGTCTCACACCAGAATTGTTGACACTCCCATGGTTCCATCTCATAAACTGAGTAAGGATGAGGGTGATGTTTTTGAAGATTCTCAACTCTACAGGAGCACTGTAGGTGCACTCTTGTATATCTGTCACACACGTCCTGATGTGTCTTTTGCAGTGAATAAAGTTTCGCAGTTCATGCAACGGCCTACTGATGCTCATTGGGCAGCTATTAAACGCATACTTCGTTATCTGAAAGGAACCATTGATTATGGACTTTGGTTTTCTCCACAACCGAGGTCACAACATTTACAAGTTTTCACTGATTCGGATTGGGCTGGGGACGTTGATGATCGACGCTCTATTTCTGGTCATTGTGTTTGTCTTGGTTTGCATCTTCTTTGCTGGAGCTCAAAGAAACAAAGGTCTGTTTCCCGTTCGACTGCTGAAGCTGAATATCGCAGTCTTGCTGATGCGAAAAGTGAGCTTCTCTGGGTTCAAGCTGTTCTTGCTGATATGGGTGTGGAGCTATCGAATGTTGCTCAAATATGGTGTGATAATTCTAGTACCGTAGCCATGGCAGCAAACCCTGTTTTACATGCTAAAACTAAGCATGTAGAACTAGACTTACACTTTGTTCGTGAAAAGGTTCTGAGACAACAGTTTGAGGTTAATTACATTCCAGCACATAGTCAACTTGCTGATATTTTAACCAAGCCGCTGTCAACGTCAAGGTTTTCTGATCTGCGTACACTTCTACATGTCTTGGATGTTCATCATGTTCAAAGTAAATCGATCTTGGCAGATGAAACTTCAGAAGGCTCAGAAAGTAGGGTGAATGTTAAGGAAGCTTCCAGATGAATATGGACTTCAGTCGGTTGGGCTGTTATATTGTTATAACCGTTTAACAAATATAACTGAGGCCCTAACTGAAATTTAACCATCTGCTCTTTAGCTGATGGTCTATCAGTTGGGCTATATAAATCCTGAATGGGTACTGACCCAAATATCTTTTGGCCTACACAGATAATCCAAACCCATTCTTTCTTTCTTTTCTGTTTGGATCAAAATATCAGAGAACCTAGGGCTTCGACTTTCTCTTTTCTTTTCTTTTCTTTCTCCGTTCACCGTTCTTCTTTTCCGATCTATTCTTCTCATCGGAGTTATCTCAATAGGATGATGGTCGTTTTTGGTCCGTACCTAAGATGGTAGATGAAGAAACAGAAACCCTTATAAAAACCCTGCAATTCTAAGTAAATAACAAAACACAAGAATGGAGATGGGGGTGTATGTGGACGAGGCGAGTCCGATTCGGAGCTCACTCTCTCTTCCTAGCTATGGCTTCTCCCTCTCCCGCAACTACTCTTCCACATACTTCCGGCCACTTAGCTTCTCAAAGGGATGAATTCTGGCGAACTTCAAGTGGGCCTTTATTTGTTTTTGTTTTAAACAATTTATCATCTGTAAAGTTTGTAACTTTGAATCTTTGTGTTTAATTCTTTATCAGGAATGGGTTCAATCACATGGATTCAGGCTTTAATGTTGTGGAAGCGTCTCTGTGGACATAATATTTGGGCACATGACATAGATGAACTAGAAGGTTTCTTTTTTTCCCCTCCTTTTCCTATCAAGTTTACTTCTATTTTCCTTTGGTTTTTGTAGCTTCGGTACTGATTGAATTAATGGGTAATCGTGGTTTTTAGGATTGAACAAAGATTTCAAGAGAGTGCTGACTGCTGAGTGAGCATGCTGAACTTAGAGCATTGTCTTTGAAAGATATTCGCACACTAGAAAGGTACACATAATCAAATAATGAACGACCTCTGGCAGTTTCATTACATTATTTTGTTTTGACTCATGCTTTTCGACTTTATAACACCTTAAATATATATGTCCATTGACCACCTTGGGTCAGTTGCTTGCATTACTTTCAGAATATTCTCATTGATTTTGAAACTCACACAGGAGGTTGCAGATATTGTTTGTGCTAGACGACGGGTTGGTAATAGAATAGTTGTGATACCTTGCGATAGGGGCAGCGAGTCAAGTGGGCTGCGCCATGAATTGCCAATTCTGCTATACTGGCAGGTAAGTTTTATTTTCCTCTATTAGCCATTTAGTTAGTTTGGGACTGTAAGAAATCATCACCTCTAAGGTGCATTCATGGATCAACATTGTAGGAGACATTTGACTGCGGCTGAGATCGTGGAGCAAGCTGTATATGCAAGGCGGTTGCTCTCTGCTGATATTGGTTCCATTACAAATGTTGTATGTATGGTATGTTTATTGTAGATTCCCAGTGTTCACAGAGTCTATTTCTTGGAAAATAATTATGTCTCTCTTGACCCTTGGGATCTGCTTGCCTTATATCCATTAGAATGAATATTTATATTCATAATTGCCAATGAATCACCCTTTCCTTCTAAATCTTGAAACTTGTGGACTGTTGATTAATTACCTGATTATATTGTATGTGCATCAATTTCAAGGGCAAGTTCATGTGCAACCGAGATATTCCATTTAACATGCATTATGTTTAAACATTTTGCTTTATCTTTGACTTGAAGTATTGATGATGGGTCTATAGATTGAATTTTCAGTAGGTCTCAACCAGTTTGCTAGTTTTTGCAAATTTTGTTTGGATTATGAACAATTTCGGGTGATTCGGTTAACTGTTAATCTCGTCTCATGCCTCAGACAAGTGAAGTAGGAAGGAAATAGGGCATGATAGACAGTTGTATTTTTTTTCTTATTCTTCTTGTCGTCGAATACGGAAGGGATTAGTTTACATGTGATGTGCTTTTCTTTAATTTAGTGTTTTGGTAGTTATCAAGTTGATTTCCTAATTGTGGTTTGACTATTTATACGATTATATGAATATTTTACAAAACAATGAGTACGGATTTAATTTTTTTTTTTTTTACAAATATCTTAAACAAAATTACATATAAGATGATATTGCTAGGTCATGGTATCTATGACAATTACCAAATTTGAGTTTTTTTTTTCTTCTTTTGAATCAAAACTAAAATTGAGAAAAGTAACATTAAGAGAACAGTTGGGATCATTGTTTGGTGGGAACCTGCAGTACAAGAATATCAACAGAAGACCTGATGTGTCCCTGGCAAGACTGTTTTAAGCACAATTCTTGAAACTGTCAGAGCTTAGAAACTTGTGTTTGAATAAACAAGCAAGATTAATCAATTCTAGAAATGTAAAAAGATGGTCTTCTAGGAAGATAGTCCAGTTTTCAATGAAGCAGACTTCATATTTGAACATTTCATGTTCTGAACATACGATCCAAAAACCGATATAAGGAATTTCTAAGCAGGATCAAATTACCACAACAATCAATCTTCATTTCCAGAAAAAAAAAACATTTGCTGCAACATAACATCATACAGTGTTAAGATGCAGGCATACTATGACAGCAGCTATGCATGCAATGCTTTTTAAGCACAGGATTTATCATACAATTTGACAACATCAGGTTTTTGATAACTTTACAAAGGTGAAAACACCTTTAACACAAGTTGGCGCTGACCAAGTGTCTGCGGGATCCGGCTAAAGAAAGGAAATGATTGAATATCAGATGACCCAGAACCATGCTATGACTGATCCTGATGCCAGACCAACAACTAGAAACAATACCATAACGATGCCGGAAGTCTCTGCATGTTGTATCTGAACAGATTTGGGAGCCATGATCATTAACACACTTGTCAAGTAGCCATTAGTTAGCCCTAGAAGGCAAGTTAGTAATGAGACGGGAATCTCTGTCCGGAGGAACTCTGGACCATGCATGCAACCTATGAAGACAGGAAAGAACAATAACCTCACAACACAAGCAGAAATTGCAACCTTTGCATTTTCAAGTAGGTAGATCGCAGTCAACGATTTGCCAACCATGTCAAACAAATTGTAGCAGGTAATAAGGAGGACCGGATACCAGTCTCTGAGAATAGATGACTGCACATCTTCTGTGATATATCCTGGAAATATAGCCAAAGTCACAACATATAAGAGGACGACCCCAAATCCATACCACTTGACTGTTCCTACTATATTCCACAAGGTTGCTCTCCAAACAGGCCCGGTAATGGGACCTTTCTCCACGTTTTCCTCTTTGACAGCCTCAATCTTCAACTCCTTGTAGTACTTCATGATCGGAAGTTTGTGTGCAACGTTGTACAAGACTATGCATATAGCCATGAACACAATGCTAGTGAAAAAGTAAAGATAGGCACTCTTTCTCAGGCCATCAGCATCTTGTGGAAAAACAGCTTTGGTTAGGAGCCTTAGCACTGAAACAAGGACCCCTGCAGCCAACAGTTTGACAAATTAAACTTGCATCAGAAGCAATAGTTATCACTTATAACCCCGGGTTCTGCATATGAAGAAATTATATATATATATATATATATATATATATATATATATATATATATATATATATATATATATGCATGGTGGTTTCTCAACTTTGCTCGTGGAATTAAAAAAAAACTCCACTGCCATAGACCTTGTATAGCAGAGGAAAAATGTTAGTTCAAGATTCAGGGTTCATAGTGTTAACTGTTAAGTTGATAGGCTAATCGAGAGAATTATTGCATATCCAGCGAACCAAGGCAACCTTGAAGCTGTTACAGCAAAACATAACTTGAAAGCAACTAAGCTATGGTTGACTCAAACTACTAGTTGGGTTACTTTAGGTTAAACTAAACAGCTCAATTTCTGAGTGATCAAGTAATAAATGAACAAGTTCCTTAGAAATTGATTCAAGACTTCTTTCAAGTACTAATAAAATGCCAACCAAGAAAATTAAGGGTAAATTACCCTATTAGTCACTAAATCATGGGGTCTAACTCTATTTTGACCGACAAATTTTTTTGTCAATTAGGTCACCAAACTTACATTTTTTGTCTATTTTGATCAAGTAATATGTTTCCTTATATTATTTATGAGGTTGGAAGTATTATCTACTTTCTAGCTTTTATGGTAACAACGAGTAAAGTATATAGTTTATTAACAGTATTTTAATTATGTTAACATAAATTTTATTTTTAATATAATATGTTGTGATGATCTAAATAATTTTATAAGTTATATCATTATACTATGATTAATTTTTGTGCAGAGAAAATGAAGATAAAATATAATGAAAACTAAGATAAAGTGTGTTTAAGGACTAAATTGATATAACTTTTAATTATGAATGATTAAATTTATTGTATTATTTTCGAATGAAGACTAAAATGATTAAATGTGTATAAATATAAGTACTAAATATATTATTATACAAAATTTAAATCAACCCTATGATTCCGGCAGATGACATGATTGGCACTAAAATAAAAGTTCAATAAACTAATTAAGAAGGTAAATTATTATTATTACTATTATTATTATTATTATTATTATTATTATTATTATTATTATTATTAATGGTACAAAATAAATTATTCGATGATCAAAATAGAATTGAACTTATAATTTAGCACTGAGATTATTTTACACTAAAATTAAATTAACATCTATAACTACAATTACTGAAAAAAGGTTCTTTGTTAAATTACCAGAACCGCCGGATCCTGCAACGATAGCCTGCATGTAGCGTTCCGGTAATTCCCCAGCCGCCCCAATGAGCCCACCTTGAACAAGCGCATCCGCTATACCCGCTAAAGCGAGAACCCCGACCGTAACGTAGAAACCATCATACAGCCCGACCCGACCCTTTATATAAAACGCATCCATGACAGGCACGATGAGGAGGGAGACCACGAATAGGGCCAAACCAATATTGATCCGCATGTAAGCTTCACTCTTGTGAGCATAGAACACAATTATCAAGAGGCAAAAGAGGCCGATCACCATGTAAAAGACGGCGAATACACGGTCGACCGAAGCTTCCGGGTAAAGGTAGGAGAAGTAATCGACGGCGGTGATGAAGGAATTCCATGGGAGGAGGACTCCGACGCCCAAGGTGAAGTAGATGATATATGCCAAATTGAATTTGTCTTCCGGCTTCGGTGATTGGCGGAGGGGGAGGAGAGCCGATTCGGCGTCGGGTTCTGGGCCTCCGTCGGTCGTGGGTGCACCGGAGAAGCCCATTTGGAGAGATTTTTCTGGAAGGATTGCTGTTTCCCCCAAAAATGGATTTGGTAATGGTTGGTTGGTGGATGGAGAAATGGTGGGGGTAATTCTTATTGAAATGTGATGTTTTTCAATTATTGACCTAATCGTTTTCTTTTTTATTTTATTTAACTTAAAATACACAAATCATCAATAATAGAAAAATCTCACAAATATTGTAGTGGGATTTTTTCTTCTTGGGGCCAAATTATTTTTAAAAATACTGTACTTTGAGGTGCAAGTAAAGTCGAATTGTGGTGTAGTTGACTTAAAAAAAAATTAAAGGCTCGCTTAAAAGGATTCGACTTTGGGAAAATTTGGGGCAGGGAAATCCCCTAAAGTCGGACTATAATGACTCCGAATTTAAATTTTTTTCTTCTAAAGTCTAGTTCATTATGCTCCGACTTTTGGTGGGGAATCTCTGCACACTGTAAAGCATGCATGTCGTGTACATACATGAGAATCTGATTCTCAACCTGCATACACAACATGCATCAACTTAGTGACGAGATCAGTCGCTGGATCCTGATTCGAATATAAGTTTAGGTTGGGTTTTATTTTTGAGGAAGGGTTCTGATTCGAATATAGGTATAGATTTAGGCTGGGTTTATAGTTTATTTTTGGGAAGAGTGGGTAGCAGATTAATTTTTTGGGAGTGGTGGATGTGATTTTTGAATGATGATGAGTTTAGGGTATTTTAAAATGTATAGGGGTAGAGGTTAAAAATTTATAGTTGTTAGTTAAGCAGAGATATGAGTAGTATAAGGGATATTTTTTTTATTTTTTTGTTAAATAGTTAAGTTAATGTTGAAAGGAAGTTAGGATTGAAGGAGTAGAAGAAGAAGAAGAAGAAAAAGAAGAAGAAAAAGAAGAAGAAGGTAGTAAAGAAAAGATTGTAAGTAGATTTGAATTTTTTAGAGTTTTGTTTTTCTTAAGTTTGGTAATTTTATTTTTTTTATTTTGTAAGTAGATTTGAATTTTTTGGGTTTTGTATTTTTATTTTGTTATTTTGTATGTTTCATATATTTTTAAATTTTTTCATATAGTTTATTTGAGTTAGTTCGAATTTGGATTGGACAAATGATATATTTTTTCATGTAGTTTTTTTGAGTTAGTTTGGTAATTTTAATTTTAATTTCAGTTTATTTTGTAAGTTGATTTACTATGTTAGAAGAAATATATATTTGAAATATATTTATTTTTTTATTTTATTATGAGCATTTTGATTTAGTATGTTTTATTTCGATCATACAGAGAAAATGAACAACAACAAATTTATGATGATTGTTCATTACAATAGACAAATGGTGAAAATTAATGTCGGGGTTGTATTTGATTGTGAAAGCAGTACGGAGATGAGATTCGAGAAGAAAATCATGCTTCGAGAAATGAAGGAGAAAATATCACAGAAAATTAGGAAAGAGATTCATGGTTTACGTTACCGATGGATGACATATGACAATCCTGTCAGATATTGTGTAATCACTCTCCAAGATGACGACGATGTTTCTTTGATGATCGCAGAGCATGATTCTATGGGAATTCAATATATCGAGTTGTTTGCCGATGTGCGTGATGTTCCCGGCTCATCTACAAACGTAGTTGGAGAATCACCTCAAATGAACTTTGGTGATGAGATTGATATGCCCGGAGGCAGTTTTGTTGCAATGTTGACAAGTGGGACATCAAATACATTTCATCAAGTTGGGCCTTCAACATATGCTTCATCACACGGGCCGAGTGTTAATCCTACTATTGAAGCTAATGTGGAACCCTCATGAGGTCGATGGGGAGAATCACTTGTCGATTCCAACGAAGATGAAGATATTGGGGATCACAATTTGTTCCCTGATGACGTCAGTGCATCCCCTAATTTTGGTGTTGGAGAATTTGTTTCATCTGAGGGCGACATTACATTTTATGAACCTCCTTCTCACATGAGTTCAGTGGATTTCGATGCAATGCGGGTGCCTAAATTCTCGAATTTGCCCCGATTAACCTCGAGTCAACACGGTGAATTATATGTTAAACTTCAATTTGATGACTAGAATGAAGCTATATTGGTAGTGAAAGAGTACAACATCAAGAACCACGTGGACTACTGTAAAGTGCTCATTAGTCTTATATTTTATATGCATTCCATCTCATATTATTGTTGTTCTTAAGTACATTTTAGGTGCATTCATGCATATTTACAGTATTCTTTACTTTACCCTGTTTATGTTGAATATCTTTAATTTGGTGAGAAAATGTACTATTTTAGTTTAGTTTTAATTTCAGGTACTAGAAGCTGGTAGAAGGAGAGAGGAGCTGATGCTAAGGTAGCAAGCCAGGGAGCTGTACTGAAGCAGCTCAACACAGAGAGAAGTGTTGTCGAGTAGCTGCCACCGCCATCACTGCCGCTCAGGGCAGCAACCTAAGGATTTGGTGAATTGGAGTGCAATTGAAAGAGCTTAATTTTCTGAGTCCAATGAGCCCATCCACGCAATTTATCGATGTCGGAAACAACGAACTGATCCGCCCAATGGGAGATTATCCAAGGCGGCTTAAGGTTACTTGTGCCACAAGAAGTCCAACTTCAAGTCAAAGAAGTCAGAATTTAAAGGATGCATTCAATGCTAAAGCTACTTTATGATGAGGAAGACTTCTACTCAAAGGAGAACTTGACCTAGGCCAATGCCTTATATATACCCAACCATATCTTGTATTTTAGATATCACAAAGTCGGCATAGCCTAGGTCTCTTTTGTGTTTTCTTGCCGCCACTATGTTCTAAATTCTCTAGGGTTTGGGTTATGTTGTAAAGTAGTTGTGAGAACGGTTGTTTAGGTTTAAGTTTGTTTTTGCAATAAATTCAAGGTTTGCTTATTTCATGTTCTTCATTGTTTTCAATTGAGTTCGAAAGATCGATTGAAAGCAATCTATTTGTTTGGTATCGAGAGAGTCAAACTCACGAAAGAAGTAAGCACGGTCTCATCAATACTAGGTTTTGATCAATCCAGCCTAAACATAGGTTAGGGTTTAAGGCGGCTAAAAAGGAATGAACCAAAGGTTGATGTTCATTGTACGATTCACGCCGACGGGTATCATCTGCAGTAGGCAACAACATCATTATGACTTAGACATAAGCGAGATCATTATTGAAGCGCTCTGTCGAGCCTTGAAGAACTGCCGAGTCTACCGCCAAGCCACTCGTCTGTTCCACTGTCGAGGCAGCGAAAGCGTCGAAGAAGCCAATCTGCCATCTTCCGCCGAGGCAACAAAATCTGGTAGCGCAAAGCAACTTAACATGTTCAACGTAGTTTCACACTACTAAGCAGCATAACCTAACCCATTCTATCACTATGATCTTTTCTATCAAATTACTTGTGTTCTTTACTTTTCTTTTATCAACTAAAATTTACTTGTGCATTTATTTTCCTTTGTGCATGAATTGTGATTTGAATAAGCTGTTTAATCCATGCGGGAGACGATTTCTTTTATACTATAACTTGACAAGAGTGTGCACTTGCGCTCATATTTAGAGAACACTTAAACGCTCTACAAGTTTTTGGCGCCGTTGCCAGGGACTGACAATAGTAAATTCGTTTATATTTTTCTGCACTTTTATTTTATTTGCATTTAATTTTAGTTATTATTTTTATTCGAAAAAAGAGAATTTTACAGTTTTCTTGTCTAATGCATGACCAGAGAAAACTCATCAAAAGAAATTGTTTTCTTTGACGAGATCGAACGAAGAGCAAGAGAACTTAAGAAAGAAGCAAAATAAGCCATCAGGAAAGCCAAAGAAGAAGGAAAGACAGAGGCAGCCATGCATAACGGCCAAGACGACAACCCTGCCAACGATGTGGAGCCATAGTATGTGTGAACCTAGGCAACAATCTTAGACATAGTATGTGTGAACCACCTAGGCAGCAACCCCCAGTTCCGCCCAGGCAGCCATAGTATGTGCGAACCGCCAGGGACTACTTAGAGCACGACTTTAGGGGATTTGACCCAACTGTTGCGGAGCTTGAAATCGAAGCAGGTCACTTTGAGTTAAAGCCCGTAATGTTCAATATGATCAACACATTGGGGCAATTTGGAGGAACTGCCACAGAAGATGCTTGGCAACACTTGAGAGGATTCCTAGACATATGCAGAGCTTTCAAGATACATGGAGTCCATCCAGACGTGCTGAAGCTGAGATTATTTCCCAATTCACTGAGAGACAGGGCAAAACAATGGCTAAACAACCAACCAGTGGGATCATTCAATACTTGGACGGAGCTGTGCAAGGATTTCTTAGATCATTTCAGTCCTTCAAACGTCACAGACAGATTAAGAAACGAGATAACAACCTTCCGCCAAGGGGATGACGAACCAATGTATGAAGCTTGGTAGAGATACCAACAAATGCTGAACAACTGCCCACTTCATGGTTTCCCAACCTTGACTCAAGTGTCGATGTTCTACAATGGAGTAAATCAATCGACACGAATGATGCTCGATGTCTCAGCCAATGGAATCATCCTGGATAGACCACCTGAGGAGGCACTACAAATCCTGAACATAATTGCTAAGAACGACTACAAGTTTCCTACAACCCACCGCGGCGGCATAAGGCGGCCAGCTGTTGTGAATGAAGTAGAGGTCATCGAATCTGTAAATGTCCGCCTAGACAAGCTGACAGAGCTGGTGATAAATATGGACAAAGGGAAGACATATGATGCCAAGGCTGTGGAGCCATTTTTTGATGAGTGTGGGGGCAACCACAATTCCTCAGAATGCAGTGAATCCGCAAACTTCATGGGAACCTATGAGAGGAATAGCAGGCCCAACACCAACACATACAACCTTGGCTAGAAGAAGCATCCGAACTTCTCTTGGAGTAACCCCAATACGGCTACAAATCCAACTCAGCAACCATGAGGATACCAACAGAACCTGTCACGACAGCAACCTCAGCAGCAACAGAATGCGAGCAACAATTCACTAGAATCTACCCTACATACTTTTATGTTTCGAACTAGTGATTTTATTGTTCATACTAATAAATTTATTGATAAGACTGAGTCTTTTATGGACAAGGCAGAAATGAGGATGAACAACCAGAAAGCTGCAATAAAGAACTTGGAGACCCAATTTGGGCAATTCACGAAGATCATAAACAACAGGACAATGGGTGCAGAATCCAACAACACAGAGGCCATAACTAAACCCACGTATGAGCAGTGTAAAGTCATATCAACCAGAAGTGGGAAACAACTGGACGCGCCCAGAACTGAACAGCTAATGGACCAACAAATAGAACAGCCTGCCGCGGTAGCATCAAAACTAGCCGCCCTGGAAGATGAGAGTGACAACAGCCCTAAGAAAGATGATTATGAGTCGCCGCAGATTAGATTTCTATGCAAGGAACGCATTCAGGACATGCGTCTACCGCCACCTTTCCCCCAAAGACTAAAGCAACAGAAATAAGAGAACCAATTCCAGAAATTTGTAGATATTCTAAAACAGGTGCATATTAACATCCTCTCGTGGAAGCTATCCAGGACATGCCCAATTACATAATAAAAATTGAATTGCAGTAAAATATTTACATAAATTATAAGACAAATTGAGACATAAGATGAATATTAAAATCAAATCAACCAAATACTCACCCTTTAATCATGATTTGCTGAAGCAAAGAGGAATGGAAAATGCATTAGAAAGAAAAAAGAATAATAAAGCCTGGGAAATTCTACATAACCAGTCGAGTGTATAAATCTAAGATAAAACCCCCTATTGGCTCAAATTGCAATTATTCTCCCCACAATCTTGTCTTTTTATTTTTGCCAATTAATGGTAAATTAAAAGATTGCTGCTACAAACAACAATTTTTAAATCCATGCCGGATCCTTCAAGGCAGTCACAACTGCTTTCACTTGCAGGTAATTGCTAAGACAATGAATGCCCTTCTCTCTTCCCTGCCCACTCATCTTGTACCCACCAAATGGGATAGCCGCATCAAACACATCGTAGCAGTTTACCCAAACTGTTCCCACTTTCAATGCTCGTGTCAAGGTGTTCGCCGTGTCTATGTCCTGCGTGAACACACCCGCTGCCAGTCCGTAAGAAGTCGTGTTCGCCCTCCGAATAACCTCCTTGATGTCCCTGTAATTAAGGGGAGGAAGTCAGTACTATTATTTGCATCGGTTGTATTAACATGTGTTCAATAGGGCAAGGTTGATGATTTGCTCACTTGAATTTCAGGATGGACTGAACTGGACCGAATATCTCATCCTTTGCAATCAACATGTCTTCATTTACATTGGAGAAAACAGTGGGCTGAATGTAGTAGCCCTTGTCTCCCAACCTCTCGCCACCGGTTTCTAGAGTTGCTCCGCTTTCAACTCCTGATCTTATGTACTTCATGATCTTTTCAAACTGTTCTGAATCAATCTGATTCGAGTATGCATCGATGTCAATATAACTATCTACCAAGGAAGAATACAGAAGTATCTATATGAATTATGTAGTAGGTGGTTGATTTACCTGAGGACCTTGTTCAATGCCTGCAACAAAGGGATCGCCAACACTACGTTTCAATGCACGTGCCTTTGCCTTCTCTAAGAATTCATCGTACACGCTCTCATGTACGTATGTACGAGAGCCAGCACAGCAACATTGTCCCTATGAACAGTTTATAACTAGTCAATGAAAAAGAGACCCGATTTTTGGAACTGATTTCGGTGCATTTTCTCGGACATTACCTGATTGAAGAACAAAGCAAAGTGAGCCAGCTCAACTGCCTTGTCAACATCAGCATCCTTGCATACAATAAACGGAGATTTTCCTCCGAGCTCCAATGTTACGGGCTTAAGATTGCTTTTTGCAGCCAATTGAAGGACAATTTTTCCAGTTTCAGTTGATCCAGTGAAAGCAAGCTGTAAATGCCAAATGGTCGTGCTAGAGATTAGCATTTAAACCCAAAAAAGATAAAGCTGATCATTCTGTGGGATTAAAAAGGCACAGAGCATGAATTAGTCTAGGCCTAAGTAGTTTTTTCAACGATTAAGTACCTTGTCGACTTGCATATGACTGGCAAGAGCAGCTCCAGCGGTTGGACCATAACCTGAAACCACATTTAAAACACCTGCAGGAAGCCCAGCCTGTGAAAGTGATTCCAAGTGAGAATGAGAATTCGATTGCTCATGTTGCTGAAGGTGAGAAATCGATACGAAAAAAGTACCTCGTGAAGTAGCTTGGCAGCAAAAAGAGCAGACAACGGTGTCTGCTCCGCTGTCTTAATGACCACAGTATTGCCACATGCCAAGGCAGGTGCAACCTTCCAAGCAAACATTAGAAGAGGGAAATTCCATGGAATAATTTGACCAGCAACACCAATTGGTTCGTGTATGGTTTGAACAAGGTGTGGACTATCAGCTGGAACTGTAAGACCATGAATCTTGTCTGCCCAACCTGAATAACCCAAAGAATTCAGTGTGTCAAACATTAATGTATAAAAGGCAGACAAGAACACAGGGTAATTTCAGAGGTTTTACTGACCAGCATAGTATCGGGTCAGACGTGAGATCATCGGCAGTTCAACCTTAGCAGCTTGTTCATATGGCTTTCCATTATCCCAAGTCTCAAGTGTTGCAAGTTCTTTTGTATGTTCGTCAATAAGATCAGCAAACCGGAATAATACCTTTGATCTTTCCTGGAATACAATAGAAACAAAATTCAGCAGGGTTGAAGACAAATTATTAAATATGAAATAGGAAATAACAAAGTATATGGAGTTACATAAGCAGTCATCTTTGGCCAGGGTCCTTCATCAAAGGCCTTGCGAGCGGCGGAAACTGCTCGATTTATATCTTCAACATTACCTTCAGCAACATGAGCAATCACATCTCCTGTTCTGGGGTCATATGTTGGAAAGGTTTTGCCTGTTGGATTGTGAGATTTGGTCAACAACTGGTTCAGGAATCAACATCATTACACGCCTACTCGGCAGTCGGCAGTCGGCAGTCGGCACATTTATAGGTTATCATTGCACAGTTGGATTGTGAAGCATTTTAACAGATGGTGTTATCTTCATTTTCCATTGAATTAATTTTTAAGAAAAAGCATCCTGGTGTTGATTTGTTTCACTAAGTTGATCAAACAACAACAATGTATAATGGAAGGCGAATGAAAGAAACAAAATAAAGCTGACCTGAAGCTGAGTCAACATAGTCGCCATTGATTAAAAGCTTAGTGTAGTTCACTTTAACGGAAGGAGTAATCGGTTTCTCTAAAGCAGCAGCAGTTGCAGTGGTGTAACTACAAACCACTGATCGCCCCACTCCACAGATCCTCCCTGAAAAAAAAAAAACACATCATTTTCAAAAACTAAGCCTAAGCAGTCAAAAAATTGATGGCAATGGATCCGAATAAAAACACCTTTAGAGAGCAAAGAAGGAGAAAGCAAGGAAGAGATCCTGGAAGCGGCGGCCATGGTGGTGGATTAATTCTAATGTTAGCAATGAGGAAGGAAGGAAGGAGATGGCGCAAGCAGCAATGGCAGAAAGCGTTTTTAAAGAAAGGGGAATAGTTTATGACAGAGAAGCCACAGTTGGATCACATTTCTCAGATGTTCTTGGAGACTGGAGTTGGACATGTATTTCTCGCCACGTGAAACTCAAAACCAATGGGACCTATTTCTCAGCTTTTAACTGCTCCATATCTTTTTTAAAAATGGAAAATGATAGGTTCAGATCTGAAGTTGTATAGGTTAACAACTTCTTTGATCACTTAATTATTACCAAGTTTTTGTTTTAAAATTCATCACCAACTATACGTTTTTTATTTAAAATAGTCATTGGTGTTAAAAAATTAAGGCTTATATTATAAATAAGTATCTAAAGTATAACAGTTTTTTTATTTAGGTTTATAAATTATTTTTTAGTTAAAATATGTACTTAAAGTATATTTTTTTGTCAAAATAAGTATCTAAAGTTTTTCGGTCAACATAGGTAATTAAAGTATTTTTTTGTCAACATAGGTATCTAAAGTATTTTTCTGTCAACTTAGGTACCTAAAATATTTTTTTCAAAATAGGCACCTAAGTATTTTTTGGTCAACATATGTACCTAAAGTATCTTTTTTTTGTTAAAATAGGTACCTAAAGTATCTATAGTTGTCATGTCACATTGATTAAAAAATTACATTAGGTACCTATTTTGACAAAAAAATATACTTTAACTATGTTGACGAAAAATATTTTAAATACTTATTTTGACTAAAAGATATACTTTAAATACTTAATTTGACTAAAAAATATACTTTAAAAATTTATTTTAACCAAAAAAACACATTAAGTACCTAAATGAAAAATTAACGGCAACAGTACACCAATATTGACATTTTGAGCCATTTCTTTCACGGCGTCAATACTTTTACTTGTATTTAGAAAGGGGCCCATTAGATTTTCATATATCAAAAGATGTTTAAAATCCAATATTTTACAAACTAGAGTTTGTCTATTTCGAAACTGGCTACAAAATCGAATCTCTAGATTTCGAAATCCGCTACCCTAAAACACAAGTCTTAACTTTCTGAAGCTACAAAACTCCTAAAATTTCACTTACTCACCAAGCAACTTCTATAAACATATTTTAATCTACAAATTCACCCCCCATGTAACGTTATCACAATATATAAAGGACAAACAAATGTCTCAAATAAAGCACATACTCCCCTACTTCTATTTTTCCTATGAGATGGTTACTTTCACAAATCTTCTTGAATTTTTTTTTCATCAAATTTTTTCTTGCGACGACCATTATGGCGATGGCTGGTTTCAAGTGTTTACAATAATTATAAATAAATAAAAATCTTCTTTGTCGATAAGGAATCATTTGGGTTTTTTTTAGTTTCGCTTTTTTCTTTTATTTTACTTTGTCAGAAGTCACTTTACATCTGCTTTTCTAGCTATTTTTCGTCTGCTTGTATGGCAGTTTGTTTATCTACTTTTTTACAAGATTTTTCTGTCTTTGTGACAATATTGTCTAATATTATGGTGATTTGGCGTTCAGATAATAAGTATTATCGAACGTTTCAAGTCACAAGATAATCGGCAGTCTGTTATTTTTCAAATTATCTTGTGGTAGTTTGTCGATATACCAAGAACTCGCAGCTGAAAGGAATGCTTGATACATGAAGCTTTTTAGTTAAAGTTTATCTTTTTCTGAATTTTCATTTGGAAGACGAAACAAGTTTTCTTAGGAAGGATTGTGTTTAATTTTATCTTTCACGCTCTTTGATTTTTTGATGTTTTTATCTCCATAGATATTAGAGTGTGTTATAGTTTATAATTCTTCCTTTTAATTAATGAAATTCAGTTAAAGTTCTTTATTAAAAAATGGCTCAAATAATCTTTATTAATCATACAAGCTATTAAGCACAATAATCTTTATTAATCATACAAGCTATTAAGCACTTAGTTACTATCATTTAAGCAATTTATCAAGTTTGAACATTAAGGCTTCTTTCATAAGATAATTTTTACCTTTTAAGCAAAACACATTCAAGCAAGTATTAATATCTTCTCAGTGCATAGCGATACCAAAACACAATCATATCAAACCATACATATCGATACCAAAAGATGTTAATTAAAGTAGATAAAACATACGGAGCAAACTTTTATAAGCTCATTAAAGTAGTCAAACATCCAGTATACATTAGCATAAACAATAGCATAAGTGTTAGCGCATTCACAAAACATTTACTTAAAATATTACAAAATTTCTTAATTTGCTCATTTTAAGCTTATATACTTTCATAAATATCATTTCGATCTAGTATTATCATTTCAAAGGCTAAGATTTATTTCAATTGTCATTATATGCCATTTAGTATTTATCTCAAACTAATTTGTGATTCAATGATACATTTACCTTTGAGAGCTTACAAGTTTGATCCCTATTTCAGATTGGACTTTTTTTTATATAATTTTAAAGCTACATTTTCTCTCCATTTTCTAAATTCTCTTTTATAAAAACATTAATAACCTTTCATAAAAAATTTCAAAATATTTTCCAACACTTGATTTTCAACTCGAAATTCATTTAATTAAATATCCAAAAAAATTCTTTTAAATTCCATTTTAAAATATCATTTCATTATCTGATAATTTAATAATCATTTCGAATTTAGATCCTTGAATGTCATTTTTGTAGCAATTTGGTACTTCGAATAAGTAAATTTTATTCTATTTTCGGGGACAAAATTTATGAATATCATTAAGCGTATAATTTTCAGTATCAAAATAAAATTTTAGAACAAGTAGAGAGTAATGCATGAAACTACCATTTATCATGTAAATATCATTAGATAAGAAAAATTCTTGAACGGGCGAAGCACACCGTTACACACTACTAACGCAACACTCCGCTGCACACTATAAATTCATCATCCGTCTCATTAATTTTGTTTTTTATTGACTCTTTAAATTTTTTAAACTTTGACCATGATTATTTTAAATATTTTAAACAATTAAATTTTATAAAATATATATTTTAAAACTACTTGATTGAAAGTTTATAAAATATATTTTTCATATTTTTATCAATAATAAATTTCAAATAATAATGGGTCAAAGAAAAAAATAGACAAAAAAAAGTCAATAAAAGACAATTTTAATGGAACATGGGGATATTAAAAATTTCAGGGATTTGACAAGCAATTAACTGGAAAATTCTAAAAAACAGCGGCTTAAGAAGCAACTAAAAACAGGCCAAAAAATTGAGGCCATTGGATCAAGTCGGTTCGCTCTGAACCATTAGATTGAAAAAAAAGGTTACCCGGTGAAGCGATAACCTTGAATTGAGCGGGTGAAATTTTTTCCTTTGATAAAATTTTGTAATAATTTCGGTACATATCATTTTTCCTACTACTATTGTAAGATTTTGAGTACATTTTGTACTAATTTGTGTATATACACAAATCCTTACAGTTTGTGTAGCAAATTATGTTTTCTCGTAGTAAATTGCGTATGTACACAAATTCTTACACTAAGTTGAGCCCTTTTGTCCTTTGGTGAAATTTTGTAAGAATTTCGGTACATACTGTTTTTCCTACAACTATTGTAAGGTTTTGAGTACATTTTGTACTAATTTGTGTATATACACAAATCCTTACAATTTGTGTAGCAAATTATGTTTTCTCGTAGTAAATTGCGTATGTACACAAATTCTTACACTAAGTTGAGCCCTTTTGTCCTTTGGTGAAATTTTGTAAGAATTTCGGTACATACCGTTTTTCCTACTATTATTGTACGGTTTTGAGTACGTTTTGTATTAATTTGTGTATATACACAAATCCTTACCGTTTGTGTAGCAAATTATGTTTTCTCGTAGAAACTTGTGTATGTACACAAATTCTTACGCTAAATTAAGCTCTTTTGGCCTTTGGTGAAATTTTGTAAGAATTTCGATATATACCGTTTTTCCTACTACTATTGTAAGGTTTTGGTACATTTTGTACTAATTTGTGTATATACACAAATTCTTACAATTTGTGTAGCAAATTATGTTTTCTCGTAGTAAATTGCATATGTACACAAATTCTTACACTAAGTTGAGCCTTTTTGTCCTTTGGTGAAATTTTGTAAGAATTTCGGTACATACCGTTTTTCCTACTACTATTGTAAGGTTTTGAGTATATTTTGTACTAATTTGTGTATATACACAAATCCTTACAGTTTGTGTAGCAAATTATGTTTTCTCGTAGGAAATTGCGTATGTACACAAATTCTTACACTAAGTTGAGCCCTATTGGCCTTTGGTGAAATTTTATAAGAATTTCAGTACATACCATTTTTCTACTACTATTGTAAGGTTTTGAGTACATTTTGTACTAATTTGTGTATATACACAAATCTTTATAGTTTGTGTAGCAAATTATGTTTTCCCGTAGGAAATTGCGTATGTACACAAATTACATATCGTTTTTCCTACTACTATTGTAAGGTTTTGAGTACATTTTGTACTAATTTGTGTGTAACTCCCTCGACCCAGTCTAGTCGCAAGACCGAATCAGGAGAGTCACACGGGGATAACCGAAGAAAAATCCGAGAATTTCCCTCCGATTAACAACCCTAGATTAAGATTTATCTTGTCTAAATGCAATTTAACGGTCCTATGGTGTTAAGGGTTACAGCGGAAGAACAATGACTCAATCGGACATCAATCGGATGTCCAATTGGATCCAAACAGTCACGAAGGACCATTTTGCAAAAACACACCAAAACAAGGGTAAAAGAGTAATTTAACCTTACCAATTAGTTAATTAGTCAAATTTCAAGCACATGAGGCAAGACCAACACAAACGAGACATTTAAACTCACTTAAGAATCATACAAACATTAGGGACTAAAACGTAACATTTGGGAACCTTCAAAGATGCATTTTAACCACTTTAACTGCATGTGCTTTGGAACAGGGGTTGCCCGTTTCGAAACGCGGGCTCTCAGCAAAAAGTAAAATTAGGCCGTATCGAAACGCTCCTCTTGGTTTTGAAACGGAAGTCTCTAGAGGCAAAACGTACCGAAACAGCACCACCCTCGTTCAGATACGGGTGTCTCAAAAGCTTGGCCGTCACGAAACCATATCAGATGTTCCGAAACGCCTGGGCACAAATTGGCCCGAAAATGCATTTCGGCATCCCCAAACATCCCCAAACTTACCCCGAAAGATCACAAACCACATGGCAACATATTAAGCAAACATTCTAGAGGCAAAACACCCTAAAGACAGGCTTCAAACATGCATATACCCAAATACGCATCTCAACCTCAAAAGCTCATAAGAACACCTTAGCTCAAAACACCAACAAGCCAAAACACCAAGCATTCAACCAAAAGCCAAAGCAAGCCTTAATATAGCATGGTATCAACATTTAAAATATGTAGCAAACATGGTCAAACACATGGGTGTTTACAACCACCTCCCTAACCACAAAAATAAGTATTCTCATTGCTAAATCATTATTACAACTTAAAATCCATACTTGAGCTTAAGCTACGATTATCAGAGCTTTTCCCTCATCTTCCTTTGCTTCCCGAAATACTAACGATCTGCATTGTTGAAAAGGAGCGCGTAAGCATAAAGCTTAGTAAGTAGTGCTCAAAACCACAACAACAACAATGCAATTTCTAGATAAAACCATTTATAAATTAAAAACAAGGCCACAAGCATGAATTTCATCAACTTGAATATCAACAATCTTACATATGTTTGGCATCTTACATCAAGCAAAGCAAGAACATAAACAACATGGCATGACCCTCAAACACCAACACGATAACATTCAATTTTTCAACACAAGAGTATAATGACAATTATGGTTACATTACTCGGATACACGGATTGGACTCGATAACATCTTACATCACCGAATTTATAAGAACAACAAGACTCACAATGGTATCTTACATCACCGAGGTATACAATAAAGCTTCCGGTGGCATCTTACATCACTAGGGCCACGCACAAATTTTACAAGTGCACTATAATCCTATTGTCGACCAATTATACCCGGTAAAACCCTCATATTTGCCAATACTCAAACATCATATAAACCAACATAACAATACCACATTCATAAATCGATTTCACACAATCATCTCATACCAACAAAGCATAACAAGCTTAAAAAGGAATTTCCAGAAAAGTAAAACGTAAATATTTAAACACTTACTCTCGAGCTTAGGTTGGCCTTTCAAGCTCAACCTAAACTCTCAAAACATTTTCACTCACCGATAAGACTCAAACGATAGCCGAAACACCGATTCAAGCCTCCGAACTATCCGGTCTCGCGTCCAAAGGACCCAAACTCATTTCCCTTGTTTCTAGCCAGTCCAAAAATGATGCATTAGACCCAAATCAAGCCCTCAAACTTGATGCAACACAGAAACTCGTCATTCATCATCAAAACCGAATCAATTCACACCCGGAACACTTGGAAACACCATCAAAACGTCCCAAACAAACTAGCAGCCAAAACTCAACAAATTTACCATCAAACTACTTCTTTAAACATCCAAAACACTTACCCAAGGTCTAGAAACCATCAACTCAAGATTCCACACAAGAACAACCCAAAAACCCACATTTTCAACTCCAAAACCCCCTCATTTTTACTAGTTTCGGGTTTCCTACTTTTAGCCACTATTTTAGTATTTTTAGGACACCAAAACAAGATTAAAAACACCCTTAAACATGACATCAAACTAACCGAACGAAAATCCCCTCATTTCTCTCTTTTCCAAACTCAAGGCATTTTAAAATAATTTCAAACAATGTGTTTTAAGGAAAATTTAACTAATAACAAGCTTAAAGAAAGAAAAATCAAAACAAGGGAGAGCTTACCTTGAAAACTTGGTTGTAAGAAAGGTTGGAGCAATGGAATAGTAACAATGGTGTTTTTTTGCAAAAGTAACATGAAAAAGGTGTTGGGAAAGAATATGATGATATTTTAAGATAAAATTAAAAGAAAGCACTTCTTCATAAAAAAATCAATGCAATAACCATCGCAAAAGTAACATTAAAAATTCAAAATGCTCGACATACAATTAATCGTATTTTAAAGGCTTAATACAACTTTTCCCCCTAAAGTATACTCGATTTCCCAACTTGCCCCCTAAACTTCATTTTGCCCACTTTTTCCCCTTAAACAATTCGTCGTTACCCATTTTGCCCCATTCCGTTAAAAAAAATTTCAGCCAATAACATCCTACCACGTCATCAACGGATTGACTAAGTCAATCTGTCTGGTTTTATTTAAAGGGTAAATGACATGTTAAGTCTGTCAGGTTTATTTTTTGTTCAATTTAGTCACTGAAAAGTCTATTTTTATCTTAAATTGACCCCTATTTGTTTCTAATTTTTATAATTTAGTCCATTATTTGTTATTATTAATAATATTATTTTATTAAAATGTTAATATTTAATAAAATTAAATAAAAACAAATATTTTAATACTAAATTAGTAATTTTTTAGATTCGAATTACAATTATATTCTAATTATTAATTCTAATTTCACTATATTTGAATTATAGTTTTTGAGTAAAATTTAAATTATATTCGAATAATGTTCGTATTATATTCGAATCATATTCAAATTATATTTGAACCATCTTCTAATTATATTCGAATTATTAATTCGAATTTTGCTATATTCGAAATATATTTTTTGAGCAAAATTCAAATTATATTAGAATTATATTTTAACCATGTCTATATTATATTCGAATCATATTCAAATTATTTTCGAAATATAATTTGAATATGATATTTCGAATGTAATTCGAATATAATATGAACATGATTCGAATATAATTCTAATATAATTACCTGTTTTTTCAACTATTATATTTGAATCATGTTCATAGTATATTCGAATCATGTTTAACATGTAATTATATTCGAATCATGTTCGTATTATATTCAAATCATGCTCGTATTATATTCGAATCATATTTAGAATATAATTTGAATATGATTCGAATATAATATGAACATGATTCGAATATAATTACATGTTCATATTATATTTGAATCATATTCAAATTACATTCGAAATATCATATTCAAATTATATTTCGAAAATAATTTTAATATGATTCGAATATAATAAGAACATAATACGAATATATTTACCTGATAAACATGATTCGAATATAATTACATGTTAAACATGATTCGAATATAATAGTTGAAAAAACATGTAATTATATTAGAATTATATTCGAATCATGTTCATATTATATTCAAATTACATTCGAAATATCATATTCAAATTATATTTCGAAAATAATTTGAATATGATTCGAATATAATATAGACATGGTTCAAATATAATTCTAATATAATTTGAATTTTGCTCAAAAAATATATTTCGAATATAGCAAAATTCAAATTAATAATTCGAATATAATTAGAAGATGATTCAAATATAATTTGAATATGATTCGAATATAATACGTACATGATTCGAATATAATTTAAATTTTACTCAAAAACTATAATTCAAATATAGTGAAATTAGAATTAATAATTAGAATATAATTGTAATTCGAATCTAAAAAATTACTAATTTAGTATTAAAATATTTGTTTTTATTTATTTTTATTAAATATTAACATTTTAATAAAATAATATTATTAATAATAACAAATAATGGACTAAATTATAAAAATTAGAAACAAATATGGGTCAATTTAAGGTAAAAATAGAGTTTTTAGTGATTAAATTGAACAAAAAACAAACCTGACAGACTTGACATGTTATTTACCCTTTAAATAAAACCAGACGGATTGACTTAGTCAATCCGTTGATGACGTGGCAGGATGTTATTGGCTGAAAATTTTTTTAACGGAAAAGGGTAACGGAATGGGACAAAATGGGTAACGGCGAATTGTTTAAGGGGAAAAAGTGGGCAAAATGAAGTTTAGGGGGCAAGTTGGGAAATCGGGTATACTTTAGGGGGAAAAGTTGTAATAAACCTATTTTAAAATAAAATTAAAAGAAATTATTTCATTAATCATTCTCACGATCTCATCCATAGTTCTACTCAATTAAATAAACTCACATCATCTTTATTTTCCACATAATATTTTCTTATAAATTAAAATTTACAAATCATCGCAATCTCATACATTGTGAATTTCATCCATGAACCTGACGCTTGACGGGATCTTGATCGTATAAAAACTTCAAGATTATAACAAGAAATTCGTTGTCAAAAGTAAATATATTATAAATTAAAATTTACAAATCATCGCAATCTCATACATTGTGAATTTCATTCATGAACTTGACACTTGACCGGATCTTGATCGTATAAAAACTTCAAGATTATAACAAAAAGTTCGTTGTCAAAAGTAAAAGGGAAAACTACACCAGTGACCACCGAAGATATTGGGGATACCTATTTGAACCACCGAACTAAAAAAAACGTCAATCACACCACCAAACTTATTAAATCAACCTATTTTGACCACCGCCGTTAAAAAATTAACGGAGGGGTGACGGAAGTGCCACGTGGCAGTTAACAGGACATTTTTAAAATTACATGTTTAGTCCTTGTTATTTACTTATTAAATCAATTTGATCCTAATTTTATTTTAATTAAATAAAAATTAATCAACCAATCAAATTATGACACGTGTCATCACCCAATTGGATTAATTTAATTTAATTTGTTTAATATTTAATATATTTTTTCCTCCAATCAGGTGGTGACACGTGTCACCACCTGGTTAAAGGAAATTTAAAGAAGAAAATGAAGATGGCATTATGGTGGATCGAACTTAGGACCAAGGGGATAAAACCCCCAGCTTTAACCATTGAACCAAACTACTCTTAGTGCTATAGTTTGCACCTTTTATATACATATCTTATAGTTTAGTAAAAGTTAGGGGTTGGAGGTAAACACTCTTTGCTTAATGCGCCAGATAGTTCGAGCTTTCCGCGGTAAACTACTTGTTTCTTTGCACATACAGGTGGTTCAAAACCTCTGCTTGGAGATGCACTTGTCATTGCTGGCACACTCTTCTTTTCCATGAGCAATGTTGGTGAGGTCGGTGAATTTGTCTTGAACATAAAGGAGTCTCCATCTTCTTCGATGAGTTTAAGTATTGCAGATACCTTTTCCTCCATATCTGCAGATTTTCTCAGAATTCCAAATCATACAAAGAAAAACACAAAAAAACCCAGAAATTCTAATGCATTCAGCTTCAAGAAAAAAAACCGAGATTTTTTTTTACCTTGATGGTTTTGTTCCATCCACTTTGATTGCTTTGTTCTGATATGGCTAGCCATCCACCATGAGTAGGCATTGCTAGCTGCTCTTTGCAACATTTTTGCTTACTTTTTTCAAGAACAAAACCAGTAGCAGAGATTGCAGAGGAAATGGTTTGTTTAAATTAGGTGAATTAAGAGCCCCCAAGAAGCATGCAAAAAACTCTCTTTATCTTGCAATAAAATAAAGAGAAGACATGAGAAAGCTAATCTGTCACGGGCAGTGAAGTTGAGGTAATGACCAAAGGGCAGGAAGGCAAGAATGACGAGGAGCTGGCACCAACGGTATTGCAGGGTAATCGCAGGAGTGTCAGAGAGAGAAAGACCTCCCAGGCGTTAACTGATTTTGTCGTATACTAAGGAGAGACTAGTATAAATAAGAGGCTTTTATTATGTAAAGGACATGAACATTCTGTGAAAAACCTTTTTCCTGAATTTAAATCTATTCTCCTTCTTCTTATTTTCTTGTGCACTGCTACTGTTAGGAATCAGCCTAACATTGGTGCTTTCATCGAGTCTGAACGATGGTCAAGAACGCCGAAGCTATTCGTATCCTCCAGGACGCATCGGCGCGTCATGATCAATCGTTGGAAGTTCTTCAATCAGCCACCACGGAGAACGCGAAGGCACTACAAGAGGTGTTGCGACAGCTCACTTCCATTTCGGAACAACTGGGGCAGTCTTCACATACAACGATAGCGCACGAAGCGACCAGTGGCACGAAAGTCACGCGAGGGAAAGAGAAGCTCCAGGCAGATGGTGAGGAAGGATTTCCTTTTCCACCAAAACCAGCATTTGTCGAACTCCCTCTGTTTACCAGAAAAGATCCCGAGGAGTGGATTGCGTCGGCTCAAGATTTTTTTGACTTCTATGGGACAGAAGACCACCATCGTGTAACAATGGCTTCTTTTCGGATGGACGGAATCGCCAAGCGATGGTTCCGGTGGATGCAACGCCGCCGACAATTAGCGGGCTGGGATCACTTAATCGAAGCCATCCGTAAGCGATTTGCTATCACCGAGATTGAGTCACCCGAGGGGCAACTTACAAAACTGACGCAGTTAACAATAGTGGAGGATTATCAGAACCGTTTTGAAGAGATGGCGTTGAGAACCAGCGATTTGCCTGAAGTTTTCTTGGTTCAATGTTTTATTTCAGGATTGCGGGTCGATATTAAAAACGAGGTGTTGGCCAGCCACGTCCATACTATGCAGGAAGTGGTCGCAGTAGCCCGTTTTCATGAGGCCAAGTTACTTGAGGCCAAACGTTACATGGGTCGCAGTGGAGGGCCCAAACCACCACTTTTACCCACCCCGAGTCACAACCCATCGGGTATGAAGACCTTGCCCGGCCAGCCTCCACCAAGCGATAATAACCTAAGTCCCCAACAACCACACCTCCGTAAATTGACCGCCGCGGAGGCACAGGCTCGTCGAGAGAAAGGCCTCTGTTACCATTGCGACGCCAAGTTTACACCGGGGCACAAGTGTAAAAACCCCCAGCTTTTCTTTTTCGACGATGAGAATGAAAGCGAACGAAAGGAAGAAGCCGAGGATGTCGCACTCGACACTGAGGAAATCAAGGAGCAGCCATGGGTCTCGTTTAATGCTCTCGCAGGCTGTTATATGCCGAACACGATCCGTGTCAAAGGCAAGGTACGGGGTCGAGAGATCTGCATCTTGTTGGATGGGGGCAGTACCCATAATTTTATTCAGACGAGAGTGGCAAAACATTTGGGATTAACCGTTTCACTGGCGTCGAACTTTCACGTACTAGTCGGGAATGGGGCAAAGTTGAGCAGCGACGGATTAGTGCAACAGTTGAAAGTGGGAGTTCAAGGAATGGAGTTGGTTACGGATTTCTATGTCCTGCCATTAGAGGGAACAGATATGGTCCTTGGGGTCGCGTGGATGGCCACGTTGGGACCGGTTACTATGGATTTCTCGAGGCTCACATTTGAATTTCAGCATGGAGGAGTAACACATTGCTGGCAGGGTGAATCGATGATGGCACCTCAACCAGTACAACTCCAAGCCTTGCGTCGAGTTGCTGACACCCAAGGAATTGCTGGGTTCTTTCGATTGCAACTACAGAAAACATATGAAATGGTCCCTGAGAACCGTGAGGATTTGCTGCAGCTGTTGGAAGAATTTGCCCGTGTGTTTGATACACCCCAAAGTCTACCTCTTATACGCAATACAGATCACGCAATCCATTTGGAGTCAGGAAAACCACCGGTCAATGTACGACCGTATCGCTATCCTTATTTTCAAAAGGGTGAGATTGAACGCCAAGTGCAACAAATGCTAGAAAATCAGTCGATACAGCGAAGTAACAGTCCGTTTTCTTCACCCGTGCTTCTTGTCAAGAAGAAGGATGGAACGTGACGCTTTTGAGTAGATTACCGAGCTCTAAATGCTATCACTGTTAAAGATAAGTTTTCGATACCCACTGCGGACGAGTTATTTGATGAATTAGCTGGTTCACGATTTTTCTCTAAATTAGACTTGTTGGCAGGATACCACCAAATCAGGGTGAAGGCTGACGACGTACCAAAAACAGCTTTCTGCACTCATGAGGGGCACTACGAATTTCTCGCAATGCCATTCGGGCTCACGAACGCACCTTCAACCTTCCAAGCGACCATGAACAATATCTTCAAGTCTTATCTGCGGAAATTTGTCCTTGTTTTTTTTTACGATATTTTGGTATTCAGTCAAACATGGCAGGATCACTTGAGTCATCTCCGGTTGGTGTTGCAAGTATTGCTGATAATGGTTTCGTGGTAAAGAAATCCAAGTGCACGTTTGGGCAAACTTCAGTCGAATATTTGGGGCATATCATCTCAAGGGAGGGATTGGCCATGGATCCGGAGAAAATTAGAGCCATTCGCGACTGGTCAGTTCCAAAAGATGTCAAAGATGTACGTGGATTTATGGGAATTGCAGGGTATTACCGCCGTTTCATCAAGGGATTTGCTACCATTGCTGCACCAATTTCCGATTTGTTACGCAAGGGAGATCACTTCGAATGGACAGTAGCAGCGCAAGAAGCCTTTGATCGACTGAAAATGCTCCTCACCACTGCACCTGTCTTGAGTTTGCCTCGCTTTGATAAAGAATTCTGGGTCGAAACGGATGCATCTGGGGTTGGAATCGGGGCAGTTCTTACACAAGACAGCAGACCATTGGCTTATTTTAGTCAGAAATTAAGTCCGAGGATGCAGGGCGCATCGGCTTACCATCGCGAGATGTTCGCTATCACCCAGGCAGTTGGGAAATGGAGGCAGTACTTGCTCGGCAGAAAGTTTATCATTATCACAGATCACATGGCACTTCGTGAACTCACTCAGCAAACGATTCAAACTCCCGAGCAACAACGTTGGCTCTCAAAATTAATTGGCTACAATTTCGAAATTCGCTACCGCCCAGGAAAAATGAACTCAGTGGCTGATACTTTATCTAGGGAAGGTGATGCGAGTTTGATGGCCATTTCGAGTTTAACACTTGGTTTAATCGAGGACATTCGGGTCGCAACCAAGGAAGATAGTGAGTTGCAAGAAATTCGAGATCAACTAGCAGCAGATACCACTGCTCATTCAGGTTTCTCTAGTCAAGATGGGCTACTGTTATTTCGAGGAAGGCTTGTGGTACCAAATGAAATTGCCTTGCGTTCACGTATCCTTAGGGAATTCCATGCCTCACCAATTGGGGGCCACGCCGGTACGCTGCGAACCTTTCATCGTGTAGCAGCCAACTTCTATTGGAAGACGATGAGAAAAGATGTTCGCCGTTTTGTTCAAGAATGCCAAATTTGTCAGCGAATGAAGAGCGATAGCCTGTCCCCGGCAGGGTTGCTCCAACCTCTTAACATTCCGAATCAGGTTTTCGAAGACATTGCCTTGGATTTTATCACGGGTCTACCTAAATCCAATGGGAAAGAAGTGATTTTAGTCGTTGTGGACCGATTAACCAAGTATGGCCACTTCTTTGCTCTTCCGCGACACTTCAATGCAGAATTGGTGGCCAAGATAATGGTGCAAGGGGTGATTAAGCTACATGGCATTCCCAAGTCCATGGTTAGCGATCGAGATAGGATATTCGTGAGTGAGTTGTGGATTGAAATGGCTAGATTGCAAGGGACAGAACTGTGTATGAGCTCGGTATACCATCCCCAAACCGACGGGCAAACGGAGGCCTTGAATAGATGCCTTGAGATGTATTTGCGCTGTTTGGCGGGAGATGAACCACATCGATGGGAACAGTATTTAGCCTGGGCCGAATTCTGGTATAACACAGCCTATCAAGCCTCGGCAGGTATGACGCCGTTCAAAGCTCTTTACGGGCGCGATCCCCCAACGGTGATCAACTACTTGGAAGGTAGCACAGCTAGTGAACAACTTCACAAAGAGTTGCTGGACCGAGATGCCCTGCTGCGAGAATTAAAAGGAAACTTGGCTAAGGCGCAGGCAAGGATGAAAATTCAGTGAGACAAGCATCGACGGGAATTAGAACTAGAAGAAGGTTCCTGGGCCTTTGTGAAGCTGCAACCCTATCGCCAAATCTCCCTTCGGTTACAAAAACATTAGAAACTGAGCCCTCGATTTTTTGGACCATATCGTGTGCTGAAGCGAGTTGGGGCAGTAGCATACAAGCTAGACTTACCAGAATCGACCCGAATTCACCCGGTCTTCCATATCTCTAAGCTCAAACCATGTCGCGGAAATCCAACACAACAAATTACACCACTTCCATTGCTGCAGGAAGCTACTGATTCTGGTGGTGCACACCTTGAGACCAACCTTGAGGACAAGGTTCTTCTAAAAGGGGAAGGCAATGTCACGGGCAGTGAAGTTGAGGCAATGACCAAGGGGCAGGAAGGCAAGAATGACGAGGAGCTGGCACCAACGGTATTGCAGGGTAATCGCAGGAGTGTCAGAGAGAGAAAGACCCCCCAGGCGTTAACTGATTTTGTCGTATACTAAGGAGAGACTAGTATAAATAAGAGGCTTTTATTATGTAAAGGACATGAACATTCTGTGAAAAACCTTTTTCCTGAATCTAAATCTATTCTCCTTCTTCTTATTTTCTTGTGCACTGCTACTGTTAGGAATCAGCCTAACATAATCAAAGATGAAATTTTCTTAGTTTTGAAATCTGGGAAGAGTGTTTACCTCCACCCCTAACTTTTACTAAACTATAAGATATGTATATAAAAGGTGCAAACTATAGCACTAAGAGCAGTTTGGTTCAATGGTTAAAGTTGGGGGGTTTTATCCCCTTGGTCCTAAGTTCGAACCACCATAATGCCATCTTCATTTTCTTCTTTAAATTTCCTTTAACCAGGTGGTGACACGTGTCACCACCTGATTGGAGGAAAAATATATTAAATATTAAACAAAATAAATTAAATTAATCCAATTGGGTGATGACACGTGTCATAATTTGATTGGTTGATTAATTTTTATTTAATTAAAATAAAATTAGGATCAAATTGATTTAATAAGTAAATAACAAGGACTAAACATGTAATTTTAAAAATGTCCTGTTAACTGCCACGTGGCACTTCCGTCACCCCTCCGTTAATTTTTTAACGGCGGTGGTCAAAATAGGTTGATTTAATAAGTTTGGTGGTGTGATTGACGTTTTTTTTAGTTCGGTGGTTCAAATAAGTATCCCCAATATCTTCGGTGGTCACTGGTGTAATTTTCCCAAAGTAAAATTGTGAGGCTACAAAATTAAAGATAAATCAGTGGGGGAAATAGAAAGACATCGGAGAAACAAACCCGTTATAGGGTAGAAGTTGATCGATTTGTTACTGCACAAATAGCTTTGCATAAAGATATTCATATTATTTTATTTTGTATATATTTAAATTTTAATATGATAATGCAATATTTTTTAATTAATAAAAAAATTTAAAACTGGAAGTATAGACTGGTCTAAGAACGCATTTTTGGCCATAAATTCTGTCCGTTTACGTTCTGATTTAAAGAATTTAATTTTAATTTTAAATTAAGGGTTTTAAAGTTTTAAGTTCGAGTTTAAATATATGAGGTAAGAGGAAGAAAATGATAATTTTTAAATTTAATTTATATGAAAATATTATGTGAAAAATAAAAATGATGTGAGTTTATTTAATTGACTAGTACTATGGATGAGATTGTGAAAATAGTTTATGGAATAATTTCTTTTAATTTATTTTAAAATATAATTAATTGCATGTCGAGTCTTTTAAATTTTTAATAATTATTAAAAATTAATGGTATTCAACGATGTATTGCGTCAATAGTGTTTAGCGATGTGTGTCGCCGGTTCTAAACTCATCCTTATAAATATCATCTTATTCAATACCATTAAACACTAATAAAATATATTAAAAAGCTGATTAATTGCTTCTCCCCCACTTTGCGCTGTCTGTGATAATATAAGAGATACTATAAAGATACTTCTAGGGATGTCAAAATAATTCGTTCCTGTCGGGTTTTGACCCGATTCGACTCGATAGGGGCAAAATTTTTAATTATAAAATTAGTTTCGGAGCGGGTCGGGTTATGAAAAAAAAAATAAAGTCAAGGGCGAGTTTGGGTGAAAATTCCCCGATCCGCCCCACCCCGATATATATATTTATTAATTTTTTCAGGGCGGGTCGGGTTTAATCGGGTTTTTTTATTAAAATATCGGAGTTGGAGTCGAGTTATTCTTTTTATTATTTCGGGGCGGGGCAGGACTGCAATATATTATAATCGGGGCGGCCAAAAACCTGCCCCGTTGCCATCACTAAATACTTCCAAGATTAGAATTTATGGTATTTTTTAACAATCTAAAGTTGATTACAATATAGTATCTGTTCATATATGTTATTAAGTCTTAACCTTTTGACAATGCCTATACACTTTATAAACAAAGTGTTTTAAACATGTGTCTCTTAAAATAGACATTATCTATTTTTTTACTGGGAAACTTATTGGTTTCAGAATTATTATTATACCCGCACACTAAATAAAATAACATAAAAAGAATCAATCAATCGATTAATTAATTAATTATCTAATTAGCTGTTTGGACACTATTTTTTATTTATGGAATGTTTAAAATAATCCCACTAGGGCTCCACTCACATACTATAATGTGGACTTTAGTGGAGCTGTGGAGGGATAATTGTTCTTTTATATCCTCCATTATAATTTAGTAAAGTGCTAAAATTATAATTGAATTTTATTAAAAAAAATAAAATGATAATTAAACTTCAAATCTTCTAAATAACAATTAAATTTTGTATTTTGTTATAAAATGATAATTCGGCCATTAAATACATAACGTGGTTATTATAAAATTTTGTATAATAACATATTTAGTCATGCATATTTACACATTCAATCAAATTAATCATAATTCGAAAAGATTCAATAAATTTGACCCTCGTTATTTAGTCATTAATCCGCCCATATTTTTGATAGTATGATTTAAAACCCATATGGCCGTGGACTGAGTCTTTTTATCCAATCTTAGTCGCTGCAGTTCATGAACTTGAAGTTGCATCATGTCATTGTCAATTATGGTTGTCTTGCATCGATAGCATTAATGTTCCAATTTCAAACTATGATTTCGAGTTGGTCGTTAAACCCTTTTTTTAATTAAAATTTTCACAAATCTCAAGTTCTTATAATACTTGTCACTACGTGTCAAGAAATTACAACACGCGAACCCTACATGAACGAACAAGTAAAAACAGCCTGCGATAAACAAGCAAGTTATGAGTATGTTTAGGCGACCGATGCTTAGTGATCACGTGTAAACGCACGTGATCACTACCAACGAGTAAGCAAACCTAAGACTTTAAGTCATAGTCAGTCTAATCATAATGTCGCGACTACCCTGTCTTGACACTTGTCCGAACAATATAAAAGCACACATGCAATAAGAAAAAAAGACATGATCTTCTACTCTTCATGTGACAAACACACTAAAGAAGCCAGACCGGAGCTCAAACCAGAACAACCACCAAAACAGCCACCAAAACTATCATCGGGTCGTCATTTTTGGCTCTTGTTCACTTTATCAGCTAATAATATTTAATTTTAAAATAAATTTAAATTGCATTTAAGTTAGTAATTAACGAGAGTATGAGCAGAACTGTGTGATATGATGAAGATGAAAAATAATATATATAATCAGGTTTAAATAAATTTATAAAAAGCTGTATGATGAAGGACAGTATGATGGCATTAGCATAGAGATGTGGGAAGAGCATGTTGATGATCTCAGGTGGTTTTCCTCTCTTTTACTCTTGTATTAGGAGGGTAAAGAGTAAAGACTCCTTTAAATACAAAAATTAATACACATAATAAATATCTATTTTCTCTAATTAAAATTAAAATCTGGAAAGAATAAGAGTCTAATTAAAATTATAAACTAGTTCAAAATTAGGATAACAATAACAACATAAACGATTATTTCACCCAAATTCTCCGTTTTTAAAATTTATTTATGAATTTGTCACTTAAAAAAACATTAATTTCCAATCTAGCACTCAGTGTAGCTCGTCTGGTTAGTATGTGTGGCGAGTTCCATGAGTTTTTATTTTTTAATGGGGTTGATAACTAATATTTATAAAAAAAATCATTAAAAATAAAAATTATGAAACTCATCATACCAGCCAAACGAGTTCTTCCAATGAGTGCTAGATCGAAAATTAATACTTTTTTAGGTGTCATATCGGTAAATAATATAAAAAATATAATATTTGAGTAAAAGGTCAACATAAACTCTATTTTTATAATTAAAATTATAAAATTATCCAACATTACGTTTAATATTAACGTGCTAACATATTTATATATTTAAACTTAAAAACATATAACTATTTCAATTTATCAGTTCAAACACATAACAAAAACAAAATATTAAATATTATACATGTAAAATTATCATTCTCATTAACAAGCATATAATTACATAATACTGCAAGCAATAATTTAGTCTAACATAAACTATCCATCCATCCAACACATTTAGCAAGCCAACCAGATGGGCTTTTAATTTATAATGGGTTATTGCGCTTTTAATGGTTTTTAGCCCACTATTTTTAATGGCTTTTTAAATTGTTATTTGATCAACACTAAAAACCAGTGGGCTTTTCGGTTTAAATAGCTCAAATAATGATTTTTTTACTCAATCGGCTCTTTAGCTAGTCCAACCGGTCCCGGGTCATTCGGTCCAACTGGTTCAACAGTAAAACGACACAATATACAAAATCAAGTGGGAAGCTAGGTTCGTTGGAAATTGAAATATGATAATGAATACTACAATTACAAAGACAAATAATAGTATCAAATTATAACCTACAACAAGTGTCCTAGTAGAAAAGTGGATGATGTTCATCTCAAGAAATCTAGATTCAAATCGTTTTGTTTACATAGTGTATTATTTTAAAGAAAGTTACGTTATTATAGCAACTATTAACTTTCATTTAGTTTTAGTGAGTGAGTCTCTCGACAAATTTTTTTACATACACAAGACCTCAAAACCGAGACTTACTTAAGCGATATCAAGATTTTTACCACTTGGACCAACCTCGTTGATCGCAATGAATTCATTTTAATGATAAACATCTTAATTAATTGCCACCTCTAATATTATTTTACAGAAGTGCCACTTCCAACTTCCAAGGTCCCCTACAGAGACCCATATATATAGAATCTAGAGGGACAAAATTTCTTCAAAGCATTAAACTACACCAAAAGTTTGAAAATGGCACCTATCACTACCATCTTTATCTTCTTCCTCGATGCTTTCTCTTTCCTTCTCAGCCCCGACTCATTCCATGATGTTTCTTCTCTACACTCGCCGTGGCCGACAATGTCGAGGCCTGGATTCTATTTCATCCATACCGATTTGTCGACCTTTCAACAGTTGCACAACAGGTATCCGGTTTATTGAGAGGTAATTCAATCTTCAACAGCTAAATGATGAGAGTTGGAATTCACACTTTTGTTTCTTGCTCGCTGGGAAGATCAACCGGTTTACAGGATCAACAAGGAATGTAAAAGTTATATGTTACTTTTGATTAATACTCCATTTTCTTTTCTTCTATCATTTCATCTGTGGTCGATGCGGATGTTAATCCGAAGATATTTATTATCCGAATTTATTTTACTTTTGTGGTCAATACATTCGGATATCCGAAATCACAATTTACTATATTTTTAATTTTTAATTTTATTTTTTATATTTGTTAAATATGAATATTTAGTGGACTCAAATATTTAACCGACAATAAGATTAGAGGCAAATCCCTACTAGTTTTCATCTTAAAGTTGGCTTGAGAAGTTTTTACATACTTCATTCGGGAGGAGCGCAATCGTAGAGTTTATAGAAATAAATATAGAGATGCACAGGGACGGATGTAAGTAGAGGGTGGGAGGGGCAATTGCCCTCTAATTTTAAGGTTTAATTATATTTTAAGTCATTGATCATTTTAAAATCATTTCAATTAAGTCTTTGCTCCTCCCAAAATTGTTTGGTATAATTTAATTTTAGGACTTTATCAATTTTAAAATTAAGCATTGACCTCCAAATTTTCTGGTTTAATTATTTTTCAAGACCTTTTAATTTTAAAATTAGTGAAATCAAATCTCAACTCCTTTAATTTTTATGTTTTAATCACTTTTTAAAATTTCGATTGTTCTAAAATTAAACAACTTGTCCCCCTCACTGTTCAATCATGGCTCCGTGCCTGAAGACGCAACCTTTATTTTGAGTTGTATTTAATATGTTGTTAATACTAGGTTACAGAACATAAGCATACATATTGAAGATGTAAATAGAACATTGTGTGCAGCTTGGGAAATTCCCATTGCGATGGACGCCCAAGTGCATGCTTGGGTTAATTGTAATAGCTTTTGCTATTTCTTGAATAATAAAATTCAATATTTATTTAAAAAAATTAACCGACAATTTAATTAAACTTTATATACTCAAGTTTAATACGAATAATAAACATATTTGGATCTAAAGTAAATTTGTGGATGAATGTTGAACGTATTAAAAATTAAATGAACTGAAAAAACCGATTGTAGATATTTATTTTAATTTTATTGGTTATACATTATTTAATGTAAATATCTAACTATGCAATTAAAACCATTTTAACCTGCAATTAAAATTGAGTATTAACAAGCTAATATCTAAAAAATATTGTTTATAACTTTAATATTTGGGTTTTTTCCCAAAAAAAAACATTTTTCACTTTTAATTAAATCAAATGCTTTCATTAAACAAATAGGGGTTTACACCGACTCCTCCATTTTCTCCTTCACATTTTTTATCTCTTAAATGAGTCTAATTTAATTAAGTATAATTATACGAACAATTACAATTACAAGTAACTCATGTTGAATGATTACAACTAAAATAAATCATTAGAATGTTTAATTGGAGTGATAATCAAAACATGCATATTCAGACCTAAATTAACACAAAACTAAAGAATATCCATATAAGATGAAATTAAATCAGAATACATGTGGACTCCTACCCGCATATAATTTTTCATATAATAAAACTTGAGCTTAATATCTCAAAAATCCTAAAACTTCACCCTTAACCACTAAAACCTCATTAGCTAATCACTATACATTGTAAATTCAAAAACAAAATGTCAAATATTATTTATATCAAAGTTAATTATAGCCCAAAGATGTTGACTATCCTTGAATTTTATTATTTTGTAGTAGCTTTCAAACGTGATAAAATTTAGTTTTTTAAAAAATAAACCTCACACTAATGATGCAAATTCAATGAACACCATTATCCTTTTTAAGTAAAATAATAAAAGATTCTTTCATTTAAAGAATATTTCAAATTAAATAAGTATAATTTAATCTTGTCAACTTGCCTAAGTGGTTAAGGGAACGATTGTCGTTTTTAGAAGTCACGAGTTCACATACGAGCCGTTGTAGCAGGATGATTAAGCATACATTATCAAATGGTTAAGAGTATATTAATATTCAGAACATATATTATTTGTAATCACATTTACTTTCAAAAAATATTAATATTTAATTTATTAAATAAGGGCAAACATGGCATGTTCTTTTTCCTTGTCATTTTACGGATAAGTATTTTAATTTGTTATGAGGTTGCTATCTTAGGTCCACATTTTAAGCTTGCTTGCAACCGACGTTGGTTGCGATCCCAAGTTAAAAAAATATATATATCTACCCCTTATTATGCTTCCACCCTAAAACAATAAGTTTAAGATTTAAGATTTATAGGAGTAGGCGTTGATGGTGGTTGGTCAGAGCTGCTCACTGCTCTATTTTTTTTAGATCCCGAGTTCAAGACCCATCATGAGCATTTACATCCCCTAGAGTCTTCTCCTCCCCTTCTAGGTAGAAGTATGTAGTTTTTGTCAAAAAAAAGTTTAAGATTTAGGGTTATAGTTTATGGTTAGAGTTTAGGGAATTGAAGGTATAATGCATTTTAAGGTTTAGGCTTTAGAATTTAAGGTTAAATTTTAATATTTTAATGTTGGAGCATGGAAAAAACTAGGGGTGAGCGTACGATCGAGTCGAGTTGGGTCAAAATATTTCGAGTTATTCGAGTTGACGCGTTATATTTTACAACTCAAACTTTATTTGAAATTTTTTCGATTCGAGTCGAGTTTATGAAATTCGGGTCGAATCGAGGTTTCGAGTTCCTATACAAATTTAATTGTAATTATTTATCATGTTATAGTACAAATATATATATATATATATATATATATATATATATATATATATATATTTCATCATATTTTTTTCATATGTGCCATATAGTTTTTTCATATATATATATATTAGGAAAAATTAAGGAACTTGACTCAAACTTAAAAACCAATCCATTAATTACTAAAATTTTCGAGTTATTCGAATTTCCATTTTACAACTCAAACTTTATTTAAAATTTTTTCGATTCGAGTTTATGTAATTTTGAGTCGAATCAGAACGAGTCGAATTTTTTCGCCTCGAGTCAAGTCAGAAATTTCGATTTTTTTAGTCGAATTTTACTTACCCTAAAAAACACCAAAAGAAGACGGGAAATTTTTGTTGAGTTGAAAATTAACAATTGTGTTGTGTTTATCCTCCTTTCCAACAATATTTTTGTAACGAAAATGAACTTACAAAATTGCTTGATAAAACGGTATACAATTTCTTCGAATTTCACTTAATGCAATAGACTTATCTACCTACCTATGCAATAAAGTTATCTTACTATTTCGATTTAAGTTGCTTTGATCAATTTTTTTAAGGGATGCTTGTATTTTTCGTAGAGGTGTGAACCGAGTGATTCGGTTAGTTCGATTGGTTAAATATTTCATATTTGTATGTATATATCACTTATATCCATAATTAAGATTTTGACTAAATTGACGTCACAAAGTAATCAAACATCAATTCACTTATGAATTACTTTTATATAATTAATTATAGGGAAAACTACACCGGTGGTCCCCAAACTATTACAGTTTTCCTATTTTGGTCCCTAAACTATGTTTTTCGGCAAAATCATCCCTTCTGTTACATAGTTCTCCTGTTTTGGTCCCCCGACGTTAAATAGCTAACGGTTTTGCTGACGTGACATTTTTTAAATATTTTTTAATCATTTCTCCCCCCTCTTAAAAAATGCCACGTCAACAAAACCGTTAGCTATTTAACGCCGAGGACCAAAACAGGAGAACTATGTAATAGAAGGGACGATTTTGCCGAAAAACATAGTTTGGGGACCAAAATAAGAAAATGGTAATAGTTTGGGGACCACCGGTGTAGTTTTCCCTTAATTATAATGGTATTTTTATATCTTTATATATATAATATTTAAATAAAGGGTTTTATTTTGATGCACAAGCTGTGTAAATTATTTTTACACAATCCTTTTATAAAATTTAAAATCTAAATCACAAACCCTAGCAACGTAAACCCTAAACCCTAAGCCCTAAACCCTAAACTCTAAATTCTAACCATAAACCTTAAATTATATACCCTACATACTAAACCCCTAAACCCTAACATAAAACCCTAAACCCTAAACCCTAAAATTAAAGGGCTTGTGTAAACTAAAGTTTACACAAGCTTATGCATCAAAGTATTTTCCTTAAATAAATGATTAAAAGTCACATTTTTAAAGTTGATCATGTGTGTGTAAATTTTATGTTACACAAGTTTGCATATTTTTACTATAAATCTAAAACTTAAATTACTAAACCTAAACCCTAACATACTAAATCTTAAATCCTAAATTCTAAGCACTAACATTAAAATTTTAAATCATAAAGCCTAAACTCATGAACCCTAAACTAAAACATTAACTACTAAAGTTAAAAGGCTTGTTTAAACTAAAGTTTACACAACCTGTGTATTAAAGTTTTTCTCTATATTTTTTGCCACCCAAATCGTGGATATGACAAAACTTAATATATTATAAACATATTTTAGAAAAATGGGTTAGGATCTTTTAGTTTTACATTATTTTGTATCATTGGATAAAAGTATATGAATAATTGAGATTATTTTTTCAATACAATTTTTTTTTATTTCCTACCGTTAATATGAACTTTTTATTTATAATCATCAAATGATCCAATTTTTTTTTTTTGAATATGCTAGTGCGATGCAAGGGTAGCATCTGTTCAACTTTCTTAGTCTTTTCAAAGACGGCACACACAACATGCGTTACTGGTGCTCGAACCCAGGTCCCAAGGGATGATGAACATCTACCTTTGCCACCAGGACACAAGGGGATGAGCTATATAATTTTAAATGATATATAATATATATTCAAAATATTTATAATGTAATTATTACACAAGAAATTTTTTTCCTCAAAAGCTATATAATTTATTTCATTGATAGTGAAATAAGCCAAAGACAACATGGCAACAAAGTCGTGATACATTTACCGCAAAACAGCAGTACCACGACCCTCGTCAGAACAATAGAACCGCACCACTTGAACTACAAGATTCCAGTGTGGTCCCAAAACTGGGATGTTTATAACTCAGTAACCGCATTTTTGGGTATTTGAAGTGTGGTATATTTGAATTATAGAATCAAAATATGTTTCATTATTTTGAATAATTAATTTAATATTTTATTAATAAATTATAAAAATATAATTAAAATTTATCAAATACATTATTTTTATTATTTTATTAAGAAAACACCATAAATACAACTAAAACAATAAGGGTCACCCACTAACTTACTAGATTGCCACTTGAAAAATTTATGAAGTTATGAAGGTAGAAAGTGAGGACCTGAGCGGCCGCTCATGCTGCTCCCCTTTGTCAGACGTCATTGTTTATGTTTCGATTCATAAAGATCATGTACCGTAAGTTAGATATATGAAATAATTTAGTATCTGTAACGAGAGAACCCAATTTGAACTTTAGAGATAACTTTGTTGAAAAATAGAACTAAAAATCTCAAACATAAACTATAAAATGGACATGAAATATATAAAAAAACTATATGAGATAGTCCACTCATCTAAATGTGGATTAATAAATTGAAGTACTAACAAAAGGACATGACACAATACTTGCATTTCCATAAAAGTTTCTACCTGTATTTGTCGTCGGAGACAGGGCAGAGATAGGGAGGTTGGCAAGGGACATGGCCCCTCAAATAGTAAAATGTGTGCCTTTAAAATTTCAAAGTTAAAATAATGGTAAAATTGTCTTTCACCCCCTCTCAAAAGGATAGATTTCAATTTAGTCCTATTAAAAAGTTATATTATAATTTTATACTAAAACAATTATGAAATTATTTTTTGACTTTTTAAAAAATTTATAATTAAACTTTACCCCTGAAAATTATGAGACGGTAATTAGGAGTGTAAATGAACCGAGCTTAAATTCGTTTATTTACTTTTGAAGGTGTTCATGTTCAATCTGTGCTTGCTTAAATTTTTAATAACGTATTTGTTTGTTTATTTTTGAAGGTATTCGTGTTCGTTTGTTTAGCGTTCGTGAACATGTTCGTTTATATGCCCGCCAATATGTTTGTTTATATGTTCACCAAAATGATGATATTACAACACTAGTCATTAAGTCCCTTAGGCTTCACAGTTTGAACAACAAAGTTCACCATGTGTTCAATTTAGTGTCTATCTTCACCAATATTTAAAATATAAACAAAAATACAAAATAAAAGGAAAAATGGAACCAAATAAACGAGATTATAAACAAGCTAATAAAAGAACCAATAAATGGGCTTTCGAACGAGCTTGTTCATGAACATAAATGAATTGAACACACACTCGTTCATGTCGGTTCATTTATTAAATTAATATAAAAATTTGTTCATACTCATTTATTTAACTTAATATGAATAATTCCCCGAACACTCTGTTTATTTATGTAACCCCCTCGTCCCGGTCTGGTCGGATGACCGGTTCGAGTGGGCCACACGGGGAAAAACAAAGCGAAACCCGTTAAGGTTCCTCCTCGGTTAACGACTCAGAAAATTTCTTTTAACTTTATCTTGTCTATAGGCATGATTAGATCCTATGTGAAGCACAACAGCGGAAGAAGCAACAATTCAACATCGACCGACCAAGACGATTCAATAAACAGCTCATTTTAGCCCTTAACAGCAGGCCGTATCGAAACGCCCTTGGGGTGTTTCGAAACGCCTTGACTTAGTCAACAGACCAGGGTCAACCATAGGGAGTCCGTTTCGAAACAGGGGTGACCCATATCGAAACGACCCCAACGGTCAACTTCTCGTGGTCAACGAGATTTGACCGTTTCGAAACATCAAAGGCCCGTTTCGGAACGCCTTTATCTCGTCAATTTCTCAAAATTCCAGTAGCAAAACTGTTCTGAAACAGCCCCTATCCGTTTCGAAACGGCTGGCCAAATGAAAAGGGACCGTATCGAAACAGGGTGGCCCGTTTCGAAACGCCCCCTGTCTGCAGACTCGTTTTGGCTGTTTTAAGGCACAAGGGTGCCCCAAAACACCTCCACGACCTCTAACAACACACTAGCAATAAAACTTAAGGCAAACCAACATACAAGCATGCTTCAACATCAACAAAACGAACTAAACACCAAGGCACAACGACACAAGTCATGCATACATACAACTTATTTAAGGAATTAAGCATTCAAAGGTCAACACTTAGACAACTTCAAAATAGCAACATGCTAACAAGGTATCAAGCAAGGCATACATCCCAAGTCAAGATGGCCAACACATACGAGGAGTCTAACATGCTCCTAAGCAACATCAACCACAACATAGCCATCAAAATAACACATGTCCCATTGCTTAACTAATACATGGTCAACATTAAAAACTCATACTTGAAGTACTCAAGGCTAACAACCACACTTGGAGGCCCTCCACTTGCGCAAGCCACCCACGAACTAAGGATCTGCAATGTTGAACAAAGAGAGCGTAAGCAATGATGCTTAGTGAGGGTAAGCTCTAAAAACAAACCTCAACATTGCAGGATCCGAGCACGATCTAGCCAAGGCAAATCACATATTTACCAAGGATCCACAAACCACAAGATAAAGATGCATGAGCACTATTCAATATAATATGCCATGATTATAAGCCCAATTCCACAATACATATAACCACATTTGCACATCCAATTAAAGCTCATATATCTCAACACATTGATACACATATCAATCAACATTGGCACCTAGCTATGACCCGAATACGCGGATAAACACGTTGGAACTCACATCCAACAACCACATTACTTCACGGTGGGATTACACTCATCGCCGGTCTTGCGGAGGGGATTCCACTCATCCTCGCGCCCCGTCGATGGGATTCCACTCATCACCGACTATATTTAAGTACAACTTCCGGGCGAACCCGTACTCCTCCTTGGTGACTCAATGCCACCAAGGCCACGGGCGACTTTTGACTCATGTGTACACACTAACATCCTAATGATCGATCGTTTGTACTCAAGCATACTAGTGCCAACATTTTACTCATTCCACATTACTCATTTCAACCAACTCCGTGCTTAGCACGTACTCACCAATAGCCATCATCATGCATGTCTCAAGCATCACAAATCATGCCTCATCTCACATGTATAACACAATATACATAAGCAATCATATCACATTTCATACGAGACATACACAACCACATATATGAGTTCATCCAAAGGCTCTAGATCAAGTTTAGGATTAGGCTACCACCCTAATCCTAACTCTAGGTGGGTCTACCAAGCCCAACCTAGTTCATATACTCGAACCAATCATTTTAAAACCAAGTAAAACAATTAACCACTCACCTAAGCTCCCAAGCTCAAAGACCAAGCAAGCGACCACCTTCAACTTCCCGGATTTACTTCCGATGCTTCTCCGTTGCCCGAACTCGATTCTAATCAATCCCAAACACAAACAAAACATCCACAATCAATAACTCATCGTCGAAACTAACTCGGATTAACATTTTCAAGCTTCCAACACTCAAAATCAAGTCCAAAACAGAATTCCCGAGCAACCCATAAAACCCACTGAAATCTTCCATTTCAAGTATCCAAACAACCATCTAATACACCCAAAGTGACCCTCATATATCATACTAACACCAGCTCCCAAAATCCCACACATAACTACCCCAAAAACCACTTTAAAACCCTCCAAAAACCCAATTGAAACCCAATTCCGAAAATTGCTCAAAATCATTTGAAATTCACATATGATATACCATTTGACCTCTATATACCATAACTAAGCATATTAAATCAAAACATTTCACTTAACATCATAAAGCTTTCATTTTTAATCCAAACTTTCCAAAATGCCATTTTCTAAAACCTTCATGAAAATGAAAATAAAAGGTACTTTCAAGGAGAGGGAGATGAGGGGAAGTCAAAAATATCATTACCTTTCAAAATGGAGTTGAAATGAGGGAGCTTTTGAATGGAATAGTAGATTGGGGAGGATGAGCTCTTCCAACGTTAAAAATTTGAAGAAGAAGATAATGAATAGTAAATGGGTGTTTTGTTTTATTTTAATTTAAAGGCCTAAAGACCAATTTGCCCTTAATGAAATGGGATATTCACAAGAGCACACCATCCATGGCTATTTGGGATTAAATTTCAAAACATAGTCAATCATTAAATTAATTAATTTGAAAACAAAACCCGAACCATTATTTAAATCATAAAACCGAGCCCAAGTAATATTAAAATATTATTTTCACCTAACCCCTAAACCCGGGTGTTACAATTTACATCTCTAACGATGATGATGTTTGTATGTAGTTAGTAACGATCGAACCCAACTTGTAAGGAGTTGTCAATATTGGGCTGATATTGTAAACTCACCCATTCATTTTCTATTGAGAAGTATACAAATGGTTTTCTCAATTATAGGGTTCATACTATTTTCCCCAAATTCTCTCTCAAATTATCATCTTCAACATGGTATACAGGTTTTGATTAGTAAGGTTATTTATTGTTCATAGCTCACTTGTTCCTCTCTAGTTTCGTTTGCATTTTGTGTTTGTTCTTCTGTTTTTCAGTGATGTCGTCAGATAATGGTGTTTTCGGTCTTAGAGATCAGCTGGATGTGACCTCTATCACTGATGGATACATTGATCTGATATTCTCCAACAAGAGGACCAATGTTCAATTGGATGATACGAACTACCTATTATGAAAACAAAAAGTTATTCTTATGATTTGTGGTCAAGGTTTAGAGTCGTTTCTTGATTAATCTGTTTCTGTCCTGGCTCGCATTGTAACGACTCGAATTTCTAAGTCAGCGATAGGACGTTAATTTGAGTCATGGACTTCCGTGTGAGGTTGAATAATTGAATCTATTGAGCCAAGTTTGAGCCTTATTAAATGAGTTATGGACCTTGCAAGCTTGGGATGCGACTATTTTGTATTAAGGAAAAAAATTAGGGTTTCATATTGAGATTATCCCCTATTTTTAAAATAAAGGCTGACCACCTTTATTGTTTTGGTTATCACCACATGCTTACCTCACTCTCCCAACTCATCTCTTTCTTCTCTTCCAAAATCGCATCTTCTCTCATGCTTCAAATTGGTTTTGTCTCATCTAAATATCAAAATTTTACCTCTCAAGGTGCATTTTAAGATTCATGATAAAAGAAAAAAATTAATCTCCTCTTCAAAAACTTCAAGAAAAGTCTAGTATCTCCTAAAAAGGTAAGATACCGATTTATGAGTTTTTGAGAAGGTTAAGCTTTTAGAGTGTTTCCCTTTAAGTTAAGGTTGTAATTTCGTGGTTAAGCCATCATATATCACCCGTTTAAGTTTAGTTTGATTTTCATATTTTATTGGCATGTGAGAGTGATTGAAGAAATCAAGCTTGGGGCAAAGAAGAAGCTTGAGGAAAGTTGTGTGGAAGCTTGATTGTATCTTTACTAAAGGTTAGTACACTATTAACTCATATGGTTTCATGGACATCATAAATTTGATTTCTTTATTGTTTGATTTGATGTTTTGGTTGTTTGGGTGTTTAAAGACCCTTTAATGGTATCATCCAGGATCTGTGTTAAAAAACTTGTAAAAATAGTAGTAAATCACCCTAATAACTTTTATAAGATGTAGGATTGAACTAAAGGGTTAAAGATTGTATTTTAGGAGCTTGAAAAGTGATTTTTTGAGCCTAAGAAGTCATTTTTGAGCTTCGGTACCGGTACGCGAGGATCCAGTACCAATACCTTAGTGTTCTGGGTTTAAGAGCAATGTTTCATTAAGATGAACTTTGAAGGGGGTACTAGTAAGATATTTAACATGTACCGGTACGCCATGTAAAGCAATATCGGTACGGGTCAACCCATACCGATACGGAAAGGTTGGATAAAATTTCAGTGAGCCAATTTTGTATCGGTACGCTATGCGTACTGGTACCCAATGGGGTACCGTACTGGTACGTGAGGGTCAGTATCGGTACCCTTTGAGCAATCTGCCCGAAAAATACATTTTGAGTTTGAGGGGCTTATAATTCGAGGGCTATGGCCCAATGGGCTTCTAATGTGGTAAAATAAATGATAAAATTGAGAAACCGAGATTTAACCCTCATATGCGAGCATAATGTGTAATAACTCGGTAAAACCTTGGGTGACTTGTTGTAATAGCCATCATAGGAGATCCTTGGTGGAACGAGTGATGTTGTGTGTCGTATGGTAGTCGTGTCTATGTTGTGTGCTGTGTTGGACACCTTGTTTGGTTGAGTCACCTTGATTGTTGGGATCTGAATACCTAGAGAGCGTATTGCAACACCCCGAGATGAGACACCGAATGTATGATCCCGAGGCTGTGTGACATAGGGCCTCAGTCGAAGATACTTGATGAGAGATGCCGAGTATGGGTGTACGTTCCCGAGGCTGTATGACATCGAGCCTCACCTAAAGTGTATATTCCCGAGGCTATGTGACATCAGGCCTTACCCAGAGTGTATGTCCCCGAGGCTGTGTGACACCGGGCTTCACTCAGAGTGTACGTTCCTGAAGCTGTGCGACACTGAGCCTCACTCTAGATTTATGGTATGATGCTTACAACTGCTATGTGATATTTGACGCATTTATTGATTACTTTGCGATGTGTTTAGGTGACTAGAGATAGCGCCATATGGTGTTATATGCCATGTCAGTATTTTTAGCTACATGCTCATGTTTATGATTTGCATGAAGCATGGTTGAGTTGAAGTGTATCTACTGAACTTGTTAACACAACGTTCAAAATTGTTGTTTTTGTTCGCAGGTTAGTAGATTTGACATGTTGCTTGGTGGTGCACCATCAGAGAAAGATTCCAACGCCTCGTCTCACTAGAGTATGACACTTAGATCTTTGGGTTATGTATTCGTAGGACCCTATCGTGTGTTTTGTAATTTGTATTTGGATTAAAAATGATTGAGTCAAAGGCTTTTATGATGTAATTTAAAAAGAAGCTCCTTTGTAAATATTTTCAAATATTTATCTATGTTTAAAAAGGACCTGAATTTACTATTCGGATATTTCATTTTTACTTTCGAGTTATTGCTCCGACAACTCTTCTCACACTTATCTCGTATTTTTATTATTAATTTCTAGGCAACCAAATATATGTCCTCGTGGGATCAACACCTAATAAAATTGAATCTATCTACTACACTTGCATTGATTCAAGTACGCTTTCACATCTAGTATTTTATTCTTAAAGATTTGCCATGACAGATCTTGGGTTAGATTTTATATTAGGTTATGTTTTGGTTCTAACAGTCATGTTATCAAAAGTTAACACCGATAATAAAAGTATCAAAACACTAGATGAAGGTGCATGATTCATGTATCAACTTGAGAGAAGGTGTTGGTCAATAGGGACGAACTGAGGAAGTGTTGGGGACAGTCACACTCCCTAAAAATTTTAAGTTCCCCTTCAAGTTTTTTTCTTTGTATTTTCTATTGAGAATCTTTTTTTAAAGATAAAAATTTTGGGCCTCATTAAAACCCCCTTCCTAATGAAGAGGGAAAATAGTGCCCCACTACGTTTTTATTAATCAAATACCAGGTACAGCTCTCAATTGGTGAATGAGTTTACAAGATTTACAAAACCATGAACTAAGATTCAGTGCATAAAATTATGTATTTCGGCTATCCCCTACCCTTTCATCCAGTCCAGTGAACACTCTTACCCAATGCCAGCCTTGGCAAGTTTATAACATCCCAAAAATTAGCCTAGAAGATTAGAGGTCTAATTTAATAATTAAGTGAATTATTAGATTAAATTCCTAAACTATCGAATTGGAAATTGGTTCATTAAGGACCAAATTGAAATGAGGTCAAATGAACAATAAGAATTCGGTCAATAAGCTCAATGACCAAACCGAATAAGGTGGAAAAGTTGAGGCTTGCATGCAAAAAAAAAAATTGGCATGAATAATATTAATTATAAGATGAAATCATAGTGTAATTGGGGACTATATATGTGAGTTAGTGAAATTATTAAGTGGATAATTAGAAGGGGTTAGTTGGAGACATGACCCTTGGTCATATCTCATTAAATTTGTTCCCCATTATCACCTTCCTTAGCCGGCCACCTTATACCAAACCACTAAGTTTCATTTGCTCTTTCACACACTCAAAACATAACATAGAACTTGAGAGAAATTGAGAGCCCGGTGGAGAAGAAGGAGAGCTTGCATGGTGGTGAAAAACACTTAGAAAAATCAGGGAAAAATCGGAAGTAAGTAGACCATCCTCTTCTCAATTCGATTATGGTAAAAGGTTTATTAAATCATGTGTTCTAAGGTGTCTAGAAATTCATAAATCTAATGTTCTTGAGTATGGTTGCTAGAAATATAGAAATGTATAAGAATCCTTAAGGATTAAGAGTCATAAAACATTAAGAACATGCATGCAAAGTATGTTAACAGATTTGTAAAGTTCATGATATGCACATTCGAAAAATTATAGAAAATTCTATGGTAGGAGTTTGGATCTGCATTTTTGATATGTTTCACTTTAATATGTCTAGAATCATATAAAAATGATAAAACGAGGTTTTAAGGGCTATGTTAAAATCTGGAAGTGTAAAATGGAGTAGCATGCAAAACTATCCAGCATTATTTCGAACTCGACAGTGAACTTTGGAAATTTGTAGAAATTAATCTACTAAGTGCTTTGATCTGAATTTTTGATATGTTAAAATTGGATTTGTAAATTGAATTTAGAAACAAACGGCGTCTGATTTGGAGTTGTATACAAGGAAAACGAAGTGAATCAATCTAGGAGGTCAGAAATGAGTTTAATTGGAAAAATGTGAAAATTGGAATTGGAATTTGTAAAATTGGCAAAATTGAAACATATGAAGTGTTGTTAAGTCGAGTCATAAACTGAAAGATTCGAAATTTAGTAATTTTGGTGGTCAATTTGAAGGATTAAAGAGTTAATTGAAGGAATTAGGAAAAATTGAAACTAGTCGAATTGGACCAAATAATTCAGGGACTGTTTTGAATAAAATAAAAAATTCAGTCTTTAATTGCATGAGTTGCATTTTGAAAATTTGTTATTTGTTTGGCCTGAATGCCTTAGATCTTAGAAGTGAAAGGGTAGAAGAAGAGGTTACTCCGGGATCGGCTACGGATCGGGCGAAAGGCATACGGATTCAGAATTAGCTCGGCGAATTGTGAGTGAAACGATCTTTAGAGTTGGAATTAGAGTTCCAAATACCTTATTCTGATTTTAAGTTATAATAAGCATGCAAATTGGACTAATTAACTATTCGATTTAGTAAGGGAAGAAGGATTAATGGAATTTGGATTTTATACTTGTGATATGAGATTGTGATGTGTATATGATTAAAATTTAATTGGTGATTGATATGTTTGATTCTGAAATTGATTTTTCTGCTATTTGTGCTGCTTTGTATGATTTTAGAAATGCTGATTTATTGGTTGTGGTGATATTGATTGAGTATGGATATCATGACAACAAATTATAAGATGTGATTATATGATGATTATGTCATGTATGAATAAGCTTGATATGTTCAATTGAGTATTGAACTATGAAATGTGACTTTGAATTATGTGATATGAGCTTGAAATTGTATGAAAGCTGATTTGAAGTATGCGAATTGAGCATGTAATCTGTTATATGATTTTGTATGCTAATATGTTAATGGAATTGGAACTATAAGCTATTAATCGAAAGGATTAATTAAGAATTCTGAAAATTTGATTGATTATGTATTCGATTAAATTAATGACTTAAATGCAAAGCCCTTGGTGTGTACAGTCTGTTTAGGTAGTACGGCTAGCCTAGAGTCTGAGCTCAATAAGAAATCGGTACGTTAGTGTACTCGATATTGTGGTACGTAAGTGTACCTTCTTGTTTAATGTCTGCGGACATTATGATATGTTATATGTGATACGAATTGGTACGTGGTACCTTAACATGGTGAATTTGATTCACAACTTCTGTTATATGTGACTTGATTACCTATCAAACTCTACTATCTAAGGCATTTGCTAATTGATTAAATGAACAATTGAAAATAATAAAATCTGAAATTTGGAATTAATTCATGAAATTGATTAGTGAAACTTTCGAATGAAATGTGGAATTTCATGATTTATATTCTTAATGTGCTATGAAGCTGAAATTATGATAAATTGATACTTGGTAGTCAATTTAGGTTTCATGGCTTGTATGTAAATTTGAATTATGAACGATGTGAAATTAATTACATGTATTCGAATGGAATTTCCTTGACTCCTTTGTGCACATATTCGAATGTTTGATATATTGCATGGATAAATATTGTTTGCTTGCATTGCTTGATTCATTCGAATGAAATAATGTGCAAAGCGAAATTAAAGTTGTTTGATCATAACGTTTAATTGGAAACCGGATAGAATAGGGTTTCCTCACTAAGTACGAGAAGTACTTACCACTCGAACCTTCCTGCCTTCCCCTAAATTTCAGGTGCTAACATCGTTGACCTCTACCCGAAACCTTACCGTACGAAGCTTAAGTATGATATTTCCTATTTTTGTCGTACTCATGATGGGTGGCCTAGCGTTCAGCATGTTAGTGCAATTTGGTTTAATGGTTATGTTTATGAACTACTACTTTGGTTCGATATAAACTTTTAATATATTTCCCTATATTTTGTTATGTATGTAAGGGGGTAAATGTTGGGGTATAGATCGCCCGTATATATGTTAGGGCTTGATTCTTTTTGTTGATAGTCACTTTTTGTATAGGCAACCGTTAGGTTTAGCCGTTATGATACCCATGTTCTTTTGTAAAAAGGAAAACTAAACTCCATGGATGTATGAATCGGATATGATGCATTATATAGATATATATGATGAATGTTTCGGTTACATGTATGGTATTAAATTCCTTGAAATGAGTTATATGGTTGATCATAAAATGACCAAATTGGAGGATTAATAATTGGATATTGTATAAGATAAATGAAATTGACCATGTCATTCGAATGAAATTATAAGTTGTAAATGTACCACCCATTTGGACGAATTAAATGATATTCGAATGGAATAGGATTTTGAATTGATTCATTCGAATGAAGATTAGTTAATCAATTTGGAAATTTGATGTATGGTTCATATGTACATGTTATCTTGTATGAAATTTGTAACTTAAGTAGATTGGATGTTAGATTAAAAGTGGAAAACCGATTGGTTTGTAATCACCTTAGCATTAATAGAAATATGATATGAAATTCGTATGAAATATGTATAATGTTTGTATTTAATATGATTGATTTTACATGAGTAATGAATGGTTATAAAATAGCAAAGTTATATTTGTTTGTATCCGAAAGCAAAAAAAAATGTTACATGAATTAGATAAACCATCCTTCCGCTGCCTAATCCGAATCCGAATCTGTTTATGTTAATATAACGCTCCTTGCCCCTAATCCGGGTGAGGGGTGTTATATAAAGTGGTAATCAGAGCTTTTTAGGTTAAGTCCTAAAAATTTTAATTGAGTCTGCATACATCTGCATTGTTTAGGGTTGCCACCCATGTATTGTATGACAAGATATCTGTATTGAGCTTTCTGATCTTCTGTTATTTGACTGAATGATAGAATATGACGGACCCAAAAGACCCAAAGAATGGGAGCTCGCACGAATCTTCGAGTGAAGGTGAAAGTGTGAGATTGTGTGATAATTCTCCAACTCGAACTGAAACTCCGAGAAAGGAGAGAAACAAAGAGCCTGCTCAGACTTCCGAGCAAATTGCCAAAAAGCCTGCTCAAGTCACTGAACCCGTTCAGAACATTGAGCAATCTGACAAAGAACCTGTTCAGGACACTGAACAACCTCCACCTGAAAATCCTATGGTTCAGTCTGCTCAAAGAGAGTGTCTCCTCAGCATGAAGGAGATGTTCAATCAACTTTTGACAAATCTGAAACAAGAGCAACCTGCTATTTCTGTCCCTACTGCACCTAGCAGAGCACCGATAGATAAGCTTTCTCAGCATCGAGCTTATACCTTTACTGGTGCTAATGAAGAAAGACCAGAAGATGCAGAGTACTGGCTTGAAAACACCACCAAGGTGGTAACCAGACAATTACAGTGCTCCGATGACCAGAAATTGGAGTGTGATGTGGCTCTGTTAGCTGATGAGGCTATGAATTGGTGGGAAACCACTACTCTTATTGTTCCAACCGAACTGGTGACATGGGAATTCTTCCTTGAAGAGTTCAAAAAGAAGTACATCAGTGAGCAGTACTTGGCTGAAAGAAGAAAGAAATTCTTGCACCTCAAACAAGTCAACCGTCCCATTGAGCAGTACGTTGCAGACTTTTGCAAGTATTGCAAATACGGTGCAGAATACATCAAAACTGAAACTGATAAATGCCGAATGTTCATTGAAGGCATGAATGATGAATTGAGTCCAATATTCACTGCTTTGGGAATCAATGATTTCCAGAATCTTGTTAATCGGGCTATTGCAACCGAAGCTAGAATGAAAGCTGCTGAAAAGCGAAAAGGGGGCAATAAGCCTGACAAAAAGCAGAAACGAGATGAAAAGTCTCAATGGCAGTTTAAGAAGCCTAAATTTCAGAAAGAAGGGTCTTCTAATTTCACTTCTGCTCCGAGGAGCAACTACACTTCTAAACCAGCTACAGTGATCAGATCCTCAGTACCGACTATGTCTGTTAATAGTACGGGAAATTCTGAAAAGATATCTCCTTGCAAGTTCTATCATAAACCACATCGAGGTCAGTGCAGACTTCAAGCAAATCTCTGCTATGCTTGTGGTGGTGATGATCACTACATCAAAGACTGTCCTCAAAAGCATGAATCTATGTCAGCTCGTAACACTGCAGTTCCTAGTCCGACATCCTCTAATCGGAATAGGAATGCCAAGTCAGCCCAGCCGAGTTATCAGAAGAAAGGCAAGGGTACTCATTCCAATGCTACTACTCATCAGGAATCTCGAGCACCTGCTAGAGTTTACCACATTCGTGGTAGAGATGATGAAGAGTCTCCTAAAGTGATTGCAGGTACTGTTGAGCTAAACTCACATCTTGTTTATGCCTTAATAGATTCGGGATCTACTCATTCATTCACATGTCTGTCTGTTGTAAAAAGGTTGAAATTAGAACCGGAAATTGTGAAAACAAGTCTGATAGTCTCGAATCCTTTAGGAGGAACTTCGAACATAAACCTAATATGTAGAAATTGTTCATTGCATATTAGCAATTTACCATTCCTTATTGATCTCTACATATTACCCTCCTATGAGTTCGATCTAATTCTGGGTTTAGATTGGTTAAGTAAACACGAGGCTTGGGTAGATTGTCAAAATAAAAGATTGTATCTTCAGGGTTTAGGAAAAGAATCCATACTCCTAATTGATAAAAAGCCCAATTCCATTTTTGCATCCATGGTCTTACGAGATCAAATTGAATTTGGAATGTCTGAAATGCCTGTTGTTTCTGAATTCATTGATGTATTTCCCGAGGAACTACCTGGTCTCCCTCCGACTAGAGAAGTTGAATTCGGGATTGAAGTACAGCCTGACTCAAATCCGGTGTCTATCACTCCGTACCGGATGGCACCTCTTGAATTAAAAGAATTGCAAAAGCAACTTCAAGAACTTCAGGACAAGGGTTTTATTCGACCCAGCACTTCTCCTTGGGGTGCACATGTTCTATTTGTAAAGAAGAAGGATGGAGCAATGCGTCTTTGCATTGACTACCGTCAATTGAACAAGATCACAATCAAGAACCGATATCCGCTCCCAAGAATAGAAGATCTGTTTGATCAACTTAGGGATGCCTCAGTATTCTCAAAGATCGACCTGCGATCTGGATACTATCAAATGAGAGTCAAAGAGGAGGATGTGTCCAAAACAGCCTTCCGAACTCGCTATGGCCACTATGAATTTCTGGTAATGCCTTTCGGATTGACAAATGCTCCGGCGGCATTCATGGATCTCATGAACAGAGTGTTCAAGCCCTATCTTGATAAATTTGTCGTCGTCTTCATTGATGATATTTTGATCTATTCTCGCAACAAAGAAGAACATGCTGATCATCTCCGCATTGTTTTGCAAACTCTCCAAGAACGCCAGTTATTCGTAAAATTTTCCAAGTGCGAGTTCTGGTTATCGGAAGTATCTTTTCTTGGTCATGTAATTTCTGCAGAAGGAATTAAAGTTGATCCGAAGAAAATTCAGTCAATCATGGATTGGCGACCTCCAAGAAATGTCAGTGAAATACGGAGTTTCCTTGGTCTTGCTGGTTATTACAGAAGGTTTGTCAAAGGGTTTTCCTCTATAGCTTTACCCTTGACTAAACTTCTTCGTAAAGACCAACCATTTGAATGGTCTGACAAGCAACAGAGAAGCTTTGACCAACTTAAAGCAGCCTTGACTCATGCCTCAGTTTTGATCCAACCAGAACCGGGCAAAGATTATACTGTGTACAGTGATGCTTCACATGCGGGTCTTGGATGTGTTCTAATGCAAAGTGACAATGTGATTGCTTATGCGTCACGCCAATTGAAATCTCATGAATTGAACTATCCAACACATGATCTCGAACTTGCTGCAATTGTGTTTGCTCTCAAAATATGGAGACACTATTTGTACGGTGAGAAATGTTATCTGTTCACCGATCACAAGAGCCTAAAGTATCTCCTAACTCAAAAAGATCTGAATTTGAGACAACGCAGATGGATGGAGTTATTGAAAGACTATGATTTAGTCATTGACTATCATCCAGGAAAAGCCAATGTGGTTGCAGACGCCCTGAGTCGTAAGCCGACATTGGGTAAAATTTCTAATCCCTGAACTTTAATAAATAAATTTATCATGTCTGTAATAAGAGTTTGATTAGGAAGTGGTATTTATTCTTGTAGCTCCAACTGCTATCAATGCTCATCTTCGAGTATATCAGAAGCAAGGATTCCTATCCGAACTTCAAATTCAATCCAGTCTAATCTCAAGGATTGAAAATCTTCAGAAAGCTGATCCAGAACTTCAGGATATTATTTCCAAACTGGATAAAAAATCTGGTGAAGGATTCCGTATTCATACAAACGGTCTCCTTTACTTCAAAGATAGAATCTGTGTTCCAAATGATGAAAGTCTGAAAAGAGATCTTCTGGAAGAAGCACACCAGAGTTCTTTCTCGGTCCACCCTGGATCGGTTAAGATGTATAAAGATCTCAAATCTTTGTATTGGTGGTCTGGTATGAAAGCGGCTATCAATGATTTCGTATCCAAGTGTCTAAACTGTCAGAAAGTCAAAGCCGAACATAGAGTTCCCACCGGACTACTCCAACCACTTGTACTGCCACAGTGGAAATGGGAACGAATTACTATGGACTTTGTGACTGGTCTTCCTTGTTCTCCCAGGAAATATGATGCTATTTGGGTGATTTTTGATCGATTCACTAAATTGGCACATTTCATTCCTATTCGCATTAATTACAGCTTGGAGACTTTGGCCAATCTGTATATTCAGGAAATAATCCGGTTACATGGAATTCCTATCTCCATTGTCTCGGATCGTGATCCAAGATTTACTTCTAGATTTTGGAGAACATTACAGAGAGCCATGGGAACCAAATTGAATCTAAGCACTGCTTTCCATCCACAAACTGATGGTCAGTCTGAACGAGTAATTCAGATTCTCGAGGATATGCTTAGAGCTTGCATAATTGACTTTGGGAAGAATTGGGAGAAATCCCTACCCTTAGTTGAATTTGCCTATAACAATAGCTATCAGTCGTCTATTCAGATGGCACCTTTTGAAGCATTGTATGGCAGAAAGTGCAGAACACCTCTGTGTTGGTCCGAACTTGGTGAAAATAAAGTTTTGGGACCCCAATTGCTTAGAGAAACAGAAGAGAAAGTCCAAATCATTCATTCTCGTCTAAAGCAAGCCTTTGATACACAGAAAGCCTATGCTGATCTGAAACGAAGAGATATTCAGCATAATGTGGGAGACAAAGTCTTTCTTAAAGTCTCTCCATGGAAGAAAGTATTTCGGTTCGGAAAGAGGGGAAAGCTCAGTCCTCGCTTTATTGGACCTTTCGAAATCGCTGAAAGAATTGGCCCAGTGGCTTATCGACTTGCACTCCCTAGCGAGTTCGATAAAATCCACAATGTATTCCATGTGTCAATGCTCAGAAAGTATAGATCTGATCCTTCTCATATCTTAGAACCGGAAGAAGTAGAGCTGAATCCTAATTTGTCTTATGAAGAGGAACCGGTCCAGATTCTGGATAGGGAAATTAAAAGACTTCGGAACAAAAATGTTGCACTTGTTAAAGTCTTGTGGAGAAATCACAAGATGGAAGAGGCAACATGGGAACCTGAGGAAACGATGCGAAACCAATACCCTCAATTGTTCGATTCAGGTAAGAATTCGGGGACGAATTCTTTTCTTAAGGGGGGGAGAAATGTAACATCCCAAAAATTAGCCTAGAAGATTAGAGGTCTAATTTAATAATTAAGTGAATTATTAGATTAAATTCCTAAATTATCGAATTGGAAATTAGTTCATTAAGGACCAAATTGAAATGAGGTCAAATGAACAATAAGAATTCGGTCAATAAGCTCAATGACCAAACCGAATAAGGTGGAAAAGTTGAGGCTTGCATGCAAAAAAAATAAAAATAAAATTGGCATGAATAATATTAATTATAAGATGAAATCATAGTGTAATTGGGGACTATATATGTGAGTTAGTGAAATTATTATGTGGATAATTAGAAGGGGTTAGTTGGAGACATGACCCTTGGTCATATCTCATTAAATTTGTTCCCCATTATCACCTTCCTTAGCCGGCCACCTTATACCAAACCACTAAGTTTCATTTGCTCTTTCACACACTCAAAACATAACATAGAACTTGAGAGAAATTGAGAGCTCGGTGGAGAAGAAGGAGAGCTTGCATGGTGGTGAAAAACACTTAGAAAAATCAGGGAAAAATCGGAAGTAAGTAGATCATCCTCTTCTCAATTCGATTATGGTAAAAGGTTTATTAAATCGTGTGTTCTAAGGTGTCTAGAAATTCATAAATCTAATGTTCTTGAGTATGGTTGCTGGAAATATAGAAATGTATAAGAATCCTTAAGGATTAAGAGTCATAAAACATTAAGAACATGCATGCAAAGTATGTTAACAGATTTGTAAAGTTCATGATATGCACATTCGAAAAATTATAGAAAATTCTATGGTAGGAGTTTGGATCTGCATTTTTGATATGTTTCACTTTAATATGTCTAGAATCATAGAAAAATGATAAAACGAGGTTTTAAGGGCTGTGTTAAAATCTGGAAGTGTAAAATGGAGTAGCATGCAAAACTGTCCAGCATTATTTCGAACTGGACAGTGAACTTTGGAAATTTGTAGAAATTAATCTACTAAGTGTTTTGATCTGAATTTTTGATATGTTAAAATTGGATTTGTAAACTGAATTTATAAACAAACGGCGTCTGATTTGGAGTTGTATACAGGGAAAATGAAGTGAATCAATCTAGGAGGTCAGAAATGAGTTTAATTGGAAAAATGTGAAAATTGGAATTGGAATTTGTAAAATTGGCAAAATTGAAACATATGAAGTGTTGTTAAGTCGAGTCATAAACTGAAAGATTCGAAATTTAGTAATTTTGGTGGTCAATTTGAAGGATTAAAGAGTTAATTGAAGGAATTAGGAAAAATTGAAACTAGTCGAATTGGACCAAATAATTCAGGGACTGTTTTGAATAAAATAAAAAATTCAGTCTTTAATTGCATGAGTTGCATTCTGAAAATTTGTTATTTGTTTGGCCTGAATGCCTTAGATCTTAGAAGTGAAAGGGTAGAAGAAGAGGTTACTCCGGGATCGGCTACGGATCGGGCGAAAGGCATACGGATTCAGAATTAGCTCGGCGAATTGTGAGTGAAACGATCTTTAGAGTTAGAATTAGAGTTCCAACTACCTTATTCTGATTTTAAGTTATAATAAGCATGTAAATTGGACTAATTAACTATTCGATTTAGTAAGGGAAGAAGGATTAATGGAATTTGGATTTTATACTTGTGATATGAGATTGTGATGTGTATATGATTAAAATTTAATTGGTGATTGATATGTTTGATTCTGAAATTGATTTTTCTGCTATTTGTGCTGCTTTGTATGATTTTAGAAATGCTGATTTATTGGTTGTGGTGATATTGATTGAGTATGGATATCATGACAACAAATTATAAGATGTGATTATATGATGATTATGTCATGTATGAATAAGCTTGATATGTTCAATTGAGTATTGAACTATGAAATGTGACTTTGAATTATGTGATATGAGCTTGAAATTGTATGAAAGCTGATTTGAAGTATGCGAATTGAGCATGTAATCTGTTATATGATTTTGTATGCTACTATGTTAATGGAATTGGAACTATAAGCTATTAATCGAAATGATTGATTAAGAATTCTGAAAATTTGATTGATTATGTATTCGATTAAATTAATGACTTAAATGCAAAGCCCTTGGTGTGTACAGTCTGTTTAGGTAGTACGGCTAGCCTAGAGTCTGAGCTCAATAAGAAATCGGTACGTTAGTGTACTCGATATTGTGGTACGTAAGTGTACCTTCTTGTTTAATGTCTGCGGACATTATGATATGTTATATGTGATACGAATTGGTACGTGGTACCTTAACATGGTGAATTTGATTCACAACTTCTGTTATATGTGACTTGATTACCTATCAAACTCTACTATCCAAGGCATTTGCTAATTGATTAAATGAACAATTGAAAGTAATAAAATCTGAAATTTGGAATTAATTCATGAAATTGATTAGTGAAACTTTCGAATGAAATGTGGAATTTCATGATTTATATTCTTAATGTGCTATGAAGCTGAAATTATGATAAATTGATACTTGGTAGTCAATTTAGGTTTCATGGCTTGTATGTAAATTTGAATTATGAACGATGTGAAATTAATTACATGTATTCGAATGGAATTTCCTTGACTCCTTTGTGCACATATTCGAATGTTTGATATATTGCATGGATAAATATTGTTTGCTTGCATTGCTTGATTCATTCGAATGGAATAATGTGCAAAGCGAAATTAAAGTTGTTTGATCATAACGTTTAATTGGAAACCGGATAGAATAGGGTTTCCTCACTAAGTACGAGAAGTACTTACCACTCGAACCTTCCTGCCTTCCCCTAAATTTCAGGTGCTAACATCGTTGACCTCTACCCGAAACCTTACCGTACGAAGCTTAAGTATGATATTTCCTATTTTTGTCGTACTCATGATGGGTGGCCTAGCGTTCAGCATGTTAGTGCAATTTGGTTTAATGGTTATGTTTATGAACGACTACTTTGGTTCGATATAAACTTTTAATATGTTTCCCTATATTTTGTTATGTATGTAAGGGGGTAAATGTTGGGGTATAGATCGCCCGTATATATGTTAGGGCTTGATTCTTTTTGTTGATAGTCACTTTTTGTATAGGCAACCGTTAGGTTTAGCCGTTATGATACCCCTGTTCTTTTGTAAAAAGGGAAACTAAACTCTATGGATGTATGAATCGGATATGATGCATTATATAGATATATATGATGAATGTTTCGGTTACATGTATGGTATTAAATTCCTTGAAATGAGTTATATGGTTGATCATAAAATGACCAAATTGGAGGATTAATAATTGGATATTGTATAAGATAAATGAAATTGACCATGTCATTCGAATGAAATTATAAGTTGTAAATGTACCACCCATTTGGACGAATTAAATGATATTCGAATGGAATAGGATTTTGAATTGATTCATTCGAATGAAGATTAGTTAATCAATTTGGAAATTTGATGTATGGTTCATATGTACATGTTATCTTGTATGAAATTTGTAACTTAAGTAGATTGGATGTTAGATTAAAAGTGGAAAACCGATTGGTTTGTAATCACCTTAGCATTAATAGAAATATGATATGAAATTCGTATGAAACATGTATAATGTTTGTATTTAATATGATTGATTTTACATGAGTAATGAATGGTTATAAAATAGCAAAGTTATATTTGTTTGTATCCGAAAGCAAAAAAAAATGTTACACAAATTAGATAAACCATCCTTCCGCTGCCTAATCCGAATCCGAATCTGTTTATGTTAATATAACGCTCCTTGCCCCTAATCCGGGTGAGGGGTGTTATAAAGTTGGTCAGCTTTGGCGGCTCACCCATCTCAGAACGATTCCTCTATCTTTGATTATCCCCAGCACTTCCTGCACCAGATTAAGTAAAGCCGAGGGAGGCTCTTCAATCCCATGTAACCAGTCGACCAATTTCTTGCAGTCGAATTCCATTATTAATTTGAAATTTCCAGCCCACTCCAAAACCAAGAAACATTTCAAACCAGTCGCGAACGCAATCAATTCCACCTTAGTTGGAGGGCCATTTTCACAGCTCTCGAAAAACTGAAATAGTGTGTTACCTACTTCATCTCGTAGGAGACCACCTATGCCACCCTTCCCAATAAAAATAGAGAGTGCCCCATCGACATTCAACTTCAAGAAACCAGGAGGAGGAGGAACCCAAACACATCCCCGCACTAGTTTCTTCCTTTTCTTCCTCGTTGAAACAGCCAATCTTGGGTCTGAAATCAAACTATCCATATCGACTGTAGATTTTAGAAATTTCGCCTTAAACCAGAATACGAATCTAAACTTTAACCATATGTAAAATCTGGACCCAATCCACTTGAGCTCCATTGAAAATCTTTTTATTCCTATGCAACCATATTGTCCAAATAATGGTGAAGGGAATAACAAAGAACCATACCTTGTCTTTAGATGGAGCGAGACCATGCCATGCTTCGAGGAAATGCTTCGGTTCCGAGGGGAAGGCTGCTGCAACCTCTATTAAACCACATAAATACATCCATATCTCCCAAACACCCTTGCATACGAAAAACAAATGAGAAACCGTCTCGACTTGAAGGTTACATAAAGGGCACATCATATTCTCATCTAACGTGACTCCCCTATTTGATAATTCATATTTTACCGGGACTCGGCCCTACAATACCATCCATATAAATACTTCCACCTTGGGAGGAACGAAACCGAGCCAAACAGCTTCGTTCCACAGAGGATTGCAAGGTAGGGACTTGTCTAGCATGGTCCTAAGAGATCTTATCGAAAAAGCACCATCGCAAGATCCCATCCATCTCACCCAATCATGGTTCAAATTGGAGGTTCTAAAGTTGTCCAGGGCTTGCAAAAGAGAGTCTCATTGTGCACGTTTCCAGTCCAGCAAAGGTCTTCGAAAGGGGATTTCCCACGTCCACTTGTCTTCAATTTTTGAACCATAGTCGGCTATTTGAGCATTCTTATTCAAAGCTAAAGCGAATATTCACGGGAAAACTTCATTTAAACTCCTAGGAACCAGCCAAATGTCTGTCCAGAATAGAATGTTCCTTCCATCCCCCACCTGCAGAGTGAGATTCGAACGAAAGATGGTTCCCATGGTATCATCCTTATCAAGATTCTTTGTTATCCCATTCCAAATCCAAGAAACATGTTTACTATGGGATAAAAAGGGGAGGAGGCCATAAAGGTTACCGGGAGCCAAAGCTGAAATGGTCTTCCGCCAAAAGCTATCAGTTTCGTTGCCAAAACGCCAAACTCATTTGTTAAGAAGGGCGCGATTCAACAGCTTAAGATTTGGGACACCTGCTCCACCAAAATGTTTAGGATAACATACACTCTCCCAGCTGATCCAATGAATTCTTGACCTATTTTCAGTTTTGCCCCACAGAAATGACGACATCAAACTATTAAGCCGATTGAGCACCACTTTGGGCATCTTAAAAAGAGAGAGGAAGTAAACCGAGAGGCTTGATAGAATGGATTTAATCAAGGTTAACCGGGCTCCTATTGATAGGAACTTCGGTTTCCATCCCTCGAGTCTATTAGTGAATTTTTTAATCACCGGTTCCCAAAGTGCTGGCGAGTTTCTACTTGCACCGAGCGGGAGACCAAGATATACTGTCGGGAAAATACCCACCGAGAAACCAACCGAACCGACCCAAGAGTGTAAAGAACTTTCGGGAACATTTAATCCGTAAATCTTGCTCTTTTTCAGGTTCAACTTCAAGCCCGAAGCTAATTCAAAAACCCTTAAAATTCTTTTTACGTTTTAAACTTGGTCTTCGACCCCTCCACAAAAAAATCAGTAGGTCATCGACGAACTGGAGATGTGTAATGTCGAAAGAAGAATTCCTACGACCCACCGTGAAACCCGAAAATAATCCCAGCTGAGATGCCTTTTTCAACATTTGGTTAAGGGCCTCTCCCACTAGATTAAATAAGAGAGGTGAAAGCGAACATCCTTGACGAAGACCTCTGGATATTGAGAAGATCGGAGTAGAGGAGCCATTTACTAGAACTGATATCGATGCCGACGAGATGCATTTTCGAATCCATTTGCACCATTTATCTCCAAAGCCAATCTCCTCCAGGACTCGTAATAGGAAATCCCAACTTACCGTATCGTAGGCTTTTTGGAAATCAATTTTGAAGGTGACACCACTTGAACCACTCTTCTTCACATGATTTAAGGCCTCATTAGCAATCAGGGAACAATCTAGGATTTGTCTGCCAGGAATAAAAGCGATTTGCGCTTCCCCTACTACATGATCCATCACTTCGCGCAACCTTCTCGCTAGGACCTTAGAAAGGATTTTATACAAACCCCCAACTAAACTGGTTGGTCTGAAGTCGTCAAGAGAGAGCGTATTTTTTAACTTCAGAATTAAAGTGATGAAGGAATGGTTTATACCTGATTCCCAATCTTTGCCGTTAGTAAAATCATCGAAAAAATTAATTATGTCTCCCTTCAAGATATCCCGGTATTTCTTAAAAAAACTCAGATTGAAGCCGTTCGGACTTGGAGCCCGATTGCCATCCGCTGCAGACAATGCTAACCGAATTTCTTCTTCTGTGAAAGCTCTTTGTAAAGATTCTGATTGTGTAGGGCTAAGTTTGTTGAACCCCAATTTCATCTCCACCACATCTAAAGCATTGCTTTGATTGTATGCAATTTTGAAGTGCTCGAAAACCAACCTTTTTATACGATCCGGTTCCATCACATTCTCACCCCCTACTTGCAGACATTTGATTAGATTAGCGCTGCGCCTACCCGAAGCTATAAGGTGAAAAAATCGCGTGTTTTTGTCCCCCTCAACTGCCCAACGAATTCTGAATTTTTGGTGCCATTCGCTTTCTTCTTTCTTGTAAAGAAACCACAATTCGTTCTTCTTTAAACATATAGTTTTCATAAGCTCAGATGAATCTTGTGCACTTAGCATTTGTCTCTCCAATGTTGTAATCTCCTGCTCCAAGGCTTTAATACTACCGCCCACTTCCTTTGCCGATTTCTTGGACCACTCCTTTAAAGCATTTTTGCACCCAATTAACAAGCCCCCGATCCTAACGCCTGGATGTTTCTTCTTAATCTTTTTAATCGCCTTAAGAGTGGTGCTATCAAAACCCTTCTCATCTAGCCAAAAATTGAAACATCTAAAAGGTTTCAGACCCCAATTGGTCCTATCCGAATGAAGGAAGATAGGATTATAATCCGATAAAGACCGGTCTAATAACTCTTGATATAGTCTTGGAAAAACCATAGTGAAATCTGTTGACAGTAGGAACCGATCCAATCTAACAAATGTGGGAGGATCTCTATTATTACACCACGTATATTTCCCACCTGTAAGAGGAATGTCGCCGAGACCTGCATCGAAAATAAATGATTTGAACCGCCCAATCGACGACTGATTTAAAGAGAAACCCAATTTCTCCTCAGGGTCTAGAATTAAATTGAAATCCCCTTGAGGCTGTCGAACGAAAGCCAAAAGATCATCCAAAAAACTAGATTTCTCCGCTTCGATGGCTGGACCATATACATTTAGCAAACCACACCTTATTGAGCTGCACTTAATTGTGCCTATAATCGCAATGAATCTGGGGAAGGGAACCACTTCTTCCACTTGAATGAAATCAGAGTCCCATAGGCACAATAAACCACCAGTCGAGCCCTCAGCCGGAGAGAAGGTAAAATCAACATTATTATCATTCTAGATTTTTCTTAATAAAACCCCGTTAATAGCCTCCAGTTTAGTTTCCTGTATAAAGACTATCTTTGGTCTTGCATTCTGTATTACGCCTCTCATTGCCCGCAATTTCTCTCTTCTTCTAATCCCTCTTATGTTCCAAGATAAAATTCTGATATCCATAGGGAAGATTATTATAACCCAAGAAAACAACTTCAACAACCCCTCCTAATTTCATTTTCTAATTTGATTACCTCGTCTCTGCCCCCTTTAAACGATATCTCCAACATATTGCTGATTTCCCAGACCGACTCCGCTTCCAGGCCAATAACCGAGTCCGACTCCTCACTAGTCAGCCTATTCCTAGTTGGCAAAGAACCTCCCAAAGACTTGTCAAGGGTGTCGCGGACGAAGCCTCTAAGTCTTCTTCTAGCATTGGCTTGAAGTAAACCACTCGAAGCTATTGGGATGGGTAAGGCTGTTGCGTTATGTTGAAAGACGAAAGAGGTTGAAGAAGCAACACACATTGGCACTTGTTGACAACTCTCGAAACTGTCAGGAACCATCTCTGCCGATCCCACCGAAGGGTTATCTAAAACCGCCAATTGAGGAAATAAAGGTAAATTGGGATTGCAGCTTATATTTTTTCTGAGTTTGATCGAGATGCAGCCTTATCCTCCATCTCACCCTCTTGGATCAAATTATTGTTGCCGTCCAGCAAAGGCCCAGAAACATTGGCCCAGTCTGTCTGACCCGCACCTCTCAAGTCTCAACCCATTTGGTCCGATAATCCCTTCTGCCACGTTGCCTTCTTCACTCGACTTTCCACTTCCCCATTTAATTCATTTGGAATATTTGTATTTCAGTTTCATTCATTAAATTTCCTTCTGGAAAATTCCCATGCAATTGATTTCGAGGGGAATTCGAAAGATCTCCCGAGCCAGTCTCTTGCACCGGAGACTTGGGCGGGAGCGGAGAATGATCGCCATCCGCCACTTGGGAAGACTTGGTCGCATCTACGTCGGAGTCAGACCACACGTCGACAAACCTAATCGCTGGATCTTCTATGTAGCTATCTCCGGAATCATCTTTCATAGGGCTAATTCTAACTTGAATACGAAGCTATGATGATCGAACTAGGGATGGACTCAAAATTGGCAACCCGTAGTATGATCTTGACAATATCAAGACGCTCTTTCTTCACCGTTCCTTCATCGACTCCGATAACAGTACCCCACCGACTTCCGATTAAGTTGAAAAAACTTTCATTCTAACAGTACAGAGAGGAACCCCAATAAGTTGCACTGAACAGAAGTAATGAGGAAGGTCATTGATAAGAATGGGGCCAATATGATCAAATTCAAACCAATAGCAGAGAGCATCCCTCTTGAAATCCCTAGCTTCTTTCATCTCCTTCTCAGTGTTGAAAATAATCGTATGAGAATCACCTTCGACACTCCATTTAACCACCTTTACCTCTATGCCATCATTCGATAACGCTCTTTGTACAAAATCCTGTTCAAAGGCTGATTTGATCATTCCTGCCATACATCTTTGATTGGAAACCTGAAATCCATCAATTTACCTTTGCTTTTTACCTATGTATTATCCTGATTATGTCCTCGATTTGCATTGGTCTCCTTCTCCTTCTCCTCCCCCGTTGTGTTACCCAACATGACTTCTTTGTAGGATCTTTTCTTCCTTTCATCTGACTGATTCTTCTTATTTCTGATAGGCATGCGGCTCCTGGGTAACTATTTCCTTCTTTATAACCTTCTTTGTTATTAGTCCGAGATCCATATTTTTGGGAACGTTGTTCCTTCTCATTAGGTCCAGCTCTGGAGAATTTCGCTCTTGAAGCACGTATCACCTTGCCATCTACTCGAGAATTGTCTAAATTCTGGATCACTTTGTCCATATCCTCCCAGCATTCCATTGTGACAAAAGCGAAGGTTGAACTCTTGTATTAATCATCGGGATGAAAACTCTATTCACTTTTCCATGATAACTACACAGATCCTTCAAAGCTGTTCTGGTCACTCTTCTACTCAGGTTGTCAATGAAAATTGTCCAGTCCGCCACCCGATCTTTCTGCCTGGAGTAACTTACCTTGCTGCTTGGAGCCATAAAAGAGAAAATTGATGGAATATAATTGTTACAAGTTTACCATATTGTCTTCTATTGAGAATCTAATTTCGCACCCCTAAATTTTTTGTAATTTCACACCCATACATTTCTAATATAGCTTCTTAATAGTTTAAAGTCTTTACGTAAAATCATACGTCAGTCCCTTCTAGTTAAGTTGGGAGAAAAAAAATAGTTAGATGCCAACATAAAAAATGTGTCTAATTCAAGTTCCGAATGTATATTTTGAACAAAATTAAATTAAGTGATATGAGCATAGGAGTAAAACAACTAATTTCAGTCCCAAAAAAAAAATAGAGTAGTCTTTAAAGGCTCGACCAGATATCGCATTTCAAGGATGCCCCAAGAACAACACCAGCAACAACAAGGCAACTAAGATATGACCACCAATATAGTGACGTGAGCCCCATTTCCAAAGGCAAACGCATAAACCATATGTTAACCACGTACACCGACAACATTGCTACATCTTGAGATAAATCACTCTCTGCTATAGAAGGATTCATAAAAGTGAGTATATGATTTCAGAACTTTTATCTAAACTATTCATAATCAAGGTGAAATGGAATCTAAACTCCCCTTCAGTTGAAGCAAAGCAGTTATAACGTCAATAGCAGTTTCTGATGCCTCCAGGAATGGAAGTCACTTAACCTGCTAGCAGCTCAAAGGAACTAACTTGGAGCTTGTCCCTCAACTTATTGCTTCAATAAAGCTGCCTTTGGAGAAAATATCGAATATAATTAATGATATACAGCGAGGGAAAGAAATGGAAACGGTTCAAACATACAAGTAAGAAAGAAAATTCTACAATAGTGATACAGATTCGGTACAACGAAATTATAGGCTGATCTTTTATGACTTCTTTTAACAATATACGAAATGAGCATGCTTGCGATGCACTGGCCTTTGCTCCGAACCAACTGAAGTTTTGAATGGCAAAGTGATCACCGTCCAGTAAGCTTAACGACCCATGCACCACCTAAATAAAGGCCCAAAAGTGGTGTTGCCAGAAGCATCTGAGTAAGAGGGTCTGTTGATGGTGTCAATACAGCGGCTGCAACAACTGCGCCAACCACTACATATCTCCAAATGGAAAGCATCTGGTCCCCTGACACAAGACCGAGTTGCCCGAGAAGAAATTGTATAACAGGAACCTGCAGGATATATCAAATGGAGCGATCTAAGCTTCGAGGTAAATGTCCATTCTCACTTCTCAGCATGAGACAGTATCAGTTTAGGTTCCCCTAAAACTTGATTGCTTGGTAAGAAGGATGGAAAATTTGTTAATCAAATGGTGGAGATTCATAACCACCTTCTTACTTTGAATCTTAACCATTTGATTAACAAATTTTCCATCCTTCCACATTTCCATCCTTCATACCAAGCAAAGCCTAAATGTTTTTTGCATTGCTAAGAGAATCATCAGTTAGAAATCTTACAGAGGGAGAAAAGATGTTAACTTCAGAACATAGAAATATGCATGGTGGCTAATTTCTAGTCATGTGTTACCCCAATAAAAGTAGGAAATACCTGGAAAGACAAGCCTGTGCTGAACATGAGCACTAGTACAAACTCGAAGTACTGATCAATGGACCACAAAGATTCTACAACCCCTTCGGCATAAGTAACAAAGAAATTTAAGGCTGCTGGAGTCAGAACTGAGTAGGAAAAAGCAAGACCAGCATAGAAAAGAACTGAGGAGCCCAACACTATAGGCCCCAGAAACCTTCTCTCTGCTCTGGTCAAACCTGGAAGAACGAATGCTATGAGCTCATACAGAATTACAGGGCTTCCCAAAAGAAGGCCACAGTATCCTGACACCTGCAGAACACCATGAACAAAATCAATTGTTATGAGTTGTCTGACATTTTTCATTTCTTTCTTTGAACTCAGTCTCTCTCTCTCTCTCCCCCTCTCCCCCCAAGTTTTTTTTCTCTTTTGCATGTTTTATATGCTGCAAGGTAATGATAACTAATCAAAGTTGCAAATATTAATTCAGCGAGCAAACTTCAGGTTAGAGTTAATCAGGGAGGATAGGATTAAAACTGTACTTGCAACGCTACATTCGTCCAGGTATAACACTGTACAGCAATTAACTCTTAACTTAATTCGAAACTTCTAAAGCTTTCCTTAAAATGATAGGCTGATAGCACATCATTCCAAAGGTATCTCCTATGATACTGTACAAGTTGATTCCTAAAATAAATATATAAATACAAAATACAGCAAGAGGGGGAAGTTAGTACCTAATGGTCCTAATCTATGATTAAAATTAAGTCCATTCCTATATACATTGCAAACAATAACTAGCATTTGTATCCTGAAAACAAAAAGATATCATTCACTCTGACCTTTAAAGTTGTGAAGAAAAACTCGCCAGGGGCTAGTTGCAGAAATCGTACACCCTGTGTTTTAACAGGAGCTTCAAGAAATATTATCAGTTCTTTTGAAAATGCAAAGCATCCCAAGATAGCAGCTCCAACAGCCAATACAGACACAAATATCCTCTGTCGCAACTCTTCAAGATGATCAAATATAGTCATTTCTTTATCGTCTGGGAGAAGATCTTTATCGGGATAAAGAAAATTATAAAGCGCACTGCCATCATTACTCTGCTCAGACTTTTCTGGTGTTTCTTCTGCTGAGATACTAGCCACATCTATACCATAATCAAAGAAAAGATGTCAGCATTTTACGTACAAGCATGAAATTGTATTGAGATGTTGAAAGTACTATCATCAGGAATTAGATTAAGAAAATGATATAATTCCAAAACAAGCCAAGAGCTGCAGCTCAAGCATTTCTATGATCTATACTTCTCTTGAAAATAAGATACTAGTTCGAATGAGACTATCGAAAATTCTACTTACTACAAACATGAGCTCAAGCTTGGAGTTTGTAGTAAGTAGCCATATACTCTTGGTTGGGTAATTCCAGCTAGTACCTACTTTCTGGTAGTATTTCTTGATGCAGTATGCAAACCAAACCTTGTTTTATTACTTTCCTACCTGCAAAATCCGCATAGCAAGCCTATTGCCTATAGCTGTTCTACTGGACCTACGTGTGCCCATGTTGTGTTAAGCGCTGGTATCCAAGATCAGTTATGTGTGATTTATAGTGACCTTGTATTGCCTTAAAATCTGTCAACTCACTGCAGTCTCTGGTTATTGATTGAATGTCTTTAACAAAAAGCTTTGATGGGAGTAAAGCCTTTTCTACAAGAAACCCAAAAACAACTGCACTAGAAGTAGTTTCTTTAACTAAATTTTTTAGTGACAATTGAAGCGTAGCATTATAACTTTTCAAAAAAAAAAAAAGCATAGCATTATAATTTATAAATTCCGAAGGTATAATCATTGATTTATTCCCTCTTGCATTTGGAATTACTAAAGAATCACCAAAATACACTCCCATTAATGCCACCTTCTATGGTTCAAATATGAGGTGGTGTTTAACATATTTACCACTTAGCGGATGGACTTTATCTAGACCTTTTCAAGGAAGAAAAACGAAACTAGAGAATCGTCATCACCTACAAAAATGCCATTCATTTCCTGCAGCATTCTCGTAGGATTGCACCTAAGTTGGTCATAATCCCTACTGTAATGACCACCAAGCACATAACATCAATTAACTCTTCCTCTCCCACCAATAGCCCCTGTGTGAAAGTACAGACCTCGTCTCTAGAATGTTATATATCAATAATCTAATCCATTCAGCAGTTAATAATCATCCAAAAGCAATAAACTAGATGCTCTAATATTTTGAGGAACAAAAGAACAGACTTATATCCTATGCTAGATAGATTAAATCATTTGACAATTTGACTCTGGCCAAACTAAGATTATTCAAAGAAAATATTTTCCCCTAACACCAACTTTCTCTGCAACATATATTTCCAATTAAAATCTCCCATTCATCAACAACCACGCATTTAAAATCCATAACATGAAGCCCTAACCCTCTTGCAAATTCCAATTTATATGTACATATAAAAGCATTTAAAGTAAATATCTAAATTGAGCCCGAACATTCAATTCTATTTAAACAGGAATCGAGCTTAAAAAACAATAAAACTAAGCTTTAAATCACGAAGAGCAACCGATTAGAATTTCTTTTGAAAAGAAAATAGATTCGATTTGATTGATACCGGGTCTATCTTCGGTGGCAGAGGCGCTGCTGGTTTTGACATCGTCATCAACGGCAGCTAAACAAACGGCTGTACCAAAACCTCTTCTGCTCTGCGAAGCACCGAATTCCAGCCTCCCTCTCCTTGAATGCCTGAATTTGAGAGAGGTGAAGTCGAGCTGAGTCTTGGTTGGCTCGGCGAGCTTGAAGCAGCTTCTGTTGAGCCGCAAATGGGAGATTAGAGCAGCGCTGGTGCTTGTGCTCCCCATTTCTTTGTTTTTTGTTTCTCTGGCCAACACTTGTTTTTCTGTAGATATTTTCTTGTAATTTCTAACTTGCTACCCGTGCCATTCACAATAAAATTTATTTATTTAAATATGTGCCAATTTATAAATTAATAATAAGATAAATTAAAGTACGAGTCTAAAGAACGATAAGTTAGTATACATTTAATAAACGTCAAATGCTATAATAACGCAAAAAATTTAAAATTCTGAGAAATATACTAAAATCGGTAGATAAAAGCTTAAATCTTAATTGTCAGTCAAGTTTGTGACAATTAATGTTGACAAAAATGTCTCAGAATTTAATATCATGTACCGAAACTCTCACATGTGAAAGTAACATTTTAGGGTTAACATGTAACCGTTTATGTTTTTCTCTCGATATTGAAATTTTTGTATACGTACCGAAACCTGTAGAAAAATGTATAAACTAGAATTGTTTAAAGTGCCTTTAAAAAACATGTTTGTATAGTATGTTTCGGAACTTAAGTATCAATACTGAAACATGACGTATAACATGTTAGATAGATAAAATTAGACGTAAAATCGTAAAAGTAAAGAAAGTAAATAACATATTAGGTTGAATCGCCAAGTATCAGAATTCTTGAACAGATTTCACAACCTAAAGTAAATAAGTATACTATTTTTGGTTTAACAATTTATATTTCTAATTTTTTGTAGGTCTCACAACGTACTTAGTAGTTTCGATACTCGTAGTGATTAAAGTCCTTTAATTCTCTAGAATAAGAATTGACACTAAATAATGTACTATATTAATTATTTGGGTAAACTATATAAATGGTCACCGAATTTATAGGGACGATTCATTTTAGTCACTGTATTTTAAAAGTTGCGATCAGGTCGTCTAACTTTTATTTCGGTTTCAATACAGTCCCTTCCTTTATTTCCCGTTAAGTGGTGCATATGTGGCCGTTTGTTGTAATTTTCTTCAACCCTTTTGTACTCCCACCCTTTTTCTTCACCAAACACCTACATATTTTGTTTTTTGTGAACCAACACTCTTTACCGGAGGAATTACTCAAATATTATCCTCTAATTTTTTTCCAACAATATGGTGCTCTCAAGTTTATTTCCACAAATATGGTTCTTTACTATAGCAAGTCAAAAGTCAAATAGATTGTAGTCCGATTTCAAACAATGATTTCTATTTTAATATTAAAATAATAAATTCGGATAGATTAAAGTCTGACTTCAAATAGTATTTTTCACACATGACGTGCGAACAATAGAAGACGACTACAACATCATTTTTTAATATTTTTTGATAAAATACTGTTTAAAAACGAAGTAGTAATCTAACTTCTGACTACTATAATAATTAACTATATATCTGAAAATAAACTTAGAAGCACCGTATTGTTGGGAAAAAAATGGAGGTCAATATTTGGGTAACTTAGCCCTCTTTACCATTAAAGCCACTCTTTAATTTAATTAAATTTCTATTTAAAAATAAAAGGAAAAATAGCTTATGGACGTACCATATTCGTTAAACGAATCGGACGTCTAATATTGAAATGAACAAAGAAAATCAATAGTAGTGAAAAATTTCCTATAACAGCGCCACAATTCCCCCCGGCCCTCGGGTCTCCCCGACCTCTGTTCGTCTCTTTTCCTTCTACCTTCTCAGATTCTCTCTTTGCGAAACCCTAAAATTTCCATTTGTTTTATTCTTTGAACAGCGACCTTTAATTTGTATTTATATATCTTCTTTTTTTCCACTTTCGAACTTTAAAATCTCTAAAAATAAATGGCTAATGTTTCGTTATTGAGGTGTTTTAGGGTTTCTGTTCTTCTACGTTTTTTATTTTGAAAAGGCGATGATAAGCATCGTTTTAGTTTATCTTTCAGAATTCATTACCGAGAGAACCGATTAATTTATCTTTTACTTGTCTAGGGTTTCTTCATGGCAGAAGCTTCGCGGGGTCGTGTTACTATTACTCTCGGTCGTACTGGCCAGGTATTTGTTTTACTTCATTTCCTCTTAATGGTTTTTTTCTTTCTTTTAGTAATTTTTGGTAATGTTGCTCAAGTGTTTGCTTGGTTGCTGGTAAAATTTAGGAAATAAGCTTGAGATGAGTAGGATTTTATCACTTGAGCATAAATTTTATCCAGTTTGACTTTGAACGATTTAGTATAGCTTGGTAGGTTTCTCATTATTCATTAAAGTATTTAAAGCTTGTTATGCCCCCCAAAAATTTGTCGGTGTAGTTCCCCTAATTCTTTTGTTGGCTCGTTGAACTTTATTGATTATGTTGGTGTAGGTGGTGAAGAGGGCTGGACCTGCATCCGGTGCCGGTGGTGATTTTTCTGATTCTCATCCTGTTTCTGGAAGTAAGAGGTCTGTAAGGGATAGGTTGGGAGGCAACGTAGATGGTTCTTTGTTGCATGGAAGTCAGCTGAACAACAAACGGTATGCTTTTAGGAATTTTGCTGTTTTTTTCTCAGCATTTCTAAATCTTGTCTTGCAGTGTTGGTGCTTGTGCAATGGGGATTTAAGTATTTTTCCGTGTTTCCTTGTGGACGATAATGATGCTGTTGTATTCATATCATATGGAGCTTGCAAATTAGACCACTTAGTTTATGGTTTTTTTAGACTAAAACAATGTATTCAGTTATATGGGTTGCCTGGACTTGAAAGTGGCTATTAGATGTTAATGTGTTCAGTTTCTTTTTGCATTCAGCATTATTTGTATAATTTGGAATTCAGGATTGCATCTTGTTTCCACTTCGACGGTTGGATATTTGTTTGATTAGGATTCTCTAAGAAAAAATAAATGGTTGCAGCTCCATAGGCCATGAGAAGTAATTCATTACCCTACATTTGGCTTTTATTTTCTATGTTCGTAAACTTTCTCCCTATTAATTTATCAGTGAAATTTACTTGTGTAAGAAATTATTGTGTTGGTTTTCCTTTTTGACAGACAAAGAGGTGTTGGTTATACTACAAGCTCGAATGCCAATGGCTTGAATGGTAACAAACGTATGCCTCTGTGTTGCAAAATCTTTATTTTCCTGTTCTATGAATTGTTTGTGAGATTACTAATGTAACTTCTTTTTTGGGGGAAAAAGCTGTTAACATTGGTAAAAATGACCTTCGATTTAAACTCATGCAAAAGAATGTGTTTAGACGGGATCGAAGTGATGGAAACCAGAAGGATTTGGACCTTCGTGAAAAGTTGTCAAGAATGGGACAGCCTTATGAGACGCATCAAATGCCTGATTCTAGGGAACGAATGCCTGATTCTAGGGAGCGAATACCTGAACCGAGGGAGAGAGTGCCAGAGTCTAGGGAAACTAGTATCCTGGACAGAATTCCTTCCACAAGAAGTGCAGATGATTTGCCTCATGTTACCACTTCAAGAAGTTCTTATTCTCCTTGGACTTTAGATCATTTAAGACAACGTTCTCCAGACAGAGTAATGGGTGCTTCTAGGGGTTTATCACCTCAAAGAAATGTTGGAGAGATTCAGAGAAGGCAAGTAAACAGGACATATGATGATGTCAGAACCGTTTCATACATGGGCAAAGATGTTCTTGATGCTCCGGGGCCTGTGAGTACATCTTTTGTTACAAAGTCCAGATTGCCAACTACTTCAGCAAAGCCCGGACTACCAGGCCCCCAAATTCCATGTCCAATTCCTCCTCTAAGTAGCATTGTACAAAAGCCTTCATTCGTAGTACGTACTATTTCCCATCAACTTTCTGTTCTACTAGTGAATGGTGCAACTAACATGTTTTACATCTATTTTTCTGACTATATTTTCTTGTGAACATCTGCTCATGTTCATGAATTCAGTCTGTTCTTTACCATATAACTCGTGGTGTCCTTTGTATTATAATTTATCTTTAAACGGTCCAAAGAAATGCGTTAATCTTATTCTCAGACCACCATGCTTGGAAAGTTAAGACCTGTCATAAAATATCTCTATCTAAAGTGGATAAGAATATAGTAACTTATTGAGTGTTCAATGTTGTTTGCTTTACACCTCGTGCATAAAAACTAGTATTTGTGTGGTCCCAAAGATTTTCTTTAAAATAGTTATATTTGTACATTGATTTATAAAACGACATTTAGATGATTTTTCTTACCCTTCTTTTCCCTCTTCATTTTGACTGGCTGCTGTATAGGGTGTTGAGCAACAAACTGTTGAAGGCTTGTTGCATTCACTGGGGCTGGGGAAGTATGCAATTACTTTCAAGGCAGAAGAAGTAAGTGATCTACAGCCTTAGATTGTGAGTTAGGATAAATTGTTTTCTTTTTTGAAAGATAAAATGTGTCCGTAGATGCTTTGGAAGACTATTCAGCTAAGAACAAAAATGCATTTTCATTTGACATGTTAGTCCTTAGTAATTTGTTGCTTGCTATTTGTTTTCTTCATAGTTTACATCGTATTATGTAACCTTATTTATGAGTTCCTTTTGTTTTTAAAAGATAAAAAAGGATGATTCGTGTGACCCCATTCCCGATTGACATCCCTCTCCCTGGAGAGAGAGAAAGGAATGGGTGATTTTAATTAAGTTGTAGAAAGACACAAAAAATGTTTTTATGTGGACACTATGCTTGTTTTTCGATGAAACCTTAAACAGGTATTTTATCCTACCTTTGACGGTAGGCAATTGATGCTTGATTTTGTGCTGCATAGATGTAGGAGCATATTTTATTGATGTTACTTTAATCAAAACACCAAAATACTGAAATAAATCGCAGATATGTTTATTCTGCCAACTATGGTTACATTGGTATGTTTGATCGCAATATTTGGTAATGTTGTTAAACTTGTGAATGTCTTATAAAGCAATGCTAAAGTATCATCTAGACATTTGGTTACTAATATTTCCAAACAGATTGTGTGTAGAGAAATATCCTGCAGTTGCTGCAGCTGTTCTAACATGCAAAATTTGAAGATTTGCTTAAGTTATTGAAATAGCGTGGACCTACATTTTGGTTTTGATTGGAAAATTGTTTGTTATGTGTTTTTTTATCTGTATTCTCATTGTTCAGCTGATCTGTCAATTGGATATTATACTCAGGTGGACATGACTGCACTGAAGCATATGGGAGAAAACGACCTTAAGGAGCTAGGAATACCTATGGTATTTTACCCTTCTTTTCTGTATTTGTATTATTTATTGTTTAAATTTTGTTCTTCATTTTTATAATTGATGTGCTGAAATTAATAATTAATCCACATATAGAAACATAGATTTCTGATGAGTATGTATCATGATTTCTTCATTAGGCTTCAATTTAAAACTCTTGTAAATGATATTTTAGCATGGGCACACAGCTGGGGATGATTTAAGCACCTAAGTATGCACCATAATTTGTTGTGTGCCTTGATATCTTTTACTTGAATTCTGGGTACCTGCTGCCTAAGCCAAATTCATTCAACTCAAGGCTGTCATTTAGTTTTGTGCCGATGTGCCTGTCTGTTCATCGTCCTGAAATATAAAGCTTCTCATGAAGTTGGTTCTATGGATTGTAGTTGAACATTTTGAGTAAGCACTGTGAAGTAGGAAATCAGCGATTTTGAATCGTCTCTTGTTTTGCAGGGACCTAGGAAAAAGATTCTTCTTGCTCTCTTGCCCCGTACCAAAAGGCAGCCATGATTTTCCCTTGTCCGAGGAAAACTGTTGCATCTCTCTTTCCGAGTTAAGGACTCTTGAAGCAGTTGTCACATTTTTTTTTCATGTCTTAAAGGCTGATCAAAATATTTGTAGAATTTTTTAAGATGCCTAGAAAGTATCCATATGGGTGTTTATTTTTTTTTCTATTATCAATATATTGAGTGTTTCTCGTACATGCTACCTGCAGTTGGGTTTTATTATCATTAGGTTTGAGGGTATCTTGAGCCTCTAACCCCTAATTTTTTTATACCCAATGAAAAGCTCTTGTATTGGAGAAACTGAACCAATGAAGTCGTGGAACCGATTGAATCAATTAAATTGTTTGACCAATTTTGACCATTAAGGCTGTGAAAGGAAAGTTGGAAAGAAATAGAGGAAGAAAGGAAAATTGGAAGGAAAATATAATTAGGTATTGCTTGGTTGAACAGAAAAATAAAAGGGAGGGAAGAGCCTTTCCTTACCTGTGCACAAAGTAGGATTTGTCCGGCGGAAGAAGAGGGAAAGGTAGACCAGACAAACTTGACCCGAGATTTGAGAATTTAACCGATTTATTTGAACTAAAATCATAAAGTCACCAAAATGTCAAATATATATGCTATGTAAAGTCGTATATGGGGTGGAAAAACTTAAATCGGCCTGAAAATCTGACTAAAACGATTGAGATCCTATAAACCTGATATTGACTTGACCTAAAATCAACCGATCAAAAAATAACCGACTCGAAATCAACCGAATCGAAAGTCAATTGAACTGACGTCCTGACCCGATACCCGAATCGAAATCACCATACACCCGAATTAAAATCGAACCAGACTCGAACTTAAATCGAATGTAGTCATACCCGAAATGACCCGAACCGAAATGATTTAAATCAAAACCGAATTGAATAATCTGTTTGCCACATCTAGGGAAAGGTGAATGCTATGTAATTCTAAAGGTAAACAATATGAAAATACCCTAATTAAATTTTAAAAATTCATCCTAACCACCTCAATCATATTTACCCGTTTAAATAAAGTTTAATCCCCATTTTCACCCATTAACAACGCTGTTTCCCCCTCTCTCAATCTCTTTTTTTGGGTGAATAAAGATGCTAACAACTAAGGAACTCAAACATGCCCAAGGGCAACACAATCAAGCTGCAGTAAAGGTAAAATCTCCAAGGGGAGATGTATAAAAACTTGGCAATCAGTCGAGTCAGGCTTGGCAAGCTTTGCTGGTCGATCAGCTACCATATTCGCTTCTAGGAAGACATGATGAATGGAGATCGTCATCGTCCAATCCATATCCAATATCTCACAAACTCGGGCGAAAAGTGTGAAATGTATACCCTGGGAATGCCTTGTCTGCAACAGCCGATTGTCTACTTCAAGAACAATCTTCTTCGCGCCCAACCGCCATGCTTGTTGAAGGCCTTCACACACCCCATAATTCAGCTTCGACCACTGAACAAATGCCAAACGATTTGGCGAAACCAACCACAAACCAGAACATGACCGAATCGTCGCCCCCCCCATGTGGCAAAACCATCTATGGCAGACCTTGCTCCGTCCGTATTTAATCTAACCCAACCTTGTGTAGGCAAGGACCACTGCACTGGTGCAAATTGACCACGCATTCTGCTAGTAGAACCCAAATTTGCGGACTGCAATGCTGCAACACAATCACCCTGCAACCTGCGAGTATGCTCCAAAACCGTCTCAGTTCCGATATTATCCGAATAAAAAATACATCTATTCCGGCGTAGCCATAGGGACCACATAATTGAACCAAATAATAAGTCCCAATATTCCGCGTCCTTGGCAAAATGATCCAGGCTGATCAAGATTGAGTCGGAGCCAATCTTGAACAAAAATCATTTGTCTCTAAGTATGCTTCACACTAAACAATAAAAAAATTAAATTCTAAACCCTACACCACAAAAAATGCACCTTACCCCTAATTCTATATACCATAACCTTAAACCTTAACTTTAAACACTAAACTATAAATTCTAAACCTAATTTTTAATGCACAACCCCATGAATTCCTCCGCCAATCTTTAATATCCAACCCCATGAATTCCTAGATTCTTTCGAACTTCACCAGGTGGCACCATATTGTGGATGCCGACGGACATTCCCGAAACAAATGTTAAATTGACTCAACCAAAGCTCCACAAACCCCACAATTTTCCTGCGTTGTCAAGTGGCGGCAAACTCTTTCGCTGTTCGTAAGGATTCTCCCACAAGCAACCGAGTCAATCTCCAAACTAGCATTACACTTAAAATTCCCACTATTACAGTGAACTCGTCGTACATACACGACAAATTCTAAGTTTTTTTTTTTCAAAGCGTTGTTTAAAACTTAATAAGATAACTAAATTAGGGCCTGTTTTTGGTTGCGTTTCGCAACCAAAAATCACTTTTTTAAGTGCTTTTAGTTAAAACAGGTTGTTTTTTGTTGCTTTTAAAACTAGCTTTTCCACCCAAACCAAGAAGCTGGATTTTATAGCTTCTTGGGTGAAAAAGCTAGTTTGAAAATAAAATTACTTTTTTACCCTTATTATTTAATTATAATTTATTATTAAAATAATGTTTATCCATAAATAATTGTAAAATAATATATATTTTATAATATTTATATTGAGAATAAAATTGTTTTATTTGTACCTTATTTTATATTTATTATTAATGTGTAAGTGGTATGTCCGTATATAATCTAGAATGTAATTTATATTTTCAAATTAAATTTTATAAAAAATATTTTTTTATTATAATTGAAATTGATTTATTTCATAAATCATAACATTAATTAAATTGAACAATCACCCAAATTTACTTTTACTTTTTAATATCATGTCTAAAATAGACTTTTTATCTCATGAAAATCACTTTTTGACTTCAATGACAAACACTAACCAGTTTTTCAAAACTACTTTTCAACCGCTAGTTTGAAAATCACTTTTTTCACCGCACTTTTTAAAAGCAACCACAAACTAAGCCTTAATCTTAATAAGAACTCGCCGTCCACGCACTGTGAGTTTCATCTGGGTAACGGCAGGTCATAACGTTTGAAACATACTATAACGCCGTTTTAAGACCCTGGAACTCGTTGTGCTCATCGTCCATGCACGGTGAATTTTGTCTAGGAAAAGGCGAGTCGTAACGTTTGAAACATGTTATAATGTCGTTTTTAAGACCTTGGAATTTGCCGTTTTAAGACATTTGAACCCCCGACTTTCGACTGATTCTACAAAAAAAAGATGATGCCTCAGTCCATCCGATGTCTGAGGTTTCGCGATGCTACAAGGACGGAGAAGCTTGCACCCCATGCCAATAGAAGCATGCGTTCCATGCGAATGAACAACTATTCCGAAGAGAGATGTCTACATACATGTTATCCTCACAAGAACGTGAGTACTCCCAAGAGAATACCTCCGCGCTTCTAGGAGAAACCCTCCGAGAGCATTAAAGGAGATGCCTCCACCCACAGTGCTCGATTCCACAAGAGTGTTGAGAAAAACTCCATTCCCCAGTGATCAGATCTACAAAGGTGCGAGATGTTTTACTACACACATATCAGTCTCTCCGAGTAAACGAAATACCTCCGCAAGGAGAAGCCTCCACCCACAACACTCGATGCTACAAGAGTGTTGAGAAAAGCTCTACTCCATAGCACTCGATTTTAAAAAGGTACGAGATGCCTCAGCCCCCGTACATAAGGGTCTCTCTAAGGGTATGAGATACCTCTGCATGGGGATGCCTCCACCCATATTTACAAATGATTCTCTAAGGGCGTCGAGAAAGGCTTCGCCAAATATATGTTATTTCCCCAATGGTGTCGAGCAAGGCTCCGCCCAATATATGTTATTTCTCCAAGAGCGTCGAGCAAGGCTCTGCTCATCATATTATCCCTCCAACGGGCACCTAGAAAGGCTCAACTCGATATGTGTTCGACTCTCCAAGGCCGTCGAAAAGGCTCCGCCCACCTAACATTTGAAAGGCGTCGATCGAGGCTTCGCCCATTCTACAATTATTTCCCCGAAGAGCTTCAAGATTACCTCCGCTCAATCCATAATTTTTCCTTTTAGAGTGTCGAGATTACCTTCGTCCAACATGCCAACACGCAATTGTTTGCTCCAAAAGCATTAAAATAACTCACAGGGGTTAGGCGGAGGCAACCTCCGCCTTGTTATAAGGGAGACAAAGACTTGCCAAGATGCGCCCATCTCCTAAAACGAGATAAGCAAACAACACTCCTCGATGATTTTCCAAAGTTGAGTCATTTATTCACTCCCCAGATGGTATCCCTAGGGTCGAGTTACTCTCCCATCTACTCCTCCGATGGCTTCCCAGAGTCGAGTCACTCTTTAACTCCCCTTCAAGGGTTGAGTCACTAGTCTACTCCTCTAATGGTTTTTCGGAGCTGAGTCATTCGCGTACTCCCTTTCGGGAACGAGTTGCTCACTCACTCCAATAATTTTTTCAGAGTCGAGTCACTTATCCACTCCCCTAATGTTGTCCTAGGGTCGAGTCATCTACTGTTCTGATAATTTTTCGGAGTCGAGTCATTTGTTTATTCACCTCTAACGTTATTCCAGGGTTGAGCGCCCCGCTTAACGAACACCATTTCCCCACTTGATTGTGATTGTTGGTGTTTTAAGTGCAACACAAATGATGCAAGTATACACGTCGCAAGTAATAAAGTGGTATGATAAGTATCAAGTATCGTCTCCACATGGATTGGTTTGTGCCACTTTGCTTAAGTTACTGCGTTGAAAAAGAAATAAATTGATAGTGATGAATAATAAGTAAAATAAAGTAAGTAAATAGAAATAAAGGATAGAGTAATTGAATAAGAGAGTAGGTCGGGTTATCGTGAGTAGTGGTATGATGTCCGAATGAATTATTGTGGTAATTGGTTGCTGAAGCAACGCAATTGTCTTTGGAAATAGGACCAGTCGGATTGCCTGGGCAATGATTGTAACCCCCTAGACCGGCCTATGCAGAATGACCAAGTCTAGTAAGGCACATCAAAATTAAAACTCAAGTGGAAAACATGTTGGCAAACTAAGTATTTATTTCGACAGCATAACGACAGGACTTGGTGAAAACCATCAAGTTAAATAAACTTGATTAATACGTCAAGTAGTATTTCCAAATTCATTCACAACATATACATCATAAATAATATAGGCAGTCATGACCACTTAAATAAACCCATCATAGGATGATTACAAAATAAGTATCAATTAGCATATCAAAATACTTTTAGTTTAATACCATATGTAACAAAATATAGGCATATGTCACCCTAAAAGTACAAACGGTGGATAGAAACATTACATTAAAAAAGAATACCAAATGTGTCGATCCTCCAAGTGTCAGCTACGGGGTGGCCTATCCAAAATATCTAAAAGGGGGAAAAAGAATTTGGGGGCGTGAGCTAGAAAGCTCAGTGTGTTCCAACAGTGCAAGTAAAACATTTGCATCATTACATAATAAATCATGTCATGCAAAACATATCATGAAAAACATCAAAGTTTCCATGCAACCGATCTACCCTCCAACCGAACACCATGATACAGTTCCCCAGAACAGTATCCTATACTGGCATTAACCCAATTCTATTGGGCGGGGTACCATCCTAAGGATATACCTTAGAATACGAACGGCCCTAGTCAAAACTTAGGAACCGAAAACGGGCGGACCTGGCCGAAGTCTAGGATCCGAATACAGGCGGACCTAACCGAAGCTTAGGATCCGAATACGGGCGGTCTTACCAGCTGAATCAGGGCTGAGCTGATAGTCTCCACATCATACCCCAAGTACCTCTACTAATTAGTCCGGGCAGTAACATAGTACGCAACAATAACAGTCATAACAATGCTTAGCAACATATTTCTACACTGATAACCGGAAACCATAGTGCATGCTTGTCATATCGAATGCTAGGGCATAAATCAAACATACAGTACAATTATGTTTCTTTCATAAGAAGAAAATATGCTAGTTTTACACAAAATCAAGTTTAACAATCATGTGCACATAGTCTGTTTTATTAAAACATATGAAGCATGTAAAACAGTAAATATGCAACAGTCATATAGCACACAAGGAACACACCTCAAAAGATGAGATCGGTCGGTTGAAAGGTCTATCGAGCACCAGGATCACGCTTCGCTACAGTACTGGAACGAGTGACGATAGGATCACGAGGCGGTACAGATCGGGACGAGCTGGGCTGGGCATAGGCACGGTGTAACCCCCTAAATCTGACCCAAAAGTTATTGGCCAAATCTAGGAAGTCAGGTTGAAAACCTGCCCCTCAAGTAAGACTATTAGGTTTAGAAAATCCAATATTTAGGTTATTATTGAAAACAGTGTCGTTTCACAATGAGTTCCTTTTAAAACACGATTATATAAATAAAAACATCATATAATAAATTATTTAAATATCTAAATAAAAATTCTCATGCATGCTAAAACAATTAAAAATCCCAAATAAATGTGTAAGTAACCGAAATTACATAAATCCCAAAATATTAAATAAAATAATTCTGTAAATCCGAAATGTCCATACTAAAAACTGAAATAAATCTGATAAACTGTGGTCCTCCAAGTACCGAAAGCCTATGTTTGAGAATATGAAATAGAAGCTAAGGGGAGTCAGCTATTAAGCTCAGTGTGTCTCTAAAGTGCAGGCAATCACAAACTCAATTTCACAACAATAAATTTTCACAAAAATATTTAAAAGACACAAAGCAAGTTTAAACACGGTTTTATGAAATCACAATGCAATGCACCCATACTCCATAGTCACCAAAAAGAGAAGGTTCCCCAGAACCTCTCGCTACATAGTCACCAACACAAGTGGTATAAACCACTAACTTCCTCCGTACAATCCCAACCCATGATAACACAGTAAAAAGATATTACAGTTTTTCACAGTCCGATAATAAATCCGAGATTCACAACTCATTTACTTTAAATCACAATTTTATTCACAATCTGAAAATAGTATGCACGAAAAACATAATGTAAAATCACAACACAATTGAAAATCACTCAAGCGTAAAATCACAGTCACAAAAACAAAGTATGTACCACAGAAAGAGAACACACATAAAAATCATTTATTTATAGCACCGGAAGAAACACACCTCGCAACGATAAAGATATAATGACGTAGTGAACAACTCTCGCGTTTGTTGTCTAGTACTGGATCTTAACCGAATCGAAAACATTTTGGTGAGATCATAATTGCGTATTGGGTGTGGGTGGCGGCACGGGTGAGGGCGCAACACCGACTATGCAACAACACATTAGTGCGTGCTTTCGAAAGTAGGTGGTGCGGCTGAGGGATTGATTAGGGAAAAATAACGAAAGTTCTTGTGGTGAGGTATGAGGGAATTTATAACATATAAAAAGAGATAAATAGGGTAGAATTCGGTGGAGGTAAAAGTAATAATATATAATAATTAAAAATTAATAGTAATAAATAAACTATATTTTTAAGGGATTTCAATCAAAACTACGAATTTGAGATTACACGCATATAGACCTGGCAAACTTGACCCGAGACCCGAAACCCGAACCGAATTACCCGAACCAAAACCCAATTTTGACCCGAACATGATGATTCGAAGTTGACCCGAAACCCGAACCGACCCGTACCGAACCGAACCAAAATTTTTTGTTGAACCGAAATGGACCCGAACCGAATGCTACCCGAACCGAAAGTTGAACCGAAAGCTGAACCGAATATCGACCCGATTTTAACCCGATTTTGACCCGATTTTAACCCGAATATCTATTTTTAACAATATAATAAATAATAAAATGAAGTACAGAAATTTGAGATCTTGGTGACCAATTTTATAATTTCATCATAAAATATAGCATAAAATTGAAATTGTAGACTAAATTGACAATTTGGAAGTGGAGAAATTTGAGAGTCCAATGACCAATTTTGTAATTATACCATATAAATAAATAGGGGTCAATTTTGGCTAAAAATTAAATCTTTGAAATTAAAATGAACGAAAATATCAATATATTAAATTAATAGACTAAATTACAAAGATTAGTTAATTTCAACTAAAAGTAAATTTTTAGAGACTAAATATCATTACGGGGAGGGGATTTCTATATCCGAAGTCTAAACCGTGGGAATACTTGTGACTAAATTAAATTAAACTAAAACTTAAAGTTGACTAAAATGTAACATTTTAAATGCAACATTACCTAAAAAGTAATTAATCTATAGCTTAAAAAATCGGTGGCTTATTTCCCTCTAAAATTTTGTCTTTTCTCTCTCTATTTTTCCAATTGTCTTTTTATTTTTTTTCAATCTAGCTTAAAAAATTGGTGGCTTATTTCTCTCCAAAATTTTGTTTTTTCCCTCTCTATTTTTACCAATTGTCTTTCTATTTTTCTTAATTTAATTGAGTTTCAATTTAGATTAATTTAATTCAAATTTCACATTTAGTTTTAAAATTATTTTAATTATGTCCATGATTTATGCTTTTAGATTTTAGTTAGTTCAATTAGATCCTAAGTTTAATAAATTAATTCATTTCAGACATTATTATTATTATTATTATTATTATTATTATTATTATTATTATTATTATTATTATTATTATTATTATTATTATTATAAACTTTGATTTAATATAATTATACAAAAAAATTATATGGATACATGAAGCTTTGATTTAAATATTTAATCAAATTCAAATGCATAGATTAACAAGTTGAATCAGAATTAATCTCATACACCAATAACTCTAAACTAAACCATAAATACTAAACCTCAAACCTTTAACCCAACTCAAATCGAATTGACCCGAAAATTTAAATGTTGACCCGACCCGAAATTGACCCGAAATTGACTCGATTTTAACCCGAACCGAAAGTGACCCGAACGACCCGATTTTGACCCGAACCGAAAGTGACTGATCCGATATTGACCCGACCCGAAAACAACTGATCCGATTTTGACCCGATCCAATACCCGAACCGAATCCGACTCATCACAGACCTGAATTAGACCCGAACCGAATCTAAACCGATTCTAGATAAACTCGAAATGACCCGAACCGAAACGAACTGAACCGAACCCGAACCGAATGACCCGATTGCCACCTCTACACGCATATATATAAAAGAATAGGTCATAGAGTTTTGGTGTGAATAAATTAGCTATTATATTATATTATATATATATATATATATATATATATATATATATATATATATATAAATATAAATAATATGCGGTTGAATTGGCATAAACTATATGATTTCGGTGATATATACATGGGGGATTTTTGGAATAAAATAATAATATAAAGGAATTACAATTATAAAAGAAAGAAAACGCCGAAATTGATTTGGATTTAAAAACAAAATGTATTAATCATTCAAAAGGTTCACAAACTTTTAATTTGTCCAATAAGGTCGTAAAATTATGGTTAAAGATCATTTGACTCTCAATTTGGTCATAAAAATTTGTTTTTAAGTTTAATTTAGTCCCTTAGAAAATTAGGGTTTTTTTTGAATTAAAATTCTCAAATAAAAAGGGTTTTGAATTAAAAATTCTCAATTGTTAGGGTTTTTAATTACGGATTTTAAAATTAGGATTCTAAATTAGAGATTTTTCAAATCTAGGGTTTACAATTTGGGCATAATTTTTGGGGTGTTACAACTCTCTCACCCTTAAAAGAAATTTTGTCCTCAAAATTTATCAAACTTCACGTAGATTCCCAAAAGCACAAATATTTAGATAGAAGCTTAAAAGAGCATTTTGGATCATGTTACGAATGACAACACAAGATTTCAGATAGACTTTAATCTCAAATTCATAAAATTCTCAAATAAAAAGGGTTTTGAATTAAAAATTCTCAATTGTTAGGGTTTTTAATTACGGATTTTAAAATTAGGATTCTAAATTAGAGATTTTTCAAATCTAGGGTTTACAATTTGGGCATAATTTTTGGGGTGTTACACACGGTCGGGAGATCCACGAGTACCTTTAGAAAAACGACGGTCGTCGGACGGTCACCGGAACGTCGTCGGAAAGTTCATTTCGCGTCGTTTCTTAAAGCTTCGAATTCGCTAGAAAACACGTAACTCCGATGAAGCTCTTCCCGACGCCGATAGGACGAGAAATTGTAGGGGTTTTGTTCGACTTGGGACGGGGAACCCAACGACGGTGGTGGCGCGACAAACAGACGCCCACGGCGGCCGAATTCTTAAAAACCGAGAAGGTCTTAACCTTAGGTTCGACGAACCTCCCACAGCCGATTGCAGGTGAAAGGGACAGTGATTGAGTGCATGGGTTGAGGGGTTTTGCTCGGGGTTCGATGGCGGTTTCAAGGGCACCGGCAGTGAGCGGTGAGGGCTGACGGACGGTGATCGAGTTTAGGGGAGATGGACGGTCGATGGGTGAACCTGGTAACCTTTTTTGGGGGGGTTAGACCAAAATTAAAGACCCATTAATGAGTTAGGTAAGATATTTTAATTATTTTATTATTCTATTATTTTAGGATCTAATAAAATTTAATGGGGGTGACTTATAACCAAGAGCCTCATTAGCTTAATTGGTTGGGCACCCGGTTAAAACCACTTGAGGTTGTGGGTTCGATTCCCATAACCCTTACTTCTTCTTTTTTCCATTTCATTTCATTTTTAAGAGTGTTACAATGATAATTGCCTGGGCAACTGGGAATGGTGCAATTGCTTGGGCAACTGGGGGGCTTCCTTCAAAGTTCGGCGAAGCGTTCTTCAATGGCTTCTTGTTATCTCTAACTCAAAACACTGGTCAATTGTGCATGCATTGGTGATACATCCCTGCGTTAACCATGTGTGAACAACAACCGATCATACGCTCCTCTTAGCCGTTGAAATCTACAAATTATTCCTAAGTCGGATTAGTCTTCACCAACATTCGCTTGTATGAAAACCATGCTCATTCGTTTCTTGAATCTAACTCTTTCGATATTAGATAAATGGATGAATCCACGAGATCCTCTCCCAATTCACTCGCAAACAAGATTAAGAATCAAGAATGAACAAGCCTTAAAACTAAGTTGCAATTCAAATACCTAAAACAAATCCAATCGTTTCTCACAACCACTAAAATACAATAACCCTAGCCAAGGTAGTTTAGTTCATAGTTGGGTTTAAAAGAAAAACAAAATAAAATCTTCCTAGCATGAATCTAATCGAACAAGAAGGAGGAAGAAGAAGATGATGTCGAGCAGCCCTCTCGAATTCTTTCACAATCGAACATGCTTGAAGTAGGCGGCTAGGTCTTCTTTATATAGGAGATAGCTAGGTCAAAGTCTTTTTTGAGGAGAAAGTTAAATTGAAATTAAATAGCATAAAAGAAATAAATCTCTTTTATTATTATATTTTTATTCCTCCAAAAACTCCTCATAAAACTCTTGGAAATTAATCTCCTTTTGATCTCTTGCGTGAAACTCCAACTCTTCTAGGGTTTATCCTTGCTTCTTGTAAGTATCTCGAATTAAATGGATTTATCCTTTAAGAAATCGACAGCCGCTTCATCTTATCCTCAATTGCTTCAGAAATTTCCCACTTACTTAGGAAAGTAGATCCTTCACACATAAAAACACACATCCGCAGTACCTTTTCCCCCAAAAATCAACCATATTATGAAATCAAGCATGACAGTGAAGGAAATCATTAAAACATGCATGAATGCCTGATAATGCAACTAAAATGAGCTTAAGTCTAACAATAATATGAGTAAAAAGGGTCATAAAGTAGTATTTTTGAACACTCATCAGTGATCATCTTCCTAAATCAACAAAGGCGGCTGTTGTGATTCTCCCAATCAAGGCCTTCGAAGGAAGATCCTCCGCTAAAAACACAATGCCGAGACATCACCACTCTAGCATATCTCTACTCCAAAACCAACAGACCAGCAAAGTCTCAGCTCGTGCCACTTTATGACACTCTCTCGACTAAAGGGGGACTGATGTTGTACCTTCGTCAAACATGTTCGAAAAACCCTGCCTCCGGATGAACCACCTCCGCATTACAATCCTGTATTATGGGGCATGAACGCTCTTGCACCACCGGACCCATCAGCCTCTGGAGACTCCCACACTCGGCCATTGTGCCTAGACAAGACAACCATCAAATACGACTGAACTCGCAGCTTGACAGTTGAGCTACTACCTATCAGCCCATCAATAGCCATCGCTAGGCCTGACATGGTCTCATCAAGCATCACTTCATCTACAACTTTAAGGGTATCTAAATACCCCAAAGATCGAAGACATCATGACAACTCTTCTACGACCTCATAGCTCTCTACAAGGACTATCATCGCCTATCACCTTCTCTTTTCTCCCAAATGGCTCCGGCCACCGGCTCTACACTGTTCGTGGTTCTCAGCCCCAAACATGCATGACGAGTGAACCACCCATCGTTGTCCCCCACACCTTCCTTCGACCACCATCTCCACCTCCTTATTTGGTGTCGTCCGAAATCGGTATTTATTATTATTATTATTATTATTAAACTAAAAACTAGGCAAATAGCAATTAAACCGAGAGTTTGTTTTCATGCTTCTATTTTCTGATTCGTATAATTCATAATAAAAAAAATTGTGGCCGCCGTCAGTTTTATTAGATAACAGTTGCACATATTAAGCAAATAAGATTGCAGAAACCTTTGATCCCAATGTGATTTAGAGAAGCTTACGGTCAAAGTTAGGGTTTTGGAAACTTCATCAAATGTAATTGTAAGCACGGTTCGCCTGCCATTATGTCTTTATCATCAACAGTTATATGCAATATATTTCTACTGCCTTGAATTTCTTTTTCTTTTTCCTCCATCAAAAAGCCATGTGCTTTGCCTGAGTTTATTTTGGTCAATATTGTCCTGCTGTCTTTTCTTTGGATGTAATATTCAACGTCCAATCCACAATTCATAGACTTGATCTGTCTATCTAGACTACTGAATTGTTATTAAGTGTCTAAATTATATATATATTTTTAATTTTAGGCTTTTAAATTATATTTTAGTAAAAATAAGTATTTAATGTGTATATCATTATAATTTTAGGTGTCTAGTCGTTAAAGGCCGTTTAAAAAAATTTGTTATTCAATCAATTTTTGACACATGTTTTTTTAAAAAAAATTTCAAGAAAATGAAAATAATTTAAAAAAACCCAAAAGTTTTAATTTTTCAAAAAATTTCCAAAATTTCACAAAAAAGTACGCAAATCCCTAAAATATCTCAAGCCCCAAATCATCACAACTTTAGTCGCCGATCACCGTCGCTGAGTCCACCCCTTCGATCGCTGAACAAAATATTGATTACACCACTAAGTATTAAACAATATTTTAGTAATTATAAGAGAAGGTTGTGTAAGTAATCCAAAAATTATAAAAAGATTAAAAATGACTGTTTAGGGCAAACTACACTATATAGCACTAAACTTTAAGTTTAATATCGATTACAACACTAAATAAAAATTGATATTATTTTAGCATTGAATTTTAGTTTAGACTTTAATTATACCATTGACACTGAACCATTAAAATTAATGATGTGGACGAATCTTAACCGTCCCGCCTGTGATGACATGTATGAATTATAACGGCTCAGTGGTCTAATTGAAACCTAAATTAAAGTTAAGTATCAAAATAATATCAATTTTTAGTTCAATAGTATAATTGAAATTTTAAAAGATTTAATCTAATATAGAAATTCTTGAACCAAAATTTAAACATTTAATCTAAATATCGTGTGGTGGTGTCATCTGTGATGAACTTGGAAACAGGCGAGGAGGGCTATCACGTAGTTGGGCGGTGCTCCATCCTCATGGCTCAATTATGAGCGGTTAATGCTATTTTTGAATATGCATGGAGGGTTGGTTTCCAGAAGAATAAGGTGGAGACCGACAATGCGAAGGTTTTTAAGGGGGTTTTTTTTTGGTAGGAAATGAATGACATTTCAAGGGAATGTAATTGTAGAGTTCATCCATATTTGAAGACATTAGAATAAGATTGCGGACGGTTTGACCGCTGTTAGTAGTAGTTTATGTTTAGTAAATAGCGGTTTAAATTAGGGGAAACTATACCGGTGGTCCCTTAATTATGTCTGTTTTCCTACTTTGGTCCCACAATTTTGTTTTTCGGCAAAAGAGTCCCTTCCGTCACATAGTTTTCCTATTTTGGTCCCGACGTTAAATAACTAACGGTTTTGCTGACGTGGCATTTTTTAATATTTTTTTAAGGCTGACGTGGCATTTTTTTAATATTTTTTAATCATTTCTCTCCCCTCTTATATATTATTTTTATTTAATTTTAATCACCCAATCATGTTGTGACACGTGTCACTACACTATTAGGTGAAAAAACCCCAACAATCCTTAAAATCAGACTTGGTGCCACTAGGATTCGAACCCAGGACCACCAGCGCACCAAGCATGCGCTTGAACCAACTAAGCTAGGTTGGATACTTGATTCAAATCTACTAACACTTATATTTAAGCTGTACAAATTAACTCAAAAAAACCTAAAAAGATAATTGGTGCCGCTGGGAATCGAACCCAAGACCACCAGTGCATAAGGCATGCACTTGAACCAACTATGCTAGGCTGGTTAACTGATTTAAATCTACTAACATTTATATTTAAGCTGTACAAATTAACCCAAAAAAACCTAAAAACATATTTATTTATTAATAATATAAGAGGAGAGAAATAATAAAAAAATATTAAACTAATGATATTTATTAATATTATATTTAATATAATAAATAAATATTAATTTATAATAATTTTATAATAATAAATAAATATTAAACTAATTTGTATAGGTTAAATATAAATGTTAGAAAATTTAAACCAAATAGTTGGCTTAGAGGCCACCGTGTAAACCAATTACACTAAGCCAACTATTTGGTTTAAATTTTCTAACATTTATATTTAACATATACAAATTAGTTTAATATTTATTTATTATTATAAAATTATTATAAATTAATATTTATTTATTATATTAAATATAATATTAATAAATATCATTAGTTTAATATAAGTGTTAGTAGATTTGAGTTATATAAATATAATATTAATAAATATCATTAGTTTAATAGTTTTATATTTGGGTTAATTTGTACAGCTTAAATATAAATGTTAGTAGATTTGAATCAGTTAACCAGCCTAGCATAGTTGGTTCAAGCACATGCCTTATGCATTGGTGGTCCCGGGTTTGATTCCCAGCGGCACCAATTATGTTTTTAGGTTTTTTTGGGTTAATTTGTACAGCTTAAATATAAGTGTTAGTAGATTTGATTCAAGTATCCAGCTTAGCCTAGTTGGTTCAAGCGCATGCTTGGTGCGCTGGTGGTCCTGGGTTCAAATCCCAGTAGCACCAAGTCCGATTTTAAGGATTTTTGGGGTTTTTTCACCTAATAGTGTAGTGACACGTGTCACAACATGATTGGGTGAATAAAATTAAATAAAAATAATATATAAGAGGAGAGAGAAATGATTAAAAAAAGCCACGTCAGCCTTAAAAATATTAAAAAATGCCACGTCAGCAAAACCGTTAGTTATTTAACGTCGGGAACCAAAATAGGAGAACTATGTAACAGAAGGGACGAGTTTGCCGAAAAACATAGTTTTGGGACCAAAACAGGAGAACGGTGATAGTTAGGGGACCACCGGTGTAGTTTTCCCTTTAAATTAAAATTAAAGAATTGAGTTAGTATTAAACGTTTGATTAGTTAAATATGTTATTTTAAATGTTTGGTGAATAGTATATTGAAATAGCGGATTGGGGTAAAATTTCTAATTTTAAAAAAGCTGCTAATATGAGTTTTTGAAATTAGAGGTTTTGACATAAGAGTTATAAAAAATATTTTACTCTTAACAATTAAAAAAAATCTATAAATAACTCAAAGTTAACATTTTCTATTCTAATTCTTCACCTTTGACGAATTTATATTGTGACATTTGTAAATTAATTTTTTTTTTCTTTTTATTCTTACACATTTATATTTGTATAATTTAAAAATTAATTAAAATGTATTAAAAATTATATAAACAATGAATTAATATATAGATCCTTTAAATATGCTTAGTAATGTTATATTAAAAATATTTTTCATGATCAAATTAATTAAACAAGTATTGAATATAGTCATGTCCTTATATGTTATTTTACTTGTTTAAATAATCAAGCAGCTATAAGTTATCAGTTAATTTTATTAAATACTTTTATACAATTCGTTAGTCAAACTAACCAGTGCAATCAGCTATCAACTAATATAATTCGTTATCAATTATCGGCTATAAGCTAATTGCTAAACAAAACAGTAGTCAACCAATTGACGAAATCATTTACGATTTTCTCTGAATTTCTTGAGAGATTTTACAAATTTGATCTAAGCTTCTGTATTATATAAAAAAGAGAGAGAGGTTGAGTCAATTATGGCATTCTTTATGGTTGTGGGTTATTAAATAAAATTCATAATGCTTCATGACATGACAGCATGCCTCCTTGGAATTCTTCTCCTCAAACCAACAAACTAATAAAATTTTATATACAGACTTTGAATTCGCAACATTATCTAATATACAATTCCCAAAAGCTACAAAATCTGGTCCAACACATGTGCTTTGATTTTGTATATACACTACTATTATATTACTTCCTTGCTTGATCCACCAAAAAAAATACTTTATTTATGGTTTAAATACGTCAGTGTCCCTTATCATTTTAAAATTTTAAGTTTGGTCCTTATACTTTGATTTTACGACATTGAATCTATTAATCGTTGACCTAGTATCTTAAAAAAAAGGCAAATGTAATTTTTTTATCTCCTTACATTTACAGTAATTTTTTTATCAATTTGTCCCTTTTTAAAAAAAAATTAAACAATATATATTTTGATTGTCTACCTAAATAGTTTTTAATGATCAAATTGATAAAAATTGCAAGTGTATAGGAGTAAAAAAATTATTTTGTCTTCTTATAGTAAGTTGGTCAATAAGTAGCGGTAAAATTTAATAAAAGTTAGTGGAACAACCAAGATTTTAAATCAAAATTAGTGCAAAGACTATGTTGTAAATTTAAAACATGGAGACTGGAATTTAAATTTTCAAATAGTATAGAGAACTTTTTACATATTTAAACCTTAATTTATTTAGGCATAACGGTCGGAAAAGTGCCCAAACTATATCATTTTTTCTAGTTAGGTACTTAAACTTTATTTCGAACGAAATATGTGCCTAAAGCTTCATTCTGTAATCCAAATAAGGTTTGTTCTGTGACATATGTTAAAAAAATTGTTATTTAATCAGAACATGACGTGTGGCCTATTTTTATTATTTTCTTTGATTTTTATTTTTTAAAAATAAAAAAAAATTTAGTTTTATAAAAAACTCTAAAATCTTTAATTTCTCTAAAAAACCCAAACACTAACCCTAAATCTCCAAATTCCTCCCCTCTAACCACCGATTCAACCACCATCTGCCACTCTTAACTTCGTCAGATCCCAAGACTGAAAACCCCATCATACCATCATCGAAAGCTGACGGATGAATCATCGATTGTATCGTCGATGAACACCCAACAATGAAGAAAAAAGAGGTTGATTGGATTCCGACCAACGACTAGAGGATGGGATATGCCGAATGGTGAGGTACACGACACTTAGACAGTAAACGGTGAACCACTGACGTGTAGGGGATGATGGGCGATGAGGGGCATGTGATTTGAGGGTTTGATTGAAAGAAATTAAAATTTTTAAATTTTTAAAGAAATTCATATTTTTGAAAAAAAATTAGAAATTAAAAAAACAAAGTGTTATGTTTTGATTAGATGATGAATTTTTTTAAACGATCGTTGACAGAGAAATCTCATTTGAATAATGGAAGTAAATGTTATGAACTTATTTGACCTGAAACAAAGTTTAAGCATCTAATTAAAAAAATTATAGTTCAGATATTTTTTTACGATTAAGCCATTTATTTATTTTGAGAGGAAAACTGCATAGAAGCTTCATCAACTGCTGAATTGTAACCCCCTCGTCCCGGTCTGGCCGAATGACCGGTCCGAGTGGGCCACACGGGGAAAACCGAGTGAAACCCGTTAAGGTTCCCCTCGGTTAACAACCCTAATTTTTTTATTATAAAAACTTGTCTAGATGCACAATAAACCTAGGCATACTCTTGAGATAAGCATACTCAAAAATCACAGCAATGGGGAAACAATAAGGGACTCAATTGGATAAAATACGAATTTAGGGACCAATTTGTAATTTCTGAAAATTAAGAGGACCTTACCAAATTTTAAGTTACCATTATGAAATTAGTCATGTTTCATGCCTCTCTGCCAAATTTCAACTCAAACGGACATCTCAAACTCAAGTAATTGCACATATGAGAAACAGGACTAAAACGTAAAGCTTGCAAACCTCAAATTTAAGCTTTATCTGTAGGAGGTATCGATACCCTTAAGGGGTGTATCGATACCCCCCCTCCAACGGTATCGATACCCTTAAGGGGTGTATCGATACCGAAAAGGTCAGTAGCTTCAGTGATCAAAATGGTATCGATACCCTCCCCAAGTGTATCGATACCCTAAGCCTGAATCAAGAAGGTGGTATCGATACCGTACCAAGGGTATCGATACCCCCTGTTACGAACTTGCAGGTTTGAGATGATTTAAGGCTCAAGGAGGCCCCTAAATCCCTTGAAAACCCCAACCAACACACTAACATCAATCCTAAAGCAATCAAACATAAAAGCATGCTTTCACAAGGACCAAAGGGCACTAATCAACACGAGGTGATGCACAACCATTCAAAAGACATGTAAAGCATACATGAGTTTCATGCCTTATCAAACAAACATAAAACATGGTTTACAAATCCATCAACATGCGGCATTAACAACATAAGCCAACACAAAGGAGTCTAGATACACGCTTCTAAAACACGTAGCATTTCCCATTGCTAAACTACTACATTATTTAATAAATCATACTTGAGCAAACTACCACATACTTGGACGCCCTTTTTCTGCTCCTTGCTAACTCCAAGCTAAAGATCTGCATTGTCGGAAAAAGGAGAGCGTAAGCATGAAGCTTAGTGAGCGGAGCTCTAAAACATAACAACAATGCAGGGTTCAAAGCTTCCTTTAAAAGTAAGACCAACACGTATAATTCATCTACTAACATAAAAGTTCAACCAAAGGTCAACAACATAGACATTTCACTTCATGGTACGCACAAACATAACCAAACTTACACCTACGGTGGGACTACACATCACCGTTTCGACTAGTGGGTTTCCAATGGGACTACACATCAAAGTACTACCCAACTAGTGACTACCGGTGGGACTACACATCACCGGAGTCTTATAACACTTGCTACCGGCGGGACTACACATCACCGGAGCAATGACAACACACGTAGTTTACACAAACACAATCAGCATACAAGTACGGTGGGACTACACATCACCGTTTCAACTAGTGAGTTTCCAATGGGACTACACATCAAAGGAATACCCAACCAGTGACTACCGGTGGGACTACACATCACCAGAGTCTTATACTTTTGCTACCGGCGGGACTACACATCACCGGAGCAACGACAACCATGCAACACAACACACAAATCACCATTCCCACAACATGTACTCACTATATCATGCACAACCACACAAGCTACAACAAAATCCACAATTAGGAACCAAATTGCTACAAACAACCTTACCAACCACAAATGGTCTTACTCACCATTTCCGTGCACAACCTGTACCAACTTACTACAAACAACCATACCAACCACAAAGGGTCTTACCCACCATTTCCGTGCACAACCTGCACCAACTTACACTTATCTCACAAGGCATATAACAACACCATAATTACCACCATACAAAATCAACGATATAATAAGAAGCAACATGCTTCCTCCCAAATATATTGGAATTTCATACATAACAATTCATCACCACAAGTAATGAAAACAAACAGTAAAAAGGGGAAATTAAAGAGACAATTCACCACAATTTACTCTTGAATAACTAAACTCTTCAAAACCAACTTTGAACCAAGACGATACTTAAAAACATTTTCGCAACCATATGCTTGAACCAATCTTTGAAATCAAATTAAAACATTAACCACTCACCTCACTTCCTTAAGCAAATCAAGCAAAGCCGACTCAAGCCTCCATGACTTCCGATATCGATCCCGAGACTTTACCAACGAAATTCTTTGCTCCTAATCATCTCAACACAAGTAAATTAACCTCAAATCAGTCCACAACACAACATAGCAAACCCGGAATGAAATTCAAACATCAAACACTTGTTTTTCAAACCAAGAACAACCACTAAAAAGTCATTCCCGAGCAGCCCTTTAACACAGTCCGAAACCGTTGATTCCAACACATTTAACACTTCCAATTGCTTCCAAAACGACCTCCAACCAATACCCTAACATCAACCCTCAATTTCCAACACAAACCACACCCAAAATTCAACTAAAAACCCTCCTAAAAACCCTCCAAAACACAAAATCGGGAGACTTAACAAAACTCTTCAAAAATCATATATGTTGAACCGTTTGGTTCATAAACTTCATATCTATCACTGTTAAATCAAAATCTCAAGTTAAACACCACAAAACAACCATTTTCATTCAAATCTCCCAAAAATCCAAATTCTAAAACATGGATGAAAATGAAAACTACTTATACTTTTGAAGAGAGGAAGTTGAGAGCAAGTCAAAAACGTAATTACCTTTCAAAACCGAGCCAAAACGAAGGAGAGAGGAGATGAAATAGTATTTGGGGAGGGAGAGATGTTCTTCACGTTAGAATAAAATGGAAGGGAGAGGAAGAAGATGATGATTCATCTTTATTTTATAATAGTTTAAACTTTAATGTTCAATGACCAAAATGCCCTTAGAGAAAAAGGGAAACCACAATAGGTGCCATCCATGGCTTTTGTGCTCAATTTAAAATTGGTCCAAATCTTAAAACCCGAGGCCCAAACCATTACTTTATTAAATAAAATATTAAAATCGAAACCCGAGACAATACTAAAATATTATTTTCACCCGACCCCTAAACCCGGGTGTTACATGAATAATCTCACTTTTATGAGACTCTGAATCGTTTAAGCATTTATTTTGAGACATGTGTTGGATATACATATAAATTTTTTTTTTAATTTGATTAAGAGTTTATATTATATTTTAGTTTGTGTTAAGCTTATGCGCATTGCTAATTACATGGTCAATCCACTGACTGGATGTTAGTTGGTTTAATAAAATAATCTTATGAATTTGAGGATTTTAAGGTGAAGTGCAAAACTTAGAATTAAGCCCTTTTTTTCTTTTACTTTTCCAAATTAAGTATTAGTTTAAGGAAAATTATTCACCAGTGGAGTTAAAAAATCATAAGTAGGAAAATTATTTCATACACTACTAGTGGAGCTAAAAAAATTCCACAAGTTAAATGGATGCGGTGTGATATTTAAGGTTATAGTTTAAGATGTAGTGTTTAGAGTTTATAGTTTTGTATTTAGAATTTAGGGTTTATGACATGTGACAACATTTAAACACTACTTATATAAAATTAAAAAAAATTCATTATCAGTATATCAAATACTAACCCTAACCTTAATAATCTTCTCCAAAATAAAATATTTAAAAGAATAGATTCAAAGTGCTATTATTGATAGTGCATAAAAATAACAAAAAATTCTCTACCCATAAGTATGCACATTTTTATATCACCACTGAAAAACACTAAAAATTAAATTTTAAATCCTAATTTCAAATTCTACATCCTAAACCCTAAACTTCACACCTTAAAAATACACCATACCTCTAATTTTTTAAACCCTACACCAATTTTTAAAGTAGAAACACTAAAAAACATGGTTAATTCCATCCGCATAAAATATACACCTACATATATCAAATATTTTTTAATCATAATAGAAAGGAATATCAAATATTATTTGCATGGAACGTCTTCTTTTTACCCGACTTTTCCTTGTCCGCCATTATTTTATGGATTTGTATCTTATACTGGTAGTGAAAATTGAAAATTTTCACAAGCGTCTTAATTTTAGGGTTTAGAATTTTAGTTTAGGGTGTAGGGTTTAAGAGTTTAGGTGTAGTGGTTTAGAATTTAGGGATAATGGTTAGAATTTAGGGTTTAGGTTTAAAATTTAGGGTTTAGAGTTTAGGGTTTGTTTTTAGGGTAATATGGTTATGATTTAGTCTTTAACTTATAAACCCTAAATTATAGCCCAAAACTCTAAATTCTTATTACTATCTCTAAATTCTAAATCCCTACACCTAAACTCCTAAACTCTACACCCTAAAACTAAAGCGCTATTGAAAACTTTCAATTTCCACCGATAGTGTATAGAATAATAATCCTTACTTTATTATTATTTTTCTAGGCTGGTCATCTGTACTAATCAATTAATTAATTGCATTGAATTGAATTGTTGGAGACCATAGAATTACCATATAAAGGAAACACAAGACAAGAAACCCAAAGGCCATAATAGAGACATAATTAGTGGCTGCTAAGTGCTAACAACATTTTTTGGCCTTCACCTCATTTCAATACATGTACACAACCACAAGGGAGATGGCAAAAGATGCATATACTGGTGCTTCTAACACATGTGAGACTGGCGAGAAGAAGCTCAAGTTGTTCGGTTTCGAGCTTAACCCAAGTAAGAAATTCTCAAACAGCGGCGAGGAGAAGAGATTTGAGTGCCGCTACTGCTTTAAGGAATTCTCAAACTCACAGGCGCTGGGAGGCCATCAGAATGCTCACAAGAAAGAGCGGATGAAGAAGAAAAGGATGCAGGTTGAGGCGAAGAGAGCAGCCAGCATCTACTCTTATCTTCAGCCTTTACAAAACAGCTTTGGTTTGAGTTTTGAGCATGAATCACAAATCAGTTTCGAGCAAGATGCCTCCGAATCTGATCAAATCATCCATTTCCAGCAAGATCCACTCGTCTTCACCATAACACCATCAAAGCAAAGCTCTCGATACTTGGGGCTCAGCTTGTAATTCTCTGTAAATACAACATATAGTGCCATGCCTCTAGAGCTGCCAAACAGGTCCACCTCAGCCCAATATGATCCATATTAGAGAAAATTCAAATCCATTACGATTCAAATTCCAGAAAATCTGAGTATGAGCAGGGATGGACCTGGGTTGGGAGTCATCGTTCCCTAAAAAATTGAAATTTGTATATTGTTTTGAAAATTTTTATGTTTTTTAAGACCTTTTTTATCCCCAAAATTTTATAAGCGTGTCCCTACAATTTTATAAGTTTGTCGTCCTAACATAAATTCTGCGTCTCCCTAGTACGAGAAAGTCTGAATCCGAAAAATTTCAAGTTCAAAAATAATTGAGCTCGTAATGATTTGAGAATGAGACTAATCTGATCCGAGTCCGAATTAGATATGATTCATAATCCAAAAAAGCTCGAATTTACAATTAAACAGATATTCACTAATGTGTTCATATGTTAATGTACTGAAATTTTAATGATATAATAATTAAAAAGTATGAAAAATATTAATAATATAATAATTAAAATATATTTAGTTTATGAAAATAAATTAAAAAAATAATAAATTAGTTGTATAAATTCTACACATGTTTTATTACTTAACATTAATAACATTATTAATAAAATTGATTTTAAAGATCAATTTATTCTTAAAAAAGTATTAGCTTTATTTGATGGTCAAATTGTTTGAATATTAACAATATAAAAAGTTATTGAATTGGGTAAAATCACTCTAATTTTACAATAATATAAGTGAATTACTTGTCGTATAAAAATGTACATTGTAATATTAAGTCATTGAATCTTTTATTAATAATAAGGTTTATTATACATATTGGTATAGGGACTTGACAACTTTACTCGAATTAGTACATGAACTTTTTTGGCTCAAATTGATATCTAAATTTGAAGAAAAAAAATCCCAAATTGTAACCTTTGTTAATGTGATATTTTATTAACTAATCTAAGCTGTGACATGAGATACTTAATAACGTCATCGTTTTGATCAGTTAGTATCTTATCAACAACTTAAATGTTGTTGGGATTTCAAGCAAGCACAAATATTAATTTGAGAAATTTTTCCAAATTTAAGTACCATTTTATATAATAAATTCAATAATAATTCAAAATACATACATATTATATAATCATAAATATTACATATAAAAACTACTTTTATTTTATAGGCTTAATGATGTAAGAAGTCCTTGAACTTTCGGAGAAAAAAATCTCTAATTTTTTTTGTACCCAATTAAGCCTCTGAACTAAAAAATTTAATCAATTAAGCTCATGAACCAAGAAATTTAATCAATTAAGTCCTTTGACCAATTTTGACCGTTAAATCTTGACAATTATTTTGAATTTGTCGGTGCAGTGCGTCGTGTCACAGTGTTTCTGCTTGCCATTTTCTAAAAAAATATTTTATTTAAAAAAATTCTTTAAACGTTCTAAAAATCCCAAACAAAACTTATAAAATTTATTAAAAAGTATTTTTTAAAAAAAAAAATTGTAAATGCGACATGATAGAACTATAGTGTATCATATGCCAATAAATATTTAAAGAAAAAGCTGTCAAGATTTAATGGTCAAAATTGGTCAAAGAACTTTGATTCAAATTCTTGGTTTAATGGCTTAATTGAATAAATTTCTTGGTTCAAAGAGTAAAAAAGTTTAAGGTCTTAATTGACTTTTATTAAAAGTTTAAAGACTTCTCACATCTTTAAGCCTATCATATAATAATCTTTATTACAAAAAAAAGTCTATAAAAATTTTTACTTTCTATAAGGTAAATTTAAATTTGGATTTTAATTCTATAAAATAAAATTAATTGTTATTCTAAATGAAAATATTTATAACTTATACATCTCTAAAATACTTCGTATTTTTTAACCCACATGTTCGAGCTGATTTGTATCCGAAATTTCAAACGCGAAAAAATCCAAAACCAAAAATAATGAGAACCTAAGAAAATTTGAATCTAATAAAATATAACCTTTAAAAAAAGGGAAAACTACATCGGTGGTCCCCAAACTATTACCATTTTCCTATTTTGGTCCCCAAACTATGTTTTTCGGCAAAATCGTCCCTTCTGTTACATAGTTCTCCTATTTTGGTCCACGGCGTTAAATAGCTAACGGTTTTGCTGACGTGACATTTTTTAAGAGAGGAGAGAAATGATTAAAAAATATTTAAAAAATGCCACATCAGCAAAACCGTTAGCTATTTAACGTCGGGGGACCAAAACAGGAGAACTATGTAACAGAAGGGACAATTTTGCCGAAAAACATAGTTTAGGGACCAAAATAAAAAAACAGTAATAGTTTGGGGACCACCGGTGTAGTTTTCCCTAAAAAATCTGAATTCAAAGGCAACCCAATCTAAACCCATCCGAAGCCACCTTTTTACCACTTATATAATTAAAAAAAAAACAGACATGTCCAAGCACGGAGGTTAAATATAAGAATTAATCGCATCTCACGTTCTCAAACTATGACTCTCATTTTAAATTAATCCTTAAAATTTTAAACATTTCAATTTCATTCTCAAACTATAATCCTCATTTTAATTGTCATGTAAACACTTATGTGCATTATTTAATAATATGATGTGGCATAAATGATACTTTGAGGATAAAACTGAAACGTTCAAAAGATTGGTGACCAATTTAAAATGATGGTCATAGTTTGAGGATGAAACAAAAACATTTAAAAGTTTGAGCGCCAATTTACAATGGGAGTCATAATTTTAGGATGGATTGGATCATTCAAAAGTTTAAGAATTAAATTATAATGAGGTTCATAGTTTGAGGACGTGTGGTGCAATTAACTCTAAATATATTATAATCGAAACAAAAAATATATGTAATTATTAATTAGTATATATTGAAAAATAAAATATGATATGATATACAACCAGTTGGTCTAGTGGGATGATGCACTAGGTCCTTTTAATTTAGCAAGGTTAGGAGTTCCAATCATGATGTTGTGAATAGAAAAAACTAAATTGAGAGGATAGTCTCCATATTACAATTCAGTAGAACTCAATTCAGATTAATTGACTAATGAGTTAGATAATTAAAAAATATGATATAAATGGATCTAATGATTTTAATTAATGGGTTAAAAATATGAGTGAATTTGTTGATATTTTAAGAATATGGGGTGAAGATGTTAGTAAAATGAATACTGCAAAATTGAAACTTTAGCATTGATAGGAAAATAACGAAATCAAATAAAAAAAAGAAAGTGCTCATCCCCTTGTGTCCTGGTGGCAAAGGTAGATGTTCATCATCTTTTGGGACTCGGGTTCGAACACCAGTAATACATGTTTTCAAGGCGAGGTTTGAAACTATGTTTCAAACATTCTAAAAATTTCTTCTCGATTTCTTCATACTTATTTTCTAAATCAAAATGATTTTTTAAAAACCCAAAGATTGACTTTGGCGAAAAACAATTGTTTTGATCTATCAAGTGGGAGGGAGGATCGGTTATTGAAACAAATCCGACTTCCAGGGAACACACTTAGTAAATAGATTACTAAGGGAAATTGAGATCGAATCGTTTTTATAGAAATAACTTTTCGAGTTGGTTACGAGCTCAAAGAATTTATTTTCTCAAACATTGAGTTGGTTTAGACAAATTATCAAAACTGAAACCAAAAATTGATTTTGAAAATTCAGTTTACAAAGAAAATTCAAGGATTGACCTTGAAGTAATTTCGCCAACAAGTTTTTCGAAATTAAAATCTCTACCAATGAACCGAGTAGAACAAAGTCAAAGCTTAGCCAAGGCTGAATATCTCTACTGTTAGTTTTAAATCTTTAAATCAATCTTCTTGCTCTCTTAAATTATTTCATTGCAATTCCCCCCTCCAAATCACACAAATTCAATTCCATCACCTCTTGGTTCAGAAACGTCAAAGGCGCAACAAGGAAAGTCCAAGTCCTTGTGGGAGAAATCCGGGAGAACATGTTGAATTCATTCTGGAAATTGAAGTATTTGCGAGATGACAAAACGCACAACGAAACCGAGAGAAGCAGTATAAATTGCGTCAACAACGATTCCAGCAAGATCTCGAATCATTTTAACCCGAAACACACTTTGAAGAACGAAACCAAATGGGAGACAACGAACAGACGATCCAACAACTGGTCAAGGCATCAGATGATAATCAGCCCTTGTGCATAACCTTCCCGAATGGTGAAACGCCGTTCCAACTAAAAGCGGGCTTGATTCATCTCCTACCAACCTTCCACGGTTTGCCCAGCGAAAACCCACACAAACACCTTAAGGAGTTCCACATGGTTTGCTCAACTACGAAATCACAAGGAGTATCTGAAGATCAAATTAAACTTCTCGCCTTTCCCTTTTCTTTATCTGATATTGCTAAGGATTGGCTTTATGATTTACCTTCTAACTCAGTTAGTACCTGGACTGAAATGGCTCGCTTGTTTCTTGACAGATTCTTTACAGCCGCTAAAGCAAGCGAAATGAGGCGAAATATTCTAAGTATCCGACAAAAGGATACCGAAACGCTTTATGAATATTGGGAGTGCTTCAAGAAACTATGCGCAAATTGCCCACAACACGACATGAAAGTAGTTGATGCAACTAGCGGAGGAGCCCTAGTCAATATGACTCCGACGGCAGCAAGGACATTGATTTCGACCATGGCAGCCAACTCACAACGCTTCTACCAATCGAGTGAACCATCTCGAATAGTTAATGAGGTAGGTACCGTTTCATTAGAGAGCAAGATTGATAAATTAGCTGACATTTTGTAAACTTTGGTTGCAGATAGGAAAATTGTTTCTAAGCTTTGTGGGATATGCACAAGCCCCGAACACCCGACGAATTGTTGCCCTATGATCCAAGAAGAAGATATCGAACAAGTGAAAGCGAAGGGGAACTTTCCGGGATCCTATCAAAAGCAGTACTACCCTAATGCCAATCAAGGGTAGAGAGACCAAGGCTTTGCGCAAAACCAAAGACAACAGTACCAGCCAAGGCAACCTAACCAACAATTCCAACAAAAATCAAACCTATAGTTCATGGTAGAGCGTTTAGCGATGTCCCAAGAGAAATTTCAAAATCGTACCGAGGCCCACTTACAAAAGTTAGACAAACAAATGAGCCAGCTAGCCCAGACAGTAAGCCGTCTTGAATCCAAAGGTAAACTTCCTTCGCAAACCGAGACAAACCCTAGAGAAAATGTAAGCGCCATCACACTCTGTAGTGGGACCGTTATAGCTTCAAAAGAACCATAAAAAACAACAATCCCACTCCTGCAATGGAAGAAGAAAACCAAGATAACCCTTTACCACCATCCCCTCCTTCGTCACCACCCCTTGTAGTCGCACCTCCCTTCCCATCACGATTGGTAAAACGTGACAAAAAAGCCGAAGAGATGGAAATCTTTGAAGTATTTAAAAAAGTTCAAGTAAACATTCCCCCTTAGAAGTCATTCGACAAGTGCCAAGGTACGCTCGTTTCCTCAAAGAGCTTTGCACAACCAAGCGAAAACTCACTGGCACGAAAAGGTAAACTTGGGAGAGCATGTTTCTGCAGTTTTTCAACGTAAGTTACCACCCAAAATGAAAGACCAATGTATGTTTGCTATACATTGTCAAATTGGTAATATATCTATTAAACGTGCTATGTGCGATCTTGGAGCTTCTATAAATGTAATGACGCTTTCTGTTTATAAAAAAAATACTAACGATCCTTTAAAAGAAACCAGGGTTATGATACAGTTGGTGGATCGATCAATCATCTACCCGAAAAGAGTGTTGGAAAATGTGTTGGTAAAACTAGATGCTTTATTCTTTCCTGCAGATTTCTATGTGATCGATATGGCTCATGATAGAACAAACACTTGCTCCGAAGTGTTGTTGGGACGACCATTCCTTAGCACAACAAATACGAAAATAGACGTGAGGAGCGGTCTTTTGACTATGAAATTTGATGGTGAGGTCGTAGAATTTGATGTTTACAAGGCGATGGAACATTCGGATCTATGGAAAACGTTAGCTTTGTTGGTGTTTATGAACCTTTAGTTGATGATTTTGTGGAAACTAATTTATCTGATAATTCGTGCAGGAAATTGGAAGGGCGCGATGAAAAAATTAGGGAGTTAGAAAACAATTTATTTGTTAACCCTAATCTACACTTAACTCCCTCAAAAATTAAAAAATTCCCTTCCATTTTACAGGCACCGAATATCGAGTTAAAATTACCGCCAGATAAATTGAAGAATAAAAAAGAAATTTTTTCAGGGAAAATGAAGAAATGTCACTGTCATAAAATTTCTCGTAGGAAAGTTCTTAGTTGGATTAAGCGCATAAATTGGAAGGAGTGTTTGTCACAGTGCTTGTAGTCTGAGCGACACAGGTCGTCGAGCTAACGACGTTAAATTAAGCGCTATATGGGAGGCAACCCATTCATTTTCTTTAATTTATTTTCCCTTAGCCGAGTTTTATTTTTATTTTATCTTATTTCAATTTTCTTTAAATTCATTCCTGTCATTTTATTTCAAATTTTATATTCTCATCTTTATTTTATTTTATTTTTTCTGATAATCTCTTGCTAATCGAATTTTTTGTCGAATATATGTAGAAATTCAAAGCACGGTGGCAAATCTCTTGGACCATGGTTTATCATCTTATCCCCATCTCAAAAAAAATCATCCCTTATCACTTTTCTTGTTTAAATCCAAAATCCTTTTTTAAACCACATCCCTTATCCTTATATTAAAAATAAAATTTTTAAATTAAAAAAACGTTTGATAAAAGAACAAATTTAAAGCTATGGAAAATTTTATCACGTTTTTGAAAAAAAAATCACCTTATATATTTTAAATTTTTACTTTATTTTATTATTAATATATATTATATATCTTATTTTATTTTAATTTTGATAACCCTATCCCTATCAAATCACCTTTTATTCCCCTCTTCTTTATTTGTTTTCATTAAAATATATCCTCACACATATTTTCAGCCGAAACTTAGTCATCTTCAACCTAACCTTCATCTTCACCACTCTCAACCTTTTGCAGGAACCAGATATCGAGTTAAAATTACCGCCGGATAAATTGAAGAATAAAAAAGAATTTTTTTCTGGGAAAATGAAGAAATGTCACTGTCATAAAATTTCTCGTTGAGAAATTCTTAGATGGATTAAGCGCATAAATTGGAAGGAGTATTTGTCGCAGTGTCTGTAGTCTGAGCGACACAGGTCGTCGAGCTAATGACGATAAACAAGCGCTGGATGGGATGCAACCCATTTTCTTTATTTATTTCTTGAATTTAATTTTTCAGTTTCGAATTTATTCTTATTTTCTTTATTATTTTTAAAACACACGTCTACTTCTCTTTTATCTTTTTTTAACTCCCTCTAATAATATATTTATTATAATCTATCTTAATAATTTATTTAATATATATTATCTTTCTATTTAAATTCACGTAAGTTATAATTTGTTTTAAATTTAGTTCATAATATATATATATATATATATATCTTTATCTATCTATTATCTTATTTATTTTTAAATTTAACCCTTATCTTTATTATCCTAAATTATTATTGATTTTAAAGCATAATCTATATATATATATATATATATATATATATATATATATATATCTTTTAAATTATTAATCTATATCTATATATCTTTTTAATATATATATATATCTTTATCAACTATATCTAAAATTTTAAAATAAAATTATCCTTTTGTAAATTTTTTATCCTTTTACTTCAAAAAAAAAAACTAACATAATTTTCCCCTTACTTTTTCTTTATTCTGCTGCCTTCACTTTCTCTTCTTCCCCACCTTCACCATTCGAAAGCCATGCCTCGCACTTGCGACCAAGCGCGACGACTACCGTAGAACCAACCTCCTACCACGCCAGCAAATGCCCGAGTCCCGACCGCCGCAATTGATTAGGGGAGTCTCTCATTTCCTCTCTTTTACTCTAAATTATCATTTTGGGGCAAAATGACTTAAGTGAGAGGGAGAGAGATGTGCTTGTCAAATTTTCATATTGCTTATCCATTTGGTTGTTCTCTTGTTCTCTTGATTTTATTTAATTTAAGTTACTTGTTTAAATCCTTAGTTTGACCTTGTCTCATTGTTTCCGTATGATTTTGTATCTCTCTTGTTAGAAATTTTAGGTTGCATGGTAGATTTTGGCATGATTAGTTTTTTCCATAAAATTCTTTATATGACATTTCTTTCTCTATTAATTGACATGATGCTTACCTAGGTACACAAGACAATTTTTGTGAGTTTTGAGCCTAATGAGCATGCATTATTTTTGCTCTTTGTTTCTTTGAGTGTGCCTAGCTAAATTAGTTGTATTCTTGAACTTGTGGTTTAAATTCTTTTTGAGATTACATTATTTGAATATGATGCTTAAATATGATTGTGGCACTAGGTTTTAACCCTTCCTCTTCCCAAACAAATTGTATACCCTTTGATTAATTTCCCTTAGTGAAACAATTTTGAGCCTTGACCTTTTTTTTTCTTGAGATTCACCATATTTTAGCCTAATCCGTTCTTCTTATTTTTTTCCATTATTTTTGTCCTTTTTTCAAGACAAATTGTCTTAAAAAAACATATTCGAATCATGCAGTCCAGCAGAGCAGAAAACACTATGCAGAAAAAAAGACTGTAGAAACTGTTTCAAATATGTAGTGCAGAAAAAAAAATTGTGCAGAAAATTATTCGAATCTGCAGTAAAAAGAGTAGAAAAAATAGCAGTGCAGTTCAAAAAAAATTATACTGCAGAACAGTTTTGATTCGAATGAAAAAAAGAAGAAAAAGGAAGAAAAAAATAGTTTCGAATAAATTTTTGGGATGAATTTTGTCTTGAATTTTAAACCCTATTTTACAGCCTTTATCCTACCCAAACCTTAGCCCCGTTACAACCCTTTTTAAGACCTCTTGATTTTTGCATCACATTCAAACTTAGTAGTGGAGATTAGATTTAACCACAAGCCTATGTTAATGCTCTAATTAGTTTTGGCTCGAGTAATTTTCTCTACCCTTAAACACTTTGAGTGACATAAGCGATTCCTTGTGAGGGTACTTGATTTGCATCATTGATGTTAGTAGGGTATTGAAATGTCGTTTTTGCTTAAATTTCTAAATCTTTCCATTTATCTATTTGCTCCTTATTTTTCTTTCATGTTTAGATACTTAATCATATTTGAAACTTTGAGACTTCGTGAAATTAAGGAGGACAACTTGAGCTTAGATTTGTTTAATTTTGAGATACTTGAGGACAAGCATCAGATAAGTGAGGGGGAATTTGATGAGTATTTATTTTGGTTGTGTTTTTTGTCCTTATTTCGATTAAATATAAGTTTGAGGGACTTAACTGAGTTGTTTTATGATGTTATCATGCAGGGGATGTGATGCTGGAAATGAGCTGGAATGCTGCAGAAAATGCTGGAGTCATGGGCATGAATCAGGGCATGAATAGTGACTGGGCGCCACGTCAGCGTTGTTGAGTGTGTAAAAGTTCTATATTTTACCCCCTATTTAACCCATATTTCTGCTGCATTCAAGCATATTTCATTGCATTTATGATAGATTTTAATTATACTTCACAATTATACAAAAAGGCACAATTGCTGTTGATTTTGGTTACTTTTGCAGGTAGTTGCTGTAGCAGACTCAGGGCAGTAGAGAAGCAGAGCTAGAACACAGGACTGAAAACGAGAAGGACGATGCTGCCAAGGCCGCTACCGTGGCAGCCAAGGACGACAGCAATGGTGAAGGGAAAAAGTAAAATGGAGCTCGACAAAAAGAGGAAATTAAGCCGGTCTGTCGTGGAGCACTCCTATATTTTTCTGAACCCTAGATCAGAATGAAGGCCAAGCCCAAAGTTTAAGGAAGAAACTCAAGGCAAGGAAAGAGGACGAATTAAAGACATCTTGTAGAACTAATGTTTTGATATAATAATTGAAAAATGTTTTGGACTAATTTGAAAAGAATTTAAAATTTGTCTTTAAGTCCAAACAACTTGAAATTATGTTTGAGGTATTTTAAGAGGTTTTTGGCAAAGATTTTTCATGTTTTTAATAGCCAAACTTGTGTTTTCAGTGTACTAGTATCGATACGGTAAACCCCCGTACCGATACCCTTTTGCCCTAGTTTGGCCACTGTCAAAACCCGTATCGATACAGGTACTTTCCGTATCGATACGGAGTGGGGTCGTTTCGATACGCCAGGTAAGCGTACCGATCCTATTTCAACTACCCCAACGGCTATTTCCCAACGGCCATTTAAATATGAACCCGTACCGATACGCCCTCAAGCGTATCGATACGCCCAGGCTGGCAAGAGCCCAACGGCTAGTTCTTATGAAGGTCGTATCGATACCGTTCCACGCGTATCGATACCCATAGCTGCAGAACAGCATTTATGAAGGGAAATAAAGTCCTCAACGGCTCCAAATCATCCCAACGGCTAGTAACGGCCATAAACTCAATTGAGACTATAAATTGAAGGCTGGAACACTTGAAGAAGGTAAGAGACTTCATCCAAGCAACATGATCAAGAGAATTAGAGTCTAAGTCTTATTTTTACTATTCTCTTGTACATAGTCTTTAGAGAGAGTGCTTAATTGCAAATCTTTGTACTCTTGTGAGCTCAAATTGTGTAAACACCAACCTTGTGAGGTATTTAGTTTACCCAAACAAATCCCTTGTGAAAGGAGAGGTTCTAGTTTAGCCTTGAGAGAAAAACTAGAGTTGGTTCTATCTTAGCCAAGTCCAAAAGATAGGGATATAACGGTTTCCTCCTAAACCGGGAAAAGGGGACGAATTCATTGTTGAGTGAATTGGGAAATCCTTAGTGGTGTGCTAAGGTAGTGGATGTAGAGTTCATTTGGAACTTGAACCACTCTAAATCCCTTGTCTATTATTTTCAATTTGCAATTTCCACCACAAAATCTTTAAATTTCCAATTCACCCCCCTCTTGGTTTATATCGATCTTGCTAGATTTTAGCCAATTCAACCACCAAACAAAAACAACTCTCCTTGACGGTTTCGGTGATCGATTCGAGCGTGCTAACAACTCAACACATCTACTCTGAAGATTTAGTCTTTAATAGAGTTGTACTTTAATTTAAACTTGTATTCTTGACATATTAGAAAACTTGAACCCAAGGCCTATATAAAGGCATGTAATTTGACCTAGGGAAGGATATCTTATTCTCTAGCCGTCTTCCCCTAAACCCTAGTTGTTTTCCACTTCTCATCATGTTCTAAACTTCCCCTAGGGCTAAGGGTTGATTCTGTAAAGTAGTTGCAAGGATTGCATTGTTTTAGGATTTTTTTCTATTCAATAAAATAGACTTCAAGTTTGCTTATTCTGGTTTTCAACATCTTCCAAGAGTATCGGGAGAGCATTGTGAGATTATATTTTTACTTAATATCGGGAGAGTTAAGTATACGAAATGAATAAGTACGGGTTCTCCAGTTTATGGTTGAACTATCTCGGACCTAGGGATAGGACGAGGTTAAGTGGCTAAGGAAGAATTCAACAACATCGGTGTTCATCCTTCAATTCACGCCGGGAGGTATCATCAAAGAAGTGTTCACCGACAGACTTGGACCTAGGGATAGAACAAGGCACCGCAGGGATTCTTGCCAAGCTTGAAGTACAGAATTGTGTGATCGCTGCCGCGACAGGCGCAACGACAGAACAGATAGTCCTAGACATTGCAACACCTACACTACTGAGCAAATCAATACCGGCCCATTCTCTCTATCATGATTTCTTTAATCCTTTATCTTCAGTATTCTTTAGTATTCCTTTACAAACAATTAAAATTATTTTCTCTCTTGTGCGGTGATTCAAGGTTAAGGCTATTTCCAATCCCTGTGGATTCGACATCCGATACTTCGTGTATCACTTTACTACTTGCGTCGTGTACACTTGCACTCTATTGCGATAGACTCTTTTACACGCAACAAGCGTCTTCTAGAAGCCGACGTCAGCAGCAGTGATAGCTTATCAGGCCGCTTATCAGATAGCCTATCACCAGATTTTTGAATTTTAAATTTTAAACTTTGGATAATTATTTTGTTTAATTTTTAATTATCATTTTAGGTTTACCTAGGTTATTTGAAACACTATAAATACCCCCATTTTGAGGTAAGACTTGTCATCAATCAATCAATTATCAATTGAATATCATTTCATCTTTCTCTTGAAATTTTTTCTCTTCTTAGTTTTACTTTAGTTCTTTTCTTATTTTTCTTCTTTGATTATTTCTTAAATGTCGAGCATGATTAATTTGATAATCATGCTCGGCTAGATCTTTTTAAGCCGAAGGCTTATGCGATGACGCGTTCTCAAGGCGAGGTTTGAAACTAATCTTCAAACATTTCGGAAACTTCTTCTCGATTTCTTCATACTTATTTTCTAAATCAAAATGATTTTTTAAAACCCAAAGATTGACTTTGGAGAAAAACAATTGTTTTGATCTATCAAGTGGGAGGGAGGATCGGTTATTGAAACAAATTCGACTTCCAGGGAACACACTTAGTAAATAGATTACTAAGGGAAACTGAGATCGAATCGTTTTTATAGAAATAACTTTTCGAGTTGGTTACGAGCTCAAAGAATTTATTTTCTCAAACATTGAGTTGGTTTAGACAAATTATCAAAACTGAAACCAAAAATTGATTTTGGGAGATTCAGTTTACAAACAAAAACTCAAGGATTGACCTTGAAGTAATTTTGCCAACAAGTTTTTCGAAATTAAAATCTCTACCAATGAACCGAGTAGAACAAGTCAAAGCTTAGCCAAAGCTGAATATCTCTATTGTTAGCATTAAATCTTTAAATCATTCTTCTTGCTCACTTAAATTATTTCATTGCAATTTTACCCCCCCCCCCAAATCACATAAATTCAATTCCATCATCTCTTGGTTCAGAAATGTCAAAGGTGCAACAAGGAAGGTCCAAGTCCCTGTGGGTTCGACTCCTACTTCCCTATCTATATTTAATTTAATTCCTTTGTTTATTTATTTATTTGGAAGAAGGAAATTATTCTTGACACGTTACGACGCGTGTCAAAATTTGAACCGGGTACCCGGTTTTTCGGGTACTCAACAATGTCCACCCTAATTCTAAAGATAGTTGTATTAAGCTCGAAAAACCGGGTACTCAATTTATCCGAGTACTTATTTTACCAGCCTCTGTTCCGACTCGATACATTTGGGTACCCGCTACTCAAGCACTCGGAAAGTCGGGTATCGGGTACCCGATACTCGATTCATAATTTTTTTAAATATAAAATTTTAGAAAAATCACATATTAAACACAAAAATATTTTTAAAAATTTTTAAATTTAAAAGTATATAATACAAACATAGAAAGATTGTAGGGGTTTAAATTTAGTTTTGGAGTAAAATATTAAGAAACTTAAAATAAAAATATAATTTGAAATATAAAAAACATATATTAAAAATTATTGGGTCGAGTCGGGTACCGTTGCAATTAACAAAAATTTGTATAATTACACATTTTATCACTGTTAATTACCTATTATATCAATTTGATCTTAATTTTAATTTTGTCCTAATTTTAAAACAATTTTTGTGTCCTACATAACTCGAACCCATGAACTATGAGAAAGTAGACCTGACAAACTTGACCCGAGACCCGAACTGAATTACCCAAACCGATACTCGATTTTGACCCGAACATGATGATCCGAAGTTGACCCGAAACTCGAAACAAATCGAACCGAAACCGAACCAAATTTTTTTGTTGAACCGAAATGGACCCGAACCGAATAGACCCGAACCGAATGGACCCGAACCGAATGCTACCCGAACTGAAAGCTGAACCGAATATCAACCCGATTTTAACCCGAAAATTAAGGTAAAATAAATGAATAATTTATTTTTAATATTATCTATTTTTAACAATATAATAAATAATAAAATGAAGTGTGTTTTATTATCTTTTTGTACTATACCATGGAAGAGATCGTTGCTCCTGTCAAAGTTGTGGTATAATAACATTTTATGTCATTTTATGTTTAACTATTAATTAAATAAAACTTTTGTCCCTACTAATTTTTAAATTTAGAATTTTAATGTACTATTTCTCTCTCAATATTTAATCTTAAGCCATAAATCCTAAACAATAAACCTTAAGCCATAAAAATTAATCTCATGAACTAATAACCTTAAACTAAACCATAAACCCTAAATCATTAACACTAAGCCCCTAAAAACCTAAATTGTTAACCTTTAAGCCATAAAAATTAATCTAAAACCAATAACCCTAAGCCATTAACACTAAGGCCTAAACCATAAACCATAAACTAAATTTAGAGACAATTTTTACAATCTTACCATAAAATATAGCTAAAACTGGAATTAGAGACCATCTTGACAATTTGAAAGTAGAGAAATTTGAGAGCTTGGTGACCAATTTTATAATTTTACCATAAAATATAGCATAAAACTGAAATTGTGGACTAAATTGATAATTTGGAAGTGGAGAAATTTGATAGTTCAATGACCAATTTCATAATTATACCATATAAATAAATATGGATCAATTTTGGCTAGAAATTAAATCTTAGAAATTAAAATGAACAAAAATATCATTATATTAAATTAATAGACTAAATTACAAAGATTAGTTAATTTTGACTAAAAGTAAATTTTTAGAGACTAAATATCACTACAGGGAGGAAATTTCTATATTCGAAGTCTAAACCGTGGGATACTTGTGACTAAATTAAATTAAACTAAAACTTAAAGTTAAATATTAGTACTAAAATGTAACATTTTAAATGCAACATGACCTAAAAAGTAATTAATCTTTAGCTTAAATAATTGGTGGCTTATTTCCCTCCAAAATTTTGTTTTTTTTCTCTTTATTTTTATCAATTGTCTTTTTCTTTTTCTTTTTTTTCAATCTAACTTAAAAATTTGGTGGCTTATTTCCCTCCAAAATTTTATCTTTTCCCTCTCTATTTTTACCAATTGTCTTTCTCTTTTTCTTAATTTAATTGAGTTTCAATTTATATTAATTTAATTGAAATTTCACATTTAGTTTTAGAATTATTTTAATTATGTTCGTGATTCATGCTTCTAGATTTTAGTTAGCTCAATTAGATCCTAAGTTTAATAAATTAATTCATTTTGGACATTATTATTATTATTATTATTATTATTATTATTATTATTATAAACTTTGATTTAATATAATTATACACAAAATTTTGATATGGATACATGAAGCTTTGATTTAAATATTTAATCAAATTCAAATGCATAGATTAACAAGTTGAATCAGAATTAATCTCATACACCAATAACTCTAAACTAAATCATAAATACTAAACCTCAAACCCTAAACCCAACTCAAACCGAATTGACCTGAAAATTCAAATGTTGATCCGACCCAAAATTGACTCGAACGACCCAATTTTGATCCGAACTGAAAGCGACCTGATTTTGACCCGATTCGAAAGCGACCGATTCGACATTGACCTGACCCGAAAACAACCGATCCAATTTTGACCCGATCCAATACTCGAACCGGATCCGACTCATCGTAGACCCGAATTAGACCCAAACCCGACCCGAATCTAATCTAAACTGATTCTAGATAGACCCAAACCGAATCTGAACCGAATGACCCGATTTCCATCTATATGAGAAAGACTTCAACACCTCAACCGCTAGGTTAACTTAAGTTACCTGTTTATATCTTGCAACATATAATAATAAATAAAATGGTTGCGTTAAACTAAATAAAATAAAAGATTTAAAGACGGAAATTTCCAAATGCTTCTCATTTCAATGTATCCTGAACCCTAATATTTCTACGTATCTCCCTCTCAACCCAAATCAATTCTCGAACCGGATAAAGCTTCAAATCTGTAGCAACAGCAGCCGCAGCTTTGGAGAGTTATATGAATAAGAAAAGGAAGCCAAAGGATTTAGGATTCATTAGTTATATGAATATGTATTGGAAGCTTTTACCAAAAAATCTGTATACTTTGCAAAAAGAATGGTGCCTTACCTGGTTTTAAGGTCTCCTTGGTTGTATGTTGTTTGATTGTTCTTGGAAGGGGAAAAGAAATGTTTTTGTAGCAATATGTCTGATTTTCTTTTGGAAATATCCTTTTGAATAGGTGATGATGACTTCTATTCTGGAAATTCTACAGACTTGGGTAGATTGTGCTCAAACAGTTCCCAAGTGGATGAGTCATACAATAAATTAAGAACTATAATAAATTAATTCAATTGGGTGATAATATGTGTCTTCATTTAATTGGTTGATTAATTTTATTTAATTAAATTAAAATTAAAATCAAATTGATATAATATGTAAGTAACACGGACTAAATGTGTAATTATACAAATTTTTGTTAATTGTCACCTCACCTCCTCCGTTAGTTTTTTAACGGCGGTAGTCAAAATATGACTAATTTGAAAGTTTGATGGTTTGATTGATGAATTATTTAGTAGGGTGGTCAAAATAGAATCGTCCCCATAATTTGGTGGTCACTTGAGTAATTTACCCTTATAAATACCTTTCTGAAGAGATTTTTCTTCCCAAGGTAGGAATAATGCTTTTACACTCATTGAGCATTACCAACAACAAAGAGGTGTCATAGTTGTAAGTTGAGGTCACAAATTTCATCGCAAAGAGTGTTGCGAAAGTTGTGTAAAATAACATGCGGACATGAGAATCTCAGTTTTTTTTAAAATAAGAATTCGTACATCATCGTACAAATCAATAAGTTTGATAAACTAACAAATTTTGTTATGAACAAAAAAAATGGCTGATATATGAACAAAATAAGAATAGTAAAAGCCGAACAACAATTCAACTTCAATTATAGAAATCAATCTCATATATCAGTAGTTTATAGCTTGTACACACAATTTTATTTAGGACTAAATAGTTGAAACTGAAAGGAAACAGGTACAAACACACACAACTAAGAGGCTGAGAATCTAGTCATTCCCAGTTTTTCCAATAATCTTAAGGTGGTTATTAACACACACCTTATAAATCAAACTGCTCGAATCCGAATATCCTAAAATGAATATTATCCTCTTTTTTATTAGACCATTCGTTGATTTCAGCCATTCCCAGGTAATTCAGTAAAAGAAAAACAAAATCTAAGAGATTTTTAGCTTCAACAATTGTTTCTGTAAACATGGAATTGAAACTCTTGGGTTGCCGTCTTTGGGCATTGTTTTAGGGGGCTTTGCCGATGAGCCATGAATGGGGGTCATGCCCTTATATAGGGCCATAACCGGGTAGTATGTCAGGGGCCACTCAGAGTAGTGAAACCTGAGAGGGGGGGGGGGGGGGGGGGGGGGGGGGGGGGGGGCTTGTTTGTAGACTGTAGTCTTGTAGCTTTATTTTAGCATCTTTGTAAATGGATAATCAGTAGAAAAAAATGGTAAACTACATGAAATACCATTGAATTTTAATATGTCTATAAAAAATAGCATTGAATTATAAAAGAATATTATTATACCACTGAATTTTGTTTTTGCCTTCAATCAAAGCACTTCGTCGTTAACTTGTAACGGCCCGTTAAATATAAATCGGCGTCGTGTTAGAGGAAAATTATAAAAAAAAACCTTGAATTTAAGGAGGCTCGAACTAAAAACCTAGAGGATGAAAGATGAAAATCAAACCACCAAGCCAATTTAATTATATAATTTTAATGTAAATAGTATATAAATAAAACTGCAGTTGAACTTAATTTCATTTATCTTAGGATATAATTGTATAATATTTATAGAATTAATATCCTATACACTGGCGGTGGAAACTGAAAGTTTCCACAAGCGCCGTAGTTTTAGGGTATAGAGAGTTAGTTTAGGGTATAGGGTTTAGGGGTTTTGGTGTAGGGGTTTAGAATTTAGGGATATTTGTTTTAATTTAAGGTTTAGGGTTATAATTTAAGGTTTATAGCTTAGGCTTTAGTTTTTAGGGTAATATGGTGAGGATTTAGGTTTTAACCTATAAACCCTAAATTATAACCCTAAACTTTAAATTAAAACAATTATCCCTAAATTCTAAACACCTACACCTAAACCCCTAAACCCTATACCCTAAACTAACTCTCTATACCCTAAAACTAAGACTCTTGTGGAAACTTTCAGTTTCCACCGCCTGTGTATAGAATATTTATCCATATTTATAATATGATTTTATAAATATATTAACTTTATAAATAAATATTATTTATAATTTATATTACAAAATTAAAATATTATTTATAATATATATAAATAAATTCTAAACCACAAATTCTAAACTCCAAACCTTAAACTCTCAATCATAAACCCCAAACCTATACATATAACTAAATCCTAAACCATAAACTTCAAATCTCAAACCCTAAAACTAAAATATTATTTATAACATATATATTAGGATTTGTAATATAAATTATAAATAATATCTAAATTTTAGGGTTTATGGTTAATGATTTAGGATTTAGTTATATATATTAGGATTTGAGGTTTAGTTACACATATGATTTAGGGTTTGAGTTTGAGATAAGAACTTTGAGCTTTAGTTATACATATTATAAATAATATTTAATTTTATAATATAAATTATAAGTAATGTAATGATTCGGATTTCAAAATTCGAGTTTCGGTTTAACTCGGAGAATAAGCTTCGCGTTTGGGCCGAAAATTTTAAGCCTTTAAGAGCCTTGGTGAGTTTGTATATAGTTGTTGGGCTTAAGTTTTTGTTTGGATGATATAGTTTCTTTAGTTATTTAGGATGCGGTAGATAAACTTCACCTTAATTGTTGATGCAAATCAATTTGTATCGTACATTATAAGGGGAATCAACTATGAGTAATATACATTGGGAGCAATTACTCTAGCGTTTTGTCTTTTTTTTTTCTCTTTCAGTTGTCGTTTTTTTTCTTTTCTCTTTTGAGTGAATAGTTATCCTTTTTTTTAATTTCAGTTGTTATTAGCCTTATACTAATTTATTGTTCTTTAGACTCTCCATGTTTTCTTTCATCACATATTTTTTGTTTTTCAGTGTCTTGGAAATATTAGGTATTAATATGTCAATTTGTTAAGTATTAATTGTTTATAATTTTTTATACAATGTTTAAAGTCTTCAGATCCCTCTACATACCTAATTAATTCAAAAAAAAATTATACACTTATACACACTCAAATCTACGCTATCTTCTATTTTAAAACAACAATAACAATTAAATTAAAAATGCATTCGAATTGATAATAACTGTTAAGTTTTACTAAGAAAAAAAAGTAAAATTGGATTCAACTTAATAACATAATTAAAATTTTATTTTATTCTAAAAAATAATAAATTAAACTTAAAATAAAGCATTCAACTTATAATATAAAATTTAAATTTTAAACATTTAATTTGAAAAAAGTAAATCCAAAATAGTTCAAATTTAATTTTATTAAATTTTATAGAATTAAACTAAAAAAAATTAGTTAAAGCTTTTTTTTCAAATTTAAATTAACCGGACTAATTCCGCACTATTAGTTTATCAAAATCTGAATTTTGACTTGAGATCTACTAATTAACCTATTGCCTAAGGATGATTATATTGCCACATCTTATATGAAATTAAAATTTCGATATAAAAAATATAATACATCTCTATTTAATAAAAAATTTAAATTTTGACAGAATATATGATAACTATAATATTTTTACTATTAAAAGAAACACGCACACATTAAAAAACAAAACTTTTTAAACTCATCAAATATGTCAAGTGGAAAAAAAAATGTTGTTATCCCTACGTGTTTCAGGTTCATGTTAAATTACGTGAACTAAATTTATACATGAAGCTTTTAATGGACTAATAAAAAAATTAATTTAACATATTTTAACTTTTACTATTTAAGTTACAATCAAAATTTTAAATTTTAAAAAAAACATAAAATACTCAAATCAAAATAGGAATGAACATTTGATCAAGTCAAGTTGGTCAAAATTTTGAGTTAGTCGAGTTGACGAGCCCTATTTTGTGACTCAAACTTTATTTGAAGTTTTTCAATTCAAGTCAAGTTATCAAGTTTCTGTACAAATTTAATTTTAATTATTTATAATATTATAGTACGAGTTTATTCTAATTTAAACGACTTTCTCTAGTCATATAAGATACACATATACTTTATATTTTTTTCACATGTGCAAAGTAAGATTTGTAATGTTATTTTATAAAAAAAATATCATCTAAAATTATAAACTATATTTCATAGTGTTATTTTTAAAGAATGAACTTTTTAGGACAAAGTATTGAGAAGAGTATAAAGAAGTCAAGAAATTAAAGAGAATAAATTATTTACAAAAATTACAATTGAATGACCAAATTAAATAGAATGTAAAGTTAATGAACTAAATTGAAAAAAAAAATTTCATTAAAAATATGAATTGAAGTTACATAGATATTATATAGTGGTAGTGGAGCATGTGGTTTAAATTTAGTTAAAATGAACTTACAACAAAAGAGGAATTGAAGAAATGAGAAAATCATAAAGGGTTGAGGGACTAAATTACAAAAAAGAAAAAAAAATCAAAAATATGAATTAAATCTAAATAGGTATTCTACAGTGGTTTAGAAGCATGTTGTTCGAATTTGGTCTAAAATAGACTTAAAATAGAGGAGAAATTAAATAAAAAAGAAATAAAAGACTAAATTGCAAAACAATACAATTTGATTTTTTTAGTTTTTCGAGTTGACAAAATTTAACTTGCGTCGGACTCGAAATTTATCAAGTTTTTTGATTTAAACAAAATAACTCGGCTCAAATAACTACAAATTTAAAAAATGATTTTTTAAAATAAAAAATCAATTTATGCTCATTCTTAAAAAGGCTAAACTACAAAGTGCCTAAACTATGTTTTTTTTTAATAGGTATTTAAAGTATTTTTTGGCTAAAATAGGTGCATAAAGTATTTTTTGGCCGAAATAGGTGCCTAAAGTTTCATTTTTGGCTTGTTTTAAAGTCAATTGAGGTACCTATTTCAACCAAAAATGAAAATTTAAACACACATTTTAATCAAAAAAATACTTTAAACACTTATTTCAGCTAAAATAAACTTTTAAGCACCTATTTTAACTAAAAAATACTTTAAATACCTATTATAGAAAAACATAGCTTGAACACTTATTTTATAGTTAAGCCTAAATTAAAGTATAAACTAAACTAATGTTACATATACTTCAAGGAAATGTCGCAAATCATCTAAAACGAGTAAAAATAAACGTGTAGTTTCGCCAACTCGAAATGGACGCTTTCACCCAAGAAATCCCAAATTCCAGTAACCTTGTACATCACGGTGCATTTTAGCAGGATACCCTTAATTAAAAAAGGATATTACAATAACACCCTTCAAAATCTCAGAACCTGAACGTTAAAAGTTAAAACCGCCCCCCCAACCCATTTCCCTCACTCCCGTATTGTATATCATATGACGAAAACTCTCTCTACGATTGGGATAGCAAAGAAGATACCTACCGCCGGCGGGAAAATAAAGATAAATTCTTTCAAGCAGTTGAAATAGAAGGAAATCCAAAATTTTCATCCGGAATTCAGAGAGAAAAACCTTCTGTTTTGTTTTTGATTTTATTGGTGTTAAAGGTTGAGCTCGCTCTGTGATGCGATCAATGGTGTGTTCAGGTGATAGAGAGATGGCCATGGGACCCCAGAGATCGAAATCAATGGTGTGTTCTGGTGAAAAAGAGATGGCCATGGGACCCCAGAGATCGAAACCTCTTCACAATTTCAACCTTCCCTGTTTGAAGTGGGGGAGTCGGAGATATCTCAGGTGTGAGAAACTCGACGATGCTTCAAAACCCACAACCGCCTCATCCGCAACCGCGTTCGTCGGCGTCACCGATCAATACCAGCATTGTCTTCGTCGTGTCGTTCAAAGGCGCCGATCTCCCTCTTCGAAGCTTGAGAGTTTGGTGGTTGGTGGAATGCGGCGGCGCAAATCGGAGTCGTCGTCTCCCAGCAGCAAGAACACCGATTGTGCGAGGGAACAGCGTTTGATGATACCGAAGGGAGAGGCGGCGGCGGCGGCAGGGATCGAGGCAGTTAGGGAGAAGATCATGAAGGATCTTAAAACGGCGGCGGATGAGATCAAAGATGCAATTTTTAGAGACGACGCCGACGATGATGAGGAAGAATTCGAAGAGCCTAAAAATAAGCAGAAAGCGAAAGAGAGGGAAGAATCGCCTGCGGTAGAGGTGGAGCCGAGGCCTTGGAATCTTAGGACAAGGCGTGCCGCGTGTAAGGCTCCGATTGACGGAGAAGTAACTAACAACAATTATAGTTCTCCGACGAAGAATGAGGTGTTTCAGTCCCCCAGAGCAAGAGACAAGGCACCGTCGTTGGCCGCCGCCGTTAAGAAAAGGCCCCGACCGAAATTTTCGGTGCCGCTATCAAAGAAAGAGATCGAGGAGGATTTCATGGGCATGGTTGCTCACCGCCCCCCGAGAAGGCCAAAGAAACGAACACGTAATGTTCAGAAGCAATTGGATGTAAGTTTCTTCTTATTTTCTGATTGCTGTCGGTGTTTTTTGGTTATTTATTTATAATTTTGTCGATTTTTGGTTTTGGTTACAGTACTTGTTTCCTGGATTGTGGCTGACGGAGGTAACGGTGGATTCTTACAAGGTCCCGGAGTTGGTTGAAAACGGCAAGGTAAACTTTCTTTATAAAAATGTCCCCACCTTTTTCTCTCTGTTTCTGATAAATTCTCAGCAACCGAACAAATGAAAGAAAAGGGTCTAATTTAAGATCTCTCATTTCTGTGTTATTTATGATTGAGTCGAGACTTGTTGGCATTTTGACTTTCTGCAGAGGTAGTGAGGCCAGGGGAGTTTCAACTTGCAACAAGCTCTGAAGAAATTGTACGATTTGGGGCTTCCCGTTTTACTCGACTCATACACAACAAAGTTGAATTTGCCTTATGTTTCTGGTTAGGTTCAGTTGCTTTAAATTGCTAATTTTTGTTTCAATTCATTTCTTTATCTCCAGCTGAATAATCTTGTATAAAGTAAGGTGACAAGTACATCTGTTTTTATAATGGAAGAGAATGGTTCAATTCCGATTACAATTGTTGAATGAAATGCCAGACGAGGGTGCTTGTCCGACTTGTCTGGATATAGTTTAGAATTTACTATTTAGAAACACCAAAAGTATGGGCTTGTATTTGCAGAATTAGTCGCCCATATCCTAGTAGTAGTAGAGTTAGAGACGACAATCTTTTGGAAATCCTCACTCCTATTCCTATAGTCTAAATGATGTGTTGTCGGTCGATGGCAACATGAAATTTTGGGCAGGCACAGGCTGCTCTCGGATTTGGGCATGGAAACGTCCAACCCCAACCCCTTTTAGGTATCGTTGTGGCAACTTGCAAAGTGTAGGATTTGAGATAATTAAAAATCGGAACGAAGTGAATAGTTTTTTGTTTATTTGAAATTAGGGCGCTGCTGAATTTAATCTTTAATAATAACAAGATCGAAAGCTAAACCTCAGCCACAAATAACTACTCTCTCTCACATTGGCAGTAGGGTGTAAAACAAATGACACACCCATATTTGAATTTGATTTTTTAAAATGTAGTTACTAAATATTTTTTTAAATTTTCTGAAAATTTTAAAATAAAATAAAATCAACAATGAAAAACACTTCATACCCAAACAACCTCAATTTCATCAAAACATTCCCATCAACAACTGAAAAATATTAGCAACTAAAAAAATAAAATTTAAATAATATGCAAAATATTTGTAACTTATTAATTTCAAGACAAAAAATATATCTTGATAAACATTAGATGGAAAATCAATCCACATGTTCAAGTGATAATCAACACATATATTCTTAGGGATGCTAATTGAGTTGAGCAGCTCGTAACACATCTAGAGTTCGTCTTGGTCAAATTTGAGCTCAACTCGAGACCTTAGCGAGTCGAGCAAGACCCAACTTGACTCGATAAGTTCGCGACAGCTCGTTTCTTTTTTATATATAAATTTTTTAGTGGCTACCTTAAAAAAATATGTTCCAAGATGTTTGAATACAAGTTCAAAATTTTAGAAAAGTTCAATGACTTGCTAGGTAATTTGCCCATAAAATATTTGGTTTTAAATTTCCAAATTATTTTGTATTTTTTAGAATTAAAAAGTTAATTTATATTAATAAGAAACTAAATTATAAGAATTCGCCTTTCTTTTTTTTTAAGCTTTTTTCTTTTCCTTTTATTATTAATTTATGTATGAAAGTAGAAATCGAAAAAAACTCTTTAGTTCTCATATAAAAAATATGATTGAAAGTTAAAATCCCGAAATTCTTAAGACATTCTCTTATTGTTGTTCATCGAAGATTATTGAGAAACTAAAAAGAGTTTCACACTCAAATATCGACTTCATCTCTAACTCAGTCATGATCTCCCCAATCCTCACAATTTTTTTAATTTATATGTTTATATTAAGCTCTAATATATCACTAGATTTTACATATATTTAAAAAAACAATGTAAAAATTTTAGCGAGCTTAATGAACAACGAGTTGATTCGAGCAACGGGATTTTTTAACAAGCATGAGTCGAGCAAAATTTTATCGAACTTAACGAGCAATAAATTCTTTTAACGAGCATGAATCGAATATCACTCAACTTGCAATCGACTCACTCAATAATCACACTTATATATTCAAAGATTAAATTTCATACATTTATTTAGTCCGGCAACTACAAGTTCCGCCCAAAATTACCGCATCAAACAAATTTAACAAAGACAATCAACGTTATAATTGATTATTCTTATTTGGTTGCTTTTTTAAATTGATATTACTAAGTTTTTTTTAGAGATCAATTTACTTAACTTAAAAACAAAAGAAACTCTTGACACTGATTGTTTTAATTATAGTGCGCGTGGGTAAACTAACGATTAATTCGAATAAATTTTTTTTATTCATTTTCGAAGTCTCTTTTTATGTCTTAATATTAAAATATTATTTTTTGGATAAAATATTTGTTTTATTCCATCCAAAGTGTAACAAAGCTACAATAAGTTAGTAAATGTCTCTATACAAGTAAAGAATTAACCCTATCTATTCGAGCTATGTGTTTCCCTATAGCTTAATACAAACCGTGTTTTTAATACTATTGATCAAGTCAGCAGTGGTACGAGTAGTGCCCCTGAAGCATCAACATTTTTTCTCTTCTCAAATGGTGTAAATGTAAGCACACCAAACAATTTTAAAAAGATAGACTAAGAGAGAACGACCACAAAAGTTTGTAATTGCCTAAGCAAGCTCAGCTTCCCACCCTACAGGATCACAGTTTAGGTGGTAATGGTTTAAAATGCCCATCCAGACGTCTCTCGAGACTCGAAAAGTAAAGAACAATGATTTTTTGAGTTGACACCTTCACATAGCAAGCAACAGTCATTTTCTATAATTTCAATCCTCCTAAGCCTTTCTCGTGTTGGTTGAGTGTTTAGGGATGTGAGATGAGAACCAAACAACTTTTTCCTGCTTTCTCGAATTCGGTCCCAAATCCACATTGTTTTAACTTGTTCCATATTAGTACCCAACAACAAAAACAACAGCAGCTTCAGTACGAAGCTTGAAACGTTTCTTGACAATCCAGCTGAAGTGACTTATGCATTATGTGATCCAGTAGTCACCCCCTCTAAACACATATTCATTCAGCCATGCTACCCATAAGGTTCCATTCTGAGCAACGATATTATGATTTATGAATCAGTAAAAGCATGTTTGCTTTATTCCAACAGCCGATGTTCTTTAAACCTAAACCACCCTCTGACACTAAAAAATAAATTTTAAGCATTAACCTTACATTCTAAGTTCTAAACTTAATAAATACACCATACCACAATTTTTCTAAACTAATCTTAAACCTTAACCCTAAATACTAAACATAATTTTTTAGTGTGGAAACATAAATAGAGGCACAAGAAGAGGACGGAAAATTTCTATTTCAATTAATCTTATGGGTGGATACATTTTATGAATTAAGATGTTAATTGACACCATAAATTTTTGAGTTATTTTATAAATTCTTTATTTTAAAATATTACAAAATTTGATATTATTTATAATAATATTAACATAATTTTAAAATAATCGATGTTACAGTTCAAATTTTCTAATTCTATCACTTATTAATTCATGTAAAATCTTGGAATTCTATGAGCGACCAATGATTTGAATTTATTTTATTTTTTTATTTTTGATAAAGAAAGAAACAGAATGCCTATAATCTAGGGCACCATTGGAGGCTCAAAATACCGGTGACAATGATTTGAAATTTGTAAAGGAGTCTTGAGAAGTTGGCAGAAATATATAATGCTATAGAACATTTATTAGGATGAATGCAGAAATATATATATTTGGAAAGAAAATTCAACATAGATGGTGTCGTCTCCAACACCAAGACTATTGGTTTTAGTTTGATTGGGGGAGTGTTCTGAGACTCAACTGGCAGAATTGTTGGGTATCTTTGAACGACTGTGCCATGCATGCCCCTATGGTTTTGAACGTCTCTTGATTCATGTTTATATGTTCGTTTATTTATTTTTGAAAGTGTTTATATTTGATTATTTATTTTTGAAGATATTCATTTTCGTTTGTTTAGTGTTTGCAAACATGTTCATTTAACGTTCACGAACATGTTTATTTATATGATAACGAGTTTGTTTATATGTTTGCCAAAATGGTGAACCACTAGTCCTCAAGCTCCTTAGGCTTCACAGTTTGAACTCTAAAGTTCACCATGTGTTCAATTTAACCATTACTTTTACCAATATTTAAATTGTAAAAAATAAAAAGAAAAGGGGAACCGAATAAACAAACTTATAAACAAGTTTGTTCGTGAACATAAACGAACCGAACACATCTCTGTTCGTATTCGTTCATTTATTAAACGGACATAATAATTTTGTTCATACTCAATTATTACAAACATTATACAAACGGTTTATAAACAGTTTATTAAACACTCCGTTCATTTATATCCCTACATCTATCCAAGAGAGACTCGCTGGTATTAGACCTGGGAAGAGTTATGCAAATGTTTGACTTTGTGGAATTGAAAGCCATTAACGAAGGAAACATAAACAGGGGAGGGAAGACTGAAGAGTAAAGTTAGATTATTTTAGGGGAAAATATTTTAAATTAAACCAAAAACCCAAGTTTTAATAGAAAAGATTTTGAATTTTCAACCGTCACTTTACTTTTATTCAAAGCATATTAATCCATGCTATTTTATGTACCTACACTATCAAATGCAATGTCGGATCTACATATAATGTAGATCAACCCGTGTCGATCCTAAAATTTTTAAAGTTTATATATATGTCTTCATTTTTTTTTAATTTTTATGAATTAATTTTTAAATTTTTGTAATATTTATGACTTGTGCCCACCCTAAAATTTTAAGATTTTATGTAAGCCCACCCTCAAATATATTTTTAGATCCGCCACTGATTCAGATGAGGTTGGAAAAGACAGATTTAGTGAAAGAAGTATGAGAATAAATTGAAATAATATTTAAATAATAAGTGTTGAATTTTTAAAATTAGGATTAAATTAAAATATAATGTAAAAGTTGAGGTTAAAATTGTTATTCTCTCAATTGATTAACTGACATGTTATCTCTTATAAAAAAATTTAATGGAAAATGATAAGTTTGTTTATTTGTTTTAACTCGGGTGATCATTTACAAAAAAAAAAAAATCATTTGAGATATTTTTTTAAGAGACTTAATTTTTTTATGGTTGCCCTTCCGGTTTTTCCGCCCTGATTAATCCGAGACTCAACTTTTTTTTTACATTGTGAATGAAACAAATTTGAATAGGAGGGTCGGTTTATAACATACTTTTGCAACATTTAATCCAATTAATTGAATAATAAGTCAAATATTGATGATTATATAAAAAAAATTACGTGGATATTAAAATTAATTAAACTATTATATGAATATACAAGAAAAAAAACGGTCTCATATTCCCAAGTCTTATATGATCGCATTAAAAATCACACAATCACACAAGTAGTATTTAGTCCAATGTGATTTTTGTGAGTAATACTAATATTGATGATTCTAATTGTAGTTTCCCATATCTCCCAGTTCCCCGCATTGCCACAACCCTTCTATCATCTCATCACATATCCAACAACACCCTTCACCCACACTACCCATCTCCTGCCCACTGCTGCCCATATTAAGAACTTGGTCATATACGTTCACGCTCGTTTGCTGTTCCAAAAATCGATTGGTTTCCTCAGAAATGTTTACGGCGAATGAACAGGGGACTACGGATTCCGGTAATCGACAAGGAATCGAGATTTGGGAGCTCGTTTCTTTCAAAGAAGAAGAGGCAGAGCACCCCTGTTTCTGCACCCTGGTTCTCCAATAGTTCTTGATCTCGTTGTCTGTTCTTCCAGGAAGATGCTCTGCAATTTTTGACCACCTACAGACCAAAAACATATCATAAAACACACAAAAGAAGAAAAAAAATGCATTAAACTCTAAATATCAAGTTAAATCTCGAAATGGAATCACCGGTTTCCCCACTGGGAATGAAGTTGACGAATGGATATCTGTTCTTGGAGTGTGAGGTTTCCGCGCTTAACGTCGGGGTTTAAGTAATTCAGCCACCTCAGTCTGCAACTTTTACCGGTTCTCTTGAGACCTAAGGGGAGTCGTTAAAGGTGGATGAAGCAGAAATGTATAAAGAAAAAGATTGTTTATGTACCTGCACGTTTTGCCAACATATCCCAACGAGCAGCCCCATGACGGTCAATGTAATGGGTCAAGAGAGCATCCTCTTCAGTGGTCCATGGTCCTCGTCTTACCTCAACATGACTGGACATTCTCTATTCGTTTATGGTTTGCAGTTTACGGTTTACGGTTTATAGCAATGGAACTGGAAGTACTTGGGAAGGTGGAATTTATAGGCTTCAATGGTATAAGCTAAAACAAGGTTCGAGAAGTAGGAAAGCAAGCAAATATCAGTCCAAAGTATTAAAATATCTAAACACATGACAATATTACCATTGTTGGTATAGGTCGGTCCAGGGAATTGGAAGCCATGAATGGGGATTGAAAAAGTAGTTAAGAAAAGGATGAAGGGAATTCAAGCATGAAGATCGTGTTCTATTTTCTTTCTTTTCCAAATTTAGTTGATTGAGTGGAGACGCCTTTGTCATCTTTTTCTTATTATAGAAAGTTCATGTGGCCTAGTGGCATATATAAGGGATTAGATACAATAATTTCCCTTCTATGGGGATACCATTCCTACACTAACAGTGACCTGAAGGACAGGAGTTCATATAATGAGAAAAACGTGTCGATATCAATATCATACATAATTATTTAATTGTTATCTTATTCAAAAAAATGATTTTATTTTCTGCATCATCTTTTTTAAATGGACAATCTAAACCTGACTACCATTTTTTACTTAAAATAATTTTAGAGAAATATGTATGTTATTTTATTAAATCATTAGTAATTTTAATATTGTACGTTAAGTATTTATGCTGTATAAATTACAATGATATTAATATAACTAAAGATAAAAGTAATATATTGTAAAATTAAAAATTGGGCCAGATCAAGCCTAGCTAGAGACTTGAATGTTAAATCCATAATCCAACTGTGGGGCACCGGGAAAGTGGTAACAATAACGATAAGTGTACGAATTAATAAACATGTTCAGTAAATAGAATTAAAATTTAAAAAAATTGTATTTTAGCCCATTGTGAAAAAATACTTTAATTGTATCCTTATACTATGTTTTCAAGTTTTTATAAATTAAAAACTATAAAAAATCATTTTTATTTATTAAAGTTTCACAAAAAATCTACAAAGCTTCTATTTTTTTAATAAAATACAAATTATCCATTTTTATATATTTTTTGAATATATCGGTGTGAATATATGGTATATATGTTTATATTTTTTTCTTAATCATTTGACAATGCATACATATATTTGAATCTCAATTTCCTAAAATAAACATCATCGTCTTTTTTACTAGAATCACTATTTATTCATCCATTTTTATATCTAAATTCACAAACCAACCCATTTCCAAATTCTGACCACGCTTACTCAAAGGCATATTACTAGTCCTATGTATAGAAAATATGGAACTGATTTGTGGACCCATATATTCCAATAAATCAATCCGTGGAAAGATGACATATCTTCATGGTCCATGATCATGGTTAAATTATTTATATTTTGTTGTACTAATATAATATATACAAAAATAATATAGTCATCACTTTATCCATAATTGGTTCAAAAAACATGGATTGAGTATAGTATTGAAAAGAACAAGCTTTTATCAGTGGCGGAGTTAAGATTTTCATATAGTATGGTTAGAGTAGACTTTAAGGTATGAGGATTTTCATACCACTATAATATAAATATGTTGACCTCGTACCCAAACAAATCAAGTATAATCAATTTTAAAATTTTCATGAAAACATTTATATTAACTCCTTGAAAATCCCATTTAACTCTTTAAAAATCTCATACTACAACAAATCAAGTAGGGTTAATTGACCCCTCTAAATAATATATGGCTCCGCAACTAGCTTTTTATGTTTTGTGAGTTATTTATTCAAGGATGATAATTCACTCAGAGAGATTCTTTTGTTGGTGCGAGTTTTAAAGCTTGAAATAGAATCAACACATTTTCTACGTATATTGGACATAGGAGTGCTCACAATTAAACATTAGGAGGCTAAATGATTTCAAGAATGAAAATAACTTTTATTTTATTAACAAAGCAAAAGCGATTCATTAGGTTTCTATTAAGTTTTAAGGAGTGGCGAGTGAACCAAAGTAAATTTACAGGTTAATTCGCAAAACAGATCTGAATACATCAGCAAATAATTATAAAAAAGTGATTTAACTATTGAAAGACCATCAAAATCGCAAACTAGGTACGAGCGACGTGAGAATCTCTACATGATCGTAGATCTATCATAGAGGTAGGCAAACAACGTATTATAAAGCAGAGGAAATATAACACAAGAGAGATGTAAAGCATGCTACAAGACCAGAGTTAAAATGTTTCACAAAAATAAACAAACATATGTAAAATATGTGAAAAGAAAAAAAACTAAACAAAAGAGATTTTTAATAAAAATTAGAATAAAAATGTAGAAAAATAACAAACTAAAACGGGTTAAATAATAATAATAATAATAATAAATATTGACCGGTTATATCCAGCACTAAAGTTAGTATCATCATCAAACAAAAACAAAAAACAAAAAGAAAAAAGAAAAAAATTGCGGCACTGGAAAAGAGAATAAGAGGAAGACTAGATTTGTTATTTTGATTTTAGGGAACAAGCCCTTTGTATTAACCTTATCCAAATCAATTGAAAAATTTGTAAAACATTCAGGATAAACTATATAAATGACCTTTGATAAAAAAAATTATATAAATGACCATCTAACTATAAGGTTGGTGTCAATATAATCACTATATTTTTAATTTCGGCAAATATACCACTAAATTATTTAATTGATTCTAATCAGACCACCAGCAGCCGTTAAAAAAGGAAAAGTTAACAACCACGTTAAATAAAAATTGATATAATCACACTTTTGGTCCGGTTATTTACACAATATATCAATTTGGTCCTAATTTTAAAAATTAATAAAATAAAATAATTGTTTAATATATTTTAAGATTATATTAATTTGGTCTCGTTATTTTTAATTTTGTATGTAGAACATAATTCAAATGAATTGATATTTTTAAAATTTTAAATTTTTTAATATATTTTCATATAATCTTAAAATTTTAATATAATTTCATATATATAGTAATTTAATTTAATTTATTTAGTTATATATAACTCGAATGAAAATATATTAAAAAATTAAAATTTTAAAAATATAAATTCATTTGAATTATGTTCGAATATATACAAAAAGTTGTTAACTTTAGTTTTTATTAGATTTATTTCATTGATTCAGATATTTTTATGCATTCTAAGTGTATCATATTCGAATCCCCTTAATCCACATTTATTTGCATTTCATTGGTATAAACAGCAAACTAAAACATGTATGAAATATTTGTATTCCATATCACAAAAGTTTGCTTAGCCTAGTGGCAAAGCCACACCACCTTATTAAATAATTAGTTATTTTATTAATTTAAAATTAGGACTAAATTGATATATTGTGTAAATAGTGGGAACCAAAAGTGTGATTATACTAATTTTATTTAATAGTCACGTTAACTTTTCTGTTTTTTTAACGGTTGGTGGCCTGATTGAAACCAATTAAATACTTTAGTAGTATATTTGTCAAAATTGAAAGTATAGTGATCATATCGACACCAACTCTATACTTAAGTGGTAATTTATGTAGTTTACCCAAACATTTATCATATGAGTTAAAATCTAAAACCAATCCCGCTAAGATAAGAAGTGGTGAGAGGAAGGTTATCCTATGGTAATCAAATAGAAAGCTTTTAGAGATACCATGAAAATACTCAATTTATTAGAACATTTATAAAATTTTGAGTATAATGAATGTATTATATATTTTGTGTATACATAAATTATTTTTAAAAAATTGTAATATTTTAGCTATATATATAATATTATAAAGTTATAAAAAATTGATTATATATAAAAAATAATATTTCTTCTGTTCCACTAATTTGTCTAGTGGCTAAGGATACTCATATTATCTCATTTTGTATGAGTTCAAATCTCGACATGAAAAATATAATACCTCTTTATTTAATAAAAAATTAATATTTCATTTGTTATATTAAAAGTGTTACATATTGATTTTTCTTTAATTTTTTCAACTTTTATTTTAAATTATTGTTAAATAATTAGCACCGCATAAAAACATGCCCCCCCCTAAAATAGTTGTTCATACGAATAACAGAAACTCTGTTATAATTTTTTTTGTACATTCAATGTACTCGGCGAATAGAGAAATACAACGATAAAATGTGAAAAAATATATTTAAAAAATTAAATGAAATATTTTTTGTATATATATTTTATAAATTTTAAGTAATTAAAACATTAATAATAGTCAAATTTTTATTTTTATTTTTTTTGTATTTTATTGAATATCCTATATGATTTATATCCTTTCTCATTCTAATAAATAATTCTATTAACACGTATTGAAAGAATATAATATACTTTAATAAAATGTGAAATTTTGGGAAATTAAGTGATGGTTGTTGTGAGAAAAAGATCCACTTGGGATGCCAGGTGTAAGAGAGGTAGGGTAAGGTGAGGTTGAGCTTCACCAAGAATTTTCCAGACTTAAGGGTTAAGTTTTTTTTAAAGGTAAAGAAACAAATAATGATGGAAGTTGAGAATAAAACATAAAGAATCAATTATTCAAACATAAAGCGATGGAAGGTGTCAGAAATTTTTATTTCCCTTTTCGCCAAAAATTAAGCATTAAGCATTAGATTACGGCTTAAGGACATTTGTAGGACCCCTAAATCCTACTTTAATTAAAATAAAATTTTAAATTTCTCAGACTAACATTTTTACAATGAACTCACCACAGGCGAATTTTAAAAATATATTATTATTTTATTTAAACTCGCCCTGATAACCCGACGAATTATCAAATTTTTTAATTATATTACGGTTTAAATTTTAATAAAGTGATTAACTTAATTCTAATTCTAACTCGTCACAGCGCACGGCGAATTTGTACTGAATTAACGACCGTCCGTAACTTGAAAAATGACCGGATAGAAAATAAAATTCGTAGTAGAGACACGGCGATTTTCTACCCGTTGCCCTACACTTGATTTTTTTAATTTAGTATTGTGTAATATAAATAGAAAGTTTGATGTAGAAGGTTGAGTACCTAAATATTTTTTAACGTGGTTTTCTACCCGTTGTACAATGATCATTTTTCCCTAAAGAATTTTTTATTTCCCTTTTCGCCAAAATTAAGCATTAAGCATTAGATTACTCCATTATTTAATAACCCCTCCACTCTACTCTCCTTTTTCTTTCCTGCAAACAAAACAAAACCAAAGGCCAAAAGTACTACTCTACTTTCATGTCTCCCCATACTAATTGAAATTTTCATTTCTAGGCTCAAAGTTACTTGCATAAAGTTTTTGGATTATTTAATTATATGAAGTATTAAATCTTTTATATAATATTTATATTTAATAAGAATAATAAGAATTAAATTCAAATTAATCAATTAATAAATTTTTCCACTCAATATGTTTAGTGTTGAATTTTTATAACTCAACATTTTAACTTTAATCATAATAAGTTTAAATATTTTAATTAATTAAATTTTATAAAATATATATATATATTTAAATTACTTAATTAATTTTTTTTAATCTTTATATCAATAATAAATTTAAAATATTAATGAGTAAAAATTTAAGCAGAAGAAGGTAGGTGGTTAATTAGGATTGAAGGAAGAAAATATCTATTTAAACAGCAGCTCTGCTCCATGATTTGTTTGAAATAGATCGTTGAACTTGAGACTTGAGATGTGATGGATGGCATGATTGGCTTTTTTCACAGATGGTAGGCAATTAATATCTCTCCTTCAAAATATAAACCAATTCTGAATCGCAAACTGGAATTTTTTTTTGATGAAAGCTAGAGTGATTACAAGTAGTATCTGTTTTAAATATACTTTCAACCATTTGACAATGAGCGCTCAATCACCCTGCTGCAGCTGCTGGTGCTCGAACCCGTGTCCTCTAAGAACAACAACCGTTCCCTTAACTACTGAGACAAGTTGGTTCGTGCTCCGCAAACTAGAATATATATATATATATATATATGCCTTTCCCAAAAAATTTATTTATAAGATTTGAAATCACATCTTCATCTTAAGAATACAATATATTTTAATAATGTACTCAACATTTGTTAATAATAATAATAATTTATAAATATTAAAATTTATCAACGAGTTATTTTTATTTTATTTTCTAATTAAATTAAATAATTTTTTAAAGAAATACAAAAGCATTTACATTCCTTTTAGGACTTCCTCTACATATAGGAATCTCATTCATAAAAAAACAACGTTATTTCAAAATTCCAAAAGAGAAGTTGGAAAAAGATTTTGAAGCAATTGACCCATCAAAGTTTCTTAAAAAAACTCAGTTATTAAAAAATAGTTTGGTGTATTGGTGAGACACAATATACTTTTAAGACAAACATAAATCGTAAGACGAAATATATATTATTAAAAAAAACTTTGTTTGTTCAAGATCTAATTGTGTTCTACCTTTGATTTAGGGATGGACCAAAGAAGGTTGGAGGAGGCGGTCGTCCCCTTAAAATTTAAAATTCGTATATAATTTAAATTTATATATACATATATAATTTCAGTTGATTATAAATTAAATTAGTTAGTGATATTTTAGACAACTTTATAATTGTTAAATCTAATTATATTTAGATTTAGTGTTCCAACTGAAAAAGAAATACCACTAGACATGAGCTAGGAGTCGAGTTTGAACATGTAAACAATTTCAGCTAATGTTACAATTTGTACACATGATAAATGAAAGTAAGTGTCTCATAGTCATGTTTTCTTGAAACCAAGTTTGCGTTGCGTGCCATACATACATACCGTAAAGGAAAATGCCCATTGCCCACCACCTAATATAAAAATAATAAATCCAGCATAGCTGCCAAAGTAATGAATCCAAGCCAGGACATGATGCCACCTGTCCTTACCTTTAACCTCTTTCTACTTTAACTTCCACTTGAATGGCTTTTTCTTAGCTCCCACTCATTCATCGCCCGTTATTTAAATGCTTCAAACCCCTTTCGTTACCACCCAGACCAAACACATCTAAGTAACACTGTGTTGGTTAAGTGTAAGAAGTAAGAAGATGAGGAAGAAAGCAAGTGGTTTGTTGGAGCAGATAATGAGGGGTTTGAAGGCCAAAACCATGGCAATAAAGAGCAAGACAAAGGCCATCAAGACTCGCCTGCTCATCTTCTCCTTGCTTCAAAACAGGAAGCTTCTGATGAGCTCCTTCTCCGACAAGCTCAACGCGTTGATGGGACAGGGGCAGCATAATCATGACAAAATCACCAAGGAACTAGAAATCCATCAACAAAGCCACTCCATCGTTCTTTACAATAGTAGCAATGCCATGAGTACACCACAGACCAATGGTGGGGCTGAGTTGGAAGAAATGGAAATGGAGATGATTGAGCCGGGAGCATCGGTGATAGATATAGTGAAGAACTCAAGAGAAGAGAAAGGGCAAGAGTTTAGGCTGGAAGACGAGATAGACCGAGTAGCTGACTTGTTCATAAAGAGGTTCCATCGTCAAATCAGAATGCAGAAGCAGCTTTCGTTAGGGACCACCCCTTAATTTCTTATCTAAGAAGGAAGCAAAACACATTTTCAGTATTCTTTTGCTTCAATCTACAATAAATCTTGGGAGTATTTTTTTTAAGTTTAGGAACAAGGGAGAACAATTTTCGGATTAAATAAAAAAAACAGATTTGATTTAATCGGTAGTGTTAAGTCGGTTTAGACGGATTTCTCAATCAGTCTTTTAGTTAAAAGTTATTACTAAACCAATTGAAAAAAATGTAATTTATATGTTAATTCTATTTATAGTTTAACACCTATGATATATAAAACCAAACCCAAACCAACATACTAAATTATTTTTTCAACCCAACTCATAACTCGACTAATCACATTAATTGACATGTTGATATTAGGGTGGTCTCTGAACCAGGGCAATAGAGGCTACAACCCAAGGTTCTAAGACGGCACACACAGCATGTCATTACTGGTGCTCGAACCCGAATCCCAAGGGATGATAAACATCTACCTTTACCACCAAAATACAAGGGAATGAGCAAATAATTCATTATTAACTTTTTATAACAGTTTGAATTTTGAATCATTGTTTTTTTATAAAAAATTTTACAACTTGACTAAAATTACAATTTAACCAAAATTACAAATAATCTAATATCATATATTGTACCGTTGGTTTTTATTTCTGCAAAAATATAAAGATACTGTTAGTTTGTAATTAATATAGGTTTGAGTAGGTTTTAGGTTAATTATTAAGGTTTTAACAATAATATATATATATATTTTATTTTTAATAAGATCAAACATTTTAAGTAGACTTATAAATAATCATTGTATTGTTCTTGTTCTTCACATCTTAGTTTCTCCTAAATTTTCTCTCTTTTTTAAAATTTAATTTTTTTTCAATATTTGTTATTAGAGGCCTAATTTTTTTCAATGCTTGTTATGTACATACTCTTAAATTTTTTTTTCAATACATGTTATCAGGGAAAAAGATTTAAATAATGGTCCACAACCGCAACAATGCTCGTTATATAGCGGTAACAACATCGTCCGAAACCACGATGTTCGCACCTGTTATGTCCGCAATCGCGATAAACACAACGTGACTAAAAATACAACCGCAATCATAATTTAAATTTCTAATTAGAGCCTATTTTTTTATTCGCCCCAAGGCCACTAAAATTTCAGAAACGGGCCTGGTTGATACAATGTAGAGTATTCATCATCATTCAAACCATCAAGAGGGGTGCCGCAGGAAATTCCCTTTTGTATGTCTCGACATGGTTCTCCGGTGTCTCACTTATTCTTCGCTAACAACTTAATTTTGTATGGTAAAGCCACTAACGCTCAGGCTGAAATTATCGATAACACCCTTCTTGAGTTTGGATCCTTCTTAGGTCATTAGGTGAGTAGATGAAAATCACAAATTTTCGTCTCCCCTAACACCAAGTCGATATTTATTCTAGAGTAAAGTACACAAATGGTCACTAAACTATCTCTAAAAATATAAAATAGTCATCAAATTATCAAATATTACATAATGGGCATTAAAACTTTAGTTTTTGTTACAAAACGGTCACTGAGCTATTAACTGTCGATAATTGGGTGACGTGACAGTTATAAAAATTTGAATAATATAACATTTATTCATCCATATTGACACATTTAATCAATTTATTCATAATTTAACCCTCATTATTGATTGAAAGTGTAAATATTGAGAATTAAATATGTTATCATACAAATTTCTGTAATTGTCACGTCTCCCAGTTAACGGCTCAGTGACTATTTTGTAATAAAAACTAAAGTTTAATGATCATTGTGTAATTTTTAAAAGTTTGATGATCATTTTTTATTTTTAAGGATAGTTTAATGACTATTTGTGGACTCTCTAGGATCGTACCTTGGCGTCCTTGTTATACACAAAAGAATTCAATTGGGAATCTCTATGTCAATCATTGGATAGAGGAGGCCTTGATCTTCATCGAATTTATGAACAAAATATTGCCTTCCTAATGAAAATTGAATACGCTATAATTACCAAAAGAGATTCATACTAGATCACCCTTCTCCATGAGAAATATAAAGTCAATGAGACTCTTCCCATCGTCCTAACTGATCACTCATATGGCGTGGCCTTTCAAGCATTCGGGAAGATTTACGCTGTAACATCTTCTGGTCTGCTGGAAATGGTCTCAGTATTCATCTTTGGGATGACACTTGGGTGCCCTCTCTTCGTCCTTTGCATCCTTATGCTTTGAGCCTGTGTGTTATTAATGCTAATATTTCTGGACAACACGATTTTAACTTTAAATTTGGAATTCTCAAGTTATGAAACCCTAACTTTTGGGAATTTTGAGTTGTTTGGTTATAATTTAAAAATCAAAATTCTAGACCAATTTGCATAGTATTATTTTTTGGGGGTTAAACTATAAATTTAGAATTCCTCCGAGCCTCTATTTTGAAATTTATGAACTCAATATTTAAATTATAAGAAATTTGGATTTCATGGTTAAAATTATAAATTTTAAAACTTCAAGGATTGATCTGTATTTTTTTAAAGAGTCAATTTTATAATTTTGGAAAGTAGTTTCTTTTTATGAAACCCTTCGAAACTTTTAATGATTTGAAGTACAATCGGTCCTTTATGTTTTGGATTAATGTTCTTTCAAACTTAATGTACATGAGCTTTTTTTTTTTTTCAACTTCTTTTTACGGTATTTATTATTGGCTTAAAGGCCCGATGGCCCTTAAAGTATACGTTTTTTTACCAAGTTGGCCCTTGAATTTTTTTTTTGGGTGTTTTGCCCCCTAAAATATAAATTGTGACCTTAGTTACCCTTTACTGTTAACTTTTATTAAAAAAAATTTATGGACCATTTAAAATGTACCACATGTCATTAATAAATAAAAAATCAGTTGACTTAAATAAAATAGGTAAATTACACGTTAAGTCTGTCAAATTTTAATTTTTGTTTAATTTAGTCCTAAAAATCTTTATTTAATCTGAAACTGACCCAATTTCTTTCTAGTTTTTATAAATTAGCCCAATATTTTTAATATGATGATATTTTTGTTCAATTTAGTCCAAATCTTTATTTAACCTGAAATTGACTCATATTACTTTATATTTTTTATAAGTTTTTCTAATATTTTAAATATAATTTTTTGTTCAATTTCATCCTAAAAGTCTATATTTAACCCAAAATTGAGCCAATTTCTTTATAGTTTTTATAATTTAGTCTAATATTTTAAATATAATCATATTTTTGTTTAATTTTACCCTAAAAATAATTATTTAATCCAAAATTGACCCTAATTTCTTTTTAATTTTTATAATTTAGTTTAATATATTTAATATGATAATATTTTTATTTATTTTAATACTAAATTTTTATATTTAACTCTAAATAGACCCTTATCTCTTTATGATTTTTATAACTTGGTGGACAAAAGTTCATGCCAGAAATGATGGATAAGGTGTCATATCATTGTTAAATTCCATTTTTAACTGTAGAACCGGGATTTGGTGGAGAAACATTTGTATCTTTCGCTTTTACTTTTTTTTTTTTTTTTGTTTTCGCTTATGTGAGAAAACTATATACCCAGTCTGCTCAACCCTTTCGCTTATGGCGGGGGATATAATGGAATAATTTTGAAATTTTGCTTTAAGAATTAAATTGAAAGAATATGTAAATATTGAGGGTTAAATTTAATAATTTTTTGAATTAAAAATAAATTGATTGAATGTGTAAATATAGAGGATTAAATGTATTATTATACAAAGTTTTATAACAGCCACGTTAAATACTTAACGGCCGAATTACCATTTTGTCACAAAACATAAAATTTAATTGTCATTTTGTAACATTTGAAAGTTTAATTACTGTTTTGTTTTTCTAACAAAATTTACTGACCATTTGTGAACTTTACCAAAAAAAAAAGAGACTGATCCAATCTAAGGCACATGTGAAGATACAAATGAGAAGAAGGAATAAAAAGTAAAGTAGGGTTGAAGGGCTTCACAAATGCGGCAATTCAGTACGAGATTTTGTGGCGTTTGTATTTACAAACGCTACTAATGAGACACTCATTGCGGCGTTTTTAACAAAAATACCACTACAGATCATGAATATTGCGGCGTGCCCCGCAAACGCCGAATTGCACAATTTTATGGTGTTTTTTTTTGTAAATGCCGCGAAATGTATAAAATTAACGGCGCTTACTCTAAAAACGGCGCTATAAACATGTTTTGATGTAGTGTTAAAATATCAAATTTGGATCTAAGATCCAAATTGCTAACCTAAAATATAGGCCGTTGCAACCTCTATAAACCCTAAAAAACTACCCTAAAACTAGGAGTGGAAAAATTAAATTACATGTCCCGCCTTCGTCCTACTCCTACCTAATACATACAAGTTGTTATTTTTGAAATTAAGTCACATAATTTATTTTAATATGTTTTAAAAGAGCCTTTGAAAGAGTAAGCGTTGATGACTGGTTGATCAGAGCTGCTCACTGCTCCATTTTTCTTTTCTTTTGGTCCTGAGTTCAAGACCCATTAGGAGTATTTCCTTCCCTTAGAGTCTCCCCTTCCCCCTCTAAGTAAAAGTAGGTAGTCTTTGTAAAAAAAAAAAGCCTTCGAAATATTTCATTAAGCCCTTAATATTTAAAACCCTACTCATCCCTAAAACCATAATTTTTTAAAGCTTCATTAATATTGGAACTCGTGGAGTGGTCCCAATAGTGAAGGATGATGTATTTCATCTAGACGATCCGAGTTCGAGCACCATGTGTGTACGGTGTGTGTGCCCCTTAAAGGGCTAAAATAATTAAACAGATACTACATTGTAATCACACCAGCATGTTCAAAAAAACTTCATTAATATTAAAAGCCTAAACCTTATTTTTAAAAACACTAACCACTAACATCCACAATCCATAAACCTTATGGATAAAATAGGTATCATCTTCTTAAATAATTTGGAGTGAGTGTCACTTCGTTAAATAATTAAGAAAACTATTATTTTATAATAAAACCAAAGATAAAAACACCGTTTTAATAATATTATAAATAAAAACACTAAACTTGTGGTGCAATGACAAATAATATTAGTTTTTTATTGATCTTATGTCTCGAGTTTAATGATCTTGAAGAACTTTTTTACTTTGCTCCTTATAAATAACAAAAAAAAAATATAGAATGATTTTTTAACCCTACTCGTTAGAGAAAAAACTTCACATATCAAATAATAATAATAATAATAATAATAATAATAATAATAATAATAATAATAATAATTTACTTTGGCCTACTTTAAATTAAATTTTACCATAAATTAAAAATATATTTGAAAAAGTTTTCAAAAACTCAACATAAGGATGAATGTTGTTATGAATATTTATCTATGTGGATGTCTATCATGATTAGAACTTTATCTAAGGAGTTTGATTTATTTATTATTAGGAATATTATCTCTATTAATTAGGGTTTAATGTATTATGTACTTCTTATGCCTATAAATAGATGATTCATTGAAGGCATTGTATATGATTCTATTTTTGAGAATAATACAAATCTCCCTCTTTCTCCCATCTCTTTGTTCTTCTTGTTCTTGTTCGTTGTTCTTCGTTATTTTATTCACAACACGTTATCAGCACGATCTCGCTCGCTTAATTACGGTGATTATTGTTGGTGGTTCTCGAAAAGAATTTCAATTTGATATTGGTGACTACATCTATCATATATTCAGCTTACCTTGGAAAGTATGATATGTTTTATTTATTTATATACTAATATAATGATTGATTTATCATTCTCCAAAAGTTAGTATATTCATATCTATTATTTGGTTATTATTTTAATTTATTATTATTTTATTCATACTTGAAGTAACTCTTGAATTAACGAAAATTAAAATTATCGTCGTACTTCATTAGATGGATTGATAAAGCAAACCGAATTAAAGCCCTCAAGGATTTCGGCTAAATGCTATTTGGCGCACAAATTGGAACATTTTATTACACAGTATATTAGTTTTATTTAAAGTTTTTATTATTCCATTCTAATTTATAATTGATTCAATTCAAGGATTGTGTTGCCATGTGGTTGTTATATATTTGTTTTATCATTATTATTATTATTATTATGGTAATTTATATGAATAAATTCGAGATATAAAATAACTTTATTATTTGTATCAATTACTTTGTATGTGAATCAAAGGCAAAAGGAATACGTTACTTTGATGTGTTTATACATTCATCAAAATGTTGTTTGATTTTAACTATGGTTGTTTATAATTTGATCACATCACTTATAGTTATGTTTATTCAACTTGATCTATGACTACTTTTATACTTTTTGATCTAGTCTCAAATAATTTTTTTTTATTCTATTGATAAAAGTCGATGCTTTTAACCGTGTTTTGAGTTTTACATGTATTCAAATGAGTTGGAAAGAGACATGGCGTAAAAAAAAGATTATGAGAAGATGCATTGGTTCATTTGCTACGTCATCATTGAGACGAAATTCAATATCGGTACACTCTATTTTTATTTTTATCTTTTAAAATACAATTTTAAAGTGCGATAAATCATGATGCTTTTGAATTTACAAGGAGATTATTATAAAGTCTATATTTGCTCGAAAGCAATATTTTTTCTTCGTCAAAAAACTCGACCATAAACTTCTCCCAATTTCAAGTTACGAAAATTCTTCTTGATCCAAAAAGTTTTATGGGAGACATTCCTTGAAGTGAATGCAAAGTATGATGTTTATTCCATGCGATTATCAATGACGGGGCATTCCCTGAAGTGAATGCAAGCATGATGTTTATTCCATGCAATTATCAATGATGGGGCATTCCCTGAAGTGAATGCAAGCATGATGTTTATTCCATGCGATTATTGGATCTGTTTCATTCCCTGAAGTGAATGCAAACATGGTAAATCATTATTCAATTAGAGACATAATTTCGATATAATCCAAGTATAATTGGCTGGACATCCCGTTCTGCGAGGCTACTGGTCTCAAAGGAGGTTTTTAAATGACCTTGTGGACATGTTTAACAATGCCGCGTAGGATGATTAAATCTTTGTTCTCTATGATAAGGATATGTGAAAAAGGTTTTAAAGGCCCACTGGCTCTACTCCATTCCTTGAAGTGAATGTGAGATTATATTATGGAAGGAATAAAAAATCACATTAAAAGTTGTGGTCGTGGTCGAGGCTATGAATATACACATGAAAAATATAGTCGTTTTAAGAATACCTCTACCCGCTGGTAGCGAAGTTATAAGAATGACAAGAGTGATAAAGATCATTCTAAGAAAGTGAAATCATTTTACCAATGTGATGTTATAAACCATTGGTTTCGTACTTGTCAAACGCCAAAGTACTATGAACTTTATCCATAATCATGAATGATAAATGAAATAAAATATAAACAAAATTTGTTTATGGCGAAAATAATTATGGCGTTATTGGTCCAACTCAATTGGATATTGTTAATTTTCTCATAACCCTTGAAGGGAATAATTTACCATTTATTTTATTTCCCTTATAACCTCTAACAGGAATAATTGGTTTTTTTTTATGTTAATTCGTTTTATTTATTATTTATTTATGTTAGTTTGCTTTATGTTTATTTATTTCACATATTATTTATTTACATTTTATGTTAATTTATTATTTGAAGAATATGATTACTTCCGGAATAAAATATACAATGAATTGTGGCTATTTATGCCTAGAATTGTGGCTATTTATGCCTAGCAGATAATGCGAGTACTCATATTGTACTTAAGCATAAGAAATATTTTTCCCATTTAAATGCAAGGGGAAATATGAGTAGTATTTCTCAAAGTACTAAAATATCAATACTTCGGAAGAGCACTTGAAAGTTTATCTCTGATAGATAATCGACTTGATATGATGTGCTATATTTTATATTTTTCATTCCTCGAAGTGAATGATACAAAGTACATATTTTCATTACCTGAAGTAAATGAAACAAAACACATTTTGAAAGGTGCACAATTATGCATTTCTCGATTAAAATGCAAGGGAATAATGTGAGTACTATATCCGAAAGTACTAATATCACAAAAGGCTCTAGTTGAGCAAATATGTTATTGTCAAATGGAACTTTATTCCATATTCACATTGCGTTATACTCGTCAAAGTCATAAAGAGAGCAATATGAGTTCGCAAACTATCCCTTTGGGAATTATAGATAACATATATTATTAATTGGCATTTGAAATAAGTCAATATGGATATAAGTTCTGGTAGCCAAAAAGTCAGTTGAAAGCTCTAGGAGAGCTATATATTGCTACCAAAAGATCATTTCAATTGAAAGCTCCGAAAGAGCTAAATATATTCCTATTTAAAGGAACAATTTTGATGGTCATACTAGACATGTACGAGTAAGATTGAATTACATGTTATGGTAAACAAGAAGTTTACAAATTCAGAGATATATACACACACATATATAGTTAGCATGATCGGTTAGACCATCATGATCAATAATGATGCAGAAATTATTGAGATTTACATGCACATGTATTAAAAGAACCTGTAGTTATTGTGGTGCTTATTCTCAAAGGAATGGATTAAATTCCACTTATTAAAGAACGTGAAGTTCTTGTGTTGCTTAAAGGAATTGATTAAATTCCACTTACTAAAAGAACATGAAGTTCTTGTGTTGTTTGTTCTCAAATGATATAGATGATCCCACTTACCAAAAGAATTAGAACTTAAAGTTCTTGTACTGAAGTTAAGACTGTATGTCTTGCATATCTGAACGAAATATGGGCCCATATATCCACAAATGTGGAAAGTTTTATATGATTTTAGTAGATGCATCTACATTGTTTTATCAACTTACAACCAGAAGTTTGTGAGATTGATTCTAAAAAGATTCAGATTATGCAGTTAGACTATTCGTCTTGAAAAGCTAGTGGGTTTATATTTTAGGCTATATCAGTTGTTACAAAGCCTATTGATTATGAAAAATATAGTTTAGCAAAATTTCAATTGGATGCCTCCTATTTAATAGCTAAACTATGGGAACAATAGAGTTATTATTTATATGGTGTTTCCATATAGCAACACTTATACGCATCAAGCCAACGAGTTATAATAAACTCCCCGTTATGATTGGTTTTTGGTCAGAAACCATACATTTCCCATTTTATGATTTTTGAATGTGCGATATGAATTGCTCCACCACAACGCACAAAATGGGTAAATAAAAAGGGTTGAGAATATATATTGAGTACGAGTCTCCTTTTATGTTTAAATTCTTAAACATTAATTGGAGAATCATTTATGACATGATTTTTCTCAACATCAGGGGGAGATAATAATCAGCTGGATAGAGGAAAATGAATTATCATTATCTAGATCCTCGTATATGAACTAGAAGTTTATAAGATAATTCATGTTATTACATGTCAACTGCTAGACATATTTACTGACCGAATGAGAGTAATTAAGTCTCATATACCAGCTGAAACGCTCTAAGTTTAAATTACATGTTTGAGTGAGAGAATGTAAATCATGCCTGAAGCATGATAGTTGAAATGGTTCCAATGATCAAAATTCTCGTAAATAGAAACTAATATGAGATGGTCATATATTGGAGGTGGGTGCTCTTGAAGAGACCCAAGACATAACAAATAATAAAACTCTAGAAGAGTTTCAGGTACCTGAAATAAAGATTGAAATCTTGAAGAGATCTCGATGAGTTATGTCATTACGAGAATGGAACCAGAAAATTGGAAAGTTGTCGACAACGATTTTACAAACAATTTTACATAAAATACTTCTATAGAAGTAAAGAAAGAAATCGAGGATCTTGTATAAAATCTATCCAGAAGTATATATATTGAATTGGTCTATGTTGAAAGACGCTTTGAACTTCTAAAATAGAAGTATTTGGACCAACAGTCCAAACACCTAAAGGTGTAATGCAAGTGAGGCACAAATAAGTAGTCGTAAATACGACTTGAACTATGATTTATGAAAAGTTTTAATTACTTCATGGTGGATGCAATTACTTTGGCAGTTATGAAAATTTTTTGCATGCGTCTAATTATTTGTGGATCCATATTTATCCTTGAAGGATTTAAAATGCTAGAAGCATTTGGAAATTTCCGAGAAAATTTATTTAGACATGTCTCATGAATATTTTGGCGCATTTGGTATAATCGCCTTAGTGAATACTAATTGAGCAAATACTATAAGAATGATCAGATTTCCTGATGTATTTTATAAAGGAGTTTGGATCAAGATCCATTATGATAATTTTAGAACTCCTGAAGAGCTTCAAATTGGAAACTCGTGAAGTACTTTCAATACAAGTACTTGAATCTTGACATCAAGTTTATCTCAACCTGAAGATCGAGCATTTTTATATATTTCCTTTTGTCTATGAATAGACATAAGCTGAAAGAATCTTAAAGAAGATTCAATATGAATAGAGCATATCTATTGAGTATCCCAATAGTTGTAAGATTGTTGGATGTGAATAAAGATAATTATATCTTTTCTTGGTTTTGAAGCACTATATATTAGTTGGTCAAGCAATATCCATGGATATACAAAGATCATTACATTTAGATCTTCAAACATTCGTTGATGCCTCCTCAAATTTTGTAGAAATAATTGCTATGCACAAGGCAAGCCAAAAATGTGTTTGGCTAAAATCATTGACCCAACATATCCAGAAGATATGTAGATTTACTTTCACAAGATATGATATGAAGCTATTTTGTGTAGAGATAATGCAAGATGTATATCTCAATTGAAAGGCGGATACATCGTGAAACATATTACTCTAATGTTTCATTCCTCAAGATCTTTAGAAAAATAATATTCAAGATTGAATTATGAAGATTCAAAGATCTTCTGTGATGTTTTCATGAGGGGGAGGAAATACGCGTTGCACTCTTTTCCCCTTAACCAAGGTTTTGTCCCAATGGGTTTTCCTGGTAAGGTTTTTAATGAGGCAACATGTTATGCGTATTAAAGATGTGTGTACTCTTTTTCCTTCACTAATGAATTTTTTTCCCACTGGGTTTTTATCTTAGTAAGGTTTTAACGAGGCACATTATCTTCATAGACATCCAAGGGGGAGTGTTATGAATATTTATCTATGTGGATGTCTATCATGATTAGAACTTTATCTAAGGAGTTTGATTTATTTATTATTAGGAATATTATCTCTATTAATTAGGGTTTAATGCATTATGTACTTCTTATGCCTATAAATAGATGATTCATTGAAGGCATTGTATATGATTCTATTTTTGAGAATAATACAAATCTCCCTCTTTCTCCCATCTCTTTGTTCTTCTTGTTCTTGTTCGTTGTTCTTCGTTATTTTATTCACAACAAATGTGATATTTTAATATGGTATAAAGCACGGCATCCCAACTGCTCATGTAACAACCTTCGAGTCAACTGTGTAAGTTTAAAATAATAACAAGCACACACCAATTGCAATTAGGGATGTAAAAACAGGTAATCGGATGGGTTTCAGGTTGGGTATTGTCAGGTCGGGTAAAATCGGGTACAGGTCATTTCAGGTCATTTTTCTATTTTGACTCGACTCGGGTCGGGTGCGGGTCCATTTCAGGTCGGGTCCATTTCAGGTCGGGTCCATTTCAGATCGGGTCCATTTCAGGTCGGGTCCATTTCAGGTCGGGTTCATTTCAGGTCGGGTCAAAACAGGTCGGTTCCGAAGCAGATAATTGACAGGTTAATTCGGGTTCGGATACACTTCAGGTCGGGTCCATTTTAGGTCGGGTCCATTTCAGGTCGGGTCCGTTTCAGGTCGGGTCCATTTCAGGTCGGGTTCATTTCAGGTCGGTTGCATTTCAGGTCGGGTGCATTTCAGGTCGGCTAATTTTAGGTCGGGTAGTTTCAGGTCGGGTAATTCAGGTCGGGGTATTTTTAGGATTGAAATTCTTATTGAGTTTGAGTTCGGTACAACCATATAAGTAGTCGATAGACTTTAGGTTGGCCTTCGTCAATCGTCATTGATTTGGAGTTAATTATTTAAAGTCATATCAAATTAAAATTATAAAACATTGGAGTAATTAAAAAATAATGAAAAGGCGTCAATTTAGACTGAAAAGGGGTCAATTTGGATTAAAAATAAAGTTTCACGGATTATAATGAACAAAAATATCAAATTAAAATTATAAAACATTAGACAAATTTAAAAGAAAATAATGAAAAGAGGTCAATTTGGAATAAAAATAAAATTTTGGGGACTATAATGAACAAAAATATCAAATTAAAAGTATAAAAATTAGTGTAATTAAAAAACAATAAGTAGATGTCAATTAAGAATAAAAATAAAGTTTTAGGGTCTAGAATGAACAAATTTTCAAATTAAAATTATAAAACATGATAAATTAAAATATATATATATATATATAGGGGTCAATATGGAATTAAAATAAAGTTAAGGGACTAGAATGAAGAAAATATCAAATTAAAATAATAAAAGATTGGACAAATTAAAAAAATAAATGTGGGTCAATTTGGAATAATAAATGTGGACAAATTAAAATAAAGTTTAGGGACTAGAATGAAGAAAATACTAAAACACACATGTATACGTACATACTAAAACACATATATATCTGTAATCACTAATTTTGTCCGGACCTCGGACCCCTTTAAGTTTGAGTTGTTAATGGGCTTATATTGGGTAAAAAAATATAAAAAGTTAAAAAAGAAAAAAAAAAGAAAAAAGAGAAACATATATATATATGTGTGTCACGTCCTATTATTATTTGTTAGTGTTATTAGTATTATTATTATTACCTTTGTTATCTTTTATTATTATTGTGTGTTAGTATTTTTATATTATTATATTGTTATTAGTATTATCTATTATATAGCATTATTCTTGTTTTCTTTTATTATTATTATTTGTTTTTATTATTATTATGCGTTGTTGTTATTTATTAATATTATTATTGTTATTATCATAATGAAAATGAAAATAAAACATATGTAAATAAAAGCCCAAATTATGTTTGAATTAATAACAGTCCAAATATACATAGGGCCCAAGCCCGACAAGCCTAGTAATCAAGAAACCCTAATCCCTTCTTTTCCCTCTGCGCAGCCCATCGTGGACCGTTAGATCTGGGAGTTTAATCTAACGGTCCAGATCTGACCAGATGAAGAAACCCTAGCCATCCATCTTTGCCCTAGCGCCGCACGCACTAAGAGCCGTCGGATCGAAGAAAGATGTATGGCCCAGATCATCTCAAGACAAAACCCTAAGGAGGGTGCCTGCCCCTCATCTCGCACCGCACAACGTCGGCCGTTAGATCAAATCGATCTAACGGTCCCGGTTAGATGAGGAAACCTCCAGAAGCGCCACGCCCCACGCGCGACCCTTCATTGCTCGACGCGCCTGAGCCGTCTGACCTCTCGCCTGCCACGAGCACGCGTCTGCCGCGACCAGCTCGATGCCCCTCCCATTCCGGTAGCTCCCGACATGCACAGAAAAGAATCAGAAAGTCAAACACAACAAAAATGGCAAAAAACAGAAAACAAACAGAAGACAAAGCCTCAGAAATTTTAGTTTACACAAATCGATCCGAAGGGGCAACAGAGGGCTTTTGGCATATTATCTTACTTTGCATGTAACTTTGGTTATATAGGAAACCAAAAAACAAGCAAAAAGGGGGGAGATATCAGAGAGCAATCGAAAAAAAAAACCAGAGAGCATTGAGATAGTAAACTTTTTTGTAAAGCTTCGAAATCAATAGAAAAAAGAAAAGATTCTGAGGTATTTGTTCATTTTTTTTGCATGCATCGGAAATGGTTAGGCTTTCGATACCTTTGGTAACCGTCCGTTATTGCTCTCCGTCCTTTCTTCGCATCGACCCCCATCGGCGATAATCCCCGTCGGGTGAGCCATTATTTTGGGTTGATAAGATGAAATAGGAGGGGTTTTCATTTTTGTTTTTTTTTCTAGGGAAAATAGGGGTCGAGTTTAGGTTTTCGTCTCGTCTAGGTTTAGCTTTGTGAGGTTGCTTTTCGTTTGCTTGTCGCCGGGAGTCTTTGCCACCCCGGCAACGTGAGGACGCCGCCGATGAACGGCATAGAAGGGCTAAGATGGTTTCTATTCGTGAGAAAAATGAGGGGAGAGGATGAACGGCGCCGTAGGTCTTTTTTGGGTCTCTAGGGTTTTTGCCCAGGTTTAGGAAAAATATATATGGGAGCGCCGTGGGATAATTCTCTTTAAGTCACCAAACGTTTTAAAAATCACGCCCGTGGTCCCTACCGTCCCTCATTCTGTTCGATTTCACCCCTCCTTTATCCGATTCGTTCAAGTTTTCACGGGGAAATTCCCTTTTCAGTCCCTATATGTTCAGAATCTCCATTAGTTTCACCCCGTTTGGTTTAATTGGTCCACCTTCTTTTTGGAATAATCTCGTCCGAACCCTCAGATCCTTTTTTATTTTCAATTTTCATCCCAAAGTCAGTAGTTTATTTACATAGCCAATCCTGCAATTTGCGTATGTTTAAATTTCAACTTGCTTGTTGTCCATGTTATTTTAATCTAATTTTATTATGATTTGGATGAGAACATATTAGCATGTGTATTAATCTCACACCATCGCACATGTTATTTGATTTTATATCTAAGATTGCATGGTAATGAACGAGCATACATATATAGCATATAGTTTTCATGTAGCCTTGTTCGCGTATTATGATTTTGTAAAGTAGTGCATCTTCACATATGTGTTATATAATTTCGCGCATGATTGTTGTGAATCGTATAATTTATGTGGGATATTGAATTTGTATGTTTATCATTTTTTATGAAGGTTCATTTATGTCATTTATACTATTACATGCCATGTAACTTGCTCTATATGTTTCGCTTATTTCTCCTTTTTATCGTTTGATTCCATGTCTCATTGGTGTATTTCTAAGTTGCATTCGAACTTATAAAATGCAATGCGAGCGTCTTTTATATTCGGGAACGAACGAGGCCAGTATCAGTCGTAGTGGTGGTGGTTCGGACGTTCCTTCTCGAATATTAAGACTTTTAAAATTCACTCGCTCGAATAACCAAATTTCGATATGATTCGTCACTTTAATTCGCAAAATTTAATATTAATTCAGCGGTAATGTTTTTGGTACCGATTTTCGGGCACGACGGGGGTGCTCATCCTTCCTCGCGTGTAACCGACTCCCGAACCCATTTTCAAAAAGAATCTCTGGTTTTATTTCGGTGTCCGGTCTACCATTTTTAAATGGCCGGTGGCGACTCCTCTATTTTTTCAAATCCGACTAAATTTTCAAAAAACCAATTTAAAACCCGGTTCTTCTAAGTGACACCGAGGTATTTTTTAGTCGCAACAGATGGCGACTCCGCTGGGGATAAATTTTTGTTTTCAAAAGCAAAAAAGAGAGTCAAGCCAAAAAAAAAAAACTTTACCGCTCAATTAATATTAGAAGTTGCGAATTAAAGTGACCAAATCGATCGATATTTGTTTATAAGTGCGAGTTTATTTTAAACGCATTTAAAATTGGCATTTAAACCCGTTCGTTTAAGTGGGGGGAAAACGCTAGTGCTTTCGTGTGGATATTGTTCCTCCGTGTGGGCCTAGCAAGTACCTTCGGGGCTCGAGTACCCTATATCTTCGTGAGAATATCGTTTCTCCGTGCGGATATAGCGAAAGGGTCCCCTCGAATTGAACTCGGTTGAGAGGAGCCTATAATGGGTGATGACCGGCGGCCTTGCTACCCTTAGTAGGGGACAACGAGGACAATTCGAGTACCTCCTAGAACCAAAACTGCATGTAGAGAACTAGATTGCCCACCCTTTTTAGAGCCATGCGGACAACCTAGGTTTATTAGACGGGATAAGTAGGGTTGCTTGCTTTCATGCTTGCCTTTTTATCATGTTTATCTGACACTAACGATTTTTCTTATGATCTTTTTTGCATTTATTCTCGCATGCATTTCATGACATAAAAGTGTTGAGTCAAGGTGGTTTTACCCATTTTTAGGGCTATCATTATGGACAGGAGGTTGATAGAAAAGATGTTGTCAATTAGCAAGTTCGACATCGGTCAAAGGTGAATCAGAAAGGATAAGGGAACAACTTACCGAGTGAACACACAGTGGAAGATCTAATACCTATCATTGAAGAAAGCACAACCCTTCTCCATCCCAGGAAAGTCAAGCAAGATCGGATCTACTCCGAACATCCAAAATTATGAAACTACCCGACCGAGTGCAAAGAGGCGGCCGAAAAGAGCGTGACGACCGGAAAGAGCATGGATTAGGTCAATGGGTTAATTCAGCTTCGAGGAAATAGCTTGTTTTCCGGGACCTGATACCAGCAGTTTTAGAGGGTCTTGAATTGCTAGAGAAGAAAGCAAGTCCGGCCCCAACATTTTTAGCCGAAGTTTTCATTTCCTTAAACATTATTCGGGGGCAAGAAGGGTACCCGTAGGACTTTTGCTATGACTATCTTGTAACAAGGAGCCTCCTTTACGTTCAAATGAAAGTTGACCTAAGGGGAATCATCTATATGACCAACACCTTTGACTTGCATACATTTGTAGCATTTGTTTCATCTATCATTTCAAAGTAGCGTTAAAATTGTCAGTCATGCACCCATCACATGATCATGCATCTGTCATACTGTCTCACTAGAAATTGATTCGAGTCCATAATACATCCATCATTAAGACTTCCTTAAGGCATTTCATCGCATCATTACTAATTGGGGAAAACACTCGTAAAAGAGAGAGAAAATGGAGAGAAAATGGAGAAAAGAACAGTTTCTAGCCAGTACAGCTTCAGAAGCATGAATGACCTAATGGTTAGGATGGATAAGCTCAAACAGCTTCAAGAACATTTGTTTCAGAAACAAAAGGAGATAATATTGTATGCGAGGAAAATAGATCATTTACAAAAATCCAATTTCCATGATTGGTGAAAACTGATTGTACCCAGGGGAATGGTACAACTAGCCCGGAGCAAACGGCTACTGGTAAAGGCATTTCAAATCCGTTAATCCCTATGCATTTGGGAAAAATGCAAGTCTCGGTTCAAGAAAAGTGAATTAGAGACATCACATCGCTTCATAAAAGAAGAAGCGATGTTTGGACAAGTCCAACAGAAATGTTGGCACAACGTGCTTAAATACGGTGAAGTTTAAGACAATGGATAATTCAAATGTCCATAAAAAAAATCCATTTTTACGAATGGCCGAAGGGAAATAAATCCTTTGCAAAAATCCAATTCTCATTATTGGTGAAAACTGATTGTACCCAGGGGAATGGTACAACTAGCCCGGAGCAAACGGCTACCGATAAAGGCAATTCAAATCCGTTGATCCCTGTGCATTTGGGAAAAATGCAAAAGGAATAAGCTAAGCTGTAGATTGTTTCAAACGAAGAGTATAGTTATTTTTATCATAACGAAAGTTTCATTTTGTTATTTAGAAAATATTTTGGTATTCCTTAATTCTTTAAACATTTCATAAGCTTACTCTTGTTTTCCAATTACACACGTATATACTTTTTGAGATTAACTTTAATTCAATTTGAAAGAAAAAAGATTTTTCTAAAAGACCGAATGTTGTGAGTACGCTATAAATATGAAAACCCTATGCTCTACTTAGGCCAAGGGAGGAATGACAATGAGTGTTCAGGAAATAATGGGCCACTCCCATTGAGTGAATTTTGCCTCTCGGGCATTGTTGTCTAAGGTTCTTGAATGAAGTGATAACCCTAAAACTTCTACCACCTGAAGACCAATTTTGATATCCGTGTATGGGAGGACTTTTGGCATTCCTTCAATTCCATTCACATAGAAAGAAAATAAGAAAATATCCATTGTTGTCCCCATTTGAGCCTGTTAAACCTTTTTTTTCTGATTGAACCCAAACCAAGGATCACCCCTACACTAGGGGCAGAAAAGGATAAAAGTCTATGAACAAGTAAATGACATTGGATCCTGATAATGCTATGAAGATGAGGCCTTGTGAGCAAAAAAGGGCAATAAAAGAGAAAAGATTCATTGGATACACCTTCAGATTGAGCAGCAAAAAAAAATCATAAGGAAACAACGAAAGAAAAGTCGGTTCTCAAAGAGCTACCCAAATCAAGTCAAAAGTTACCGACACAAAAGTTGAAGAAATCAAAAGCAAAGGTACTAAGTGAAAAGTGCAATTTTGAGGAAACAACAAAAGAAAAGTCGGTTCTCAAAGAGCTACCCAAATCAAGTCAAAAGTTACCGACATAAAAGTTGAAGAAATCAAAAGCAAAGGCACTAAAGTGAAAAGTGCAATTTTGAAAAGAGAGAGAAACAGATAAAGAAAAGGGACAAGAGGATTCCCTATCCAAATGAATCTTTGCTTAGATGAGCCTCGAAAGTTTGTGCACCTTTGATCAAAAGCCTGCACTAATACAATGCGAAGGTGCAAATTGATCCAAAACTACACTTGATAAAAGGAAATGAACTCTAGGGTGAAAACCCCAACACAAAAAAGGGCATTCTAGAGCGATCCAAGGAAGTAAGAAAAGAAATAGCATTTCATCGGAGCATAATTGAGACTTCAGATTGGAAGAATTGATCCTTGGTTTCACCACCCTTAAACACTTGTTTGGGCCTATTTACCCTTTCTTTCATAGCCATGAGTCTTAGCCTACATTACAAGCCATAAAAGACTATTTGGACCATACGCGGAAGGATGAATTTGTCTTCAGATCACATTCTGCCTATCGGGGTTAACCTTTCTTCAAGGATTGCCACACTTCTAATGCCTGATTGAGATCAGAAAAGAGAGAAGGATGGGGGCATGGTGAGTTAGTGAGGTAAAGAGAGCCACCTTTAAATTGGGTAGAAATTAGGTATGGGAGTCGCTCCTCTCGGAAGCCTAATAGCCCAGAAAGGATTTCATATGTGCATCTCTGCAACATTCGGAAAATTTCACTCGGGTCAACCTTTTTTTCAAAGACCCAAAAACTTGATTTTCACTTGACATGATTCTTCAAATGTATATTTTCATAATAAAATTATTTTTACCCAATCACTTGCATAAGTCTTTTACATGGGAATGAACAAGCGGACTGATCGTGGCTCGAGGTAAAGCCATCAGTACCCAGAGGGGCACCCTCGGAGGTTCAAACATTGTTACTAATACCTCCAGTTGAAATATCAAGACCTTCTTCGGTGAAATGTTGAGCTACAAAGTCGACCTTCGCTAAGAAGTGTTGGAATAGAACATGAGGGTAGAAATTTTGACGTTGAGAATCGGGGAATAGAAGTTACCCTCGGAGCCTAAGCATCTTGCCGAAGAGGATGTCTTGAAAACGACCACGCGCGCCGCGTTGAGGGCACACACTGAGATGAGACAGTAATCAACTCGATAAAAGGCAACAGAGATATGCCTAAGAAAAGAAGGAAGGTGGAGGAGAAAGAGAAGAGAAGCCGAGGCGAGGACCCCAAAGGCACTTTGGGGCAAAGGAGCGAAATTCAGAAGAGGCGTTTTCGACCACAAATTTAGAGAAACAAGTTGTGGCATCTTTGGACTGAAGACACCGTTTAAAACAGCCGACATTAACTGGGGGTCAATCAGAAGGTACATAAACCTAAAGTAAGTGGGGGCAATAGGGTTCTAATCAGTGTAAGTCCTCCCTTCAAGAAGAAACGAGAAAGAGAGGTTCCATAAAGGAAAATAGAGACAGGGCTGTATGAAAAATGAGAAGTTCAGAAGACCTAGAGACATGTGAACACCCTAAAGATGTGAAAAATTTTAAGAGTCAAAAGAGAGAAGTTGACTTCAAGATGAAAACTCAAAGGAGTGCCCAAAAAAAAAAAAAGAAGAAGAAAGAGGACAAAGAAGAGAAGAGGAGACACGGTGAAAACCCAAAAGACACTCTGGGGATTGAGGCGAAATTCAAGAGGAACGCTTCAGATCACAAACTCATGGCGAAGGAGGCAGAAACTTAAAGCCCAAGAATTTCGGAGCAAATGAGGCAGATACTCAGAGTTCAGGGCAAAGGAGACAGAAACTCAAAGCCCAAGAACTTTAGAGCAAAGGAGAGAGATACCCAAAGCTCGAGACAAAGATATACGAAATCTGCTCATCTATTCGAGCATTTGGAGAATAGAACCCGCCTATCCGTTCAGGCACTTGGAGAATGGAAATTTGCTCATCTATTCGGGCATTTGGAGAATAGAACCCGCCTATCCGTTCGGGCACTTGGAGAATGGAAATCTGTCTATCTATTCAAGCAATCAAAAGTCAGGAAAAAAAGGAAAAAAGAAAAGAAAGAAAAAAAATTAGAAGAAAGAAAGAAAAAAGGAAAAAAAAGAAAAAAAAGAACAAAAAGAACAAAAAAAAGAGAAGGGTTCAAAGTGAAAACCCGAATGGGCACTTTGAGGCAAACATTTCTAGAAGTGGATGAGAAGAAGAAGAACAAGGGTCTATTAGTACTCGAGAGGGGCATCATTGTCCGTGGGGTAACAAGGGTTTTGTACATAAGAGTTTGAATCAGAATTGATGAAAGATAACACAAGACTAGAAAAAGTGTAGATGAAGTTTCTAAATACGACGAAAGTCACTCGACTCGAATATTTAAACGAAGAATGAGCGGCAGAAGTTTGGGGGCCAGTTTTGCCGAGACACGAGATTGATGAGTGGTTGTAGTCCCAAGATAACAACCACTGATCCTAGAAAATGAAGACAAACTAAATCTGTAACACCCCAAGTTTTTATGTTTAAAAAAAAGAAAAAAAAAGTGAAGGTTGTGGGAATCGAACCCACAACCTAGCTTTGTTAAGCCAATCACTCAACCACTTGAGCTATAGAAGCTCTTAGTCATCCCTTATACCAAGTTTAATTTGAACCAATGGTTAAAGAGGTACCATAATATAATAACAATAAGTTCAAAATATCTCAACCACTCCCCCTTCCCATAAAATTAAATGTTATCTGGAAGTGTCCAGATTCAAGGATGGACCCTTCATCTTCTCACTGCTAGTTTTTCCCCCACCGTTCATCTCTCTCTCTGACCAGCGTCATCGCTCCGCCGTGCGAGACACCGCCACCACCGGCGTGTGCGTCGACCAGCTCCGAGCCCACCGCCGTCAACCACGCGCGACGTCGGCCGGCCGTTTGCGGTAGGAAACAGATCTGGAAGCTTAAAGGTTTCGGCCGCCACCGTTTTCCTCATTTCCGGCTGTTCCCGACGTCGGCTCGCCTCGCCGTGGGCACAACCGTCCTCCTCGCGTCAAGCTCTTCAAAACCCAGTCGGTAGTTTCGTTCTAGCGTTGGGTAAGCTTTTTAACCGAGCTTTAAGATCTCCTTTTGAGCATTCCATTGATTTTTCCCTTTTTAATTTCGTGTTTTAAATTATGACCTTTGTTTGTGCATCTCATGCACCGTCCATGGTGGAGCCACAACTGTTGTGTTGTTGTCGTTGCTGCTACAGGTTTAGTGCGCCACCGTTCCTTGCCATCTTTATGTGTTGCCTGCAAGTTCTTTTTTTTTTCTCACCGCTTCAACAAAGAGAACCAATAGCCAAACATCTCTCATCTTCAAATCAAGATCACGTGTGGGACCCTTCACTTTTGCCTCCATATTGCGCATGCACTTGTTAGGTATTCGAAGTTCCTTATATTCGGGATGTTGAGGACATCGCACTCGGGTTCGAGAGTGACCGAATGGAGTACCATGGTTGACCGATATAGTAAGTAATAAAGGTAATACACTACTACCTCTAGTATGCTTTGAGAACATGTTGGTATTTGTTAATGCATGCATGAATATGATAAGGAGTGTTGTTAGCCCTACTTAAGTCAAACTAAATATGAAATTGAGTATGATAACTTAGATAAGACCGAAATGCTCGAACGAGGAAGCTAATAAATCTGAAGTATTTTGAAGTTCATTAAGTAATTAATGAGGCAGCTAATCTCCAATTCCGAGCATTAGTGTGAAATGTTTAAATGTGAAAGATATCTGGATATGAAATTACAAAAATGCCCTCAAGGTATGAGAATGACTTAAATACCCTTGGAATTGGAAGCGATCTAGAAATCTACGCTAGATATGGTAAAACAATCTAATTCATTTAAAAACCTCGAATTACTGGGAAAGCCATGGTAACAAGATTTAAATCTTTGTGATTATAAGGTGTTAGGTCTTCTTGGTTTTGGAATGAATCTTCGACTATAGATTTAGGGGAATCTATACATACCCCTGAATTAAGCAAGTGGCTCAAAATACAGAATTGATCGAAATGACTAAAAGTATTGAAAATACAGTTATGGTTAAAATAATCGGAAGGATCGTATTGACTAAAAAAAGGCTGAAGTATCCTCGGACACCGAGGTTTACAAATGAACTGGAAGGATGGATAAACCCTTGAGTTCTGAAATGAATGGGGTGGTTGGAAATACCAAAATTTCTTGAATGGCTGAGACACCCATGAATATTTAAATGATTGAAATACTATAAATGGTTCAATTGACAGAAATGATGGATATTCCGAGTTTCAGAATAACTGGAATACCCCCATTGACTAGAATAAGTAAATTGTCTTGATAAAATTCTGGAAATGTCGATAAAGCTGAAAATGACCGTAATGCCCTCAAGGGTTGAAGCATGACTTACGTACGTCAATCACTCCTGATATTAATGTAAGGTTGGAAGTTTTTCCTCACAAAATACAAGTTGACTACTCCGTGGCAAATCTTGTGGTGAAATATGAAAGCAACCGTTCAGATAGACGATACAGTTGGATACATCAGAAGGATTGGTTAGTACTGCAAGGTTAGAATATGTTAGTTCGAATGGTTATGGAGGCTCGATAAACTTCTGGAAATCTTAATTATTGTAAATCATAATTTTCTCATGACGAGGCTAAATTACAAAATCACCCCTGATAGTTAAATGACCAAGATGCTCTCGTTGGCCAAAGTAATCAAATAGTCCCGAATGTATCTGATATCGTGAAAGGTCTTGACGTAGAAATCTCTGAATGTTTGGTTGGATACCTTATGAGCAAATAAAATTTCTGAGCTATCGTTTACGCCTTGCTGGTATGAATTATCAAAATGCCCTTTTGTGATAAAATGACTATAATGCCCTTGTAGGCTTAAATGAGTAAATCACCCATGACATTCCAAAACTCTCAAAGATTTTGATGTATCATCTCCTGACTATCTGGTTCGAACCGCTAGTACGAACCCCTTTTTTATAGGGACTTCGTTTCTAAAACCCGTTCAATTTGTCAAGGTTAATGTGTTCCCTTCCGTAAATGCCAAGTATCTCCAAGGAGTAAATTGTTCCACCTAGTGTGTTCCATATGTGCCACACGACTGTTTTGCATACTGTTTTACATGTTATGATACCGATCACGTGCACATGATTGACATACTTGAACTCACATGAACATGACATGTTTTATAAATTAAGCATGACCGTACTATATTTCTGATATATGCATATGCACTCGATATGGCAAACATGCTGTAAGGATAATGTATTACTAAAAATACAGTTATTGATGATCTGATTCATTGGGGTAATTGGGACATGATATGAAGTTACCGTTTTCGGATCCTAGGCTTCGGCCAGGTCCGCCCGTTTTCGGATCCTAAGCTTCGGCCAGGTCCGCCCGTTTTCGGATCCTAGGCTTCGGCCAGGTCCGCCCGTTTTCGGATCCTAGGCTTCGGCCAGGTCCGCCCGTTTTCGGATCCTAGGCTTCGGCCAGGTCCGCCCGTTTTCGGATCCTAAGCTTCGGCTAGGTCCGCCCGTTTTCGGATCCTAGGCTTCGGCCAGGTCCGCCCGTTTTCGGTTCTTATGCTTCGGCAAGGGCCGCCCGTATTCTAAGGTATATCCTTAGGATGGTACCCACGCCCAATGGGCTCGGGTTAATGCCTGTACATGATATCGCACTGGGGAAAACTATATACTGGAGAATGGTCGGAGGGTAAATAAAGAATTGAAAATGTACTTAACTGCTACTTGAAACAAATGTATATGATATAAAAAGGTTTACTGCATTGTTACATTTCATACATTAACATTGCACTGTTGGAACACACTAGACCCCAAACTCTCTGATTCCTACCTCGTATGTTACCAGCCTATATAATTCCCGTCAAATTCTCAAGGTCTGATTAAAGAACAAATATCATTATTCCCGAGTATGATGCAACCTCGAAATAGTAAAATAGAAATGAAGACCATTACTGCACGAAACATCAGGAAAATGTTATGCTTACCATATATCTGCATGAGCTTATAGCATCTTTTGGTAGTTTTGTATTACTGAGCTTTTCCAAGTTCACGTTGATTTTACCATCGCAGGTTAAAAGAATATATCATGGTATAATGGTTGACACCAATGTTCAGAATTGTCTCGGCGTTGCCTTTGGAGTACGATATTGCATAGTTAGTGGGCATGTATGTCATGTATTGTTTTTATGACAGTATTTTGTAAAACACTTGTGAAGTTTTTATTATGCATTTAAATGACATCCTGAAATGATCTTCTTAAACAGAAGTTGATTTTACAGTTTAATAAGTGTTTTGAGAAATAAAAAAAATGTTTTCATGTGTATTTTTACCGTGGGTCGCTCTTGTGACCCTAATGTGACTTCCTAGGATCTGTTGTAACGCATAAGCGGGTCTAGGAGGTTACATTTAATGGTATCAGAGCTTAGAGTTGCGTCATTTTGGGTAGATCGGCCGATCGTCTGTTATAGGAATGTCTGGTTTGTGCATGCCCCTAGATCATAACCGTACTCCTCCGTGCCGAGACTCCGATGTTGAATCCTTTCCTGTAATAAGTGTACTTAATCATTCTGTCTATAATAGCTCAATTTGTACTGGCAAAGAATGTATGTTACATTCGTTTGTGAGTTGGATTAAATTGATGGATTTGAATCTGAATAAAGAACCTGAGATGGTTAATGCGTGTGATATTGAAGATATGAATTAGATAAAGAATGGAGGTTTGATCATATGAGGTAAATGATATAAGATTACATGTAAGGTAGCTCGGTGATGATGATTGTGTTTGAAAATATTCTGATGAAAATTTGATAAATACAGTATGAATTTAAAAGAAAGGTGTTTGAGAAGGTGGCGAAAGTGTAAAGCTCTATGGTGACTCTGTAATATACGAAGGAAGCAATTGTCTAAAAAAAATTTCATTAAAGGTAAGTAATATCCATATAAAACTTTGATTATGTTTGATTGCCAAGGAGAAAGTTATTTCTGCGATAATGTGGCATAGTGTATAGTTATACATATCATCCTTGACTGAAATTCGGTGTTACGTCATAATTTTGGAAGGCTCTGTTGGAAGCTTGTATTACTTACTTGGATTTCGGGTACAGATTCTCATCCGTAAAATGATGGTTGACTTAGTAGATTAACTCATATCTTAGAGGAGATGTTTCTAAGAGGTATGATTATTTATGTGGTTGTTGGAAAGGTTTCGCATATAATGAAAGTTGCAAGACAAGTGTTCGTTTGGCTTCGTACAAAGTTCTGTATGGATTCAAATACCGTAATATAATTAGTTCGTATGAGTTGTATGATAGGATGACATTGCGTTTAAAGAATAGCTGAGCGACTAAGGACACTCCCAGATTGATCCGTGATTGTTTGCGAGTCCCGAGAAACATTGATACTCTATTGGGTAAGTTTCAGTACAAAAATGAATGAAAGGACAGTTTCTGCATTAGTCCGATCCTAGTAAATTTCGAGGACGAAATTTCTTTTAAGGGTGGGAGAGTTGTAACACCCCAAGTTTTTATGTTTAAAAAAAAGAAAAAAAAAGTGAAGGTTGTGGGAATCGAACCCACAACCTAGCTTTGTTAAGCCAATCACTCAACCACTTGAGCTATAGAAGCTCTTAGTCATCCCTTATACCAAGTTTAATTTGAACCAATGGTTAAAGAGGTACCATAATATAATAATAATAAGTTCAAAATATCTCAACCACTCCCTCTTCCCATAAAATTAAATGTTATCTGGAAGTGTCCAGATTCAAGGATGGACCCTTCATCTTCTCACTGCTAGTTTTTTCCCCCACCGTTCATCTCTCTCTCTGACCAGCGTCATCGCTCCGCCGTGCGAGACACCGCAACCACCGGCGTGTGCGTCGACCAGCTCCGAGCCCACCGCCGTCAACCACGCGCGACGTCGGCCGACCGTTTGCGGTAGGAAACAGATCTGGAAGCTTAAAGGTTTCGGCCGCCACCGTTTTCCTCATTTCCGGCTGTTCCCGACGTCGGCTCGCCTCGCCGTGGGCACAACCGTCCTCCTCGCGTCAAGCTCTTCAAAACCCAGTCGGTAGTTTCGTTCTAGTGTTGGGTAAGCTTTTTAACCGAGCTTTAAGATCTCCTTTTGAGCATTCCATTGATTTTTCCCTTTTTAATTTCGTGTTTTAAATTATGACCTTTGTTTGTGCATCTCATGCACCGTCCATGGTGGAGCCACAACTGTTGTGTTGTTGTCGTTGCTGCTACAGGTTTAGTGCGCCACCGTTCCTTGCCATCTTTATGTGTTGCCTGCAAGTTCTTTTTTTTTCTCACCGCTTCAACAAAGAGAACCAATAGCCAAACATCTCTCATCTTCAAATCAAGATCACGTGTGGGACCCTTCACTTTTGCCTCCATATTGCGCATGCACTTGTTAGGTATTCGAAGTTCCTTATATTCGGGATGTTGAGGACATCGCACTCGGGTTCGAGAGTGACCGAATGGAGTACCATGGTTGACCGATATAGTAAGTAATAAAGGTAATACACTACTACCTCTAGTATGCTTTGAGAACATATTGGTATTTGTTAATGCATGCATGAATATGATAAGGAGTGTTGTTAGCCCTACTTAAGTCAAACTAAATATGAAATTGAGTATGATAACTTAGATAAGACCGAAATGCTCGAACGAGGAAGCTAATAAATCTGAAGTATTTTGAAGTTCATTAAGTAATTAATGAGGCAGCTAATCTCCAATTCCGAGCATTAGTGTGAAATGTTTAAATGTGAAAGATATCTGGATATGAAATTACAAAAATGCCCTCAAGGTATGAGAATGACTTAAATACCCTTGGAATTGGAAGCGATCTAGAAATCTACGCTAGATATGGTAAAACAATCTAATTCATTTAAAAACCTCGAATTACTGGGAAAGCCATGGTAACAAGATTTAAATCTTCGTGATTATAAGGTGTTAGGTCTTCTTGGTTTTGGAATGAATCTCCGACTATAGATTTAGGGGAATCTATACATACCCCTGAATTAAGCAAGTGGCTCAAAATACAGAATTGATCGAAATGACTAAAAGTATTGAAAATACAGTTATGGTTAAAATAATCGGAAGGATCGTATTGACTAAAAAAAGGCTGAAGTATCCTCGGACACCGAGGTTTACAAATGAACTGGAAGGATGGATAAACCCTTGAGTTCTGAAATGAATGGGGTGGTTGGAAATACCAAAATTTCTTGAATGGCTGAGACACCCATGAATATTTAAATGATTGAAATACTATAAATGGTTCAATTGATAGAAATGATGGATATTCCGAGTTTCAGAATAACTGGAATACCCCCATTGACTAGAATAAGTAAATTGTCTTGATAAAATTCTGGAAATGTCGATAAAGCTGAAAATGACCGAAATGCCCTCAAGGGTTGAAGCATGACTTACGTACGTCAATCACTCCTGATATTAATGTAAGGTTGGAAGTTTTTCCGCACAAAATACAAGTTGACTACTCCGTGGCAAATCTTGTGGTGAAATATGAAAGCAACCGTTCAGATAGACGATACAGTTGGATACATCAGAAGGATTGGTTAGTACTGCAAGGTTAGAATATGTTAGTTCGAATGGTTATGGAGGCTCGATAAACTTCTGGAAATCTTAATTATTGTAAATCATAATTTTCTCATGACGAGGCTAAATTACAAAATCACCCCTGATAGTTAAATGACCAAGATGCTCTCGTTGGCCAAAGTAATCAAATAGTCCCGAATGTATCTGATATCGTGAAAGGTCTTGACGTAGAAATCTCTGAATGTTTGGTTGGATACCTTATGAGCAAATAAAATTTCTGAGCTATCGTTTACGCCTTGCTGGTATGAATTATCAAAATGCCCTTTTGTGATAAAATGACTATAATGCCCTTGTAGGCTTAAATGAGTAAATCACCCATGACATTCCAAAACTCTCAAAGATTTTGATGTATCATCTCCTGACTATCTGGTTCGAACCGCTAGTACGAACCCCTTTTTTATAGGGACTTCGTTTCTAAAACCCGTTCAATTTGTTAAGGTTAATGTGTTCCCTTCCGTAAATGCCAAGTATCTCCAAGGAGTAAATTGTTCCACCTAGTGTGTTCCATATGTGCCACACGACTGTTTTGCATACTGTTTTACATGTTATGATACCGATCACGTGCACATGATTGACATACTTGAACTCATATGAACATGACATGTTTTATAAATTAAGCATGACCGTACTATATTTCTGATATATGCATATGCACTCGATATGGCAAACATGCTGTAAGGATAATGTATTACTAAAAATACAGTTATTGATGATCTGATTCACTGGGGTAATTGGGACATGATATGAAGTTATCGTTTTCGGATCCTAGGCTTCGGCCAGGTCCGCCCGTTTTCGGATCCTAAGCTTCGGCCAGGTCCGCCCGTTTTCGGATCCTAGGCTTCGGCCAGGTCCGCCCGTTTTCGGATCCTAGGCTTCGGCCAGGTCCGCCCGTTTTCGGATCCTAGGCTTCGGCCAGGTCCGCCCGTTTTCGGATCCTAGGCTTCGGCCAGGTCCGCCCGTATTCTAAGGTATATCCTTAGGATGGTACCCACGCCCAATGGGCTCGGGTTAATGCCTGTACATGATATCGCACTGGGGAAAACTATATACTGGAGAATGGTCGGAGGGTAAATAAAGAATTGAAAATGTACTTAACTGCTACTTGAAACAAATGTATATGATATAAAAAGGTTTACTGCATTGTTACGTTTCATACATTAACGTTGCACTGTTGGAACACACTAGACCCCAAACTCTCTGATTCCTACCTCGTATGTTACCAGCCTATATAATTCCCGTCAAATTCTCAAGGTCTGATTAAAGAACAAATATCATTATTCCCGAGTATGATGCAACCTCGAAATAGTAAAACAGAAATGAAGACCATTACTGCACGAAACATTAGGAAAATGTTATGCTTACCATATATCTGCATGAGCTTATAGCATCTTTTGGTAGTTTTGTATTACTGAGCTTTTCCAAGTTCACGTTGTTTTTACCATCGCAGGTTAAAAGAATATATCATGGTATAATGGTTGACACCAATGTTCAGAATTTTCTCGGCGTTGCCTTTGGAGTACGATATTGCATAGTTAGTGGGCATGTATGTCATGTATTGTTTTTATGACAGTATTTTGTAAAACACTTGTGAAGTTTTTATTATGCATTTAAATGACATCCTGAAATGATCTTCTTAAACAGAAGTTGATTTTACAGTTTAATAAGTGTTTTGAGAAATAAAAAAATGTTTTCATGTGTATTTTTACCGTGGGTCGCTCTTGTGACCCTAATGTGACTTCCTAGGATCTGTTGTAACGCATAAGCGGGTCTAGGAGGTTACAAAATCCATGCATCTTTGCATTCTCGTAAACATATGCATCATTGCATCCTGAAACATGCCCATGCATCGTCGATAGCTAGATGTCACCCATACTAGGAGCATACTAAATCATACCATAACATTTTGTTTTCTCTAAACAGACGTTTGAAGATTGGTAAAAGAACATATCTTCAGCTTCACGAGAAGAGAAGCAGATCTCACAAGAGTCAAGAGTCCCTCGACTTTCGTAATTCGGATTTCTTAAAATCTTTCCAACCCCTGATTTTAATCTTCCTTGAAGATTGTTTTTCTTAAAACTCGAATTTCTTAAATTTATCCTTCCAAAAGGATGTTTTCCTCAAAACTCAATTTCTTAATTTTATCCTTCCAAAAGGACGTTTTTCTCAAAATTTAATTTCTTAATTTTATCCTTCCAAAAGGATGTTTTTCTCAAAACTTAATTTCTCAATTTTATCCTTCCAAAAGGATGTTTTCCTAAAAACTCAATTTCTCAATTTCATCCTTCTCGAAGGATATTTTTCTTAAAAGTCAAAATTTCTCAATTTTTTTCTTTCCAAAAAGATGTTTTTCCTCAAAACTATATCCTTTCTAAAGGATAATTTTCTTAAAAAGATCGAAATTTCTTAATTTTATCCCTTTACACAGATTTTTGAAAGACAACTTGAATACCTCTCGGGACGAAGAGAAAACGATAAAGCGAGAACTAAAAGGATTTCAGGCGAAGCCTTTCAAGCCGCCGCTCCAGAATGTCAGGCGAAGTCTTCATATTCGCCGCTCAAGGATTTCAAATGAAAGCTTTCAAGCTTGCTGATGGATTTCAAGATAAAGGATCCTACAGAGAAAGGGTCCAAACAAGCTCTATATAGGAGGAACTTGCGACTTCAGGATCTCGAAAGTGGGGGGTCCTACGAAGAGGGGACTTGTAGATCCTTAATTTTAGAGAGGAGTTCAGTAAAGAAGGAACTACTACTCGAAGAGTACGCTAAGGAAGAGGAGTTTAGTGGAGAAAAAACTCAGAATCCTAAGGCTTCAGGATCTCGAAAGCGAAGGGTCCTATAGGGAGAGGACTTGGAGATCTTTAATTTCAGAAAAATACGAGGACGGAAGTTCTATATAGAGAGAACTGCCACTCGAAGAACACGCCAAGGAAATGAGTTCTATAGAGAGAGAACTCATATTCTTAAGGCTCCAAAGAGGAAATTACTCGGTGTAGCGCGTTGCAGCTCCAGGAGAGTAAATCGTCCAACAGAGAAGTTAGACAGATTTAGTTATGACCAGTTTGCTTTTAGACCGCGAAGGGAAGGCAAAGTTGTTTGGATGACTAGCTTGTTCTTACAAAAAGGGAAGACAAATGTATTTGAAACCTGCCTATCCATTCGGGCACTTGGAGAATGGAAATCTGCAAAAAAAAAAACCTCTATGTCTACCTGTTCGGGGCATCCGAAGGAAGAACTCGCGATTAGAAGGCGTTGGGAAGAGGAGTTGCTTGGAATCACGTGGCTGCTTTAGGAAACAAACCGTCCAACAGGGAAGTAGGACAAAATTAGTGCTTATGGTCTTTGCTTTATTCTTGTTCCACAAGTATAAGCAAAGAGGGGCAGCTGTAATCACTAATTTTGTCCGGACCTCGGACCCCTTTAAGTTTGAGTTGTTAATGGGCTTATATTGGGTAAAAAAAATATAAAAAGTTAAAAAAGAAAAAAAAAAGAAAAAAGAGAAACATATATATATATATATATGTGTGTGTGTGTGTGTCACGTCCTATTATTATTTGTTAGTGTTATTAGTATTATTATTATTACCTTTGTTATCTTTTATTATTATTGTGTGTTAGTATTTTTATATTATTATATTGTTATTAGTATTATCTATTATATAGCATTATTCTTGTTTTCTTTTATTATTATTATTTGTTTTTATTATTATTATGCGTTGTTGTTATTTATTAATATTATTATTGTTATTATCATAATGAAAATGAAAATAAAACATATGTAAATAAAAGCCCAAATTATGTTTGAATTAATAACAGTCCAAATATACATAGGGCCCAAGCCCGACAAGCCTAGTAATCAAGAAACCCTAATCCCTTCTTTTCCCTCTGCGCAGCCCATCGTGGACCGTTAGATCTGGGATGTTAATCTAACGGTCCAGATCTGACCAGATGAAGAAACCCTAGCCATCCATCTTTTGCCCTAGCGCCGCACGCACTGAGAGCCGTCAGATCGAAGAAAGATGTATGGCCCAGATCATCTCAAGACAAAACACTAAGGAGGGTGCCTGCCCCTCATCTCGCACCGCACAACGTCGGCCGTTAGATCAAATCGATCTAACGGTCCCGGTTAGATGCGGAAACCTCCAGAAGCCCCACGCCCCACGCGCGACCCTTCATTGCTCGACGCGCCTGAGCCGTCTGACCTCTCGCCTGCCACGAGCACGCGTCTGCCGCGACCAGCTCGATGCCCCTCCCATTCTGGTAGCTCCCGACATGCACAGAAAAGAATCAGAAAGTCAAACACAACAAAAATGGCAAAAAACAGAAAACAAACAGAAGACAAAGCCTCAGAAATTTCAGTTTACACAAATCGATCCGAAGGGGCAACAGAGGGCTTTTGGCATATTATCTTACTTTGCATGTAACTTTGGTTATATAGGAAACCAAAAAACAAGCAAAAAGGGGGGAGATATCAGAGAGCAATCGAAAAAAAAACCAGAGAGCATTGAGATAGTAAACTTTTTTGTAAAGCTTCGAAATCAATAGAAAAAAGAAAAGATTCTGAGGTATTTGTTCATTTTTTTGCATGCATCGGAAATGGTTAGGCTTTCGATACCTTTGGTAACCGTCCGTTATTGCTCTTCGTCCTTTCTTCGCATCGACCCCCATCGGTGATAATCCCCGTCGGGTGAGCCATTATTTTAGGTTGATAAGATGAAATAGGAGGGGTTTTCATTTTTGTTTTTTTTTTCTAGGGAAAATAGGGGTCGAGTTTAGGTTTTCGTCTCGTCTAGGTTTAGCTTTGTGAGGTTGCTTTTCGTTTGCTTGTCGCCGGGAGTCTTTGCCACCCCGGCAACGTGAGGACGCCGCCGATGAACGGCATAGAAGGGCTAAGATGGTTTCTATTCGTGAGAAAAATGAGGGGAGAGGATGAACGGCACCGTAGGTCTTTTTTGGGTCTCTAGGGTTTTCGCCCAGGTTTAGGACAAATATATATGGGAGCGCCGTGGGATAATTCTCTTTAAGTCACCAAACGTTTTAAAAATCACGCCCGTGGTCCCTACCGTCCCTCATTCTGTTCGATTTCACCCCTCCTTTATCCGATTCGTTCAAGTTTTCACGGGGAAATTCCCTTTTCAGTCCCTATATGTTCAGAATCTCCATTAGTTTCACCCCGTTTGGTTTAATTGGTCCACCTTCTTTTTGGAATAATCTCGTCCGAACCCTCAGATCCTTTTTTATTTTCAATTTTCATCCCAAAGTCAGTAGTTTATTTACATAGCCGATCCTGCAATTTGCGTATGTTTAAATTTCAACTTGCTTGTTGTCCATGTTATTTTAATCTAATTTTATTATGATTTGGATGAGAACATATTAGCATGTGTATTAATCTCACACCATCGCACATGTTATTTGATTTTATATCTAAGATTGCATGGTAATGAATGAGCATACATATATAGCATATAGTTTTCATGTAGCCTTGTTCGCGTATTATGATTTTGTAAAGTAGTGCATCTTCACATATGTGTTATATAATTTCGTGCATGATTGTTGTGAATCGTATAATTTATGTGGGATATTGAATTTGTATGTTTATCATTTTTTATGAAGGTTCGTTTATGTCATTTATACTATTACATGCCATGTCACTTGCTCTATATGTTTCGCTTATTTCTCCTTTTTATCGTTTGATTCCATGTCTCATTGGTGTATTTCTAAGTTGCATTCGAACTTATAAAATGCAATGCGAGCGTCTTTTATATTCGGGAACGAACGAGGCCAATATCAGTCGTAGTGGTGGTGGTTCGGACGTTCCTTCTCGAATATTAAGACTTTTAAAATTCACTCGCTCGAATAACCAAATTTCGATATGATTCGTCACTTTAATTCGCAAAATTTAATATTAATTCAGCGGTAATGTTTTTGGTACCGATTTTCGGGCATGACGGGGGTGCTCATCCTTCCTCGCGTGTAACCGACTCCCGAACCCATTTTCAAAAAGAATCTCTGGTTTTATTTCGGTGTCCGGTCTACCATTTTTAAATGGCCGGTGGCGACTCCTCTATTTTTTCAAATCCGACTAAATTTTCAAAAAACCAATTTAAAACCCGGTTCTTCTAAGTGACACCGAGGTATTTTTTAGTCGCAACAATATGCATGTATTTAAGTTTTAGTATACATATATATATATTGTTATAATTATATATATATATACTAGAACATACATATTTGTATGTATGTATATATGTATACCCCTAAACAATACTCATAAACCTCAACCCTTAAATCTTATAATAACTAATAATTAGAGTACAAGCCTAATCCCCTAATCCTTAAACTAATCTCATAACCCTAAATAATTAAGTTGACGCGTTTACCCCTAAACCCCAAACATGAATATCTAAATCTTACATACACTATTCACTAATAATTAGAGTGTAAGCCTAATCACATAATCCCTAAACTAATCTCATAGCCCCAAACAATCAACTTGACACACTTACCCTTAAACCCTAAACATAAAGTCATAAATCTAACAAACAAAATAAATTGAAACATAAAAAGGACAAATCTAAAAATAAATTAAAACTAAATTATTAATTAGAGCCCAAATCACAAATGAATAAAATTATTAAACCTAATTACTTACCAAATCTTTATACGAGGACCAAATCAAATTTAAAGCAAACCAAAAGCTTAATAATTAATTTATGAAGCATGGCCTAATTAAATAAAATTTAAAGAAACTAAATCAAAAGTTAAGACTAAAAAAAATAAACTAAAACCTAAAAAACCTAAGCACTAACCATCTAATTAAGGAAGGACCTAAAGAATAATTAACCCCTAAATAAAAAAAATCCCACATCCACTCAATTTATTTGATACGGCGGCAAAATCCCCCCCCCCCCATTTTGTTTGATGGCGGCAAAATTCCCCCCCCCCAATTGCCAAAATCCCCCATTTTATTTAATATGGTCCCAAAATTCCCCCCATAATTTCCTATCAATCAAAAAAAACTTTCCCCCATTAATTCAAAAAAACTTCCCCCTAAACTAAAAAATATTATTATTATTATTTTAATAGTTATAATTAATTTTTTTAATAAAATATTTCTTAAATTTAATGATCACAATTAATAAACTGACTTAAATTTTAAATAATTTGTTTTAAATTCATCCATCACAATTTATTAATTTAATAAAATTTTTAAATTTTGAATATTTTTAATAAAATAAATTTAAGTATGTTAATTCTTATTAAACTTCACAAATAATTTATATTGAACGAGTTAGTATTAAATTAATTTAATAAATTCATACTTTACATTTATCAACACTTTAAATTTATCAAATCGTAGACTTTTCAACTATATATTAGGTAAATATCAAGTCAGATCAATATCATTCAGGTTAAAAATAGGTCGGGTTCAAAGCAGGTCGGGTCAATTAACAGGTCGGGTTCAAAATAGGTCGGGTCCAAAATAGGTCGGGTTCAAAACATGTCGGGTTCAAAACAGGTCGGGTCCAAAACAGGTCGGGTTCAAAACAGGTCGGGTAATATCGGATCTCAGGTCAATTCAGTCGGGTAAAATCGGTTATCTGCCAGGTCGGCTTCGGGTTCGGGTTCGTTTCAGTCGGGCGCAGGTCGGGTTTCAGGTCCACAGTAACAGGTCCAATTCGGGTTCGGGTCGTTTTCAGTCAGACGTATGTCGGGTTCGGTCACTACAGTAACAGGTCGAATTCAGGTTCGGGTCAACAACAGTCGGTTACAGATCGGATTCGGGTCATTAAATTTTCAGGTCAAATCAGGTTCTGACTCGAGCAGGTTTCAGTCGGGTTTTCAGGTCGGGTCAGCTTTTTACATCCCTAATTGCAATAATATTAATTTCGGAATCCATGATAATGGAGGGATCTATTTCTACTTCACACGACAACTTTTTAATACAATACTCCATAAAATATCAATTAAAGTATAATATAAAATATGATAATAAATGGCCTAACGGCCTTAGAGATCTCCTTCTTTTCTTCGTTTTTCGTACCAAATTTAGGGGTTTTTTCTTTCATTGATTCGTGTTTTTCGTCTTGTATGAGTCATGTGGATTGGAAATCGCTATTCTGTGGGGGTGGTGATGAACAGGCTTTTGAATTTTTCCCCCAGTTGTTTTTGCGGATACTTTCTTGATAGACCCCCCTTCGGAGATTTTCAATGAAGGTGTTTCTGATTGGAGACATTCCTTGGTGGGTCAGTTCATCGGAGCTGCTCCGAACTTCATTGCTTTGAAGAAGCTTGTGGGTTCACTGTGGGGAGCAGATTTGATGACCAAGGTTAGTCTGGCAGGCCTTAATTTGTATGTGTTTTCTTTCGTGAATGATACCGCTAAGGATTGGGTCCTGGAGAATGGACCTTGGCACATTCAACATAAGCCTCTTGTACTTAGGAAGTGGGAGCCGAACTTGACGCGGCTGGATTTTGATCTAACGAGGATGCCGATCTGGGTTCAATTGTACAACGTCCCATTGGAGTTGTTTACGCGAAAGGGATTAAGCTACATTGCTAGTGGATTGGGGATTCCGTTATACATGGACTCAGTTACGGCTTCTAGGGAGAGGCTTGAGTTTGCGAAGGTGTGCGTCGAAGTGGTTGCAGGACATCGAATTCCACGCACCAATCCAGTTAAATTGAGGGATGGTTCAATTGGTACTGTGAAAGTTCGGATTCCATGGATGCCTTCATTCTGTACTCACTGCAGTATTTTTGGTCACTCATATAAGCAGTGTGAGTTGATGCCTGCAAAGAGTCCTGCTGATGCTGTGCAAGGCAAAGATGCTCCGCAATGGAGAATCAAAACCAAGGATTCTGTTGCTGTGGATGATGGTTTAAGTGCCAAGGATTCTGTTGCTGTTGATGCTGGTACAAGTGGTGAACCTGCTGTTGCAGTAACTACTGAAACTGGGGAACATGCTGCTGTAGAAGTTTCTCTCGTTGTTGGTTCCACTGATGCCGATAGAATGAATGTGGATGGAAATGTTGAGGTTACTGTTGATGCCTATGTCTTGGTGGGTGCTATGGATATCATGGCAAATGAATTTCCTCCCCTGCATAGTCCTCATGAAAGGGGAAAGGTTAAGGGTAAAGGGAAGTCTGGAATGTTTGCACAGTCTTCCAATAAGTTTGAAGTGCTAAATGGGCTTGAAGCTGATGAACCTAGGAAGCCTAGGAATGCCTCTCTTGGTGTTGCAGTGTTGCTACAGGAGATGAAAGCTAAAAATTCTGAGAAGTTAGACAAAGTGAAGGCCAAGGGGTCTGCAGTAAAGTGTGCTAAATGATAGTTGCCTATTGGAACGTGAGGGAATTCAATGAACCCAAGAAACAGAGGAATGTGATGCAAAGGATGGAGCTCTTGCAAGCTGATGTAGTTTGTCTACTCGAAACCAGGGTAAGGCAAGAGAAGTTTGGTACTATTTTCTCACATTATGTTGATGCATGTAATTATTTTGATAACTATAATTGTATTGATCTGGGGAAGATTTGGATCTCGAGTAAGAAGCAATTACAGTTCACGGTGGCCTTTACTGGTACTCAAGTTGTTACAATTAAGGGTCTAGTGGATGATAATGAGGTATTCGTTTCTGCTGTGTATGGGAGCAATGATTGTGTTCTAAGACGAGAGTTGTGGACACAACTTAGGCAGATTGAGGCAATGGTGGGAGTGCTCCCCTGGATAGTTGGGGGAGACTTTAATGTCATTGGATCTGCATTTGAGGGATCTGATTTTGATGGTGAAGAGCATCATCTCTCTTCTGACATGGAAGAGTTTTTGGAGTGCATGAGGGATGTGGGTCTGAGTGACCATCCTTTCTCTGGTCCACTCTTTACCTGGTCAAACAAGCAAGAAGATTCTTTTCTTGCTAGGAAACTTGATAGGGTGCTGGTGAATTCACAGTGGTTTATCAGTTTACCTTGTACAAGTGTGGAGTTCTTAGCTCCAGGGGTCTCAGATCATAGCCCAGCTGTGGTGAAAACATTGGTGGTGGCTCCTGTGCATAAGTCTAAACCATTCAAATTTTTTAACTTTTGGACTCAGCACAAGGATTTTAAGGCAGTGGTAGCATAATCTTGGGCCATGCCTGCCACTGGCAATCCTTTGCAAACTTTGTTCATCAAGTTGAAGAGGTTGAAGCCTTGCTTAAGAATACTAAAAATTATGCTGATATCTCGAAGAAGGTTGCTGATAAGAGGAGCCAACTGGAGTCATTGCAGTTGTTAAATTTGGCATTACCTGTGAATGGGGATGCTGTCAAAGAGGAGAAAAGTTTGATGAGGGAACTGGAAGAACTGGAGAAAGCTTAAATGCAGTTCTATAAACAGAAAGCGAAAATCTTTTGGTTACATGAAGGGGATCAGGGTACTAGATTTTTCTATTCTGCAGTGGCGGCAAAAAAGAAAAGGAACACCATTCACTTCTTACAAAATGATATAGGGCAAAGACTTAGCACTTTTGAGGAGATGTCTGAGGAGCTCATTGATTTTTTTACAAATCAAATTGGCTCTGTTGATGATGGAGTGGGGAATTGCACTGGTGAGAAGTTGAGGAGTATCCTTCAGGCACAAATTCCAGTTGAAGAGCATAATTTGCTTACTCGTGAAGTTACCAATGAGGAAATCAAGGCTGCAATATTTGGTCAGGGCAAGGACAAGGCACCTGGGCCTGATGGGTACACTTCATGGTTCTTCAAAAAGGCTTGAAATATTGTTGGGGAGGACTTCACAGCAGCTGTGAGGTATTTCTTTACCTCTTCTAGTTTGTTACCAGCATTTAATGCCACTGCCATTACCCTTGTGCCAAAGATACCTAATGCTTGTAAAGCTAAGGACTTCATACCAATATCTTGTTGCTCTGTAGTATATAAAACAATTACAAAAATCTTGGTTGAGCGTTTGATTGTGTTTTTGCCTAGTATAATCTCTTCAAATCAGTCGGCTTTTATTAAAGGGAGAAGCATTGTAGATAATACTCTCATTGCTCAAGAATTAGTCAAGGGGTATGGTAGGAAGCTCATTTCTCCTAGGTGTGCTGTGAAGGTGGATTTACAAAAAGCTTTTGACTCTTTGAATTGGGATTTTGTGATGCATGTTTTAGAAGCTATTGGGATGCCTCAGATCTTTAGAGATTGGATTGGGGCATGTTTCACTGGTAGTAGGTTCTCTATTTCTTTAAATGAGATTTTGGTAGGATTTTTTAAGGGGAAGAGAGGGATAAGGCAAGGAGACCCACTGTCTCCTTACCTTTTTGTGATGGCTATGAATGTGTTGTCTCACTTGCTTGATTTAGCTGCAAAGAATGGGCTATTTCAATTTCATCTAAAATGTAAGAAAGTAGGTATTACTCATCTATGCTTTGCAGATGATCTGCTTATATTCTGCAAATGCAACCTTGATTTATTGGTGGGTGTGCAGTGTGTTCTTGAACAATTTTATGTTATGTCTGGATTGAGATTAAATATGGTCAAAACTGAGTTGTTTGTGACAGGGGTAAGCCCAGATGATATGAATGAATTGGGGCTTGCTATTGGGTTTAAGATAGGCAAACTGTCTGTCAGATACCTTGGCATACCTTTAGTCACAAGGAAGCTATCTGAGAAGGACTGCTCCCCTCTTATTGACAAAGTGAAGGCTAGATTGGGGCAATGGTCTAGTAAACATCTCAGTAATGCTGGGAGACTGCAACTCATTAATGTTGTGTTATTCAGTATTGTAAATTACTGGTGCAGGTAGGTTATTCTTCCTAAGGGTGTGGTTCGAAAGCTTGAACAGCTTTGTATGAGGTTTTTCTGGAGGGGGAAGGATGAACCTGCTGCTGGTGCTCGTGTGAGTTGGAAAGTCATTTGTAAGCCAAGGAGTGAGGGTGGACTTGGAATCAAAGATTTCACAACTTGGAGTAAGACATGTGTACTGCAATTAGCAAAGTCTCTTTTGCTTACTAAAGGCTCTCTTTGGGTAGCATGGGTCCAAGCTTATGTGTTTAAGGAAAGAGAAATGTGGGAAGTCGAATCTAAAGCATATTTCAGCTAGGGGATCAGGAAAATTTTGAATCTCAGGCCTATTCTTAGATCTCTAAGCTCTTCTAGAGACATGAAGACTGGAAGCATATGGGATGAAATCAGGGAGATGGCTCCTAAAGTACCTTGGCGCAGATTGGTTTGGTTCAGTCTGCACATACCAAAACAATATGTGATCCTTTGGATGGCTATCCTGGAACGTTTGCCTACTCTGGATAGACTACAGCGTATGAGGTTATGTAATGAGAATTGCTGCCTACTGTGTGCTACTCTTCCTGAATCTAGGAATCATTTGTTTGCGGAATGCACTTATTCGAGGCAAGTCTGGAATGACATACTCAAATTGTGTGGCTTACGCATGTAGATGCTGGATTGGGAAAATGAGATCTGTTGGTTGTACAGTCATTTGAAGGGCAAATTTTTACTGGTGTTTATTTTCAAGCTAGCATGGAGTTCATATGTGTATCATATTTGGGAGGAAAGAAATTATAAAAAATTTAGAGGCACTAGTAGAAACTGTGGTAGTCTCATGGAATGTATAAAGGAAACTGTGAGAATACGAGTTCAGAGTAAATACATTAGAATGGACACTGTAAATAGAGACATTTGTATGGCTTGAGGACTTCTTTAATTGGTCTCTCAAGTCTCCATAGGTTTGTACTGGTGCAGGGTTTTGCCTGCTTTCTTGGATAATATAAACAAAACACACTTATTCAAAAAAAAATATGATAATAATAAAAATATGTATACAAAAACATATGTATACATTATCCACTAATTAGCCTAGTGGCTAAGGATATATATATTGTCCCATTCTGTATGGATTTGAATCTCAATATGGAAATGTAATACCCCTCTATTTAATAAAAAAACTTATACATACATTAAAATATTAAAATGTATATCAAATAAGCTATTAGTTTCACAAAAGTCAGAATACATTAAACACAATTATTATATAAGAAAATACATGAATATTATAAGATTATATTCACTTTATTTACTTACCATTTAATGTACAATATTTATATTATCTAGATCTTTCTCTTCCCATAAACAAAAAGATTTTAAGCGTTTAAACATGCTTGATCACATATCCTCATGTATATTGTACCAACGATAATGTTAATTGAACTATACTCAATCGACTCATATTCGTTTGACTTTAAATATGAATATTAAATTTAAGAAATTTTATGTTTTTCATACAATATGATTCATATTTAAAATATGATATTTTAAAACAAATTTTAACTATTTGTTTACATCCAATTCGTAGTGTATGATATTCTCAAGTTTGATATTGATTATTTATTAGTTAATTCCTTTCCTTCTTGTCAACAAAGATGGGTTTGAAAAGGATAAGGTGTTTTAGCATTTAGACTTGGTCCTGATTATCCCTCCATGTCATTTCAGCACCTGTCAATTCAAATTACTAGTAATTTATTAGTCTAATTACACACAATTGCACTAAAATCAACTACATTTTTACGAAATAGCCCTCCAATATATGAAGCGCCAAAATAGCACCCGAGAGGACACCACTATTGTCGGCAACTCTAACCTTAAAAGTCAAGTCAATTAGCGGCCGACCCACCCTTGTGTTTGTAAATAAATGGCCACCAAATGTTAAAGCTTTCTTCACCAATCACCATTAACCTTTGCAAAGAGATATGGTTCGGTTATGGAACCAAGGGGCTCGAGTTGTTGACGGAGGTGCAACCGGTGAAGACTTTAGCAGTGTTTTTCTAATGTTGTGGGCAGCTTTAGTAGCCCTTTCTCTTATTACAGCCATCGTCTTCTCATGTGCCGGTGGTGCTTCCAAAGACAAAGCCTCCGCTACCCATGATACCTATGGTTCCACATGCGCAGCCGGATGTGGCGGTGGATGCGGGGGATGAGCGCCGAATCTTTACGCAGGAACGAGAGTGAAAAGCAGGTGTCGAATCTTTACCCATGATGTTTTAACATGTTGCGCCTTGTATTGTAAAGAAGGGAAACCAGAGTTTCCTTCCCTTATCTGCTTTCAGTGGTCAAGTTTAGAGGTTGAAGCTATGGCTCAACAAATTGAAAAGAGTTGTATCAGTCAAAAATAAGAATTTCCATCTCTATTTAAAATAAGAATTCATGTTTGTTAGCTTATCCCTTGGTACCCGGGTTCGAGCATCAATAATGCATGCTGTGTGACATCTTTAAAAAGATTAAAAAATTGAATATATACTACTCTTGCATCACATCAACATATTTAAAAAAAATTCATGTTTGTTATTTATACTTGACGAGACTCGAACATGTTTGTTAAAGTTTCCTCAATGAAGATTGCTATTTTATTAAATAGTTACCTTGTCTCTAAAGAAGAGAAGCCATGGATGCATAGATGATGTGAGTGCCAAGGATGAAGCTACAACTCTCCAAAGATGAAAAAGGAGTTTATGACCATTCTTCAACTCTCTAAATATTATCTTGATTTGTTTGTTAATTTTGTGTTTTAATGCAATCCAGTTGAGTGAATATCAATATCATCTGCAAACTTATAGAGTTGATGTCACTAATGAATGCATACATCTTTGGCTCATTTAGACAACAATGCTCGTGACATTGGATTAGCGGAGGTAATGTATAATTGGTTTGTTGACATGAAAAAACATCCGATGTTGTTGTGGCAAAAATGGGTAGAAATAACTCTTGCTTTTTGAGAAGCAATGTCGAGGGCTATTACGCAAGCGGAGAGTTTCTCTATGTTCTTGTAGAGCTTGCATAGTTGGTAGATACAAATGAACACAAACATCTCTATGCGCTTGAAGAAAAAGATAATGTTAGAGACTTTAAATAGTCGGAGGTTGCCCTCTACGTCTTTGTAGAGTTTGTGTCATCGGTAGACACAAATGGACGCAGACATCTCTATGTCCTCAGGAGAAAAACATAAAGTCGGTGGTATTAAATGGGGAGGCTATCCTCTACGTCCTTGTAGAGCTTGTGTCATCAGTAGACACAAGCGGACGCAGACATCTCTACGCCCTTGGAAAAAAACATAATGTTAGTGGCATTAAATGGGTGGAGGCTATCCTCTGTGTCCTTGTAGAGCATGTGTCATTTGTAGACTCAAATGGACACAAGCATCTCTATGTCCTCAGGAAAAACACAATGCTAGAGGAACTGAATGGGCGAAGGCTATCCTCTGTGTCCTTGCACAGCATGTGCCATCAGTAGACACAAATGGAGCATTCATCTCTACACCCTCAAGAGAAAAACACAATGCCAAAGGCATTGAATGGGCGGAGGTTGCCGTTTGCTGGAGCAAGCGTCTGCACTTTTACAGATCACGTGTCGCCCATGACATATAAGTGTAGGCATCTCAATGCCCTTAGAGAAAAATACAATGCCGAAGGCATTGAATGTACGGAGGCATCAAATAGCATTTAAAGAATGAGAGCATAAGAATGCATTGTAAAGCATGGAGAAACACAAGTATTTCAAACATTTCATAAATTCATTCGCCCATAAAGCAAATTATAAAACATTTGAGTATTAGGCGAAGGCATCTCGACGCCTCTATAAAAGCATACACAATAATCTATATAAGTAAAACAGAAAACATTAAAGAATGCCTTATGTCTCAACGCCCCTTGAGGTGTAGGATGATAAATTGTTTTGGTAGTAATTATTCGAGAATATAAACATTCATTGACATAGGGGTGGTAGATCTCAACGCCTTTACAAATATGTCACAAGTCATTGAAGCTGAGTGCGAAGCTATGTGCAAATTTCTCTCTACGTCTTTTGGGGCAGAGAAAAGTCTATGCGCTGACCTATCTCTACACTCCCAAGGGTGGAGTATGGTAATTAGTCTAGTCCATCTTAATGCCTATTGGGAGCAGAAGAGCTCGTACAAGTATTCTTAGAAGTTCTAGCTAAGGAGAATGATCATTTCTAAGTTAGAAGTATGGCAGAGGGTCTCCACACCTTTGTTCGTAGTGACAGCTCAAGTAGCTTAGCCTAAAGGTTTTTTTCTATGCAGCCTAACAACTATTCGAACTTACATTATTTTACGGAGTATGCGTGCATGAAGATTCAGGAGTACATGAAACGTAACGTTCCTTTCTGAAAAACTTAAACAAAAGCATTAAATACCTTTGACAGTCACACAAACTTACATCGCTTTTGCGGAGGAAGGTGTCGTTGTCAGGGATTTCAGAGTAAACGATGCGTGATGATTCTCCTTGAAGCAATCAAGCAAAAGCTGCTGATGGTGGAGATGTTTCATGGGCCTTTAGAGTGTGACCTTGATGCCCCCTGAATATGTCGACGGTAGGTTCCATATGTAATCATTCTCACGCCTAAGGAAGCTTCGAATCCACTCAAGGGAGTTTTGAGCTTTTGTCTCGCCCTTACTAATCAGAAAAACGAAGTACGTCGGATGGTTTTGGAGATGAGTTAGTCATTCTGTTATGGATACCTTTGAGGATGTATCTTGACTAATTCTTTTGGTTGATCTCTAAAAGAGAGCTTTGCATGGAGGCTGTAGTATCTCCAGTGTTTATTATCGTCGTTGATCTCATTATCATTGTTGTTTATAGAAATTAGGCGAACTAGAAGTGTCGTTGAAAAAGAATGAAAAGTAACTGTGGCTGATTCTTTTGGTTGAAGGATCTCCATGCCTATTGTTGATACCTGAAAGTAGCAGACACCAAACAATGGAGGTGAAGAGGAGCAAAACGGTAGTTGGTGGCGATTATAGGCGGTTCACCCAGTTAACTAGGGGCAGAGAGCCGCAGACAATATAGAGGATGCAAGAAGAAGAGATGGGAAAGAAAGAGATAGGGATACTTCCCTCTTTGTTTGATATCTTTTCTCTTTTTGGTTGCATGTGTATTTATAGTTCATAGGACTGTTAATGATTGGATAGTGATAACTTATGGACGAGTTAGTTGGGGTAGGCTCAACTTTCAAGTGTTAGGCTTTACATGTTGGTCATGTAGGTGTGATTACTGTAGCTCATGTCATTGTATATTCCCATGATCACTCAAGCCTCTGGATGGGTTGTTGTTATGGGATGGTTCCATAGTCGCCAAATGCAGAGGTACTGAAGGTTATTTATGTAATTTTACAGGGGTAAAAGTTGATAAGTCTAATATTTGTACATTTTTCTCACACACATATATTAGTGTTCTAATCCAACTACAAATTCATGTTTTAGCAAGTATTTGACTTTATTAAAGATTTTGACAGCTAAAAGACAATACATGCTTAGAAGAGAAGTTTTAGCTGGATTTAGATTCTAAGGAGCACTTAACACAAGAAGAAGAATCCTATTTCAAATTGAATTTTTACTTTCATATTATATTTGGAGTAGAATAGATTTTAAATTAAATCTTATTGTAATTCCTTCTCTTAGTTGATGTAAATAACTTCTACTGTAAATAGGGTCATGAGGAGAAGAAAAATCATTCATCCCCACAATTCCTTATTCTTCTCTTCATTATCACATACCCCTCTATGAGTAGCTAAACTTTTTCTAATTAAGGTATGATTCAAGGTTATTAATACAAGTTTTTGGTGAGATTTTCTTGTTCTTCACATCTTTATCTATTAATTATTTTTATATCTTTCGAGCTTATTCAATACGTATATATCGATTTATAAGTTTTGCATGCTTTTCTTCGGTCTATTCATCTTTATCAACAACTAATCAAGACATTCTTGGTGTAAGTGGTAAGTAACATGGGCAACAAATTTTGAAGGTATAAATTCATATTCTTCCTAAGTTAACGGATTACTGCTTTGATAGTTTTGTGCATTGGGTCTCTTGAATCATTAAAGTTATTTGATAGGTTTTAATTATTACGTGCAGTTCTCTAAAGGTTTTAATCTTGATAATAAGGGTAGTAATCATTCATGCAATTCTTAGTAATTATCTACTAATTAAGAGAGATTAAGTTATACATATAATCAAGCTATTTGAGATTAATGTAGGTTTATTTTTTGACAAGATCGATGAAGTAGGTCTTGAATTAAGACACCGAGATGAACCTGACTACAATTCATCTCTATATTAAATTCCTCTTTATTTTTAATTGCTTTCTTTCATTAGTTTTTTTAATTCAATCACAATACAAATCCTCATTTTTACTTTAATTGCTTGTTTTATATAAACTTAATCTCTGCGGATTCGATCTTGCTTATGACTACTACAAATTTTAGTTCGAGCATATATATTTTTTTGACAGCTTCAACAACCACTATCAAAGGTACTGGGTATAACACTGCTCAACCTCCTAAAATTAATAATACCTGAGTTGTTTATTTCCATTAAATCAGATCCACAAATCATTAAAAGTGCAACGCCCAATATTCTCACAACTTCCATACATGCATTTGTCAACCTTCAGCTTTTGGGATCACCTTCTCTAATTTTTAATCAATGAATAAATTTGCATTGCCGAGAAACTATAATAATTTTTTAGAATCAGAATCTAAATGCTCTCTAAAACAGTACGACATGACCCAAACCAAACATTGTAGAGAAGAACACTCCCTTAATTTGTCCATCCATCCCTACCATAGTCCAAGCTGTGTGCAATTCCTTGTTCGTTTCTCTCTCTAATTTACAATTTCGCATATTTATCAGATGCTTCACTGGAACCTGACAAGCTAGAACAGCAACAAGTTTGCCCTTTTCGAAAACCACCAAAGCTTTTGATAGCAGAACACAAGAAATTAAAACAGGACCATATATGTAATAGAAATCCATGATAGGACCTAGGATGCATCGAGTGCTCAAGAAGAAAGACCAAACACAAAGGGGTGTTTCTTTTCTTCATTGTACTGAAAATTAATATAACAAAGCTCTCTTCGGTTTATTCTCTACATGCCGGGGAACTGTCTTGGAAAAGACCGCCAAGGAATTGCTATAAAATATATCAATGGCTGTCACTGTGTCCAAACTTTCCCCACCTAGGATTGAGAAAATAAGCAAGCAATGGCTACTTTCTCTTGTCCGGTGGTCTCCTTTGCCATGAAATGTTCTTATGGTTCGAGTTCGAATGGTAACCATGGAGATTATAGAGTCGATATCAGCGTTAATGGGAGTGCTTCTACTAGGCCCGTTAAGCATCATGCATTAGTGAATGAAATTGCTTTAAAAAGTCCCACATCATTAGCTAATATCCAATTCCTCGAAAACAGCAATGAGAAGATTCGGCAGAGGATTCCGACGAAGAAGCTGCTGGTCGATCCTTACCGTCGAGGGCTCATCGTTGAAAGGGGAGTTGGGTATAGGCAGACGGTTGTGGTACGCTCTTATGAAGTTGGCGCTGATAAAGCAGCTTCATTGGAAAGCCTCCTTAACCTTTTCCAGGTGATAAATAAATTAAAGCTGTTTGGATCCGATGATAACGTTTTGTTGTAATAGCCGATCACTTGGTAATTATTCAGACGTAGTGTTTTCTTTACGTAGGAAACGGCATTGAATCATGTCTGGATGTCTGGACTTCTAGGCAATGGATTTGGTGCCACACATGGAATGGTGAGGAACTATCTCATTTGGGTTGTCTCAAGAATGCACGTCCAAGTCGATCGCTACCCCATCTGGTCAGCCTTTCTCATCCATCATAAAATCGAACGCACTCGGACTTTTAGATAGTCATTTCTGATGATTTTATCGGATGCGGTGCAGGGGAGAGGTAATCGAACTCGACACATGGGTCGGAGCATCAGGGAAGAATGGGATGAGGCGAGACTGGATAATCAGGAGCCAAGCCACAGGCATCACTTATGCTCGTGCCACTAGGTATTTCTTGTATATACATTTGCATGCAAAAGCACAAGTTAATTAACTAATTAAAACAATTGGAACAGCACATGGGTAATGATGAACCAGCAAACAAGACGACTCTCAAAGATGCCGGATGAAGTGAGAGGTGAAATCTCTCCGTGGTTCATTGAAAAACAAGCAATCAAAGAAGCAGTGCCTGAGAAGATTGTCAAGTTGGATGATAAAGCAAAATACGTCCACTCTGATTTAAAGGTACATTTTTCACTTACAATAAACATAATGTGCTTCAAACAGCTCATGGAATTTACACTAAATATCATGTTGTAGCCAAAGAGGAGTGATTTGGACATGAACCATCATGTAAATAATGTCAAATATGTGAACTGGATGCTTGACACAATCCCGGACAAATATTTGGAGTCCAATCAGCTGTCGAGTATTATTCTAGAATATAGGAGAGAATGTGGGAGTTCGGATTCAGTTCAATCGCTTTGCCAACCGGATGAAGCTGAGATTTCCGTCATGAATGGACGTCCCCTGGATATGATATACGGATATACTCATCTTCTTCGAACCAAAGGGGAGACTCGGAATGAAGAGATGGTAAGAGGAAGGACTAGATGGAAGCCAAAGATTTGATATATGTGTGTGATTGACAAGTACAAGAAGATAATAATAATATCACTTAAAGATGGAATGAAGAAGGAAATAATTAAGCAAAGGCTTAACTTTGGCTTTGGCTCAATGGTCGTTGGGGACGGAAAACTAAATGGAGACCGTCCGGAGCCGACTGCCAAGAAACGGAAACCCGAGCGGGCTTGTAAGCCCCGGCGAACAACGTACAAGAATGAAATTCAATAATTACTATTATGAGGTGTGTGATCATGTTATGTCGTGTGAAAATCAGATATTTGATCTGCACGAGACATGAAGGCTTGAAGGAGAATGTTTTAACAAAATTTCTGTCAAAATGAAGATTATTAATATACCCATTCGAATCCTATAGATCTAATAACGAAAAATAAAAAAACACAGCATGTAAACATCAAAATCTGACAATTCTGGGAAATTTTTTGGCACATTCGATATTGGTGAAACTTGTGATGCAAGCATTCCTCGGTCACACTATTGAAATATCCTCTGTAACAAGAAAGAATATAATATCTTCGGGACTTGCACTTCAATCTGTGATTCACACTACCTAAGAGACTAACACTAAGAATAAGCCATTTACAATACAATTTTTATGAAGCGATACACCGTATTTACAAACATCAATATAATACCACTAGTGAAATAACAACCAAAGAATAGTACTAGTTTTAATGCATTTCCCGAAATCATCTTCTCTTTTTGCCGTAACTGCGCTGCAGTTTCCAAGACCAAATGAGTATGAATGAGACCAGAACCACTCCGATAGACACCCAGAATATTACCAACCATTTTGGCATCGCCTTCGGATATAAACCTGATGGAACCAGAATTGCAAACGATATGAAAATCATTAGCTTAAAAAACTCAAAAACAATTAAGATAATTCCAACAGGATCTGTTGTATTGGATTTGGGACAGACCGTGTCCGAACTTGATGCCAATGAGAAGCTCAACAATGCAAATTGCAAGGGAAAGCCAACAAAATGCTCCAACCTTTTTCACTGGTTTTCTGAAATCATAAATAAATAAATAAAATAACCGAGCAAGAAAATAATTCATTGAGTTGTCAACATTTTCTGGATATATATATATATGCATCCAAAACAAAGAGAGAGAGAAAGGGTACCTGTCTTGGAGGTAAGAGTTGTACTCGCGAATTGTTGGTATTGCTATTAGCCACCACAAGATCAACCTATACACAATCACAGGGTTTCGAGGAGGAATCCACAGACAAAACTTCAGAAAGAATGTATTAAGTTCTACTGTCAGAAAGACAATGCAAAGGCTGAAAACTTGAATAAATCGCATTGGACCAAGCAAAGGGTGCCATTCATCTTTGTCCCACTGTGCCGGAGTAAATTGTCCTAAAGTTCGTTTAACCTGGAAACAGAGAAGAGCATAGTTACAAGGAAAATATGAGAAAGGAACATACTTACAAGAAAAAAGGGACCACATTTCCTCGTCCAAACAGACTAAGGTTTAAAAGTTGCAGCAATTTTCATATTTAAGTAATAACACAGCAAGGAACATACTTTCCCCATGATGTTAGGCTGGCGACTTATACCAACCCACTCGTATGTTTTCCCATCAAAGTACCTAACAGTATGCATTCCAGCCCAAATACCTATGAGCAAAGCAAATATGCTGTCAAGATAGGCCCAAGAATCATTAAACGCATTATTTCCATGAAAGAAATTAATAAAACAGAAAGTGAAAAAGCACAGGCTTGGCACTTGAGATCATGAATACAATAATACAGAAAAGCATACAGCTACTATCTTATGAAGGTCTACAAAAGTGTTCCCGCTCCCACATTTATACTACTATTATATTCAAGCAGTAACTGTTTGATATTAAGTTATGTAGCGCAAACTTGGGTACTAAAATTTCATAAAAATCTAACAAAACAAAAATTAACATATTGAAAATAAGTCAAGTTGTCAATTGCCTCCCTAAGATATTACTATGATTGGGATCCTGTGTTTTCTTGTTCACTTAACTAACTTTTTACTAGGAAAAGAGTAATGTCTTTTCACTTTCACAGATGTGGTTACCATGCATCGATTCTATGATTCTAGCAATGAATCAAAGTGCTGATACATCGTATCCTCATGACCCTATTTACGGATTTGTCGTAGAAGCAAATACAAATTGCATGAAAATCAGCAGAACCAGAAATACCAAATATGATGGCAGCAAAATTCTTCATCATATAACTAAAAACAAATTATGACTAAATAATGGGTCTGGGAAACTCCAGAACCATATGGATTTGAGGAACAATCAAAGCAGAAATAATGATCCCTACCAAGAAATTATTTTACTTTATCATACTATGTATAAACTTTCTAAAAAAACATTTGAATATAAAATGAAACTCAAAATAGAGTATTCCCAAAACCAAGTCAGTCAGCTAAAATATATTATCCAGTTGCTTGCATGCACTTATGTAGCCTACAGCACAAAGATTAACAAAAGAAATAACAAATGCGAAGGGAAGCAAAAATAGCAATGTGGGATCTTACCAAACCAATTACACGTCAAAATATCAAGAATAATGCTGTCCCACCAGCACTCATTAAAGTTTGGTAGCATGTGTCGGAAGGTAAGCTGTATATGCCGCCATCTTAATAGTTAGTTAATTGATGCAAAACAGACAGCTAGGACATGTAAGACTTACCATTTACTATAATACATCTAAATGTGAAATCAGAACAAAATGAAAAGACAATGTGTCCATTCAGAAAACTAACCTCCATCAACTCAAATCCAATTGACAGGACCCAGAGTAGTGGCTGATTGCGGATTAAAATGGCCTTGCCCCACCAACCAAAGATGTGGGCTAATACAAATTCATCAAATAGTGTTTCCTAGAAATAATTTTTCACAAATAACAAAAGTTAGATGTATGAAAAATATAGATATACAATTTGCATCAAGTAACACAGGCTCAATCATGCAACTAAAATAAAGAAAAAAAGAGATGAAAGAAGATAAAATACAGAAGCCAGATTGTGCAAGAAGCTACATACATAAACATTCTTAAACCTGCTTGAGGGATTTTCAGGAATATATATGCGACAATCTGCACCATAGGATCTTTCTGGAAGCTCTGCATAAAGATGCAAACAAAATCAACAAATTTCAAAATAATTAATAATAGCCGAATAAATATGAAACTAGAAGACTTTCAAAAGCAGTACCAACACCAAGGTCGGGATGGAGAAACTTCATGAACTGCCTAGCATCATCACGCTTCTGGAAAACAGAGATGAGAGCAGCCATCACCAATATATTCAACTATGGATGGTAGCTTTTGTGTGTATATGTGTGGGTTAATATATGAAGTATGAACCATTCCAAAGCAATATTGAATTTCAACACTTCATGTACAGATGCATGTTTTTTTCCATGGACGTGTGTGAGCAGAGAGAGATGGAATTTGATATTTGTAAGTAGTGCACCTCGAATTCTATTTTGAAAGGCTGTCTTCTGGTATTCTTAACTGATGACATGTTATCACTTAGTTGTACCAAAAGGAAAAGGAGAGAAAAAAGGGGCAGGTTTTCATAAGGGCAACTAAAAGTTTCCAGGTGCAGTATGGCCAAGAATAGATAGAATCATAGAAAAGATACTATAGATGAATATAAAAATGCACATGTAATATAAATAAATAAGCATAGCAATGGACAAACATATAGATAAAAATGTAAAGCTGAACAAAAAGAAACTAACCTGAAAAAGCAAAAATGTGAGGGCAACAAGATAAACAACAGCCATTCCATGAACTAAACGCCAAATTGCAGGATGTGGCCGAATAAGCACCCTACAAAAAAGTTTAAAATCCCGATGTTTAATCTTCCAGAGAAATAAAACAAGCAAGTCCCCTAACCATACTAAAAATGAAATTCTGGCGATTAAAACACAGATTCAATCACAAAGAAAAAGGAACACAGATTGTATTTTCTCCGGCCAGCATAAAATGTTTCTTCACATAAAGTGATAACACAACCAATTTCCACAGGCATTTGGACTCTTTTAAAAGAGATTTCTCCAAAGATCAAGGTGACTTGCTGGAGAAAAATAATCTAATCATACCAGTAGATAATAAGAATGCACAAGCAAACCGTTAGAGCCACAAACAGTAAGATAATCCAATGGCAAACAGTTAAACATACCAAGTTCAACAGAAGAAATCAAACTAATAACTTACGTAGAAGGAGCTTGCAGCAAGCAATAAGCTAGAAAAACTGCAATCATTGCCCATACACCCCTACAGAAACAGTCATACAAGCAAAAACTTCAAATGAGTTAGCAAGGAAAAAGAAAAGACAGTAAAATGGCATCAGAAATGAATTGGAACCTTTTTACAGATGTTACAAGATCGCCAGACTCACTGCTCTCAGGATCAAGGGCTCCACTCGCCCAACTGGTAGATATATGCAGACAATAAATAAATTAATAAATGGTGATGTAAGAATTGAGAGAATTTTGAACTAAAGAAACACTAAAAAAACAGAATAAGTTTTTTTCTTTTAAATAAAACAAGGAAAATGTTCACTAGAACTTTTCTTGGTTCAGTGGAAAGAAAATTGAGAGGATGGAAATTAAAGGACTAGAAAGATGGGAAATATACATTTTTTCTTTCCATTGGTGTGCTTGGTAGGAAGAATGGAAAAATTGAAAGAAAAAATTTTCTTCCTCTCATTTTGTTTCCTCTCACTTCTCTTTCCTACCAAGCAATTTTAAAATGTGTTTTCTTTCCAATTTTCCCTTCCCTCCTTCCACTTTTCCACTCAACCAAGCAAAACCATAGAAATCTCAATCATAAGAAATTACAGTCACAATAAATGAAAGTAAAATGTATAAATTCACAGGGCTGAATTTAGCCAAATAGATAATGCAAAGAATGTTCGCCAAACAGTACACTAAGTCACTTTTACTATGCAAAATGGGGGGGGGGGGGAATAGAAGCCACTATATTTGAATAATATTTGTTGAATGATAAAGAAACAAAAAATTATGTAGGCCGCCATGAGATTTTTCTAAAATTACTACAAATGCCTCCAACACCATGGGATGCTTTCTAGAAAACATATCTCATCCCTTGCTCAAAACCTTGATTCACTGGACAGTTGGCGACACAATAGCAGCATCAAGAATATCTACAAGGAGAAAAACTAATCGAAACTAAGAAATAACCTTAACAAAGCTTTTACGGAACACGTGTTCATGCAACAGAAACAAGATCCACAATAAGGACCCACAGACAACCATATGGTTGATGACAACCAAAAGATTGACAGTCATTTGTAACAAAAACATGAGTATCAATGCAAAGAAGAGGAAACAACATAAATATGTATGCTAACCTAAGAAAGGGAGAACTGCACAACTTATGGTTGAATTGCAGCTAAGAGGAGGTAAATGTTAAGAAGAGAAGTAGAGAACTCACATAAGAAAGCATGCCCCAACAAATAATAATGAAATAGTACGAGGCTTATATGCCCACGCTGTCCATGGATCTAGTTCGTATATGGAATGTGATACACCAGTATCCCCATTTGCTTGGACAAGATGATCCCTTCTCCTCGCTCTCCTTTGACCGTTAGGTTCCATAGGCTCTCAGTGTTTCAAAAATACACTGCAGAACGAAAATAGACATAAGATTCAGGGAATTGAACATGAGAATTTCAAAATAATAACAATCTTAAAAATAAAGGTAAGATAAAATCTAATCTAAATGAAGTTACACATGCAAAAAGGGATGTACTACATACAAGACTAAAGAAAGAGTTTGGCAACAGCATATATGAAAACAAACTAGAATAAATTCATTAACTAATGTTAACCAAATTTATGGCAGAAAGAGCAGGATAAACTTTAAAAAAGATAAAGAAAGAGATGACAAACTCTTACCATAAGATATAGCACCAAATGAGATACTTTTCTTTCCATCTTTTTTATGGTTAAAAGGAACAAAACTTTGGGAAGGATTTCCGTTAAGTTAGATACCAAGATATAATGCAACATTCAGCAATTACCAAGGATATACGTCTTTCTCTCTCCCTCTCTCTAGAAATATGTAGGGAGTGTTCCCATAAGTAGATATTAAGCTATTTCTTAATGAGAAGGTTTCTTATATATATATATATAAAAACAGTAGTTACCTCCCCATTAATTCATGCAGTTTCAAGGGGAGAGTGTACAGCTACAATGTTAGTCCCATGTCAACCAAAACATTTACATCCTTTTCATGGGTAAAAGGCGCATACATCTCTATTCATACAGATGAAAAATTTATAAAACTGAACTCACGCCATTAGCAATTTGTGTTTTTTCTTTGGTCATCTTAACTTCAGGGGAAGATTTGATAACTAAAAAGCTATAAGCTTTGTGATGGAGACATTGAATTTCCGGAATGACCAAAGACAGGCCACATGTTTGGGCAGGAATGTGCAGAAGACAAGACCAATTAAGTAAAACAAATTGTACACTAGTGTAGCGAAAGATGTAAAACACAACCTTATTAAAGATGAAAGCAAACCAGTAAAGAATCCCTAGAGCTATGGTCCCTACAGCTTGGTCAAGGATTGAAACTCATATGCAACACCAGTTCATATGATGTGACAATCCACTTTCCCACAGAGGAAAGTGATATTCTACATTGTAATCTATCTACCACATAACAAATATCAATATAGTTGGTTTATTAGCCTTATAGTATTCAAAGATAATGGTCATTTTAACCATAGAAAAGAAGAAGAAAAATTATCTAGCAGGAGGAGATAAAAGGATCCAAACTTTAAGGTGCCTCTCCAAAACTTGTTTTGAGAAGAGAATTTACCAAGGACTGTTAACATGGTTATAGTATTTATTTAAAAACAACACTAAATACTCCTCACATGGAATTAAAATAGAAACATTTCTGGATCATTAAGTCATAACCCACAAGAGCAATCTCAAGCTTCGCAAAATCTCTTAAAAACAGAATAATAGTTAGTAACTGGGCATTTATGTCTTGGAAAGCTTGAAATGCAAAAAAAAAAAAAAAAATGAACCCCATAACAAAGCAAACAGCTCCACCTAGAAAATTCTTATGCTTTTAAGTTTTAAAAAGCAAAAGTAAAGCACATTTATAATAACTCTAAGAAAGCATTAATATCATTCAAATCTAACCAGTCTATATTCATAAAAGAACAAATGCAATGGCACCCAGTAAGGATTCCTTACGTACTATACCAGGAAAAACAAAGAAGAACAAAAGCAAATTCCATTCTGATAATGGAAAAGAATAATAATTAATCACTTTCAAAGTACAGAATCAACAAATTCCATGTCGAAAAAATAGAAAACAAAAATACATTCGAACAAAGGTAAACCTTTACTCGCATGCAAATCATAATTAAACTTATAAACCCATTGATCATCAAAAGTTGCTCAACCTTTTCTTCTTAAGAAAAAGGAATAATAACAAAATTAACTAGAGCTACTGTGGGGTTTAACACCAATAAATAATATTTTCAAACTCATGCTTAAACTTTAAACGAAAAAAAATAGTATAGTTCTAGAATAAAAAAAAGAGAGTAACGGATCGTTTATTATTAAGCTGGTCAAGAAAATGAACTGTCGATTAATAAATTTAACCCATAGCTGATAATTTAATTTTTTTTAAGAAACGAAACGAATCTCAAAAAGTTTATTGCATGTAATCAGAACAGCTTTAGAAATAAAAAACAAAACTTTATGTTAAAAAGGAAAAAAACTAATTGAGAGCATTCAATAGAAACAATTATTCACAGAAAAAAAATAAAAGGGGTGTATAATTTTCACATAAAAACTGGAAAATTAGCGGCGTTGATAGAGATTAAGAATTGATACGCAGCAGGTTCAGGTGGAGAGAGGAAAGAGAAGGGTCTAACCGTAGGATGGAAGTGAGCAGAAGATGGGCAGCGGTCCGATCCCTTGGAGTTTTCCGTGTCCCAAGGCTAAGAGGGAAGGTGTTAAAAACAGAGCAAGGGAAACGAAGGAATCAAATCAATATATATAAATATTAGCCTGGAATGAATTCATAAAGGAAGATATGAAACAGTAAGTGTTTGTTATTCATTAATATTATGTACTTCCTATGATTAAAAAAATAATATTATGTACTTCCGATATTTATATTTTTCCAGAGAAAATGTGAATTATAATAATTTTTAATTAGAAAATTAAAACATATCAGATAAGAGAGAAATAGGAAGAGGGAGGTGGATGGTACTTCTTATTCTTCTTCTTTATTCTCTCTCTCTCTGGTCAAAGAGAGATTTGAAGATGGTTTTCGTTAAGGTATGGAAACGATGAGATGAGATGAGATGTGACTGTGAGAGATGATTGAAAAATAAGTGTTTAAATTATTTTATTTTTAATTTTAGGTGTTTAATTTTTTTATTAAAAATAAGTGTTAAAATTTTATACAGTTATAATTTTAGGTGTTTAATAGTTAATTACTTTTCAAAAGAGTTCGTTAACCAATCAAAACTTAACATGTGACATGTTTATTTTATTTTTTTTAAAATAAAAAATTTAAAAAAAAATTATACAATTTATATTTTTTACAAAACAGTCCTCAAATCCCTAAAATTTCTCAAACACCCAAATCGCCGCCACTTTCACCGCCGATTGCCGCCCCTAAGCACACCTCTTTAGTCTCCAAACCTAGTCGGTCATTTCTCCCATCACGACGTCACTGGAAACCACAAACGGCGTAACACCTGAACGTCGAACGCGAAATCGACGTTCGGCTGGCACGACGTTCGACATTTTCGACGATGTCGTGTTGGTTGAAATGATCAAATGGGTCCGACAACCAAAGGAGTGTGCTCAGGGGCGGTGGAATCGGCGGCGATTTGGGGGTTTAAGTTTGAGAAATTTTAAATTTTTTGGACTGTTTTGTAAAAAATAGAAATTTTATGGATTTTCTAAAAATTAAAAAAATGGTTTTTTTTCTTCAATTTTTTTAAATATTGCCACGTGTCAAACATTGATTGGTTAACGATTTTTTAACGTAGTTAACTGTCATGCACCTAAAATTGTAACTGTGTAAACTTTAAGCACCTATTTTTAGCAAAAAATACTCTAAGCGCCTAAATTTCAAAAAATTATAGTTTAGGTACTTATTTTTTTATTTAAGCCTAATTAATTAAGTAATTGGTCAAAATACTTGGTGAGTCCCTTTGTTATTGGCCCATTTCAAATTAGTTTTTCTATTCATTCGTAATAGGTATTATAGAGGTTTATTATGGAGGCGAGGCTATCGATTTAGTTAGTTTTATTCAAAATGTCAAAGGGGTAAGTTACATTTTAAATCATTAAACTTAACATCTACTTTCATTTACATCACAAACCTTTAATTTAATCAAATTACATCATTAAACTTTTTTTGAATTGATCATTAAACTTTTATTATTAATAAATTAAGTCGTTTACATTAATATCGTTAACTAATTCTAACGGGGAAAATTGAAATTGATACTTTTACTTAATATATTTTTTACATATCATCATCAAATAATGTTTAATTAATTATTTTAATAATTTTCTGTAAGAATTTTCGAAAACATTTTCACTTAAATAATTTAACAATAACTAAATTTTTTAGAAATCATAACAAAAATATTTAATTTTCCAATTAAACATTATTTATTGATGATATGAGAAAAATATGTTAAATAAAAGTGTCAAATTAAAATAAAATTATTACAATTATTTAATGGTTTTAATATAAGTAACTTAATTTATAAATAAAAAAGTTGAATGATATAATTTGATTAAATTAGAAATTTGTGATATAAATGAATGTAGATACCAAGTTTAGTGATCTAAGGTATAAATCACCCAAATGCTTGAATATTGTATGTTATTTAAATGACCTAAATTTTCATTCTGCTATATCAACACAATAAAAGCTTTATTAATATTTAAGATATGGGTTTAATACCCATTATGATCAAAATTTCCCTCCTCTCTTTAGGTGGGGATGACAATTTAATTCGCTCCGACCCGATTCAAAGAAAAATTCGATTGGAAAAAAAATTGAATCTAAAAAAAGGGTCTGAGTCCTAATAGGAGACAATCGGATATGGATATTGTAATGATCTGATCCGAATTTAATCCGAGCCCATGTCCAATCCGAATCAGACCCGAGTCCTATCCATATCCGAGTTTAAAATTTTCAACAAAATAAAAACATTTATGACTTTTAATTTTTTAAAACAAAATATCATTTGTAAAATTTACATTAAAATAATAAGACAACATATATAAAATTGAGATAATAAAAATATAAATGTATTAACATAAATATATATTAAGTAACTTATAATAATGGTAAAAACAAAATTAACTTACATATATATATATATATATATATATATATATATCCATATTAAAAGTAATAATAAAAATATAAATGTATTAAAAATGAAAGTTAAATGATAACAATAATATTTACTATGATTAATATCTATGAACTAAAATGAATACAATGTAATATATTTATGTATATCATATGCAATTATGCATATATATATATATATATATATATATATATATATATATATGAAAAAAAACATAAGATAAAATCATAAACAAAAAAATACAATGGAAAAATAAATAAATGTAAATATCAACGAATTACCGAAAATTAATGAAATTAGTGAATAAAATAGTAAATGATGTGAAATTGCAAGATAAAGTTAAGATATGTTAGGCTAAAATTATGAATTAAAATAGTAAGCAAATTAAAAACGTAAATAATAAACACAAAAATTTAAATGTAGTTAACAAACAAGAGACAAAAATGAATAAATACAAAATTAAATGTCATAAATTAAAAATGCAAACAATTAAATACACAAAATTATAGACTGCTTTGCATTAAAATAAAAATATTAGAAGGCCGAAACACAATATAGCCTAAAGACACTAACATCCGCGGATCTACCCATCGAATTCGGGTCAACACAATGGATGACATATTCATTCGAATCCGAAAACAATCCGATCCAAATCCGGTTAAAAAATCAAAATCTAAATCCTAAAAAAAATATTTGAGTCAAACTTAGACTTGGACTCTATACAGTTCGATCCATTTCCATCCTTATCCTTAGGCAGGAGCTATTATAAAAATAAAGAGGCCGTTTAAATTGTAACTCATTAATACCATAACATGATAAATGTTTTACAATTAAATTTAAACATAAATTTGAAAAGCTAGACTCGAATAAATAAATAAAAATTTAAACCATAAAATAAGATTTGTCAACTCGAATAATTCAAAAAGGTTTGACTCAATTAGATCAAATGTGGATCCCCAATTTAAAATGGATATTTCCTAAACTACTGTTTCAAATGTGGTGGTGGGCGGAGGAGACGGAATCTAATTAAGGTTTGGAATATTAACTACTTTTATGCTCTCCTTTTTGTTTTCCTTTACCAAGAATTTTTCTATCGTTTTCCCTAGAATATCTTCCTTTATTTTTAATTAATGATTATTATGTTTACGAATTAAATTTTAATTTGATTAATAATATTATTATAACATCCAAAATATATAGATTCAACTGTTTTAATTACTTAAAAAACTGTTTCACATAATATCTTATAACTTAAGATTTAAAGAGTTTTGAATCCCATAAAAAAACTGACGATGTTCATCTTATAAAACACGAGTTTAAATCGCTTTTGTCTACAAGGTGTATGCGCATCGTCAAAAGGTTAAAAATATCTATGAACATATACTACCTTATAATCATCTTTAGACTATTAAACAATATCTTGATATATATATATATATATATATATATATATATATAATATTTATATAAATTGTATATTTCTATCTTCCCAGTTAAGTCTAAGAATTCAAACGCTAAGATTATTATTGTTGTTGTTGTTGTTGTACACTATACATGTAAAATTATTTACACAACTTTCAGGTACGGAGCCAAGATTGGAAGTGTATAAAAAATATATAGTTAAAAGGTAAAAAAAATTGTTGATTGGGAGCAAGAGCCCCTCTCACTTATAGCCTAAGTCCTCGGTGACAACACCTTTTTAAAATCTAAAATTTAAATCTCTAACTCTAAAATCTTAAAACATAATTCGTAAACTCTAAATTCTAAGCTCTAATCGTAAATTAGAAAGTTTAAACAGTTTGTGTATCAAATTTATTATTATTATTATTATTATTATTATTATTATTATTATGGAATAATCTTAAGATGATTACAATGTAGTATCAATCCATACATATTCTTCACTCTTTAGCAATGCACATACGTTTTACAGACAAAACGATTTAAACTCATTTTCTTAAAATGAATATCATCTGTTTTTTCGATGAGATTATTTATCTGCTGTTAAGAATTGAAAAAAAGATTTACCACCATACGGTGGTTCAATTATTAGCTATTTCATGCACTTCCGGCAATGGTTGTCATATGTATAAATTATTGAGAATTCTATAATTATATCAATAATTAATCAACACTATATATCATAATGAAACAAGCTTTGATTCTATACAATTGATACCTTATTTTTGTTCTAAATAATAGTTATGTCGTGCACATAATTCAATTGATCGCATAAATTTCAAATAATTATCAAGATAAACTTTTTTAATATATTATGTTAACTTTTCAATCTCCTTGATTTATTAAAAATTTATTTCTTATTATTAAATATTAGAAAAAAAGACTTGTGTTTGGTCGTCGCCGGCAACACCAATCTTAGTATTGTCGTTGGTTGCCAACCGCAGTAAGCTTTCTTTTCCTTTGTTAATTTGTATTACATTATATATATGTTTTTTATCTAGTTTTTATTGAGAATAACCATGCCTTTGTGACACACTTTTTTTTATTTGTAACATGTATTTCTCTACTTTTGACACATTTTTTTATCTTTATTGTCGGTGGTTTGACCATTTTTTTATTTTTTCGGGACTAGATTTAACATCGTCTCGACCGATCAAGATGTCGCTTATTTGGTTATTTTACTGATCTTCCCTGCTCTGGAGACTTGAATTGGATTGGATACGCGATTTGTATTTGTGGATGGTTTTCTCACAACGATCGGCTCTGATTTGGGGTTGTTGGTGGTCTTTCTATAGTTTGATCCCCTTTTGTGGTTTGTTTGTCGATGTAGTCAAGTCTGTTCGTATCTATCTTTTGTTCGAGTTAATTGAGTTTTTAACCTTTTCATTCTATGGTCCTTGTATAATCTAAAGTGACTAGCTTCTTATGTTATTGGTTATAAAAAATGTCCAAATGTATGTGTTTAGTTTACTATATGATTGTCATTGTAATTTGAATATATTATTTTTTTAATAAAAAATTTGTGGCTTCTATAAAAAAATATTAAAAAAAGCAAAAAAAATTGCTCCGCGTCAATTACAAGAAGTTCGAGTAGTTTTCATAGTTCTTCTCCTATGTTGCTTTTTTAACGCCGACGGTGATCTTGGGTTGTTTTGCTGGTTTTGTATATAAATGAAATTTGTCATTATTTATGAATGTTTTATTTTAAAGTTTTTTTTCTCTCTTTATTTTGCTTTGAAATATTCATATTACATTTGCTTTTATGGTTGTCTTTTTGTCTGTTTTTGTGATAGTTCTTTTGTCTGCTTTTATAACAGTTCTAGTTTGTCTTTGTGACAGTTGTCTGTCTTATGACAATTCAAATTTCGGGCGACAAGTATCATTGAGCGTTTTTATCAGCGAAGGATGACAATATGTTTATACTTATTATTCCCTATTGTGGTTTTGTCGATATTCCAAGAATAAATAGCAGAATAATTTACTTTCTTCATAGAACATTATTTTAAAGTAGTTGATTGTTAGATTTTATTTAGAAGATTATTCAACTTTTTTTGAAAGTGATAGTTTTTTTATGTCTTTCATACCCTTTGAATTTTATTATATATTTTTTCGCATTGAATTTTAAATGTTTGCGGTGTGATTCTTTTATAATCCTTTTTCACTTTGAATATAATCCAGTATACATCTCTTGTTAAAAGAAATTCATTTCTTACTAATCAAATACATGAATAAAGCATTTGATTAAATTTAATATTATGAGTTAGTTAATTTAATTCAATTGAGAATATTGAAAACAAAATTTAAATATGTTGTAATTAGGGTGATAATGAGCCTGACCGGCTCGCAAGCTACTCGGGTTCGGCTCGGTCAAAGCTCGGCTCAGGACCTTAACAAGACGAGCCGAGCCGACTCAAGCTTGGCTCAAAAAACTCGTAAACAGACTCGAAATAATTATATATATTTATATAATATTATATATATTCCATATACATTTATATGTTTAGTGTTGTCAACTTGTTATCATGGTTAAATACTTTAAATCTCCTTCTCCATGTGGACTTGTATAATTTAGAAAATGTACTATGGTTACTTACGAGCTTCAAAAATAAATATTATCTTTTCCCAAACAGGTTTTCACATGTTATTTTTTAAAACTTCAAAAAATATTTAAAAGCAATTTGAGAAAAGCAACAAGCTGAGCTCGAGCCTAAAATTTCGAGCTCAACGAGCCTCGAGCCCGAGCCAAGCCCAGTAATACTATTTCTGCTTGGGCTCGGCTCGTTATCACCCTTAATTGCAATGATCATGAAATAAATGGATATTAATGTCTTTTTAATTTTTTATAATTACCTTTTCAAACATTTACAAAATTTATCCATTTTTATTAAAGGGTAAGTTGCATCAAATATCATCAAACTTTTAGGCGTGTATCAATTATAGCACTAAACTAAAAATCTATTTTATATTAACATCGAACTTTAGATTAAACTTCAATATTACCATTGAGCCGTTAACATCCAAAAGGCCGTTAAATTCAAAAACGATGTTGTTTAGATGTGGCTACATTAATGCCCAAAACGATATCGTTTTAGAGGAAAAAAATACATGCCTTTAGGGACATGAACTTAGGTATTTTGGATGGAAGTGTAAAATCTAATCAGCAAATCAAAGCAAACCAAACTAAAAAGATATTATTCTATTGACAAAAATAATATTTAGGGTAAACTGTGTACATATTTTATAAAACTTTGAAAAAATTTGAACGGTTTAAATATATTAAAACATATTATTTTGAATTGAATACAAGATTTCTTTAAAAACATATTTTAAAATACTTATAAAAATAAAGTAAAAAAATATTAAGTTTTAAAAATGGATTCATGAGAATATCTTTAAAATATTTTAAAATTATATTTTTACTTTTTTAATAATATTTAAAATATTTTTTACATTATTTAAATTAGTGTTATATAGAAAAATAAATATTTTATTATTTTTTTATAAATAAAAGGATTACTAATATGTGCCTCATTAAAAAAATTCATAAATTTAGATGAAGGAAAAGAGTACACATAACAATAATAAAGAGAACATCGAAGTCAACTTACAAGGAAGCAACTAACAATCACAATACCAAACATAAACACAAAACAAAGCCTTAACTCGGATCTCGGGACTCATGTCATCCAGTAAAAGTCGAACCATATCTTCCGGTGGTTAAAGAAATTGATGGCAAATCGTATCATCAAAAGTCGCACGTGTAGCCATCTTGTCCGCAACTCGGTTCCCTTCACGAAACACATGATCCAATTGAACCACCCATGGCCACTCCATCATAGCCACAATATGAGGTACAAGCGTGATTGGGGAAGGCCCACCCCTATACATCCAAATACAAGAAAGTGCCTCTATAAAATTCGACTCCATAATTAAGTGGGATATATCGATCGACCATGCTGCTAAAAGGCCCTAAAAATATCCCACAATTCTGCTTCAATAACTGAGCATAGCCCGATATGGTGTGAAAAACCAATCAATCATTTACCTTCAGCATTGCGTATTACACCGTCGTAGGACACGACACCTGTGGTCCGACACCATGCACCATCCCCATTCAGTTTACACCACCCAAATGGAGGCTTACACCAATGGCCAATGCCCTGCACTGCCTAGCCCCGGTTGTAAGACACTAACCCTGAACCCGCAACACACTTCTGTTGCATACATATACTCACTACAAGAACCGAATCACGCCCAACCTCATGCTCGTTAAATATAAGATAATTCCAACATCGCCATAGGTTCCAAATCAATGATCCAAAGAGAACATCCCAATTAACATTATTCATAGTAAAGGCCCCATGATTAGTTAGATTAACAAATATCCACTCCTTAGTACTTAAGCCAAAAAATTAATCCACCTTATCGAGTTTAATCAAATTCTTCAACAACATATATGTACCTGAACAAAATCGTAACACGTGATCAATGCCTCCTTGGTCTCCCCACACACAATACAACTACTATCTGTGGCGATGTGATGACATACTATTTCCTTATTTGTTAACACTCGCCCATGACAAACCAACCAAAGGAACATTCGAACCCGAGGTAATCCTTGAAATCTACCAACAACCCTTTAGATCGGTTCAGTGGGACCAAAATGCATGCCCACACGAACCCCATACGTCGACCGTACTTGGAACTACATGTTCGCACTCGGCAACCAACTCAAGTCATCAAGGAAAAACGGCAACGAAGGGGCCTTAACTGCATCAACACACTGCATCGTTTCACGTGATAATAGATGGCCAAACTCCATCCACTTCCAATTCCCTGTCTCATCCACCATATCAGCCACCCAAGCATCCATATTAGTCACAACCATCTCCAGCAAAAGATTCGATACAAGAGGACCAATGCCATGGAGCCACGGATTCCGCCAAAACTAGACACTCTGACCATTACAAATATTCCAGCCAATATTAATACGAAGATCCTCCCAAACCATGCATACACCATGCCATAAACGAGAACAACTAGGCTGCAACGCAGGGCCTTCGAAGTTGTTATCCCACTTATACTTCTCCCGCAATAATCGCACCCACATATGATCCCGATTTGTTAACATCTGAAACGTAATCTTCATAAAGAACGCTTCATTCTGAACATGTAAACATTAAAAATTGACACCCCCTTCATCTAGAGGTTTACACAAGTCGTCCCAGTGTAGAAGATGGATCCCACTCCTGTCTAAAGTATGTCCCAAATGAAATTGTAGAACTAATGTTTTGATATAATAATTGAAAAATGTTTTGGGCTGATTTAAAAAGTATTTAAAACAATTTCCAATGTCCAAATAACTTGAAACTATGTTTAAGGACATTTTCAAAGGGTTTTACATATTTTCAAAGGCCAAACTACACAAAACCGTTCAGGCGTTTCGAAACACCTTAGGGCGTTTCGATACGGGGGATTCTAGTAGCAAAAACGTTTCGATACGAGTATCGAAACGGGCTTTCCCTGGATGAGATTTTTTAGTAGCGTTTCGAAACGGGATATGCCGTTTCGATACGCCTACGTGGCTTCGACCACAACGGTCATAAACCCCAGCGGCTATTTCCCAACTAACATTTAAATGCAGGTCGTTTCGATACAAGACTAGGCGTTTCGATACGTGTTCCGAAACGGCCAAGGGCGTTCCTTAAATCCTCTACCTCAGTAAATCCAAAGGCACCACTAATGTGATTACACAAAGCAGTCTCCACATTCTGAGAAAAATGGATAGTCGTTTTCGCAATGTTAACCTTAAGACCAGAAGCATTGCAGAAATCACCCAGGATGCTACGAATCACATCCAACTGATCCAATGATACTTCAGCAAAAAGGATCATGTCATTGGCAAAAAATAAATGAGAAACACCCACTCCAGAACGAGATAAATGGCCTCCACATCCCGCTCTGTACTTCCAATTGAATAGCTTGACTGAGTCGTTCCATGCACAAAACAAATAAATAAGGAGAAATTAGATCCTCTTGTCTTATTCCCCGTGTTGGTGTGAAAGAACTAGTCAAAAAATCATTCCAAATAACCTGAGATGTCACAGACGACAGACAATCCACAATAAGATGACGAAGAGAATTCGAAATACCAACTTCCCGCAAAGTGTCATCGATAAAAGCCCACTCGAGACGATCATACACCTTTTCCAAATCTATTTTGATAGCCATCCAACATGTTCTCCCTTTTTTTTGGTGCATAGAATGGATAACCTCCTGCACAATAATAATGTTATTCGAGATTGACCTACCCATTATAAAACTTGTCTGTGAACTAGAGATACATTCTGACAAATATGTAGTCACCGCCTTGTAAAAAAACAGAACACAAACTAATTGGCCAAAACGGGCTTATCAAATTCGGTCTTGGCACCTTAGGAATAAGCACAGTAAAGGTGCGGTTTAAGGCTAACAACAATTCGCCATTAACAAAAATATCCGAGATGAATTTGCAAACGCTCCCGCCAAAAAGATCACAATTTCTTTGGTAAAATAAAGTATGAACCATGTCAATTCCTGGGGCTTTTAACGCCCCCATGCCAAAGAAAAAACTTTTGATATCTTCACTCGTCACCTCACAACAAAGGTCCTCCAATACTTGATGGTGCATAGTTGGGAATAGACCTCTAATCTCATACGAGTCAAGGTTCATGCTACTAGAAGCAATAAAAGACTCAAAATAGCTCACTGCCATATCCATCAAAGCTTCCTGATCCGTACACCATTCACCCTCATCATTCAATAAACCCAATACTTTATTTTCTCTCCTTCGTGGCATGGTAGAAGCATGAAAAAATCTTGTATTTCAATCACCAGAAGAAACCCATAGAATTACAAATGAGGAAAATAAATTGTGAGCTGGTGGCACTTCTCATGCTTGCTAAGGCACTTTTTATGCATGCATGGCTAGAGTGTTCTCGAGGCTCTTGGCAACCAAAGTGATCTTCATGGCTTCTTCATTTGGCAAAACGCATCCTTAAAATGAGAAATTGCTTCGTGGAATGATTTGAGATGATAACTTTCAGTGTCCTTCGTGGATGGCTCTATTGTTGCTACTCCAGTGTTGCTCTTGCAAAACAATTCAAAGACTTCTAACGTCAGCATTCTGGGGGTCGAAACATTTTCAAGGTTACACCTCGTATACATGTAATATAAACTTTCGGCGAGCGCAGTATGCTAGGTGCTCCCATTACGACCATCGTAGCGATGCCATGTGGTGGTTGGATGGGCTTGCGGGTTCCCTTGGTGTGACGTAGCTTCTTCGAGATGGTGCTAAGCCTTCATCGATATAAAATATTCATCAGGAGATTTGTTGAGAAATTCCTATATCCTTGCCCTTCTGTTGTGACCCTCAGATGTGAGTGGCGAGAAATCGATATCTCATCTTCACTGCTTCCTTTTGGGTGAGTTCCCAAATGGAAATATTGCATGTAAATTGTGGTGTCCTTGACGTCTATCGTTGCTGTCAATTTTGTGACTGGTGTCCTTGGTTACAAAAGCTAGGCGTGTTTGGAGTATCACTGAAAAAGGTATCGTGACAGACTATCTTGGTCAGGAAGATCTCCACGCTTATCGTTGTAGAGTGTCCAGAAGTTCTATATTTTATGCACATTCATGCCCTTATTATTGTTGTTATAAATCTTAGTTAGGCATAATTAGCTGCATGTCATGCATTATAACAGTATTTCTTCTTTTACCATACTTTTATTGAATAAAGAAAAGATATTGTTTAAGTTAGTTTTCTATTTCAGGTGCTGGTTGCTGATCAGAGGAAGAGAGGACATGAAAACAGGGAGCAGAAGGAGCTGTACTAAAGTAGTTCCAGTTGTCGCCAAAGACGCTGCCGCTGTAGAATGTCGCCGCCAAGAACGCTGCCGCCGTAGAATGCCGCCCAGACGGCAATACATTGACATAGTCCAGATGAGTCTCGTTTGATAAAGGATATTTTTCTGAGTCCATTGAGCCCAATCTTGCATTATTCTGACGCCTTGAGCGGTGTATAGAGCTGATTGAAGATCAATAAGCAAGGTGGCTTATACTTACTTGCTGAACAAGTAATCATCCAAAGGAGTCCATATTTAAGTCACAATTGAATGAAGCATTAAATATTAAAGCTATTTTATCATCAATGAAGACTTCTACTTCTAGGAGGACTTAACCTTAGGCCAAGCCCTGTATATACCCATGTATGTGAGGGTATGAGGGCATAGAGATCGATAGAGATAGAGAGAGGGAGTCATCTATATTCTAAACTCTTTAGGGTTTAGGTTTTTGCTTGTAAAGTAGTTGTGAGAAACGATTGTATTAGGTTAAGTTGTTTTGCAATAAATATTCCAAGTTTGCTTAATCCATTGCTCTTCATTCTTTCAATTATTCTACACCAGTCAGTTGAGAGAATCCATTTGTCGGGCACGAAAGTGCAAGGCTCACAAAAGGGTTAAGTACAATCACAACGTGCTGAGACGTGACTAACTTGGTTCCACACCAGTCCACAAGTTTCAGCGGCTAAAATGGATTACCAACTGAGATGACTAGCCTGTGTTGGGTTGACGCTGAGATTGCTAGGTATTGCCTACGTCACGTTAGCTCTCGAGCATCCTAACCTAGAAACAGGAGGGATCACTATCGACTATCCTACCGAACTTCTAGTATCTGCCAGACTTGCCGTCAGGACTTCTTTCCATTCCACCTACCGAGACAGTACACTTCTGCAGTGGTAGTGACCTGTTGCGGCCGCGTGACAGGGTCGTAGCTGCCGCACGCCATACCCGCCGAGGCAGCATATCGTGGCAGCGCAATCCAACCTTAACCTATGCAATGCAGTCTACACACTACTGAGCAGCAATTACCTGGCTCATTCTATCACTCTAATCTCCCCTACTTTAATTATATGTGTTTTTAGTTTTATTCCTTTAACCAAACTTGAAATTAATTGTGCATTTAAATTTCTTGTGCAGATACACACTCGAAGAAACTATTCCAATCCTCGTGGGATTCGAAATCTTATATACTATAACTTGGCAGTAGTGTGCACTTGCGCTCTCACAAAAAGGGAACACCTACATGCCCTACAAGTTTTTGGCGCCGTTGCCGGGGATTGGCAATAGCGACTTCGTTTTGTTTTCTGCACTCTTTATTTAATTGCATTTAAATTTCAGGTTTTTAATTTTTTTTCTTTTGTATATAAAAAATGCAAGTACGCTACAAGTCCAAGGGCATCACAATGTCGAGGAAAACTATACGGGAGCTGATGTTTGAACATGAACAGCAGATGCTGCAACAGCAGTTGCTACCGTTGCAGCAGACAAGACAACAAACACCGCTGCCGCAACAACAAAATTTTTCATGGTATGATCAAAATTGTCAAAAAAAATTTTACCATAACAATTTTGCTGCAGAAACAAACATGCTAGGGCAAGGTGGTCAGCTTCAAGAGCAATCAAGAGAAACCACTCGAGAGTTGATGTTGGACAATTCTTGCAATCTATGTGAGGGAAATCATGTGTTCGAAAATTGCCCCTTACTTTTCGGAGAAGACATGGACGAACCAAAATAGGACCAAGAGCAGATGCCGCATCCGTAGCAAAAAGGACTGCAAAATCTGCCGCCGCAACAGAATTTCTTATGGTACGATCAACAACCTCAAATTTTTTTTACTATGATAATTTTGCCGCTGCAGCAGTACACAAGCCCTAGCAATGCAGTCCTCCTCAATAGCAATCAAATTCCTTAGAAGACACGTTTCAAGCTTTCCTCACGCTCAATCAAGACGTGTCAACCTTTATGGAGGAAAAACTCGCAAGGATGGATGCACTTTTGAGCAACTTTGTCCTAATAAATGTCGTGGATGAACATAAAACCCCTGTCGCGGAACCCATAGATCACCGGCAATTGAGACATGGGGATACTGATATCCCAAGGGAAGAGGATGCAAGAGACTACCCCACACATGATGAACCCATGCAAGAAATTGACCAAGCAGGAATTGTAACCCCCTCGTCCCGGTCTGGCCGGATGACCGGTCCGAGTGGGCCACATGGGGAAAACCGAGTGAAACCCGTTAAGGTTCCCCCTCGGTTAGCAACCCTATATTTTTTTCTTTTTATTTTAATCTTGTCTAGAGGAATATTAAGTCCTAAGTGATTCACAACAGCGGAAGATATCCAAAAAGATCACATTCGAACCCCGACCATACACACACTTAGCCCATTTTAAGCTTACAAGGCAGACCGTATCGGTACCCTAACTAGGGGTATCGATACGTCCTGACCAGGTTAACCCAACAGTCAACTCGAAGAAGACCGTATCGATACAGCCCTTGAGCGTATCGATACGCCCTCTTCAGTCAACATCTCGTGGTCAACGAGATAAACCAGTACCGATACTCCCCAACACAGTATCGATACGCCAAAAACTCCCCAATTTCTCAGAATTCCAGTGACCAAAAACCGTATCGATACACCCCCGTGTGTCGATACGCCCAGCCAAAACTGAGCTCTGCAGGCAAGACCGTATCGATACGGCCCTTAGGCGTACCGATACGCCCTGCTCTGCAACTCCACCATTTTCAACTTGGTGACCCCAAGCCCGACACTAGATACATTTTTAGTCTCGCCTATACACATACAAACATACATGCATCAAAATTTCAACCGGGACTTAGCTTACAAGGCATCAAATCTAACAAGGATTATACAAATCAAATAGTCCATGCAATTTCACCAAGAGAGCACACTTAACACACAAAAGGCCCCATACACAAGATAGTCAAGCATCAGGCATACATAGGCCAACAACGTACATGTTTAGGCATATTCAATAAGCAACATAACAAGCATAAACCACAATCCATGAAGCAAAAGCATAACACAACCACATGATTAACATGCTCAACACAAATTTCCTAAGGAGTTTAACCCCAACTCCTAAAACTCTATACCCCATTGTCTAGGCATTATTACAAAATGCAAACCATACTTGAACTAGCTTGAGAACTCCAAAAGCTCCTCCCTCGTCCGCTTGCCTCCCGAACTCTAACGATCTGCACGTTGGAAACAAAAAGAGCATAAGCCAACTAGCTTAGTGAGAGAGGCTCTACAATTCACAACATGCAGTTTTTCAAAACACGATTTATATGCAAGAAGGCAATGGATGCACAAGGGTCAATCTCAACAACAACACATGGTTTGCATAAGCACAACCATCATACACATACGGTGGGACTACACATCACCGTTTCGACTAGTGGATTTCCAATGGGACTACACATCAAAGTACTACCCTACTAGTCACTACCGGTGGGACTACACATCACCGTAGTTTAGACCACCATCACGTGAGGCACGAACTCAACTTGACTACACAATTAACAACTCAAAATGCACTTAATGATCATGACATATAAGCATTCAACATATCACAACAACATGGGAGTAGAGAGGCTTACACACGGGTTTAGGTGACCCCTCAAGATCCCACCCAAACCCCAAAAAGAGTCCATATCGAGCACAATGCAAAATCGATGATTCTACTCACTGTTGCTACCCAAGAGAAGATCGAAGACCAAGCTCAAGACTCCGAAATCCCTGGATTCGTCCCCGAAGCTTCACTAACCAAAATTCTTGCTTCTAAACATTCCAACACAATTTAAACAATCCCATATCAGTCCATACTCCACGATAGTCAACCCGGAATACATAACAAGCACTAGATATCAAAGTTTCCATTGAAAACAAACCCAAAATTCGAAAACCCGAGCAGCCCTTAAGCACATCTCAAAACCATTGATTTCAACCCTCAAATTACTCCCTAAAGCGTTCGAAACAATACTTACATATACCCTAACCATCAGCCCTCAAGATTCCACCTAAAACACCCCAAAACTCAACTTAAAACCTCCCAAAAACCTTATTTTCACCAAAATCCGAAAATTCCATAAAACATTGTAAAAATCGGTTTCGTTGGACCCTTTTGGTTGTAGGCAACTCATATAACTTAAACAAATAGAAAGCTTAAGTTAAAGACTCCAAAGACAACTTTTTTAATCTAAAATCCTCCAAACTTCAAATCTCAAAACATGTCTAAAAATGAAAACAAATGGTATTAACTTGTAGGGAATAACAAGGGTAAGCCAAAAACGTGTTTACCTTTGCGAAATTCTTCAAAACGAGCAAGACATTGGATGAAATAGTAACCTAAGGAGAGGGGGGTTTTGACATTGGAGTGAATAGTAGAGAGAGGTGAAGAAGATGGCTCAAGCATTATTTTAGGTTTATTTGAAATTAAAAGGCTAAAGACCCAATGCCCTTAATGAATTAAGGGAACTACAATGGATAACACCATGGCAAATTTGGGCTTGTTTTGAAAATAGTCCAACTAAATTTTATTTGTCTTAAAACCCGAGGCCCAAACCATTATTTTATTACTTAAAAATTAAGAACCGAAACCCGAACTATTTTTAAATTATTATTTTCACCCGACCCCGAACCCGGGTGTTACAATTCTCCCCTACTTAAGAAATTTCGTCCCCGAAATTACCTGACGGAAACAAATACGGAAACTGCTCAAGCATGTCAGCCTTCCTCTCCCACGTGGCCTCCTCCACACCTCTATGTCTCCATAATACTTTGACCAATTCTATAGTTTTGCCACGCAACACCTTGCTATCAAAAGCAAGTATCTCAACTGGTTCCTCGTTGTAAGACAAGTCCGGATTTAACTCTATTTCTTCCACTGGCATAACATGGGACGGATCCGATCTATACCTCCTAAGCATCGACACGTGAAATACATCATGAATCTTCTCTAGTTCAACTGGGAGTCTCAATCTATATGCAACCGGACCAATTCTCTCAACTATCTCATAAGGCCCTATGTACCTTGGGCTCAACTTGCCCTTCCTCCCAAACCTCATCACCTTCTTCCAAGGTGAGACCTTCAAGAACACCTTATCCCCCACGGAGTATTCTACCTCCTTCCTCTTTAAGTCGGCATAGGACTTTTGTCGATCTGAAGCTGCTTTCAAGCGGTCACATATCAACTTCACCTTCTCGGTGGTTCCCTTAAGCAATTCGGGCATCGGCACAAGTTTCTGTCCGGCCTCGGCCCAACAAATCGGGGTCCTACACTTCCTACCATACAAGGCCTCATAGGGAGCCATCTGAATGCTCGACTGAAAGCTATTGTTATACGCGAACTCCACTAACGGTAGGTGTTTCTCCCATGTCCCTTGAAAGTCAATGATACAACACCTCAACATATCCTCCAATATCTGAATTACCCTCTCAGACTGCCCATCTGACTGCGGATGATACGAAGAGCTGAAGTTCAACCAAGTGCCCAAGGCTCGGTGCAAACACTCCCAGAATCTAGAGGTAAATCTCAGATCTCGGTCTGACACAATCGACTTCGGTACCCCATGTAGTCTCACAATCTCACAAATATACAATTCGGCCAACTTGTCTAATGTATAGGTAGTATGGACCGGTATGAAGTGAGCACACTTGGTGAATCTGTCCACAATCACCCACACTGAATTTTTCTTCGAAGGAGTCAACGGAAGTCCTGACACAAAGTCCATAGTGATACGCTCCCACTTCCACTCTGGAATTTTCAACGGTTGCAACAATCCTGAGGGAAACTGGTGCTCAGCCTTGACCCTCTGACAAACCATACATCTACCTACGAACTCGGCTACATCCTTTTTCAAACCAATCCAATAATACTCTTTTTTCAATCCTCGATACATCTTCGTGCTACCCGGATGCATAGCAAAAGGACTATTGTGAGCCTCGTTCAAGATCGTACGCCTCAACTCGGCATCCTTCGGAACCACTATCCTATCCTTGAAACATAGGATCTCATTCTCTCCAAAGCAATACTCGGTAGGCATATCTTCGGCTATGTCTTGCACGTGAGGTGCTAAAGACTCATCTCGCAACTGCTTCTCACGGATCAACTGAACCAATGATGGCTTAACCTGAAGCTCGGCTACTAACCCACCATCCGTAGACACTCTCAACCTTGCAAACATTGATCGTAACTCAACGGCCACCTTCCTACTCAAGGCATCGGCCATCACATTTGCCTTGCCTGGATGATACTCTATGGTAAGGTCATAATCCTTAAGAAGCTCTAACCACCTTCGCTGTCTGAGGTTCAACTCCCTCTGAGACATCAAATATTTCAAACTCTTGTGGTCGGTGTACACGGTGCACTTCTCACCATAAAGATGGTGTCTCCAAATTTTCAACGCGAACACCACTGCGGCCAACTCTATGTCATGTGTGGGGTAATTCTTCTCATGGACCTTCAACTGTCGCGAAGCATATGCCACTACCTTACCTTCTTGCATAAGTACACAACCTAGCCCCACATAAGACGCATCACTGTAAATCACAAACTCTCTCCCCGGCTCAGGCTGAATCAAAATGGGAGCTTCGGTCAAAGCTTTCTTCAATTTCTCAAATGCTTCTTGTCTTGCATCAGACCATTCATACTGAACATTCTTCTGTAGCAACTTGGTCAACGGAGCCGCTATTCTCGAGAACCCCTCAACAAACCTTCTATAGTACCCCGCCAAACCTAGGAAGCTGCGGATTTCTGTCACTGATTTCGATTGTTTCCAATTCACAATGGCTTCAATCTTCTTGGGATCTACACTAATCCCACTAGCTGAGATCACGTGACCTAGGAAGACCACCTCCCTAATCCAAAACTCACACTTACTTAGCTTGGCATACAACTGATTCTCAAGTAGGGTCTGAAGCACTAACCTTAAGTGTTCATCGTGCTCCTCTTCTGTCCTAGAGTACACTAGGATGTCATCAATAAACACTACCACAAACCTGTCCAAAAACTTATGGAACACTCGGTTCATCATATCCATGAAGGTTGCTGGAGCATTGATCAATCCAAAAGGCATCACCAAAAACACATAATGTCCATAACGTGTACGAAAGGCTGTCTTCGGTATGTCTACATCCTTTACCTTTAACTGATAATATCCAGACCTCAAGTCAATCTTTGAAAACACGGAAGCACCACTCAACTGGTCTAGCAAGTCATCTATCCTTGGCAAGGGATATTTTTTTTCACTATCACCTTATTCAACTGTCTATAGTCTATACACATTCTCATGCTACCATCCTTCTTTTTCACAAACAAAACCGGAGCACCCCACGGGGAAACACTAGGCCTAATGAAGCCTCTGTCAGTCAAATCCTGAAGCTGTGTCTTCAACTCTTTCAACTCCTTCGGTGCCATTCTATATGGAGCAATCGACACCGGTGCAGAATCAGAATATGTCTCAATAGCAAACTCAACTGCTCTATCTGGATGCAAGCCTGGTAGCTCTTCCGGAAAAACACTCGGAAAATCACATACTGTCATGATGTCCTGAGGTCTCACCTCACTCATATCCGGGTTCATTACGTAAGCCAAGTAAGCCTGACACCCTGAACCCAACAACCTCTGAGCTTCCAAAGCCGAAACCACATTGGACAAAAACTTGACATTATCCCCAACTACCACAACCTCAAAGTCATCGATAAGCCTCAAAGAGACCCTCTTAGTCTCGAAGTCAACTCTAGCTCTATGCTCTACAAGCCAATCCATGCCCAAAATCACATCAATGCCATAAAAGGGTAGCTCCATCATATCAACCGGAAATACGTGGCCCTGAATCATCAAAGGACACCTCCTATACACTTTCCTAACTACCATTGTATCACCAAAAGAGCTTGTGACATTTACACCTACCTCTAGCCAATCACAAGGTAATCCTAATGACTTTGCATGCTCGCCCAAAATATACGAATGTGTTGACCCCGAATCTATTAGAGAAAGCAAACTCAAAGACTGTAATGTGAAATTACCTGCAATGACATCAGTGTCATTCCCAGCCTCTCGCTGAGCGTACACCCTAGCTGGTCCTCCTTCCTTGGGCTGGACTGCTACAACATGAGTCAAGTTCCTCTGACCTTCATTCCTCGGCTGGAAGTTCCCACGGCCGCGCCCACGACCTCTTTGATGCTCAAAACCTCTCGCTGGAGCCGGTCCTCCCCTAACTGGGTGTGGACAATCACACCTCAAATGGTCTCGGGAGCTACAGTTCCAACACGCCCCAAACATACCCATACACTCACCTGGGTGGCGTCTCCCGCACCTGGTGCACTCGGGAATGTGTCCAACGGCCCCTTGGCCCTGACGGCCCTGACCATGGTTACCACCCCTAGGACTCGTATCCGGCTGGTACCTCCTATCTCTATGCCTCTTGGCATGTTCCCTATCCCAGTTCGCATGTCTCTTCCCGGAGTCAGACCCACCAGCACGTGCTCTAGAGTTCAGGTTCTGCTCTATATCCTTGGCCCTAGAAACCAAGACATCGAACTCAGTGTAGTCGGAGGCCAACATGTAGGTCTTCACATCAGTAGTCAACCCATATCTGAAACGCTCACATCGCTCCTTCTCATCCGGAATCAACTCTGGCGCGTACTGGCTCAACCTCACAAACTGGATCTCATACTCAGACACGGTCCTATTACCTTGAACCAAAGCCATGAACTCCCTTTTCTTTTCATCCAAGTACCGGACCCCGAGATACTTCCTCTTGAAGGCATTCCTGAAAAACTCCCATGTGACATCCGCCTCGGCCATACCGGAAGTAACAGTGGTCCACCAAGTATAAGCATCTCCCTGAAGCAATGAGACAATGCACCCCAACTTACGGGCATCCGAGCATTCCATCTGACCCAAGATGCGAGTAGTGCTCTCAAGCCACCCTTCCGAACCTTCCGGAGACAACCCACGAAACTCAACTGCCCCCAAATTGCGAAGCCTCTCTAGGGGTAATCCTGTCCCCGCACCCTGAGGTGGTGCTGCAGCCTGCATACCGGCCAAAGCTGTCTGGAAAGCTCCGACTATAGTCTGAATCAAATGAGCCACATCTGGCCCTGCCTGGCCTTGGCCCGCTTGAGCCCCATTACCTCCCACATTAGCCTCAGCCTGAGGCCCATTACCATCACCTCCGACGTTCCCTCCATTACCATCGGGAGCATTAAGAGCAGGAGGCAGATTCTCGGGTGCCTGGTCACCCGCCCTAGGCCGTCCCCTCGGTCTCACCATAGCAATTAAAGTAATCTAAAACAACAAACACACAACAACAAGAAACGTTAGGTTAGCAAAAGGGCAAAGGACTCCGGTTCTCAAGCTCTTTAAACCAAAACAATTTTCCCTTTTTATTTTGACAACAACGCCTAATAATGTGGACTCGAACCAACTCTCAAACAACAGCAAGGTCACCCTAGCATGCATTCATACACCGTGCTAAAGACAAAGTTTAGACATGCATGGCAAAACACTCATAATACCTTAACTTACCTCACTTACCTGCCCGAGGTCTCAGAAACCTCAGGCTCTGATACCAATAAATGTAACCCCATCGTCCCGGTCTGGCCGGATGACCGGTCCGAGTGGGCCACACGGGGAAAACCGAGTGAAACCCGTTAAGGTTCCCCCTCGGTTAGCAACCCTATATTTTTTTTCTTTTTATTTTAATCTTGTCTAGAGGAATATTAAGTCCTAAGTGATTCACAACAGCGGAAGACATCCAAAAAGATCACATTCGAACCCCGACCATACACACACTTAGCCCATTTTAAGCTTACAGTGCAGACCGTATCGGTACCCTAACTAGGGGTATCGATACGTCCTGACCAGGTCAACCCAACAGTCAACTCGAAGAAGACCGTATCGATACAGCCCTTGAGCGTATCGATACGCCCTCTTCAGTCAATATCTCGTGGTCAACGAGATAAACCAGTACCGATACTCCCCAACACAGTATCGAAACGCCAAAAACTCCCAAATTTCTCAGAATTCCAGTGACCAAAAACCGTATCGATACACCCCCGTGTATCGATACGCCCAGCCATAACTGAGCTCTGCAGGCAAGACCGTATCGATACGGCCCTCAGGCGTACCGATACGCCCTGCTCTGCAACTCCACCATTTTCAACTTGGTGACCCCAAGCCCGACACTAGATACATTTTTAGACTCGCCTATACACATACAAACATACATGCATCAAAATTTCAACCGGGACTTAGCTTACAAGGCATCAAATCTAACAAGGATTATACAAATCAAATAGTCCATGCAATTTCACCAAGAGAGCACACTTAACACACAAAAGGCCCCATACACAAGATAGTCAAGCATAAGGCATACATAGGCCAACAACGTACATGTTTAGGCATATTCAATAAGCAACATAACAAGCATAAACCGCAATCCATGAAGCAAAAGCATAACACAACCACATGATTAACATGCTCAACACAAATTTCCTAAGGAGTTTGACCCCAACTCCTAAAACTCTATACCCCATTGTCTAGGCATTATTACAAAATGCAAACCATACTTGAACTAGCTTGAGAACTCCAAAAGCTCCTCCCTCGTCCGCTTGCCTCCCGAACTCTAACGATCTGCACGTTGGAAACAAAAAGAGCATAAGCCAACTAGCTTAGTGAGAGAGGCTCTACAATTCACAATATGCAGTTTTCCAAAACACGATTTATATGCAAGAAGGCAATGGATGCACAAGGGTCAATCTCAACAACAACACATGGTTTGCATAAGCACAACCATCATACACATACGGTGGGAATACACATCACCGTTTCGACTAGTGGATTTCCAATGGGACTACACATCAAAGTACTACCCTACTAGTCACTACCGGTGGGACTACACATCACCGTAGTTTAGACCACCATCACGTGAGGCACGAACTCAACTTGACTACACAATTAACAACTCAAAATGCACTTAATGATCATGACATATAAGCATTCAACATATCACAACAACATGGGAGTAGAGAGGCTTACACACGGGTTTAGGTGACCCCTCAAGTTCCCACCCAAACCCCAAAAAGAGTCCATATCGAGCACAATGCAAAATCGATGATTCTACTCACTGTTGCTACCCAAGAGAAGATCGAAGACCAAGCTCAAGACTCCGAAATCCCTGGATTCGTCCCCGAAGCTTCACTAACCAAAATTCTTGCTTCTAAACATTCCAACACAATTTAAACAATCCCATATCAGTCCATACTCCATGATAGTCAACCCGGAATACATAACAAGCACTAGATATCAAAGTTTCCATTGAAAACAAACCCAAAATTCCAAAACCCGAGCAGCCCTTAAGCACATCTCAAAACCATTGATTTCAACCCTCAAATTACTCCCTAAAGCCTTCAAAACAATACTTACATATACCCTAACCATCAGCCCTCAAGATTCCACCTAAAACACCCCAAAAACTCAACTTAAAACCTCCCAAAAACCTCATTTTCACCAAAATCCGAAAATTCCATAAAACATTGTAAAAATCGGTTTCATTGGACCCTTTTGGTTGTAGGCAACTCACATAACTTAAACAAATAGAAAGCTTAAGTTAAAGACTCCAAAGACAACATTTTTAATCTAAAATCCTCCAAACTTCAAATCTCAAAACATGTCTAAAAATGAAAACAAATGGTATTAACTTGTAGGGAATAACAAGGGTAAGCCAAAAACGTGTTTACCTTTGCGAAATTCTTCAAAACGAGCAAGACATTGGATGAAATAGTAACCTAAGGAGAGGGGGGGTTTGACGTTGGAGTGAATAGTAGAGAGAGGTGAAGGAGATGACCTAAGCATTATTTTAGGTTTATTTGAAATTAAAAGGCTAAAGACCCAAATGCCCTTAATGAATTAAGGGAACTACAATGGATAACACCATGGCAAATTTGGGATTGTTTTGAAAATGGTCCAACTAAATTTTATTTGTCTTAAAACCCGAGGCCCAAACAATTATTTTATTACTTAAAAATTAAGAACCGAAACCCGAAGTATTTTTAAATTATTATTTTCACCCGACCCCCGAACCCGGGTGTTACAGGAATTGCGGAACTTGAACAGAGCAAGGCTACAAAAACAGCTAGTGAGGCCGACATAGAAATTGATGATGTCACGACAATATCAGAAGCCTCAGCAACTCTGCCCGCCACAACAGCAGCTTTGGCAACAATACCGGCCTCAGCAGCAATCACAGTAACCATGCTCGCCTCGGCAGAAACCTCTGCAACCATGGACTACATATATTTAGAGGAGCCGATGCTGCCAGATCTAAAGCCGTCACAATCTCTACTGATGGAGATGTACGAGGGACCTGAAGAACACAATGTTATGGATGATGAAGCCCTTCAATATGCCAAGTTTTTCCTTGACCTGAACCACATTATGACAGACTACTACCCCGACAGTTGGCCGCCTGAACAGCTGCCTTGGCAGCGAAAGCCATCCTCCACCATAACAAATCATAACAAAGATAAGGTAAGTACATGGTTTGATAGTGGTATAATTTTTACTAATCACATGTTCATGCCTTCAGAAAAAGAAACAAGGTGGAGGATTTGCATGGATTACAAGGGAATGAGGAAGAAAGACTCCCCCATGAGAATAGTCACTCGATGAAGGGTGCAGGTGGACTATAAGAAGCATCGGAAACAAACCCGATGTAACATAATTTTAGTTTTTCCACATCTTTACCGTTTTCTTTAGGAATAGATCTTAATAAGCTTAGGACCAGATTTTATTTTCTGTTATATTATTTTTATTTAGTCCATTTCACAACTACTTATCTAGATTCAGACCCTACTATAAAAGGCAAGCCGCCAAGAAAGATGAGGGGCAGACAAAGTACAGTCGCCCAAGCGGCAAAGACGGCAGCAGGGGAGACAACCCAGGCCACCAATTCCCTTGAAAAGGAGGTGTCTGATTCCTCTGATGATGCAGAGCCGACCGAGGTAACAAAGAAAAGAAAAGAAGCACGTTATAACGGCCGAACTAGAGGATGAAAGGCTAGAGACCGAGATAGAGCAACAACCAAAGAGACCATATCCAATCAAAGTCCAGCCAGCTCGCGACTAGAAGCAGAGCCTCGCCGCCAAATCACCCGCCACCCGCCGCCTAGTCCTCTCATCTTCCTCCAAGTCCACCGAGTTAAAAGACAACTCAGGCAGCCTCTAGCACCATTTTTTTCCTGCTTTATTTTATGATTTTCTGTTTAGATTTTATTTTGTCTAAGGCGTTGAGGGCAATGCCCGCCTTGAGTTTGGGGGGAGGGTTAGTCCTCATATTATTCTGTTAAGCATGTAGTTGCATTGTAAATCCTGCCTAGTACTTAATGAAAACTAGAAATCTGGGTTAAATAAATTGTGCCTATGATAGTTAGCCGATTCTATTTTCGCACCACACTTAAAATTGAACTTAATCTTGGGAAGAAGCATGAAAAATACCTTAGAATTTTTTTTAGTTGCCAAACTTTTATTACACTTCTGTTAAGTGTTGAATATTATTTGAGTTCTAAGTGTACAATGCCTGTTTAAACTTAATGAAAATTCTTATATTGGATGCAGGTATGCCGCCACGGCAGCACAAGGCAACAAAGTAAAAAAAAGGCAATGCCGTCACGGCCACAAAAACAAAGAAAAGGCTGAATGCCCTAGAGGTTCCCGAAACAGGCTCTGGGAAGGATCATGAGCAAGGACACTCCGCTACTATCAAAGTCCATGTATCTGAAATTCTTTGAAGTGACGGACAAATTAGCATGAGTAAATGAAAGCCTTCACGGGATGACTCTACTCAAAGGGTTCAGAGTTTCGTAGTATGCTCCTATCTTAGCTTCAGACCTAGAGAGTAGTTGTGATGAGTTGAAGCCCTTAAAAGCCATGATCAGAAAAAGGAAGAAAAGAATTGCTTAACTGTGCTGCCAAAGCAGCAACTCTATATCCTTTTTCTTTAACTTTTACAACATTCTTTGTTTACTTAGTATAATTAGCATATTCAGCATATACACAGACCTGCACACACTACATTGACACTAGAATTAAAATTCTAAGTTATTTTATATTATTCCCTCTCACTAAACTAATATAGGTGCCACGGCCTTGAGGTATGAAACCAAGTTAAAAACTAGGTTTTCTTTTTGATTTATGTACAAGGGCATGTTTACTAGTTAGGTTGCATTGCTTGAAGACAAGCAATAGTTCGAGTTTGGGGTGTGTAGAGTGTCTAGAAGTTCTATATTTTATGCACATTTCTGCCCTTATTATTGCTGTTCTTAAGCTTAGTTAGACATAATTAGCTGCATGTCATGCATTATAACAGTATTTCTTCTTTTACCATGCTTTTATTGAATAGAGAAAAGGTACTGTTTGTAACACCCATGTTTGGGGGTCGGGTGAATTTAAAATATTAAAATAATATTTTAGGCCTCGTGTTTTCAAAACAAATGATTTTATATTGGACTTGTTTTGATTTAAAGCCCAATTCCATGGATTTTAGGATTTTTGAGATAGCCATCTCATTAATGGAAAATTGGTAAATATTTTGACTTGTAAAATAAAAAAACTCTTATTTCAAAACACCCAAACTATTCATCATCTCCTACCTCCCAACTTCAGACGTGAAAAACCTCCCCTCCTCCATTTCACTATTCCATCGTCTTTCTTACTTGTTGTTGGAGATTTTTCAAAGGTAAACCCACTTTTGACTTGTCCTTATCATCTACAAGCTCATACCTTTATTTTCATGAAAGCTCATGGTTTTTACATTTTGAGTTTTTGAGTTTTGAAGATAAAAATCCAAACTTTGATAACCTTTGATTGAGTTTTTGATTTAAAGTTGTTAGATAAGTTAAAAGCATCTTATAAGGTCTAACATACTCGATTTTTACATGGTTTTATGATGTTTCCCGAAATTGGGTTTTAGGGAAGTTTTTGAAGGGTTTTAGGTTGGGTTTTGGGGCTGTTTTGGGTGAAGTTTTGTTGGCTGATGGTTAGACTATGTATAAGGGTTGTTTAGGAATCTTTTGGGATTAATATAAGTGTTGGAATCATTGGTTTTGGACTGTGCTTTAGGGCTGCTCGGGAATGGGGATTTTGGGGTTATCTTTAGCTTGAAATCATGTGTTTTGTGCTTGGTTTGCATTCCGGGTTTGCTACATTGATTTGTGGATTGATTTGTGGTTATTTTGATTGTGTTGGGATGTTTAGAAGCAAGGAATTGTGTTGGTGAAGCCTCGAGATCGAATTCGGAATCGTTGGGAGCTTGATCAGCTAGTGTGGTTGAGCTTGGAATAGTCGGTGAGTGGTTAATGATTTCAACTTGGTTTAAATTAGTTTTCAAAGGTTGGTTCAATCATGTGGACTAGGTTGGGCTTGGTCTAATCCCAAGCTTTAGTTAGAGACTTTGGTTGAACTTTAATTGTTGAGTATGCCTCGTGTTTAAATTATGATTATGGTGGTTATGTATATTGTGTTATACATGTGTGTTGAGGCATGGTTGTGATGCATTGTTATATGCATGTGGTTTGTGCATGACGGTAAGTCATGGTGAGTACGTGCTAAGCAAGGAAGTTGATATGGAATGGTGTTGTGAAAGGTTATGAATTATGTTTAGTATTGGCACTAGTATGCTTGGGTACAATGATCGATCATTAGGATGTTTAGTGTGCACACATGAGTCAAATGCGCGCGTGGTCTTGGTGATGGTAGTCATCAAGATGGAGTACGAGTTCGCCCGGAAATCTTCTTATATATGTTAGTCGGTGATGAGTGGAATCCCATCGATGGTGCGTGAGGATGAGTAGAATCCCCTCTGCGTGAAATGGTGATGAGTGGAATCCCACCGTAAGGTAATGGTTGTGTTGGATGTGAGTTCCAACGGTAATCCGCGTATTCGGGTCATAGCTAGGCGCCAATACGAATTGTGTAATGTGGTTGATAATACATCGATATATGTATTTCCATGTGCTGAGATTATGAGTTGTTGAGCATGGCAATATGTTGATAATTGTGTTCATGCATCATTTATGTATTGGCTCATGTGGTGCGAAGGTAAGATCATGCATTCTACCTTGGTTGTGTGTTCGTGCTTGGACCCTGTGTTGTCGAGGTTTGTTTTATGAGCTTACCCTCACTAAGCTTTATGCTTACGCTCTCTTTTGTTTGACAATGCATATCCTTAGTTCGTGGGTTGCTTGTGCAAGGAGAGGGCCTCCAAGTGCGCTAGTTGAGCTTTTGGTTTTATCAAGTATGGATTTTAAGTTATGAAAATGTAATAGTCAAGCAATGGGGGACTTATGTAGTTATTTTGTTTTAGGAGCATATTAGACTCCTTGTTGATGTTATGATTTGGCTTGTGATGCCAGGTTTTAGATTGTAAACCATGTCTATGTTGCTTACCTTGAATGCTTGTGAATGTTGGCCTTGTGCCCCTATCTTGAATGCTATGTATGAACCTTTGTTGATTTGATGCATCCTATCTATGTATGGCTTTTACATGTTTGTGTGTGCTAAGCATGTTTGTATAGGGTGCCTTGCATCTAAAGTTGTTGTATGTTGGTTGTAGGAGGTTTAGTTGGTGTTTTGAGGCAGCCTTGTGCCATAAACCAGCTAAAACCTGTCTATTCGCAGCAGGTGTATCGAAACGGTTGGACCCATTTCGATACGGTTCCCTTGTTTCAGGCCAGGCGTTTCGGTACGCAAATGGGGCGTTTTGATACGATTTTGCTACTGGAAATCTGAGATTTTGACGAGAAATTGAGGGCATCGAAACGGTCCCAGGCGTTTCGAAACGGTCTTAGTAGCGTTGACCACGAGAAATTGACTGATAAGAGCGTATCGATACGGTTGACCAGCGTTTCGATACAGTCTCCTCGAGTTGACTTAGGCCAGTTGACCTAGTCAAGGCGTATCGATACACTCCTTGGGCGTATCGATACGGCCTGCAGTTTAAGTTAAAATGGGCTGTTTTTGTTTCGCTCTTTGGATGTTAGCCTCGCTTGTTTCTTCCGCTGTTGTTGATTCACATAGGACATCTTATTGCATCTAGACAATATAATAATAAATGAAAAGTTTTCCCCGGGTCGGTAACCGAAGTGGAGCCTTAACGGGTTTCGCCTCGGTTATCCCTGTATAGCCCGTTCGGACCGGTCAGCCGCCCGGACCAGGACGAGGGGGTTACACTGTTTTAGTTAGTTTTCTATTTCAGGTGCTGGTTGCTGATCAGAAGAAGAGAGGACAGGAACGCAGAGAGTAGAAGGAGTTGTACTAAAGCAGTTCTAGTTGCCGCCAAAGACGCTACCGCTGCAGAACGCTGCCGCCTAGACGACAATACGCTGACATAGTCAAGATGAGTCTCGTTTGATAGAGGATATTTTTTTGAGTCCATTGAGCCCAATCTTGCATTTTTTTGAGGCCTGGAGTGGTGTATAGAGCTGATTAAAGATCGATAAGTAATGTGGCTTATACTTACTTGCTGAACAAGTAATCATCCAAAGGAGTCTATATTTAAGTCAGAATTGAATGAAGCATTAAATATTAAAGCTATTTTATCATCAATGAAGACTTCTACTCCTAGGAAGACTTAACCTTAGGCCAAGCCCTATATATACCCATGTATGTGAGTGTATAGGGGCATAGAGATCGATAGAGATATAGGGAGATAGAGAGAGGGAGTCGGCTGTGTTCTAAACTCCTTAGGGTTTAGGTTTTTGCTTGTAAAGTAGTTGTGAGAAACGATTGTATTAGGTTAAGTTGTTTTGCAATAAATATTCCAAGTTTGCTTAATCCATTGCTCTTCATTCTTTCAATTATTCTACACCAGTCAGTTGAGAGAATCCATTTGTCGAGCACGAAAGTGCAAGGCTCACGAAAGGGTTAAGTACGATCACAACGTGTTGATGCGTGACTAACTTGGTTCCACACCAGTCCACAAGTTTCAGCGGCTAAAAGGGATTACCAACCGAGATGACTAGCATGTGTTAGGTTGACATTGAGATTGCTAGGTATTGCCTACGTCACATTAGCTCTCGAGCATCCTAACCTAGAAATAGGAGGGATCACTATTGACTATCATGCCGAACTTAGAGTATCTGCCAGACTTGCCGACAGGACTTCTTTCCATTCCACCTACTGAGACAGTACACTCCTGCAGTGGTAGTGACCCGCTGCGGCCGCGTGACAGGGTCGTAGCTGTCGCCCGCCATATCAGCCGAGGCAACATATCGTGGCAGCGCAATCCAGCCTTAACCTATGCAATGCAGTCTACACACTACTGAGCAGCAATTACCTGGCCCATTCTATCACTCTAATCTCCCCTACTTTAATTAATTGTATTTTTAGTTTTATTCCTTTAACTAAACCTGAAATTAATTGTGCATTTAAATTTCTTGTGCAGATACACACTCGAAGAAACTATTCCAATCCTCGTGGGATTCGAAATCTTATATACTATAACTTGGCAGGAGTGTGCACTTGCGCTCTCACAAAAAAGGAACACCTACACGCCCTACAATCGCACCAATTGTTGATGTCGAGAGTTGACAGGCACCGAACAAGGGAGATGGAGGCATGGACTACGGTGGTAATGGCAGATTCAGGCTGTTCACCTTGGTAGATTTGGGTGGAGAGCCGCAAACAGAGTGGTGGTCGAAGTAAAGAATGAAAAGAGATGGGAATTGGAAGAAGAATGGGAAAATTATCACTTGTTCTTCCATGTTCCGTTCTGTATTGATGCCTGGGTATTTATAACCCATTGTATTATTGATAATGGGACGGTTCCAAGCCTAGCGACAACTTATGGACAATTCGACAAAGATAGGTCCAACTTCCAATTACTATGCTTTATAGCCCGATCACGTGGGTAGAGCATTGTAGCTTCTGACAGTGTTTGTTCCCAAGACTATATACACCTCTGGTATCCTCATCTCCGATATTGCTCATCTCTAATGGTTATCGCCATATGGTCATTTCTGAGTTATTGAGCGCAGAGGTGTTGAGGGCTATTTTAGGACGCGGAGGCATCAAGTACAACACAAATCAAATTTTGATGTCCTTTTATGTTTAGGAATAAGTGGCCCAGTTTCATCTTCGGTATTGCAACAATCAATCTTATCAAATATTGAATTTCAATGATTTCGAAAGCTAGTGTGTTGATATTTGTTCAAGATTTTTGGTATAATACTGCTTTTTTAGTGCTTCACTTGTTGATATTCTATCTTCATTGGAACTCTTGAAACTATGCTTACTTAGCTACAAGTTGGTTATTGATGAAATTGATGTGTGTTTGCTGTTGAAGCTGATGATGATTTGTTATGGTTAAGTACTAGTCACTATCGTTACAGAACTGAGCTGCTCATAGATTTCTTTGTTGTCTGTTTACTTCTTTCACAAGGGGTATTTTGGTTTAACAACCAAGTTTGCATGATCGAAAATCTTTAGGGAATGTATAGTGTTTAACAACCTTGCATTCCTTAACTAGAGATAAAGATGTTGGTAATGCTTGAATTTGGACTGTTTTCTCAGTCAAATTCATTTGTTTAAAGCAGCTGTTACTGGACGTTTCAACAGTTGTTACTGTAGATTAATTCTGCTGTTATGGAGAGTTGTTACTGCAGATTAACTCTGCAATTATGGAGATTAATATCAGAGCAAATGGACAGTTCTGTCCATGGTTTTCAGCTTATAAATAGAGGTGTTTCATGCAGTCTAAGTGTGCAACAAACACATACAAAATATTGTAAGCTCTCTGCTTTCCTCCATCGCTAGTAGCAGCAATACCACCGTTGTTCACTCCGGTGTCGAGTTTACGACTCCCGGAGCGACCGTGTTCACCTCGAGGGACAATCTGCCTGTGAAGCGACTACACTTAACGGGGCAAAATTGTTTCTAAGGCAGTGGCCTACATACCACGACACGGTTCAAATTTGTTTATTTACAGCATTCATTATTTTTCCAGTCAGTGCTAACCAGGTCGTTTTGCAGTCTTTCAAACCAACAAAAGAGGGCATTTTTTTGCTCGGAGAAGGGCTTCAGATTGCACCCGAGAGCATGTAGCTTAGCTGCCTTTCTCCCAACAAAAATACGGTTCAAATAAGTGGGAAGGAAGACATTGAAGATTAAAGAAGAAGAGGTTTGGAATGAAAAATTGTAGGACAGAAAGGTGAGTAAAGAAGAACGAAATTAGAGAAAATGTCCTCCTTCGATTCTCGGTAAGCCACGAAATAAAGAATATAGGTTTTTTCAAAGGTAATTTGGACGAGGGAATGAAGAAAGAAAGATTTTTTTTTGCTCCACCAGTCTCCAGTTTTATTTAATTCAACTTGAAGGAAAAAAATTCTAAAGAAGAATGAGAAAAACATAGTGAATAGAGAGATTTCAAGGAAGTAGCTCACTGTGATTGTTCTTTTGTACGACAATCAGCCCACTTTTATTTTTTTTTTAAAGTTCAAAAGATTAAGAAAGCAGAGAGAATATTAGATATATGAGTAGATCAGAATATTTGAGCCACTGGATATTAGTTGTTAATTGGTTAGATTGTTGTTAGTTTGTTGAGTCGTTTGAATTGTTGTTATCGGATAGTTAGTTTTGGGTTATAAATACCAAAAATATTTGTAATGGGTTAACCAAGTCGTAATTCGTATTAATAAAATAAAAGCTTATTCTCTCTGTTTTGTTTCTAAAATCTCTAACCACCGCCACTCCCTCTTCAACTTTTTCCATTCATCTATTCCAGCCACCTCATGTGCCATTTTTCACATGAAAATTTAAATTGTATATATAAAATATATATTTTGAGAATATTAACTTAATTTATAAATAAATAAATATTATGCGAGAATTGTTAGAGAACAAGTCAAATATTTCTTTTGAAATTTCGTGACCTATTAATAAGTTTCCAAGTTTTTTTTTTTTTGGGGGGGGGGGGGGGAGGGGGAGGGAGGGATGATCTTCTAATCCTATTATACAGTGTCCATGATAATGTCTTGTTATTATTATACTTAATACTTGTGGATAGTTCAAGTAGTAGTATTCAATGCTTAAAGTATTTTAGTAGTTATTAACACTCAGTTGGTGTAGTGAGATAACACGTTAGATTTTTTAAATAAAAATATAAATTCGAATTATAACGTTGTGAGTGAAAAAACTGAATTGAAAATATCACACCTCTATATAATTGGATGTGAATGAATTCACCAACGAGTCAACTTTGGTGGTTAAACCAAAAATAGTTCAGCAGTTATGGTTTCGCATGTTCAAATTAATATAAAGAGACGTCTTAAAATTCTCTTCAAAATCAAGACTCAAGAGACAGCCTTGAGAAGAAGCTACTCTTCAATGCTGCTGCTTATTGGCATTGGGTAACAGCTAAGCTTTCCTAATTTCCGACTTTGGAACTTATTTAAATTCCTAACTATCCTTGTAGGTCTTTGCTGTTTTGCATTATTGATACTTTTAATGATGATATCAATTATAAGGAGATTTCCACTAATTTCTTTGACTGTTAAAGCTTTTAAATTTACAATCTTCTTTATATGATTACATTAATTGACCACTACACACAATTTTTGCTTTTTAATTATCATGAGACACGCATGCAATGAAATTTAAGCCTATAAGTCTTACTTTGCTACCTTAAACTAGAGGCGGCAAACAGGTCAATCGGTTCGGGTTATTTCGTTTTCGGTTATTTCAAGTCTAGAATTATTCGGTTCATATTCGGTTTGGTTTCAATTCGGTTCTATTGTTCGGTTGATTTTCGGTTATGTTCGGTTCGGGTCAATTTCTGGTTGATGGGAGATCGGTCGGTTTTAATCAAGTTTTTAGGTTGGTCAGTTTTTTTACACCCTTTATATGGCTTTATAAAGCCAATATATTTGACTTTTTGGTGAGTTGCGCGATTATTCATATCTGATCTTTTTTATTTCTATTAATATCTTTTATTTATTTCGGGTTATCTTCGGTTCGGGTCCATTCGGTTCGGTTCCATTCGGTTCGGGTCTATCGATTCGGGTCTATTTCGGTTCAACTAAAAATCAGTTCATTTTCGGTTCGGTTTCGAGTTTCGGGTAAACATGTTCAATTTGGGTTCGATTCGGTTCAGACAAATCGGTTCGGTTTTTAGGCCTCGGGTCAAGTTTATCAGGTCTATTCTTAAGTGCAAGACTCAAGAGGTTCAAAATAAGCATACTACAACTCTATAAGGGTCTCAACAACACAATAAAACAAATAATAAAGGTTCAAAATAATCCTACTATACAAAAGTCTTAACTCTCAACAACATATTATTCTAGAACAGGAACTACACACCATTATACACCATTAATTTTTTTAATAATTGTTAAAAATTTCAAGCATTCAACATGCAAATAATTATATTTTAAAACAAAATTAAAATTTAGATTAAATATTAGTATTAAATTATCTATCCTCCACAAACCCTAAATTCATCCCTAAACACAGAAAGTGTCGTTTTTATTACCTGCCCAAATTCGAGCAACAATAGAACATAGGTTCCAAATTGAGCAGAGTGCAGATGGCCATTACCACGGCTTTCTTAATTCTTATGTGTGCACGGATCCCACACATCCCGCAACTTTCGAGTTTCGAATCCTAAACTTCCCTACACAATTCGAGATTCGGATTAAGAAATAATAAAACCAAGTTTTTTCTTCTTCTTTTTCTGACTTTATGAAAAGGGGAAAGGTAGTGGGTTGAATTAGAATTTGGTAACGAAGATAATGATGTAATGATGAGAGCTACTTTAGGACCCATGAAATCTAAATCCATGGGAACATCATCAGATCAATCGAACAAACAAAAAAGAGCAGTCATATTTAATCAGACGAACAAGATGTAAAGTTAATTGCTGATAATAATAATAATAATAATATAAAAATATTTTTTAATCTAAATTCTAAATTTGTTTTTGAAATATAATTAATTGCATGTCGAATTCTTGAGAATTTTAATAATTTATTTAAAAATTATTAAAAATTAATGTGTAGCAAAAGACCTTTTATTTTTTCAGATTTTCGAATAATCTAAAACTTAAAATAGTCTTGATCTGTATCTAGTTCAATTATCTGATTTTTTTAATATCTATTCTCAATTATCCAAAAATCAAAATACATATCATATGAATTTTTAGATCGAATTACCATATCAAATCACTCAAATCGAATGTTTTTGCACACTCTTAAATTGATTAAGAAATGGGTTTTGGATTTTTGCTGAACTTGTAATTTGTTGGGGATTTTCTCACATTGTAGGGGCGTAATTTTCTCATATATTTAATGGTTGTAATTCATTCTTTTATGTTTATTGAAATTTAATTTTTTTTATAAAGATATTACATATTAAATTAAAGTTCAAATTTAAAGTGTGTTTTTAATGTATTTATTTTATCTATCTAATTACCTTTAATGGATCATGGGTTTTACTAAAAGTATTGGTACATGTACGGTTCTTAAAGCTGAATTATAAGGAACGTATGAGGGACTTTGTTGAGTATAAAGATTAAGTAAGCGACGAGTCATTCTCGATATGGATAGCTTGGAAGCAGTGCGTCTAATTCGGGATATATTAGGTATGCGTGCGTCGATTACAATTTTACAACGTATTACCTCACTTTTGAATCGTGACTGATTAGTCACCGTTGAACATACCTTTCAAGAGGGGAACAATGAGGACTGCACGTTGTAAGGTCTAAATTGATTTTGTAGAGCCTTCGGGCTACTTCTTCATTATGCATAAAAAATAAGCGTACTGTTAAAAAAAACACCCATAAAGTTTGATTGAATAGTCACTTTATCTCATGTTGTTTTTTGAGCACTTTGACTCTCAAATATTTTATTTTAAGTCAAAATGACCCTTCAATGGATGAAAATCGTTAGTTAACTAACAGTTAACACCTTGAATGACATAAAAAATCCTGCATGACATCATATATTGAGTGCTTAAGGCGCGAGCTATCCCTAATAAAAGCTTGAGATTGTTCTCTCTCAAGGTCATATTTAGAGGTGACAATCAGGTCATTCGTTTCGAGTCGTTTCGGGTCGGGTCATTTCGGGTCTATCTAGAATCGGTTTAGATTCGGTTCGGGTTCGGGTCTAATTCAGGTCTGTGATGAGTCGGATTCGGTTCGGGTATTGGATCGGGTCAAAATCGGATCGGTTGTTTTCGGGTCGGGTCAATATCGGATCGGTCGCTTTCGGTTCGGGTCAAAATCGGGTCGCTTTCGGTTCGGGTTAAAATCGAGTCAATTTCGGGTCGGGTCAATTCGATTTGAGTTGGATTAAAGGTTTGAGGTTTAGTATTTATGGTTTAGTTTAGAGTTATTGGTGTATGAGATTAATTCTGATTCAACTTGTTAATCTATGCATTTGAATTTGATTAAATATTTAAATCAAAACTTCATGTATCCATATAATTTTTTTTTGTATAATTATAATAAATCAAAGTTTATAATAATAATAATAATAATAATAATAATAATAATGTCTGAAATGAATTAATTTATTAAACTTAGGATCTAATTGAACTAACTAAAATCTAAAAGCATAAATCACGGACATAATTAAAATAATTTTAAAACTAAATTTGAAATTTCAATTAAATTAATCTAAATTGAAACTCAATTAAATTAAGAAAAATAGAAAGACAATTGGTTAAAATAGAGAGGGAAAAAAACAAAATTTTAGAGGGAAATAAGCCACCAATTTTTTAAGTTAGATTGAAAAAAAGAAAAGAAAAAGACAATTGGAAAAAACAGAGAGACAAAAGACAAAATTTTGGAGGGAAATAAGCCACCAATTTTTTAAGCTAGAGATTAATTACTTTTTAGGTCATGTTGCATTTAAAATGTTACATTTTAGTCAACTTTAAGTTTTAGTTTAATTTAATTTAGTCACAAGTATTCCCACGGTTTAGACTTCGGATATAGAAATCCCCTCCCCGTAGTGATATTTAGTCTCTAAAAATTTACTTTTAGTTGAAATTAACTAATCTTTGTAATTTAGTCTATTAATTTAATATATTGATATTTTCGTTCATTTTAATTTCAAAGATTTAATTTTTAGCCAAAATTGACCCCTATTTATTTATATGGTATAATTACAAAATTGGTCATTGGACTCTCAAATTTCTCCACTTCCAAATTGTCAATTTAGTCTACAATTTCAATTTTATGCTATATTTTATGATGAAATTATAAAATTGGTCACCAAGATCTCAAATTTCTATACTTCATTTTATTATTTATTATATTGTTAAAAAATAGATATTCGGGTCAAAATCGGGTCGATATTCGGTTCAGCTTTCGGTTCGGGTAGCATTCGGTTCGGGTCCATTTCGGTTCAACAAAAAATTTCGGTTCGATTCGGTTCGGTTCGGGTTTCGGGTCAACTTCGAATCATCATGTTCGGGTCAAAATCGGGTTTCGGTTCGGGTAATTCGGTTCGAGTTTCGGGTCTCAGGTCAAGTTTGCCAGGTCTAGTCATATTGCAAAATCTTTATAAATGTGGCATTGTTATGTTAACATATAATGTTGTGTAGCATTCTTACGCCCTATAAAAGTGTTTATCGTTAATGAACTAATGATTTTTATCTATTGAGGTACTATTCTAACTCAAATGAAAATATAAGGATCAAAGTTCTCCAAAAAAAAAATAAGGACAAAAATATTAGGGGTGTTTTTTCGGCAATATACCAAAGATTATACTTCTTTTTTTCTTTCACTAAATTTGTCATTTATTAATTTTCTGTGATATATTTTAACTTTTTATTATTTAAATTTTATTAATAATAAGGGTATTAGAATATATATTTTTAAAACTTTCAATTAAGTAATTTTTAAATATACACATATATGTATAATTTAATTATTTAAAATATTTATAATTTAAAATTTAATCATTAAAATTAATAAGTAACAAATTCAATAGCACGAACAAATATATACTGGTCTAAGGTGGATGTGGCAAACGGGTCAATCGGTTCGGGTTCGGTTCGAGTCATTTCAGTTTCGGTTATTTCGAGTTTGATATCATTCAGTTCAAATTCGGTTTGGTTCGGGTTCGGTTCGGTTCTATTGTTCGGTTGATTTTCGGGTCGGTTGATTTTCGGTTCTGTTCGGTTCGGGGGTCAATTTCTAGTTGATGGGAGATCAGTCGTTTTAATCAAGTTTTTAGGTTTGTCAGTTTTTTTTACACCCTTTATATGGCTTTATAAAGCCAATATATTTGACTTTTTAGTGAGTTGTGCGATTGTTCGTATCTCATCTTTTTTTATTTCTATTAATATCTTTTATTTATTTCGGGTTGTCTTCAGTTCGGGTCCATTCGGTTCAGGTCTATAGGTTCGGGTCCATTTCGGTTCAACTAAAAATCAGTTCATTTTCGGTTCGGTTTCAAGTTTCGGGTTCGGTTCGGGTAATAATGTTCGGTTCGGTTTCAGGTTTGGTTCGAGTAAATCGGTTCGATTTTCGGGTCTCGGGTCAAGTTTACCAGGTCTAAGTTTTACTAAGTAAAATGTTTTGCGCCCCCTAATAAAAAATCATGAACCCGTCCCTGACAAAGATAGAACCAAAAATCAATGTTAGAAAATAAAGTATAATTAACCATAAAAAATAAATGAAAGTTTCAAATAAATTAAAAAAATAGTATCTAAATAAGTAAAAATCTAATTATGTTTTTATTTAAAAAATTAACAATTTGATATTTTTGTATTTTATATTAATGATCTAATTTTACGTCCCGTTGAAAAATGTAATAAAAAAACACCCCTAAAACGCGGCAACCTTATTCTCTGAAAAAGTATTGAGCCTAACTTCTTCTTATATAGTTTTGTTTAGCCGACGACAACATCGGCTTTGATGTTGGTTGCTGACTGCTAATTTTCCTTTTTTTTATTCTTTTAGTTTTTTAATAAGAATAACTCTGTCTTTGTGGTACGTTTATCTCTACCTTTGTGGCTAGTTTATTTTTGTCTTTTGGCACGTTTTTCGTCTTTCTTCTCGGTTTTTTGGTCGTTTTTTTAATTTATGTTTTTTCAGAGTTAGATTTGACAACGCCACGACAGATCAAGATGACACTTAATTTGTAATCCTGTTGATATTTTTTGCTCTGTCCCTCGGATTGAATTTGGATATGCGTTTTGTGTTCGTGAATAGTTTCTCACGATGCTTATCTCTGTTTTGCAGTTCTCAGTGGCCTTTCAATAGCTTAATCTTCTTTTGTGGTTTGTTTGCCGATGCAGTCAGTTTTGTTCGCATCTATATTTCGTTTGAGTCTTTTTGTTGCCCTTTAAATATTTTCCATGGATGGTCTTATATGATCTAAAGTGACTAGTTTTTATGTTTATTTGAAAATATCTAAATTACGTATTTAGTTTACAATGATAGCTGTAAACCCTTATTGTAACTTTGAATATTTTTTTTTTCCTTTTTAATAAAGCTAGTGGTTTCTATTCAAAATTTTTTTACGCCATGTTATTTTCAAATTCTCCTATAATTTTACTAAGTATAAAAGTTCGTACCTAAGATAAAATTTTGGGTTTGTCCCTGTCAGTGACAGAATTGGAAATCAAGATTATAAAAATAAAGTATAATTAATTATAAAAAATTAAAAAAATATAGATCTAAATAGATAAAAATACATTATACTTTTTAATTAAAAACAATTAAGGATTAACCAACGAGTATTGGTTTAAGTGGTAAGCAGTTTAGTATCGCTTGAGCAGGTCTTGAGTTCGAGACATTTTGTATGCAAATTTTTTTTACTGGAAGACTCACCTACATAAGCCAGAAGTGCGATGTGATTCAGTCTGAATTAGTGACCGCAAAACCCTCAAAACTAAAAGGGCAATAAAAAAAAACAATTGAGGACCACAGCCTCCGACCCATGCAATAGACCCGTCCCTGCGGATGCACTCTTACGGTG